>OY997270.1:540270196-542670196 GCA_963921465.1 Triticum timopheevii | reverse complement strand
TGATGTGTACCTTACCAACTCTCATTGTAGTGCCTGGGTATTTTATATCAGTTCGGTTGTTCACATTTGCAACTCAAAGCAGGAACTACGGAATAGGCAGAGGCTAGTGAAGGATGAAGTGACGATGCACGTGGGAAATGGCTCCATGGTTGATGTGATCGCCGTCGACACACTCGCTCCTCGATTACCATCGAGATTAGTGATGAACCTGAATAATTGTTATTTTGTGCCTACATTGAGCATGAACATTATATCTGGATCTTGTTTAATGTGAGATGGTTACTCATTTAAATCAGAGAATAATGGTTGTTCTATTTATATGGGTAATATCTTTTATGGGCATGCACCCATTGTGAGGGGTTTATTCTTATAGAATCTCGATAGTGATGATACACATGTTCATAACATTTATGCCAAAAGACATAGAGTTGATAATCATAGTACCACTTTCTTGTGGCACTGCTGCTTAGGTCATATTGGTGTAAAGCGCATGAAGAAACTCCATGCTGATGGACTTTTGGAGTCACTTGATTTTCAATCACTTGACACATGAGATGCATGCCTCATGGGCAAGATGACTAAGACCTGTTTTCTGGAACAATGAAACGGGCAAGTGACTTGTTGGAAATCATAGATACTGATGTGTGCGGTCCAATGAGCGTTGACATGCGCGGTGGATATTGTTACTTTCTCACCTTCACCGATGATTTGAGTAGATACGGGTATATTTACTTAATGAAGCACAAGTTTGAGACGTTTGAAAAGTTCAAGTAATTTCGGAGTGAAGTTGAGAATCATCATAACAAGAATATCAAATTCCTACAATCTGATCAAGGAGGAGAGTATCTGAGTTATGAGTTTGGCAATCACTTAAGACAAGGTGGAATTGTTCCACAGTTGACGCCGCCTGGAACACCACAGGTTAATAGTGTGTTCGAACATCATAATCATACCTTATTGGATATGGTGCGCTCTATGATGTCTCTTGCCAATCTACCACTATTGTTTTGGGGTTATATGTTAGAGACAGCTGCATTCACTTTAAATGCGGCACCCTCTAAGTCCGTGGAGACGACACCGTATGAACTCTGGTTTGGCAAGAAACCTAAGTTGTCGTTTCTTAAGGTTTGGGGCTGCGATGCTTATGTCAAAAGGCTTCAGCCAGAAGAGCTCGAACCCAAAGCGGACAAATGCATCTTCATAGGATACCCAAAGAGACGGTTGGGTATACTTTCTATCTCAGATCTGAAGGCAAAGTGTTTGTCGCTAAGAACGGGTCCTTTCTAGAGAAAGAGTTTCTCTCGAAAGAATTGAGTGGGAGGAAGATAGAACTTGATGAGGTTGTTGAACCTTTACTTCAACCAGAGAGTAGCACAACATAGAAAGATGTTTCTGTGGCACCTACATCAGTTGAAGAGGAAGTTAATGATGATGATCATCAAGCTTCGGATCAAGTTACTATCAAACCTTGTAGGTCAATGAGGGTACGTACAACTCCTGAGCGGTATGGTAACCCTGTCTTAGAGGTCATGTTGTTGGACAACGGTGAACGTACGAGCTATGGAGAAGCGATGGTGGGCCCGGATTTTGACAAATGGTTAGGGGCCATGAACTCTGAGATGGGATCCATGTATGAAAACAAAGTGTGGACTTTGGAAGTATTACCTGAAGGGCGAAAGGCCATTCAGAATAAATGGATCTTCAAGAAGAAGACGGACGCGGACGGTAATGTCACCGTCTATAAAGCTCAACTTATGGCAATGGGGCTTTCACAAGTTCAAAGAGTTGACTACGATGAGACTTTCTCACCCGTAGCGATGCTTAAGTCCGTCAGAATCATGTTAGCAATAGCTGCATATTTTGATTATGAAATCTAGCTAATGGATGTCAAAACAATGTTCCTTAATGGTTTCCTTAAGGAAGAGTTGTATATGATGCAATCAGAAGGTTTTGTCCATCCAGAGAATGCTATCAAAGTGTGCAAACTCCAGCGGACCATTTATGGGCTGGTGCAAGCATCTCAGAGTTGGAATCTTTGCTTTGATGAGGTGATCAAGGCGTTTGGGTTTATATAAGTTTTCGGAGAATCTTGTATTTACAAGAAAGTGAGTGGGATCTCTATAGCGTTTCTAATATTATACGTGGATGAAATATTGCTGATTGTATACAATATAGAACTTTTGGAAAACATGAAGGAATATTTGAACAAGGGTTTTTCAATGAAGGACCTAGGAGAAGATTCTTTCATATTAGGCATCAATATCTATAGAGATAGATCGAGACTCTTAATAGGACATTCACAAAGCACATGCCTTGATAAGATTTTGAAGAAGTTCAAAATGGATCAGTCCAAGAAGGGGTTCTTGCCTGTTTTGCAAGGTGTGAAGTTGAATCAGACTCAATGCCCAGCGACTACACAGGATAGAGAGAAGATACTGTCATCCCCTATGCTTCTGCCATAGGCTCTATCATGTATGCGATGCTGTGCACAAGACCGGATGTCAGCCTTGCCATAAGTATGGCCGGAAGGTTTCAAAGTAATCCAGGAATGGATCGCTGGAAAATGGTGAAGAATATCCTTAAGTACCTGAAAAGGACTACAGAAATATTTCTCGTTTATGGACGTGATCAAGAGCTCGTCATATATGGTTTGTTTTGACCAGGAAAAAAATCAGAAGGAAGCTCTTGGGACGAAGCGCTGCCGTCTCGAGGCAGAACCTGGGAAGAACCAATCTAGGGCTGCAGCGGAGCTGTTCTGCAGGGGAAACTTCCCTCCGGGAGGGGGAAATCGAAGCCATTGTCATCACAAACGATCCTCTCATCAAGAGGGGGTCAATCTACATCAACATCTTCACCAAAACCATCTCCTCTCAAACCCTAGTTCATCTCTTGTACCCGATCTTTGTCTCAAAACCTTAGATTAGTACATGTCGGTTGATTACTCCTTGTAGTTGATGCTAGTTGGTTTATTCGATGGAAGACAATATGTTTAGATCCTTAATGATAAATAATACTCCTCTGATTATGAACATGAATATGCTGTGTGAGTAGTTACGTTTGTTCCTAAGGACACGGTAGAAGTCTTGTTATAAGTAATCATATGAATTTGGTATTCGTTCGCTATTTTGATGAGATGTATGTTGTATCTCCACTAGTGGTGTTATGTGAACGTCGACTACATGACACTTCACCATGATTTGGGCCTAGGGGAAGGCATTGGGAAGTAATAAGTAGCTGATGGGTTGCTAGAGTGATAGAAGCTTAAACCCTAGTTTATGTGTTGGTTCGTAAGGGGCTGATTTGGATCCATATGTTTCATGCTATGGTTAGATTTATCTTAATTCTTCTTTCGTAGTTGCGGATGCTTGCGAGAGGGGTTAGTCATAAGTGGGTTGCTTGTCCAAGGAAGGACAGCACCCAAGCACCGGTCCACCCACATATCAAATTATAAAAGTAACAAACACGAATCATATGAGAATAATGAAAACTAACTTGACAATAATTCCAATGTGTCCTTGGGAGCGCTTGCTTTATATAAGAGTTCGTCCAAGCTTGTCCTTTGCTACAAAAAGGATTGGGCCACCTTGTTGCACCTTAGTTACTTTTGTTACTTGTTACCTGTTACAAATTATCTTATCACACAACTATCTGTTACCGATAATTTCAGTGCTTGCAGAGAATTCCTTGCTGAAAACCGCTTGTCATTTCCTTCTGCTCCTCATTGGGTTCGACACTCTTACTTATCGAAAGGACTATGATAGACCCCCTATACTTGTGGGTCATCATCTGCCGCCTCGTAGACGTTGCAATCACCAGAACCCTGTCCTTCATCGTCGCTAGCCATGTCTCCTACGATTAAATCTACTCAATTAATTCTGGACCTAATAAAATGAATAATGACATAAAAAATTCCTATATTTTGTAGAAATGTTGATTCATTACCGGTGCGGCAAATCCCGGGCACTCGATATGTCCAAGTTTGTAGCACAAGTCATGCCGAAATTCACTGAAAATTCTGGCAAGACCTTTGCTACAAAGTGGACATTCGAGCACCTGAAATTTGCCGGAATGGAAATAAATCAACATTCCGGAAAAACATAGGCCACTCGGCTTCATTCTCTGCCAACAACAAAAGGACACTTGGGCACAATCAAACCACTTCAATGAAAAGATATAACATGACCACTTCAATGAAAATATATAATCAACAATAATGGAATATGCAAATGAACATCAATGACATATATCATATAATATCAATCTTGTTTTTCGTTTATATAGCAACAATTACTTTAACCAAGTTTTTGAAAAGAAAAACAATTCTGCTTTTTGTGTTAGCTAAATCTCATAGCTACTGTTTTTATTTATAGCTAAATGCTTTTGTTTTTTGTTTAAAGCTAAAAGTCTAGGAAGGGATCATCTTTAAAATAAAAGTTGCATAAATTCTTTTCCTTGAAAAATAGTGGTATTTTCAAAAACCAAAAACCTTTGCAAAATGACCTTAGTAAACACTTTTCTGCCTAGGACAGAACCCAAATTCTGTTCTAGCTATTCCTCTCTCACACACACCGACATTATTTTTTTCTTTTCATCCAAATTGTTTTAGAGCAACTATTCCAACAGTACTTGAGCTTATTAGAAATTGCAAAGGAAGTCCATTTTCTCTAACCCTTCTGACCTCACCAAAATTTCCACTGCAAGACCTTAGTACCTACACCCAATTTCTTAAAAAATATTCAGGTCCATAGTCCAAATAATTCAAATTTCATTTGAATGAAATTTGGACCAGATTCAGGTCCATAGTCCAAATAATTTTTTATAGCTAAATTCTACTGTTTTTTGTTTATACCCTCTATTAATTTAAAGCTAAATGCTACTATTATTTATATACCCTCTGTTAATTTAAAGCTAAATGGAATTACTGTTTAGGCATTTTCATAAAAATTTGCTGTAGCTAATTTCCTAAAAAAGTGCTAACTTTTTCCTAAATGCTAAAAAATTCCTACTGTCCTAAACAAATCTAGGGTTCATATGAATATCATCACAGCAGCAACATATGAAATTTGCCCTAGCTAGCAGAGAGAGAGAGAGAGAGAGAGGAGGGAAGGGGAGAGGAGAGGGAGAGGCTTACGGTCAGCGGTGAGGGCGGGCTCAGGCTCGGGCAACGACGGTCCAGGGAGGGCTTTGGAGGCGGCGGCAAGGTTGAGTGCAGCAACGGTCAGGTCGAGGGCGGCGGCAGTGAGGTCGAGGGAGGACTCGGGCGACGGCCGGTGTCGACGGCGTGCTCGGGCAGGGTGATCGATGACGGCGACAGATCGAGTAGGGGGAGAGGGGGAAAAGGACTTAGCAAAATTTTGAGCCCGCGTGCGGTTAAGTCAAACTAGCAGTAGCCCTGGTAGGAAAAACACGCTATAGCTAAGTTAGTTATAGCGCTTTCCACCAAAACGCGCTACTGCTATAGGAAATATTCCTTTTGTTTTTCCTTTTATCTAAGGAACTTAGCTATAGTGCAGGCCTGCAAAAAGCGCTACTGCTAAAGTAGCTATAGCGCTTTGGGAGAACAAGCACTACTGCTATGCCTTTCTCCTTTATTTTTTTTGTTTTTCTTTAAAATTTCTTTTTTTCATTCTCTTTTTTCGATTTCTTTCATTTTCATTTACTTTTCTATTTATTTTTCTATTTATTTTATTTTTCTTAATAGTAGCGCTCTACACCAGAAACGCGCTGCTACAAGGCACTTAGCAGTAGCATGCTTTCGCAGAATCGCTACTACTATTCCTAGCCTAATGGCAACAATGTGGGAATTATAGTAGTAGCGCTTTTGCATGCAGATGCGCTATTGCTACAAACATAGCTGTAGCGTTCTTTGTTGACGTGCGCTCCTACTAAGTAGCAGTAGCGCTTTGTTCTGACCAACGCTGATGCTATACCTCTGTGTATAAGGTTGTCCCGAGTAGTGTTCTTTCATATCAATAGATAGGGCACACAATTCCTATTTGCAAGAATAAGAACATCATTAATCCTTGCCATAGGTTTCTTAATAGTGGAATCCGCTAGATGCATATTCAAAGAACAATCATCAAATCCACGGAAACCTAGCACATCACATAAGGTTTTTGGAATCGTGGAAACGCTAGCACCCAAATCACACAAAGCATGTCACTCATAATCTTTAATTTTAATATTAATAGTAGGTCCCCACTCATTATAAAGCTTTCTAGGGATAGAAACTTCCAACTCAGTTTTTCTTCAAAAGATTTCATCATAGCATCAACAATATGTTTAGTAAAAGCTTTTTTTATTATAAGTATGAGGAGAATTCAACATGGACTGCAACAAGGAAATACTCCCTCTGTTCCGAAATGTAAGTCGCTGGAGCGATCCACGTACAAAATTTTTCACGTTACGAGATTTTTCTACTTTCCCAAAATGCCCTCCCACCGCTCCACTCGCTCCCTGTCTCGTTCCACTCGCTCCACTCCACTCGTCTGCCTCCTCACGCCCGCCACTCCCAGATCCCCTCCTCTCGCCCGCCTCTCCTCTGCTCCCGTCGCCGGTCTCTCCTTTCCTCCCAAGAACGCCGAACTCTCCTTTCCCCCCTGTCGTCGCTAGCTTCCTCCCACGGCGTGACCCCGTTTTCTCCCACGGCGGGCGCTAGAAATCCAACACGCCGACGTCAAAAGACTACCTTTTTAGCACCGGCGATGAGCTTCTGGGCGGCGGAGGCGCTGGGTTCGTGTGCGCTAGCGCTGGATCCGCACGCGTCGATGATGGATCCGCGTGCCCCGACGCCGGTGATGAAGTCGCGCTGGATGTGGAGCAATATCGCGGCGGCGGAGCAACGGAGCTGCAGCGGCGGGGCGACAGTGGAGCGCCTACTCACGAGCTGAACCTCAAGGTAAGGAATCTCTCTCCATGGCCTGGCCACTCACAGGGGTTAATGAGTGCGCTGGATGAGGAGGCGGCCGTGTAAATGTTGTTGTACTTAGCTGCAGATGTTCTTCTTAGCTGCAGATGTTGGTGTACTTATCTGCGGTGGTGTAGAGGATTTTGTTCTTCCTGTGAACATTAGTTGAACTTGCTTCCTGTGTGACCTGCCAACAAAATCCATATTGGAGGAGCTGTGAAAAGTGAAATGTAAAGGAAATTAATCCATATTTTTGTACTACTCCAAATCTGAAATGTTTAGATTTGTTTCTTAGATGTAGATTTCTGACAAAAGGGTGTAGGAGTATAGCACTAGCTTGCACTGCAGTAGCTTGAATTGATAATTTGGAGTACTCTAGTGATGCTTGCTTAAAACTAGAGTAGCAGTAACTTGTGCTTTTGCAGCAGTGTCCTCCCTTCCTCTCTTCTTTTCAGTAAAGTGTACTCATGTAGGAGTATAACTTTAACTTGCATTAGTAGTAGCAGTTAACTTGTGCTTGCATTAGCAGTAGCATTTTTCTTGCTGGAGTAGAAACCTTTTTATGTTACTCATGTAGCCCTGGAGTAAATTGTCTTCTTCTCTCCTTAGAAAATTTGTACTCCAACTTCTGTAGTTTTGTCATGGTGCAGCTTCTGTAGTTTTGTTAAACTTCAGAAAATTTGCCTTAGTTCTACATGTGCTTCTTCAGAAAATTTATGAAGACAAAATTTAGTTTATGAAGACAAAATTTAGTTTGTGTAGCTCGCAGCTGCCCCCGCGCTGAATTTAGTTTACTGAATATCGCTGATGAACATATCTGCAGTAGGTCTCTGCCTGGTGAACTGCAACACTGTGTCACTGCGAGGGTAAAAGGTTTTTTTAGACTGAATTTGGTGTTAACTGTATCCTTGCAGACAATTGGATTTATCGCCGGGCTAGTGCTATGCTTGAAGTCACTGGTCATCGCCTCATGGAGTCATGGGCGACGGGGCCCTCTAGAGTTCACGCAGAGTTATCTCGAATTGATGGGGTAAGATAAGGTCAACTGATCTCTGTCTGTCTACCTGTCGACCATAATTTCAGATGTCTGTTGTTTTGACAGGGATATTCAGTGTTTATTCAGCCACACTTGGTGTCTTGTGTTTGATCTCTTTGCAATGCAGTAACGGCACGACACCCTGAATCACCCACATCTTGGGAGGACACCTGACACAAGGTAGTTAGAATTCCTTGTTCTGTTTAAAATAAGGCATGTGGTTGGGGTATGTTGCTTAGAGTAATTTTGAACAAGATTTAACTTGTCAATTTTGCTTGAAGTAATTTTGCTTGGAGTATTTTTCAGCAACTATTATGAACATGCAAGTATTCTGAACATGAAAGTGTTCCTTTAATTTTTCACCAAGTATTATGAACATGCAAGTATTATGTGCATGCATTTGATTCAGTTTGATTACTGAAAGTGCAACTAATCCCCGTGTGGTTTTGGTAATTAATAACAACATATATATCATTGAACTAATAGTTACTTGAGAATCATTTCAGAAAGTTCAGTGATATGGGTATGGCAAGGAATGAAGAAGTGGACCCCTCAAAATGCTAAGGCAAGCATTGGCAAAAGCTCAAGACTCCATTTTTTGTTTAGTGATCCAAGATCACATTGAGTCCATAGGAAAAGCCAATACTATTAAAAGGGGATGAGGTTATGATGATGATCTGGTTGCTCAAGTGCTTAGTGATACATCTCCTAAACTATCAGCAATTTTCACTGCCATATACACTCATAAGTAGTCTCGGTCCCACCGATATTCCAAACTCAGTCACACCGAGATGAGCCACCTCAGCCATAAGCCAAACCCAAGAAAACTCGGATTTTCCGATTCTGAACTCGGTCTCACCGAAACATGAGTTGCCAAGCTTCTGTAACCTTCTGTCATCAAATCGGTGTCACCGAGATGATGAAGTCGGTCCCACCGAAACTGGCATGCTCTTGTCATTGCACGAATCGGACTAACCGAGATGGTATTTTCGGTCCCACCGAAAATCCCAACGTTCACATTATTTGAACTATCGGTCTCACCGAGTTGTCCACTTCGGTCCCACCGAGATTGCTCAAATGTGTGTAACGGTTGGATTTTGCGTGGAGGCTATTTATACCCCTCCACCCCCTCTTCATTCGTGGAGAGAGCCATCAGAAAGAACTACCACTCCTATCTTATATTTCTGAGAAGAGAACTACCTACCCTTGTGTTGAGATCAAGTTGCTCCACTCCCACCATATGAAGCTTGATCTCTAGCCTTCCCAAGTTGCTTTCCACTCAATCCTTTCTTCCACCACAGCCAAATCAGTGAGGAGAGTTGAGTGTTGGGGAGATTATCATTTGAAGCACAAGAGCAAGGAGTTCATCATCATCTACAACATCTATTACCTTTTGGAGGGTGGTGCCTCCTAGATTGGTTAGGTGTCGCTTGGGAGCCTCCGTCATCGAGATGTGGAGTTGAACCAAGAAGTTTGTAAGGGCAAGGAGATCGCCTACTTCGTGAAGATCTACCCCGAGTAAGGCTAGCCCTCCGTGGGCGTAGGCCATGATGGAATAGACAAGGTTGCTTCTTCGTGGACCCTTCGTGGGTGGAGCCCTCCGTGGACTCGCGCAGCCGTTACCCTCCGTGGGTTGAAGTCTCCATCAACGTGGAAGTACGATAGCACCACCTATCGAAACCACGAGAAAAATCACCGCGTCTCCAAAATTGTGTTTGCTCTTCTCCACCTCTCTTTACTACATGTGCAATTTACTTTCCGCTGCCTATACTCTAGAATTGCATGTGTAGGGTGATGCTTGACTTGATCATAAGTGTGAATCTGCCAAAAACTGTTCTTTATCAAAAGGCAGAATTTTTATATTGTCAAGTAGTCTAATCACCCCCCCTCTAGACATACTTTCGATCCTACAAGTGGTATCGGAGCTTTGGTCTCCATTGTATTGGTTTCCATTGCATTGGACTCCATAAGCTTGGTTTCACAACCTAGGAGAGTATGGCGTCTAGTGAGGGTAATTTTCGTAGAGGTCCTTACTTTGATGGTACAAATTTTGCTAGTTGGAAGCATAAAATGAAAATGCATATTCTTGGTCATAATCCAGCCGCATGGGGCATTCTTTGTGTTGGTATGCAAGGTGAATTCTTCGAGGAAGGAAAAGTTCCGGATCGCGAAGCTACAACTGAAGAATTGCGGATGTTGCAAAACAATGCTCAAGCTTGTGACATTCTCTTCAATGCCTTGTGTCCCGAGGAGTTCAACAAAATCAGCCGTCTTGAGAATGCAAAAGAGATTTGGGATACTTTGGTTGAAATGCACGAAGGTACCGAGTCCGTGAAGGAATCAAAGCTAGATATTCTTCAAGGTCAACTTGACAAGTTCAAGATGAAGGATGGTGAAGGAGTCGCTGAAATGTACTCTAGGCTTGCTCTCATCACAAATGAGATTGCCAGCTTAGGAAGCGAAGAAATGACCGACCGATTCATCATCAAAAAGATTCTCAGAGCTTTGGTTGGAAAGTATGACACCGTGTGCACTTTGATCCAAATGATGCCAAACTACAAGAATCTCAAGCCAACCGAAGTCATTGGAAGAATTGTTGCTCATGAGATGACACTTAAGGATAAGGAAGAGCTTCACAACAAGTCAAGTGGTGCTTACAAAGCTACAAGTGATGCTCCCACAACCTCAAGTGACAACTTAGTTTCCAATGAAGAGATAAGCCTAATGGTCAAGAACTTCAACAAATTCTACAAGAATAGAGGCAAAGAGAGAAGCTCAAAGTCTAGATCATATGATGAAAAGAGATCTTCTAGTCGTGATCGAAACTGCTACAATTGTGGAAGACCCGGACACTACTCAAATGAGTGTACGGCTCCCCACAAGAGAAGAGAAGAATCTCCAAGAAGAAGAAGCTCAAGAGATGAGTCACCTCGGAAAGAGAGAAGGAGCAGAGATGATCGTTATGAACGAAGACCCTCTCGGAGAAGCAAGGATTCGGAGAGGAAAGACAAGTCATCAAGGAGCTACACAAGAAGAAAACATCAAGCTCATGTAGGTGAATGGGTCTCCGGCTCCGACTCCGACAATCAATCCGAAGGAAGCTATCACTCCGACTCCGACTACAGTCAAGATGAAGGTGTTGCCGGTCTTGCTCTCATATCCTCCAACTCCAACTCCTACGACTTATTTGATTCACAAAATGAGGGAATTGGAAGATGCTTCATGGCTAAAGTCCCCAAGGTATCACACCCTGAATTCATTGACTTCAATAGTGATGAGGATGACTTGCTTGGTGAAGATGAGCTCTTTAAATCCAGTGAGCCTAGTAACGATGAACATGCTAATAGTCTTTATAGTCGAGAAGAGTCGAATGACAATGCTATGAAGGAGATTGAGCGTCTAACTAAAGAACTAAACACTCTTAAGTTAGCTCATGAAACAACTCAAGAAGATCATAGAGAGCTCCTAAGATCTCATGAGAAGCTACGCTTCGAGAAGCTCACTCTAGAGCAAGAACATGAGTTTCTAAAAGCAATCAATGACGATCTTCGAAAGAAGAGTTCTTCATATCTTGCCAAACGACTTCTCTTGTCTAATTTCTTTCCACCCATTAAGACTAAGCATGACAAGCATAAGAAAAATTCTTCCTCTAGCAGTAACAATAACCATGCTAAATCCAATGTTGTTGCTTCTAGTAGTTCTCTTGATTCCACTAACAATGTTTCAAGCCAAGTTACACTTGAGCAAGAAAATAGTTTATTGAAAGGGATTATAGAGAAAGGTGTCTACAAGAGCCTTGCCGGAAGCAAGAACTTTGAGGAAATTGTTCGCAAGCAAGGAAGGCACCGGAAGAATCAAGGAATTGGTTTTGAGCGAAAGTTCAATGCCAAAGGCGTTGAGTGGGAAGAAGGTCAATATCCTACTCCACAGTTTGTTCCTCAAAAGGAGAAGTATGATCCTACTTCTTCCAATGCGGAACAAGCTCAAGATGACCTTCCACCACAAGACCACAAGCTAAAAGGCAAGGACAAGCTTCAAGAGGAGATTGATGCATTTGTTGAAGCACCTCAAGCCATGGTCAAGTGGGTTCCCAAGGAAACGTCAAGTTCTACTTCGTCAAGCTCAACTACAACCCCAAGGATTCCCATCAAGATGATGTGGATCCCGAAGAAGAAGAACTAGAAAGTTCTTGAGGGTGACTCCGCCAACATACTTCACTCACATTCATTTTGGCAAAAACTTGTGCAATCAACTTCCACATCGTGCACTAGTTCATGGAGTCACAAACCCTCTTGTTGGTATGTCAAGGGACAAGGTAATCATTGCTTTCATGGACATCATCTGTTGTGAACTTCAATCTATGTCCATGGATATCCTTGTTTGTTCCTTGTGGGACTAACCCATGTAGGTATTGAAAGTGCCCGAATCCAAAGGATAGCTCCCAACTCTTGATGATCTCCATCAATATTGAGCATCTACATCTTCAACATCTACATGAAGTCTTCTACGACAACCCAAGGTTAGTTTGACCCTTTAAAAGGGGTTCTCACATCTAGGGGGAGCTTTGCTCTAAAAATTGAGCTAAAGCATCTTCAAATGATGTGAACACATCAATGCTTTATGTAAAAGTGGTAACCCCACTTGTGCTTAAACGATGAGTATGACCTATGATCAAATGTTCTCATTTGGCTCCTAAGTCAATATACTCATATAAAGATGACCTAGTCATCGACAAATTGTGTGTTAGTAGCTAGAGTTTTGGTTGTGCATGTTTGACACATATTTCATTTGCTATCTTATTGTGTGAGCATGTTGGATGCATGATTTCATCCATTCGAGGACATCCATTTGTTGTTTTGGTCGTTTTGATTTTTCTGACCAAATGGATGGACAAGAATGCCTAAGTACCTCCCCTAGCTATCTATGCTTTCTTGTCTCAAATTCTATTCATGCTTACATCACAAACTTTGAACAAGTCATTTTCGGACCCTCCGGGTGAGGAGCACTCGGAGCCACCGATCCGTCAAGGGCTAACTTCCAAAACCTTCTAATTGATTTCGGTCAGACCAACTCACTCAAACTCGGTCGAACCGAAAGCATTTAGACTGATCTAGGTTTTCACCTCGGTGAAACCGAGTTGTGATTTTCGGCGTGACCGAAGTGCATAACTGCCTAGCAGTTATCCATCTCGGTGCCACCGAGTTTTACAACTCGGTCCCACCGACAGCGAAGGGGTATATACTCCGAGGGCCGCGCGTGTTGATTCCTCCTTCAAACGTTTCGCCCCCACACCCCTTGCTGCCGTTGCCTTGGTCTCCAGATCGTCGCCGTCGTCGCCTGTGCGCCCTCGCTGCAGGTCTCCGTCGCCGTCAACGGACATCTTCTCCGCGCCGTTGCCGCCGTAGAAAAACTCCACCAAGTTAGGGTGAGTTTTGATCCCACTCGTGCTCCCATCTCCGATTCAATGCAAGTTTGGATTGCCTAGTATCTTGCCATGATTGAAATCCTCCTGTACACCAGATTAGTTCGTTTGGACTAGATTCGAGAAAAATTTTAGGGTTAGGTTTCCGCCGAACACATCTCGGTGAGACCGATTTTATAATTTCGGTATGACCGATTTGGCCTATGGCCATTGCACTGCACCTTTCGGTCCAACCGAGTTGTGCAAAATCGGTGTGACCGAAATGAAGATTCTGTGAAACCCTAGTGTTTTCGGCAGGACCGAAACCCACTTCGGTCAAACCGAAAGTGGTGTGCCAAGCTCCTGTTTAACACTTCGGATTCACCGAACCTTAAACGCGGTCTGACCGAAATGTCTTCTGTGAAAACCTAATACTAGAATTTGAACTCATTTTTTTTGGAAAAACTTCTGCAGTTTCTGATAACTCTTCTTCTCTGCCTACACCTTATCTATTCACAGGTTGTCAGCCATGTCAGATGCCAGTGACAGTCAGAACAGGTCAGAAACACCCATTGCAGACATTCCAGAGGCAGGCACTAGTCCTGATCCTAGCAGCTCATCAGATGATGGTGAGAGGAGTACACCAAGTGGATTGCCTCCTGCAGCCACCAGAGCTAGAAAGAAGAGGAATTCAGATGATGAGGATTCTGATTTCGTTGTTGAGGAAGAGGTAACCTCAAATCCCAAAAGGAAGGTTGTTGCCAAAGAGCCACAGGGTCAACAAACTAAGAAGGGCACCAGCAAAGTCAAGCAGTCAACTGTTGCTAAGAAGCTGAATTTGGGAGAGGCAGCTGCAAGCAAAGTGAAGAAAACCTCCAAGAGAAAGAGGATAGTGCATTATGCAGCAGTAGAGAATGAGGATGAGGAAGCACCCCAGCCTCCTCAGAAGCCGAAGCTCATGGGTGATGCCATTAAGGCTGGAGCCACATCAAAGCCCAAGAAATCTGCTCCAGCTAAGGCAGCTCCAGCAAAGCCTGCTACCAAGCCCAAGAAGACCGTCAGAAACATTCTAGCGTCTGAAAAGAACAAGGATGATGTGCCACCAGCTGAGTCAGACGATGAAGGACCAGTTTTGCTGAAACTTCGTCCAAAACTGCCACTCCATGATGATGCTCATCCTCAAGCTGAGGATATGAAGGCAAGGAAAGATAGAGGTCTCAGGCTATGGAGACAAACTGACCCATATGCCGTGAGGAGAAGAACTGCTGTAGATCCCAGATTTCACACCAGAGAGCAGCAGGACTTCTATGAGACCGTGCTGATGGACAAGAAGCCCATAGTCGCAGACACCCGATATGTTGACTGGAAGTACATTGACAGCGAAGAGCACAGAGATTTCTTTCCACATGTGCATGAAAGTTTCACTGCATGTGGCGTTGCAGACTTTGTAGGTCAGAAATTGACCAGTTGGAACGATGAGATGATAATGCAATTCTATGCCACAGCTCACTTCTACCCTGATGGAAAGATTACGTGGATGACTGAAGCTCAAAGGTTTTCTTCTTCTGTTGAAGAATGGGCAGAAATTCTAAATGCTCCAGTGCAACGAGAAGATAATATTGATGTATATGGGATTCCAAAGAAGAATCATGAATCCATGAAGAACATGTATAAAGAGATTCCAGCAGAGGATTTGGGAATCTGGAAGCTCGGCTCAGTCTACTATCTTCAGGCAGGCCTGCCTACCACTAATACCATTTTGAGGCATACCTTGATGCCCAAGTCTGGAGATCATCACATGATCAGAGGATACTCTATCAACATGCTGCACATACTTGATGAGAAAGCACCTTTCAAGGTGATGGACTTGATGGTAGAGACCATTAAGAGGACTGCAGCTGACCAGAAAAGGTCATGTGGATTTGCCCCGCAGATTCAGATGCTTATCAATGCCAAGTTTGGCACGGGCACATTCTTGTTGGATAGAGAACATTTACCGTTGTAGCCAGAGCATGAAGACAATGTTGTTGTGATGGATGAGGAGGATCCAACATCTATTGAAGGTCAAGCCAAGATTGAAGCTGCCAAGAAAGCCAAAGCTGACAAGGAAGCAGCAGCAGCAGCAGCAGCTAAACCAAAGAATTTTGGAGAGCAAATTCTTGAAGCTACCCAAAGGATTGAACAACGCCTGGCCAGCATTGTACAGTCTCAGGAGAGCTTAGAGAGGATTGTTGAGGACAAGATCCACGCTTTGGATGTGAAGCTGACTGAAGTGCAAGTGACTGTCAACAAGCTTGAGGCAGACATTGAGGAAGCAAAGCGGGAGAATGAAGAGATTATGCGTGAGATGCAGGATGACTTAGTCCAGGATGCTTATCAACAGACTGCTCCGGTTCCCACAGGACCCCGATCAGCTGCTATTCCAGTGACTGACACCAGGACTACAGCTTCAGCACCTCCCACAGTTCCAGCAGTTACTCCAACTCCAGCTCCAGTGACCACTCCTCCAGCACAGACATCAGCTGAAGTCTTCGCCGATGCTGTCATATCCACTCCAACATCAAACCAGACGGGAGCCGCCAGCAGAGTCCCCAGTGACGCTTAGCTCTATGCTTTTTCGAACTTTTTGGTAACTTGTTGCCAAAGGGGGAGAAATTGTATAGATCATAGGACTTCGAGAGAGAGAGTGCTGTTGTCTTTGCGCTTTCGTTCTTTCGTTCTTTTGCGGTTTCTTTGAGATACTTTTGGTTTTCGAGACATTCAATGTGTTTGATACTCTGTTTGATTCTACCTTAATGAGTGCTTGGTCGTACTATGCTTTAATGTGTGCTTAATGCTTATCATATGCCATTCCTATCTCGTATGACCATTTACTCATGTCTTGGTGATTGGGTGCATGCTGTTCATTCTTATCATTTTGTGCGCTCCACCAAGATGTATGTGACATGGAAGAGTGACCCATGATCCTAATTGATTGTGCATTTGCATTCAAACGCAAATCTTAAATAATGCACAAATTTAGGGGGAGCTCTTGCTTATCACATACTTCTCAAAGCGACGATATTATTCATTGATTATATCCTTTGTCGAAGCTTTGATCTATATGTTGTCATCAATTACCAAAAAGGGGGAGATTGAAAGTGCAACTAATCCCCAGGTGGTTTTGGTAATTAATAACAACATATATATCATTGAACTAATAGTTACTTGAGAATCATTTCAGAAAGTTCAGTGATATGGGTATGGCAAGGACTGAAGAAGTGGACCCCTCAAAATGCTAAGGCAAGCATTGGCAAAAGCTCAAGACTCCATTTTTGGTTTAGTGATCCAAGATCACATTGAGTCCATAGGAAAAGCCAATACTATTAAAAGGGGATGAGGTTATGATGATGATCTGGTTGCTCAAGTGCTTAGTGATACATCTCCTAAACTATCAGCAATTTTCACTGCCATATACACTCATAAGTAGTCTCGGTCCCACCGATATTCCAAACTCAGTCACACCGAGATGAACCACCTCAGCCATAAGCCAAACCCAAGAAAACTCGGATTTTCCGATTCTGAACTCGGTCTCACCGAAACATGAGTTGCCAAGCTTCTGTAACCTTCTGTCATCAAATCGGTGTCACCGAGATGATGAAGTCGGTCCCACCGAAACTGGCATGCTCTTGTCATTGCACGAATCGGACTAACCGAGATGGTATTTTCGGTCCCACCGAAAATCCCAACGTTCACATTATTTGAACTATCGGTCTCACCGAGTTGTCCACTTCGGTCCCACCGAGATTGCTCAAATGTGTGTAACGGTTGGATTTTGTGTGGAGGCTATTTATACCCCTCCACCCCCTCTTCATTCGTGGAGAGAGCCATCAGAAAGAACTACCACTCCTATCTTATATTTCTGAGAAGAGAACTACCTACCCTTGTGTTGAGATCAAGTTGCTCCACTCCCACCATATGAAGCTTGATCTCTAGCCTTCCCAAGTTGCTTTCCACTCAATCCTTTCTTCCACCACAACCAAATCAGTGAGGAGAGTTGAGTGTTGGGGAGATTATCATTTGAAGCACAAGAGCAAGGAGTTCATCATCATCTACAACATCTATTACCTTTTGGAGGGTGGTGCCTCCTAGATTGGTTAGGTGTCGCTTGGGAGCCTCCGTCATCGAGATGTGGAGTTGAACCAAGAAGTTTGTAAGGGCAAGGAGATCGCCTACTTCGTGAAGATCTACCCCGAGTAAGGCTAGCCCTCCGTGGGCGTAGGCCATGATGGAATAGACAAGGTTGCTTCTTCGTGGACCCTTCGTGGGTGGAGCCCTCCGTGGACTCGCGCAGCCTTTACCCTCCGTGGGTTGAAGTCTCCATCAACGTGGAAGTACGATAGCACCACCTATCGGAACCACGAGAAAAATCACCGCGTCTCCAAAATTGCGTTTGCTCTTCTCCACCTCTCTTTACTACATGTGCAATTTACTTTCCGCTGCCTATACTCTAGAATTGCATGTGTAGGGTGATGCTTGACTTGATCATAAGTGTGAATCTGCCAAAAACTGTTCTTTATCAAAAGGCAGAATTTTTATATTGTCAAGTAGTCTAATCACCCCCCCTCTAGACATACTTTCGATCCTACAATTACTGAACATGATAGCTACTCAAAGAAATTTTGTTTGCTTGCACTTGAGTACTTGCACTTGCACACAACACTAGTTCAGCAATTTTGTCTTCATTTTCAGTAGCGGAAGCAAGTTGTGCATGCTTTAACTTCTCTTCTCTTCTTCTATTTTGACCACTGAAACTTTAAACTGTTCCTCTCCTACTCTTCTCATAAGAAAATTTTCATACTCCTCTCCTTTACTCAAAACAAGGAGTACAAAATGAGGAGTACAATACAAATAAAAAAACGAAAACTTATCACAACAAGGAATTACACAAATGATCATACACATGAGGAGTTCAAATGATCATACAAATATATTTTTTCAAAACTTATCACAACAAGGAGGTACACGAAATGATCATAGTACAAATGTTGAGTTTACAAAATTATCATAGCCACATCTCATACAAATGATCATAGCCACTTCTCATACAAATGATCATAGTCATATCTCATACTCCACACAAGCCTTTTGCAAACATGTCTCGACAAGCAACTCCTCAAGCATCTCAACAAGCATATCGACAAGCAAATCCTCAAGCATCTCAACAAGCATCTCGACAAGAATCTCGACAAGCAACTCCTCAAGCATCTCAACAAGCATCTCGACAAGCAACTCCTCAAGCATCTCAACAAGCAACTCGACAAGCAACTCCTCAAGCATCTTAACAAGCAACTCTCTCCATTATCCCAAGATTGTGCAAGGCATTTGCATATACCTCTTGAGGGCATGTAAGTCTTGGAGGTAG
Source organism: Triticum timopheevii (assembly GCA_963921465.1). Classification (NCBI taxonomy): domain Eukaryota; kingdom Viridiplantae; phylum Streptophyta; class Magnoliopsida; order Poales; family Poaceae; genus Triticum; species Triticum timopheevii. Next base: position 542,651,448 of record OY997270.1, on the reverse strand, counting down.
CATCCCAATGTTCTCTAGCCTTTCCTTGTTCCCATGGGGTATTTTATACCCATTACCCCCTGCATGGTTCAAGATTTCAATCATGCAAGCTTGTAGAGATAGGAAAACTCTGTTCAGCTTGTAAACCTCATAGTTATTAAATTCATCTAGCACACCGTTGATAAGATCCTTAAGCGTTCTAGGGCTTAGACAATCTGTCAGTGATTGCAACGAGTTGAAGAACCCAAGGTCAAGGCCATTCAGATCAAGGCTATTGGCAGGTTGTTGAATTAGTCTGATATCGAGTCCAGTTCTTTCCACAGCCGCTATAAATTCTGGGTCGTTAGGCAAGATATGAGGTTTAGTGTTGTCTTGCTGTATATAGATAGTTTGCTCAGCATCATTCTCAGGCCAAGATGCTTGTATTGCTGGCAGTAGGTTCTCTATCATGAACTCTCTCATTACTTGCCTGTTGACTTTTATAGACTTTGTCTCCAATGTTCCTCTGGGCCTGTTGTCGCTTCTCCTCTGAGCCGGAACTTCTTTCACAAACGGCCAAATTCCAATTTTTCCAGAGAAGGTCACATTTCCTTCATTATCCCACCTCGGCCTAGCAACAGCTGTCAAGAACATAACCTTTCCAATACAACTGCCGTTTTGCAGAGTTCTTGTAGGCTCTTCCTCCCCATACAACAGATAATAGTTTCTTTTTTTCTTGGTCATATAGAACCATTTCTCGTCAATATGAATAATATTGTGCATGGTCTTGAATTTTGGCCTTTCAGTTTCTGTTGTTGTCTCATCGAGCATTGACAAGCAAAATTTCATTCTATCCTTCTTGTTCTTTTCATTCAGAGCTAGCTTCAAGCAGTTTGTATGCCTCTTTATCAACTTCAGCATGAAATTCCGATGGAGTGTCGTAGGGCTGCACCCGAGTTGCCAAGCAAGTGACCTGATAGTAGACCTCTTGTTAAGTGGGATGGTAGGTATTTGATCTAGATTGATGTCTTTTGGCTTTCTTCCACAGTTCCCTTTTCTCTCACTTGAAACATCCACCTCCTGACCGTTAGCAATTTGCTTCATTGCTTTCTTCCAAACTCTTTGTACATTCCATACACCCACTCCAAAGAAACTGGCAATCTTTTTCCTGTCATCTCTTTCGAATTTGCCCCCTCTACTCATGCAAAGTGTGTGCATTGCAACATAAGCAGCATACTTTTGCTTGTCATCGAGGCCATCCCTTTTTTTAACTGATTGCTCAACACCTGCACAAAGAAATACAACAAAGGAAAAATGATCAAATGATCAAAGGAAAAATGGTCAAATGAACATAAGCAAATGATCAAATGATGATATGATCATATCATCAAATGCTCAAATGATTATATCATCATATCATCTAATGATCAAATGATGATATGATCATATCATCAAATGCTCAAATGAGTATATCATCATATCATCAAACTGTATTCTGTAATTTAACTGATTTTTTTCTTCCATCATTAACTGAAAATTTCTGAAATGCCACTGTAGTTGTACCTGCATGTTGTACTCCTGCATCTTCATCCATTTGTACTCCTGCATCATCATCCATTTGTACTCCTGCATCATCACCATCCATTTCATCTTCTGCAGGTGGAGTGCAGTTGAGGTCTGGGACAACCATCTTCTGTTGCTTTCAGGTACTACTCTTGTGCTTGGAATATAACCTGTAATAAAGAGTAGGAGTAATTTTAATACTTGTGCTTCGAGTACAAACTGTAATAAAGTGCTTAAAGTACTTTTAACTGTAATAAAGTGTGAATGATATCAAACCATCCAGCGAGGATGATATCCATAAGAGTATAAAATACAATGTGTGGGCAAGTACCACCAATGGAAATAAGAAGCTTGATGTTGCTTATCAAGAAGCTTAGGCAAAGGGCTCTAGTTGCCCTGTATTCTTGTTTTTGTCAGTAAGGACGTTCTCAACACTTGCTATCGCTTTTATGAATGTTCAGTTTGATTTCCTTGGGCTAATTGAATCTCCTTTCTTACAAACTTTCAGGTGAATACATGTGGACAGTTTGTTGGTGTTGCTGAAATGACTGGTCCTGTTGATTTTGAAAAAACTCTAGAGTACTGGCAACAAGACAAGTGGAATGGTTAATTCTCTGTCAAGTGGCACATTGTCAAGGATGTTCCCAACAACATTCTCAAGCACATCATCCTAGAGAACAACGAGGGCAAACCGGTCACAAACAGTCGTGACACACAGGATGTAAGTGTCGATGAATATTTATTATTTTTTGGTTCTCTAACATCCCAGATAGGCCGTACCTTATTGTTCTATTTACTCCTTTTTGTCGACAATTTAGATCAACCTTGAGCAAGGTATTCATATGCTTAAGATATTCAAAGAGCATGTCAGCAAGACCTCTATCAGTTTCAAAGTTCCTAGATAGGCCGTTTCAGCATGCTTGTAGGAGATGCTGGTTCTATAGCAGATGTCTGGTTTTTATGCCGTTTTGATGCCAGATAGGCCGACATTACTCTTTTTTCCTCCATTCGGTTGCACCTACCATCTCAATATCATCATCCACTGCTTGCCTGGACCAACGCCCAGCTGCCACCACTTCAGTGCGCCGTGCCGACCTGTGCGTGCATGGCAGCATGGGTCGTCGACATTGTTGAAAATTTCTGAAGGTTTTTCCTGGTGCGTGCAGGTGGTGTCGACGGAGGCGCGGGCGATGCACAATGTGGGGTTGGCAGGGCTGACCTTCTGGAGCCCCAACATCAACATCTTCCGGGACCCGCGGTGGGGCCGGGGCCAGGAGACGCCCGGCGAGGACCCGCTGCTGGCCAGCAAGTACGCCGTCGGATACATCATGGGCTCCAGGACGCCGGCGCCGGCGGCGTCACCGACGGCGCGCTCAAGGTCGCCGCATGCTGCAAGCACTACACTGCCTACGACGTCGACAACTGGAAGGGCATCGAGCGATACACCTTCAACGCAAAGGTACTGCTACCTACCACTATGATCAGCTCGCTTCACTTCAGTGTAGCTACATAGGTACAATAGCTTATTTTGGGTTACTTTGCCTGCCTGGCTGCCATGATTGGTTGGATGGTGATGTTTGTATCAGGGAGTTTTTTGACAAGAGCTCCACACTGACTACTATCAGGTTCAAGGAGACTTGTTATCACAGTCACTGCTCGGCTCCAGTTAGGCAAACAAAATTTGCTGGGAACTCCAGTGCATAACAAAATTTGCTGGGAGTATTCAGTTTACTAACAAAATTTGCTACAGTTTATGATCTGCTACTCCTATTATCTGAAATGCCACAGTTATGATTTGCTAGTCCTTTTGTTCAAATTACTTACTCCATCAGTACTCTATCACTTGAATCAAATTATTAGTTCAAACTTAGTGGTTTCTCTGAATTATTCTACCAAATTCAGTTATACTCTTGACTACACTTGAATCAGTACATCTCTTGAATCACTTGAGTTTTGTTTATGCTTGCAGTTTGTTTCCAGCGATAGCAGAGAGATGTACTCCAGTAGAGGATCAAATGATCAGAGAGAGGAGATGAACCTGCCCAGCAGCAGCCCCTGGACGTGGTAGAGGAGGAGCGCCTGCACCTGGATGTATTGGCCGGAGGTGGGTACGGAGGTGGAGGTGGAGGAACAACCTGTGCTCGCCTCCACCTGGGCGCGGGCTAGGAGGAGCCCTTGTGCGTGGGCGGCAGCAGAGTACCAGCTCTACTCCAGCGGCAGCAGCGCCTGGGCAGGGGGCAGGGGGCAGAGGAGGTGGAGGGCGGAGGTGGAGGTGGAGGTGGAGATGGAGGTGGAGGTGGAGCTGGAGGTGGAGGTGGAGGTGGAGGGCAGAGGTGAGGGTGGAGGTGGAGGGCGGAGGCGGAGGCGGAGGTGGAGGTGGAGGGCGGAAGCGAAGGTGGAAGACGATCGATCGGGGATTCAAATTTTGAACGACGGGTATTCAGGTCAATTGTCACGTTTTCACCTGGTCGGAACAGAAGCCCCAGCGACCTATATTTCAGAACGGAGGGAGTACAATCTATCAAAAAACAATTATCATAATTAAAGTACTTGAAATCTAAAAGAGTGGCTTCATTACCACTTAAAGTTTTGACCCCTCCAATCCCACTTTTATCAATATCATCAATTTTTTCATTAAGATCATTAAACTCCAAATCATTGGGACGCCTTGTAGATAAAATTGACTCATCTCTAGTCCCATATTTATCAAGATTTATATTAGAAAATAAATATTCAATAGGAGTCACACCAATCACTTTGAGATCTTCATCATTATTACACAAGAAATAGAAGAACACGCTTTTACAAACTAATCTCACTTAGCACGCATTCTAGCGGTTCTTTCCTTGCTGTCATCAATAGGAATTTTAATATCTTTGAGAGATTCATAAATATCATGCTTGGTTGGAATAGATCTAATTTTCAAAGAATTAATCTCAAGCGAAATTCTATCAACGTTCCTAGCCAAATCATCAATCTTGAGCATTTTTTCTTCAACTATAGCATTGAAAACTTTTTGGGAATTAATGAAATCTTCAATATTGTTCTCAAGATCAAAGGTTATTTTATTATAATTTCCATAAGAATTTTTGTAGGAATTACCATAATTAGTAGAGGAATTACTAGGAAAAGGCCTAGGATTGAAAGTCCCTCTATATGCGTTATTACCAAAATTGTTCCTACCAACAAAATTCACATCCATAGATTCATTATTATTTCCAATCAAATAAGACAAAGGCATATCATTAGGATCAATAGAAGCACTCTTACTAGCAAACAAATTCATAAGTTCGTCAATCCCACTCAAAGTATTAATTTCGTCAATTGCTTGAACTTTTTTACAAGTGGAAGATCTTCGGTATGCCATTGAGACTAATTTGCCAGAATATTATCTAGGAGTTTAGTAGCTTCTCCTAATGTGATTTCCATAAAAGTACCGCTCGTGGCGGAATCCAAAAGATTTCTAGATGCAAAATTCAATCCCGCATATTTTTTTATAATCATCCGTAAACTCAAACCATGCGTAGGGCAATTTCTTATCATCAATTTCATCACCTCCCAAGATTGTGTAGCAGGTTCATGACCAAGTTGCTCAAAATTCATTATATCATTCCTAAGGGAGATGATCTTAGCAGGAGGAAAGTACTTGGAAATAAAACATGTTTACACCTATTCCATGAATCAATACTATTTTTAGGCAAAGATGAAAACCAATTTTTAGCACGATCTCGTAGTGAGAACTGAAATAGCTTCAATTTAACAATATCATTATCCATATCTTTCTTCTTTTGCATATCACACAACTCAACGGAAGTATTTAGATGGGATGCGGCATCTTCACTAGGAAGGCCAGAAAATTGATCTTTCATAACAAGATTCAGCAAAGCGGCATTAATTTCACAGGATGCCGCACTAGTGGTGGGGGCTAGCGGAGTAATGATAAAATTATTATTATTAGTGTTGGAAAAGTCACACAACTTAGTATTCTCTTGAGTCATCGTGACAAAGCAAGCAATCTAGCACACGAGCAAACAAAAAGCAAACAAAGAGACGAACGGAAGAAGGGTGAATAAAAAGGCAAATCTTTTTGTATATTTGAAAATCATTTTAGAAGTGGGGGAGAGGAAAACAAGAGACAAATGGTGAATAATGTTATGCAAGAGATGAGAGTTTATGATGGGTACTTGGTAGGCTTGATGTAGAACCTCCCCGGCAACGGCGCCAGCAATTCTTCCTGCTACTTATTGATCTTGTGTTGGTTTTTTCCTTGAAGAGGAAAGGGTGATGCAGCAAAGTAGAGATAAGTATTTCCCTCAGTTAGAGAACCAAGGTATCAATCCAGTAGGATACACAAGCAAGTCTTCAATCTATGCACATGCACAAACAATCAAACACTTGCACCCAATGCGATAAAGGGGTTGTCAATCCCTTCACGGTCAATTGCAATGGTAAGATCTGATAGAAATAGATATAAAAGATTACTAAAACGTAAAACTAAATAAAAACAAATAAATTGCAACAAGGTATTTTTGGGTTTTTTGTTTATAGATCTGAAAATATATGATGGAAAATAGACCCGGGGGCCATAGGTTTCACTAGAGGCTTCTCTCTTGAAAGAAAGCATATGGCGGGTGAACAAATTACTGTCGAGCAATGGATACAAAAGCGCAAAGTTATGACGATATCCAAGGCAATGATTATGCATATAGGCATCACATCCGTGTCAAGTAGACTGAAACGATTCTGCATCTACTACTATTACTTCGCACATCGACCGACTCTTGCCCGCATCTAGAGTATTAAGTTCAAGGGAACAGAGTAGCACATTAAATAAGATGACATGATGTAGAGGGATAAACTCAAGCAATATGATGAAAACCCCTTATTTTTATCCTTGATAGCAACAATACAATACGTGCCTCGCTACCCCTACTATGTCACTAGGTGAGGACACCGCAAGATTGAACCCAAAACTAAGCACCTCTCCCATTGCAAGAAATACCAATCTAGTTGGCCAAACCAAACCGATAATTTGAAGAGAAATACAAAGATATAAAATCATGCATATAAGATTTTAGAGAGGATTTAAATAATATTCATATATAATCAGATCATAAATCCACAATTCATCAGATCTCGACAAACACACCGCAAAAGAATATTACATCGGAAAGAACTCCAAGAACATCAAGGAGAACATGGTATTGAAGATCATAGAGAGAGAAGAAGCCATCTAGCTACTAGCTATGGACCCATAGGTCTGTGGTAAACTACTCACGCATCATCAGAAGGGCAATAGGGTTGATGTAGATGCCCTCTGTGATCAAATCCCCCTCCGGCAGATTGCCGGAAAAGGCCCCAAGATGGGATCTCACGGGAACACTGGCTTGCGGCGGTAGAAAAGTATTTTCATGGATGCCTCTGATGGTTTGGGAATATTTGGGAATATATAGGCCAAAGATTAGGGTTAGAGACCTCCGAGGGGGCCACAAGCCCAGGAGCGCTCCCCCTAGGGTGCGCCCCTACGACTTGTCGTCCCCTCGTGGGTCTTCTGACTTCATCTCCAAGTCTCGTAGGTGTCTTCTGATCCACGAAAAATCATCGCGAAAGTTTTACTCAGTTTGATATTCCTTTTCTGTAAAACTCAAAAACAAGTAAAAAACAGAAACTGGCACTGGGCTCTAGGTTAATAGGTTAGTCCCAAAAATAATATAAAATAGCATATTAATGCATAGAAAACATCCAAAATAGATAATATAATAGCATGAAACAATCAAAAATTATAGATACATTGGAGACGTATCAAGGATCGGCGAAACGATTTGGTTTCTAGTTGGAGGGAGAATAAACCAACATGAAGGAGAATGATGAGAGGTGAGGCAAAACTACCAACTCCTCTTTAATGATAGTGATTCATTGGCACTTTGCGGTAGCACGCATAACTATTAGGTTAGGAAACAGTGGACTTACCAAAGCAAATAATTTTACACATGGAATTCAATAAGCATCATTATATTAGTACCAATTTATTTATTTATTTTGAAGGGAATGGAGATGCTGACGTGACAAATATTCTAATTGAACATAATGATTGAACTGACCTGAAGTACTCCTTCCACTTCTAAATATAATACCTTTTAGAGATTTTAATACAGACTACATAGAGATGTATATATATAGACGCATTTTAGAGTGTAGACTCATTTATTTTGCTCTGCATGTAGCCTATTGCTACTTCTTGAGCTTGAGGGTGATTCAGCAAAGTAGAGATAAGTATTTCCCACAGTTAAGAAACAAGGTATCAATCTAGTAGGAGGCACAACCAAGTCTCCAATATATGCACCTGCACAAACTAACAAACACTTGCACACAACATGAAAAAGAGTTTGTCAATCCCTTCATGGTCATGAACAAGAGTGAGATCTATTAGAGATAGGTATTAAAGATAATTAAAAGAGCAAACTAAAGTAAATATAAATAAATTGCAGCAAGGTATTTTTGGGTATTTTGGTTTATAGATCTAAAAATAATATGATGGAAAATAGACCGGGGGGCATAGGTTTCCCTAAAGGCTTCTCTTTTGAATAAAGCATACGGTGGATAAACAAATTATTGTTGAGCAATTGATAGAAAAGCGCAAAGTTATAACGATATCTAAGGTAATGATCATGAATGTAGGCATCACATTCGTGACAAGTAGATCAAAACGATTCTGCATCTACTACTATTACTCCACACATCGACCGACTCCTGCCTGCATCTAGAGTATTAAGTTCATAAGAATAGAGCAATGCTTTAAGTAAAATGACATGATGTAGAGGGATAAACTCAAGAAATATGACATAATCCCCACCTTTTTAACCTTGATGGCAACAATACAATACGTGCCTCGCTACCCCTTCTGTCACTAGGTAGGACACCGCAATATTGAACCCAAAACTAAGCACCTCTCCCATTGCAAGAAAAACCAATCTAGTTGGCCAAACCAAACCGATAGTTCGAAGAGAAATACAAATATATCTTAATCATGAATAAAAGAGTTCAGAGAGAAGAAGACTCAAATAATATTCATAGATAATCATATCATAAATCCACAATTCATCGGATCTCAACAAACGCATCGCAAAAGAAGATTACATCGAATAGATCTCCAAGAACATCGAGGAGAACATTGTATTGAAGATCAAAGAGAGAGAAGAAGCCATCTAGCTAATAGCTATGGACCCGTAGGTCTGTGGTAAACTACTCACACATCATCAAAAGGGAGGCAAGGTTGGTGTAGAGGTCCTCCGTGATCGAATCCCCCTCCGGCAGAGTGCCGGAAAAGGCCCCAAGATGGGATCTCACGGGAACCGAAGCTTGCGGCGGCGGAAAACTATTTCTGATGTGCCCTCTAGTATAGGGGGAACATTTGGGTATTTATGGAGCAAGAATTAGGACTGGAGGGTCTACGAGGGGCCCACGAGCCTGGGGGCGTGCCCCTAGGGCTTGTGACCGCCTCGTAGGTATTCTGGCCTCCTCTCCAAGTCTCGTAGGTTTCTTCTGGTCCAAGAAAAATCACCATAAAGTTTTATGCCGTTTGGACTCATTTGATATTCCTTTTCTGTAAAAGTAAAAAACAAGGAAAAAAACATAAACTGGTATTGGGCTCTAGGTTAATAAGTTAGTCCAAAAATAATATTAAATAGCACATTAATGCATATAAAACATCAAAATAGATAATATAATAGCATGGAACAATCAAAAATTATAGATACGTTGGAGACGTATCGCCTGTATTGGAATAAGGCTTATATTTAGGAACAGGGCAGTACATAATTAGGACCAGAGCTGTCACATTTTTCCAGGTTAGAGCATCTACAACCGGACATCTCAAGCCCGGCCCATATGCCCGGGTGGGCCGCCCGGTCACTGACCGGCCATGTGTTTTCAACCCAGACGGACGCCTCAAACGAGCCTCAAACACCCGGGCGCCCCCATATCCTCCGTCGGACCGGTGGCGCCGCATGGCGCAGCTCCAGCGGGCTGCATAGTGCATTGCCCAGCTATTTAAGTCGACCGGCGACACCGAAACCTTACCATCCATCCACATTTTCCTCCTCCTGTCCGCCGCTGCTGCCACTTTCCACTCCACCCGTCCGCCTAGTAGCCATGCCCCCACGCCGCTGGGTGAGGAGCAAGCCCTTTCTGACGCTGGAGCACCGGCTCGAGCTCCTTGAGTAGATCCGGGCTAGGTACGAAGGCCGGATCGCTGCAGGGCTACCTCCAGATGCATTACATCCGGAGGACGAGCTGGAGGAGGAGGAGGAGGACGAGGAGGACTTTGAGGAGGAGGAGGAGGATGTGGGGGACGCTGATGCCGGAGATCTGCAGGCGGAGCAGCAGGCCATCCTCGATTCCCTCCGGTCGGAGTCTGCTGCAGAGGCAAGACGCCGTTGCCGGTAGGAGATGGAGGCGCAAGAGGCCGCGGAGGAGGCAAAGATGTTCGCCTACATGGATGAGGTCGAGCAGGAGGAGGATGAGCCGGAGCCCTCCTACCCGCCCGTCCAGCCGACGCCCGGTACCGTCGTCGTGGACATCTCCGACGATGAAGAGTAGCTAGAGTAGTACGTAGGATTCCATTTTCATGCTTTGTATGGATCTATGGGATGAAATTTGAGACAGGCGGATGCAAAGTGGTCCATTTGAGACGTGCCCGGTGAGTGCCCGCGGACGCGCCCGGGTGTGTCCGCGAGCATTTGAGGGGCCGGATTTACAAATTCCGGCTGTAGATGCTCTTACTAGACCAGAGAACTTTTGGTGTAGCTTCAACTGTAGGCATTGACGTATGAAGTGGCATATCGTTATTGTTAGAACTAATCTTGTTATTAGTGCTAGGTTTAGATTATTTCTTGGTCATGCATGTAGTTCAAGCTACGGCAGGTGTGCACGTACGAGTTGTGCTTCACATGTACACAGATGCAAAGCTAATCTGTTTAGGTAGTTGCATGCCTAGTTAGTAGGAGAAGATTGAGTCAGAGGCCTGCATGGATAAGTTGTTAGCTGGCCAGAGACATTCAGGGTAGTTAGCTTAGCGTGTGCATACGGGAGTTAGTGGCCGAGTGTGCCGGCCAGACGTGTGCGTATGTAAGTTAGTGGCCGGGCGTAGAGTCACTTGTAGACTATTTAAGTTGATGGAATGAATGGAAAAAGAGGCCGAGAGGGCGGGGAAAACAATGTAGTGTTTGTGGCTGCCAAGTAAGAATGCCTCTAGGCAAAGCTTGTGTGCTCTTCTTGGCATATGTCTGTGTGTGTTTTCTTGAGCTTTCACATGTGTGTGTGTGTCTTCAAGAGAAACAAGAGAGTAGAGAGATTGTGAGGTAGAAGAAGGAGTGGCGCCGCGAGGAGGCGGCGCCAACAATTAGCATCAGAGCCTTGTTGGTCCGATGCGACGGTGGCGGCGCGGCGGACTCCATGTGAGGTGGAGGTCGGCGGCGCAAGGTGGATGCCGTTGCCGGCGCGATGCTGCTAGCGGTGGGCGCGTGTATCCATCATCGTCGAGCTGCGTCACGAGCGATGGAGAAATGTGTGTTGCCCGGTAAGTTCCGGCACCAGCGGCAAGGAGGCGATGGCCATGGAGCGGAGGCCATTGCCATGAGGAGTTCCATGTCAGAGTCGTCGACAAGGTGCGTCATCGTCGACAACATGGAGGTGAAAGGAGGTCCACGTCCGAGTCAGCGACAAGGTGCGTCATTGTCGGCAACATGGAGGCGCGTCACCGACAAGTTGCGGCACCGGTGGCGAACATGAAGGTGAGTTGCCGGTGAGTTGTGTCACCGGTGACGAACATGGAGGCGAGTCATCGGCGAGTTGCGGCACCGGTGGCAAACATGCGGCACCGAGCGTGCCATGGCAACGCGCTCATGGTGAAGGAGTACCAGGTGCGGCTCGCGCTGAAGCTAGCGGCGACGGCGGCAATCGGCGTGACAAGATGGTATTGGCGGCCGTCTCCGCGGTGCACCGACAACATCGACGACCACGAGCTTCAAGAGAGAAATAAGTTAACAAGATTAGGGAGGTGAATGTTAGAACTAATCTTGTTATTATTGCTAGGTTTAGATTATTTCTTGGTCATGCATGTAGTTCAAGCTGCGGGAGGTGTGCATGTTCGAGTTTGTTAGGTACGATCTAGCACTATCTCACAATATATTTCACGAATTCGAATTACAATCCAGCCTTGCTGTTCGTGGGGAAGAAGAATGATGGTAGGTGGGGAAGGGAAAGAAGCCGCCGTCCGTCCTGATCCTTCTGGATGACTGTCTCCCTGCCGCCTTAAGTAGCGACCCGCCAGGCGAGCGGGCTCAGCGGGCCCATTCTGACACAACAAATCTTTGGTTGGGCTGCACGGTCCTCTTGGGCCTGCTGTCAACGCGCCTTAGGGTGAAGCCGGTGATCGCCTTGGTGGTACGTGCGCTGACATCCCCTCCTCCTTGAGAGCTGGCTTGCCCCCAAGCCAGTATTGCCGGAAAACGCTCGCGGATGGACTTGGCGTCTTCCCAGGTTGCGTCGAGGATGGACGGGTCGGACCAGCGCACGAGCACTTGTTCGCGCTGCCCTTGGGGAGTGTTGTGCCAGCGCATGTTGATGATCTCGACTGGTGACAAAGGTTCCTCCGGCGGCACTGGCAACTTGTCTTCCACGATGGTGTTGTTGGAGAGAGCACGCCGTAGCTGGGAAACATGGAAGACGGGGTGGACCTTGGCGCCGGTGGGAAGCTCGAGTTCATAGGCGACGGGGTTGACGACGTGGATGATCTTGTATGGCCGGAAGTAGCGGAAGGAGAGCTTGTGGTTGGTGTGACGCGCCACCATCATCTAAACATAGGGTTGGAGCTTGACGAAGACGGTGTCCCCCAGGACGAAGGAGCCGTCCATGCGTTTCTTGTCGGCTTGGGCCTTCATGATGTTGCGGGCGCGGTGGAGGTGCTCGGCCAAGACTTGCTGGATGTGCTTGCGCTCTTCGAGCCAGTCCTTGAGAGAAGGAATGGAGCAAGTAGAGGCCGCCCTGATGCCCCAATGGCATGGTTCATGTCCATACAGAGCAACAAAAGGTGAGGTGCCCAGAGATGAATGGAAAGAGGAGTTGTACCAGAATTCCGCGAGGGCAAGGTATTGGTGCCATTTGCTTGGACAGGCATGCGTGAAGCACCGTAAGTAGATCTCCAGGCACTGGTTGACTCGCTTTGACTGACCATCAGTCTGGGGGTGGTACGGCGTGCTCATGTTGAGTTCGGAGCCGATGATCTTGAATAGTTCTTGCCAGAATTTGCTCGTGAATACTGGGTCTCTGTCTGAAATGATCGTCTCTCGGAGTCCATGGAGCTTGTATATGTTCTCTAGGTAGGCGTGCGCGGCCTTGGCCACTGTGAATGGGTGGCTCAGAGAGAGAAAGTGGCTGTAGCGGGTGAATTTATCAACGACGATGAGGATGCAGTTGTACCTGCCTGAAGGAGGAAGGCCGTCGATGAAATCCATGGTGACCACCTTATAGGCGCGATCTGGCACTGGAAGTGGCTCGAGCAGACCTGGGTAGCGAATGCGCTCGGGTTTTGCTTGTTGACAGACAGAGCATGATTGGACGTACTGACGGGTGTGTTCCTTCATCTTGGGCCAGACAAACAGGTGACGCAGGCGGCGATAGGTGACTGGCACACCGGAGTGGCCGCCCATGGTGCGGTCATGAAATGCACGGAGCATCCGTTGCTGCAGGGCGGGGGAGCCACCCAGCCAGAGCCGATCAAGGAAGTAGAGCAGTCCATCACGTGTGGAGAAATGTCCTTTCGGGTCCGGCCGCTTGGACAAATCCTCCAAAATCTTGTGAACTTGAGGGTTTGCGCTGTAGCTTTCTACTATGTCGTCCAGCCAAGCTGGGGTGCAGACTGACACAGCCGTCACAAACTCCTCTGGGGTGCGGCGCGAGAGCGCATCAGCAGCAGTGTTTGAAGATCCGGGTCGGTAGCAGATTTTGTAATGCATCCTGAGCAGCTTGGTGAACGCCTTCTGCTGCCACGGGGTGGACAGATGCTGATCATCAAGATGTACGAGACTCCTCTGATCTATAGGGATGATGAATTCATCGTTGTGCAGGTAAGGGCGCCATTGCTCAACGGCCATGAGAATGGCCATGCATTATTTTTCATAAGTGGAGAGGCCACGGTTCTTGGGGCCGAGTGGCTTGCTCATGTAGGCGATTGGGTGCCCATCTTGCTGAAGGACAGCTCCAACGCCATAAGCGCATGCATCAGTGTCGATCACGAATTTCTTACTAAAATCCGAAAGTTGCAGCACAGGTGCAGATATGAGCTTCAGTTTCAGAGTATCGAATGCGTGCTGTGTGTCGCCTGTCCAGACAAACTGGTGGTTCTTCTTGACCAGTGTGAACAGCGGCCTTGTGATGATCCCAAAGTGCTGTACAAACTTCCGATAATATCCAGCAAGGCCTAGAAAGCTGCGCACATCTTTGGCGCACTGAGGGACAGGCCACTGTTGAATTGTCTGGACTTTGCTGGGATCTGTAGAGACACCATGTTCGTCGATTACATGGCCCAAGTAGGCGACCTGAGGCTACGCGAAGGAGCACTTGGATTGCTTGACTTGCCAGTGGTCGTCTCTGAGCAGCTGGAGCACGCGTGCGATGTGTTGGATGTGCTCGGACAAGGTTTTGCTGAAGATGAGAATGTCATCGAAGAATGAGATGACACATTTACGCATGACTGGGCGCAGAGTGGAGTGCATGCCTCCATTGAATGTAGCCGGGCCTCCCTCTACTCTGAAAGGCATCACACGGTATTCCCAGTGCCCGGAGTGCGTCTGAAATGTCGTTTTGTACTCTTCTCCTTCTTCCATTCTTATCTGATGAAATCCGGCATGCGGGTCAAGCTTCGAGAACCATTTTGCACCGGCCAGTTCATCGAGCAGTTCGTCGATGATTTGTACTAGAAACTTGGCGACCACAGTCATGGAGTTGAGACGGTGGTAATCAACACACAAGCGCCAGGTGCCGTTGGCAATGGTGAAGTTCATCTTTAACTCTAGCCAGATTATCGCCTACACGTCCTATCTCGAAAGCATTACTCTTTAACTCTCTACCAACATAAGCATTTAAACTTTCTTGTCTAGCCATAAAGTCATCAAATTCATCTAAGCAAGGGCTATGAAATTTAGTAGAGGGTATTTTAACTTTATCATATCTATAGAGAGAATTTACCTTTACTACCTATGTCGGGTTATCAAGACAATGTGGTTCTTCAGGCGGTAAATTAAGACCATGTATTTCTTCAATAGGTGGTAAATTCATAACATCTTCAGCTTTAATACCTTTTTCTTTCATTGACTTCTTTGCCTCTTGCATATCTTCAGGATTGAGAAATAAAACACCTATCTTCTTCGGAGTGGGTTTAGGAATAGGCTCAGGAGTTGGCTCAATTGGTTCAGGAATTACTTCAGGAACTGGCTCAGGAAGAGTCCAATTATTTTCATTAGTCAACATATTATTCAATAATATTTCAGCTTCGTCGACTGTTCTTTCCTTCAAAACACAACCAGCACAACTATCCAGGTAATACTTGGAAGCATCGGTTAGTCCATTATAAAAGATATCAAGTATTTCATTTTTCTTAAGAGGATGATCGGGCAAAGCATTAAGTAATCAGAGAAGCCTCCCCCAAGCTTGTGGGCGACTCTGTTCTTTGATTTGCACAAAATTATATATTTCCCGCAAGGCAGCTTGTTTCTTATGAGCAGGGAAATATTTAGCAGAGAAGTAATAAATCATATCCTGGGGACTACGCACACAACCAGGAGCAAGAGAATTATACCAAGTCTTAGCATCACCCTTTAATGAGAATGGAAATATCTTAAGGATATATATATAGCGAGATTTCAAATCATGAGTAAATAGGGTGGCTATATCATTCAACTTGGTAAGATGTGCCACAACAGTTTCATATTCAAGGCCATAAAAAGGATCAGATTCAACTAAAGTAATAATCTCAGGATCAACAGACACTACGGGAAACAGGAGATTTGCCGTCAGTACTGTTCTTTGCCATTAGCATTTCATCGGGCTAGACGGCAAAGACAAATTTTGCCGACAGCGACTGACGGCAAAGAACAACTAACGGCAAATCCATACTTTGCTGTCTGTAAAAAAACACAGACGACAAAGACTCTTTGTCGTCTGGGATTTTTTTTACAGACGGCAAAGGGCTCTTTTTGCCGTCTGTAAAAAAAACACAGACAGCAAAGACTTTGCCGTCTGAGATTTATTTTACAGACGACAAAGAGGCCTCTTTGCCGTCTGTAAAAAAAATCGCAGACGGCAAAGAGAAAGCACAGCACACGGATCGATCCCAGAGATCGATGAGGTGGCACAATCTGGGCCGCCCGCACCTGCCTCCGTCTCTCACCACGCATGCCCACCCACCCATCCACACCATTCCCTCTCTCTCTTATCCCCAAGGCCCACCACAATCTCTCTCCCACGCCCGACCCTATCTCTTCCTCGATCCCTTCTCTGCCGCACAAACTCCACCCATTCCAGAGCTCCTCCTCGTCCCCTGCTTGTCAGCCGCCGCCGGTCGACCCGCCTCACCATCGCCTAAGCAGAGGCCGGCGCAGGATCTTCCTCCTCCTCCCCTGCTCGTCAACCGCCGCCGCTCGACCCCTCCTCTACGTCGCCTGAGCCGGAGGACAACCCGAGATCTTCCTCGTCCTCCCCACCCGCGACCCGCCGCTGGTCGACCCCGCCTCGCCGGTGCGGGAGTCTCCTCCCGTGCTCGTCAACCGTCGCCGCCCTTCAACACGACAGGTCCTCTGGCATGCAGAGGGCGCCGTGGCCGGCGACGACGGTGCCGTCGACGAGCAGCCCAGAGATGATGAGCGACGCGACGGGCTTGAAGAAGAAGGCCCAGGGGCTGCTCTCCTTCCCCATGGCACCCGAATCAGGTTTGAGGTGGCAGGCGACGAGATCTGGTAGGCTTCCTGGGCATGAGAAGTTTGTCTTAAACTAGAGTTATCCTGGATCTGATATTGCTTTAATTGTGCCCTGTACTTCTCCAATCCAGGGGATCCATGGTGCCATGGTTAACTCCGCTGGAAGACCACCATTCGCCTCCTCTAGCTAGACGCCCGTGCTCGGATCTGGATGCTGTCAAGGGCCAGTTCGTCTGTTTTGTAATCGTTTTTTGTTGTTGTTTGGTTTGTTCATTCTTCTTATAAATGGAGAACATTATATTGTGTAAACACTGTGATGATGGATATAGTATATAAACAAAATACTTCTGTCTTGTAAAAATCCGTTTGTTCCTCATATTGCTGTGAAAGATTTTCCATATGCCTTCGGCCATCTACGGCCTCTGCACTTGTAGTGTTGTGTTTTTTTAAATAAAAACATTTTCTTTGCCGTCTGGGCATACGAGGAAGACAGCAAAGACATAGCGTAACTGACGGCAAAGTACTTGACGCCGTCCGTCAACGCGACCGCTCCGTTTGTTGGCATATTTTGCCGTCTGGCTGGTCTGCTGACGGCAAACCCTATTGATAGACGGCAAACTCTTTGCCGTCATCCCAACAAACAGCAGACGGCAAAGTTTTCTTTGCCGATTTATCTTTGTCATCTGACTTTGCCATCTGCTTCCTGACGGCAAAGTCTTTGCCGTCTGGAATTAGGTCTTTGCCGATTGTGATCCACAGACGGCAAATTACCTGTTTCCTATAGTGAGAGAATTCATAATCCTTATCAGTAACACAGATAGGTGAAGTAGCAAAAGCAGGATCGGGTTTCATTCTAGCATTAAGAGACTGCTGCTTCCATTTAGCTAATAATTTCTTAAGATCATTTCTATCATTGCAAGCAAGAATTTCCATAGCAGCTGCTTCATTCATAACATAAACCTTAGGAACAATAGGTAATACATAATCATTGGGGGAACGTTCATCATCACTATCATCAATAATAGGTTCTTCAATATTTTCATTCCCCCTAACTCTAGCAAGTTGTTCATCTAGAAATTCACCTAATGGCAAAGTAGTATCACGCACGGAAGTAGTTTCATCATGCATAGCAGAAGTGGCATCATCAATAACATGAGACATATCCGAATTCATAGCAGTAGAAGGTTTAGGTGTCGCAAGCTTACTAATAATGGAAGGAGAATCTAGTGCAGAGCTAGATGGCAGTTCCTTACCTCTCCTTGTGGTTGAGGGCAAAATCTTGGTCTTAGCGTCTTAAGTTCTTCATAGTGATCAAAAAATATAAATCCCAAGTGACTCAAAGAATAGAGCTATGCTCCCCGACAACGGCGTCAGAAATTAGTCTTGATAACCCACAAGTGTAGGGGATCACAACAGCTTTCGAGGGTAAAGTATTCAACCCAAATTTATTGATTCGACACAAGGGGAGCCAAAGAATATTCTTGAGTATTAGCAGTTGAGTTGTCAATTCAACCACACCTGGATAACTTAGTATCTGCAGCAAAGTATTTAGTAGCAAAGGTGGTATGATAATAAGGGTAGCGGTAGCAACAGTAAAGATAAATGTTTTTGGGTTTTTCTAGTAGTTGTAATAGTAGCAACGGAAAAGTAAATAAGTGATGGATAATTATGCCGGATGTGATTCCTCATGCAATAGTTATAACATAGGGTGATATAGAACTAGCTCCAATTCATCAATGTAATGTAGGCATGTATTCCGTAAATAGTCATGCGTGCTTATGGAAAAGAACTTGTATGACATCTTTTGTCCTACCCTCCCGTTGCAGCGGGGTCCTAGCGGAAACTAAGGGATATTAAGGCCTCCTTTTAATAGAGAACCAGACCAAAGCATTAACACATAGTGAATATATGAACTCCTCAAACTACGGTCATCACCGAGAAGTATCCCGATTATTGTCACTTTCGGGTTGTCGGATCATAACACATATAGGTGACTATAGACTTGCAAGATAGGATCAAGAACACACATATATTCATGAAAACATAATAGGTTCAGATCTGAAATCATGGCACTCGGGCCCTAGTGAAAAGCATTAAGCATAGCAAAGTCATAGCAACATCAATCTCAGAACATAGTGGATACTAGGGATCAAACCCTAACAAAACTAACTTGATTACATGGTAAATCTCATCCAACCCATCACCGTCCAGCAAACCTACGATGGAATTACTCACGCACGGCGGTGAGCATCATGAAATTGGTGATGGAGAATGGTTGATGATGACGATGGCGACGAATCCCCCTCTCCGGGGCCCCGAACAGACTCCAGATCTGCCCTCCCGAGAGAGATTAGGGCTTGGTGGCGGCTCTGTGTCGTAAAAGGCGATGAAACTTTCTCTCTGATTTTTTTTCTCCCCGAGACGAAATATATGGAGTTGGAGTTGAGGTTGGAGGAGGTCCAGGGGGCCCACGAGATAGGAGGCCACGCCCTGGAGGGGGCGCCCCCTGTCTCGTGGACAGGTTGTGGGCCCCCTGGCATTAATTCTTTCACCAAAAATTCTTATTAATTCCAAAAAGTGCCTCCGTGGATTTACAGGTCATTCCGAGAACTTTTCTTTTCTACACACAAAACAACATCATGGTTGTTCTGCTGAAAACAGCATCAGTCCGGGTTAGTTTCATTCAAATCATGCAATTTAGAGTCCAAAACAAGGGCAAAAGTGTTTGGAAAAGTAGATACGTTGGAGACGTATCAACTCCCCCAAGCTTAAACGTTTGCTTGTCCTCAAGCAATTCAGTTGATAAACTGAAAGTGATAAAGAAAAACTTTTACAAACTCTGTTTGCTCTTGTTGTTGTAACATGAAAAGCCAGCATTCAAGTTTCAGCAAATATTAGGAACTAACCATACTCACAATAACACACAGGTCTCACAATAACACATCTGGGGTGCAACCGAGTACAGACCGAAAGATTACTATAACAACTTCTTCCGTGACGCAACGGCTCATCCCTCCTTTCGGCTCCTTTGGAAGTCAACCTGTACAATGAAAATCAAGGTTTTTGGATGGTTGTTGCTGCAAGACAGGTTGAACACTCGTGACATGTTAAGGAGAAGACACTATGATATTGGAAATGATTTCAAATGCCTCCTTTGTGGGGAAAATATCCACGAGACTCTCGAACATATGATCTTCACTTGCCGGTTTAGTGGAGAATGCTAGGCCAGGATAGGTGTTCATTGGCAGGACTTTGACAATAGGTTTGTGGCGTTGCAAAGCGAACAAACCAACTGGCCCAATCCCTTCTTCGCTGAAACGTTCTACACTGCTGCCTGGAGTTTGCGGAAGGAAAGAAACAATAAGCACTTCAGAGGTGTAGCCCCCAACATTACATCTTGGTTCCAGCGTTTTAAGCAGGACTTGGGGCTTTTGCAACATAGGGTGAAGAGTGCTCGCAGGGCTGCCCTGCTTTCATACTGTGACTCACTTAGTTGAGCCTTTCTTCTACTTCTGTACTCTGTTAGCTTGTATAGACATAAAAAGAACAGTGAGTGAGTAGTGATCATGGCGTAGCTGGCCACCCCCCTGCTGGCTACACTAGTAGTGAGGGTGGGATAGTATGTAACTGATATGTCTATGTAAACTCCCCATTTATATGGATATATGAAAATTCAGTGGGAGCTCTCTCCCACTATCAAGTTCCTCAAAAAAACACATAGGTCTCACAATTACTCACATCAATAACATAATCAGCTAGCGAGCCATAATAATAAAACTCGGATGACAACACTTTCTCAAAATAATTATAGCATGATATAACAAAATGGTATCTCGCTAGCCCTTTCTGAGAGCGCAAAACATAAATGAGAGCACCTTTAAAGATCAAGGACTGACTAAACATTGTAATTCATGGTAAAAGAGATCTAGTCAAGTCATACCCAATATAAATCAATAATAATGAATGCAAATGACAGTGTGCTCTCTAGCGGGTGCTTTTTAATAAGAAGGATGATGACTCAACGTAAAAGTAAATAGATAGGACCTTCGCAGAGGGAAGCAGGGATTTGTAGAGGTGCCAAAGCTCGATTTGAAAATAGAGATTGAATAACATTTTGAGCGGCATACTTTCACTGTCAATGCAACAACTAAGAGATGGCTGTATCTTCCATACTACATGCATTATAGGCAGTTCCCAAACAGAATGGTAAAGGTTTATACTCCCCCAACCACGAACAAGCATCAATCCATGGCTTGCTCGAAACAACGAGTGCCTCCAACATACAACAGCCCTGGGGGAGTTTTGTTTAATTATTTTGATTTGCTTTGATCTTTTTGGATCATGGGACTGGGCATCCCGGTTACTGGCCCTTTCTCCTAAATGAGGAGCGGAGTCCACTCCTCGTGAGAATAACCCACCTGGCATGGAAGATATAGGCAGCCCTAGTTGTAACATGAGCTGCTCGAGCATACAAAACAAAATTTCATTTGAAGGTTTGGAGTTTGGCACATACAAATTTACTTGGAACGGCAGGTAAATACCGCATATAGGTAGGTATGGTGGACTCCTATGGAACAGCTTTGGGGTTTAAGGAGTTTGGATGCACAAGCAGTATTCCCGCTTAGTACAGGTGAAGGCTAGCAAAAGACTGGGAAGCGACCAACTGAGAGAGCGACAACAGTCGTAAACATGCATTAAAATTAATTTACACCGAGTACAAGCATGAGTAGGATATAATCTACCATGAACATAAATATCGTGAAGGCTATGTTGATTTGATTCAACTACATGCGTGAACATGTGCCAAGTCGAGTCACTTAATACATTCAAAGGAGGATACCATCCCATTATACCACATCATAATCATTCTAATAGCATGTTGGCACGCAAGGTAAACCATTATAACTCATAGCTAATCAAGCATGGCACAAGCAACTATAATCTCTATATGTCATTGCAAATATGTTTACTTCATAATAGCCGACTCAGGAACGATGAATCATCATATTTACAAAAACAAGAGAGGTCGAGTTCATACCAGCTTTTCTCATCCCAATAAGTCCATCATATATCATCATTATTGCCTTTCACTTGCACGACCGAACGATGTGTATAATAATAAGAGTGCACGTGCATTGGACTAAGCTGGAATCTGCAAGCATTCAACTCAAGAGAGAAGACAAGTAATATGGGCTCTAAGTTAAATAAACAATCACGCATATAAGAGCCACTAAGCATTTTCAATATGGTCTTCTCGACCCCCAAAAGAAAGAAAAGAAAATAAAACTATTTACACGGGAAAGCTCCCAACAAGAAAAAGAAGAACTAGAAATCTTTTTGGGTTTTCATTCTAATTCCTACTACAGGCATAGAATTTAAACTAACTATTTTTTTTGGTTTTCTTAAGGTTTATCAAACACACAAGAAGAAAACTAGAAAAAGAAATTTAAACTAGCATGTATAATACAATGAAAGAGTATGAGCACCGACGACTAGTGTGTGAACATGAATATAAAGTCGGTGAGAAATACGTACTGCCCCAAGCTTAGGCTTTTGGCCTAAGTTGGTCTAGTACCAAGGACCGCCTGGCTGATATCCATAAGTGAAACTGGGGTAGTACTGAGATGCAGAGGCGACCGCCTCCTGAGCAGCAGCGCGTTGGCGATCTGCCTCCATTCCCCTCTCGTATTCAGCTGCTTCTTCCCTGGTGACAACATATCTTCCTTTTGCCTGATAATCAAAAAGGTAGGGAGCAGGAAGAGTATCAGGGACGACGTTGCGTCTGTCATAGATTAGTCGATAATGGAGGAATTATTCATTCCTCTCAAGAAAATGATGATCAAACATAGCTTCTTTATCCAAATAAATAGGAGGTACAATCATATCCCCCTCTCGTGGAGCTATATTAAGAAAATTAGCCACACGGGTTGCATAAATTCCTCCAAAGAAATCTCCCCTTCTACTATTATTCTGCAACCTACGTGCAACTATTGCCCCCAAGTTATAACCTTTATAACCTGACACAACACTCTTGAGGACACAAAGATCAGGGGCACACATGTGACATACCTCGTCCTTACCGTTAATGCATCTACCAATAAAGAGAGCAAAGTAATGTATAGCAGGAAAATGAATGCTCCCTATGGTAGCTTGTGCTACGTCCCTAGATTCTCCCATAGTAATATTAGCAGGAAAATCTCTAAATTCAGATTTGGGAGGATCATTAATATTACCCCACTGCGGGAGTTTGCAAGCAGTTGTGAAATCCTCTAAATCCATGGTATAAGATGTATCATAAATATCAAACATGACACTAGGAGAATTACGCGCAGAAAAACATTCGAACCTCCGCACAAAGGAATCGGTCAATTGATAATATTGAGGACACTTATCTTGTAAGAAGTCCTCCAACTCTGCATTATGCACATATGCGTCAAATTCCTCCTTGAAGCCTGCTTCGACCATAAAATCATCGGATGGCCACTCACAAGCCCGTACATTTGCGTCCCTTGGCAAATTAATATCTTGTTCACATATAGCAATCATTGGCCCTTTCTTTGCTGAGGAACCTCCTTGGTACATTGTTCTAAGCATATTTGTTTTTCTAAAAATTTCTAAAATTTTAGTAACTTCAAAATAAAAGTGAACAAGACTAAACAAGATTGATAGCAACTACTCCTACAAGTGCCTAGAGCCTATATCATGCATTGGAATTGCTTGGGACCTCAAAAATTTAACATGCAAGCTCAAGAACATGGTCACCTAAGCAGAAAACATTTGCAATGAATAAATCACTAGAACAAAACTAATTGGACCAATGGAGGAGTCACATACCAAGCAACAATCTCCCAAGCAGTTTTGTGAATGGAGCTTTGATCTAAGAGATCGAAAATTGCAGCAAAATGAGCTAGAACTCGTGCTTGAGCTGGATGGGGATTTTTTTGGGTATAAGATGAAGTGTGTGGGTGCTGGCATAAGTGGAGGGGAGCCACCAGGGGCCCACGAGACAGGGGGCACGCCCTACAGGGGGGAGGGGCGCGCCCTCCTCTCTCGTGGCCTGGTGCTTGCCCCTCCTGCAGTGTTTTCACTGCCTAAAATCCTCAAATATTCCAGAAAAAATCATACTAAATTTGCAGGGCATTTGGAGCACTTTTATTTTCGGACTATTTTTTATTGCACGGATAAATCAGGAAACAGACGGATAATACTATTTTTGCTTTATTTATTCTAAATAACAAAAAGTAAAAGGAGGGTACAGAAGGTTGTGCCTTCTAGTTTCATCCATCTCATGATCATCAAAATGAACACGCTAACAAGGTTGATCAAGTCTTGTTAACAAACTCATTCCGAATAACACAGAACCGGAGAAATTTTGAATAACACTAAGTTACCTCAACGAGGATATGAAAATGCCCAACAATAAGAATATCATACTTTTTCTTGACAGTAGGGAGAGGAAATTCAACATCTCCAAAAATGATAGTTGGAACTTTTTCAATAGAATTGATGTTATGAACTTGAGATTGTTTCCTCGGAAAGTGTACCGTATACTCATTACCATTAACATGAAAAGTGACATTGCCTTTGTTGCAATCAATAACAGCCCCTGCAGCATTAAGAAAAGGTCTACCAAGGATAATAGACATGCTATCGTCCTCAGGAATATCAAGAATAACAAAGTCCGTTAAGATAGTGACATTTGCAACCACAACAGGCACATCCTCACAAATACCGACAAGTATAGCAGTTGATTTATCGGCCATTTGCAAAGATATTTTAGTAGGTGTCAACTTATTCAATTCAAGTCTATGGTATAAAGAGAGAGGCATAACACTAACACCGACTCCAAGATCACATAAAGCAGTTCTAACATAATTTCTTTTAATGGAGCATGGTATAGTTGGAACATCCGGATCTCCAAGTTTCTTTGGTATTCCACCCTTAAAAGTGTAATTAGCAAGAATGGAGGAAATTTCAGCTTCCGGTATCTTTCTTTTATTTGTGATGATATCCTTCATATACTTAGCATAAGGATTTACTTTAAGCATATCAGTTAAGCGCATATGTAAGAAAATAGGTCTAATCATTTCAGCAAAGCACTCAAAATCCTCATCATCCTTTGACTTGGATGGTTTAGGAGGAAAGGGCATGGGTTTCTGAACCCATGGTTCTCTTTCTTTACCGTGCTTCCTAGCAACAAGATCTCTCTTATCATAACATTGATTCTTTGATTGTGGGTTATCAAGATCAACAGCAGGTTCAATCTCTACGTCATTATCTTTGCTAGGTTGAGCATCAACATGAACATTATCATTAAGATTATCACTAGGTTCATGTTCATCACCTGATTGTGTTTCAGCATCAGAAATAGAAATATCATTGGGATTCTCAGGTGTGTCTACAGTAGGTTCACTAGAAGCATGTAAAGTCCTATCGTTTTTCTTCTTCTTCTTCTTAGAAGAACTAGGTGACTCTAAATTATTTCTCTGAGAATCTTGCTCGATTCTCTTAGGGTGGCCTTCAGGATACAAAGGTTCCTGATTCATTCTACCAGTTCTAGTAGCCACTCTAATGGCAAAGTCATTTTTATTATTCAATTCATCAAGCAAATCATTTTGAGCTTTGAGTACTTGCTCGGCTTGAGTAGCAACCATAGAAGCATATTTGCTAACACAGTGAAGTTCATCTTTAACTCTAGCCAGATTATCGCCTACACGTCCTATCTCAAAAGCATTACTCTTTAACTCTCTACCAACATAAGCATTAAAACTTTCTTGTCTAGCCATAAAGTCGTCAAATTCATCTAAGCAAGGGCTATGAAATTTAGTAGACGGTATTTTAACTTTATCATATCTATAGAGAGAATTTACCTTTACTACCTGTGTCGGGTTATCAAGACAATTGGTTCTTCAGGCGGTAAACTAAGACCATGTATTTCTTCGATAGGTGGTAAATTCTTAACATCTTCAGCTTTAATACCTTTTTCTTCCATTGACTTCTTTGCCTCTTGCATATCTTCAGGACTGAGAAATAAAACACCTATCTTCTTCGGAGTGGGTTTAGGAATAGGCTCAGGAGTTGGCTCAATTGGTTCAGGAATTACTTCAGGAATTGGCTCAGGAAGAGTCCAATTATTTTCATTAGTCAACATATTATTCAATAATATTTCAGCTTCGTCGATTGTTCTATCCCTGAAAACACAACCAGCACAACTATCTAGGTAATCCTTGGAAGCATCGGTTAGTCCATTATAAAAGATATCAAGTATTTTATTTTTCTTAAGAGGATGATCAGGCAAAGCATTAAGTAATCGGAGAAGCCTCCCCCAAGCTTGTGGGAGACTCTCTTCTTTGATTTGCACAAAATTATATATTTCCCACAAGGCAGCTTGTTTCTTATGAGCAGGGAAATATTTATCAGAGAAGTAATAAATCATATCCTGGGGACTACGCACACAACCAGGAGCAAGAGAATTATACCAAGTCTTGGCATCACCCTTTAATGAGAACGGAAATATCTTAAGGATATATAAATAGCGAGATTTCTCATCATGAGTAAATAGGGTGGCTATATCATTCAACTTGGTAAGATGTTCCACAACAGTTTCAGATTCAAGGCCATAAAAAGGATCAGATTCAACTAAAGTAATAATCTCGGGATCAATAGAGAATTCATAATCCTTATCAGTAACAAAGATAGGTGAAGTAGCAAAAGCAGGATCGGGTTTCATTCTAGCATTAAGAGACTGCTGCTTCCATTTAGCTAATAATTTCTTAAGATCATTTCTATCATTGCAAGCAAGAATTTCCATAGCAGCTGCCTCATTCATAACATAACCCTTAGGAACAACAGGTAATACATAATAATTGGCGGAACGTTCATCATCACTATCATCAATAATAGGTTCTTCAATATTTTCATTCCCCCTAACTCTAGCAAGTTGTTCATCTAGAAATTCACCTAATGGCAAAGTAGTATCACGCACGGAAGTAGTTTCATCATGCATAGCAGAAGTGGGATCATCAATAACATGAGACATATCAGAATTCATAGCAGTAGAAGGTTTAGGTGTCGCAAGCTTACTAATAATGGAAGGAGAATCTAGTGCAGAGCTAGATGGCAGTTCCTTACCTCTCCTTGTGGTTGAGGGCAAAATCTTGGTCTTAGCGTCTTTCAAGTTCTTCATAGTGATCAACAGATATAAATCCCAAGTGACTCAGAGAATAGAGCTATGCTCCCCGACAACGGCGTCAAAAATTAGTCTTGATAACCCACAAGTGTAGGGGATCGCAACAACTTTCGAGGGTAAAGTATTCAACCCAAATTTATTGATTCGACACAAGGGGAGCCAAAGAATATTCTTGAGTATTAGCAGTTGAGTTGTCAATTCAACCACACCTGGATAACTTAGTATCTGCAGCAAAGTATTTAGTAGCAAAGGTGGTATGATAATAAGGGTAGCGGTAGCACCGGTAAAGATAAATGTTTTTGGGTTTTTGTAGTAGTTGTAACAGTAGCAACGGAAAAGTAAATAAGCGAAGAACAATATGTGAAAAGCTCGTAGGCAATGGATCAGTGATGGATAATTATGCTGGATGCGATTCCTCATGCAATAGTTATAACATAGGGTGATATAGAACTAGCTCCAATTCATCAATGTAATGTAGGCATGTATTCCGTAAATAGTCATACGTGCTTATGGAAAAGAACTTGTATGACATCTTTTGTCCTACCCTCCCGTTGCAGCGGGGTCCTAGCGGAAACTAAGGGATATTAAGGCCTCCTTTTAATAGAGAATCGAACCAAAGCATTAACACATAGTGAATACATGAACTCCTCAAACTACGGTCATCACCGAGAAGTATCCCGATTATTGTCACTTCGGAGTTGTCGGATCATAACACATAATAGGTGACTATAGACTTGCAAGATAGGATGAAGAACACACATATATTCATGAAAACATAATAGGTTCAGATCTGAAATCATGGCACTCGGGCCCTAGTGACAAGCATTAAGCATAGCAAAGTCATAGCAACATCAATCTCAGAACATAGTGGATACTAGGGATCAAACCATAACAAAACTAACTTGATTACATGGTAAATCTCATCCAACCCATCACCGTCCAGCAAGCCTACAATAGAATTACTCACGCACGGCGGTGAGCATCATGAAATTGGTGATGGAGGACGGTTGATGATGACGACGGCGACGAATATTCGGAGCCCCGAACAGACTCCAGAGAGCCCTCCCGAGAGAGATTAGGGCTTGGCGGCGGCTCCATGTCGTAAAATGCGATGAAACTTTCTCTCTAATTTTTTTCTCCCCGAGACGGAATATATGGAGTTGGAGTTGAGGTCGGAGGAGGTACAGGGGGCCCACGAGATAGGAGGCCGCGCCCTAGGGGGGGGCCCTGTCTCGTGGACAGGCTGTGGGCCCCCTGGCATTAATTCTTTTGCCAAAAATTCTTATTAATTCCAAAAAGTGCCTCCGTGGATTTCAAGGACATTTCGAGAACTTTTGTTTTTTACACATAAAATAACATCATGGTAGTTCTGCTGAAAACAGCGCCAGTCCGGTTTAGTTTCATTCAAATCATGCAAGTTAGAGTCCAAAACAAGTGCAAGAGTGTTTGGAAAAGTAGATACGTTGAAGACGTATCAAGGCGCCCGAACGAGTGCTCGCCATCGGCCACTTCCTCCTGAAGTAGGGCAGCGATAATGCCGTGTCCAGGTCTGGCGGGCGTTCCACGAGCACCACCACGCGGATATCCGGGCGTAGTCCCTCCACAAAACGAGTCAGGAAAAATACGGGTGAGTCGACTCAGAGTAAGATATAAGATGATTCATCAAGGTCTCGAAACGCTCGATGAAATCTACTATTGTGATAGTTTGTTTGACATCATAGAAATGGCGGATGAGCATTTGGTGTTTGTCACGGCCGAATCGGGTGCAGAGGAGGGAAGTGAAGGACTCCCAATCCAGTCCAGTTAATTTCTTCTGGACAGATTACAACCAAATGCCCGCGGGGCCAGAGAAATTCAAGATGGCCATGGGAACGCGGTAGGCGTCGTGGATCGTGAACATTTGGAAATATTGCTCGCAGAGCATTTTCCAAAGTTGTGGGTTTTCACCGGTGAACATCGGAAAATTCATGGATGGTGGTTAACCCAAATTGGTGAGGATAGATCAGGACACGGGTGGGACAGGGGCCGGAATGATCGGAAGGGAAGGCATACCCGTGACTGGAGGTGCCGCCAGTGACTCGTGGGTCACTGACGGCCCCCCTCCGGTGTGGTCGACGTCGCCGCGGCCATGGGGCCCATGGAGATCTCCCCGCACTGGAAGTAGTGGAGGAAGATGTTGGGGAATCGCCGCTCCACTCGGCGGTGCGGTCGGTCGCAGCGCCGCGACCGTGGACTCCAGCTTCGCGAAGCGCGCCTCGACATCTGGCTTCTAGTGAAGGAGATCGTCGATCTGCAAGGACTGTGTCTGGAGCTGCTTGAGGACGTGGGCGGAGTCGGCCTTGGCGTCCTGATGGAGCTTGTCGAGGTACTCCTTGAGCGCTGGATCCATGGCGGCGACGAAGGCTTGCCGCGCTTGGATTCTCCGGCGGGTTTCCAGGTCGACGCGGCGGAGAGCGAGTGGTGTTGGGCTCTGATACCAGGATGTTAGGTACCGGATCGATCTAGCACTAGCTCACAATATATTTCACGAATTCGAATTACAATCCAACCTTGCTATTTGTGGGGAAGAAGGAAGGTAGGTGGGGAAGGGAAAGAAGCCGCCGTCCGTCCTGATCCTTCTCGATGAATGTCTCCCTGTCGTCTGTGGCCTTAAGTAGCGAGCCCCCAGGCGAGCGGGCTCAGCGAGCCCATTCTAGCCCAACAAATCTTTGGTTGGGCTGCACGATCCTCTTGGGCCTGCTGTCAGTGCGCCTTGGGGTGAAGCCGGTGATCGCCTTGGTGGTACGTGCGCTGACAGAGTTGTGCTTCACGTGTACACGGATGCAAAGCTAATCTGTTTAGGTAGTTGCATGCCTAGTTAGTAGAAGAAGATTGAGTCAGAGGCCTGCATGGATAAGTTGTTAGCTGGCCAGAGAGATTCCAGGGTAGTTAGCTTAGCGTGTGCATACGGGAGTTAGTGGCCGAGTGTGCCGGCCAGACGTGTGCATATGTAAGTTAGTGGCCGGGCATAGAGTCACTTGTAGACTATTTAAGTTGATGGAATGAATGAAAAAGGAGGCCGAGAGGGCTGGGAAAACAATGTAGTGTTTGTGGCTGCCAAGTAAGAGTGCCTCTGGCAAAGCTTGTGTGCTCTTCTTGGCATGTGTGTGTGTGTGTGTTTTCTTGAGCTTTCACATGTGTGCGTGTGTGTTCAAGAGAAACAAGAGAGTAGAGAGATTGTGAGGTAAAAGAAGGAGCGGCGCCGCGAGGAGGCGGCGCCAACAGTTATTCAGTAATTGGGACTTGAGGTTCTCACATTGGCCATATCTTATATTAAGAATGAAGTCCGTATAAAACGACTAGGCTGTGCAGTTTCATGTCTATTTTGCAGGATGCTCAAGATACAAGAACAGGGTCACAGGAAAAACAACAAGTCAAGTAGTAGTAGTGTTGATAAGCTCGGCAACCAAAAATATAAGAAAGGAGTGAAGAAGTAGCCAGACATTTGAGCGGCACAGAATATACCATCTCGGCAACCAAAAATAGGACTAGTTATTGCAAACCCTTTACACAGTGGTGTATGTGTGTATGTTAGATGTTGAAAAATACAACTAGGTTTATCCATTTAGGCCAACTCCACCGCAGAACCCCAAACGGACGTCCGTTCTCGTCCTTCGGTGTGCGATTGGGGTAGCGTCCGGGGAGCGGACAGGCGCTCGGAGCATCTGCGCCCAACGCGCACGAGGCACCCGAACCCCCAAACGGTCCGCCCGCCCCGCCCCGAGCTCCTCTGCCTCGCTGCAGCGTCGCCCCGCCCGCGCCCGTGCTTAGGGGAGGCTTGCCACCGCCCCGCCCCGCCTCGCCCGTAGCTTGCCGCGCTCAGCCCCACGCGCTCGCTCGGCCCCGCACGCACGTCCGCCTGCAGCTCGCCGCGTCGCAAGCCCCCCGCGCTCGCAGGCTGCAACTCGCCTCGCCGTGCGGCCCGAGCGCGCCCCCACATCGACCCGAGCTTGCCGCGGCCCCGCCCCGCGCGCACCGCAGCTCCGTCCCGAGCTCGCCGAGCCCCGCGCGCGCTCCCCTACCCTGTCCCGCGTGCACCATAGCTCCGCCCCGAGCTCGCCGTGCCGCCCCGCGTGCGCCGCCGCCTCGCCCCGAGTTCGTCGTGCGGCCCGGGTGCGCGCCCGCCCCGACCCCAGCTCGCCGCGGCCCTGCGGCACGCCGCGCACGCGGCGCTGCTCCACCCCGAGCTCGTCGTCCTGCGTACGCGCATCCAAGCCTCGTCCCGAGCTCGCCGCCGCACCGCAGCCGCGCGCCCCTGCCTCTACCCGAGCTCGCCAGCCCCGCCCCGCCTCGCGCGCACCGCAGCTGCGTCCTGCGCCGCTGGCCTTGCAGGCCGCGTGGTAGCTCTCGTCTCACTGATTTGTGGGCCAGAGGGCGGACAGGGGCGGATGGGGGCGGACGAGAGGGACGAGGAGAGCGTCCATTTTTTGTCCGTTCGGGAGCATTCGTGGCTCAAATTTGGTTCAGGTTTGGGGTTGAGCCGGACAAAAGCGGACGCGAACAGACGTGCTTGTCCGTTTGGATGTGCCCGCTGGGCCAGATTTTGCCCATACGGACAAAGTTGGACAAAACGGGGTTATGCGGTGGAGTTGGCCTTATACACAGATTATGAGATGTTTTCTTTTTTCCATAACCTACGTCAAAGCAGACAGACAGTTGGTAATGTAGCATCGTAGAGTAACTTGTAACCCAGCAGCGGGTGCAGTGTGCCGCACAGTACCGACGACCAAAGGAATTGCGTAGTCGTAGTAGTCGCACAGCACGTCGAGGACAGGGCGACGCTGCTGTCGTTTGGCTCGCCGCTCGGCTGATGGCTGATGTGATGGGATGGGATCGGCGAGATGTTGCGTCCCAGCATCTGGCGTCCACCACCACCCTGACACTCTGCCCCCGCGTGCTGCGTCGTTGCATGGTAAACGAAACCAAAAAAGTAGTTGCCGTTTCGGTGTAACAAGAGTAGTAGTGGGTGGGAGGAAAAGATGGGCTGGGCAGCTAGGGTCGTCTCTCCCTGCAACATGACAGCGCCTGCTCCGGCCGGCTGCTGCCGGAAAAAAAGGTGGCCAAAGCAAGGCTGCATGGGCGCGTGGGATGCCGCTCGCGGTGACGTCCGTCGGCCTGCTCTCGCCCGGCGCCGTGGCGTGGGTTGTACGCGGACGGTTTTCGCGCGGGCACTGCTAGTGCACGGCACGGGACGGGTCGGGAGATTTGTCCGTTGGGGATCAACGCGACTGGCGCGCGTGAGAGTGGGCCGGTGTCCAACGCTCTAGCTGGCTCTGATCGTACGTATGCAATGCAAGCGCGGTGGTGGGAGTGGGACGTGACGGCCGGCACGCTCACGTAGCAGCTGCCAAATGGGAGCAGATTGCACGCACGAACTGGAGGGGTAGTTTTGTCCTCACAGCAAATAAAATCCCACCGCAAGCGGAGAGAGGGAGGTAGCACGAATCCCCTGATCGGGTGGGTCCCACGAATCACCTGCGCGGGCCACCCTGCTCCGATTTTGTCCTGACCAGTTTCTTCCTGGCAAACGGCATGTATTCATGCATGCATGCATGCATGGTCTGCGTCCTCCCCTTCCCCCTCCTACAGTGCTCACATTTTACTTTCCTATCCTTTTCCTGGGATTGGGGAACACACAGACGACAGAGGAGTGAGCGAGCAGAGTTCCGCTGATCTGCTAATTGGCCTCATGACCAAGACGGCTGGTGGACAAAATCACTGTTTTGACCATTTTTTAAAAATTCAGCACGATTTGACCCTCGTTTGAAATTTTATCCAGATCTGACCCTTTTGCTACCATTATACACGTGGGTGGTAGGATAGTCTGGGCTACCGCCATAGTTAATGGCGGTAGGATCTGATCCATGCTGGCAGCAAAATCTACGTGGCAAATGCTTACCGCCATAGCTACTCGTGGTAGGTATCTGGGCCACTACTATGCTATAAAATCGCTGGCATGCCCTATTGTACAGAAAGACCCTGGTGGTGAACTGGATGCAGGTTCGAATCTAGTTACTCCCAAGTTTGTCACACCGGATGGATACTAGGGGGCTTTGCGGGCGTCTAGACCATCGCAACGTACGGGCCTGACAACCAAGTCCCACCTAAAACCCTCTCCGCGCGAAAAACCATCTCATGCTCTAGTGCTTAGTCCGAGCGTCACTGGAAGGACCACTCCGACGACGATGTCAGAGGTGCCATCGGCTAGCTCGACCAGGTGTACGAGGCCACCGTCCACTACATATTAGTTTAGGGTCTTTTAAGTTTTAGTTGAACAAAAGAAATACCGTCCAGTTTATGTGAATTATGTCCGGACTTATGTTAGTTTGAATGTATTCCGTCTTGTTTGCTAAATTATGTACAAATTAAATTGTATTCCGGGCGGAGGGTGACAACACACGTTGGATGTCCACTGAAACAATGAACAATAATTATGTTGGTTCAACTTTGTTTTTAGTTGTCTTCGAGTCAGGAAATACAAAACAAATTGCAAATATTCTTTTGAGGTATTGCTAGTACTTGTATTTAATCTGTAGGTACATCCAATCATAATTAGGAGAACATTTAGATGAGTATTTGTATTTGTGAATTCAACCCTTCGTCAGATTTGAGGTATTGCTAGTCTTGTACAAGTATGCTCGATTTATGAACTCTTGTTTTTTTTTTTTTTGCGGGTGGATTTATGAACTCTTGTTGATGAACTGGCATGTGAACGTGAACGCTACAAAATGGTTGGATGAATATCAATTGGCAATATTTCATATATAATATTAGTTGGACAAATTGTTCTTTCAATTTGGGCAAAACAGACCAAACAGAAAGAGAACTGCCTACGCTAGCCAATGTACCCACGATGGAGCAAAACAAACTATTCTTTTTAATTATGCAAAAATAATAAAACATGCATGTACCAACACTTGAACACACAACCTAGCAGTTAAGAGCATCTCCAGCCGCGCCCCCAACAGGCCCTCCCCAGGCGTTTTTTCCGCGCCGGCGCCGAAAAAACGGCCCAGTCGCCCCCCAGAAGCCCTTTTTTCGCCGGCTCGGGCCGAAATTGGTGCCGGCGGACCCAGGCAGAACCCGGCGCCCTGGGGGCGCAAGGGGGCGCCGGCTCAAGCGAAAAGGGCGCGTGGGTCCGCCCTGTCGGCGAGTCGAGCGCCTCTTCCCGCCGTTTCTTCCCCGCTTTTCCCCACTTCCCTCCCATTTGCTCCTTTCCTCCCGCCATTCTCCCTCCCGCTCGCCTCCCAGCTGGCCTCCATGCCACCGGAGAAGTAGGCCGTCGCCCGCGCCACGGCGACCACGACTGCCTCTGTCACCCAGCCGAAGCAGAGGAAGCCGAGGGCGCCGCCGTCCAAGCCGCCGGGCATGTCAAACGTCGAATGGAGGGTGGAAGTACAGCGACGGGAGGTCGTCACCGCCGACCGACGGAACAGGGCCCTCGCCAAGAAGGCCCGTGACAACGTGGCACGCGCGGCTGCGGGTGCCGCTGACCAGGCCGAGGCCGAGGCGACCCGTGCGGGGATGATGAATCCCCCCGGCAACCACGCGCAGTACGCGCCCTGGGGCCAACAACCCGACGCCGCAGCCATGGGGGTTGTCGGGCTACGCCGACGGGGACGCGCACAGTGGGTTCAACCCAAACGTCACTTTCCCCCATGGCCACCCTGCCCAGCACACGCCCTCGCCCGCCTTCACCGGTGTGCAGTACCCTCCATACAACTACTCGCCGCCCGCGTATGCGTCCTACCCGACGCCCCCTCTCCGCCGTTGCGCGCTGCCCTTCTCTCACCTCGGCGACGCCGACGAGACCGAGGCCGACATGGACGACATCATCGCGGAAGGTTCGACCGCAGCCGCTGCGTCTCCCGGGTTCACCGCGGACGAGGCGGTGGATCTCAGCGGCGGCATGGACGGCGAGCTCAGCTACGTCTACGACGACGAGGAGCAGGAGGAGCAGGACGAGGAGGACGAGGAGCCGGCGGGGGAGGGGGGGCGCAAGAAGAAGAAGGCGGCGGCCAGGCCAGAGCCGCGCGTCAAGTGGGCGTCCAAAGAAGAGGAATACCTCGCCGAAGCATGGAAAGTCGTCTGCCTAAACCCGACCACCGGCGCGAACCAGACCATCGAGACGTACTGGGCGTGCATCAAGGCCGAGTTTGATGAGCGCAAGCTCGTCGACCCCTACTTCAAAGGCGTCTGCAAGCAGCGCGGGTCGAAGACGATGGCGAACCATTGGGGGCGTATCCAGGGGGCGTGCAACAAATGGCATGGGGTCGTCGAGGAGGTCGTCGGTCGCCCGGAGAGCGACGCCAGCATTGAGGATCAGGTATGCCACGCCGGTCTCTCGCCTCTTTTCGCCGTGCACCCGCCAACTGTTTGTTCGTCCCTACGCAGTTGTTGCGTATGTTTGACCTATATAGGCAGGCAACAACGACGATGAGTTCAAGTACGTCTACGTCTACAAGCGCATTGACAAGTGCGACAAGTGGGCGGAAGTCCGGCGCACTCTTGCGAAGGCCAAGGAGACCTACAAGCCTGACGCGCCGACTCCGGGTGCGTCAGATGGGTGGCCGGACGGCAACAAAGGTGCCAAGAAGGGGAAACACGCCGACGCGGCCACAGCTCGCGTGCAGGAGTCCATCGAGCACTGCCTCACTGACGCACAGGTCAGGGCCGCCCTTCGTGAAGAGAAGACCGAGGCGCGGTGGTCGGCGTTGATGTCGACCAACGCCGTCAAGCTCGACCTACTCCGGACCAATGTCGCCGCGAAGAAGAGGAACATCGACCTGGCTTTCCTGCTGGCGGGGCGGACATGCTCCAGAGCACCTACGAGGCAGTCAAGGCGTGGTACATGGCGGAGCGTGGCCTCATCCTGAACCAGCTTCCCTCGACGACGACGCCTACGCCCACGACACCCACGCCGCGCACACCGACGCCGCCGCCAAGCCAGACCGCTGATGCCGCCGAGACTGGCCGCAGCACAGAAGCCACGCCGCCAAGCACAGAGGCCCCGTCAAGCCCGCGCACACCGACTCCCCCGACGCCGGAGGCCGACCTCGACGCCTGATGCGCGCTTCCTCCCTTTTCTGCTTTTTGTACGCCGAACTATTCATCCGGCCACCGATCTACTGGCCGCTTGATCGCCAGATTGTGGCGTTTATTTTGGGCGCGGGAACACTTTGTTTGAATTTGCCGTGGCTGGGGGGCGGCGGCTGGGGGCGTGACTGGGAGCTAGGCCGACCCCAGGGGCCGAACTAGCGCCGGCTCGCCCCTAGTCCGTAGTTTTTCGGCGCCCTGGGGGGCCGAACGGCTGGAGATGCTCTAATACTTGAACAGGCCAGCCAGTCCGCCACACATGTTTTTCAAGCAGCATATCAACGCACAGCTATGTTATAGCACTCCGGCGCCTACCGCCACCAGCTATGGCAGTAGCCATTTGCCATGTAGATTTTGCTGCCAACATGGATCGGATCCTACCACCATCGACTATGGCGGTAGCCCATAGTACCCTACCGCCAGCGTGTGTGGCGGTAGCAAAAGGGTCAGATCCGGTTAAAATTTCAAACGAGTGTCAGATACTGCTGAACTTTTGAAAAAGGGTCAAAACAGTAATTTTGTCCATGGCTGGTAGGTGGGCAATGTTGAAAAGTAACTTTCTTTTTTCTTCAACGAAGAAAGCTTTCATCGTGCTACCACTTGTCTTCTTTCTCTTGATCCATAGAAATTTTCATATGAGCAAACTCCCTACCTACCATCAGGTCTTTGATCTCTAAGATGAGTTGCACATATGCCCACGGGCAATGTATCTTCTGGGTATGGTGAAAACGAAGTCAAAATCCAAGTGAACTGATGAAAAAAATGCATTTGTTTTCCCACATTTTTCATACGGTACTGTGACACTAAGAGCATATAAAGCCAGGCAATGCAACACCCCACCATGCCAGAGCGAACGTCCTGGTCACTGACCGATCAAAGAAAAACCCTGACCCAAACGGGCTCCTCATACAGGCCTCAAACGCATGGGCTGTCTGACACTTCTCATATCCAGCCCAAATCTGGGGTAGATACGGGGAGGCTCGGGCATGTCTACCACGTCGAAGTGACCGCAAGGACCCATACAAAATCAATAGGAAACCATAGGTCTCACGAGTGTCTCCTCTGATATCGATGAGGACGGCGAGGACACATTCAGGGCGTCACGTGGCGCCACTCCGGTGCGCCGACCCATGACCCAATACTGGCTATTTAAGCTGGAAGGCGACCCCAAACCTAGCCACATCCCATTTCCCTCTTCGTATCCCTCCCCTCCGCGCCACCACGCTAATGATGGCCTATAGAAAGGTCACCACCTATGCCATGCTCCCCTCCCCCCAAAGCAGTGCCTATATCTGCTAGAGGAGATCCGGGCTAAGCATGAAGCATGGATCGCAGCTGGCCTGCTCCGGGCTCGCCAGAGGGAGGAGGAGGAGGAGCAATTGGAGGTGGATGATACGCCCATTTTGTATCATGTTTTCATATTGATATTTATTGCATTATGGACTGTTATTTCACTTTATAATACAATTCTTGTGCCTTTCCTCTTTTATTTGCAAGTTTCACATGAAGAGGGAGATTGCTGGCAGCTAGAATTCTGGACCGAAAAGGGCTATATCGAAGACACCTTTTCTGCACAAATCCAAATAAGCTTAAAATTTATGGAGAATTATTTTGGAATATGTAAAAAATATTGGCAAAAGAATTACCAGATGGGGACCCACCAAGGAGTTACAAGCCTGGGGGGGCGCCCCATGAGCTTGTGGCGCCCCTTGCAGGCCTCTGGGGCCCATCTTCTCCTATTTGGTACCATTTGACCTAGAAAAAAAATCAGAAGGAAGGTTTCAGGATGAAGTGACACTGTCTCGAGGCAGAACCTGGGAAGGAGCACTTTTGCTCTCCGGTGCAGCGATTCCGCCGGGGAAACTTCCCTCCGGGAGGGGAAAATTGAAGCCATCGTCATCAACGATCTTCTCATCCTGGGAGGACCAATCTTCATCAACATGTTCACCAACACCATCTCATCTCAACCCCTAGTTCATCTCTTGTATTCAATCTTTGTCTCAAAACCTCATATTGGTACCTGTGGGTTGCTAGTATTGTTGATTACATATTGTAGTTGATGCTAGTTGGTTTATTTGGTGGAAGATTATATGTTCAAATCCTTAATGATATTCAACACCCCTCTGATCTTGAACATCAATATGATTCGTGAGTAGTTACTTTTGTTCTCGAGGGCATGGGAGAAGTCTTGTCATAAGTAATCATGTGAATTTGGTATTCATTCGATATTTTGATGATATGTATGTTGTTGCTTCCTTTAGTAGTGTCATGTGAATGTCGACTACATGACACTTCACCATCTTTGGGCCTATAAGGGAAGGAATTGTTGAGTACTTATTAGATGATGGGTTGCTAGAGTGATAGAAGCTTAAACCCTAGTTTATGTGATATTCCTTAGGGGGCTGATTTGGATCCATATGTTTCATGCTATGGTTAGATTTATCTTAGTTTTTCTTTCGTAGTTGCGGATGGTTGCGAGAGGGGGGTACTCATAAGTGGGAGGCTTGTTCAAGTAAGAATAGCACCCAAGCACCGGTCCACCCACATATCAAATTATCAAAGTAGCGAACGCGGATCAAACAAACATGATGAAAGTGAATAGATGAAATCCCCGTGTGTCCTCAAGAGCACTTTGCTTGTTATAAGAAATCGTTCTGGCCTGTCCTTTGCTACAAAAAGGATTGGGCTACCTTGTTGCACCTTGGTTACAATTGCTACTTGTTACTTGTTATAGATTACCTCGCTATCAAACTATCTGTTATCGATTCAGTGCTTGCAGACAATACCTTGCTGAAAACCGCTTGTCATTTACTTCTGCTCCTGGTTGGGTTCTACACTTTTACTTATCAAAAGGATTACGATTGATCCCCTATACTTGTGGGTCATCAGTGGAGCAGGATGCGGCCATGGAGGATGCACAACCGGAGGAGGTGGTCAAAGACGCGGGCGAGGCGGGTGCCTCCTGCTATGTGCTTCGGCATGCCCGAGGCGCTGGCAAACTCCCACTACAAGAAATATGTCAACTTGTGACCACCTCTATTGGTCACTGAATGGTCATAGTTTTTTATTTGTGACCTTTTTGTGACCAAAACCAGAAGGTCAAAAGCTGGCCGTCATAAACTGACATTTTTGACCTTCTCTATTAGAAGGTCATAGACATTTACGACCAAAATAAGCCTACTATTTTGTTTTGGTCACTAGCTGTTTGCCCAGGCCACGTCCGATCCGACATGGCAATCTGACGTGGCAATATTACGACCAATTGAAAAGGTCAAAAATTAGAATCGGCCCGGTCCAATTAGGTGTTTATATGGGCCGAGCCCATTAATTCAGCCCATTTGTTGTTGTTTTTTCTTTCAATTTGGGTAAGCTACACGAGCCAGGCCCTATAATTCAGCCTTTTTATTTTTGGGTTATGGCCCTTTTTTTTCCTTTTTCAAATGGGTCCCAATTGTCAGATTCGGATAAGCGGGTCCCAAATGTCCGATTCTGGTTTGTGGGTCCTTGTTGTCATGGTCATGTTCCTCAGATTTCAATATGCCAATAATTAAACAACCAATATTTAAATCAAAATAGACAAAAAACATACAAATGCGATCAGTATTTGTATAACAAGCTTCAAATAACAAGAAGCAACAATCTGTTACATCAACACATACAAATGCGATCACAGTATAATATGCTCTACAGGTGTACAATATGTCGTGTGAGCCGATGAGCATCAAGCTCTACAGTATAACAAGCTCTATATGTCACAGTTCGTGCTTCAATTTGTTCCAATACGGATCAGCATCAAGGGCTTCATTACTCCTTGAACTAGCTCCGATCAGCATCAAGGGCTTCTTCCGACTTCTTCGTCTTGATGCTCACGACGAAACATGAAACGCCGACATCTGCACGTTATAGAACAAAATGGTTAGGTACAAAATAAAAGCAAATCTAACAGCATATATCTAGCAGTAGATACAAAATAATGAAGGCAAATTCGTGTGCATATATACTAGCGTGCATATATACCAGCAGAACACATAAACCCATCCATCAAAATCTTGTTTCTGAACATTGGCATCAAATCAACACAAACGCTGAATTAACGTGCACAAAAGGAAAGAGCTAATACAGGGCAGGTATATGGGTATCAAAACAAACAAGAAAGAAACTACAATCTATTTTAAGTAAACTCTTACAAGAAAGATGCCCCAGTAAGTAAGCTGAATGGGTGTCAAACTGAATAGTGAAACAAGTTAGTATAGTTGTACACTATAGTGTTTACGCAGAGTGGAACTGAATGAATTTCAAATTATGTTGCATGCAAGAAGAGGAGCGGCAGTGCACTCTAGCTAGTGTCCTTGTAAGCTTGTGCAAAACAAGCAGCATTCATCAGGATTAATTCATGGAGTAAGAAGAAATACAGAGACAACATCATCATATGATGATGCGCTAACCAATCAACGACTTCGTTCGTCCAGATCACAGGCAGTGTGACAGAAGAAGAGACTACCTGGAAATCCTCGACGACGGCATGGTTCAAAGCACATAAACTTTATCTCACAGGTTCCGGCAACAAAAGAAGATCACCAGCAACAAAAGAAGATCACCTAATGTACAGATAACCTGCAGATTCAAAAAGAACAAACAATATGTGAAAGAGAGACGAGCAAAAGACAGCCACTTGCATCAAGTAGACCTGATGTACACTAACCCATAGGTTTTTCGTGAAGGACCTACCAAATAATTCTTGCGAAATTGGACCAAATCATTTTTCTAAAATACTAGCCATATTTAATGCACTATTGACCAAATGGTTGGGTGTAAAAAGTTTTGATCCACCTCCGGTGAAAAAGAAAAATTCCCGCCGATTCAGTTGGACGCGGGTCAAATTTGAACTGCAGCTCCATCATAGTTTGCTCTTTATTTTTTATAAAAATCATTTCTAGGTACATAAGTATCTATTTAATCAGAGAAACATCAAAAGTTTTCCAAGATTCAACCACTAGCTAGAAAAGGTCAAGCCCGCCGTTTCGACAGCATTTTGAAACGGGCATAAAAAATTCAAAAAAAATCAAAAGATTGGAAAACCTTCGCATTGTGTCATTATATGTGACCAAGTTTCCAGGAAAAATAATAAACTTGTAATACGGAAATTATTTTAGAAAAGTGTTCTCAGAAATGAGCTGTCATGCGTGAAGATTCATGGCTTTCAAGCCAAATGATCAATCTTATGGCCACATTCATGGAATAGTTTGTTCAAATGGTCTCATATTGTGCACAAGGGTGCATCTTGGAATTCCAAACAATGTTTCCTAAGGGAGTTTTAACTTTCATTGCACAAAAGAGCCATCTTCCATTTTTCGAGTGCCCTAAATGAGGTTTTTTTGTGAAGGACCTACCAAATAATTCTTGCAAAATTGGACCAAATCATTTTTCTAAAATACTAGGCCATATTTAATGCACAATTGACCAAATGGTTGGGTGTAAAAAGTTTTGATCCACCTCTGGTGAAAAAGACAAATTTCCACCGATTCAGTTGGAAGCGGGTCAAATTTGAACTACAGCTGCCTCATAGTTTGCTCTTTATTTTCTCCAATAATCATTTCTACATACATAAGTATCTATTTAATCAGATAAACATCAAAAGTTTTCCCAGATTCAATCACTAGCTAGGAACGGTCAAGCCCGCCGTTTTGAACGCATTTTGAAACGGGCATAAAAAATTCAAAAAAATCAAAAAATTGGAAAACCTTTGCATTGTGTCATTATATGTGACCAAGTTTCCAGGAAAAATAATAAACTTGTAATGCAGATTTTTTTAAAAAAAGTGTTCTCAGAAATGAGCTGTCATGCGTGAAGATTCATGGCTTTCAAGCCAAATGATCAATCTTATGGCCACATTCATGGAATAGTTTGTTCAGATGACCTCATATTGTGCACAAGGGTGCATCTTGGAATTCCAAACAATGTTGCCTAAGGGAGTTTTCATTTTCATTGCACAAAAGAGCCATTTTTTCATTTTTCGAGTGCCCCAAGTGAGATTTTTTTGTGAAGGACCTACCAAATAATTCTTGCAAAATTGGACCAAATCATTTTTCTAAAATAGTATACCATATTTAATGCAAAATTGACCAAATAGTTGGGTGTAAATAGTTTTGATCCAACTCTGGTGAAAAAGACAAATTCCCGCCGATTTATTTGGAAGCGGGTCAAATTTGAGCTGCAGCTGCCTCATAGTTTGCTCTTTATTTTTTCCAAAAATTATTTCTAGGTACATAAGTATATATTTAATTAGAGAAACATCAAAAGTTTTCCAAGATTCAACCACTAGCTAGGAACGGTCAAGCCCGCCGTTTTGAATGCATTTTGAAACAGGCATAAAAATTTAAAAAAAACAAAAAAATCGAAAACCTTCGCATTGTGTCATTATATGTGACCAAGTTTCCAGGAAAAATAATAAACTTGTAATACAGAAATTATTTTAAAAAAGTGTTCTAAAAAATGAGCTATCATGCGTGAAGATTCATGGCTTTCAAGCCAAATGATCAATCTTATGGCCACATTCATGGCATAGTTTGTTCAAATGATCTCATATTGTGCACAAGGGTGCATCTTGGAATTCCAAACAATGTCGCCTAAGGGAGTTTTCACTTTCATTGCACAAAAGAGCCATTTTCCATTTTTGAGTGCCCCAAGTGAGGTTTTTTTGTGAAGGACCTACCAAATAATTCTTGCAAAATTGGACCAAATCATTTTTCTAAAATACTAGGCCATATTTAATGCACAATTTACCAAATGGTTGGGTGTAAAAAGTTTTGATCCACCTCTGGTGAAAAAGACAAATTCCCGCCGATTCAGTTGGAAGCGGGTCAAATTTGAACTGCAGCTGCCTCATAGTTTGCTATTTATTTTTTCCAAAAATAATTTCTAGGTACATAAGTATCTATTTAATTAGAGAAACAAAAAAAGTTTTCCAAGATTCAACCACTAGCTAGGAACGGTCAAGCCCGCCATTTTGACCGCATTTTGAAACGGGCATAAAAAATTGAAAAAAAATCAATAAATTGGAAAACCTTCGCATTGTGTCATTATATGTGACCAAGTTTCCAGGAAAAATAATAAACTTGTAGTACATAATTTTTTTTTAAAAAGTGTTCTAAAAAATGAGCTATCATGCGTGAAGATTCATGGCTTTCAAGCCAAATGATCAATCTTATGGACTCATTCATGCCATAGTTTGTTCAAATAATCTCATATTGTACACAAGGGTGCATCTTGGAATTCCAAAAAATATTGCCTAAGGGAGTTTTCACTTTCATTGCACAAAAGAGCCATTTTCCATTTTTCAAGTGCCCCAAGTGAGGTTTTTTTTGTGAAGGACCTACCAAATAATTCTTGGAAAATTTGACCAAATCATTTTTATAAAATACTAGGCCATATTTAATGCACAATTGACCAAATGGTTGGGTGTAAAAAGTTTTGATCCACCTCTGGTGAAAAAGACAAATTCCCGCCGATTTAGTTGGAAGTGGGTGAAATTTGAACTGCAGCTGCCTCATAGTTTGCTATTTATTTTTTCCAAAATTCATTTCTAGGTACATAAGTATCTATTTATTTAGAGAAACATCAAAAAATTTCCAAGATTCAACCACTAGCTAGGAACGGTCAAGCCCGCCGTTTTGACCGCATTTTGAAACGGGCATAAAAAATTCAAAAAATAAAAAAATTGGAAAACCTTCGCATTGAGTCATTATATGTGACCAAGTTTCTAGGAAAAATAATAAACTTGTAATACGGAAAGTATTTTAGAAAAGTTTTCTCAGAAATGAGTTGTCATGCATGAAGATTCATGGCTTTCAAGCCAAATGATCAATCTTATGGCCACATTCATGGAATAGTTTGTTCAAATGATCTCATATTGTGCACAAGGGTGCATCTTGGAATTCCAAACAATGTTTCCTATGGGAGTTTTCACTTTCATTGCACAAAAGAGCCATTTTCCATTTTTCGATTGCCCTAAATGAGGTTTTTTTGTGAAGGACCTACCAAATAATTCTTGCAAAATTGGACCAAATCATTTTTCTAAAATACTAGGCCATATTTAATGCACAATTTACCAAATGGTTGGGTGTAAAAAGTTTTGATCCACCTCTGGTGAAAAAGACAAATTCCCGCCGATTCAGTTGGAAGCGGGTCAAATTTGAACTGCAGCTGCCTCATAGTTTGCTATTTATTTTTTCCAAAAATAATTTCTAGGTACATAAGTATCTATTTAATTAGAGAAACAAAAAAAGTTTTCCAAGATTCAACCACTAGCTAGGAACGGTCAAGCCCGCCATTTTGACCGCATTTTGAAACGGGCATAAAAAATTGAAAAAAAATCAATAAATTGGAAAACCTTCGCATTGTGTCATTATATGTGACCAAGTTTCCAGGAAAAATAATAAACTTGTAGTACATAATTTTTTTTTAAAAAGTGTTCTAAAAAATGAGCTATCATGCGTGAAGATTCATGGCTTTCAAGCCAAATGATCAATCTTATGGACTCATTCATGGCATAGTTTGTTCAAATAATCTCATATTGTACACAAGGG
This sequence comes from Triticum timopheevii, assembly GCA_963921465.1. Lineage (NCBI taxonomy): Eukaryota > Viridiplantae > Streptophyta > Magnoliopsida > Poales > Poaceae > Triticum > Triticum timopheevii. The sequence goes on along the minus strand of OY997270.1, from coordinate 542,607,046 downwards.
TGCATCTTGGAATTCCAAAAAATATTGCCTAAGGGAGTTTTCACTTTCATTGCACAAAAGAGCCATTTTCCATTTTTCAAGTGCCCCAAGTGAGGTTTTTTTTGTGAAGGACCTACCAAATAATTCTTGGAAAATTTGACCAAATCATTTTTATAAAATACTAGGCCATATTTAATGCACAATTGACCAAATGGTTGGGTGTAAAAAGTTTTGATCCACCTCTGGTGAAAAAGACAAATTCCCGCCGATTTAGTTGGAAGTGGGTGAAATTTGAACTGCAGCTGCCTCATAGTTTGCTATTTATTTTTTCCAAAATTCATTTCTAGGTACATAAGTATCTATTTATTTAGAGAAACATCAAAAAATTTCCAAGATTCAACCACTAGCTAGGAACGGTCAAGCCCGCCGTTTTGACCGCATTTTGAAACGGGCATAAAAAATTCAAAAAATAAAAAAATTGGAAAACCTTCGCATTGAGTCATTATATGTGACCAAGTTTCTAGGAAAAATAATAAACTTGTAATACGGAAAGTATTTTAGAAAAGTTTTCTCAGAAATGAGTTGTCATGCATGAAGATTCATGGCTTTCAAGCCAAATGATCAATCTTATGGCCACATTCATGGAATAGTTTGTTCAAATGATCTCATATTGTGCACAAGGGTGCATCTTGGAATTCCAAACAATGTTTCCTATGGGAGTTTTCACTTTCATTGCACAAAAGAGCCATTTTCCATTTTTCGATTGCCCTAAATGAGGTTTTTTTGTGAAGGACCTACCAAATAATTCTTGCAAAATTGGACCAAATAATTTTTCTAAAATACTAGGCCATATTTAATGCACAATTGATCAAATGGTTGGGTGTAAAAAGTTTTGATCCACCTCCGGTGAAAAAGATAAATTTCACCGATTCAGTTGGAAGCGGGTCAAATTTGAACTGCAGCTGCCTCATAGTTTGCTATTTGTTTTTTCCAAAAATCATTTCTAGGTACATAAGTATCTATTTAATTAGAGAAACATCAAAAGTTTTCCAAGATTCAACCACTAGCTAGGAACGGTCAAGCCCGCCGTTTTGACCGCATTTTGAAACGGGCATAAAAAATTCAAAAAAATTAAAAAAATTGGAAAACCTTCGTATTGTGTCATTATACGTGACCAAGTTTTCAGGAAAAATAATAAACTTTTAATACGGAAATTATTTTAAAAAACTGTTCTCAAAAATGAGTTATCATGCGTGAAGATTCATGGCTTTCAAGCCAAATGATCAATCTTATGGCCACATTCATGGCATAGTTTGTTCAAATAATATCATACTGTGCACAAGGGTGCATCTTGGAATGGCAAAGAATGTTGCCTATGGAAGTTTTCATTTTCTTTGCACGGAAAATTCATTTTCCATTTTCCTAGTGCCTGAAATGTGTTTTTTTTTTGTGAAGGACCTACCATATATTTGTTGCAAAATTGGACCTAATCAATTTTATAAAATACTAGGCCATATTTAATGCACAATTGACAAAATGTTTGGGTGTCAAAAGTTTTTATCCACATCTGGTGAAAAAGACAAATTCCCGCCGATTCAGCGCGAAGCGAGTCAAATTTGAACTGCAGCTTCCTCATAGTTTGCTCTCTATTTTTTCCAAAAATCATTTCTAGGTACATAAGTATCTATTTAATCAGAGAAACATCAAAAGTTTTCCAAGATTCAACCACTAGCTAGGAACGGTCAAACCCGCCATTTTGACTGCATTTTGAAACGGGCATAAAAAATTCAAAAAAAATCAATAAATTGGAAAACTTTCGCATTGTGTCATTAGATGTGACCAAGTTTCCAGGAAATATAATAGACTTGTAATACAGAAATTATTTTAAAAAAATGTTCTAAAAAATGAGCTATCATGTGTGAAGATTCATGGCTTTCAAGCCAAATGATCAATCTTATGGCCATATTCATGGCATAGTTTGTTTAAATAATATCATATTGTGCACAAGGGTGCATCTTGGAATGGCAAACAATATTGCCTAATGAAGTTTCCATTTTCTTTGCACGGAAAATTCATTTTCCATTTTCCAAGTGCCTGAAATGAGTTTTTTTGTGAAGGACCTACCATATATATGTTGCAAAATTGGACCTAATCAATTTTATAAAAGACTAGGCCATATATAATGCACAATTGACAAAATGGTTGGGTGTCAAAAGTTTTGATCCACCTCTGGTGAAAAAGACAAATTCCCGCTGATTTAGTTGGAAGTGGGCAAATTTGAACTGCAGCTGCCTCATAGTTTGCTATTTATTTTTTCCAAAAATCATTTCTAGTTACATAAGTACCTATTTAATCATAAATACATGGTTTGGTGGCGATACGTCGAGGTTTGGATGGTGGCCGAGGGCTCCAACTCTAGAGCGCGTAAACTAGCATGCCCGCCGCGTGATCACCGCGTGACCGTGGCGTTGCCATGTGTTCTGGGTGGCCTAGGCATGTCTAGTGGGTTGGGCACTCCCCAGGTAGGTGCTAGGAAGAAAATCACAACATAAGATTCTCACGAGGGGACCGATCGATGCTCAAACATGAATAAGCAGCCAAGTGTTTGATTAGCGGTACGGGAAATGCACATGGCTAATGTGCGTGAACTTTGGCTGAGGATGATCAGTTACTAAGAAGACCGTCTTGACAAATTTTCAGCTCAAAAGGAGGACCCTAGGTGGTACTTTCTTTGCAAAGTACCACACTGGACATAAATACGAATGTTGAAGCTGGGCTAAAAATATTGAATGGATTGAGCTGGCATTTGGTGGAGGATGGTTATTTGGGCATAGGAAAGCACTGTAGAAAATGGATACCATTTGGACATGCCAAAGTGGTACTTCCTTCACAAAGTGTTTTTCTGAACAGAATAGGAAAATGAATATTTTTGAACTAAGCAAGGAAGGTTTTTTACATATTTGATGAAGATATGACCCAAAGAATTTATGAGATTTTTTGGGAATTTTGGGAATGACAGAAATATAGGTTGCTTCACAACCTAGGGCAAAAACTGCCACATGGACATGACACATAGGCAAAACTGATGAGGTCGCGCCTAGTAATGGCAACCCACCACAATTTAGAAGGTTATGACCATCTATATTGGTCATGATCAACTAGAAATAAGGCAGCGGACTAGTGCTATCTGCTTTATGACCATTTTGTGTAAGGAAATTACGACCTTTCTGACCAAAATGGTCGTTATAGTTTAGGGTTTGGAGCCCCCCGAACAGCTTTTGACCAATTGGTCTGAAATGGTCGTAGATCTATGACCAATTCTTCCAGGGTCACTGACAGAAGGTCACTAGCTGACATATTTCTTGTAGTGTCCAGGTGGCCAGGGCGGAGGAGGCGGTGGAGCAGCAGGCCATCCTCGACTCCATCCACTCGGAGGCAGAGATGGATGTTGACTGTCACTTGCTCCGCCAACATGGAGATCAATGAAATGTTCACTAATCTGGGGGAGGTAGAGCTGGAGTAGCGACAGGCGGCCATTGACCCCAGTGCCCGGCACGTACATCGCTCACATCTCTAACGCCGACGAGTAGTGTAGTCTAGCATATGTTATCTATGTAGTAAGTAGATTTTATTTTGCATCCTTTGTATGGATTTGATGTATCAAATATGGGTATTTGGATGCAGAGAAGAAAAGATGAGGTCTGCCTGACAGTGCCTGCGGATCCGCCCGAGCACGTCCGCGGACATTTGAGGTCCCAAATTTGGTGTTTACGGTTGTAGATGCTCTAACACGCCCCGAACTCGACAATCAGCTTATCCTAAGGAAAAGCTATCATCCATGCATGGTAACTTGACATGTCAACCTACATGGTTGCTCAGGCTACCCATAATAGGAGTATCAGACCTAGTATTTTGGATGTCAAGCTGGCAATTTTGATGAGATGTAGTATCTAAATGAAGAAAAAGAGGGCTGAGTATCATTAGACCGTGTCATAGCAAATATTATAGTACTATATGTCTTGCACGACAGCAAATGTGATAATCAAAAATACTAATCTATGATATTATACATTAGAAAAGTAGTATCATACGCTAGTATCATATGCATGATAGTAACTTATGATACTATCCACTACATCAGCCTCGTGCATGCATGCATGGACATACATTCTTCTATGTGAGGCTATTCATAGCGAGAATATCTTATTATCATGCATGATAATTTGACAACGTTGATGATGTGACACGGAATAAAGTAAAAAAGTGAGTATCATTTTAGCATACTGTATCATAATATATTATGTGCTATTAGTATGTATCATGCATGACAATAAATGAGATAATTTAAGATACCACTCCATGTGGGTTTAAATGAGATAATCTACAATACTGTATCATAATAATTCAAGTAACTCCATATGGGTTTAGTAGTCCCGTTGTATTTTTTCAAAGTTTGGCCACATATTCGATTAGGAAAATGTTATGCATGTCAGCAAAAATTATATTGTTGGATTTGTATTTGAATTTAGTTATCAATGATATTATTTTTGCTATGTATAACATATATTTTATTAGTTAAAAATCTATCTATTATCTACAAAAAGCAAAACACAAGTCAAAATTACTGAAATAGGGTAGAAAATCGCCATGTCAATCAGAAACATCTAGCCATTAATTTGGTGGGCCTTTTCCAATCAATCAACTATAACCGTTAGATCTTTGTAAACTAAGGTGGACCCATACCACGAAAAAAACTAACACGAAGAAAGGAAAATCCCTCACTATCTAAATAAAGTGATTCTCAGATTGATAAAACAAAACAAGCTAAACCCCCAAAACGAAAAAACCACGCACATGCACATACGTAGCCTTTTCTGAGGGAAGTCCATCATGGTTAGCTTTATTGATTAAACACTGATACATCATCCATGAGCTTGCTCACCAGACACTCCGGAGGCTCGTCAGCCCAACTAGAATAAAACTTATTACAATAACTAAAATTAGCCAATCTAAAACAATATTGAAAAATGACCTTCCCAATCAAGGTAGAGGCATCCACAGAATCCACAAAAATGGTTGTCGTCGAGTCCCACTAAGTACTCTCACCGCACATTTTATCCCCATTAGATCGTCAAATTCCGCTTCAACTCGTTGGAATCTGGTGTCTACTACACAACTTTATTCTTGTAGACTCCGTTGGGCCTCCAAGCATAGAGTTTTGTTGGACATCAGTAAATTTCTCCCAAGTGGATGACCTATAGTTTATCAATCCGTGTGAGATATAGGATGAAGATGGTCTATCTCAAACAATCGTATAATCAAATACAAGAATCTCTTGTGTCCCCAACACACCCAATACAGTTGTCAATTGTATAGGTGCACTAGTTCGGTAAAGAGATGTTGATATATGTGTAATATGGATGGTAGAAATAGCTTTTTATATGGGATCACAACAATTTTTGAGGGTAGAGTATTCAAACCAAATTTATTGATTCGACACAAGGGGAGCCAAAGAATATTCTCAAGTATTAGCAGCTGAGTTATCAATTAAACCACACCTGAAAGACTTAATATCTGCAGCAAAGTATTTAGTAGCAAAGTAGTATGGAAATAACGGTAACAGTGGCAGAAGTAACAATAGCAGTTTTGTAGCAATCGTAACAGTGGCAAAGGAGAAGTAACTAAGCAAAGTTCAGTATGTGAAAAGCTCGTAGGCAATGGGTCAATGATGGATAATTATGTCAGATGGAATTCCTCATGCAACAGTTATAACATAGGGTGACACAAAACTAGCTCCAGTTCATCAATGTAATGTAGGCATGTATTCCGAATATAGTCATACGTGCTTATGGAAAAGAACTTGCATGACATATTTGTCCTACCCTCCCATAGCAGCGGGGTCCTATAGGAAACTAAGGGATATTAAGGCCACCTTTTAATAGAGTACATGACCAAAGCATTAGCACATAGTGAATACATGGACTCCTCAAACTACGGTCATCACCGGGAGTGGTCCCGATTATTGTCACTTCGGGGTTGCTGGATCATAACACATAGTAAGTGACTATTGACTTGCAAGATAGGATCAAGAACTCACATGTATTCATGAAAACATAATAGGTTCAGATCTGAAATCATGGCACTCGGGCCCTAGTGACAAGCATTAAGCATGGAAAAGTCATAGAAACATCAATCTTAGAACATAATGGATACTAGGGATCAAACCTAAAAAAACTAACTGAATTACATGGTAAATCTCATCCAACCCATCACCGTCCAGCAATCCTATGATGGGATTACTCACGCACGGCGGTGCGCATCATGAAATTGGTGATGGAGGATGATTGATGATGACGATGGCGATGGATTCCCCTCTCAGGAGCCCCGAACGGACTCCAGATCAGCCCTCCCGAGGAAGATTAGGGCTTGGCGGTGGCTCCATATCGTAAAACACGATGAATCCTTCTCTCTGATTTTTTTCTCCCCGAAAGTCAATATATGGAGTTGGAGTTGAGGTCGGTGGAGGTCCAGGGGGCCCACGAGGCAGGGGGCGCGCCCTGCACCCTCGTGGACAGGGTGTGCGCCCCTTGACGCTGATTCTTTTGCCAATATTTTTTATTAATTCCAAAACGTGTCTCCGTGGATTTTTAGGTCATTCCGAGAACTTTTATTTCTGCACAAAAATAACACCATGGCAGTTCTGCTGAAAACAGCATTAGTCCGGGCTAGTTCCATTCAAATCATGCAAGTTAGAGTCCAAAATAAGGGCAAAAGTGTTTGGAAAAGTAGATACGTTGGAGACGTATCAACTCCCCCAAGCTTAAACCTTTGCTTGTCCTCAAGCAATTCAGTTGACAAACTGAAAGTGATAAAGAAAAACTTTTACAAACTCTATTTGATCTTGTTGTTGCAAATATGTAAAGCCAGCATTCAAGTTTCTAGCAAAGATTATGAACTAACCATATTCACAATAACATCTAGGTCTCATGTTTACTCATATCAATGGCGTAATCAACTAGCGAGCAATAATAATAAATCTCGAATGACAACACTTTCTCAAAACAATCATAATATGTTGTAACAAGATGGTATCTCGCTAGCCCTTTCTGAGACTGCAAAACATAAATGCAAAGCACCCCTGAAGATCAAGGACTGACTAAACATTGTAATTCATGGCAAAAGAGATCCAGTCATAGTCATACTCAATGTAAATTAATAGCAATGCATGCAAATGACAGGTGCTCTCCAACTGGTGCTTTTTAATAAGAGGATAATGACTCAACATAAAAGTAAATAGATAGGCCCTTCGCTGAGGGAAGCAGGGATTTGCAGAGGTGCCAGAGCTCGAGTTTTCAAATAGAGATAAATAATATTTTGAGCGGCATACTTTCATTGTCAACATAACAACCAAGAGATCTCAATATCTTCCATGCTACATACATTATAGGCAGTTCCCAAACAGAATGGTAAAGTTTATACTCCCCCACCACCAACGAGCATCAATCCATGGCTGGCCCGAAACAATGGGTGCCGTCCAACTAACAATAATCCTAGGGGAGTTTGTTTGCAATTATTTTGATTTGATTTAAGCATGGGACTGGGCATCCTGGTTACCGGCCATTTTCTCGTGAATGATGAGCGGAGTCCACTCATCGTGAGAATAACCCACCTAGAATGGAAGATATAGACATCCCTAGTTGATACATGAGCTATTCGAGCATACAAAACAGAATTTCATTTGAAGGTTTGGAGTTTGGCACATACAAATTTACTTGGAACGGTAGGTAAATACCGCATATAGGAAGGTATGGTGGACTCATATGGAATAACTTTGGGGTTTATGAAAGTGGATGCACAAGCAGTATTCCCGCTTAGTACAAGTGAAGGCTAGAATGAGACTGGGAAGCACCAACTAGAGAGCGACAACAGTCATGAACATGCATTAAGATTAACCAACAATGAGTGCAAGCATGAGTAGGATATAAATCACCATGAACCTAAATATCGTGGAGGCTATGTTGATTTTGTTTCAACTACATGCGTGAACATGTGCCAAGTCAAGCCCCTCGAACCATTCAAAGGATGATACCACCCTATCATACCACATCACAACCATTTTAATAGCATGTTGGCGCAAGGTAAACCATTATAAACTCCTAGCTAATTAAGCATGACATGAGCAACTGTAATCTCTAATTGTCATTGCAAGCATGTTTCTTTCATAATAGGCTGAATCAGGAACGATGAACTAATCATATTTACAAAGACAAGATAGATCGAGTTCATACCAGCTTCTCTCATCTCAATCATTTCATCATATATCGTCATTAATGCCTTTCACTTGCACGACCGAACTGTGTGGATAATAATAATAGTGCACGCGCATTGGACTAAGTTGGAATCTGCAAGCATTTAATTCAAAGGAGAAGACAAGGTAATATGGGCTCTTGGTTAGATCAACAATAATGCATATAAGAGCCACTCAACATTTTCATCATGGTCTTCTCCTCTCGACCCCCAAAGAAAATAAAAGAACTAAAACTATTTACACGGGAAATCTCCCAACAAGCAAAAGAAGAATGGGAAATATTTTTGGGTTTTCTTTTAATATTACTACTACAAGCATGGAATGTAAACTAGCTAAAGGCTACAACTATTTTTTTTGGGTTTTCTTAAGTTTTTTCAAACACACAAGAAGAAAGCAAGAAAAGAAAATAAACTAGCATGGATAGTACAATGAAAAAGTATGAGCACCAACAACTAGAATGAGTGTGTGAACATGAATGTAATGTCGGTGAGAAATACTCTTAGGCTTTTGGCCTAAGTTGGTCTATGCCCATGGATCGAAGCTACCCTCTGTGGTGTACTGAGGAGGGTCCTCGGGGTGCCACTGGTTAGCGAGCTCCTCCAGATCCCACTGATAAACAGACTGTCGATATGGGTCAAGTGGTGGATCAGGCTCAGGCTCTGGAACTTGCGTCAGATTCCAGTATGCATAAATGTCCTCGGGCAGGATGAGGTACGTGCCTGAAAGTATGTTAAACAAACAGGGTCCAGGCAAGGTAATAGTCTCACAATGAGTTTTAGCAAGTATCAAGTTATACTTAAGCATCTTCTTCTTATTTTTAACAATAAAGTCATGTGCTACCATACTCTTATAGTCTAGAAAAATAGTGGGCAACAACTTCTCCTCTTTCTCATAATGCCTAATAGGTATCTCAAAGTGTTTAGCAAGGTGTGAAGCAAAAATACCTCCGAAGATGGGGCCCTTTGTACGGTTCAGACTTAACTGTTTAGCAACAATAGCGCCTAAACTGAAGGTTGTGTCACGAAACAAAGCATGGCACAAAATAACAAGGTCAGGAGCACTAAGGTTTCCACTGTTCCCACGACCAATTAAGCATCTATCAGCAAATATCGCAAGGTAACATAGAACAGGAAAATGTCTACTAGTAGTTCTTGCATCTTAAATTTTTCTTGTTTCCCCTACAACAATCCTATCAATAAATCCATCCACGTCACTAGGATGTGGTTCCTCGATGCTGCCCACAATGGGCAACTTGCAAACCAAAAAAAATCATGGAGTGGCATCTCCTTAAACTCATCATATAAATAAAACTCCACTTAAGGTGGTGATTTTCTAGCTTGGAATTAAAAGTTTTGCATGAAAATATTAGTGAGTAGGAGATATTGTTCACACTGGTCGTGGAGGATAAAAGTCGTCGTAAGTTCCGGCGGCCCTCAAGTACGCATCACAAGGCCATTCACATGGCCGGACCTCCGCGGTGCGAGGAAGATTGTACTTGGGCTTTTTATTCTCCTCATTCTGCTTATCCTTCGAGCTTCGGCTCGAGGAGCCCCTCAATAATCTCTTCATCAATTTTTCTCTGAAAAATTTCTGAAATTTTTAGTGACTCAAAATATAAGTGAACCAAACTCAACAAGATTGATAGCAACTACTCCCACAAGTGCCTAGAGGCTAAATCATGCATTAAAACTAATTTGGACCATATAAATTTGACATGCAAGCTCAAGAATAGGGCCAACTCAGTGGAAAAAATTGCAATAAATAAAGCACTAGAATAAAAACTAATTGGACCATTGGAGGAGTCACATACCGAAGAACAATCCTCCAAAGCAGTTTTGTGAATGGAGCTTTGAGCAAGGAGATCGAAAATCACAACAAAACGAGCTAGAACACGGGTTTGAGCTACAAGATGATTTTTCTGTAGGAAGACGAAGTGAGTGGGTGCTGGAATAAGTGGAGGGGGGCCATGTGGGGCCCACGAGGCAGGGGGCACGCCCAGGGGGGTGGGCGCACCCTGTGCCCTCGTGGAAAAATGGTGGCCCCCCCTACTGAGTTCTAAGTGCCAGAAATTCTTAAAATATTCTACAAATCATACTCCATTTTCACGACATTTGATGAACTTTTATTTTCGAGGTATTTTTTATTGCATGGATAATTCAGAAAACAGATAGAAATATTATTTTTGCTTTATTTAATCTAAATAACAGAAAGTAAAAGGAGGGTACAAAAAGTTGTGCTTTTTCACTTCATCCGTCTCATGCTCATCAAAAGGAATCGACTAACAAGGTTGATCAAGTCTTGTTAACAAACTTCTTCCGAATAACATGAAACCCGAGAATTTTCTAATAACACTAGGTTACCTCAGCGGGGATATGCATGTCCCCAACAATAAGAATATCATATCTCTTTTTGACAGTAGGAAGAGGAAATTCAAAACCTCCGATAGTAATAGTTGAAATTTTTCCAATAGAATTAATACTATGAACTTGAGGCTGTTTCTTCGGAAAGTGTACCGTATGCTCATTACCATTAACATGAAAAGTGACATTGCCTTTGTAGCAATCAATAACAGCCCCTGCAGTATTTAGAAAAGGTCTACCAAGGATGATCGACATACTATCATCCTCGGTAATATCAAGAATAACAAAGTACGTTAAAATAGTAATGTTTGCAACCACAACAGGCACATCCTCACAAATACCGACGGGTATATCAGTTGATTTATCGGCCATTTGCAAAAGATATTTCAGTAGGTATCAAGTTATTCATATCGAGTCTACAATACAAAGAGAGAGGCATAACACTAATGCCAGCTCCAAGATCACATAAAGCAGTTTCAACATAGTTTCTTTTAATGGAGCATGGTATAGTTGGTACTCCTGGATCTCCTAGTTTCTTTGCTATTCCACCTTTAAAAGTATAATTAGCAAGCATGGTGGAAATTTCAGCTTCCAGTATCTTTCTTTTATTTGTAACAATATTTCATATACTTAGAATAAGGATTCATTTTAAGCATATCAGTCAAACGCATACGCAAAAGATAGGTCTAATCATTTCAGCAAAGTGCTCAAAATCCTCATCATCCTTTTTCTTGGATGGCTTAGGAGGAAAAGGCATGGGTTTCTGAACCCATGGTTCTCTTTCTTTACCGTGCTTCCTAGCAACAAAGTCTCTCTTATCATAACATTGATTCTTTGATTATGGGTTATCAAGATCAACAATAGGTTCAATCTCTACATCATTGTTATTACTAGGTTGAGCATCAACATGAACATCATCATTAAAATTATCACTAGGTTCATGTTCATTACCAGATTGTGTTTCAGCATGAGAAATAGAAATATCATTGGGATTCTTAGGTGTGTCAACAACAAGTTCACTAGAAGCATGCAAAGTCCTATCATTTTTCTTTTTATTTTTCTTAGAAGGACTCGGTGCATCAACATTAGTTCTCTGAGAATCTTGCTCAACTCTCTTAGGATGGCCTTCAGGATACAAAGGTTCCTGAGTCATTCGACCACCTTTAGTCATGACTCTAACAGCATTATCATTTTTTCTATCATCTAATTCATTGAGCAAATCATCTTGTGCTTTAAGTACTTGTTCTACTTGAGTGGTAACCATGGATGCATGTTTACTAATAAGCTTAAGGTCACCTTTAACTCTAGACATATAATAACTCAAATGTTCAACCATATAAGCATTATGTTTAAATTATCTACCAACATAAGCATTGACGTTTTCTTGTTTAACAATAAAATTATCGAACTCATCCAAGGATTAACTAGCACACTTGTTACGAGGAATATCCCCTTCATCAAATATATAGAGAGAATTTACCTTTACTACCTGTGTCGGGTTATCAAGACCATGTATTTCTTCAATATGTGGTAAATTCTTAACATCTTCAGCTTTAATACCTTTTTCTTTCATAGATTTCTTTGCCTCTTGCATATCTTTAGGAGTGAGAAATAGTATAACCCTTTTCTTCGGAGTTGGCTTAGGAGTTGGTTCAGGAAGTGTCCAATCATTATCATTACTCAATATATTATTCAATAGTAATTCAGCTTTCTCAACGGTTATTTCCCTGAAAACACAACCAACACAACTATCCAGGTGGTCTTTGGAAGCATCGGTTAGTCCATTATAAAAGATATCAAGTATTTCATTTTCTTGAGAGGATGATCAGGCATAGCATTAATAGTCGGAGAAGCGTCCCCCAATGTTGTGGGAGACTCTCTTCTTTAATTTGCACAAAATTAAATATTTCCCTTAAGGCAGCTTGTTTCTTATGAGTGGGGAAATATTTTGCAGAGAAGTAATAAATCATATCCTGGGGACTACGCACACAACTAGGATCAAGAGAATTAAACCATATCTTAGCATCACCCTTTAATGAGAAAGGAAACAATTTAAGGATATAGTAATAACAAATTTTTCCTCATGAGTAAATAGGGTGGCTATATCATTCAATTTAGTAAGATGTGCCACAATAGTTCAGATTCATAGCCATAGAAATCACAATCCTTATCAGAGATACATATAGGTGAAGTAGCAAAAGCAGGGTCATATTTCATTCTAGCATTCAAAGACTTTTCTTTCAGCTTAGCTAACAGTTTCTTAAGATCATATCTATCTTTGCAAGCAAAAAGGCATCTAACAGTTTCTTCATCCATAACATAACCCTCAGGCACATCAGGCAATTCATATCTAGGGGGAGAATCTTCATCATCACTTTCATCAATATTATCAGTTTCAATAATTTCATTCTCTCTAACCCTAGCAAGTTTTTCATCAAGAAATTCACCTAATGGCACAGTATCATCAAGCAAAGAAGTAGTTTCATCATAGGCATCATGCATAGTAGAAGTGGCATCATCAATAACATGGGACATATCAGAATCAATAGCAGGTGCAAATGTAGGTGTCGCAAATTTACTCATAATAGAAGGTGAATCAAGTGCAGAGCTAGATGGCAGTTCCTTACCTCCCCTCGTAGTTGAGGAAAAAATCATGGTTCTTTCATCTTTCAAGTTCCTCATAGTGATCAGCAGATATAAATCCCAAGTGACTCAAAGAATAGGGCTATGCTCCCCAGCAACAGCGCTAGAAAAGAGTCTTGATAACCCACAAGTATAGGGGATCGCAACCGTTTTCAAGGGAAGAGTATTCAACCCAAATTTATTGATTCGACACAAGGGGAGCCAAAGAATATTCTCAAGTATTAGCAGTGAGTTGTCAATTCACCACACCCGAAAGACTTAATATCTGTAGCAAAGTATTTAGTAGCAAAGTAGTATGGAAATAACATTAATGGTGGCAGAAGTAACAGTAGCAGTTTTGTAGCACTCGTAACAGTGGCAACGGAGAAGTAACTAAGCAAAGTTCAGTATGTGAAAAGCTTGTAGGCAGTGGATCAATGATGGATAATTATGTCGGATGCAATTCCTCATGCAACAGTTATAACATAGGGTGACACACAACTAGCTCCATTTCATCAATCTAATGTAGGCATGTATCCCGAATATAGTCATACGTGCTTATGGAAAAGAACTTGCATGATATCTTTTGTCCTACCCTCCTGTGCAAGCGGGGTCCTATTGGAAACTAAGGGATATTAAGACCTCCTTTTAATAGAGTACCGAACCAAAGCATTAGCACTTAGTGAATACATGAACTCCTCAAACTACGGTCATTGTCGTGGAATTAACACGTCAGATGTCCTAGCGAGAGGACTTAGTGGTGGAGCCATCACAATGAGATTAGCTTAAAAGGGATTAAACCGGACAAAGGACACGGGGAGTTTATACTGGTTCGGCCCCTTGCGGTGAAGGTAAATGCCTATGATCCAGTTGTGGTGGTGATGGGGTCTCGATGAGCAGGGAGCGAATCCGCTTTTCCTATCTCTTGAGTTGTTGTTTCTTGTCCCTAAACCGCCATCGAGTCATCCCTTTATGTACACAGGTGGACGCCTAGCGGTCTACAGAATCCCGAGACCGGCTCATACATGTGTCCGGCTCGGTTTCTACCTTTTCCTATCTTACAGTACAAGTTACATATCTCATGGCGGTTTATGTCTATGGGCCCTAATCCGCCCTTGGGCTATGGGCCCCTAAGCTTCAGTAGTAAAGTGCCATATTCCTTGTCTTCATGGGCTTCAATACGGATGATTCCTGGTGAGCATAACCCGGCCCCTCCTGGGCGGTTTATACTCAGTAGTTATATCCCCAACATTAGGACCCAGATTGATTTGAACCTGTTCATGTCAATCTTCAATACTTAGAAAAACTTCTTGAACATCCTCGTATGAACCTTGTAAACCGCCATGACATCATCTCCATGTGAACTTGATAAACCGCCGTGACGTCATCTCTATATAAAAACCTGTAAATACTTTCTTCTTATTAATGACCCTCCGAAAACCGAGGCAACAGTTGTGTCAGATATCCAATTTTTGGGTTCCTCGATTCCGGCGCCTGTCACTTATCCCTTCGCCTTATAAATAGGACCAAGGGTCATTCTTTCCTTTCCCCTTCATGCCCCTTCGCCTCATCGTCTTCCTCGCGTCACCTCAGAGCTCGAGCGTAGCCGCCGCCGTCGACCTTTGCCTCTGCATCGACAACGGCCGTTGCATCAACCTGACCTTGACCAGAGAAACGCGGCGCCCCTCCGCTACTCCTTCATCCTCTGTAAGTTTTCCTTTCAGCCACCTCAGATCTATCACTAGGGTTTCGGTGTTCTTTGATGTTCTTGGCGTTCTTCACTTTGAACTTTGCTGCACCTTGCGGCCACATAAGAACTTGGTAAATCTTGATATTCCTACTGTGCAACCATAGTTAGAACTTCATTTTTCTTCATCATAGCATTTCTTTTATCAGTAAACAGATCCCATCTAGTCTTTAGCTGTTCCGTTGACACCACTTAGGGCTTTTGAATTTTTCTCCTTATTAAGACTGCGGTAGATCCAAAATTATAACACCAACTTGTAAAACATGTTTGTGCAATACTTAGGAATTTTTCAGATCTGCAGCTTCCGCACCATTGTAGGCGGTTTAACTTTTTAGAAAATGATAACCCAACAGGTACCATTAGCCCTCACTTTAAACCGCCAACTCAACCTCAATGTAAAACTCTGGTTTATCATGTGCATATGTTTCAATTTGTTCTCCCTCTGTCTTTAAACCTGATTATCTGCGTCAGTCAAAAACCTTAAACCGGCTTTGATCATCTTTTCCAGCTTTCCGTTGAAATGGCCAAACAAGTTTATGAGTGCAACTGGGTTCCTTCCCGGGTTACCAAAACACAGCTAGAGAGATGCGTCGCCACTTGCGCTTTAGTGAAAAAATAAGCTATCCAGTGGAGGGTTCCTGGTCCGAAAAATCCTCCTAAACCTAAGGATGGAGAAGTAGTCGTGTTTGCTGACCATCTGGGCCGAGGCTTTAGCCCTCCCGGTTCAAAAAATTTCCACGATGTGCTTGCCAGCTTCCAACTCCACCCTCAAGATATTGGTCCAAACTCTGTGTCCAATATTTGCAATTTCCAAGTATTTTGTGAGGCTTATCTTCAGGAAGAGCCCACAGTTGAACTGTTCAGGGATTTCTTTTACTTGAACTGCCGCACAGAGTTCACCGATGAACCCAACACTGAGCTCGGTGGGATGGTGATTCAAAAGAGGAAAGATGTTAGTTTCCCTCATGCCAAACTTCATAATCACCCCAAGGACTAGAATCAGACTTGGTTTTATTGCAAAGATACATCTCCGACTGACGAAAATCCTCTGCCGGGTTACCGCCCTCACCGGCTTAGCAACACTCATCCATTTCCTCAGAGGTGGACTGCCAAGGAACGGTCCAAGTATGCACCACAACTGTCAAAACTCAGAGTCTTTATGGAAAATGGTTTAACAGGTGTTGACTTTCTCCGCTGCTGCATATCTTGGAGCGTTCTACCTTTAAGCCGGCGCCCTAGTTTAATGTGCGAGTACACGGGGGACTTAGAAGATCCTCAACGACACATCAATATTCAGCTGACAGAGGATGAAGTTACCAAGTCCGTCAAGAAAATACTGAATGAACCGGAAGCTGTCTGCAGCCAAGTAGGGCTTAGTCCCTTCTGTACTTCCAATAAACCGCTAGCTGTAATAATTGCCTGACTTTTGTCTTAATCCGTCCTTTGTTAAATATTCCTTTATAACTTGTTATCCATATGTGCAGGGTGATGATCCGTTCTGGAAAATTTATCACAAGATAAACTGACAAAACCACAGGATAAACCGGTGAGAGCACCCCGCATCAAGACTAAGGTTACAAAGAAGCCAGCAAAGAAGAAAACCGCTGAGGCCTCTGACCTGCCCAATGATGAAGAGCTTGATGACCCAAACTCAGAGGTAGAATTAGATTCTTTTGGTTCTTTTTTCGTACACCTCATTGACAATGATTATTATCAGGATGATGCGGAAGTTAGCCACGCTGGGGAAGCAGAGGTAATTGTTCTATATTCCGACTAAAATCATGTGCGAGTACCAAAACTCCGTCGAGCATTCCGGAAAGTAAAATATTCACACCCTCTTGCTCATTTGGATCCGCACTTTTCTTTGAAGACACAGAAGCAAGAAGCTCGCCGCACAACCCGGCATAGTGGTCAAGTGGTTACCTCTTTCGGTTTACCATATTCTCCGGTTCACAAAGTCGTTAAGAGGTCTCTTGTCCTTCTAATACAATTTACCCCAAGGCGGGTTACTTCCGATATCCTCTTAATCCATCTGATTCGAATTATCAGGGAACCTCCCATTCATCCTCCGGCGATTCATCAACCACACAGATGCCTCCACTAAAGACCGTTCCTGGGTAAGCATAGTATACTTTAATTTTTAAGCCTTGCACTTTTTTATTGTACTAACCTATGCGTTTATTCTTTTTAGTGCCAAAGCCAGACTTAGCAAGAAAGCTAGGCTGACTACACTAGCTTATGATAACCCAGCCACTGAACCGGAGAGGTCCTCAGAGGCTCTTGATCAAAATGCTGATATTATGCTGGATGACCCGGTACCTCAAGGTCAAGATACTTTTGTTGAACCGCCGGAAATGAATCCAATGAGCCAGTCTGCTGATCCGCCGAGCCCAGCTGCCGATCCACCAAGCCCAGCAAGAACATCTGCTATACCACCAAGCCCAGACAACACTGTTGATGGCACCACAGATGATGTTTTGATTACCGACTTTGGCCATACTACTCATGGCAATCCTGTCGCTTTATCATAGCATAGTGCCAAAGAAGAATTTTCTGCTATGGACAAGGGGAAATGGAAGACCGATTTATCAAGCTATGCTCACCTCAACTCTCAAGACATCCACTCTGGATATCTAAATCGTCTTTATACAAGCCGCGACTATGAAGCCGAATTAATAGGCCTGATGAAGGAGCGATATGAGGTAAATATCTGTTCCTTCGCATAAATTATTTTTCCTTATAGCCTGCTTTAATTATCAACTCCAGTAGCCCCCAAGGGCCGGTTCATCAATGTGAATGTGAACCGGGACTTGTTGTAGGGTAAGATTGGATTTTGCTTGTGTAGCCCCTACAGACCGGTTTATACCTTTAGGATGAACCGGTATATCTTCTATAATGTAGTTTCCAAAATTCCTTTTAATCATCAACATTATCCGGTTTGTTGAGATAAACTTGATAACCTTAACTTGATCCGATATGCATTAGCCCCCAAGTGCCAAGTAGATAACTTGTTGTGTGCTTAGGACTTAAAATATCAGTTGAGAAAAAGCAATCCGCATTAGCCCCCAAGTGCCAAGTGTATAACTTGTTATGTGCTTGGGACTTCGAAAAAAGTATTACCAACTTATTATCAATCTTTGTAGGCTGACTTGACCAAAAAAGATTCCCAAATCGCCGACCTCCAAGAAAACATCAAGTCCCAGCAAGACGAAACTTCCAAGGCCAAAGAAGAGCTGAAGAGCGCTTTAACAGCCATGGAACAATTGAAGGATGGCGTCAAAGGCGAACGGGCATATTGGGAGGCTGAAAAAACAACTTTGCTAAAGCGGGCGGAGGATGCTCAAGCGGCCCTTAAACCGATGACAAAAGAGCTGACTAGCCTAAAGCGGCAAATCAACACTATGACCTGTGCTGTCTTTGGTAAATATCCTTTTCATGAACCGTACTTAGCCATCCTTAAACCCGCCGATTTAACAAAAATACTGTAACCATTGAAGGTAGCCGTGTTGCCCATCTCGGTTCAGATATGCGCAAAAAACTGAAGGCTGCCTATACCTTGATAGAACAGTTATATACCGGCGCTCAGCGGGTCATCTGCACAGCATCATACAACAAACTGCCCCCAACTTCAATCAAGGATACATTGGAAAAATTGTCCATGATGCTTGCCCAGCTCGAGGAAGTAAAGAGATCAGCTGCAAGGGATGGTGCTTTGTCCACATTGACTCATGCCAAGGCTTGGATAGCTGATCTTGATCCGGAGGATATTGGAAACGGCTATCCCATCCAAAAAGACGATGGATCAGAATTTGACAATGACGCCCTCAGGTCTTTGAGAAAGGAAATGCGTGCACTTGCGAGTAAGCTGGCTGAGGAGACTGATTTGTCTTTCCACCACTCGATTTATGATGCAGACAACAGATGGATTTATGCATCGGTTTATGAAGCACAAAATCTTATCCCGCCAATCCGTAAGCATACTTATGCCCCTGATGTTTAACCATCTGATCTTATCAGCGATGAAGCTGTCTTGAGAGCCTTATCTGGGATTGACTAGGCAACCATTTACTTCCAGCCACTGGGTGGGGAGGCGGAGGGTGAACCGGCGCAGGATGATCCGCAACCTTCACATCAAGTTGAGGAAGAATCATATTCCAGAAGCCGGTTTATCTTCTGTACACTGTCCTCTTTATGAGAAACAATTATCCTTTTGGGCAGTCAAAACGCCTTGTAATAGGCTAGCTTAAACACTTGGTCTATTATGCCATCATGCATAGCCATTGTGCCTGACACTTTTAATATGTCCGGATAGTGCTATGTTGACTTATGCTCATGAGCAGTTTTATGCAATCCTGTTTCTGCATATGATAAACTTAAAATTGCCCTAGCGGTTTATCACCAGATGGGTTATGATACCCAATATAAAGCCAGGGTTGATAACCAAGGTTGTAAACAAAATGAAATATGAAACACATCATACCTGTGATATTGAATCACATCGTTGGTTTACCAACTTTCTTGTAGTAAGGGTAATAACCCAAATCTTGAGTGCTGATAACACCCACCATGCTCTGCTGGTTTATATTAAGCCATGCCGGGTTATGATAAACACCAGATGATCATCCTGGTGACTTATAGTCAATGCCAGGCCGGGTTAACAAACACCGGTTTATAATTGGTTGTGTACTAACAACTTATAGTTGAAAGCCACGCCGGGTTAACAAACACCGGGTTACATTGGTGACTTATAGTCAGGCTAGGTTAATAGACGCCGGCTTACCTCAAAACCTTATCAAAGGAGAAAAACTTTGACAAAGAAAAGCAAATAAAAAACTTTTAGTCGAGGCTTTTCAAGGTCTGCCAGGCCCAAATTCGAGGCTTTTCATGGGCTGCCAGGCCAATGCGTTAAACCATTTTACAAAGCCTTTTAAGATGGGCCTCACATTAACCAATCGTCATTTTAACTTTGACAAGTTCAGGGTCTGTATAAGATTGACTTGTCAAACGTTCGGCGGGTCATACCAGGATTACCTGGACGGAGTGGCTTACTTCATGAAGGCAGGTTAACCCGGGGTTTTAGGTGAATACACCTGGCTTCCAAGCCTGGCTTGATAGCCTATTACAAGGGTCCTTTAAAACTCTTTGTTGCTGTGCACAAAGAGCCCCCAGGTAATATTATGAGCTGTGCTTAGTGGGTACCTATGTTTGAGCTGTGTGTGGCAACAGGCTCTCTTTGGTCCCTTGGGTGTGAAGCCCCCAAGCTTTATTGTGGCTTTATAAGCAGGTTTAATGGGTAATCAGAACTGCGCTTTATAAGCATAAGCCCCCATGTAACCAAGAAGACATACAAGGCGAAACGGCAGAGGCCCCGCTTTAGCAAGGATGTTGGTTTATTTATTGATCATAGTATGTACATTGTCAAAAATATATACATGATAGGAGCCTATGGCTCAGGTATAGTAAGGCCAAAGATGAGCAATGTTCCATGGTCGGCGGGTCTCCTCCTTCGATTTGCGTGAGTCTTTGTGCTATCAAACATCGATAAGGTAGTATGACCCGTTGTTCAGATTCTTGCTGACCACAAAGGGCCCTTCCCAAGGTGGGGATAACTTGTGCATGTCCGTCTGATCTTGGATATGCCGGAGCACTAAGTCGCCTTCTTGAAAAGTTCTGGTTTTAACCCAGCGGTTGTGATAACATCGCAGGTCTTCCACCCAACAACCTGGCGTCCTCTGCAAAGGGACCATAAGCCGGGGCTTGATACCTTTCAGGATTTCTTGATTAGCTCTCTCCGCTTGACCATTAAACTGGGGGTGAGCCACTGACGACACATCAAGCCAGATGTGCTCACGTTGACAGAACTCTTCCATAGCACCCTTGGAGAGATTCGTGCCATTATATGTTATAATGCTGTGTGGAAAACCAAAGCGGAAGATCACCTTTTTCATGAATTGAACCGCCGTGGCCGCATCACACTTGCTCACTGGCTCTGCCTCTACCCACTTGGTGAACTTATCAACCGCCTCTAGAATGTGGGTCTCCTTATCCTTGGACCTCTTAAAAGGCCCAACCATATCCAGTCCCAAGTTGCAAACGGCCAGGTGATTGGAATCATCCTCGATTCCTGGGCCGGAACATGAGCTCGGCGTGAAAACTTCTGACAGCCATCACACTTTCTGACCAGATCCTCCGCATCAGCATGAGCTGTTAACCAGTAAAAACCGTGCCGAAAAGCCTTAGCCACCAAGGATTTTGAACCAGCATGATGACCACAATCTCCTTCATGGATTTCACGCAAGATCTCACAGCCTTCATAAGGAGAAACACAACGCTGAAACGCCCCTGAAATACTGCAATGATGTAACTCGCCATTGACAATAGTCAAGGACTTGGACCACCGGATTATCTGCCTGGCCAGAACTTTGTCCTCCGGTAACTCGCCCTGGGTCATATACGCCAGGAATGCACTGTCCAATCAGTAGCATGAAGAAACGCCACCAATTGAGCCTCCGGGTCAGAACAACTAGATCCTCCTCCGTCGGTATTTTGACCGACGGATTATGCAAAACGTCAAGAAAAACATTGGGCTGCACCAGTTTACGCTGGGATCTGAGCCGGCTTAAAGCATCCACCACTTCATTCTTGCGCCGGTCAATGTGCTCGTCTAGGTAACCCTCGAAGTAACCAACAATGATATCCACCTCATGCCTATAAGCCACCATAAGTGGATCCTTGGGATCCCACGTACCAGACACTTGCTGAGCCACTAAATCGGAGTCGCCAAAGCAACGTACCCGGATTAAGTTCATCCCCTTAGCCATCCGAAGACCGTGGAGCAAGGCCTCATACTCAGCTACATTGTTAGTACAGGGAAACATTAAGCGGAGAACATAACAAAATTTGTCACCTCGAGGTCAAGTAAGAACCACTCCAGCCCATGAACCACTCCTTAGCCCTCCAATTGTCTGGATCCATCGAAGTGAATAATCGAGTATGTGGTTATCTGGTTTATCCTTCGGTGCCTGCAACTCCATCCAGTCGTTGATGAAATCCACAAGCGCTTGGGACTTGATAGCAGTGCGAGACATATATTTTAACCCGTGAGGTCCAAGCTCAATAGCCCACTTAGCAACCCGGCCAGTCGCCTAGCTGTTCTGAATGATATCTCCCAATGCAGCAGAACTGACTACAGTAATGGGATGGCCCTGAAAGTATTGCTTAAGCTTCCGGCTTGCCATAAACACTCCATACACCAGCTTCTGCCAATGCGGATATCTCTATTTGGACTCGATAAGTACCTCACTGATATAATAAACCGGTCGTTGAACCGGATACTCCTTACCAGCCTCTTTGCGCTCCACCACAATAGCCACGCTGACAGCCCGGGCGTTAGCAGCCACATATAACAGCAATGGTTCTTTTTCAATGGGGGCAGCAAGAATAGGCGGTTCAGCTAACTGCTTTTTTAGATCCTCAAACGCCGCATTAGCAGCATCACTCCAGACAAAGTTGTCTGCCTTCTTCATCATCTGGTATAGAGGGATCGCCTTCTGCCCCGACCGGCTGATAAACCGTCTTAGGGCTGCGATACGACCCGCCAGTTGTTGAACATCATTGATACACGCCGGTTTAGCCAGGGACGTAATAGCCTTAATCTTTTCCGGATTAGCCTCAATGCCCCTATTAGACACCAGAAAACCCAAGAGCTTGCCTGCCGGTACACCGAAAACGCACTTGGCTGGATTAAGCATCATCTTATAAACCCGAAGGTTATCAAAGGTCTCCTTTAAATCAGATATTAGTGTCTCCGCCTTCCTGGATTTCACCACGATATCATCGACATAAGCATGAACATTGCGCCGAATCTAATCATGAAGGCAATTCTGCACGCACCGTTGATAAGTCGCCTGGGCACTCTTGAGCCCAAAAGGCATAGATACATAGTAGAAGGCTCCAAAGGGAGTTATAAAAGCCGTCTTCTCCTGGTCCTTAACTGCCATTTTGATCTGATGATAACCCGAATAAGCATCAAGAAAACTTAAACGTTCACAACCTGCCGTAGCATCAATGATTTGATCAATACGAGGGAGGGCAAAGGGATCAGCTGGACAAGCCTTGTTCAAATCTGTGTAGTCCACACACATACACCAAGTGCCGTTCTTCTTGAGTACTAGCACCGGGTTAGCCAACCACTTAGGGTGAAAAACCTCCACAATAAACCCTGCTGCCAAGAGCCAGGCTACCTCCTCACCAATGGCCTTGCGTCTCTCTTCATTGAAGCGGTGAAGAAACTGCTTTACCGGTTTAAACTTGGGATCAATATTAAGAGTGTGCTCAGCGAGTTCCCTCGATACACCTGGCATGTCAGAAGGTTTCCATGCAAAGATGTCCCAGTTCTCATGGATGAACTCGATGAACACGCTTTCCTATTTCGGATCCAAGTTAACGCCAATGCTAAACTACTTGGATGAATCGCCTGGAACAAAGTCAACCAACTTAGTCTCATCAGCCGATTTAAACTTCAAAGCCGGATCATGCTTTGTAGTGGGTTTCTACAAAGAAGTCATGTCTGTCGGATCAACATTATCTTTATAGAATTTTAACTCCTCTGTTGCACAAACCGACTCAGCATAAGCCGCATCACCTTCCTCACATTCCAAAGCGACTTTTCAGCTTCCGTGCACTGTGATGGTCCCCTTATGACCCTGCATCTTGAGCTGCAGATAAACATAACACGGCCTTGCCATGAACTTAGCATAAGCCAGCCGTCCAAACAGGGCATGGTACGGACTCCTGATTTTCACCACCTCAAAAGTCAATGTTTCTGACCTTGAATCATGATCATCTCCAAAAGAAACCTCCGGAGCTATCTTACCGACCGGGTAGGCCGATTTACCAGGCACTACACCGTGAAAAATGGTGTTCGAAGGTTTAAGATTCTTATCCGTCAACCCCATACGCCGGAAGGTTTCATAATACAAGATGTTGATACTGCTCCCTCCACCCATGAGTACTTTGGTGAACTTATAACCTCCAACCTGCGGTGCCACCACCAACGCCAGATGACCCGGATTATCAACCTGAGGCGGATGATCTCCTCGACTCCACACAATAGGCTGTTCAGACCAGCGCAAATAATGGGGCACCACCGGTTCAACGGAATTCACTGCCCTTTTATGAAGCTTTTGATCGCGCTTGCACAGACTAGTAGTGAATACATGATACTGTCCACCATTCAACTATTTCGGGTGACTCTGATAACCCGACTGTTGCTGTTGCTGATTCCCCTGCTGATTGTAACCACCTTGGTTGCCCTGATTGCCCTGATTGCCCTGTCCACCTTGATTACCTTGAAACCCTGAACCAGAGTTGCCTCCACCATAACCCGGCCCGTGAAACCCGGGTCCTGAACCGTCAGACGGTCCATGATCATACCGGAAGAGATCTGAGTTTTTGAACTCTCGCATAATAAAGCAATCCTTCCAGAGGTGCGTAGCTGGCTTCTCTTGCGTCCCGTGCTTTGGGCAGGGCTGATTTAACAGGCACTCCAGATTCATACCTGATCCTCCAGTCCGCGGGGGCGGTTTACCTTTACGATGCTGACCATTGCCCTGTACGTTGGTGTTAGCCACAAAATCGAAATTACTGTCTTCTTTACACTTACCGTTATTCCCATGGCTCACCTGGTTATGTTGCTGTCCTTATGTGCCAACGTTCTTCTTTCCCTTCTCCAGCTTCTCATCATCAGACTCGAGATCCTTGGTACTACCAGAATCAGCATACTTAACCAAAGCTGCCATGAGTGTTCCCATGTCATTGTAGTGACGCTTGACCTGTCCCAACTTCAACTTCAGTGGCTTAAACCGGCAATTGCCCTCTAATGTTATAATTACCGAATCAACATTGATGCGGTCCGACGAATGCAGAATTTCCAAAACCCGGCGCACCCAATGAGTTGTTGATTTGCCTTCTCCTTGGACAGAAGCAGCCAGATCCACAATTGACATGGGTTGCTTGCACGTGTCCTTGAAGTTTGCTATAAACCGGGCCTTCAATTCAGCCCATGAACCAACAGAATTAACGGGCAGACTCTTTAACCAAGTGCGAGCCGTTCCATCCAACATCATGGTGAAGTACTTTCCACATGCCGCTTCATCCACATCCAGCATCTCCATTGCCATCTCATAACTCTCAAACCATGGCTCGGGGGGTAAATCAGCGGTGTAATTAGGCACCTTACGCGGGCCCTTGAAATCCTTGGGTAACCGCACATTACGTAGAACCGGGGTGAGACACGGCACCCCCAAGAGCTAAAAGCAAGTCCTCGTTCCACTGATGTCGTTGGTTGAACCGGAGTAGGCTGATAATTCGCGTACTGCGCCGCTAACTGCGCTGCTAACTCTGCCTCCCGACGTGCTCTACCATTATCCACCACATCCTGAGCATTTGCATCACCGCACGCCGGATAAGGCCCTCGAGGGGCGTCACAGTTCCATGCACTGCTTGACACAGCCAGTTCATCAATGTGCCTGCTGTAAATCCTGCTCGGGCGAGGGGTTGAATGGATTCTGTCTCGGCTAGATGAATAGGCCTGCTGCTTTACCATAGCGGTTTGAAGGAGATCCCTGGCCCACCGCGTCTCAACCGCCGCTGGAGACTCGCCCTCCATTGGAATAGTTGCCAATCGAGACGCCGCAGCAATCATGTTGTCCAAAGGGGTGGAGAAGTGACCCGGCGGGGTCGGCATGTACGGCAGTGGGTTATCTGTTCGTCGAGGCGGGTTCGTCACCCGTGGCTCATCTAGCGCTCCTGTCCCAGGTGCTTCAGTTTGGTTTACTGTTGCCGGATTACTGGGTCCTGCACCTGGCGTGTTGAAGAGATTCATTGCTTCATAAACCGGCGGTAGACGAGACCGGTGCCTCCTCTTCAACACGTCGTTTGAAGCGTTTTGATCCAGCATGAGCCGGTAATTCTCTGCCTGAATCCGCTGTGACTATGCATCTAAAGCGGCCCGCTCATCATCCATCCTGGTTTTCTCAGCCGCCAAGTCCTCCTTGGCTGAGTTATCTGATCCCGCAGCTTTGTGACCTCCGCATTATGCTGATCTTGAATCTTCGGGGTAACTATTGTGGTTAACAATGTTGTCCAGGCGTCCAATAATCTGGACAGAACTTGAGCCGGCCGGCGCGCGGGGCCTCCTGCCCCGGCTGCCGATCCAGAAGTCATCGCTCCTATAGTTGAAGATTGCAATGTGGGCTGCATACCGGACATGAAGATCACAACCCGGTTTGGTAGTTCAAGAGGGTCCGGAATACTGTTGCCATCGGAACAGCCCTCGAACCGGCCATCTTGTAGTTGATACAGCGACTCGGTCTCGCTGGTGGATGATTCGCCATCAGAATAAACGGCCGTCTCACCATCAGACACCAGTTCAGATTTCGTACCATGAATGAATCCCACGAACGCACGCTTCATGGCAGGCTGAACCCGGGTAGGGCCTGCACGCTGAGCTGTCTCGATGAGGTCGGTGCAGATGTCCGGCTCAGGGCCCGGTTTGCCGATCTTGCCGATGAAGACGCGAATTCCTCCAAAGGGGACCCGGTACCCGTACTCGATTAAGCCGGCATCGGGGCCCCAGCCTGCGTCATCGATGTAGAGCTTGCCGCGACGACTCTTGGTCATCAGGCCAACAGCGTATCCCTTGAGTCCTTCAAAGTTTCCCTTCAAGAACTCGAAACCATCATGCGATAGCCCCATAGTGGGCGCCAACTGTCGTGGAATTAACACGTCAGATGTCCTGGCGAGAGGACTTAGTCGTGGAGCCATCGCAATGAGATTAGCTTAAAAGGGGTTAAACCGTACAAAGGACACGTGGAGTTTATACTGGTTCGGCCCCTTGCGGTGAAGGTAAAAGCCTACGATCCAGTTGTGGTGGAATTGATGGGGTCTCGATGAGCAGGGAGCGAATCCGCTTTACCTATCTCTCGAGTTGTTGTTTCTTGTCCCTAAACCACCGCCGGGTTGTCCCTTTATATACGTAGGTGGATGCCCGACGGTCTACAGGATCCCGAGACCGGCTCATACATGTGTCCGGCTCGGTTTCTACCTTTTCCTATCTTATAGTACAAGTTACATATCTCATGGCGGTTTATGTCTATGGGCCCTAATCCGCCCTTGGGCTCTGGGCCCCTAAGCTTCAATAGTAAAGCGCCATATTCCTTGTCTTCATGGGCTTCAATACGGATGATTCCTTGTGAGCATAACCCCTCCTGGGCGGTTTATACTTAGTAGTTATATCCCCAACAGTCATCATCGGGAGTGGTCCCGATTATTATCACTTAGGGGTTGCCAGATCATAACACATAGTAGGTGACTATTCAGTTGCAAGATAGGATAAAAAACTCTCATATATTCATGAAAACATAATGGGGGCAGATCTGAAATCATGGCACTCGGGCCCTAGTGACAAGCATTAAGCATGGCAAAGTCATAGCAACATCAATCTTAGAACATAATGGATACTAGGGATCAAACCCTAACAAAACTAACTCAATTATATGGTAAATCTCATCCAACCCATCACTGTCCAGCAAGCCTACGATGGGATTACTCACGCACGGCGGTGAGCATCATGAAATTGGTGATGGAGGATGGTTGATGATGACGATGGCGATGGATTCCCCTCTCCGGAGCCCCGAACGGACTCCAGATCAGCCCTCCCGAGGAAGATTAGGGCTTGGCGGCGGCTCCGTATCATAAAATGCGATGAATCCTTCTCTCTGATTTTTTTCTCCCTGAAAGTGAATATATGGAGTTGGAGTTGAGGTTGGTGGAGGTCCAGGGGCCCACGAGGCGGGGGCGGGGGGGGGGGCAAGGGGGTGGGTGGATCCTGCACCCTTATGGACAGGGTGTGGGCCCCCTGACGTTGATTCTTTCACCAATATTTTTTATTAATTCTAAAACGTGTCTCCGTGGATTTTCAGGTCATTCCGAGAACTTCCATTTCTGCACAAAAATAACACCATGACAATTCTACTAAAAACAACGTCAATCCGGGTTAGTTTCATTCAAATCATGCAAGTTAGAGTCCAAAACAAGGGCAAATGTGTTTGTAAAAGTAGATACGTTTGAGACGTATCAGCTGGCTCTCAAGTTCCTCTAGCTTTGCTATTCTTGCATTGAGCTTCTACATTTTGCTCGTTTCCACTTTTCTCTTTCTCTCTGTGCTTCTGTAACCACCGCTACCGGGAAACCCATGCACCCATGGAACGGAGCCTGGTGCACCTTGTGTTCGTCCAGGGTGCTCAGGATTCCCGAGGGCCTCTATCAGCTCGTCCTTCTCTCTGTCAGGATTGAACGTCCCTTCCTACGCTGCCTTGATATATTTCTGAAGCCTCTTGATGGGTATTGCAAGTTGCACGTCCATCCAATGACACTCCCCTGTTTCTTGGTCCAAAGTTCCCCCAACCCCGAAAAACCAAGGCCATGAACAATCTGGTCAGTTCAATGTCGCTGGTTGGACCCCTTTAGCAAGCAGGTCTTGCTTAGCTTTGTCCCATAATGGCCGGGCTTTGTAGTAGCCACCTGACCCCATGTGATGGTGATACTTCTTCTTTGCAGCATTTTTCTTGTTTGTCAGTGACCTTTTCATACCCTTCTCCGATTTCTTGTAGGCCACAAATGCGGGCTAGTGATCTCTTATCTTCTCATATCAACAGGTGAATTCTGGAGTCTTCCATTTGTCGACAAACTTTGTGTTCAACTCTTTCTTCCAGTTTCTGAATAAATCTGCCATCTTCTTAAAAGCAAACACCTTGACCTTTGGCTCTATAACCGGGTTATTCGTATCCTCCTCTGGCGGTAGGCTGAAATTTGTCATTAGTGAGGCCCAAAGATCACCTTTTAGTCTATCATGGACATAAGGAACTTCAGGGTCATCCTTACTCTTATTCCATTGTTGGACACAGATCGGGACGCTGTCCCTAACAACAGCTCCGCACTGATGTACAAATGTGTCCTTGGTCCGCTTGGGAGCAATTGGTTGGCCATTCGTGAATTCTGTGATTGTGAACCTTTCATCCTGGCGCAACCTTTTCTTTGGGCCTCGTCTCCTTATGGAAGTTTGGCTCGATCCAGAGGGCTATAAAAGAAGAAAGAAGTGTTAATATACGTACATACCAAAACAATTAATGCATCAACTCAGCACGGGCTTAATTAATATATATACCTCACCAGACTTTGCAATAGCTCCCTCCTCCGTTCGGTCACCGGAGCCGTCATCATGATCTCCTTTCTCCGCCATTATTTGATTACTAGAGCCGTCCTGATCTCCTTCGTCCTCCATTGTTGGATTACCAGAGTCGTTATCCTCTCCTTCCTGTCCATCGGTGTTGTTGAGAACGACAAGGGATCAGCACCGGCGAGGATTATATCCCCCAACAACTGTTCTTGTTCTAAGTCTCTTTCCATAGTTTTTGCAAATATTACAACATGGCAATATACAAACATGAGAGATGGATATATTAGTGGCAAACATAGACCTAGCTAATTAATCACAACAAGGAATCATATGCATATAGGGTTTGGGGTGGCCACGGCAATGCTTCTAGGGTTTGGGGTGGCCTCGACAATGCTTCTAGGGTTTGGGGTGGCCTCGACAATGCTCTTTTAACTTTGGTAAATTTGGGTGGCCTCGACAATGCTTCTAAGGTTTGGGTTGGCCGCGACAACACTCTTTTAACTTGGTAAATTTGGGTGGCCTTGCTACCTCTTGAGCACTGCGTTGGTTTTCCCTTGAAGAGGAAATGGTGATGCAGTAAAGTAGCATAAGTATTTCCCTCAGTTTTTAGAACCAAGGTATCAATCCAGTAGGAGGCTCCTCAAAAGTCCCTCGTGCCTACACAAACAAACAAGAACCTCGCAACCAACATGATAAAGGGGTTGTCAGTCCCTTCACGGTAACTTGCTAAAGTGAGATCTGATAGACATAATAAGATAAGATAAATATTTTTGGTATTTTTATGATATAGATTGGAAAGTAAAGATGCAAATAAAAGTAGGTTGGAAACTTATATGATAAAAGATAGACCCGGGGGCCATTGGTTTCACTAGTGTCTTCTCTCAAGATAGCATAAGTATTACGGTGGGTGAACAAATTACTGTCGAGCAATTGATAGAAAAGTGCATAGTTATGAGATTATCTAGAAATGATCATGTATATAGGCATCACGTTCGCAACAAGTAGACCGAAACAATTCTGCATCTACTACTATTACTCCACACATAGAACGACTCCTGCCTGCATCTTAGAGTGTTAAGTTCATAAGAACAGAGTAACGCATTAAGAAATATGACATGATGTAGAGGGATAAACTCAAGCAATATGATATAAACCCTATCTTTTTATCCTCGATGGCAACAATACAATACGTGCCTTGCTGCCCCTGCTATCACTGGGAAAGGACACCGCAAGATTGAACCGAAAGCTAAGCACTTCTCCCATTGCAAGAAAGATCAATCTAGTAGGCCAAACCAAACTGATAGTTCGAAGATACTTGCAAAGATAACCAATCATACATAAAAGAATTCACAGGAGATTCAAATATTTCTCATAGATAAACTTGATCATAAACCCACAATTCATCGAATCTCGACAAACACACTGCAAAAAGAGTTACATCGAATAGATCTCCAAGAAGATCGAGGAGAACTTTGTAATGAGATTCAAAGAGAGAGAAGAAGCCATCTAGCTAATAACGATGGACCCGAAGGTCTATGGTAAACTACTCACAACGCATCGGAGAGGCTATGGAATTGATGTAGAAGACATCCATGGTCGATTCCCCCTCCGGCAGAGCGTCGACGAAGGCTCCAAGATGGGATCTCGTGGATACAGTAGGTTGCGGCGGTGGAAATAGTTTTTCGTCGTGCTCCTGGATGTTTTCGGGTACGTGGATATATATAAGTGAAGGAGTTGGGTCAGGGGAGACACAAGGGGCCCACGAGGGTGGGGGCGCGCCCACCCCCCTAGGGCACGCCGGGCACCCTCGTGGCCACCTCGTCTGCTGCTTGACATCCACTCCAAGTCTCGTGGATTGCGTTTGTTCCAAAAGGATCGCTCCCTAAGGTTTCATTCCATTTGGACACCGTTTGATATTCCTTTTCTTCGAAACACTGAAATAGGCAAAAAAACAGCAATTTGGGTTGGGCCTCTGGTTAGTAGGTTAGTCCCAAAAATGATATAGAAGTGTAAAGTAAAGCCCATAAACATCCAAAACGGGTAATATAATAGCATGGAACAAATAAAAATTATAGATACGTTGGAGACGTATCAGGCCTCGACAATGCTTCTAGGGTTTGGGGTGGCCTCGACAATGCGCTTTTAACTTGGTCAATTTGGGTGGCCTCGACAATGCTTCTAGGGTTTGGGGTAGCCTTCACAACTCTTGTAAGGTTTGGGGTGGCCCCGACAACGCTTTTTCAGTCCCGGTTTGGGTGGACTCAAGAGTTGGTCAGGCGAGAGGGGGTTGATCGACGTCCCCCTCATGTCAAAGTTACCAGAGTTTTCTATGAACAAAAAAATTGGTCGGGCAGGGACGACGTCGGGGGCCAAGTTTTCATACATCATTGCTACCTCTTGAAGAGGAAAGGGTGATGCAGCAAAGTAGAGTAAGTATTTCCCTCAGTTTGAGAACCAAGGTATCAATCCAGTAGGAGACTACGCACAAGTCACCGAATACCTGCACAAACAATCAACAAACTTGCACCCAACGTGATAAGGGGTTGTCAATCCCTTCACGGTTATTTGCAAAAGTGAGATCTGATAGAGATAGATAAATGGTAAAGTAAACATTTTTGGTATTTTTAGTTTGTAGATTGGAAAGTAAAGATTGCAAATTAAAGAAACGGCGACAGAAATTGGCAAGTTGACGGGAAACTAATATGATGTAAAATAGACCCGGGGGCCATAGGTTTCACTAGTGGCTTCTATCAAGATAGCAAATAATACGGTGGGTGAACAAATTACTGCCAAGCAATTGATAGAAGAGCGCATAATTAAGACGATATCTAAGGCAATGATCATGAATATAGGCATCACGTCCGTGTCAAGTAGACCGAAACAATTGTGCATCTACTACTATTACTCCACACATCGACCGCTATCCAGCATGCATCTAGAGTATTAAGTTCATAAAGAACGGAGTGACGCATTAAGTAAGATGATATGATGTAGAGGAATTAACTCAAGCTATATGATGAAAATCCCATCTTTTTATCCTCGATGGCAACAGTACAATACGTGCCTTGCTGCCCCTACTGTCACTGGGAATGGACACTGCAAGATTGAACCCAAAGCTAAGCACTTCTCCCATTGCAAGAAAAACCAATATAGTAGGCCAAACTAAACCGATAATTCGAAGAGACCTGCAAAGATATCAAATCATGCATATAAGAAATCAGAGAAGACTCAAATAATATTCATAGATAATCTGATCATAAATCCACAATTCATCGGATCTCAGCAAACACACCGCAAAAGAGTATTACATCGAATAGATCTCCAAGAACATCGAGGATAACATGGTATTGAGAATCAAAGAGAAAGAAGAATCCATCTAGCTACTAGCTATGGACCCGTAGGTCTGAGGTGAACTACGCATGCTTCATCGGAAGGGTAATGGTGTTGATGTAGAAGCCCTCCGTGACCAAATACCCCTCCGGCAGGTCACCGAAAAAGGCCCCTAGATGGGATCTCACAGGTACAGAAGGTTGCGGCGTTGGAAAAGTGTTTTTGTGGCTCCCCTTGATGTTTTTTGGGGTATAAGAGAATATATAGGCGAAGGAACTAGGCCAGCAGAGCTCCGAGGGGCCCACGAGGCAGGGGGCCCGCCCTACCCCCCTGGGCGCGCCCTCCACCCTTGTGGCCACCTCGTTGAGTCCGACTTCATCTCCAAGTCTCCTGCTTTGGTTTTGGTCCAAGAAAGATCATCGCAAAAGTTTCATTCCGTTTGGACTCCATTTGGTATTCCTTTTCTGCGAAACTCTAAAACAGGCAAAAAAACAAAAACTGGTAGTGGGCCCTTGGTTAATAGGTTATTCCCAAAAATAATATAAAATAACATATAAATGCATATTAAACATCCATAACAGATAATATAATAACACGGAACAATCAAAAATTATAGATACATTGGAGACGTATAAAGCATCCCCAAGCTTAATTCCTGCTTGTCCTCGAGTAGGTAAATGATAAAAATATAATTTTTGATGTGGAATTCTACCTAACATATTCATCCATGTAATTCTCTTTATTGTGGCATGAATGTTCAAATCTGTAAGATTCAAAACAAAAGTTTAATATTGACATAAAAAGAATAATACTTCAAGCATACTAATAAAGCAATTATGTCTTCTCAAAATAACATGGCCAAAGAAAGCTATGCCTACAAAATCATATAGTCCGGCTATGCTCTATCTTCATCACACAAAATATTTACATCATGTACAACCCCGATGAGAAGCCAAGCAATTGTTTCATACTTTTGATGTTCTCAAACTTTTTCAACCTTCACGCAATACATGGGCGTGATCCATGGATATAGCACTATGGTGGAAGAGAATATGGTGGTTGTGGAGAAGAAAAAAAGGAGCAAGATAATCTCACAAAAACTAGGCGTATCAACGGGCTATGGAGATGCCCATCAATAGATATCAATGTGAGTAAGTAGGGATTGCCATGCAACGGATGCACTAGAGCTATAAGTGTATGAAAGCTCAAAAAGAAACTAAGTGGGTGTGCATCCAACTTGCTTTCTCACGAAGACCTAGGGCAATTTGAGGAAGCCCATCATTGGTATATAGAAGCCAAGTTCTATAATGAAAAATTCCCACTTGTATATGAAAGTGAAAAAATAGGAGACTCCCTATCATGAAGATCATGGTGCTACTTTGAAGCACAAGTGTGGAAAAAGGATAGTAACATTGCCCCTTCTCTCTTTTTCTCTCATTTTTTTTCTTTTTTTCTTTTTTCTTTTTTCTTTTTCTTTCTCCTTTTTACTTTATTTTTCGTCCGGAGTCTCATCCCAACTTGTGGGGGAATCATAGCCTCCAGCATCCTTGCCTCACATGGGATAATGCTCTGATAATGAAGATCATCACACTTTTATTTACTTACAATCAAAAATTACAACTCAATGCTTAGAACAAAATATGACTCTATGTGAATGCCTTCGGCGGTCTACCGGGATATGCAGAATCAAGAGTGACATGTATGAAAAAATTATGAAAGGTGGATTTGCCACAAATACAATGTCTACCACATGATCATGCAAAGCAACATGACAATGACAAAATGTGTCATAATAAACGAAACGGTGGAAAGTTGCATGGCAATATATCTCGGAATGGCTAGGGAAATGCCATAATAGGTAGGTATGGTGGCTGTTTTGAGGAACGTATATGGTGGGTGTATTGTACCGGCAGAAGTTGCGCGGCACAAGAGAGGCTAGCTATGGTGGAAGAGTAAGAGTGTGTATAATCCATGAACTCAACATTAGTCATAAAGAATGCACATACTTATTGCAAAAATCTATTGGTTATTGAAGAAAAGTACTATGCGCATGCTCCTAGTGGGATAGATTGGTAATCAGTCGTCCCCAACCACCACTCATAAGGAAGACAATCAAAAAATAAATCATGCTCTCACATCATCACATAATGGTTCACCATACGTGCATGCTACGGGAATCACAAACTTTAACACAAGTATCTATCAAATTCACAACTACTCACTAGCATGACTATAATATTACATATCTTCATATCTCAAAACAATCATAAAGAATCAAACTTCTCATAATATTCAATGCACTTTATATGAAAGTTTTTATTATATCCATCTTGGATGTCTATCATATTAGGAATAAATTTATAACCAAAGAAAATTACCATGCTGTTCTAAAAGACTCTCAAAATAATGTAGGTGAAGCACGAGAGTTCATTAATTTCTATAAAATAAAGCCACCGCCGTTCTCTAAAAGGATATAAGCGAAGTACTAGAGCAATTTTGCCTAGCTCAAAAGATATAAGAGAAGCACATAGAGTATTCTAAGAAATCACGATTCATGCATGTCTCTCTCAAAAGGTGTGAACATCAAGGATGATTCTGGTAACTAAAAAGCAAAGACTCAAATAATACAAGACTCTCCAAGCAAAACACATATCATGTGGTGAATAAAAATATAGCCTCAAGTAAAGTTACCGATAGACGAAGACGAAAGTGGGGATGCCTTCCGGGGCATCCCCAAGCCTAGGCTTTTGGTTTTCCTTGAATATTACCTTGCGGTGAATTTTGCATCACCAAGCTTAGGTTCTTGGCACTCAATATTCCATAGTCCATCAAATCCTTCCGCAAAACTTGAAAACTTCACAATACAAAACTCAACAGAAGATCTCATGAGCTCCGTTAGTATAAGAAAATAAATCACCACTTTAAGGTACTGTTGAAAACTCATTATTTATTTATATTGGTTTAATATCTAATGTATTAAAAAAATTCCATGGTTCATACCCCCGATACAACCCATAGATTCATCCAAATAAGCAAACAACACGAAAAAACAGAATATGTCAAAAACAGAACCGTCTGTAGCAATCTGTAACTCTCGAATACTTATATAAATCCAAAATTTCTGAAAAATTAGGAAAACCTGCGAAATTTGTGTACCAATATATATCAAAATGAATCAGATCAATAGCACGTTTCTGTGAATTACG
The DNA here is from genome assembly GCA_963921465.1 of Triticum timopheevii. Classification (NCBI taxonomy): domain Eukaryota; kingdom Viridiplantae; phylum Streptophyta; class Magnoliopsida; order Poales; family Poaceae; genus Triticum; species Triticum timopheevii. The sequence goes on along the minus strand of OY997270.1, from coordinate 542,571,255 downwards.
AAAATTATTTTCCTGGGTGCAAAAGTTTCTGATTTTCAGAAGGATCAACACAACTATCACCGTAAGCTATCCTAAACGTTTAACTTGGCACAAACACTAATTAAAACATAAAACCACTTCTAACCAGAGGCTAGATGAATTATTTATTACTAGCCAGGAACAAAAAGCAAAGAACAAAAAGAAAATTGGGTTGCCTCCCAACAAGCACTATCGTTTAACACCCTTAGCTAGGCATTGATAATTTCAATGATGCTCACATAAAAGAGAAGAATTGAAGCGCAAAGAGAGCATTATAAAACACGTGACAAACACATGTAAGTATAACATACTTCCTATGCATAGGCATTTTATAAGCAAACACACTATCAAGGCAAGCAAAAACTATCATATGCAACGAAGAAGAAAAAGACAATAGAAATCTCAACATGCAGAGAGGTGATTTAGTAACATGCAAATTTCTACAACCATATTTCCCCCTCTCATAATAATTACATGTAGGATCATAAGAAAATTCAACAATATATCTATCACATAACATATTCTCAACATGATCCAAATGCATGCGAAGTTGGCACTCTTCCAAAATAGTGGGATTAACATTAACTAAACTCATGACCTTTCCAACCCACTTTTATCAAAAAATTCATAAGATTGAACATTATCCAAATATGTGGGATCTAAACATGACACTCTTCCAAACCCACTTTCAATATTATTTCAAACATTATTATCAATCTCATATTCATCAAGGGGCTTAAATAAATTTTCAAGATCATAAGAAGAATCACCCCAATCATGATCATTGCACCAAGTAGGAGACATAGCAAAATTAGCATCCCCAAGCTTAGGGTTTTGCATATTATTAGCACAACTGACATCAATAGAATTTATAATAACATCATTGCAATCATGCTTTATATTCAAAGATCTATCGTGAATCACTTCATAAAGCACTTCATCACAATTTTCAGATTCACGGGTTTCAAGCAAAACCTCATAAAGATAATCTAGTGCACTCAAATCACTAGAAATTGGTTCATCATCATTGGATCTATTAAAAATATTAGCAATTGGATGAGGATCCATAAACTTTTAGCAAGCAAAGAGGCAAGCAAAAAGAAGGCACATGGTAACACAAGCAAACAAAAGATTGACCGGAAGGAAGGAAAAGAAAAGGCAAATCTTTTTGAAAATTGTTTTAGAGGTGGGGGATAGGAAAACAAGAGGCGAATGTGAAATAATGTAATGAAAGAGATGAGAGTTTATGATGGGTACTTGGTATGTATTGACTTGGTGTAGATCTCCCCAGCAACGGCGCCAGAAATTCTTCCTGCTACCTCTTGAGCTTGCGTTGGTTTTTCCCTTGAAGAGGAAAGGGTGATGCAGCAAAGTAGAGTAAGTATTTCTCTCAGTTTGAGAACCAAGGTATCAATCCAGTAGGAGACTACGCACAAGTCACTGAATACCTGCACAAACAATCAACAAACTTGCACCCAACGTGGTAAGGGGTTGTCAACCCCTTCACGGTTATTTGCAAAAGTGAGATCCCATAGAGATAGATAAACGGTAAAGTAATTTTTTTGTTTTTTTTGATTTATAGATTGGAAAGTATAGATTGCAAATTAAAGAAACGGCGACATAAATTGGCAAGTTGACGAGAAACTAATATGATGTAAAATAGACCCAGGGGCCATAGGTTTTACTAGTGGCTTCTATCAAGATAGAAAATAATATGGTGGGTGAACAAATTACGGCCGAGCAATTGATAGAAGAGCGCATAATTATGATGATATCTAAGGCAGTGATCATGAATATAGGCATCACATCCGTGTCAAGTAGACCGAAATGATTCTGCATCTACTACTATTACTCCAGACATCGACCGCTATCCAGCATGCATCTAGAGTATAAAGTTCATAAAGAATGGAGTAACACATTAAGTAAGTCGACATGATGTAGAGGAATTAACTCAAGCAATATTATTAAAACCCCATCTTTTTATCCTCGATGGCAACAATACAATACATGCCTTGCTGCCCCTACTATCACTGGGAAAGGACACCACAAGATTGAACTCAAAGCTAAGCACTTCTCCCATTGCAAGAAAAACCAATCTAGTAGGCCAAACTAAACCGATAATTCGAAGAGACTTGCAAAGATATCAAATCATGCATATTAGAATTTAGAGAAGACTCAAATAATATTCGTAGATAATCTAATCATAAATCCACAATTCATCGGATCTCAGCAAACACACCGCAAAAGAGTATTACATCGAATGGATCTCCAAGAACATCGAGGAGAACATGGTATTGAGAATCAAAGAGAGAGAAGAAGCCATGTAGCTATTGGCTATGAACCTGTAGGTTTGAGGTAAACTACTCACGCTTCATCCGAAGTGTAATGGTGTTGATGTAGAATCCCTCGTGATCGAATCCCCCTCCGACAAGTCGCCAGAAAAGGCCCCTAGATGGGATCTCACGGGTACAGAAGGTTGCGGTGGTGGAAAAGTATTTTCGTGGCTCCCCCCGATGCTTTTCGGGTATAAGAGAATATATAGGCAAAGGAACTAGGTCAGGAGAGCTCCAAGGGGCCCACGAGGAAGGGGGCGCGCCCTACCCCCCTGGGCATTCCCTCCACCCTCGTGGCCGCCTCGTTGAGTCTCTCCAAGTCTCCTGCTTTGCTTCTGGTCCAAGAAAGATCATCGCAAAAGTTTCATTCCGTTTGATATTCCTTTTCGGTGAAACTCTAAAACAGGCAAAAAAACAGAAACTGGCACTGGGCCCTCGGTTAAAAGATTAGTCCCAAAAATAATATAAAATAGCATATGAATGCATATTAAACATTCAAAACAGATAATATAATATCATGGAACAATCAAAAATTATAGATACATTGGAGACGTATCAATCATCATATCGTCATCATCATCATCATCATCATCATCTACTACAGAGAAAATTGACCAAGTTTTCATATATGTATACTACAGAAAAAAATTATCTAACAAAATTACAACAGAAAAATCATCATCATCGTATCATCTATATAGCATCATCATCATATCATCATTTCGTCAAAGAATTCATATCATCAAAGGAAATCATATCATCTATATATATGAACAAAAAAATCATATATCATATATATATATGAAAAAAAGCATACATCATATATATATATATATATATATGAACAAAACAAAAGCAAATTTACATCCATCCATCCAGCCATATTCAAAATGTTCATATTCTACAATATCACCAAAAAAATTCTACGAAAATAAAAAATTCTGACTTTTGCATAAAAAATTCTATGAACATACATTTTCTTTTTTCTCTTAAATGTAACTTTTGCATATGAGCATACATAGATGAAAAATAGAAATTTGTATAACTAATGAACATATATATCTCCTAATAATACTTCATATGAACAGAAATTTGTACGAACAAAAAATTGTATGAACTATGCGTGCGGCAGCAGCGCGCGGCAAGAAGAGCACGTAGCGGAGGAGCTCACTTGAGGGCCGGCCGGCCAAGAGGGGAGGATGCGGGGGAGGCGTCGGGGCAGGGGCACGGCGACGGCAACCTCAGGGCGGTTCAGGAAGGCGATGGTGACGTCAGGGCAGGGGCGCGGCGACGGTGTCAGGGCAGGGCGCGGCAAGGGAAGCGGGGTGAGGAGGCGTCGGGACAGGGGTGCGGCAAAAACGATGTCGGGGCAGGGCTCGGTGAGGCGATGGCGACGGAGGGGCAGGGGCGCGACGACGACCACAAGGCAAGACACGACGAGGGGAGCGGGCGACGGCATCGGGGCAGCGTGCGGCGGCGGTGCCATCGGAGGAGAGGAGAAATTGCAGAGATGGCTTTGGAAAATTTTTAAGTGTTTGCTCATATACACGAAGCATTGATCTCGGTTCGTGGCACCAACCGGGACCAATGCCCGTGGCCCTGTAGGCGGCATTTTTTTTATTTTTTTCCAGTATTTTTGTTTTGTTTTTTAATTCAATTTCTTAGAGTTTTTGAGTGATTCTATTTGCTTTAGGTCACAAAAATTATAAACTTTCTGTTAGTGCCATTAATTTTCAAATTTGAATAGTTCAAATTTGAATTCTATGAAATTTGTGTGAATCACTAGTTTGTGAATAAATTTACTTTAAAATTTATAGTTTTGTTTTAGTTGATCATAACAAAAAAAATTGATTCTTTTTAGTTGCATAAATTTTATTTTTTATTGATTATTTTTAGTTGATTCCTTTTGCTATTAGAGTTTTATAAAAGCTTTTTAGTTGATTCTTTTTTCTATTGAAGAATATTATAGTTTTGTTTTAGTTGATCATAACAGAATATTTTAATTGATTCTTTTGATTTCATTCTTTTTGCTCTAGTTCACTGTTTTTGCTATTAGTTCATTCTTTGAGCTAAATGACCCTGAAATTGAAAAGCGCTAGAAATGAACACTGAAAAGGTCGAAAGTTGGCATGGTATAATCATTTCACCCACATAGCATGGGCTAATAAGTTGAGAGGGTTACGACAAAAGCTGGATGCACTTCGTGTACAAAATGGACAATCTCTTTGGAAGTATCAGGGTTTCGGACGAAAACTCATCTGTTAGAAAAGGCATTTCATTTCTTGACATGTAACTGCAGTGATATTCTAGATCAAACCCATCATCAAAATAGTTATGGAGAGAAAGTCTTCATATTTTCTTCGCGTGTTTCCTTTGCTTATTGCGCCATAACATTGGATAATCTTCATCGTTTAACAGGGTGCTTCATTCAGCCTTGACTTTGAAGGGAGGAATTTCATGAAACTTTTCATAATCTTCAGACATGTCTGTCTTGCCCTCCACTCCCACGATGTCTCTTTTCCCTGAGATAACTATGTGGCGCTTTGGCTCATCATATGATGTATTCACTTCCTTATCTTATCTTTTTCTCTATTTGGTAGACATGTCCTTCCCACAGAAAACCTACGCCACATCATTGGCTGGGACAAATGGTTTGTTTGCGTACCCAAGATTGTTCAGATCCACTATTGTCATTCGTACTGTGGGTCTACCTGTATCCCGCCTCCTGACAAATTGACCCATTTGCATTGAAACAAAGGGACCTTAAAATCATGTCCATAGTCAAGTTCCCATATGTCCACTATGTAACCATAATATGTGTCCTTTCCCCTCTTGGTTGCTGCATCAAAGCGGACGCCACTGTTTTGGTTGGTGCTCTTTTGATCTTGGGCGATCCTGTAAAATGTATTCCCATTTATCTCATACCCTTTGTAAGTCAATACAGTAGAAGATGGTCCCCTGGCCAATGAGTACAACTCATCTACAACAGTGTTGTCACCCATGAGATGTGTTTGCAACCAACCGCCAAAAGTCCCAATGTGTTCACATGTAATCCAGTCGTCACACTGATCCGGGTGTTTGGAGCACATAATATTCTTCCGTACATTGACATACGGGGTCACCAAGGTAGAATTCTTAGAACTGTGTAGTGTTCTTGAGACCAAGAATGCCCGTCCCTACATATTATTGAGTCTGCTCCTAGCGTGCCTTTTCCAGACAGTCTCCCCTTATACCACGATTGAAGGATACCAATCTTCTTAAGGTCAGGAATGAACTCAACACAAAACCCAATGACCTCCTATGTTTGATGGCCCGTGGAGATGCTTCCTTCTGGCCTAGCACATTTACGAATATATTTGTTTAAGACTCCCATGAACCTCTCATAGGGGAACATATTGTATAGAAATACAGGGCCCAGAATGGCAATATCGTCGACTAGATGAACTAGGACGCGTGTCATGATATTGAAGAAGGATGGTGGGAACACCATCTCGAAACTGACAAGACATTGTGCCAAATCTCTCCTTAACCATGGTAGGATTTTTGGATCGATTATCTTCTGAGAGATTACATTGAGGAATGCACATAGCTTCACCATGGCTAATCGAATGTTTTTCGGTAGAAGCCCCGTCAATGCAACAGGAAGCAGTTGCATCATAATCATGTGGAAGTCATGAGACTTTAGGTTCTAGAATTTTTTCTCTGCCATATTTATTATTCCCTTTATATTCGACGAGAAGCCAGACGGGACCTTCATACTGAGCAGGCATTCAAAGAAGATTTCCTTCTCTTCTTTGGTAAGAGCGTAGCTGGTAGGACCTTCATACTGCTTTGGAGGCATGCCATCTTTTTCATGCACACGTTGCTGGTCCTCCCATGCCTCTGGTGTGTCTTTTGTCATCCCAGACACGCCCAAGAAGCCTAGCAGGTTCACACAAAGATTCTTCATCACGTGCATCACGACGATTGCAGAGCGGACCTCTAGATCTTTGCTACTTCTTTCGCTTGTGTTGGTTTTTCCCCTGAAGAGGAAAGGGTGACGCATCAAAGTAGAGATAAATATTTCCCTCAGTTTGAGAACCAAGGTATCAATCCAGTAGGAGACAACACACAAATCACCGAATACCTGCACGAACAATCGAACAAACTTGCACCCAACGCGATAAAGGGGTTGTCAATCCCTTCACGGTTACTTGCAAAAGTGAGATCTGATAGATATATATATAAATGATAAAGTAAATATTTTTCGTGTTTCTGGTATATAGATTGGAAAGTAAAAGATTGCAAAAAGAGTAGATCGGAAACTAATATTGTAGATTGGAAACTTATATGATGGAAAATAGACTCGAGTGCCATAGGTTTCACTAGTGGCTTCTCTCAAGATAGAAAATAATACGGTGGGTGAACAAAATACTACCGAGCAATTGATAGGAAAGCGCAAAGTTATGACGATATCTAAGGCAATGATCATGAATATAAGCCTAACGTCCGTGTCAAGTAGACAGAAACGATTCTGCATCTACTACTATTACTCCACACATCGACCGCTATCCAGCTTGCATATAGAATATTAAGTTCATAAAGAACAGAGTAACGCATTAAGCAAGATGACATGATGTAGAGGAATTAACTCAAGCAATATGATGAAAACCCCATCTTTTTATCCTCGACGCCAACAATACAATGCGTGCCTTGCTGCCCCTACTATCACTGGGAAAGGACACTGCAAGATTGAACCCAAAGCTAAGCACTTCTCCCATTGCAAGAAAAACCAATCTAGTTGGCCAAACCAAACTGATAGTTCGAAGAGAGTTACAAAGATATCAAATCATGCATAAAATAATTCAAAGAAGATTCAAATAATATTCATAGATAAGCTGATCATAAATCCAAAATTCATCGGATCTCGGTAAACTCACCACAAAAAGAGTATTACATCGAATAGATCTCCAAGAACATCGAGGAGAAGATGGTATTGAGAATCAAAGAGAGAGAAGAATCCATCTAGCTACTAGTTATGGACCCGTAGGTTTGTGGTAAACTACTCACGCTTCATCGGAAGGGCAATGGTGTTGATGTAGAAGCCCTTCGTGATCGAATCCCCCTCTGGCAGGGTGTCGAAAAAGGTCCCTAGATGTGATCTCATGGGTACAAAAGGTTGCAGCAGTGGATAAGTGTTTTCGTGGATGCTTCTGGTGGTTTCGGGATATATGGGAATATATCAGCGAAAGAATTATATCAGGAGGTGCACGAGGGGCCCACAAGGGCGGGGGCATGCCCTACCCCCCTGGGCGCGCCCTCTGTCCTTGTGGCCGCCTCATGGCTCCTCCAACTTCATCTCCAAGTCTCCTAGTTGTCTTCTAGTCCAAGAAAATTCATCACGAAGGTTTTATTCCGTTTGGTATTCCTTTTCTGTGAAACACAAAAACAGGGGAAAAATAGGAACTGGCACTGGGCTCTAGGTTAATAGGTTAGTCCCAAAAATAATATAAAATAGCATATAAAACAGCCAGAACAGATAATATAATAGCATGGAACAATCAAAAAATTATAGATACGTTGGAGACGTATCAGTGTTTCCAATAGGGTAGGTCCCAAGATATAGATTTCTTCTTCCACATGGGTGCGCGTCCCTCAGCGTCATTTGGAGCAAATAGTTCGTCGAGACTCTTTCCAAAGATTACATGTAAATCATTGACCATAGCAAGTATGTGATCACAAGTATGGACGCCGGGCTTCTTCCGGTGATGTGCCTCACCTTTGAAATGCTTGCCTTTCTTTCGACATTGATGGTTGGTCGGAAGAAATCGACGCTGTCCTAGGTACACATTCTTCCTGCATTTGTCCAAATATATACTTTCGGTGTCATCTAAATAGTGTGTGCATGCGTGGTATCCCTTGTTGTGTCATGAAAGGTCACCGAGAGCAGGACAATGATTAATGGTTACAAACAACAACGCATGTAGGTCAAATTCCTCCTGGCCGTTCTCATCCCACACACGTACACCTTTTCCATTCTACAGCTGTAAAAGTTCTTCAACTATTGGCCTTAGGTACACATCAATGCCATTGCCGGGTTGCTTAGGGCCTTAGATGAGCACTGGCATCATAATGAACTTCCTATTCATGCACAACCAAGGAGGAAGGTTATAGATACATAGAGTCACAGGCCAGGTGCTATGATTGCTGCTCTCCTCCCTAGAAGGATTAATGCCATCCGTGCTTAAACCAAAAAATACGTTCCTTGCATCACATGCAAATTCCCCCCACGTTCTGTCAATTTTTCTCCACTGCGAGTCGTCAGCGGGTGCTCTCAACTTCCCGTCTGTCTTACGGTCCTCTTTGTGCCATCGCATCAAGTTGGCATGCTTCATGTTTCTGAACAGACGTTTCAACCGTGGTATTATAGGAGCATACTAAATCACCTTGGCAGGAACCCTCTTCCTGGAGCGCTTTCCCTCAACATCACCAGGGTCATCTCGTCTGATATTATACCAAATGCACCGCATACCGGGCATGTGTTCAAATCCTCGTACGCACCGCAGTTGAGCATGCGGTCATTAGGGCATGCATGTATCTTCTGCACCTCCAATCGTAGAGGGCATAGCACCTTCTTTGCTCCGGACGTACGGTCGGGCAATTCGTTATCCTTTGGAAGATTCTTCTTCAATATTTTCAGTAGCTTCTCAAATCCGTTGCCAGATACACCATTGTCTGCCTTCCATTGAAGCAATTCCAGTGTGGTACCGAGCTTTGTGTAGCCACCTTTGCAATTTAGGTACAACCCTTTTTTGTGTTCCTCTAACAGGCAATCGAACTTGAACTTCTCCACACTACTAGGGAAAATCCTAGACACAGAATCTTAGCAGCAGCGCGGCTCAAAAAGGAGCACTGCTGCTAATTATCAGTAGCGCGGGTGTGGAAAACCCGCTACTGACAAGTGTTTAGCAGTAGCGCGCTCTGCATAACACGCGCTGCTACAAATATCGACCGACAGTGCCCCATCACCTCCATTTAGTAGCAGCGCGGTATCGCTAGCCGTGCTACTGCTAAAGCTGTAGTAGTAGCGCGGTTTTTCTGAGGTCGCTGCTGCCAATTTTCAAACTGGACACACTTCTTGTCCCGGTTAGCAGTAGCGCTTCTGAAGAAAGTGCGCTGCTACTACTTCCTTATCAGCTGCGCGTTTTCCGTCCCGCGCTACTGCTAATCCGCACCAACCCACCACCTTTTCCCCATCGTCCCCCCTCCCCCCCCTCTCTTCCCTTTCCCCTACCTCCCACATGCTCCCACTCTCACTCTTCTTCTTCCTCAATACTTCTCCCCCATTACTCTCTCTCTTCTATCTACCTTTCTCTCTCTTCATTACTCCTACCTAACTACACCACCTCCATTAATGCATCTCCTTTCTCTTTTTCCTTCCCCTCCACTAGTTGAAGTTGTCTCCTCACAAATTACGTAGCTAGGTAGATGTAGGATTTAGTTAAGTGACCTATTTGCCCCCTAACTAGATCTATGTTTGTCAAGAAGAGCTTTGTGCACTTTTGATCTCCCTACAACATCATCTCCACCGTGTGCTCGATCTCGAGATAGGTGATGAAAATTTCATGCTTTTGCAAAATGGAAATATGTTTATGTGTGTGTGATATGTTTATGGAAATTGTGTGTGTGGCATGAGTTGACGCCAAACTTTGCTTTTGAGTTGCCTATGTTTCGCCGAAATGTCGATTTATTTCCGTTTCGGCGAATTCCGAGCAAACTCTAGATCCATATATGTCCTATTTTCAGGGAAGGTCATGCCGAATTTTTGTATGAATTTGATGCATACACGCATTTTTATAATCAATTTGTTTATTATTACCATGCAGAGTTGACGATGGTTAGTGGAACGATGGTGGACAGGTGGTTGCGGTCGGCGGTACAGGACATGAAAGAAAATAATCGGACAGAGGTTTTATGTCCGTGTCGAAAATGCAAAGGATTAGTTTGGCTCGACCCCTATGACGATGGTCGTGTCGAAGCGCACCTGCTCATGACTGGTTTCATGGATGGCTATACTCGGTGGATAACTAAAGATGAGGATGACGATGTTGAGGATGCCGATAGGGCAGGCAATGGTGACACGGGGCAAGACGAAGAGATGATCGATAATGGCGGCGGGGAAGAGGCCGGACATGGCGGCGGAGACAGGGCCGGACATGGCGGAGGAGAAGGGGCCAGACATGGCGGCGGAGAGAACGACATGGACTCCACGCAGCAGAGTTCGTCTGTACTAAGTTCAATCGTGCGGGACCCTCATGTTCAAGCATTTCTTCGCAAGGAGACGAGTATTGAGAGAGCTACTTCTAGAGAGGAGGCTAAGCTGGAGCAACTGGTGGTAGACTCGAACACTCTATTGTATGATGGTTGCAATCCTGAGGTGACCCGCTTGAGTTTCACGCTCCAACTCCTAAAGACGAAGGCTAAAAACAAATGGACCGACACAAGCCTCGATGAGCATCTCAAGTACCTAAAGGATGTTCTTCCCGCGGGTAATCTATGTCCTACTAGTGTTGATGAGGCCAAGAAGATCGTGTGCCCTCTTGATCTGCCACACGTTAGATACCATGCATGCATCAACGAAGCAAAGCTAATGCGCTGGCACGCGGAGAGGAAGAAGCCCGACGATGGAGATGATCCAAAGCTGAGACACGTGAAGGATGGAAGCTAGTGGAGAGCGTTGAACAACTTCTATCGGTATTTTGAATGTGATGCAAGGAACATCGTGCTCGGCACGTGTACCGATGGCATGGATCCGTTTGGCAACCAGAACACCAACCATAGCACATGGCCCGTGTTTGTGTGGATGTACAACCTCCCCCCTGGTTGTGCATGAAATCGAAGTACATTCACATGAGCATGCTTATTCAAGGGCCGAAACAACTAGGAAATAATATTAATTTGTATCTGGGGCTACTTCAAGAGGAGTTAGACACGTTATGGAAAACACCGGCCAAGACATGGGACACCAGCAAAGGTGAGTATTTCAACAAGAGAGCTGCGCTGATCATGACAATGCAGGACTATCTCGGTTACGGATATGTGGCAGGCCAGGTGTGCCATGGATATTGCGGATGCACGCGGTGCATGGATGATACGACATCTCAGCAACTAACGTCAAGGAAAGATGGCGGGTATGGGAAAATCGTGTACATGGGGCATCGAAGATAGCTTGAACAGGACGACCCATGGAGAAACCGTGGAGATCTATTCAATGGTCACGCTGAGCATCGAGGACCTCCAAGTAAGTGGAGCGGTGCCGAAATCGGTGAGCTGTTGAAAAACTGGAAGGAGTGCCCCACGCTGGGAAAGACGATGAGAAAGGCGCCGGACCCGCTGCTGAAGGTATGGAAGACGAGGTCTGTGTTCTGGGACTTGGAGTACTGGCACAAACTCGATACCGGAGTCAAAGTTAGTTCCGGTTACTATGGCAAGATAAGCAGATATCTAGACACGGACAAGAAAAGGTTCAGCGGGATAAAGTCTCATGACTGTCATGTGATGATGACGCAGATACTACCTGTTGCCCTTAGAGGGATAATGGACAAGCACGTCCGTGACACGCTTATTGGTCTCTGTAACTTTTTCGACGTCATCCCTCGAAAGTCGATCAGTGTGAAGTAGCTCCAAAGGCTACAGGAAGAGATCGTTGCGATACTGAATGAGCTTGAGATGTACTTCTCGCTCGCATTCTTTGACATGATGGTGCATCTATGTGTCCATATTGTGGATGACATAATAGACCTTGGGCCGTCATTCCTGCACAACATGATGCCATTTGAGAGGATGAATGTGATCATCAAAGGATTTGTTCGTAACATGTCCCGTCCGGATGGAAGGATTGTCCAGGGCTATTTGACAAAAGAGTGCATCTCTTTCTATGAGAATTTTCTATATGGCGAAGACCAGCCGCCTGGTGTTAGTATTGGTTTGCCCGTTAACAAGCACGATGGGAGGCTCGAAGGAGATGGTCACTGCAACGGTCGCAGGGAACTGCACGTGGCATACTCAAATCGACGCAGCGACTTTGACAGATCAAACTTGGTAGTGCTAGAACACCTAGACGAGGTAGATCATTTCGTGGCACTTCACAAAGAAGTTATCTCAAAGAAGTACCATGATCGGGGGGTATGCAGGACGAACTCTGAAGTTACTAGAGAGCACAACTCCACTTTCCTGCATTGGTTCAAAGAGCATATTATTGCTAATCCCCCGGAGGAGGGCTCTAAGGACAGATTGCTCATATACGCCTTAGCACATGGCCCCTCGCCCAACCTCGTAACCTATCAGGCATATGATATCAACGGATACACGTTCTACAAGGAGGCCAAAGATATGGACAGTGATGATCAGAACTCAGGGGTGACGATGGAATGCATGACTGGCAGCGACAACGGCGCAACTGAATGATTTTATGGAAGGGTTGAGGAGATCTAGGAGCTTGACTACTCTGGACATCACAACACGACGATGTTCCGTGTCAGATGGGCAAAGAATGTCGAAAGAGAAAACCGGATTTTCACTACCATGAGTATACCTGACGCCAAGAGCGCTACCGTGAACGCTATCGCAAAAAACAAGCCATGGGTACACGCTAAGCACGTGACACAATGCTTCTTCATAACCGACCCATGCAATCCCAGTCATGTTGTCTTGAGGAGAGGCAAAAGGAACATCATTGGAATGGATGGAGTCGCCAACGAGGAAGACTATGATCAGTACGACAACCCAATGAGGGAAGATGACGATGATGATGAAGTATACGTCAAAAGAAGAATCAATACTACATTACCTAAGAAAAATCGTACTCCATGGAAAAGGCAAAGTCACAATGAGGGGCTCAATTATTCTTCGACGAACAAGAAGGGAAAGAAGTTGACTCAAAAATGAAAACGTCAGTGCTGAGGAACCGTATGTTATCGGTCAAATGATGTAATATATATATATGTTCCTATTTGTATACACACTTAGCCATTATTATGCATGGGTCCAATGATGTAATATATATGTTCCTATTTTGTATACATATTTGACCGTCAGATGATGCAATATATATCGCCCTCCCTTCGTTCACTGCTCTCTGGAAATAAAAGTGGGAGAAAATAAAGGAAAAGAAAAAGGAAAACTGGAAGGTAGTAGTAGCGCGTTTCGTATAAACTGCTACAGCTACTGAAGGTAGTAGCAGCACTTTTCGTACAAATCGTTGTAGCTACTGAAGGTAGTACCAGCGCATTTTGGCCAAACGCGCTGCTGCTACGTCCACTTAACCCAAAATTCTCACTATCCCTACTTCATCCCGCCTTTTCCCCCCAAATCCCCACTCTCTATTCCCCCGTCGCTCGCCCCCGACCCCGGCGCCGACGCTCGCCCCCGACCCGGCCCTCGCCCCCGACCCCGACCCCGGTGCCGACGCTCGCCCCCGACCCCACCCTCGCCCCCGACCCCGACCCCGGCGCTCGCCACTGACCCGGCCCTCGCCCCCGACCCCGGCGCCGGCGCTCGCCCCCGACCCCGGCACGCTCGCCCCCGCCCCGTCGGCCCTCGCCTCCCTCCTCTACTTCCTCCCCTCCCAACCTCGGCCGTCGTCGGGCCTGCCTCCTCGCCCCTGCACCCTCTGTAAACCTCCCCTCCCACTCTCTCTCTTCTAGGGTTCTTCGGTTAATTTACTTAGGTTTTAGTTAGGGCAGTATGTTAATTAGGTTATCTATTTAGTTATGAATTTAGCTAGGTTTGAAAATTAGCTGAATTTATATGCAAATTTGAACTTGACATGTGATATGTGGATATGTCATGTTTGGAAAATGATCTGAGTGGCCTATGTTACGCCAGAATGTTGATTCATTTCTGTTCCGGTGAATTTCAGGCGCTCGATATGTCCATTTTTTAGCAAAGGTCATGCCGAAATTTCCCGTGAATAAAGGAATGATTTGTGCTACATAGTTGGCATATCGAGTGCTCGCACATAGATTTCTTTTTATGTCATTTCTCATTTATTCATACTTTTAGAAATAAATGAGGACACTTAATCATAGGTAACATGTTGAACAACGAAGAAACTGGGCCTTCTGACCAAGATGCAGACGAGATGGATTATCAGGGTGAACAAGAGGACCTCGACTATTTGACTGCTAAGCAAGGTTTGTAGGTCGGCCTTGATGATGGTACTAACGCCGACATCGACACCAACGGTGCCGGCACCGAGACCGGTGGGGAAGGTACCGGCTGGGAAGGTACCGACGGGGAAGATACCGGCGGGGAAGGTACCGGCCCCGATGCCGCTACCGAAAAGAGGAAGCATAAGAAGCAGAGGATACGAAAACCTAACAAACTAGGGATTGGACGACTTGTGATCACAAACATGGCACTTGGCAAGTTTGAGCCGTTAGAGCCGGAAGAACCTCGCAAGTGCTATGGGAACCAAGTAGGATGGATCCTACGGGAATGCGTGAGCATCAACGATGATGAATTAAGGAGTAAATAACATTTGACGCAGTTGTTCCTAACGAAGTTGCACAAGAGATTCAAGTTCCCCGACCGGGATGATAACATAGAACAACCGTGGGATGATCCGAAGATGAAAAAGATTAACAATCACGCCATGGGCATGTTCAGCAATGATTTGGCCTCCTGGAAAGGGAGGGTGAAACAAGCTATTGAGGCTGATGAACCCTTGTCCAAGATTCCGGAGGAAAATCCGACACTTACGGAAGGGGAGTTCGAAAAGTTCAAGGACACTTGCGCTACCGAGGCAGCCAAGGCTAAGGCTGCGAAATTCAAGAGCCTTCAGCAAAGGGACACGGGGAAGCATCGCCTCGGAAGCCGTGGCTACCTCGGTAAAAGGACCATATGGGATAAGGAGGACGTGGAACGTGAAGCCGCGGGTCTCCCAGACCCCTTCGCGAAGTTCACCAACCCCTTGGAGTGTGACTTCATCAGGGCCCGCTACAAGTGGGACAAGGAGAAAAAGGTTTTTTACACGGACAAGATCACGAGGAAATTGATTAGACTACTGGAGAAGAAACACCAGCTTGCAGCCGAAAGCCCTACTTCTCCGATGAGGCCCAAGTGGGACACCCCTCTCAACCGGGCCTTGAACGAGCTTAAGGGACTCCCTTTGGGCCAGCGGCCGCCATATGGTCGTGTGCACGGTGCTGGAGACGGCGCAACGTGGAAGGTGTTTTACGACGAGGGCCCGGAGGCCAAGAAGCAGAAAAAGAAGTTTAGTCAGGTGGACATCAACGCGAAGGTGAAGCTTGCAGTCGAGAAAAAAGCAGCTGAGGACGCAAAAAAAGCAGTCGAGGACAAATATGAGTTGCTACAGCAGGCAGTCAATGCAGCTGTAACTGCCTGCAGAAATGATTTTGCTACTAACTTGGTTCCAGTTATCATCAACTGGACGAAGAAAAATCCAGACAAGACGGTACATGATTTCCCGTTGCCCAGTTTCGTCGGGAGCAACTCCATGAACAACAGCACCATCACACCATCACTTGCTCACGCAACCGGGCCTCCTCTCGCAGCCTCTCCCGCTCATAGCAGCCCGTCCTCAGTCTCAGGCATGCTAGGTGGGCCTTCGTCTTTCGCTGAGCTCGACACCATCATGGTAATTACATGTCACACCAACATATATATATATAATATTCCATTTTGGTTGCCTTTCGGTTGTTTTACGCCACAGAAATATGTGTTTGCAGGAGAAAGAAACCCCGTGCACCATACTCTACTTGATCAAAGGCGAGAAGGTGGACGTGGGAAAGGGAATGATAATGGACCCCTCGCAACCCACGTTCCACAACCAGCCGATCCCTGCTGGGCACTTCAGGGTTAGCTTGACCAGTGTGAAATCGGGGCACGAGGATTTGCCTCCTCCAGTACAACATGTGGGAGCGAACGAGAGACCCCGCCGTGGATTGGAAGCTGCAAGGGTTGGGTGTTGCTATGGCCGAAGAGTCTTATTCGTCTGGGGCCGGCCGAGAGCACACCAATAACCACACATCAACAAGCATGTGCGGAGACCACCACCCCACCTACACAATTACCAGCTCCTGTAGCGCCGGGTGAGAGCGGCGGACGACATGATGAAGGGGGTGCAATAGTACTGGCTGATGTAATTTCTCCTGTAGAACAGAGAATGGATGATGAGAAGGAGGTCGACCATATGCATTACATCAATACAAACGCATATGACTGTGACATAGATATGATGAGTCAACCATATGACGAATCGGGCTATCATCTTGCTAATGAGGATATGGATGATATGCCCAGGCAGGGTCGTAGCAGGGATTGCAAAAAGTCTCTCTTCATGAAATCCTCACAAGACACGCCTGAAGATGCCGCCTCAACACAGGCTCAACTATCCGGTCACGAGGGTCGTACAGTACTTAGACCGGGAACACTGGGGCAGGAGTTAAGGAAGGGTCTGGAAGGTGTGCCCAAGAAAAAGGAGAGGAAGAGATCGGGGAAGATAACTGCCTCCAAACAAGCCAGAGCACATAGCAGCTAGACGATGCATTCTGAAGAGCATGTACCTGTGAAAGGTGCGGTCATGTTCCATCTCACGGGCGAGCCGATGCTACCGCCGAAACCGCTCGAGGCACAATCAGGTGATCTCAGGAGACTGCACGACCATGTGCTTTCGACTGAGAAAAGCCTACTAGCCTCAAAGGATCCAGGATATCCGACATACGCGGCTCGTGTGCCTGAGGGGAAGAGCTACGTCGAGACACGGCCCGCGGAGGTGTTCTTCCTGTGGTTTGACCATATCTTTGAGATGTTTCTAACAAGGCGGCTCGATTTTACAATCGTCCGCCTTTTTGCGCTACATATGAGCTCCATCATGAAGAGTGAAGAAGTCTCGCAAATCTGTGTGGCGGATCCATACTACATGCACGAGTCTTTCTTGAGTCTCAGCGACTTTGATCGTGAAACTACTAGGGAGTACCTCCAAAACTTCATGGTACAGAATAAGGACCGGGAAATTGCCCTCGTGCCTTATCATCCAAAGTAAGTCAGTTCCGGAGAACCCTTTCGTACATTTCAATCATTCCTTCTCTCTCATATGGGGAATAATTTGAGGTGTCTTTTCCCCGCAGCAAAGGGCGCGCCGTCCTTATCGTTTTTTACCCGCAAGTCTCCCATGCCGTGTATTTTGACCCTTCCAGATACTACGAGATAAAAGACTACACCCACATAATGAATATTCTAGATGATGCTCTCCAAGGCTTCAGCTTTAGAGGTGGCCACGTGTAGATTAGGAAACAAAGGAACAAGAAGATGGGTTTCGCGCATAAAACTTACTTCTCTTGCATCCATGTCCCAAAACAAAGCAAGAAGGATGGATTCTACATCGTCCATCTCATGATTCAGTTCAACACGGATCACCAAAAGCTTCGCATAAGAAGCAGAAATGATGATCATATCCACAAGTGGCTAGAATCTCATGGAGAAGCGGATTATAAACTTAGAGATGACTTCTTTTGCATCCAAAGCGACATTGCGACGATCATCATGAAAGAATTCGTCAATGAGAAGGGATGTTCCACCACGGCCCTATATCGCGAGCTGACGTCTGAACTCGCATGGGCATGCAACGTCTAGACCTCACGCCCTTCAAGAAGCTAGGGTTCATCCTTGATGATATGAAAGGATGGAACTTCTAGTGATTTATGATGCCGATGATGATGATATGTATCGGTTGAACTTGTATACTTTTTGTAGCGATGAAACTTTGTGATGTCCACGGTCCCTGCCGAACTTGCGTAACGCTACTTTGTTAGTTTGCGTACGATGACCTGTGTACCTCTAGTTAATTAATTTGCATACTGTATGTTGCATCTAGTTGCTAACCCTTTCTTTTTCAGTGTTGCTCTAGTATATTTTGTTGCATATATATGATTGTGCATCCTCTTCATGAACATGCATCTCTAACAGGTACCTAGTTTCTTGATGGAGAGATGGAATTGCTATGTCGTGTACAAAGGGAAGGTTCCGGGGGTGTAGAACGAGTGGCATGAGTGTCAGGCGCGAGTGAATGGGTTCATGGGCGCCAGCCATAAAGGCTTCAAAAGCAGACAAGAAGGAGAAGCTAGTTACTTGAGGTTCACACTAGCACGAGAGAGGACTCGTAACCGCCACCTCTTGTACTGCATAGTTCCGCTCTCACTCATAGTGATAGCTCTTCTTATGTATACCTTTGTTTAGATGGATGACGTTGTTGTAGTTGCAAGTATTCGAGACTTGCATGTATCCCTATTTTCGAGATGATGACAAGATACCACTTTGTGTTGGATGATGATTATGATGAGACTATTTGTATGTATTGCTACCATTACATTTGTGGTCTCGCAGGCATTTGTATGTGTATCATGATGACATTTCTATGTGCTAAAGATTCTTCTATAAAGCCCATTCCAATACAAAACAAATATGCCGAAAAAAAAACAAAAAACTACTTAAATTAGCAGTAGCGAGTGTATAAAAGTTAGCAGCAGCGCCGTGATAGCAGTAGCGCGTCCAGGAAAAGCGCGCTAGAGCTACTAGCAGTAGCGAGCTTCCGCTAACCGCGCTGCTGCTACACTTGTGTAGCAGTAGCGCCGGTGAGCACGCGCTACTGCTATGTGTTAGCTGCAGCGCCTTATTAGTAGCGCCGCTACCCGCGCTACTGATACACCTAAAACCCGCGCTGCTGCTAGCCTTTTCCCTAGTAGTGCCATTTCACTTTGACATTTCTCTCTGCATCAACAATGACACGACAAAGATTATCATCGGGCACATTGTCGGGTTCCTCTTGATCTTTAGCTTCCCCCGTTGCAACATCACCGTACTCAGGGGCCGGATAGTTGTCATCATCCTCTTCTTCTTTGTTGTCTTCCATCATAAACCCTCTTTCTCCGTGCTTGGTGCAAACATTATAGTGTGGCATGAAACCCTTCTCAAGCAGGTGGATGTGAAGGGTTTTTGAGTCAGAGTAAGAGTTCCTATTCCCACAGATAGAGCATTGGCAACACATAAAACCATTCTGCTTGTTTGCCTTAGCCGCTTCGAGAAAATTATGCACGCCCTTAAGGTACTCGAAGGTGCGTCTGTCATCGTAAATCCATTGTCGGTTCATCTGCGTGCATTACATATAATTAAGTGTGTCAAAAACCATTACAGAACATCATGAATAGAGAAGTGACCAAATTAATAGAAATTCATCATCACATTAAGTTCATACATAGTTCTCATTGAACAACATATAGCTCTCTAGAGCATCTAATTAAACATACATTGAAACTATGTAAAACATTTCAATGCAACAAAAAATGTGATCATAATCGCAACTAAGGTAACAATTTATCCAATGGCATAATGATACCAAGCCTCAGTATGAATGGCATATTTACTAATATTTCTAATCTTCAAGCGCATTGCATCCATCTTGATCTTGTGATCATCGATGACATCCGCAACATGCAACTCCAATGCCATCTTCTCTTCCTCAATTCTTTTCTATTATTTCTTCAAGTAATTGTGTTCTTTTTCAACTAAATTTAACCTCTCGACAAGAGAGTCGGTTCGAATTTCCGGTTCACATACCTCCTAGATAAAAACATCTATGTCGCGTTGGTCTGCATAATTGTCATAAACACTAAATGAAACAAATAGTTATAAAAGATAATATACCACATCCGAATCATAGACATGACGAGGGCCAATGGGGGCGGATACCAAAACCATCACACTATATAATAACAAACAATAATAAAAGTAAGAGAATTATACAAGTATCTATCTAAATCATACAAGTAAGATTTTTTTTCTTTTAGAAAGAAGATAAAAACAAGAAGCTCACCACGGTGGTGCCGGTGACGAGATCGATGCGGGCGATCGACGGTGGTGAGGGCAGGGACGGCACGGTACGGACCGCCAAATCTAGACAAATCTCGAGGAAAATGGATCTTGGACAAGGAGCTTAGAGAGGAGAAATCTTAAGTGTGGCTCAGGCATTTCATCGAACACCTCATGTGCATAGGAAGTGAGCTAGAGCACCACAAACCTCTCCCACGTCCAGCCAAAAAAACAGAGCAATGGTTCTATTCACGGGCAGGGGCTGGGATATATATAGGCCTCTCTTTAGTCCCGGTTTGTGGCTAAAACCAGGACTAAATGACAACCTTTGGTCTCGGTTCCGACCACCAATCGGGACTAAAGGTGCTGGGCCAGGAGCGAGGCCCATTGGTCCTGGTTCATGTCTGGAACCGGGACCAAAGGGGTCAGACGGACCGGGACCAATGGCCCACGAGACCCGACCGGCGCCCTGGCCTCAGGAACCGGGACTGATACACCCTTTGGTCCCGGTTCGTGAGTGAACCGGGATTAATGCCCTTACCTAGGCCTCAACCAAAGCCCTATTTTCTACTAGTGCATGGCAATAGCAACAAGTATCTCAACCAAGCATGCAAACACACATGGGAATAGCATAATGGTGCAATATCAGCAAGTGCAAGAAAGGGTCACAATTGCATGGCAAAAGCATATAAAGAGGCATAACATGCAAAGTGAACATGGTGGAATAATGAGCATAATATGTCAAGTGGTAAATATCTCATAGTCGTGTGAGATCCAAGTAAAAGAGATGTGCGTAGTCCTTGCGCATAGGGAACGGGGGTAAGGGTAATCCACGGGATCCCTAATCGGTGTTGTTGTCAAGAGCTTGTTTCATCAACTCATGGGATTGTGAGGTTGACGAGTGTTCATAAGTACCTACACACAACAAAAGCAAAGGAAATTGTGTGTGTGCACATAATCCATCACTACTGGAATCAGGATCTTTGCCATCAGCTAGCTGATGACAAAGAAGGTCTTTGCCATCAGCTTACAAAAAACTGACGGCAAAGATCATGTTTGCCGTCATCCAGCTCTTTTCTGTCTGCTAGTGAATGGCATAGAAGCTTTGTCGTCTGCTAGAAGACGGCAAAGAGGGAGGGTGGCCCACTAGCAAGAACCACCTAACGACCACTTTCTTTGTCGTCTGCTAGCAGACGGCAAAGAAAGTGGCCAACCTAACGCCCGTTAGCTATGCTCTTTCTTGTCTGCTAGTGATAACCCACAAGTATAGGGGATCGCAACAGTTTTCGACGGTAGAGTATTCAACCCAAATTCATTGATTCGACACAAGGGGAGCCAAAGAATATTCTCAAGTATTAGTAGTTGAGTATTCAATTCAACCACACCTGGATAACTTAGTATCTGCAGCAAAGTATTTAGTAGCAAAGTAGTATGGAAGTAACGGTAACAGTAGCAAAAGTAACGATAGTAGTTTTGTAGTAATTGTAACAGTAGCAATGGTAAAGTAAATAAGCAAAGCACAATATGTGAAAAGCTCGTAGGCATTGGATCAGTGATGGATAATTATGTCAGATGCAATTCCTCATGTAATAGTTATAACATAGGGTGACACAGATCTAGCTCCAGTTCATCAATGTAATGTATGCATGTATTCCAAATATAGTCATACGTGCTTATGGAAAAGAACTTGCATGACATCTTTTGTCCTACCCTCCCGTGGCAGCGGGGTCCTAATGGAAACTAAGGGATATTAAGGCCTCCTTTTAATAGAGTACCGGACCAAAGCATTAACACATAGTGAATACATGAACTCCTCAAATTACGGTCATCACCGAGAAGTATCCCGATTATTGTCACTTCGGGGTTGTCGGATCATAACACATAATAGGTGACTATAGACTTGCAAGATAGGATCAAGAACTCACATATATTCATGAGAACATAATAGGTTCAGATCTGAAATCATGGCACTCGGGCCCTAGTGACAAGCATTCACTACTAGGGAAAAGGCTAGCAGTAGCGCGGGTTTTAGATGTATCAGTAGCGCGGGGATAGGCGCTACTAGTAAGGCGCTAAAGCTAACACATACCAGTAGCGCGTGCTCACCGGCGCTGTTGCTACACTAGTGTAGCAGCAGCGCTGTTAGCAGAAGCTCACTACTACTAGTATCTCTAGCGCGCTTTGCCTGGACGCGCTACTGCTATCGCGGCGCTGCTGCTAACTTTTAAACACCCGCTACTACTAATTTAAGTAGTTTTTTTTGGCATATTTGTTTTGTATTTGAACAGCCTTTATAGAAGAATCTTTAGCACATAGAAATGTCATCATGATACACATACAAATGCCTGCGAGACCACAAATGTAATCATAGCATGTACATACAAATAGTCTCATCATAATCATCATCCAACACAAAGTGATATCTTGTCATCATCTCGAAAATAGCAATACATGCAAGTCTCGAATACTTGCAACTACAACAACGTCATCCATCTAAACAAAGGTATACGCAAGAAGTGCTATCACTATGAGTGAGAGCGGAACTATGCGGTACATGAGGTGGCGGTTACAAGTCCTCTCTCGCGCTAGCGTGAACCTCAAGTAACTAGCTTCTCCTTCTTGTCTGCTTTTGAAGCCCTTATGGCTGCCGCCCGTGAACCCATTCACTTGCGCCTGACACTCATGCCACTCGTTGTACACCCCCGGAACCTTCCCTTTGTACACGACATAGCAATTCCATCTCGCCATCAAGAAACTAGGTACCTGTTAGAGATGCATGTTCATGAAGAGGATGTACAATCATATATATGCAACAAAATATAGTAGAGCAACACCGAAAAAGAAAGGGTTAGCAACTAGATGCAACATACAGTACGCAAATTAATTAACTAGAGGTACACAGGTCATCGTACGCAAACTAACAAAGTAGCGTTACGCAAGTTCGGCAGGGACCGTGGACATCACAAAGTTTCATCGCTACAAAAAGTATACAAGTTCAACCGACACATATCATCATCATCGGCATCATAAATCACTAGAAGTTCCATCCTTCCATATCATCGAGGACGAACCCTAGCTTCTTGAACGGCGTGAGGTCTAGACGTTGCATGCCTATGCGAGTTCGGACGTCAGCTCGCGATATAGGGCCGTGGTGGAACATCCCCTTCTCATCGACGACTTCTTTCATGATGATTGTCGCAATGTCGCTTTGGATGCGAAAGAAGTCATCTCTAAGTTTATAATCCGCTTCTGCATGAGATTCTAGCCACTTGTGGATATGATCATCATTTCTGCTGTTAACGCGAAGCTTTTGGTGATCCGTGTTGAACTGAATCATGAGATGGACGATGTAGAATCCATCCTTCTTGCTTTGTTTTGGGACATGGATGCAGGAGAAGTTAGTTTTATGTGTGAAACCCATCTTCTTGTTCCTTTGTTTCTTGATCTGCACATGGCCACCTCTAAAGCTGAAGCCTTGGAGAGCATCATCTAGAATATTCATTATGTGGGTGTAGTCTTTTTTCTCGTAGTCTCTGGAAGGGTCAAAATACACGGCGTGGGAGACTTGCAGGTAAAGAACGATAAGGACGGCGTGCCCGTTGCTGCGGGGAAAAGACACCTCAAATTATTCCCCATATGAGAGAGAAGGAATGATTGAAATGTACGAAAGGGTTGTTCGGAACTGACTTACTTTGGATGATAAGGCACGAGGACAATTTCCCGGTCCTTATTCTGTACCATGAAGTTTTGGAGGTACTCCCTAGTAGGTTCACGCTCAAAGTCGCCGAGACTCAAGAAAGACTCGTGCATGTAGTATGGATCCGCCACACAGATTTGCGAGACTTCTTCACTCTTCATGACGGAGCTCATATGTAGCGCCAAAAGGCGTACGATAGTAAAATCAAGCCGCCTTGTTAGAAACATCTCAAAGATATGGTCAAACAGCAGGAAGAACACCTCCGCGAGCCGTGTGTCGATGTAGCACTTCCCCTCAGACACACGAGCCGCGTATGACGGATATCCTGGATCCTTTGAGGCTAGTAGGCTTTTCTCAGTCGACAGCACATGGTCGTGCAGTCTCCTGAGATCCCCTGATTGTGCCTCCAGCGGTTTCGGCGGTAGCATCGGCTCGCCCATGAGATGGAACATGACCGCACCTTTCACAGGTACACGCTCTTCAGAATGCATCGTCTGGCTGCTATGTGCTCTGGCTTGTTTGGAGGCAGTTACCTTCCCCGATCTCTTGGGCACACCTTCCAGACCCTTCCTTAACCCCTGCCCCAATGTTCCCGGGCTAAGTACTGTACGACCCTCGCGCCCGGATAGTTGAGCCTATGTTGAGGTGGCATCTTCAGGCATGTCCTGTGAGGATTTCATGAAGAGAGACTTTTTGCAATCCATGCTATGACCCTTCCCGGGCATATCATCCATATCCTCATTAGCAAGCTGATAGCTCGATTCGTCATATGGTTGACTCATCATATCTATTTCATAGTCATACGCGTTTGTATTGAGGTAATCCATAGGGTCGACCTCCGTCTCTTCATCCATTCTCTGTTCTACAGGACAAATTACATCAGCCAGTACTTTTGCACCCCCTTCATCATGTCGTCCGCCGCTCTCACCCGACACTATAGGAGCTGGTAATTGCGTAGGCGGGGTGGTGGTCTCCGCACATGCTTGTTGATGTGTGGTAGTTATTGGTATGCTCTCGGCCGGCTCCAGACAAATAAGATTCTTCGGCCATAGCAGCACCCAATTCTTGCAGCTTCCAATCCGCGACGGGGTCTCGTCGTCCGCTCCCACATGCTGTACTGGAGGAGGCAAATCCTCGTGCCCTGAATTCACACTGGTCAAGCTAACCCTGAAGTGCCCAGCGGGGATCGGCTGGTTGTGGAACGTGCGTTGAGAGGGGTCCATTATCATCCCCTTTCCCACGTCCACCTTCTGGCCTTTGATCAAGTAGAGTATGGTGCACGGGATTTCTTTCGCCTGCAAACACATATGTCTGTGGCGTAAAACAACCGAAAGGCAACAAAAATGGAATATTATATATATATATATGTTGGTGCGACATGTAATTACAGTGACGGCGTCGAGTTCAGCCAAAGACGAAGGCCCACCTAGCGCGCCTGAGACTGAGGATGGGCTGCTATGAGCGGGAGTGGCTGCGAGAGGAGGCCCGGTTGCGTGAGCAAGTGATGGTGCGATGGTGTTGTTGTTCATGGAGTTTCTCCCGACGAAACTGGGCAACGGGAAATCATGTACCGTCTTGTCTGGATTTTCCTTCGCCCAGTTGATGATAACTAGAACCAAGTTAGTAGCAAAATCATTTCTGCAGGCAGTTACAGCTGCATTGACTGCCTGCTATAGCAACAAATATTTGACCTCGGCTGCTTTTTTCACGTCCTCAACTGCTTTTTTCTCGACCGCAAGCTTCACCTTCGCATCGATGTCTACCTGACTAAACTTCTTTTTCTGCTTCTTGGCCTCCGGGCCCTCGTTGTAAAACACCTTCCACGTGGCGCCGTCTCCAGCGCCGTGCACACGACCATATTGCGGCCGCTGGTCCAAAGGGAGTCCCTTAAGTTTGTTCAAGGCCCGGTTGAGAGGGGTGTCCCACTTGGGCCTCATCGGAGAAGTAGGGCTTTCGGCTGCTAGTTGGTGTTGCTTCTCTAGTAGTCTAATCAATTTCCTCGTGATCTTGTCCGTGTAAAAAACCTTTTTCTCCTTGTCCTACTTGTAGCGGGCCCTGATGAAGTCATGCTCCAAGGGGTTGGTGAACTTCGCGAAGGGGTCAGGGAAACCCGCGGCTTCACGTTTCGCGTCCTCCTTATCCCATATGGACCTTTTACCGAGGTAGCCACGGCTTTCGAGGCGATGCTTCCCCGTGTCCCTTTGCTGAAGGCTCTTGACTTTCGCGGCCTTAGCCTTGGCTGCCTCGGTAGCGCAAGTGTCCTTGAACTTTTTGAACTCCTCTTCCTTAAGTGTCGGATTTTCCTCCAGAATCTTGGACAGGGGTTCATCAGCCTCAATAGCTCGTTTCACCCTCCCTTTCCAGGAGGCCAAATCATTGCTGAACATGCCCATGGCGTGATTGTTAATCTTTTTCATCTTCAGATCATCCCACGGTTGTTCTATGTTATCATCCCGGTCGGGGAACTTGAATCTCTTGTGCAACTTTGTTAGGAGCAACTACGTCAAATGTTCTTTACTCCTTAAGTCATCGTCGTTGATGCTCGCGCATTCCCGTAGGATGCATCCTACTTGGTTCCCATAGCACTTACGAGGTTCTTTCGGCTCTAACGGCTCAAACTTGCCAGGTGCCATCTTTGTGATCACAAGTCATCCAATCCCTAGTTTGTTAGGTTTTCGTATCCCCTGCTTCTTATGCTTCCTCTTTTCGGTAGCGGCATCGGGGCCGGTACCTTCGCCGCCGGTACCTTCCCCACCAGTCTTGATGCCTCCATCGGTGTCGGCGCCGTCGGTGTCGATGTCGGCGTTAGTACCATCATCCAGGCCGACCTGCAAACCTTGCTTAGCAGTCAAATAGTCGAGGTACTCTTGTTCACCCTCATAATCCATCTCGTCTGCATCTTGGTCAGAAGGCCCAGTTTCTTCATTGTTCGACATGTTTCCTATGATTAAGTGTCCTCATTTATTTCTAAAAGTATGAATAAATGAGAAATGACATAAAAAGAAATCTATGTGCTGGCACTCGATATGCCAACTATGTAGCACAAATCATGCCTTTATTCACGGGAAATTTCGGCATTACCTTTGCTAAAAAATGGACATATCGAGCGCCTGAAATTCACCGGAACGGAAATGAATCAACATTCCGGCATAACATAGGCCACTCGGATCATTTTCCAAACATGACATGTCCAAAACATGACATATGCACATATCACATGTCCAGTTCAAATTTGCATATAAATTCAGCTAATTTTGAAACCTACCTAAATTCATAACTAAATAGATAACCTAATTAACATACTGCCCTAACTAAATCCTAAGTAAATTAACCGAAGAACCCTAGCAGAGGGAGAGGGGGGTTTACAGAGGGTGCAGGGGCGAGGAGGCAGGCCCGACAACGGCCGGGAGGGGAGAGGAGGGAGGCGAGGGCTGACGGGTCAGGGGCGAGCGCCGGGGTCGGGGGCGAGCGCCGGGGTCGGGGTCGGGGGCGAGGGCCGGGTCGGGGGCGAGCGCCGGGGTCGGGGGCTAGCGCCGGCGCCGGAGTCGGGGGCGAGCGTAGGGGCCGGGTCGGGCGCGGCGGTGCGACGGGGGGAAGAGAGAGTGGGGATTTGGGGGGAAAAGGCGGGATGAATTAGGGCGAGTGAGAATTTTGGGTTAAGTGGACGTAGCAGTAGCGCATTTGGACAAAACGCGCTGCTACTACCTTCAGTAGCTGTAGCACTTTATACGTAATTCGCTACTACTAACTTCAGTAGCTGTAGCGGTTTAGGCAAAACGCGCTGCTACTACCTTCGCTACTTCCAGTTTACCTTTTTCTTTTCCTTTATTTTATCCCACTTTTATTTCTCGAGGGCAGTGAACGAAGGGAGGGCGATATATATTGCATCATTTGACGGTTAAATATGTATGCAAAATAGGAACATATATATTACACATCATTGGACCCATGCATAATAATGGCTAGGTGTGTATACAAAATAGGAACATATATATATATATATATATATATATATATATGACATCATTTGACCGATAACATACGTTTCCTCAGTGCTGACATTTTCATTTTTGAGTCATCTTCTTTCCCTTCTTGTTCGTCGAAGAATAATTGAGCCCCTCATTGTGACTTTGCCTTTTCCATGGAGTACGATTTTTCTTAGGTAATGTAGTATTGATTCTTCTTTTGACGTATACTTCATCATCATCGTCATCTTCCCTCATTGGGTTGCCGTACTGATCATAGTCTTCCTCGTTGGCGACTCCATCCATTCCAATGATGTTCCTTTTGCCTCTCCTCACGACAACACAGCTGGGATTGCGCGGGTCAGTTATGAAGAAGCATTGTGTCACGTGCTTAGCATGTACCCATGGCTCGTTTTTTGCGATAGCGTTCACGGTAGCGCTCTTGGCGTCGGGTATAGTCATGGTAGTGTAAATCCGGCTTTCTCTTTCGACATTCTTAGCCCATCTGACATGGAACATCGTCGTGTTGTGCAGTCCAGAGTAGTCAAGCTCCAAGATCTCCTCGACCCTTCCATAAAATCGTTCAGTTGCACCGTTGTCGCTGCCGGTCATGCATTCCATCGTCACCCCTGAGTTCTGATCATCACTGTCCATATCTTTGGCCTCCGTGTAGAATGTGTATCCGTTGATATCATATGCCTGATAGGTTACGAGGTTGGGCGAGGGGCCATGTGCTAAGGCGTATATGAGCAATCCGTCCTTAGAACCCTCCTCCAGGGGATTAGCAATAATATGCTCTTTGAACCAATGCAGGAAAGTGGAGTTGTGCTCTCTAGTAACTTCGGCGCCCGTCCTGCATACCCCCCGGTCACGATACTTCTTTGCGATAATTTCTTTGTGAAGTGCCACGAAAGGATCTACCTCGTCTAGGTGTTGTAGCACTACGAAGTTTGCTCTGTCAAAGTCGCTGCATCGATCTGAGTATGCCACGTGCAGTTCCCTGCGACCGTTGAAGTGACCATCTCCTTTGAGCCTCCCATCGTGCTTGTTAACGGGCAAACCAACACTAACACTAGGTGGCTGGTCTGCGCCATATAGAGAATTCTCACAGAAAGAGATGCACTCTTGTGCAAAATAGCCCTGGACGATGCTTCCATCCGGACATGACATGTTACAAATGAATCCTTTGATGATCCCCTTCATGCTCTCAAACGGCATCATGTTGTGCAGGAATGACGGCCCCAGGTCTATTATGTCATCCACAATATGGACACACAGATGCACCATCACGTCAAAGAACGTGGGCGGGAAGTACATCTCAAGCTCATTCAGTATCGCAACGATCTCTTCCTGTAGCCTTTGGAGCTACTTCACACTGATCGACTTTCGAGAGATGACGTCGAAAAAGTTGCAGAGACCAATAAGCGTGTCACGGACGTGCTTGTCCATTATCCCTCTAAGAGCAACAGGTAGTATCTGCGTCATCATCACATGACAGTCATGAGACTTTATCCCGCTGAACCTTTTCTTGTCCGTGTCTAGATATCTGCTTATCTTGCCACAGTAACCGGAACTAACTTTGACTCTAGTAAGGCACTTAAAGAAGGCATTGATCTCAGCCTGACTTAAGGTGAAGCAAGAAGGGGGGCAATAATCCTATTACTATATTTTCTTGCCCTTCTTCTCCGGTGCCACTGTCTCCGTCTCTGTCTCGTCTGACATTTTACGGGGCGGCATGTGCAGATCTTCCCTGATTTTCAAATCTTCCAAGTCTTTTCTTGCGTTCGGCCCATCCTTGGTCTTATCCGGCATGTTCATCAGTGTTGCGAGCAAGCTCTCAAGGACATTCTTATAGATATGCATTTGATCAAGGCAATGAGGTGTATCGAGTTTGTGCCAGTACTCCAAGTCCCAGAACACAGACCTCGTCTTCCATACCTTCAGCAGCGGCTCCGGCGCCTTTCTCATCATCTTTCCCGGCGCGGGGCACTCCTTCCAGTTTTTTAACAGCTCATCGATTTCGGCACCGCTCCGCTTACGTGGAGGTCCTCGATGCTCAGCGTGACCATTGAATAGATCTCCACGGTTTCTCCATGGGTCGTCTTGTTCAAGCCATCTTCGATGCCCCATGTACATGAATTTCCCAGACCGACCATCTTTCCTTGACGTTAGCTGCTGAGACGTCGTATCATCCATGCACCGCGTGCATCCGCAATATCCATGGCACACCTGGCCTGCCACATATCCGTAACCGAGATAGTCCTGCATTGTCATGATCAGCGCGGCTCTCATGTTGAAATACTCACCTTTGCTGGCGTCCCATGTCTTGGCCGGTGTTTTCCATAACGTGTCTAACTCCTCTTGAAGTAGCCCGTGATACAAATTAATATTATTTCCTGGTTGTTTCGGCCCTTGAATAAGCATGCTCATGTGAATGTACTTCAATTTCATGCACAACCAGGGGGGAGGTTGTACATCCATACAAACACAGTACATGTGCTATGTTGGTGTTCTGGTTGCCAAACGGATTCATGCCCTCGGTACACGCGCCGAGCACGATGTTCCTTGCATCACATTCAAAATACCGATAGAAGCTGTTCAACGCTCTCCACTTGCTTCCATCCTTCATGTGTCTCAGCTTCGGATCATCTCCATCGTCGGGCTTCTTCCTCTCCCCGTGCCAGCACATTAGCTTTGCTTCCTCGGGATCTACAAAATACCTTTGGAGACGGGGAGTGATCGGTAAGTACCATACAACTTTCTGGGGACAATTCTTCCCGGCCTTCTTGTATCGAGAAGCATTGCACACCGGACAGCTTGTTTTTTCCGCGTGCGCCTTCCGATAAATTATGCAATCATTGATGCATGCATGGTATCTAACGTGTGGCAGATCAAGAGGGCACACGATCATATTGGCCTCATCAACACTAGTAGGACATAGATTACCCGCGGGAAGAATATCCTTTAGGTATTTGACATGCTCATCGAGGCTAGTGTCGGTCCATTTGTTTTTAGCCTTCGTCTTTAGGAGTTGGAGCGTGAAACTCAAGCGGGTCACCTCAGGATTGCAATCATCATACAATGCAGTGTTCGAGTCTACCACCAAATGCTCCAGCTTAGCCTCCTCTCTAGAAGCAGCTCTCGTAGTACTCGTCTCCTAGTGAAGCAATGCTTGAACATGAGGGTCCCGCATGATTGAACTTAGTACCGACGAACTCTGCTGCATGGAGTCCATATCGTTCTCTCCGCATCCATGTCCGGCCCCTTCTCCTCCACCATGTCCAGCCCCTTCTCCGCCGCCATGTCTGGCCTCTTCCCCGCCGCCATTATCGATCATCTCTTCGTCTTGCCCAGTGTCATCATTGCCTACCCCGTCGGCATCCTCAACATCGTCATCCTCATCTTCAATTATCCACCGAGTATAGCCATCCATGAAACCAGTCATGAGCAGGTGCGCTTCAACACGACCATCATCATGGGGGTCGTGCCAAACTATTCCTTTGCATTTTCGACACGGACATAAAACCTCTGTCCGGTTATTTTCTTTCATGTCCTGCACCGCCGACCGCAACCACCTGTCCACCATCGTTCCACTGACCATCGTCAACTCTGCACGGTAATAATAAACAAATTGATTATAAAAATGCATGCATGCATCAAAGTCATACAAAAATTTGGCATGACCTTCCCTAAAAATAGGACATATATGGATCTAGAGTTTGCCCGGAATTCGCCGAAACGAAAATAAATCGACATTTCGGCAAAACATAGGCAACTCAAAAGCACAATTTGGCGTCAAATCATGCCACACACACAATTTACACAAACATATCACACACACATAAACATATTTCCATTTTGCAAAAGCATGAAATTTTCATCACCTCTATCTCGATCGAGATTGAGCACACGGTGGAGATGATGTTGTAGGGAGATCAAAAGTGCACAAAGCTCTTCTTGACAAAGATAGATCTACTTAGGGGGCAAATAGGTCACTTAACTAAATCCTACATCTACCTAGCTACCTAAATTGGGAGGAGACAACTTCAACTAGTGGAGGGGAAAGGAAAAAGAGAAAGGAGATGCATTAATGGAGGTGGTGTAGTTAGGTAGGAGTAATGAAGAGAGAGAAAGGTGGATAGAAGAGAGAGAGTAATGGGGGAGATGTATTGAGGAAGAAGAAGAGTGAGAGTGGGAGCATGTGGGGGAGGTAGGGGGAAGGGAAGAGAGGATGGGGAGGGGAGGGACGGGTGGGGAAAAGGTGGTGGGTTGGTGCGGGTTAGCAGTAGCGCAGGAGCTAAAACGCGCTACTGCTAAGGAATTAGCAGCAGCGCGCTTTGGGCGACGGCGCTACTTCTAACAGGGACAAAAAAGTTTGCCAATTTGAAATTTAGCAGCAGCGATCTAAGAAAAAGCGCGCTACTACAACATCCGTAGCAGTAGCGTGGTTCGCGCCACCGCGCTACTGCTAAATGGAGTTAGGTGAACACCGCCGGTCGATATTTGTAGCAGCGCGGTTTACAACGAGCGCGCTACTGCTAAAAACCTATCAGCAGCGTATTTCCCGCACACGCGCTACTACTAATTAGCAGCAGCACTCCTTTTTGAGCCGCGCTGCTGCTAAGATTCTGTGTATAGGCTTTTCCCTAGTAGTGATTAAGCATAGCAAAGTCATAGCAACATCAATCTTAGAACATAGTGGATACTAGGGATCAAACCCTAACAAAACTAACTTGATTACATGGTAAATCTCATCCAACCCATCACCGTCCAGCAAGCCTACGATGGAATTACTAACGCACGGCGGTGAGCATCATGAAATTGGTGATGGAGGATAGTTGATGATGACGACGACGACGAATCCCCCTCCCCGGAGCCCCGAACGGACTCCAGATCAGCCCTCCCGAGATGGATTAGGGCTTGGCGGTGGCTCCGTATCATAAAACGCGATGAAACTTTCTCCCTGATTTTTTTCTTCGCGAAATCAAATATATGGAGTTGGAGTTGAGGTCGGTGGACGTCCAGGGGTCCCACGATGCACGGGGCACGCCTAGGGGGAGGGGGCGTGCCCCCACCCTCGTGGACAGGGTGTGGTCCCCTGGCACTAATTCTTTCGCCAGTATTTTTTATTAATTCTGAAAAGTTGCTCCGTGGATTTTCAGGTCATTCCGAGAACTTTTATTTCTGCACAAAAATAACACCATGGCAGTTCTGCTGAAAACAGCGTCAGTCCGGGTTAGTTTGATTCAAATCATGCAAGTTAGAGTCCAAAACAAGGGCAAAAGTGTTTGGAAAAGTAGATACGATGGAGACGTATCAACTCCCCCAAGCTTAAACTTTTACTTGTCCTGAAGCAATTCAGTTGAAAAACTGAAAGTGATAAAGAAAAACGTTTACAAACTCTGTTTGCTCTTGTTGTAAATATGTAAAGCCAGCATTCAAGTTTTCAGCAAAGATTATGAACTAACCATATTCACAATAACACTTAGGTCTCATGTTTACTCATATCAATGGCATAATCAACTAGCGAGCAATAATAATAAAACTCGGATGAGAACACTTTCTCAAAACAATCATAATATGATATAACAAGATGGTATCTCGCTAGCCCTTTCTGAGACCGCAAAACATAAATGCAGAGCACCTTTAAAGATCAAGGACTGACTAAGCATTGTAATTCATGGTAAAAGAGATCGAGTCAAGTCATACCCAATATAAACTAATAGCAATGCATGCAAATGACAGTGGTGCTTCCAGCGGGTGTTTTTTAATAAAGGGTGATGACTCAACACAAAAGTAAATAGATAGACCCTTCGCAGAGGGAAGTAGAGACTTGTAGAGGTGCTAGAGCTCGATTTTAAAATAGAGATGAATAACATTTTGAGCGGTACACTTTTACTGTCAATGTAACA
The DNA here is from genome assembly GCA_963921465.1 of Triticum timopheevii. NCBI lineage: Eukaryota > Viridiplantae > Streptophyta > Magnoliopsida > Poales > Poaceae > Triticum > Triticum timopheevii. Next base: position 542,537,462 of record OY997270.1, on the reverse strand, counting down.
ACTATGAGATCTCGATATCTTCCATGTTATACACATTATAGGTGGTTCCCAAACAGAATGGTAAATTTTATACTCCCCCACCACCAACAAGCATCAATCCATGGCTTGCTCGAAACAACGGGTGCCTCCAACTAGCAACAATCCTGGGGGAGTTTTGTTTAATTATTTTGATTTGATTTGACATTTTGATCATGGGACTGGGCATCCCGGTTACCAGCCATTTTCTCGTGAATGAGGAGTGGAGTCCGCTCCTCTTAAGAATAACCCACCTAGCATGGAAGATACAGACAGCCCTAGTTGATACATGAGTTGCTCGAGCATACAAAACAGAATTTCATTTGAAGGTTTGGAGTTTGGCACATACAAATTTACTTGGAACGACATGTAAGTACCGCATATAGGAAGGTATGGTGGACTCATATGAAATAACTTTGGCGTTTATGGAGTTTGGATGTACAAGCAGTATTCTCGCTTAGTACAGGTGAAGACTAGCAAAAGACTGGGAAGCGACCAACTGAAAGAGCGACAACAGTCATGAACATGCATTAAAATTAATCAACACCGAGTGCAAGCATGAGTAGGATATAATCCACCATGAGCATAAATATCGTGAAGGCTTATGTTGATTTTGTTTCAACTACATGCGTGAACATGTGCCAAGTCAAATCACTTGAATCATTTAAAGGAGGATACCACCCTATCATACCACATCACAACCATTTTAATAGCATGTTGGCACGCAAGGTAAACCATTATAAGCTCCTAGCTAATTAAGCATGGCATAAGAAATTATAATCTCTAATTGTTATTGCAAACATGTTTATTCATAATAGGCTGAATCAGGAACGATGAACTAATCATATTTACAAAAACAAGAGAGGTAGAGTTCATACCAGCTTCTCTCATCTCAATCAGTCCATCATATATCGTCATTATTGCCTTTCACTTGCACGACGAATGGTGTGGATAATAATAATAATGCACGTGCATTGGACTAAGCTGGAATCTGCAAGCATCTATTATATACATAAAACAGAAGTCAAACAAGCCATCACGTTCGCCCACATAGATTAAATTATCTTGACAGTCAATATTAGAAATTAACGGTTAAGATATAAAAGATATAGCGTTACATAAAAAACATTATCGCGTACAAACAGTTCAACATATCACGTCTCACGTGCCAAAAGTCCACCACAATGAAAGTACTGCAGCCAAATAATGAAGAGTCCTGATTGAAGAAAAAAGGTAAACTATTGTCACGTACGAACAGGTCCACCATTGACATATGCAATTTGAGACCAACATGAGCACGTGCAAGATCATGCGATCATGCCATATACACTGTATGAATAAAAGGAAACATGCGGGGTGCTCTTTCCAGGAAAAAGAATACGCATAAACTGGTAAAGTACAAGAGAAGATAAAGGAAAGTCTAGCGTCCTCTCTTTCCTGAATAAAGATAGTCAGGCTCTCCCTCAACAAACAAAGTCTCACGCTGCACCTATATATGCATGAGCTAATCAGTGCGATCCTTAGAACGTTTTGAAGAATCTTGGAGCATGGCTTGGTTGCCACAAAGTTAAATTGGGTGGGAGTGCTCGCCGGAGATCTGGGATGGCAGGACTGCAGGAAGAAGCATGGTGCTAGCATGATGGTTTTCACAAAGTTAAATTGGGTGGGAGTGCTTGCCGGAGATGTGGGATGGCGGGACTGCAGGAAGAAGCATGGTGCTAGCACGACAACAATGTAACTTGTGACGAGGCCCATCTCGGAGGCCGTCGACATCGTGGTCGCAAGCACGGAGATAACGCCAGGTTGTCGGCATTGTCGGCCATCCGTACAGTCAGTTCAAAAGATTCTGCTAGCGCTTGACATCAAGGTCGCAAGCATGAAGACTCAGCTAGGTTGTCGGCCACGGCCAGAATTACCACTTGCATAGATTGCGCCGTCGAGACCGTAATGGGGTGATGCACCAGTCCGATCAAGGTGTTTTCCTTATCGTGATGAAGAGGCGCTTCCTCGGCCTCCGTGACCACGGACAAGGCTATGGGTAGAACGAGATGCTACTCTGCCAGTCTATGTACGACGACATGTCGATGCCATTGTTGATTGCAGTGCACTCCACAGATGAGAAGCAACGATTGGTGCATTGCAGGACATTCAGGTAGCTACACATTTTTGATTTCTTCACGCAGACTTCCACAAAGTCTTTTCATCCTAGGAAACATTGCATGTATAATCTACAACCATCTGTTTGAATTTGAATGCATAAAAGACATGTGTATACGTACATGTATACACGGACTGGGCGGCGGCAATCTAAGACAAGCAACGGCGGCTTGCGAATTAAAACTAGACAAGAAGATTATCTCAATCGGACCCTCGGATACATGCATGTCAATAACACGATGGCCTGCCATACATGTCAAAGACCACAGATGAGGCTAATGACACCTAATCTGAGGTCAAACTCATAGTAGCTAGGTTCATATGTAATAATCCCGGCCATTATTATTTATCAGATTGCACTCAGCGGTGGAGATTAAAAAGGTTGTGATAAATCAAGCATAGACCTAAATAATAATCCAAACTGTGAGTGCATGTGCACAATCGGGATAGAATTCATCTGACAAAAATTCGGGTAGCATTGCATGTTCTATGGTCATAAGCAATGTCAGCAAAATACCAGGTTTGGGCTTCATTCCTTTCCTTTTTTGAGAGAGATGCTTTCCATTGTTGCACCCTAGATTGAAATAGAAAAGCCACACCTTCATTAACCGGATATGACGAGAACTTAAATTTAAGTACGATCACATTTAGTTTAAGAAAGTTTCCCATTGATTTAGTACATTTTGCGTTTTTAATATTTCTCCATGCTAATCTTAAATATTGGTTTGACAATATCATTTTTTAATGATGACAGGATCATTTTGTCTGGAGGAAAGTTTACAATAAAATCTAGAGAGCAAAAACTGGCTAGATTATGCGATTTTGCAGAGCATGTGAAGCCAAATCCCCCTCACGACAGACATGGGAAACCGACTCCAGCATATAACAATTTATATCCAATCCATAACAGATTGGACTTTGGAAATTGGGCAAAAACAGTGTGTAGGCAAAATTATATTTCAAGCTTAGGAGTTTTAAACTTTTAATGTAATGATTTGTGGAGGTGGCACTTAAGAAACTTTTAATCCATGACTCACACTGATGAAATGTTTTTTAACGAGGATAATCAGAGGGGGCGTGCTCTCTATACGCGTGCGTGTGTGAAGATTTAACTCATAAAGATTAAAATTACTACAAATAACACTATATACATGGAGTGGCTACATACTTCGCATCGTGATTGAACTCATAAAAAAAATCAATGTTTCTCAAGGAAAGAATAAAACAAAAAAAAAATCAAAGTTATCAGTACAATTTCCCTAATAAAAAACATAAGTACCAGACAAAGGCATCAACAACGCATAAACATAAGTACATGCATTCATGGACTATATGTTTCAACTGAAGATGTACCTTTTCACAAATACATATTTTAATTTAATCATTCTATATTATTCATTATCAATCAAAAAATCTTCATTAGCATCAACACCCCTTACGGATAAACTAAATTACCTCAATGCATAATTTTAAAAATTATGATAGTATGCAATATTTATTTTATCTAAAAGATATTTAAAATGACACATTATAGTTTCTAGCATATGAAATTATGAATTAACAAAAATTAAGGGCACAAGTGCATACACTCAAGTACATATATTCTTGGACCATATTTGTGAATTGAAAATGCTTTTTTCATAAATAAATAATGAAACTTAATGGTTCTATATTATTCGTTATCAGTCAGAAAAAATTATGAGTTTTAATATAACTCAAGAATGAACTAAACTCAATACATAAGTATAAAACTTATGATAGTACAATGTTTATTTTAAAATGCAAAAGTATTTAACATGAGGAAACATATATAGCTTTAGCATGTGAAATTGTAAACTGGGAATATCTAGCCGCGCGAATGCGCGGGTGACCCTGCTAGTTCAATTCAAGGGAGAAGACAAGGTAATATGGGCTCTAAGTTAAATCAACAATCATGCATATGAGAGCCACTAAACATTTTCATTATGGTCTTCTCCTCTCGACCCCCAAAGGAAAAAAAAGAAATAAAACTATTTACACGGGAAAGCTCCCTACAAGCAAAAAAAGAACAAGAAATCTTTTTGGATTTTCTTTTAATTACTACTACAAGCATGGAAATTAAACTAACTATTTTTTTTCTGAAGGTTTATCAAACACACAAGAAGAAAGCTAGAAAAAGAAATTAAACTAGCATGGATAGTAGAATGAAAAAGTATGAGCACCGACAACTAGAATGAGTGTGTGAACATGAATGTAATGTCGGTGAGAAATGCGTACTCCCCCAAGCTTAGGCTTTTGGCCTAAGTTGGTATATGCCCATGGATCGCGGCTACTCTCCCCGGTGTACTGAGGAGCATCATTGTACTGCCACTGACTGGCGATCTCCTCCGGAACCCACTGATAAGATGATGGTCGATAAGGGTCAAGTGGTGGTTCCGGATTGGGCTCTGGAGCGGATGTCTGGCCATGGAGCGCGTACACGTTCGCTGGCAAGACGAGGTAAGGGCCTGCAGTTAAATCAAACAACGAGGGTGCATGTAAGATAATAATCTCATTGTGTTTCTTATTAAATCTTAGATTATACAGAAGCATCTTATCATCATTGTTAACGATAAACTCATGTGCTACCATACTCTTATAGTCTAGAAAAGTAGGGGGTGGCAGTTTTTCTTCTTTCTCAAAATGCCTAATAGGTATCCCGAAATGTTTAGCAAGGCGTGCAGCATAGATTCCTCCAAAGATGGGGCCCTTTGTACGGTTCAGACTTAACCATTTAGCAATAATGGCACCCATACTAACAGAGTTGTCACGAAATAAAGCATGGAACAAAATAATAATATCAGGAACACTGAGGTTTCCATAGTTTCCGCGACCAATTAAGAATCGACTAGCAAATATGGCAAAGTAGCGTAAAACAGGAAAATGTATGCTAGTTATTCTTGCATCGGAAACCTTCCTCGATTCCCCTATAGTAATAGTATCAATAAAACCATCCACATTTTTATGATGTGGTTCCTCTAATCTACTCTCGAAGGGTATTCTGCAAACCGTGCAAAAATCACGTAATGATATCTCACTATCCACATCATATAAATGAAAAGCTACTGAAGGAGGTGATTTCTTAGGATAATATTAGAAGTTTTGCATGAAAGTATTGGTGAGTAAGAGATACTATTCGACCCGGTCGTGGAGGAAGTCGGTGAGGCCTGCATTATCAGCCAATGAATAAAAATCTTCATAAATCCCGGCTGCTATTAAGAAATCATCACAAGGCCTTTCACACGGCCGTACTTCCGCCACACGAGGAAGATTATACTTGGCCTCTTCTTTCTCCTTAGCTTGTTCATCCTTAGAGCCTTGGCTAGAAGAGCCCCTCAAGAAAAATATCTTCATCTCTTTTTGAAAATTTCTGAAATTTTAAGTAACTCAAAATAAAAGTGAATCAAACTCAACAAAGCTGATAGCAACTACTCCCACAAGTGGCTAGAGCCTATATCATGCATTAGAATTACTTGGGACCTCATAAATTTGACATGCAAGCTCAAGAACAGGGTCACCTAGGCAGCAAAAATTTGCAATGAATAAAGCACTAGAACAAAAACTAATTGGACCATTGGAGGAGTCACAAACCAAAGAACAATCTCCCAAAGCAGTTTTGTGAATGGAGCTTTGAGCAAGGAGATCGAAAATCTCAGCAAGATAAGCTAGAACTCGTTCTTGAGCTGGATAGTGATTTTTTTGGGGAGGAAGATGGAGTGTGTGGATGCAAGAATAAGTGGGAGGGGGCCACCGTGGGCCCACGAGGTAGGGGGGCGCGCCCTGGACCCTCGTGGCCAGGTGCCAGCTCCCCCTGCTGTGTTCTCAGTGCCAAATATTCTCAAATATTCCAGAAAAAATCATACTAAATTGGCAGGGCGTTTGGAGAACTTTTATTTTTGAGATATTTTTTATTGCACGGATAATTCAGAAAACAGACAGAAAATACTATTTTTGCTTTATTTAAAATAAATAGCAAAAAATAACAAGAGGGTATAGATGGTTGTGCCTTCTAGTTTCATCCATCTCATGCTCATCAAAAGGAATCCTCTAACAAGGTTGATAAAGTCTTGTTAACAAACTCATTCCGAATAACATGGAACCGGAGAAATTTTGAATAACACTAGGTTACCTCCACGGGGATATGCGCATCCCCAATAATAAGCATATCATATATTTTTCTTGACAGTAGGAAGAGGAAATTAAAAACCTCCAATTATGATAGTTGGATTTTTTTCCAATAGAATTGATGCTATGAATTTGAGGTTGTTTCCTCGGAAAGTATACCTTATGCTCACTACCATTAACATGAAAAGTGACATTGCCTTCGTTGCAATCAATAACAGCCCCTGCAGTATTCAAAAAGGGTCTACCAAGGATAATCGACATACTATCGTCCTCGGGAATATCAAGAATAACAAAGTCCGTTAAGATAGTCACATTTGCAACCACAACAGGCACATCCTCACAAATACCAACAGGTATAGCAGTTGATTTATCGGCCATTTGCAAAGATATTTCAGTAGGTGTCAACTTATTCAATTCAAGTCTACGATATAAAGAGAGAGGCATAACACTAACACCGGCTCCAAGATCACATAAAGCAGTTTAGCCATAATTTCTTTTAATGGAGCATGGTATAGTTGTACTCCTGGATCTCCAAGTTTCTTTGGTATTCCACCCTTAAAAGTATAATTAGCAAGCATGGTGGAAATTTCAGCTTCCGGTATCTTTGTTTTATTTGTAATAATATCCTTCATATATTTAGCATAAGGATTCACTTTAAGCATATCAGTTAAGCGCATACGTAAGAAGATAGGTCTAATCATTTCAGCAAAGCGCTCAAAATCCTAATCATCCTTTTTTTCTTGGATGGCTTAGGAGGAAACGACATGGTTTCTGAACCCATGGTTCTCTTTCTTTACCATGCTTCCTAGCAACGAAGTCTCTTTTATCATAACGTTGATTCTTTGATTGTGGGTTATCAAGATCAACAGCAGGTTCAATCTCTACATCATTGTTATTTCTAGGTTGAGCATCAACATGAACATTATCATTAACATTATCACTAGGTTCATGTTCATCACCTGATTGTGTTTCAGCATCAGAAATAGAAATATCATTGGGATTCTCAGGTGTGTCTACAACAGGTCCACTAGAAGCATGCAAAGTCCTATCATTTTTATTTTTCTTCTTTTTAGAAGGACTAGGTGCATCTAAATTATTTCTCTGAGAATCTTGATCAATTCTCTTAGGGTGGCCTTCAGGATACAAAGGTTCCTGAGTCATTTTACCAGTTCTATTAGCCACCCTAACAGCAAAGTCATGTTTATTATTTAATTCATGGAGCAAATCATTTTGAGCTTTAAGTACTTGCTCTGCTTGAGTGGTAAGCATAGAAGCATATTTGCTAATGAGTTTAAGTTCACCTTTAGCTCTAGCCATATAATCACTCAAGCGTCCAATCATGTAAGCATTACTCTTTAATTCTCTACCAACATAAGCATTGAAATTTTCTTGTCGAGCCACAAAGTCATCAAATTCATCTAAACATTGGCTAGGAAACTTAGTAGATGGGATTTCAACCTTATCATATCTATAGAGAGAATTTACCTTTACTACCTGTGTCGGGTTATCAAGACAATGTGTTTCTTCAATAGGTGGTAGATTAAGACCATGTATTTCTTCAACAGTAGGTAAATTCTTAACATCTTCAGCATTAATACCTTTTTCTTTCATAGATTTATTTGCCTCTTGCATACCTTCAGGACTGAGAAATAGAACGCCCCTCTTCTTCGGAGTAGGTTTAGGAGTTGGCTCAGGAGTTGGCCCAATTGGCTCAGGAATTGGCTTAGGAAGAGTCCAATTATTTTCATTAGTCAACATATTATTCAATAATAATTCAGCTTGGTCGACCATTCTTTCCCCGAAAATACAACCATCACAGCTATCCAAGTGGTCCTTGGAAGTATCGGTTAGTCCATTATAGAAGATATCAAGTATTTCATTTTTCTTAAGAGGATGATCAGGCAAAGCATTAAGTAACTGGAGAAGCCTCCCCCAAGCTTGTGGGAGACTCTCTTCAATTTGCACAAAATTATATATTTCCCTCAAGGCAGCTTGTTTCTTATGAGCAGGGAAATATTTAGCAGAGAAGTAATAAATCATATCCTAGGGACTACGCACACAACCAGGATCAAGAGAATTAAACCAAGTTTTAGCATCACCCTTTAATGAGAATGCAAATATCTTAAGGATATAGTAGTTGCGAGATTTCTCATCATTGGTGAACAGGGTGGCTATATCATTCAATTTAGTAAGATGTGCCACAACAGTTTTAGATTCATAGCCATAAAAAGGATCAGATTCAACCAAAGTAATTATCTCAGGATCGACAGAGAATTCATAATTCTTATCAGTAACAAAGATAGGTGAAGTAGCAAAAGCAGGGTCATATTTCATTCTAGCATTTAGAGATTTCTGTTTCCATTTAGCTAATAACTTCTTAAGATCAGATCTATCATTGCAAGCAAGAATAGCTCTAGTAGTTTCTTCATCCATAACATAACCCTCTGGAATAACAGGCAATTCATAATTAGGGGGAGAACCTTCATCATCACTATCTTCAATAATTTCATCTTCAATAATTTCATTTTCTCTAACCCTAGAAGGTTGTTCATCTAGAAATTCACATAATGGCAAAGTAGTATCAAGCACAGAAGTAGTTTCATCATAAGTATCATGCGTAGCAGAAGTGGCATCATCAATAATATGCGACATACCAGAATTAATAGCAGAAGCAGGTTTATGTGTCGCAAGCTTACCCAAAACAGAAGGAGAATCTCGTGTAGAGCTAGATGACAGTTCCTTACCTCCCCTCGTAGTTGAGGGAAAAATCTTAGTTATTTCGTCTTTCAAGTTCCTCATAGTGATTAGCAAATATAAATCCCAAGTGACTCAAAGAATAGAGCTATGCTCCTCGGCAATGGTGCCAGAAAATAGTCTTGATAACCCATAAGTATAGGGGATCGCAACAGTTTTCAAGGGTAGAGTATTCAACCCAAATATATTGATTCGACACAAGGGGAGCCAAAGAATATTCTCAAGTATTAGCAGTTGAGTTGTCAATTCAATCACACCTTGATAACTTAGTATCTGCAGCAAAGTATTTAGTAGCAAAGTAGTATGGAAGTAACGGTAACAGTAGCAAAAGTAACGATAGTAGTTTTGTAGTAATTGTAATAGTAGCAACGGTAAAGTAAATAAGCAAAGCACAATATGTGAAAAGCTCGTAGGCATTGGATCAGTGATGGATAATTATGTCGGATGCGATTCCTCATGTAATAGTTATAACATAGGGTGACACAGAACTAGATCCAGTTCATCAATGTAATGTAGGCATGTATGAATATAGTCATACGTGCTTATGGAAAAGAACTTGCATGACATCTTTTGTCCTACCCTCCTGTGGCAGCGAGGTCCTAATGGAAAGTAAGGGATATTAAGGCCTCCTTTTAATAGAGTACCGGACCAAAGCATTAACACATAGTGAATACATGAACTCCTCAAACTACGGTCATCACCGAGAAGTATCCCGATTATTGTCACTTCGGAGTTGTCGGATCATAACACATAATAGGTGACTATAGACTTGTAAGATAGGATCAAGAACTCACATATATTCATGAAAACATAATAGGTTCAGATCTGAAATCATGGCACTCGGGCCCTAGTGACAAGCATTAAGCATAGCAAAGTCATAGCAACATCAATCTCAAAACATAGTGGATACTAGGGATCAAACCCTAACAAAATTAATTTGATTACATGGTAAATCTCATCCAACCCATCACCGTCTAGCAAGCCTACGATGGAATTACTCACGCATGGCGGTGAGTATCATGAAATTGGTGATGGAGGATGGTTGATGATGATGACGGCGACGAATCCCCCTCTCCGGAGCCCCGAACGAACTTCGCATCAGCCCTCCCGAGAGAGATTAGGGCTTGGCGGAGGCTCTGTATCGTAAAACGCGATAAAAGTTTCTCCCTGATTTTTTTTTCTCCGCGAAAGCAAATATATGGAGTTGGAGTTGAGGTCGGTGGACGTCCAGGGGGCCCACGAGGCAGGGGGCGCGCCCCCCACCATCGTGGACATGGTGTGGGGCCCCCGGCACTAATTCTTTCACCAGTATTTTTATTAATTTTGAAAAGTTGCTCCGTGGATTTTCAGGTCATTCCGAGAACTTTTATTTCTGTACAAAAATAACACCATGGCAGTTCTGCTAAAAACGGCGTCAGTTTGGGTTAGTTTCATTCAAATCATGCAAGTTGGGGTCCAAAACAAGGGCAAAAGTGTTTGGAAAAGTAGTTACGACAGAGACGTATCAGCTAGCAAACCGCAACGAGCTGTGACCTAACTAAAAAGCAGCCAGCGCCCGTGCCCCACCCCTCTCTCTCCCTTCTCTCTTTCCCCTTACCTCTCGCTCCCCGCCACCCCGCCTCTCAGGCCGCCCGCTGCCTCCTCCACCAGCGCCGAAACCAAGGTGAGCTTTTTTTTTGTTTTTTTATATTGTTCTTTGCTGTTTATTTTTAGGTGTTATTAATAGGTTTAGGTTAGTGGTAGGTTTAGGTTAGTGCTAGGTTTAGGTTTAGATAATTAGAAGACGTAGAAAGTTGAAAAAAAGAAGAATAAATAGAAGAAGAGGAAAAAGGAAAAAAGGAAGAGGGTCGTGGATCGCCGGTCGCCGAGGGGATAGATGGTGGGGCCAGTGGGTCCTGCCGGTCCCGACGTTGTCGCCCATGCCGAGAATCCCCCGGTTCGAGTGCTGACCCGTCGACTGTGCGTCACCATACCAGAGGGCACCTGGGGACGAGCGGGTTAGGGGGTTCCTCGACGTCGATGGAACCCTAAATAGCAAGTATCGTCGGTGCGAGATACATCTGACTGTCGGTATTGAACACTACATCCATGTCCCATATGTGACACCGGCGTCCGGCGTCCCGCAGCAACAGTTCTCGGGGTAGATGGCGGTCGAACACCTATGCGAATTTTTCTTGCAGCCTCTGCGATGATGATTAAAAGCCATGTGTTGAAACTTGAAACACCCAAACTGACTCAAGTCGGTTTGGTTATTTGAAGTTTCAAAACTTGGATTTAAACCTCATCGTAGAGGCTGCCAGACAAATTCGCCAAGGTGTTCGACCGTCATTGGCCCCCAGAACTATTGTTGCAGGACACTGGGTGCCGACGTCACTTGTGGGACGTGGATCTAGTGTTCAACGCCAACCACCACATGTATCTCACACCAATGATACTTGCTATTCAGGGCTCCATCGACACCGAGGAACCCCCTAACCTGCTCGTCCTGTTGTAAATATTTAGTTAGGTTGACGGAAAAAACAATATTGCTATGATACTCATCTTTCGATTTAAATGTGTAGTTTTTCGTCGCTGCGAGGGTCTAGTGTTCGACGAGCTCCACCATGCGTTCGTGGGTGAGCACAAATGACATCTCCTCCTTCCCCATTCATTCACTCTGTTCTGATCTTCGTGCCGATGAAACTTGCTAGTTATAGGTGTCTTCAATCATCAGTACGCGTGACCACTATGTGTCTCCTGTTCGAAAGGGTTACATCTATAAATATGCATGCATTTGCATATTTATAACCATGATTCTTTCGAATTGTCCAACATTATCCATGGACATCCCGAGTATGTGTAGATTGGGTTCGTTTTCCCATATGCTCTGCTCCTGATTCGATGCAGAATTTCATCAGTGCCTCCCTGTTGTTCTCCGGGTGCACATCCTCTCTGCTTATTGTCGAGATGTGTATCAGGAGAAGAGCGGGGAGGTGCTGCCAAAATTTTGCGTCGGATCCAGAGCAAAGCATGGGAAAACGAACCCAATCTACACATACTCTGGTGGGATTAGGATCTATCCTTACCTATTAGCATCTAGGTTGCATGGACGTAATAAAGGTGACAAACTCCATTAACTTATGAATATATACATGTTGATTTATATATATATATATATATATATATATATATATATATATTTCTTATGTGTCCAGTAGCTAGGCAAGATGAGTGATCATGCGTGGAAGTACACTGGTCACACTAGTTAGAAAGACATGACCATTGAATGGTTAAAAAAAACCAATGGGTTTCTGATACCCGCATTTGCAAATGGCCAGAGGACAACCTGGTGCCACTGTGCCGGGTGCTACAATTAGCATAACAAGACAGAGGATGAAATGGGCAAACACCTGCAGAAGAGGGGTTATATGCCAGATTATACGGTGTGGACATTTCATGGCAACTCTGCCCAACGTGCCAGAGCTGAGGTGCTTCATCGTCGCACCGACGAGCATGGTACTGATAACCCACAAGTATAGGGGATCGCAACAGTTTTCGAGGGTAGAGTATTCAACCCAAATTTATTGATTCGACACAAGGGGAGCCAAAGAATATTCTCAAGTATTAGCAGCTAAGTTGTTAATTCAACCACACCTGAAAGACTTAATATATGTAGTAAAGTATTTAGTAGCAAAGTAGTATGGAGGTAATGGTAATGGTGGCAAAAGTAACAGTAGCAGTTTTGTAGTAATCGTAAGAGTGGCAACGGAGAAGTAACTAAGCAAGGTTCAGTATGTGAAAAGCTCGTAGGTAATGGATCAGTGATGGATAATTATGTTGGATGAGATTCCTCACGTAACAGTTATAATATAGGATGACACAGAACTAGCTCCAGTTCATCAATGTAATGTAAGCATGTATTCCTTATATAGTCATACGGGCTTATGGAAAAAAACTTGCATGGCATCTTTTGTCCTACCATCCCGTGACAGCGGGGTCCTATTGGAAACAAAGGGATATTAAGGCCTCCTTTTAATAGAGTACTGGACCAAAGCATTAACACTTAGTGAATACATGAACTCCTCAAACTACGGTCATCACCGGGACTGGTCCCAATTATTGTCACTTCGGGGTTGCCGGATCATAACACATAGTGGGTGACTATTGACTTGCTAGATAGGATCAAGAACTCACATATATTCGTGAAAACATAATAGGTTCAGATCTGAAATCATGGCACTCGGGCCCTAGTGACAAGCATTAAGCATGGCAAAGTCATAGCAACACCTATCTTAGAACATAATGGATACTAGGGATCAAACCCTAACAAAACGAACTCGATTACATGGTAAATCTCATCAAACCCATCACCGTCCAGCCATCCTACGATGGGATTACTCATGCACGGCGGTGAGCATCATGAAATTGGTGATGCAGGATGGTTGATGATGACTGAGGGAGTCCTGGATTAGGGGGTGTCCGGATAGCCGGACTATGACCTTTGGCCGGACTCCTGGACTATGAAGATACAAGATTGAAGACTTTGTACCGTGTCCGGATGGGACTTTCCTTGGCGTGGAAGGCAAGCTTGGCGATACGATATGTAGATCTCCTCTCATTGTAACCGACTCTGTGTAACCCTAGCCCTCTCCGGTGTCTATATAAACCGGAGGGTTTTAGTCCGTAGGACGAACAACAATCATACCATAGGCTAGCTTCTAGGGTTTAGCCTCTCTGATCTCGTGATAGATCTACTCTTGTACTACCCATATCATCAATATTAATCAAGCAGGAGTAGGGTTTTACCTCCATCGAGAGGGCCCGAACCTGGGTAAAAACATCATGTCCCTTGTCTCCTGTTACCATCCAACTAGACGCACAGTTCGGGACCCCCTACCCGAGATCCACCGGTTTTGACACCGACATTGGTTCTTTCATTGAGAGTTCCTCTGTGTCGTCAGCTTTAGGCCCGATGGCTCCTCCGATCATCAACCACGATGCGGTCCATGGCGAGACCTTTCTCCCCGGACAGATCTTCGTATTCGGTGGCTTTGCACTGCGGTTCAATTCGCCTGGCCATCTAGAGCAGATCGAAAGCTACGCCCCTGGCCATCAGGTCAGATTTGGAAGTTTGAACTACACGGTCGACATCCGCTGGGACTTGATCTTCGACGGATTCGAGCCACAACCGAGCGCGCCGCACTGTCACGACGGGAATGATCTAGCTCTGCCGCCGAACAGTGCCCCGGAGGCCGCCCAAGTGTCCGCTCCGACCTTTAGCTCGTAGCCGACTGTGCCAATCGAGGACGGATGGTTGGACACCGCCTCGGGGGCTGCAATCTCTACAGCGATCGAGCCGAATACCAGCCTTGTCCTTTGCGAAGCTCGTGACTCCAAGGTGCCGGACTCCTTTCCGAACTCCGAATCTTCCGCACTCCTCCCTATCGAACCCAATTGGGATCCGATCATGGAGTTCACCGCCGCGGACATCTTTCAGCACTCGCCCTTTGGCGACATCCTGAATTCACTAAAGTCTCTGACTTTATCAGGAGAGCCCTGGCCAGACTATGGTCGGCAAGGTTGGGATGCGGACGATGAAGAAATTCGAAGCCCACCCACCACCCACTTCGTAGACACTGTCGATGATTTAACCGACATGCTCGACTACGACTCCAAAGACATCGACGCTATGGACGATGATGCAGGAGACGACCAAGAACCAGCGCCTATAGGGCACTGGAAAGCCACCTCATCGTATGACATATACATGGTGGACACCCCAAAAGAAGGAAATGGCGATGGAACAACGGAGGATGACCCCTCCAAGAAACGGCCTAAGCGCCGGCGTCAGCGGCGCCGCTCTAAATCCCGCCAAAGCAAAAACGGCGATTCTGGCACCGGAGACAATAATACCCCGGACAGTGCCGAAGACAACCCCCTCCAGCAGGACTCAGCGCAGGAGGATGGAGAAGCCAGCCCTCATAAGAGAGCGGCAGACAGAGAGGTAGAGGACGATAATTACATGCCTCCCTCCGAAGACGAGGCAAGCCTCGCCGACGACGAATTTGTCGTGCCTGAGGATCCCGTGGAACAAGAGCATTTCCAACGCAGGCTTATGGCCATGACGAGTAGCCTCAAGAAAAAATAGCAGCAGCTTAGCGCTGACAAATATTTGCTAGCCGACAGATGGACTGAAGTCCTGGCGGCAGAAGAGTACAAACTCGAACGCCCCCCCCCCCCCCCCCCCCGAAGAGCTACCCAAAGCGCAGGTGCTACCCCAATTAGAGGAGGAAGCACCTAAACCTACGTCATCAACACAGGACGCGGTCGACCGGCCACCTCGTGGCCGCGACAGAGAGGCCTCTCGGCCATCCATTCAAGCCGCACCCCGGCGCCGCTCAAAAAATACCAAGCCACGGGGAAATGCACCAGACCTGCGTGACATATTGGAGGACAAGGCAAGGCAAACAAGCTCGATCTATGGATCGCGCGAGTGCCCCACAACACGTGACGATAACCGTCGCGCCGGATTTGGAAATTTCGGCCAGGCCGAACACGACAGGCAAAGCTCATATGAGCTACGTTGTGATATAACCCAGTATAGAGGCGCCGCACACCCACTATGCTTCATAGACGAAGTAATGGATCATCAAATCCCCGAGGGCTTTAAACCCGTAAACATCGAATCATATGATGGCACAACAGATCCCGCGATATGGATCAAGGATTATCTCCTTCATATCCACATCCCGCGGCGATGATCTACACGCTATCAAATACCTCCCACTCAAGCTTAAAGGACCAGCTCGGCATTGGCTTAACAGCTTGCCAGCAGAGTCAATTGGTTGCTGGGAGGACCTGGAATCCGCATTCCTCGACAATTTCCAGGGCACCTATGTGCGACCACCAGACGCCGATGACCTAAGCCACATAATTCAGCAGCGAGAGGAATCAGCCAGACAATTCTGGACACGGTTCCTAACCAAGAAAAATCAAATAGACGACTGTCCAGACGCAGAGGCCCTTGCAGCCTTCAAATATAACATCCATGACGAATGGCTTGCCCGACACCTAGGACAGGAAAAGTCGAAATCCATGGCAGCCCTCACAACACTCATGACCCGCTTTTGCGCGGGAGAAGACAGCTGGCTAGCTCATAGTAATAACATGACCAAGAGCCCTGGTAATTCGGATACCAAGGACAATAATGGCAGGTCGCGTCGCAACAAGCACAAGCGCTGCATTAACGGCGAAATACTGAGGATACGGCAGTTAATGCCGGATTCAGAGGCTCTAAATCCGGTCAGCGGAAAAAGCCATTCAAAAGAAATACTCCGGGCCCGTCCAGTTTAGACCGGATACTCGATCGCTCGTGCCAGATACACGGCACCCCCGAACAACCAGCCAATCACACCAACAGGGATTGTTGGGTGTTCAAGCAGGCAGGCAAGTTAAGTGCCAAAAACAGAGACAAGGGGCTGCATAGCGATGACGAGGAGGAGCCCCGGCCGTCGAACAACAGGGGACAGAAGGGTTTTCCCCCACAAGTGCGGACTGTAAACATGATATACACAACCCACATCGCCAAAAGGGAGCGGAAGCGTGCACTCAGGGACGTATATGCGTTGGAGCCAGTCGCCCCAAAGTTCAACCCATGGTCCTCCTGCCCGACCACTTTTGATTGAAGGGACCACCCCACTAGCATTCGTCACGGCGGATTCGCTGCATTGGTTCTAGACCCAATCATTGATGGATTTCACCTCACCAGAGTCCTCATGGACGGCGGCAGCAGCCTGTACCTGCTTTATTAGGATACAGTGCAAAAAATGGGCATAGATCCCTCAAGGATTAAACCCACAAAGACGACCTTTAAAGGCGTCATACCAGGTGTAGAGGCCAGCTGTACAGGCTAAGTCTCACTCGAAGTGGTCTTCGGATCCCCGAATAATTTCCGAAGCGAGGAGTTAATCTTCGACATAGTCCCGTTCCGCAATGGCTATCAAGCCCTGCTCAGGCGAACCGCATTTGCAAAGTTCAATGCAGTGCCGCACAACGCATACCTCAAGCTGAAGATGCCAGGCCCTCGAGGAGTCATTACGGTCAATGGAAACACTGAACACTCTCTCCGAACAGAGGAGCACACGGCAGCCCTCGCGGGGGAAGTACAAAGTAGCCTCTCAAGGAAATTCTCCAGTCTGGCTGTTAAGCGTCCGGACACCGTCAAGCACGCCCGGAGTAACCTACAACAAGACCGTCTGGCACGTTCCGAGCAAGCATAGCAGTGCGGCCCCAACCCCAACCCTCGCGAGATTGCGAAACCAGTACCACGCGTACATAACTACGCTCTGGAAATACCATGGGCATAGGGGGAGGGGCACAACCACGGCACACCCAGAATGCGGCTCAACCGCACTAGGGGCTCCTGATTTTGTCATTTCTCTTTTCTTACTTTCAGGACTTCACTCTCAGGAAGGCCTGTCCGGCAGTACAATCGCCGAACACACGATGCAACAGCTAGGAAGACAGCAAGCCACGTCGAATGTCCAGGTGATCTCTATAACGAGCTAAATACCTGTCTTACTTAAAGTCTCGCAGCTTGCCCCTGGAGGGGGACATGTCAAATAATCCCATCTCTTGCTTATCGCACTATTTGTATCGTTCTACTTTCATAGCAGCCCTTTAATAAACAATAGATAGCTCTTGTCTATTATTGCATTCATTTTTTATGTAAATATGTTCAATTATGACATTATGCAACCGTACACTTTGGTACGGCCAATACACCAGGGGCTTAAGTACCCCAGAATACGGTATGAGAAGACCGAACACTCTCACGAGTGCGGCACCCTGAACTTATAGCATTATATGCATCGGCTCCGAATCATGTCTTGGGTCAATAGTTGGGTTTACCCGGCTCCCATGTTTTGGTACCTTACGTTCCACTATATCGGCTAAGGTAGCGCTGGGAGAACTACTACGATTGTGCCCCAGTTGAGCTGGGTTAACACCTCAGAAGAGAAAGCTAAAACTGACCGTCATGATAGGGCGAGAGCCGGTCGCTGTTCGAGATGTTTTTCGAGTCCCTAAAGACTTGTGCCGCTTAGAGCGAGGAGCTGGCTTTGTCCGGCCTAGGCGTGGATAGCGCCCTGAACTCGGTCTTCCGAATACTAGGGGCTTCGCCGAAATTTAAAATTATAGAATTCTATGGCTAAGTGAGAGTGATAAAGCATTATAAGTCCGAGTGCCTTGTTCGTTGTGCTGAGTGCCTCCCTCGAAGGACCCAAGAATGGGAACAAGAGCGCTCAGGTTTATCCCGAACACCCCAGCACTCGTGGCCTGGTGGTAGAAGCCGACGACTTACATCTCTCAGATTTAATAAACGGCTGCACAGAAGGTAATATTTTAAATTAAAAAAGCGTTGCTTAGCGCATATGAACAAGTTTTCAGCGCACAGGATAACACAAGCGAGTTTATTCAAAAATTACATCCTTGGAACACTCATTCGCCACAAGGCAGGCACCCTTCAGGACGCCCTCATAATACAACTCGGGCTTGCGATGCTCCTTCCCCTCCGGTGGCCCATCCTTCACCAGCTTCTCAGCATCCAGCTTTCCCCAGTGCACTTTAGCACGGGCAAGTGCCCTACGGGCGCCTTCGATGCGTACGGAGCGCTTGATGACTTCAAGTCGTGGACAGGCATCCACCAGCCGCCTCACAAGCCCAAAGTAGCTCACAGGCATGGCCTCCCCAGGCCACAGCCGGCCTATAAGGCCCTTCATGGCCTGTTCGGCTGCCTTATGGAGCTCGACCAGCTGCTTCAGCTGGTCGCTCAGGGGCACCGGGTGTCCGGCCTCAGCATACTGGGACCAGAACACCTTCTCTGTCGAGCTCCCTTCCTCGGCCCGGTAGAATGCGGCAGCGTTGGACACACTGCGGGGCAGATCTGCGAATGCTCCTGGAGAGCTCCGGACTCGGGTAAGTAACAGGTAATTTACTTTCACGTGCTTGCTTTGCATAAATAATGCCTTACTCACCGCTATCTTTTTCATCGCCTCAATTTCCTGGAGGGCTTTTTGGGCTTCGGCCTTGGCAGATTTGGCGCTTTCAAGTGCCGAGGCAAGCTCGGACTCTCGAGTCTTTGAGTCAAGCTCTAAACTATCGTGTTTTTTCACAAGAGTATTGAGCTCTTGCCGCACCTCCGCCACCTGCACCTCTAGTTTCTCTTGCTCGGTGCACTCCACGGCCGCATTATCTTCGGCCTTGGACAATGCTTCCTTCAGGGCCGCCACCTCGGTTGTGGCCCCTGTAAACACCTACGTTGGTCCTGTCATTATTTGCAACCAGGTATTTTTATATACTTACATAAGGTACTACCTACCTCCCTTGTCCTCGAGCTGCTTCTTGGCAAGGCCGAGCTTGTTCTCGGACCGCTCGAGGCTCTGCTTCAATGCATCGACCTCTGCAGTCAGTGCGGTAGAGGTCAGCAGCGCAGCCTGCATTCCCATATTGACAAATTTATGTTAGACTCCTGCGTATATCTTTTTAGATCCTTAGTCCGGCTTTTATTTCCGAACACCAAACTGAGCATCAGGGGCTACTGTCTATGCGGTAACATTTTTATATGTTTTAAATACATACCTCAAAGCCTGTTAGAAGGCTGGCACAGGCTTCTGTCAGCCTGCTCTTGGCGGACTGAACCTTCTGGATCACCGCACTCATAATAGTGTGGTGCTCCTCGTCGATGGAGGCGCCGTTAAGCACCTCCAGCAAATTGTCCGGCGCCTCCGGTTGGACGGAGGCTGCCGGCGTCGTAGGCTTTCCCTTCTTGTGAGAGGGCCGCCTGCCGGACTCGGGAACTACTAAAGGTTCCGGTGCGGTGTCCGGCCCAGGGCCGGACTTAGATCCCTCTGGGGTTTTATCCCCTTTGGTCCTGGAGTCCGGGAGGTCGCCTTGTGGCGCCTCCAGGACCACCTCCTCCTGGCTTAGCCCCTTGTGGGACTCCACCTTGGCATCGTCCGTAGGGCGAGGGGAGGTAGCAGTCGGGAGTGAAAGACTATTCACATCCGACGAATCCAGGGAGCCGCTCGACGAATCGTCGAGCTGAGCCTTGGGCGTACTGCATGATTATATTCGGTGTCAGAAGGTATTGTGCAATAAAGGAATGCCATGAGTTATTCTGGTATCCGGATACTTACGATTTTGCCAGGGGCTTGGCCCTGGATGGCCACTCCTCTCCGAGGCCGTCGGCGTCGGAGGCGTAGTCCGAAAGAAGGGTCTTCCCCTTCTTGGACCCTCCAGCCTCCCCAGTTGGGGCGGCCTTCCTTTTCTTTCCTCCCACCGTTGGAGGGTGCCGGTGTCAAAACCGGCGGATCTCAGGTAGGGGGTCCCGAACTGTGCGTCTAGGCGGATGGTAACAGGAGACAAGGGACACGATGTTTTTACCCAGGTTCGGGTCCTCTCGATGGAGGTAAAACCCTACTCCTGCTTGATTAATATTGATGATATGGGTAGTACAAGAGTAGATCTACCCCGAGATCAGAGAGGCTAAACCCTAGAAGCTAGCCTATGGTATGATTGTTGTTCGTCCTACGGACTAAACCTCTTCGGTTTATATAGACACCGGATAGGGCTAGGGTTACACAGAGTCGGTTACAATGGGAGGAGATCTACATATCGTATCGCCAAGCTTGCCTTCCATGCCAAGGAAAGTCCTATCCGGACACCGGACGAAGTCTTCAATCTTGTATCTTCATAGTCCGGGAGTGCGGCCAAAGGTCATAGTCCGGCCATCTGGACACCCCCTAATCCAGGACTCCCTTAGTAGCCCCTGAACCAGGCTTCAATGACGACGACTCCGGCGCGCAAATTGTCTTCAGCATTGCAAGGCGGGTTCCTCCTTCGAATACTTCATAGAAGATGTTGAACACAAGGATAGTGTCCGGCTCTGCAAAATAGTTTCCACATACCACCGTAGAGAGAATAATATTCGCACAAATCTAATCTGCTGACATATTCTGTAGTGTGACATCATGCCACAGCGAAACCTGTATTCGAATCGTTTTACTGTCCCACCTCAGCTTGTTTAGCGAGGCGGTTTCCTTGGCACGTCTTGTCAAAGCAGAGATCGTGTCCCCTTATTCCGGGATTCTCATCAATACGGGCGTGGGTAACCCAACCGCGCCATTAATCACGACGCTTGGGAGATAAGCGAGTTTTACTAGGCTGGTGGGGGCACATTGTTTCGGCCACCCATATAAGGGGATAAGAATCCATCCTTTCCATCTACGCCTTCCTCCTCCTTCGCTTATGTATTCCTGTGCACTCGAGCTCCAGCGCCCAAGTCCGCACTTACCACCTCAACCTTCTCCAACAATGTCCATTGCGGGAGGCAGGTGGATGGCCTCCTCCGTCACGGAGGGGCAAATCAAAAAACTGAGGAAAGCCGGATACTTGTCCAACGACATTGCGCACCGGCTCCCAGATGAGGGGCAGCTCATCCCCACCCCCAGGCCCCATGAGAGGGCCGTGTTTCTCCCCCATTTCCTCCGCGGACTAGGCTTCCCACTCCACCCATTTGTCCGGGGGCTCATGTTCTACTACGGCCTGGATTTCCATGATCTGGCCCCGAACTTCATCCTCAACATCTCGGCGTTTATCATCATGTGCGAGGTCTTCCTCCACATCCAGCCCCACTTCGGCTTATGGGTGAAGACCTTCAATGTCAAGCCGAAGGTTGTGGGTGGCCGGCAAGCGGAGTGCGGAGGCACCATGTTGGGCAAGATGCCCAACGTCACCTGGCTCGAGGGCTCCTTTGTGGAAACCATCAAAGGGTGGCAATTGGGGTGGTTCTACATCACTGAGCCGTGTGACCCTGAATGGGCAGCGGCCCCCAAATTCCAATCTGGCATCCCCACACGGCTCACCTCCTGGAAAGAGACGGATCTGTCGTGGGGTAATCCGGAAGAGGTGACCGGACTCCAAACCTACGTCCAAAACTTGGTGGACAAGAAGGTTAAGCTTGTCAACGCAGTCCAGGTCATGCTCTTCCACCGGATCCTCCCGTGTCAACGACGGGCTTTCAACTTGTGGGAGTTCGACCCGGCTCAGCACCAAACTTTGTCCAGGATCTTCGACACAACGCACGAAGATGCCTGGAAGGTTCTATTCAAGAGCTCAGAGGTTCCCCCACCCATTACCGAGGATCGCGGATTCTGTGCAAAGCGCCAAGCCAGCGCAGTAAGCTAGTTTTACCCTTTACAGGATACTCGTTTTCCATAGTTTGATTCTATGTGGGATCTAAGCTCCCGCTCCTTTGACAGGACTGGAAGGAGACGTCCGGACGGTTTAACTGTCCGGCTCCTTTTCCCAAAGGCCCAGCTGATGCACGCTTGACAAAGCTGCTGGCCCTGGCACCTCACGTGGTGCTGGAGAAGAAGGCCATGGGAACTCGAAAGAGCTCCCAGCGCCTGGTGGTGTCGGACTCATCGCCTGACGACCCCAAAGCGCACTCCTCCTTCGAAGACGAGGAGGAGGAAGAAGAAGCCTCTCCCCCTCCAGCGGGGGGAGGAAAGAAAAGAAAGGCTGCCCCAATTGGGGAGGCCGGAGGGTCCAAGAAGGGGAAGACCCATCTTCCGGACTACGCCTCCGACACCGACGATGGCGGAGATGAGTGGCCATCCAGGGCCAATCCCCTGGCCAAATCGTAAGTATCCGGATACCAGTATAGTTCATGGCGTTCCTTTATTTGCACAGTACCTTCTTGCGCCGAATATAATCATGGAGTCCGCCCAAGGCTCAGCTCGACGATTCATCGAGCGGCTCCCTGGATTCGTCGGATGTGAATAGTCTTTCACTCCCGACGGTTACCTCCCCCCGCCCTACGGACGATGCTGAGGTGGAGTCCCAAAAGGGGCTAAACCAGGAGGAGGTGATCCCGGAGGCGCCGCAAGGCGACCTCCCGGACTCCAGGCCCAAAGGGGATAAAACCCCGGAGGGATCTAAGTCCGGCCCTGGGCCGGACACCGCACTGTAAATTTCAGTGGCTCCAGAGTCCGGCAGGCGGCCCCCTCGCAAGAAGTGCAAGCCTACGACGCCGGCGGCCTCCGTCCAACCAGAGGCGCCGGAGAATTTGCTGGAGGTGCTTAACGACGCCTCCATCGACGAGGAACACCGCACTGTTATGAGTGCGGTGATCCAGAAGGTTCAGTCGACCAAGAGCAGGCTGACAGAAGCCTGTGCCAGCCTTCTAACAGGCTTTGAGGTATGTATTTAAAACATATAAAAATGTTACCGCATAGACAGTAGCCCCTGATGCTTAGTTTGGTGTTCGGAAAGAAAAACCGGACTGAGGATCTAAAAAGATATACGCAGGAGTCTAACATAAATATCTCAATATGGGAATGCAGGCTGTGCTGCTGACCTCTGCCGCACTGACTGTGGAGGTCGATGCATTGAAGCTGAGCCTCGAGCGGTCCGAGAACGAGCTTGGCCGTGCCAAGAAGCAGCTCGAGGACAAGGAAGGTAGGTAGTACCTTATGTAAGTATATAAAAAATACCTGGTTGCAAATAATGACAGGACCAACGTGAATATTACAGGGTCCACAACCGAGGTGGCGGCCCTGAAGGAAGCGCTGTCCAAGGCCAAAGACAATGCAGCCGTGGAGCACACTGAGCGAGAAAAGCAGGAGGCGTAGGTGGTGGAGGTGCGGCAAGAGCTTAATGCTCTTGTGAAAAACACGAGAGTTTAGAGCTTGATTCAAAGACTCGAGAGTCTGAGCTTGCCTCGGCACTTGAAAGCACCAAATCTGCCAAGGCCGAAGCCCAAAAGGCCCTTCAGGAAATTGAGGCGATGAAAAAGATAGCGGTGGGTAAGGCATTCTTTATGCAAAGCAAGCACATGAAATTAAATTACCTGTTACTTACCCGAGTCCGAAGCTCTTCAGGAGCATTCGCAGATCTGCCCCGCAGTGTATCCGATGCTGCCGCATTCTACCGGGCTGAGGAGGGGAGCTCGACGAAAAAGGTGTTCTGGTCCCAGTATGCGGAGGCCGGACACCCGGTGCCCCTGAGCGACCAGCTGAAGCAACTGGTCGAGCTCCATAAGGCAGACGAACAGGCCATGAAGGGCCTTATAGGCCGGCTATGGCCTGGGGAGGCCATGCCTGGGAGCTACTTTGGGCTGGTGCGGCAACTGGTGGATGCATGTCCATGGCTTGAAGTCATCAAGCGCTCCGTATGCATCGAAGGCGCCCGTAGGGCCCTTGCCCGTGCCAAAGTGCACTGGGGCAAGCTGGATGCTGAGAAGCTGGTGAAGGATGGGCCACCGGAGGGGAAGGAGCATCGCAGGCCCGAGATGTACTATGAGGGCGTCCTAAAGGGTGCCCGCGTTGTGGCGAACGAATGTCCCAAGCATTTAATTTTTTAGTAAACTCGCTTATGCTTGTCCTGTGTGCTGAAAACTTGTTCATATGCGCTAAGCAATGCTTTTTGAATTTAAAATATTACCTTTTGTGCGGCCGTTTATTAAATCTGAGAGATGCAAGTCGTCGGCTTCTGCCCCCATGCCACGAGTGCTGGGGTGTTCGGGATAAACCTGAGCGCTCTTGGTCCCATTCTTGGGTCCTTCAGGGGAGGCGCTCAGCACAACGAACAAGGCAATCGGACTTATAATGCTTTATCACTCTCACTTAGCCATAGAATTCTATAATTTTAAATTTCGGTGAAGCCCCTAGTATTCGGAAGACCGAGTTCGGGGCGCTATCCACGCCTAGGCCGGATAAATACAGCTCCTCGCTCTAAGCGGCATAAGTCTTTAGGGACTCGAAAAACCTCTCGAACAGAGACCGGTCTCTCACCCTATCATGATGGTTAGTTTTAGCTTTCTCTAGTGAGGTGTTAACCCAGCTCAACTGGGGCACAATCGCAGTAGTTCTCCCAGCGCTACCTTAGCCGATATAGCGGAACGTAAGGTACCAAAACATGGGAGCCGGGCAAACCCAACTATTGACCAAGACATGATTCGGAGCCAATGCATATAATGCTATAAGTTCGGGGTGCCGCACTCATGAGAGTGTTCGGTCTTCTCACACCGTATTCTGGGGTGCTTACGCCCCTGGTGTATTGGCCGTACCAAAGTGTACGGTTGCATAATGTCATGACTGAACATATTTACATGAAAAATGAATGCAATAATAGACAAGAGCTATGTATTGTTTATTAAAGGGCTTCTACGAAAGAAGAACGATACAAATAGTGCGATAGGCAAGAGATGGGATTATTTGACATGTCCCCCTCCAGGGGAAAGCTGTGAGACTTTACGTAAGACAGGTATTTAGCTCGTTATAGAGACCACCTGGACATTCGACGTGGCTTGGTGTCTCCCTGGCTGTTGCATCGTGTGTTCGCTGATTGTATTGCCGGACAGGTCTTCCGAATAGTGGAGTCCTGAAAGTAAAAAAAAGAAGAATCACAAAAATCGGGAGCCCCTTGTGCGGTTGAGCCGCATTCTGGGCATGCCGTGGTTGTGCCCCTCCCCTTATGCCCACGGTATTTTCAGAGCGTAATTATGTACGCGTGGTACTAGTTTCACAATCTCGCGAGGGCTGGGGTTGGGGCCGCACTACTATGCTAGCTCGTAACGTGCCAGACAGTCTTGTTGTAGGCTACTCCGGGCGCACTTGACGGTGTCTGGACGCTTAACAGCCAGACTTGAGAATTGCCTTGAGAGGCTACTTTGTACTTCCGCCGCGAGGGCCGCCGTGTGCTCCTCTGTTCGGAGAGAGCGTTCGGTGTTTCCATTGACTGTAATGACTCCGTGAGGGTCTAGCATCTTGAGCTTGAGATATGCGTAGTGCGGCACCGCATTGAACTTTGCAAATGCGGTTCGCCTGAGCAGGGCTTGATAGCCACTGCGGAACGGGACTATGTCGAAGATTAACTCCTCGCTTCGGAAATTATCCGGGGATACGAAGACCACTTCGAGTGTAACTGAGCCTATACAGCTGGCCTCTACACCTGGTATGACGCCTTTAAAGGTTGTCTTTGTGGGTTTAATCCTTGAGGGATCTATGCCCATTTTCCGCACTGTATCCTGGTAAAGCAGGTTCAGGCTGCTGCCTCCGTCCATGAGGACTCTAGTGAGGTGAAATCCATCAATGATTGGGTCTAGGACCAATGCGGCGAATCCGCCGTGATGAATTCTAGTTGGGTGGTCCCTTCGATCAAAAGTGATCTGGCAGGAGGACCATGGGTTGAACTTTGGGGCGACTGGCTCCGACGCATATACGTCCCTGAGCACACGCTTCCGTTCCCTTTTGGGGATGCGGGTTGCTTATATCATGTTCACCGTCCGCACTTGTGGGGGAAAGCCCTTCTGTCCTCTGTTGTTTGGCAGCCGGGGCTCCTCCTCGTCATCGCTATGCAGCCCCTTGTCTCTGTGTTCGGCACTTAACTTGCCTACCTGCTTGAACACCCAACAATCCCTATTGGTGTGATTGGCTGGTTGTTCGGGGTGCCGTGTATCTCGCACGAGCGGTCGAGTATTCGGTCCAAACTGGACGGGCCCGGAGTACTTCTTTTAAATGGCTTTTTCTGTTGAACGGGTTTAGATGGCATTAACTGCCGTATCCTCAGTACTGTCGCTGTTAATGCGGCGCTTGTGCTTGTTGTGATGCGACCTGCCATTGTTGTCCTTGGTATCTGAATTACCAGAGCTTTTGGTCATGTTATTACTATGAGCTAGGCAGTTGTCTTCTCCCGCACAAAAGCGGGTCATGAGTGTTGTGAGGGCTGCCATGGATTTCGGCTTTTTCTCTCCAAGGTGCCGGGCAAGCCATTCGTCACGGATGTTATGTTTGAAGGCTGCGAGGGCCTCTGCGTCCGGACAGTCGACTATTTGATTTTCTTGGTTAGGAACCATGTCCAGAATTGTCTGGCCGATTCCTCTGGCTGCTGAATTATGTGGCTTAGGTCATCGGCGTCTGGTGGTCGCACATAAGTGCCCTGGAAGTTGTCAAGGAATGCGGATTCCAGGTCCTCCCAGCAACCAATTGACTCTGCTGGCAAGCTCTTAAGCCAATGCCGAGCTAGTCCTTTAAGCTTGAGTGGGAGGTATTTTATAGCGTGTAGATCATCACCGCGGGCCATGTAAATATGAAGGAGATAATCCTCTATCCATACCGCAGGATCTGTTGTGCCATCGTATGATTCGATGTTGATGGGTTTAAACCCTTCGAGGATTTGATGATCCATTACTTCATCTATGAAGCATAGTGGGTGTGCGGCGCCTCTATATTGGGCTATATCACGATGTAGCTCATATGAGCTTTGTCTTCCCTGTTCGGCCTGGCCGTATTTGCCATATCCGGCGTGACGGTTATCGTCATGTGTCATGGGGCACCCACGCTGAGGGAGTCCTGGACTAGGGGGTGTCCGGACAGCCGGACTATCAATGTCCGCCGGACTCCAAGATTACGAAGATACAAGATTGAAGACTCCCGCTCGTGTCCGGAAGGTACTTTACTTGGCGTGGAAGGCAAGCTTGGCGATACGGATACGTAGATCTCCTACCATTGTAACCGACTCTGTGTAACCCTAGCCCTCTCCGATATCTATATAAACCGGAGGGCTTTAGTCCGTAGGACAACATACATTACAACAATCATACCATAGGCTAGCTTCTAGGGTTTAGCCTCCTTGATCTCGTGGTAGATCTACTCTTGTACTACCCATATCATCAATATTAATCAAGCAGGACGTAGGGTTTTACCTCCATCGAGAGGGCTCGAACCTGGGTAAAAACATCATGTCCCTCGTCTCCTGTTACCATCCGCCTAGACGCACAGATCGGGACCCCCTACCCGAGATCCCCCGGTTTTGACACCGACATTGGTGCTTTCATTGAGAGTTCCTCTGTGTCGTCACCGATAGAGCGGATGCCTCCACCCGTCTTCAAAGACGGTGTTTTCGCCGGAGGGGCCTTGGCCGCCGGCCAAACTATCCGGCTCGGTGGTTTTCTCATGACCGCCTGTCCGGCCACCGCTTCGGCAATGACTTCTCGAGTCGTCGAAAGCAATCTTCGCATCAGCCCTAAAGCTGTCGAACAATTAGATCCAATAGAGCTCTCGTCTGTTAACGAGCTCTTGGATCGCATCGCCGCCCTGGGAGTCGCCACGGACTACAACCAGATTGGGCTTAAAACCGATCTGAGAGAGATTAGCTCTCCCCAGGCCACCCACCACGTCACAGTGGTAGAGGAGCAATACGGCAGCTCTTTGCCAGTGTTGAAAACAATGCATGTCCGGATTCCCGAACCCTCCATGCCGGATTCCCGCGGGGGGGGCGGACTTCGATCGAGCATTGAACTTAAAATCATGCATCGCCCCGGACTCGCTGGATTGCCCCCAGCAAAACACACTTCCTAATTCGGAAACCCCTTGGCCTTTGAGCCTCAAGATGGGCAGGGATCCGGATTTTATTCCACCCACCCGACCAGACATATGCGATCTATCTCTAATACGGCAAGAGCCTACAGAAACAGTACATCACTACTGGGCCAGATTGCTCCTGGTTATGGACAGGATAAGGGACTGCCGAGAGGAAAACGCAGTATCAATCTTCCGCAATAACTGCATGGACAAGGGAATACTAAACGCCATTGATCGCCGAAAAATTACACGCTTCACCGATCTGGCGTCCATTGTACGAAAATACTGTGCGATGGAGAGTTTCCGGAAAACCGAAAATCATTTTTGGGATAATCCGGCCCCAAACCCAGTCCGCAGTAAAAGGGCGCCTTACACTCAGGCCCCAGATGCAAAAACGAAAAAACAAAAACCCAATCAGGGAAATGAAACCGTACTGGAGGGATGGCTCAATGGACCCTGTAAACTTCATAACACAGAGGGAGCCGTCCCAACACATAGCCTTCGAGCATGTTGGATATTACGGCAGGTGGCCAGAAGTGGTGAAGAGCTTCTAGCTCCGGGAAACCACTCCAACAATACCAGCACCGTATCAACAGTCTTCGAGACTTTCGCATCAAATAATATGCGAAAACGATCAATCCGCGAACTCGCCGAAGTCTACCAAGTAGCAATAGCAAATCCATGGAGCGACACAGCTATTACCTTTAATGGCAACGACGAGCCCATATTCCGAACAACCAGAGCCCCAGCCGTACTGGTACTTAGTCCCATAGTGGACGGCTTTCGACTGACAAAAGTCCTCATGGACGGCGGCAGCGGACTAAACCTCATCTACGAGGAAACTCTACGAAAAATGGAAATTGATTGGAGCCGTATTGAGCGAAGCAGCACAACCTTTGGAGGAATAATCCCTAGCCGGGAAGCGCGCTGCACCGGAAAAATCACACTCGATGTGGTGTTCGGCTCTCCAGACAATTACAGATCCGAAGAAGTCACGTTCCAGGTGGCCTCGTTCAGCAGTGGATATCACGCCATATTAGGACGAGAGGCATTCACAATTTTCAAGCAATACCTCATTACGGGTACATGAAGCTTAAAATGCCTGGGACCAGCGGAATAATCACTCTCGCTAGTGATCCGGACATAGCACTCCGCGCCGAAAACAAGACAGCCGCACTAGCCCTCGAGGCACTATCCGAAGCCTTAGCGGCAGAGGAACTAACCGCGCTGCGCTCTACGGTGAACAGGGACGATGTGATACTCGATAAAAGATCCAAATCCACCTCCTTCAAACCATCAGACGAGATAATAAAATTCTAGGTCCATCCAATGGACCCAACAAAGACGGCCTCCATTGGGGCACAGTTGAACCCCGAAGTAGACGCCGCACTGCGCGAATTCCTTCGGGAAAATTGGGATATCTTCGCCTGGCATCCTTCAGACATGCCCGGAATCCCTCGCAGGTTGGCTGAACACAGCCTCAACATCCTAAAAGGATTCAAGCCAGTCAAACAGGATCTTCGACGATTTTCCGAGCCCAAAAGACAGGCAATGGGAGAAGAGCTAGCCAAACTATTGGAAGCCGGATTCATTAGAGATATCAAACATCCGGACTGGCTAGCAAATTTGGTGATGGTACCAAAGAAGGATAAATCCTGGCGCCTCTGTGTCGATTTTAAAGACCTCAATAAAGCTTGCCCAAAGGACCCCTTCCCTCTCCCCCGCATCGATCAAATTATCGATGCCACAGCAGGGCACGATTCGTTGTGCTTCCTGGATGCATACTCTGGCTATCATCAAATCAAGATGGCGGAAGCAGACCAAGCCGCAATGGCATTTATCACTCCATATGGACCATTCTGCTTCAACACGATGCCCTTCGGACTCAAAAACGCCGGCGCAACATATCAGCGCATGATTCAAACATGTCTGGCCACCCAGATCGGCAAAATAGTCGAGGCATACGTAGACGACGTAGTCGTCAAAACAAAACGCGTCGAAACTTTAGTAGACGATTTGAGGCTCACATTCGACAACCTCAGAGCATATGACATCAAGCTGAATCCGGAAAAATGCGTTTTCGGCGTACCAGCCAGAAAGCTGCTGGGCTTCATCGTATCCAGTAGAGGAATTGAAGCAAATCCGGCCAAAATCCGAGCTCTGTCACAGTTGGATATTCCAAAAGACCTCAAACAAATTCAAAAATTAACAGGATGCGTGGCAGCTTTAAGCCGCTTTATCTCCCGTTTAGGAGAAAAGGCGCTGCCCCTCTATCGCCTCCTCAGGCGCACCGATCACTTCGAGTGGACGGATGCTGCCACTGCCGGACTCGAAGAGATAAAGGCCATACTGGCAACAAATCCGGTCCTGGCTGCGCCCACTCTGGGCGAACCAATGTTGTTATACATCACGGCAACACATCAAGTTGTATGCGCAGTCCTCGTCGTCGAACGAGCGACAGAAGGGCATAAATTCCCTCTTCAAAAACCAGTGTACTATGTATCCACTGTGTTAACCCCCTGCAAATCCCGTTACCCGCACTATCAGAAGATAGCATATGCGGTGTTCATGGCGTCTCGAAAGCTCCGGCACTACTTTCAAGAGTGCTCGATAACAGTGGCCTCTGAAGTACCACTCAATGACATTATAAATAACCGTGACGCAACGGGCAGGATAGCAAAATGGGCCATTGAGCTCTTACCATTCGACATCACTTACAAACCTCGACGAGCTATAAAGTCACAAGTTTTAGCTGACTTCGTCGCCGAATGGACTGAAGCCGAACTCCCTAAAGAGTACGGCGCATACTCCAATTGGACTATGCATTTCGACGGCTCCAAGATGTTGGCCGGACTGGGGGCTGGCGTCGTACTGACGTCCCCCACCGGAGACACAGTCCAGTATGTACTTCAAATAATGTACACGGACTCCAACAATGCAGCCGAATACGAGGCCCTGTTACATGGTCTCCGGATGGCGGTCTCCATGGGCATTCAACGCCTAGAGGTGCGCGGGGACTCAAACCTCGCAATATCCCAAATAAATGGAGACTTCGACGCCAAGGATCCGAAAATGGCAGCATATCGCAACGCTGTCCTAAAAATGTCAACTTGGTTTGAAGGACTCGAATTCCATCACATAGCCCGAGATAATAACCAAGCGGCCGACGTCCTGGCACGCATCGGTGCGAAACGTGATGCTGTCCCTCCAAATATCTTCCTGGAACGGCTCTTCAAGCCATCCGTACTATGGGAAGAGGAGCCCGGTAGCTACAAACCGGAGAAAACCGCACCAATTGGTGATTCGGCAGACGACATAACACCCTCCGCCCACGTCATAATGGCAGTAATTGCCGCATGGACAGAACCTTTCCTAGCCTACTTACTTAGGCAGGAACTTCCCAAGGACCAAAATGAGGGCCGCTGCATAGTCCGGCGATCGAAGGCCTACAAGGTCCATGAGGGAGAACATTATAAGAAAAGTACCACCGGAGTCCTTCAAAGGTGTATCTCCAAAGAAGAAGGGCGAAACCTCCTGGCTGAAATTCATGCCGGACTAGGCGGACACCACGCAGCAGCCCAGGCCCTTGTAGGAAAGGCATTCCGTATAGGATTTTATTGGCCGACGGCTCGGGCAGACGCACATGACTTGGTCCAGCGATGCGTTGGTTGTCAGCTCTTTGCTAATCAGAGCCATATGCCACCCACCGCCCTCAAAACCATACCCATTACCTGGCCGTTCGCGGTCTGGGGGCTTGACATGGTTGGACCCCTTAAAGGGGGAACCCACAAGAA
This sequence comes from Triticum timopheevii, assembly GCA_963921465.1. Taxonomy (NCBI): domain Eukaryota; kingdom Viridiplantae; phylum Streptophyta; class Magnoliopsida; order Poales; family Poaceae; genus Triticum; species Triticum timopheevii. Next base: position 542,505,196 of record OY997270.1, on the reverse strand, counting down.
AAAGTACCTATTGGTCATGGTGGATAAATTCACCAAATGGATAGTGGCCAAACCGGTCAAAACGGCAGAGTCCGGACCAGTGATAGACTTCATATCAGGGGTGGTACACCGTTACGGAGTCCCCCACAGCATCATCACCGACAACGGCACGAACTTCACAGCCGACGAGGTTAAGTCATGGTGCAAAAATATGGGCATCAAGCTCGACTATGCGTCAGTCTATCACCCTCAAACCAACGGTCAAGTGGAAAGAGCAAATGGTCTAATAATGAGCGGCATTAAACCCAGACTAGTGAGGTCACTCACCAAATCCGACACACAATGGGTCGAGGAGCTCGACTCCGTACTCTGGGGGCTGCGGACAACGCCTAACCGTACTACCGGATTCACACCATTTTTTATGGTATATGGCGCAGAGGCAGTTCTGCCCTGTGACATTATTCATGACTCACCTCGAGTGCGCATGTATGAGGAAAGAGAGGCCGAGCTTGATCGGCAGGACAGCTTGGACACATTGGAGGAAGAACGTGACGTCGCGAAGGCTCGTTTCGCATTCTATCAGCAGCAGGCCCGAAGATATCAAAGCAGAGAAGTACGGGCCAAGACTTACAACATTGGTGAACTAGTTCTACGCCTGCCGGACAAGAAAAAGGACAAGCTCAAGCCCAAATGGGAGGGTCCCTTCATCATCGATCAAGTACTGACCGGCGGAGCGTACCGTCTACGAAATGCGTTGGATCACTGACTCGAGCCGAACCCATGGAACGCAGCCCGCCTCCGACGATTCTATGCCTAGCGCCAGACTAAGAGTTCGTCCCCTTCCCCGTCCAAACTTTTACACTTCAGCTGTCTTTTGTTTCTCTTCTTATCCTTCTCATTTAAAAGCACTTTCGGGCCTATTTTTGCATTTTTTGCACATGCATGATGTGCCATCCGCACTCATTATTCCTGGGGGCTTCTTTTACAGAAGCTCAATTATACGCATGATGTGCCATCCGCGCTCATTATTCCTGGGGGCTTCTTTTACAGAAGCTCAATTATACGGGTTTTATACCCATCACATGTGTTAAGCTTCCACATGTACCTTTTACTCGCCATTATATGCATCGATATGACTTAAGTTTTGGCCAAGCTGGATTGCCTGGCTCCTGTGCTTACCCCTACGTTCCCGATTGTTCGGCTAGGAGGTAAAGGGAGCACCTCTGCGATTGTTACTGCCGGGTCAGCCGGATGTGTACCTCAGACTGGGTGAAGCCGAAAGCTAGTGTTCTTAAGGGAATATTCGGTCGGTGACTTAAAAGATGACTTTTTACCTATTTATCTATCTGCCCCCAGATGTTTTACTGCTTTCTTTGCAGTCCGGACATGCACTTTAGGGCATGCCTCCCAGTGAAAGGAACCCTTAACGGAACTATTCTCCCTGGAAGATGTTTCTTACTAACCATGTAATATAACATAACTAGTTGGGCACTTGTCTGATAAAGCACTAATGACCCCTACGCCTAGTCTCCATGTATACCACGGTTGTTTCTTAACCAAAAAGGTATTCGGACACACTCCGGACTCTAGGGTCCCGAGGTCGAAGCGAAAAGGTCGGCAAAGACAAACGATCTACAATCCGGCTAGAAGGCATTTCACATGTCACTTTAAAGGATAACATACATTGTCAAAGTTATTGATTGTATTCCTCCTCAATCCCGTCTAACAGGCTGTCTAGTTTACAGTCCTGTTGGGAAAATTTAGCAGCCAACTCTACTTGGCTATACACTAAACTCACAGGGATCTCCTTCCCATCGGGCCCCGCCGGTCCAACTTCGGCCATGTGGTTGGGATCTGCCTTCTTGTACCGCGTCTTCACCATGGCCCAAGCCTCCCTCGCACCTTGACGGCAAGCCGAAATCTTCCACAAACGGAAGCGCTGCCGCACTCCCTGCAGCTTCTCCGCAAGCTCCCCGAGGCCCTCGGGTAGGGTGAGGGCTGGCCATAAAGCCTGAACGACGCTGCCCATTGCCTGCCGAACTCGTTCGAGTAGCTGCAATAGTTCGGGAAGTTGATCACCCATTGATATGGGCATCTCCTCTGCAGGACGACCCGTGAGTATACCTACAGGACATATCATGTCAAAATGCTTCCTCGCCGAACTCTTCTTTTCAAAAGAGTTCGCTCAAGCACTTACTATAAATGCTGCGACGAAGCCGCTGATTCTCCTTAACGGAGCCGGACAGCTCGGCCTGAGCGCCTTTCAGCTCTTCTCTGAGCTTGGCGTTGGCATCTTGGAGCTTGTTCCTTTCCTGCTGAACCCTATTCAGCACACCCTCGCCGGCCTTTAGCTGGCGTAGCAATGCTTGCCTGTCCAGATCTTGTCCGGCGGTACCTGCAAATGTCATTATTAGACTCACGCGCACGCCGCACAGCGCTTATATTTATTAATAAAAATGTGTTACCAGGAGGGGTCTTTCTGTCTCCTCCTGCGGCAGCAAGTGCGGCCTCAAGTTGGGCCTTGCAATCTTGCAGCTCCCGAGACAGCTGGGCGTTCTTCTCGTTAAGTGCCTGAAATTTACAATGATCCTTAAATCAGTTAGCATAACTAATTTAAGTCTCGGGGGCTACTGGTATATACAACCATTAAAATTCCCTTACCCGTATGTCCTTCACATACTGCTTCGTGGCTCTGGTAAAACCATTTTGAGCAGCACGGAGATGCGCGTCCCCTGCGTTAAAAGCATCCAATGCTTCGGGGGAAAAGCATGCTTCTTGAAATACTATCCAGCGGCGCCTATGGTTCATGGCGCTCTCCACCTCAGACTTGGTGGCAGACAGTCTGTCGGTATCCTCCATTGGAGAAGGATCCGGCTCGCATCTTGCGCTTGCCTCCCCCTCCAGGCCAGGCGCTGGAGCCTGGCCGGTGTTGGTCGGATTGGCAATTCCTGCGCTCGCAGTCCGGCGAGCGCTTTTTCTCCTACAAAGATCATGAGCACTCAGACGTTTCCTCGGAACGTTGCTCTAGAAATTCAAATACGAGCTATACCTTTGCGGCGTTTCCGTCCGCATTGCGCTCCTTTTTCGCCTGCTGGTTCGGACCGACCTCTGATTGTCGGCCGCCGCGGGCTCGGCTTCCTGCCATAAAGGCGCTTCCTGCAAAATACCATCGTTCGCGAAGGTCAGAAATGGGCAGGGATGAGGTAATGGTGTCCGGACTTCGGTTGCGGTCACCTGGGAAGCCGGACTTAACCCGGGGTAGTCCGCCGTAATGGCAACCAAAGCATTGTCTATGCTGAGTTGGTGATACACCCCGTCGATCATCTCCACCTCGATATCCGAATCCTCTTCGGAGGCCGGACCCAGGGATCCTTCTGGATCCTCGGGTTGCGGAGCAGGACTCACCATGTCCTCCACAATCCGGCGTAGACCCTGCACCGAAGACATAATGTAAGAAGCTTAAACTTCGAAAGCATGGGCTGGGCCCTTCAAGGTGTTCACTTACCCATCCTTTGGGGTTGATCATGGAAAACCCATTCAAAGGGTTCGTTCGAAGGAAATCCTCCTTCTCCCCCTTGTACAGGCTGGACAGGATCTTCACCAGATCCTCGGTCGAATCCGGCCCTTTGCGGCCATGCCGGGTAGCATCGTCTTCCCCGTTGAAATCCCACATAGGATGGCCTCTGTATTGCAGTGGCTACACCCCTCGTTTGATGCACGTCGCCATGACTCCGATCATGGTCAAGCCGGAATGAGCCATTAATCTTATCCGGCCCATCAAGTAATGGACGCTCTTGTCTTCCTCCAATCGGGGGCTCCGTGGGCGCCAGCTGAGGTGTTTCTTCAAGGGAGCAGCACTAAACTCCGGGAGGCCGATCCGAACTGGGTCGGGCAGCGGAGAGTCCCCTATATAAAACCACTCCGAGGGCCAGTCTTCGGACGCCTTCTTGGGAGTGCCGGATAGGTATCCGGTCCCGGTGATGCGCCATATTTCGGCGCCGCCCACTTGATATATGGACCCCTGGTGAGAACGGGGTACGAGGCAAAACAGCCTCTTCCACAATGCGAAATGGGGCTCAATGCCCAGGAATAGCTCGCAAAGAGCTACGTAGCCCGCGATATGCAGGACAGAGGCGGGCGTGAGGTGGTGGAGCTGGAGTCCGTAGAACTTCAGGAGCCCGCGGAGGAACGGATGTATTGGAAATCCTAGTCCCCTTGTCAGATAAGGGACAAAACATACTCGCTCCCCCTTATTGGGGCTGGGAGTGTCCTCCGCCTGTCTCCCACCTTGATAAGTAACCAGTCCGGCCCGGACCGGGATCATAAAGGCCGGAGGGAGGAATCCCCCTGTTTGGAGCTTCTCGAGCTCATTGTGCGAAATAGAGCACCTCCTCCAACTCCCCGGCCGTGGGCTGGGAGCGCGCGAAGAAGAGCCGTGTTGACGATCCATGGTGGAATGGATTTCTAGGTCGAAGGCGCTTCGATGGAGTATTCGCGGGAGGAAGATGGTGTGGTTTGGATCTGGGTTCTTGCCTCTTTTGTAGGCGGTCAACTCGCACAATTGGGGGGTGAAATGCAAAAAACACCCTGGCTTTTCGCATTCGTGCGACGCGTGGAAGAGGGCCATTATTTGGTGTAGAAGCCGAGGAACACAGTATTCAAGATGAAGCCGGACACTGTTCGGCAGGTACATGGAATTTGAAGGGAGAACCCGCCTTGCAACGCTGAAGACTATAAACGCGCTGGACTTATCGTCATTGAAGCCTGGTTCGGGGGCTACTGAGGGAGTCCTGGACTAGGGGGTGTCCGGACAGCCGGACTATCATTGTCCGCCGGACTCCAAGATTACGAAGATACAAGATTGAAGACTCCGGCTCGTGTCCGGAAGGTACTTTACTTGGCGTGGAAGGCAAGCTTGGCGATACGGATACGTAGATCTCCTACCATTGTAACCGACTCTGTGTAACCCTAGCCCTCTCCGGTATCTATATAAACCGGAGGGCTTTAGTCCGTAGGACAACATACATTACAACAATCATACCATAGGCTAGCTTCTAGGGTTTAGCCTCCTTGATCTCGTGGTAGATCTACTCTTGTACTACCCATATCATCAATATTAATCAAGCAGGACGTAGGGTTTTACCTCCATCGAGAGGGCCCGAACCTGGGTAAAAACATCGTGTCCCTCGTCTCCTGTTACCATCCGCCTAGACGCACAGTTCGGGACCCCCTACCCGAGATCCGCCGGTTTTGACACCGACACGCGCGATCCGTAGATCGATCTTGTTTTCCTGGCCTTGTCCTCCAATATGTCTCGCATGTCTGGCGCGTTTCCCCGTGCCTTGGTACTTTTTGAGCGGCGCCAGGGTGCGGCTTGAATGGATGGCCGAGGGGCCTCTCTGTCGCGGCCACGAGGTGACCGGTCGGCCGCGACATACGCTGGTGATGTAGGTTTAGTTGCTTCCTCCTCTAATTGGGGTAGCAGCCTGCGCTTTGGGTAGCTCTTTGAGGGGCGTTTGAGTTTGTACACTTCGGCCGCCAGGACTTCAGTCCATCTGTCGGCTAGCAAATCTTGGTCAGCTCTAAGCTGCTGCTGATTTTTCTTGAGGCTGCTTGTCGTGGCCATAAGCCTGCGTTTGAAATGCTCTTGTTCGACGGGATCCTCAGGCATGACAATTCATCGTCGTCGAGGCTTGCCTCGTCTTCAGAGGGAGGCATATAATTGTCGTCCTCGACCTCTTTGTCTGCCGCTCTCTCATGAGGGCTGGCTTCCCCATCCTCCTGTCCTGAATCCTGCTGGAGGGGGTTGTCTTCGGCACTGTCCGGGGTGTTATTCTCTCCGGTGCCAGAATTGCCATTTTTGCTTTGGCGGGATTTAGAGCGGCGCCGCTGATGCCGGCACTTAGGTTGTTTCTTGCAGGGGTCATCCTCCGTTGTTCCATCGCCATCCCCTTCTTTTCGGGTGTCCACCATGTATATGTCGTATGACGAGGTGGCTTTCCAGTGCCCAATAGGTGCTGGTTCTTGGTCGTCTCCTTCATCGGCGTCCATACTGTCGATGTCTTCGGAGTCGAAGTCGAGCATGTCGGTTAAATCGTTGACAGTGGCTACAAAGTGGGTGGTGGGTGGGTTTCAAATTTCTTCGTCGTCCGCATCCCAACCTTGCTGACCATAGTCCGGCCAGGGCTCTCCTGACAAAGAGAGAGACTTTAGTGAATTCAGGATGTCGCCAAAGGGAGAGTGCTGAAAGATGTCCGCGGCGGTGAACTCCATGATCGGAGCCCAATTGGGTTCGATCTGAAGGGGTGCGGAATATTCGGAGTCCGGAAAGGAGTCCGGCACCTTGGAGTCACGAGCTCCGCGAAGGACAAGATTGGTGTTCGTCTCGATTGCCGTAGAGATTGTAGCCACTGAGGCGGCGTCTAGCCACCCGTCCTCGACCGGCGCAGTCGGCTCCGAGCTAAGGGTCGGAGCGGATACCTGCGCGGCGCTCTGGGCGCTGTCTGGCGGCAGTGCTAGATCATGCACATCGTGACAGTGCGGCGTGCTCGGCTGTGGCTCGAATCCGTCGAAGATCAAGTCTCCGCGGATGTCAGCCATGTAGTTTAAACTTCCAAATCTTACCTGATGGCCAGGGGCGTAACTTTCGATCTGCTCCAGATGGCCAAGTGAATTGGCGCGCAATGCAAAGCCGCCGAATACGAAGATCTGTCCAGGGAGAAAAGTCTTACCCTGGACCGTGTCATGGTTGATGATCGAAGAAGCCATCGGGCCTAAAGGCGACGACACAGAGGAACTCTCAATGAATGCACCAATGTCAGTGTCAAAACCGGCGGATCTCGGGTAGGGGGTCCCGAACTGTGCGTCTAGGCGGATGGTAACAGGAGACAAGGGACACGATGTTTTTACCCAGGTTTGGGCCGTCTCGATGGAGGTAAAACCCTACTCCTGCTTGATTAATATTGATGATATGGGTAGTACAAGAGTAGATCTACCACGAGATTAGAGAGGCTAAACCCTAGAAGCTAGCCTATGGTATGATTTTTGTTCATCCAATGGACTAAACCTCTCCAGTTTATATAGACACCTGAGAGGGCTAGGGTTACACAGAGTCAGTTACAATGGGAGGAGATCTACATATCGTATCGCCAAGCTTGGCTTCCACGCCAAGGAAAGTTCTATCCGGACACGAGACGAAGTCTTCAATCTTGTATCTTCATAGTCTGGGAGTCCGGCCAAAGGTCATAGTCCGGCCATCCGGACACCCCCTAATCCAGGACTCCCTCAGAGGGGGAGAGGCTTCTTCTTCCTCCTCCTCATCTTCGGGGGGGAGTGCGCTTCGTGGTCGTCAGGCGATGAGTCCGACACCACCTGGCGCCGGGAACTCTTTCAAGTTCCCGTGGCCTTCTTCTTGGCCTTCTTCTCCGGCACCACGTGAGGTGCCGGGACCAGCAGCTTCGTTAAGCGTGCATCCGTTGGGCCTTCGGGCAAAGGAGGCGGACAGTCAAACTGTCCGGACGTCTTCTTCCAGTCCTGTCAAAGGAGCTGGAGCTTAGATCCCGCATAGAGTCAAACTATGAAAAACAAGTGTCCTATAAAGGGTACAACAAGCTTACTTCGCTGGCTTGGCGCTTTGCGCAGAATCCGTGATCCTCGGTGATGGGAGGGGGACCTCGGAGCTCTTGAATAGCACCTTCCAGGCGTCCTCGTGCATTGTGTCGAAGAGCCTGGACAAAGTCTGGTGCCGGGCCGGGTCGAACTCCCACAAGTTGAAAGCCCGTCGTTGACGCGGGAGGATCCAGCGGAAGAGCATGACCTGGACTACGTTGACAAGTTTAACCTTCTTGTCCACCAGGTTTTGGACGTAGGTTTGGATTCCGGTCACCTCTTCCGAATTACCCCACAACAGGCCCGTCTCTTTCCAAGAGGTGAGCCGTGTGGGGATGCCAGATTGGAATTCGAGGGCCGCTGCCCATTCAGGGTCACGCGGCTCGGTGATGTAGAACCACCCCGATTGCCACCCTTTGATAGTTTCCACAAAGGAGCCCTCGAGCCATGTGACGTGGGGCATCTTGCCCACCATGGTGCCTCCGCAATTGAGTTGAAAAACTAAAAGTGGTAAAGAAAAACTTTTACAAACTCTCTTTGATCTTGTTGCTGCAAATATGTAAAGCCAGTATTCAAGTTTTCTGCAAAGATTATGAACTAACCATATTCACAATAACATTTAGGTCTCATGGTTACTCATATCAATGGCATAATCTATTAGCAATAATAATAAATCTCGGATGACAACACTTTCTCAAAACAATCATAATATGATGTAACAATTTGGTATCTCGCTAGCCCTTTCTGAGACCGCAAAACATAAATGTAGAGCACCCTGAAGATAAAGGACTGACTAGACATTGTAATTCATGGTAAAAGAGATCTCGTCACAGTCATACTCAATGTAAATTAATAGCAATGCATGCAAATAACAGCGGTGCTCTCCAACTGGTGCTTTTTAATAAGAGGACTATGACTCAACATAAAAGTAAATAGATAGGCCCTTCGTAGAGGGAAGCAGTGATTTGCAGAGGTGCCAGAGCTTGCGTTTTGAAACAGAGATAAATAATATTTTGAGCGGCATACTTTCATTGTCAACATAACAACCAAGAGATCTCGATATCTTCCATGCTACATACATTATAGGCGGTTCCCAAACATAATGGTAAAGTTTATACTCCCCCAACACAAATGAGCATCAATCCATGGCTGGCCCGAAACAACGGGTGTCGTCCAACTAACAACAATCCTGGGGGAGTTTTGTTTGCAATTAATTTTATTTGATTTGAGCATGGCACTGGGCATCCCGGTTACCGGCCATTTTCTCGTGAATGATGAGCGGAGTCCACTCATCGTGAGAATAACCCAACTAGCATGGAAGATATTGATACGTCCATTTTGCATCATGCTTTTATATCAATATTTATTGCATTATGGGCTGTTATTACGCATTATATCTCAATACTTATGGCTATTCTCTCTTATTTTACAAGGTTTACCATGAAGAGGGGGAATGCCGGCAGCTGGAATTCTGGCTGGAAAAGGAGCAAACATTGGAAACCTATTCTGCACAACTCCACAAGTCCTGAGACTCCACGAAACAACTTTTTGGATTTAATAAGAATTTCTAAGCGAAAGAAATAGGCCAGGGGGCCCACACCCTATCCAGGAGACAGGGGGCGCCCCCTCCCCCCCTATAGGGCGCGCTCCCCTATCTCCTGGGCCCCCTGGTGGGCCTTCGGCATCCATCTTATGCTATATCATCACTTTTACCCTGGAAAAAATCATGGCCAAGCATACGGGATGAAACTCCACCGCCATGAGGAGGAACCTTGGCGGAATCAATCTAGGGCTCTGGCGGAGCTGTTCTGCTGGGGAAACTTCCCTCCGGGAGGGGGAAATCATCACCAACGTCATCACCAACGATCCTCTCATCGGGAGGGGGTCAATCTCCATCAACATCTTCACCAGCACCATCTCCTCTCAAAACCCTAGTTCATCTCTTGTATCCAATCTTGTATCAAAACCACAAATTGGTACATGTGGGTTGCTAGTAGTGTTGATTACTCCTTGTAGTTGATGCTAATTGGTTTACTTGGTGGAAGATCATATGTTTAGATCCTTTATGCATATCATTACTCCTCTGATTATGAACATGAATATGCTTTGTGAGTAGTTACGTTTGTTCCTGAGGACATGGGTGAAGTCTTGCTATTAGTATGTGAATTTGGTATTCGTTTGATATTTTGATGAGATGTATGTTGTCTTTTCCTCTAGTGGTGTTATGTGAATGTCGACTACATGACACTTCACCATTATTTGGGCCTATAGGAAGGCATGGGGAAGTAATAAGTAGATGATGGGTTGCTAGAGTGACACAAGCTTAATCCCTAGTTTATGCGTTGCTTCGTCAGGGGCTAATGTGGATCCATATGTTTAATGTTGTGGTTAGGTTTACCTTAATACTTCTTTTGTAGTTGCGGATGCTTGCAATAGGGGTTTATCATAAGTGGGATGCTTGTCCAAGTTAGGGCAGTACCCAAGTACCGGTCCACCCACATATCAAATTATCAAAGTACCGAACGCGAATCATGTGAGCGTGATGAAAACTAGCTTGACGATAATTCGCAATGTGTCCTCGGGAGCTCCTTTCTCATTATTAGAAATTTTCCAGGCTTATCCTTTGCTACATAAAGGATTGAGCCACCTTGCTGCACTTTACTTACTTTATTTACTTGTTACTCGTTACTATTTATCTTATCACAAAACTATCTATCACCTACAATTTCAGTGCTTGCAGAGAAAACCTTACTGAAAACCGCTTATCATTTCCTTCTGCTCCTCGTTGGGTTCGACACTCTTACTTATTGAAAGGACTACGGTAGATCCCCTACACTTGTGGGTCATCAAGACTCTTTTCTGGCGCTGTTGCCGGGGAGTGTAGCGCTTTTGGTGAGTGGAACTTGGTAAGGAAACATTTATATAGTGTGCTGAAATTTTCTGTTACTTGTCACTATGGAAACTAATCCTTTGAGGGGCATGTTTTGGGTATCTTCACCCCAACCAGAAGAGCAAAGAGTTTCTCCTCAACCTACTAAACTTTATGAAAATATTTATTTTGAGATTCCTTCGGGTATGATAGAGAAACTGCTAGCTAATCCATTTGCAGGAGATGGAATATTGCATCCCGATTTACACCTTATCTTTGTGGATGAAGTTTGTGGATTATTTAAGCATGCAGGTATTCCCAATGATGTTGTCAAAAGGAAGGTCTTCCCTTTATCTTTGAAGGGAGATGCAATGACACGGTATAGGCTATGTGATGATACGAGATCTTGGAATTATAAGCGATTGAAGTTGGAATTTCACCAGAAGTTCTATCCTATGCATCTTGTTCATCATGATCGTAATTACATATATAATTTCTGGCCTCGCAAAGGAGAAAGCATCTCTCAAGCTTGGGGGAGGCTTAATTCAATGTTATATTCATGCCCCAATCATGAGCTCTCTCGGGAAATGATTATTCAGAATTTTTATGCTCGGCTTTCTCATGATAATCGCAACCTGCTCGATACTTCCTGTGCTTGTTCTTATATGCTGAAGACTATTGATTTCAAATGGGACTTATTGGAAAGAATTAAATGCAACTCTGAAGATTGGGGTTCCGATGATGGTAAGGAGTCAGGTATGACACCTAAGTTCGGTTGTGTTAAATCTTTTATGGATACCGATGTTTTTCATGGATTTAGTGCTAAGTATGGACTTGACTCTGAGATAGTAGCTACTTTCTGTGAATCTTTTGCTACTCACGTTGATCTCCCTAAGGAGAAGTGGTTTAAGTATAATCCTCCTATTGAAGTGAAAGTAGTTGCACCTATTACAGCTGAAGAAAAGACTATTACATATAGTGATCCTATTGTTCCTACTGCTTATGTTGAAAAACCTCCTTTCCCTGTTAGGATAAAGGATCATGCTAAAGCTTCGACTGTTGTTCGTAAGAGTAATACTAGGACTTATACACCTCCTGAGCAAATTAATGTTGAACCTAGTATTGCTATGGTTAAAGATCTCTTGGATGAGGACTTAGATGGGCATGTTATTTCTTTCTTGGGTGAGACTTCTAATATTGCTAGACTTGATACTAGGACACGTAGACCTGTCATAGGCATGCCTGTTATTTCTGTTAAAATAGGAGATCATTGTTATCATGGCTTATGTGATATGGGTGCTAGTGCTAGTGCGATACCTTATGATCTTTATAAAGAAATTATGCACGACATTGCACCCGTTGAATTAGAAGACATTGATGTTACTATTAACCTTGCTAATAGGGATACCATTAAACCTATTGGGATTGTTAGAGATGTTGAAGTTTTGTGTGGGAAGGTTAAATACCCTGCTGATTTTCTTGTTCTTGCTTCCCCACAAGATACCTTTTGTCCCATTATTTTTGGTAGGCCCTTCTTGAATACTGCTAGTGCTAAGATTAATTGTGAAAAGAATATTGTCACTGTTGGCATAGATGGTATGTCTCATGAGTTTAATTTCGCTAAGTTTAGTAGACAACCTCGTGAAAGGGAACCACCTAGTAAGGATGAGATTATTGGTCTTGCTTCCATTGCTGTTCCTCCAACTGATCCGTTAGAATAATATATGCTAGACCATGAAAACCATATGTTTATGAAGGAAAGGGAAGAAATAGATGAAGTGTTCCTTAAACAGGAACCTATGCTGAAACATAACCTTCCCGTTGAAATTCTTGGGGATCCCCCTCCACCCAAGGGTGATCCGGTGTTTGAACTCAAAATATTACCTGATAATCTTAAGTATGCTTATCTTGATGAAAAAGAGATATATCCTGTTATTATTAGTGCTAACCTTTCAGAGAAAGAAGAAGAAATATTATTGAAAACTCTAAAGAAGCACCGAGCAGCTATTGGATATACTCTGGATGATCTTAAGGGCATTAGTCCCGCATTATGTCAACACAAGATTTCAGTGGAGAAAGATGCCAAACCAGTTAGAGATCCTCAAAGACGATTAAATCCCAAGATGAAGGAAGTGGTAAGAAAGGAGATACTAAAGCTCCTTAAGGCAGGTATTATTTATCCCGTTGCTGATAGTGAATGGGTAACCCCTGTCCATTGTGTCCCTAAAAAGGAGGTATTACCATCGTTCCTAATGATAAACATGAATTGATCCCGCAAAGAATTATTACAGGTTATAGGATGGTAATTGATTTCGGTAAGTTAAATAAAGCTACTAAGAAAGATCATTACCCTTTACCTTTTATTGATCAAATGCTAGAAAGGCTATCCAAACACACACATTTTTGCTTTCTAGATGGTTATTCTGGTTTCTCTCAAATACCTGTGTCCGCGAAGGATCAATCTAAAACTACTTTTACTTGCCCTTTTGGTACTTTTGCTTATAGACGTATGCCTTTTGGTTTATGTAATGCACTTGCTACCTTTCAAAAATGCATGATGGCTATATTTTCTGATTTTTGTGAAAAGATTTGTGAGGTATTCATGGATGACTTCTCTGTCTATGGATCCTCTTTTGATGATTGTTTGAGCAACCTTGATCGAGTTTTGCAGAGATGCGAAGACACTAGTCTCGTACTGAATTGGGAAAAGTGTCACTTTATGGTTAATGAAGGCATTGTCTTGGGGCACAGGATCTCCGAGAGAGGTATTGAAGTTGATAAAGCCAAAGTTGATGCTATTGAAAAGATGCCATGTCCCAAGGACATAAAAGGTATAAGAAGTTTCCTCGGCCATGCCAGTTTTTATAGGAGGTTCATTAAGGACTTTCCTAAAATCTCTAGGCCTCTGACTAAATTATTGCAAAAGGATATTCCTTTTGTCTTCGATGATGATTGTTTAGAAGCTTTTGAAACACTTAAGAAAGCTTTGATCACTGCACCTATTGTTCAGCCACCTGATTGGAATTTACCTTTTGAAATTATGTGCGATGCTAGTGATTATGCTGTAGGTGTTGTTCTAGGGCAAAGAGTCAATAAGAAATTGAATGTTATCCAGTATGCTAGTAAGACTCTTGATACTGCCCAGAGAAATTATGCTACTACTGAAAAAGAGTTCTTAGCAGTTGTGTTTGCATGTGATAAGTTTAGACCTTATATTGTTGATTCCAAAGTTAATATTCACACTGATCATGCTGCTATTAAATATCTTATGGAAAAGAAAGATGCTAAGCCTGGACTCTTTAGATGGGTTCTCTTACTCCAAGAATTTGACTTGCATATTATTGATAGAAAGGGAGCTGAGAACCCCGTTGCAGATAACTTGTCTAGGTTAGGGAATGTTCTTGATGACCCACTGCCTATTAATGATAGCTTTCCTGATGAACAATTAGTGGTCGTCAATGCTTCTCGTACTGCTCCTTGGTATGCTGATTATGCTAATTACATTGTTGCTAAATATATACCGCCTAGTTTCACATACCAGCAAAAGAAAAAGTTCTTTTATGATTTAAGACATTACTTCTGGGATGATCCACACGTTTATAAAGAAGGAGTAGATGGTGTTATTAGACGTTGTGTGCCTGAGCATGAACAGGAACAGATTCTATGTAAGTGTCACTCTGAGTCTTATGGAGGACACCACGCTGGAGATAGAACTACACACAAGGTATTACAATCTGGTTTTATTGGCCTACTCTCTTCAAAGATGCTTGTAAGTTTCTCTTATCTTGTGATGAATGTCAAAGAATAGGTAACATTAGTAGACGTCAAGAAATGCCTATGAATTATTCTCTTGCTATTGAACCGTTTGATATTTGGGGCTTTGATTATATGGGACCTTTTCCTGCCTCTAATTGTTATACACATATTTTAGTTGCTGTTGATTACGTTACTAAGTGGGTAGAAGCTATTCCAACTAGTAGTGCTGATCATAACACTTCTATTAAAATGCTTAAAGAAGTTATTTTTCCGAGGTTTGGAGTCCCTAGATATCTTATGACTGATGGTGGTTCACATTTTATTCATGGTGCTTTCCGTAAGATGCTTTCTAAGTATGATGTCAATCATAGAATAGCATCTCCTTATCATCCGCAGTCTAGTGGTCAAGTAGAGTTGAGCAATAGAGAGCTCAAATTAATTTTGCAAAAGACTGTGAATAGATCTAGAAAGAATTGGTCCAAAAAACTTGATGATGCATTATGGGCCTATGGAACTGCATACAAAAATCCTGTGGGTATGTCTCCTTATAAGATGGTTTATGGAAAAGCGTGTCATCTACCTCTTGAACTTGAACATAAGGCATATTGGGCTATCAAAGAGCTCAACTATGACTTCAAACTTGCCGGTGAGAAGAGGTTATTTGATATTAGCTCACTTGATGAATGGAGAACCCAAGCCTATGAGAATGACAAGCTTTTCAAAGAAAAAGTCAAACGCTCACATGATAAGAGGATACAGAAGCGTGAGTTTAACGTAGGAGATTATGTTTTATTATTCAACTCTCTTTAAGATTTTTTGCAGGAAAACTTCTATCAAAATGGGAGGATCCCTACGTTATGGAGGAGGTCTATCGTTCTGGTGCTATAAAAATCAACAACTTCGAAGGCACAAGTCCAAGGGTGGTTAACGGTCAAAGAATTAAATACTATATTTTAGGTAATCCTATCAATGTTGAAACTAATACTATTGAAACCGTAACCCCTGAGGAATACATAAAGGACACTTTCCAGAATGTTTCAGACTCCGAAAAGGTATAGGTATGTGGTATGGTAAGTAAACCAACTCCAAAACAACTTTAATGGCAATTTTTATCAGTTTTGGATTATTTAAGAATTTTAGGAAGAAAGAAGTAGTCCGAAAGGGACACGAGGCTCCCACGAGAGTGGAGGGCGCCCCCCCTGTAGGGCGCGCCCCCCTGTCTTGTGGGAACCTCGTGTGCCTCCCGGACACCGTTTTCTTGTATATTACGTATTTTGGTCGGTAAAAATTCATTATATATAGTCCCGAAGGTTTTGATCACCGTATCAGGCAAATATCCTCTGTTTTCGTTTCGAGCTATTTCTGTTGCAGAATAAAGCAAGATGTCTTCTCAGGAGTCAGTTGGGGAGAGCCGGGTGTCTCACCCAACGCCAAGTCCGGGAGAAAATAGCAATGCCTATCACTTTGGACCATCAACGGAGGATGATATGGAGGCTGATTTGAAAAGGATAGATGCCATGGAGGAAGATCAAGAAGTTACCTCTCGTCTCCGAGCATAATTCACTATGGGGGAACTACCTAGCCTGGTTGTCCCTGTTTCGGTCACCCCTTCTAACTCTACATTTCTTTCTTATTAAAATATGAAAAAGAGTTTCACTTGTTCTCCAGAAGCTATGCAGCATCCTTGGGTAAAAGGAGCTTTGGCCGTTACGAGCAAGCTCCGTAAAGAAATTATGGACCTCAAACAACAAGTCAATAAGCTCGAGGAGGAGAACCGTATCCTAAAGGGCATCATCGCCAAGAAGATCATAACACCAACTGTAAAGAAGGAGAAATAATCACATGGGTATGGGCACTCCCCTTGGCAACTGACAAGCTTGGGGGAGGTGCCCCGATATCATATCACCATCACACTCCTATCTTTACCGCTTTATTTAGTTCGATCCTTTTAGTAGTATCTTGATCTAGTAGTTTGAAGTTTTGATATCAAGTAGTTTTGAGTTTTGCATTGAGATCTCTTTTTGTAATCAAGTTAGTGTGCTATCTATAATAAAGATTAGTGTTGAGTCAAGGGCTTTGCTATGTTGCTATGATCTTGAGAAAGTAGAAAGAATAAAAGAGTTCATATTGATCTTAGGGATAGTGATAACTTCACACATAGAAAGTATGAGGCATAAAAATTGTTGAGAGTTGGTGAATGTAGCATTGGTCATCGTTGCAATTAATAGGAAGTATAAGTGATGACCCACAAGTGTAGGGGATCTATCGTAGTCCTTTCAATAAGTAAGAGTGTCGAACCCAACGAGGAGCAGAAGGAAATGATAAGAGGTTTTCAGTAAGTTTTTCTCTGGAAGCACTAAAATTGTAGGTAATAGATAGTTTTGTGATAAAATAAATAGTAACGAGCAAAAAGTGAATAAAGTAAATAAAGTGCAGCAAGGTGGCCAAATCCTTTATGTAGCAAAGGATAAGCCTGGACAAATTCTAATAATGAAGAAGGAGCTCCCGAGGATACATTGGGAATTATCGTCAAGCTAGTTTTCATCACATTCATAAGATTCGCGTTTGGTACTTTGATAATTTGATATGTGGGTGGACCGGTACTAGGGTACTGCCCTAACTTGGACAAGCATACCACTTATGATAAACCCCTATTGCAAGCATCCGCAACTACAAAAGAAGTATTAAGGTAAACCTAACCACAGCATTAAACATATGGATCCATATCAGCCCCTAATGAACCAACGCATAAACTAGGGTTTAAGCTTCTGTCACTCTAGCAACCCATCATCTACTTATTACTTCCCCATGCCTTCCTCTAGGCCCAAATAATGGTGAAGTATCATGTAGTCGATGTTCACATAACACCACTAGAGGAAAAGACAACATACATCTCATCAAAATATCGAACGAATGCCAAATTCACATGACTACTAATAGCATGACTTCACCCATGTCCTCAGGAACAAACGTAACTACTCACAAACCATATTCATGTTCATAATCAGAGGAGTAATAATATGCATAAATGATCTTAACATATGATCTTCCACCAAGTAAACCAATTAACATCAACTACAAGGAGTAATCAACACTACTAGCAACCCACAGGTACCAATTTGTGGTTTTGATACAAGATTGGATACAAGAGATGAACTAGGATTTTGAGAGGAGATGGTGCTGGTGAAGATGTTGATGGCAATTGAACCCCTTCCGATGAGAGGATCGTTGGTGATGACGTTGGTGATGATTTCCCCCTCCCGGTGGGAAGTGTCCCCGACAGAACAGCTCCGCCAGAGCCCTAGATTGATTCCGCCAAGGTTCCGCCTCGTGGCGGCGGAGTTTCGTCCTGTAAGGGTGCCCATGATTTTTTTCCAGGGTAAAAGTGATGATATAGCAGAAGATGGACGCCGGAGGCCCACCAGGGGGCCTAGGAGATAGAGGGTGCGCCCCCTTGTCTCCTGGACAGGGTGTGGGGCCCCTGGCCTATTTCTTTTGCTCATAAATTCTTATTAAATCCAAAAGGTTGTTTCGTGGAGTCTCAGGACTTTTGGAGCTGTTCAGAATAGGTTTCCAACGTTTGCTCCTTTTCCAGCCAGAATTCCAACTGCCGGCATTCCCCCTCTTATGGTAATCCTTGTAAAATAAGAGAGAATAGCCATAAGTATTAAAATATAATGTATAATAACAGCCCATAATGCAATAAATATTGATATAAAAGCATGATGCAAAATGGACGTATCAACTCCCCCAAGCTTAGACCTCGCTTGTCCTCAAGCGGAAGCCGAAATCGAAAAATATGTCCACATGTTTAGAGATAGAGGTGTCGATAAAAATAAAATACGGACATGAGGGCATCATGATCATTCTAATAACAGCAACATAAATATACTTTGTCATATGATTTCCTATGCTCAAGTGACAAGCAATTCACAATGGCAAGTATGGTTCAAAAACTTCATTGGGAACTAACAAACTATAATCTCAGTCATTGAAGCAATTGCAATTTATCGTAATATCAGAAAGAGTCAATAATAGAGCCTTTCAGCAAACTCACATACTCAACTATCTCGTAGTCTCCTATAATTGCTAACACTCACGCAGTACTTGTGGTTATAGAGTTTCAGCCAGACACTGAGAAAGATAGGGGCTTATTGTGTTGCCTCCCAACGTATTCACGTTTAGGTGATGTCAACAATAATAGCCCATGCTAATTTACATCCAATTGGATATATATATCATGATCTTTCAAAAACGAAGAGCTTGCCAAAGGATAAAATGAAAAAGGGAAAGGTGAGGATCACCTCGACTCAAGCATAAAGTAAAAACATAAGGTAAAAGATAGGCCCTTCGCATAGGGAATTAGAGGTTGTCATGTGCGTTTAGGGTTGATGCACGAAATCTTAATGCAAAAGAATGTCACTTTATATTGCCCCTTGTATGTGGACCTTTATTATGCAGTCCGTCGCTTTTATTACTTCCACAACATGTTCATACAAAGCTTATTTTCTCCGCACTAATAAGTCATACATAATTAGAGAGCAATTTTTATCGCTTGCACCGATGACAACTTACTTGAAGGATCTTACTCAATCCATAGGTAGGTATGGTGGACTCTCATGGCAAAACTGGGTTTAAGGATATTTGGAAGCACAAGTAGTATCTCTACTTGGTGCAAGGAATTTGGCTAGCATGAGGGGGAAAGGAAAGCTCAACATGTTTGGAGGGTCAATGACAATATACTTTAACTGAAATGTTGGAAAACATAAACCATTACGTTGTCTTCCTTGTCTAACATCAACTCTTTTAGCATGTCATACTTAATGAGTGCTTCACAATCATAAAAGATGTCCAAGATAATATATTTATATGTGAACCCCTATTTCCTGATCACTTCCTATTAATTGCAACGATGACCAAGACTATGTTCATCAACTCTCAACAATTTTTATGCCTCATACTTTCTATGTGTGAAGTTATCACTATCCATAAGATCAATATGAACTCTTTTATTCTTTCTACTTTCTCAAGATCATAGCAACAAGGCAAAGCCCTTGACTCAACACTAATCTTTATTATAGATAGCACACTGACTCGATTACATAAAGAGATCACAAAGCAAAACTCAAAACTAATTGATATCAAAACTTCAGACTACTAGATCAAGATACTACTAAAAGGATCGAACTAAATAAAGCGGTAAAGATAGGAGTGTGATGGCGATACGATACCGGAGCACCTCCCCCAAGCTTGGCAGTTGCCAAGGGGAGTGCCCATACCCATGTGATTATTTCCTCGGCGGTGGTGATGGTGGAGTTGTTGCATTTTTCTTCTCTAGCTTGCGTCTGAGGCTAAAATTTTCCTCCCTCAGACCCTCATTCTCGAGCTCAAGTTTCATTACCTTTTTGCATAGTGCATCCTTGCTGTCCTGCAAAAATCATGGTGGGATAGAGTGGACCTTAGGGAGGCTTGACTTCTTGAACTCCACATGCATATCACCAGGTTGGGGTAGTGGACCGTCCTCTTCATCGGAGCTTATCTCCTCCTACCCCTTTGGATCATAGTCTTCTTCTTCCTCTATGGTCCAGCCATAATGTTCCACATCCCCATATACTTTTGGGTTTGCGATATACTCAGCCATGTAGCTCTCCCATTCTGAATCTTGGGACGACATCTTGTTCCAAATCTGCAACAGGAACAGCTCGAAACGAAAACAGAGGATATTTGCGTGATACAGTGGTCGAAACCTTCGGGAGTATATATAATGATTTTTTACCGACCAAAATATGTAACATACAAGAAAATGGGGTCCGGGAGGCACACGATGTGCCCGCGAGACAGGGGGCGCGCCCTACAGGGGGGCACGCCCTCCACTCTCATGGGGGCCTCGTGTCCCTTTCGGACTGCTTCTTTCTTCCTAAAATTCTTAAATAATCCAAAACTGATAAAAATTGCCATAAGAGTTGTTTTGGAGTCGGTTTACTTACAGTACCACGTACCTATGCCTTTCCGGAGTCTGGAACATTCTGGAAAGTTTCCCTTATGTATTCCTCGGGGGTTATGGTTTCAATAATATTTGTTTCAACATTGATAGGATTACCTGAAATATAATGTTTAATTCTTTGACCGTTTACCACCCTCGGGTTTGTGCCTTCGAAGTTGTTGATTTTTATAGCACTAGAACGATAGACCTCCTCGATAACGTAGGGACCTTCCCATTTTGAGAGAAGTTTTCCTGCAAAAAACCTTGAACGAGAGTTGAACAATAACACATAATCTCCTATGTTAAACTCACGCTTTTGTATCCTCTTATCATGCCAGTGTTTGACTTTCTCTTTGAAAAGCTTGGCATTCTCATAGGCTTGGGTTCTCCATTCATCAAGTGAGCTAATATCAAATAACCTTTTCTCACCTGCAAGTTTGAAGTCATAATTGAGCTCTTTAATAGCCCAATATGCCGTATGTTCCAGTTCAAGAGGTAAATGACATGCTTTTCCATAAACCATCTTATAAGGAGACATACCCATAGGATTTTTGTATGCAGTTCTATAGGCCCATAATGCATCTTCAAGTTTTTTGGACCAATTCTTTCTAGATGTATTCACAGTCTTTTGCAAAATTAATTTGAGCTCTCTATTACTCAACTCTGCATGACCACTAGACTGCGGGTGATAAGGAGATGCGATTCTATGATTGACACCATACTTAGCAAGCATCTTACGGAAGGCGCGATGAATAAAATGTGAACCACCATCAGTCATAAGATATCTAGGGACTCCAAACCTTGGAAAAATAACTTCTTTAAGCATTTTAATAGAAGTGTTATGATCAGCACTACTAGTTGGAATGGCTTCTACCCACTTAGTAACATAATCAACAGCAACTAAAATATGTGTATAACCATTGGAGGCAGGAAAAGGCCCCATATAATCAAAGCCCCAAACATCAAATGGTTCGATAACAAGAGAATAATTCATAGGAATTTCTTGACGTCTACTAATGTTACCTATTCTTTGACATTCATCACAAGATAAGACAAACTTACGACAATCTTTAAAGAGAGTAGGCCAATAAAAACCAGATTGTAGTACCTTTGTGCAGTTCTATCTCCAGCGTGGTGTCCTCCATAAGACTCAGAGTGACACTTACGTAGAATCTGTTCATGTTCATGCTCAGGCACACAACGTCTAATAACACCATCTACTCTTTCTTTATAAAGGTGTGGATCATCCCAGAAGTAATGTCTTAAATCATAAAAGAACTTTTTCTTTTGCTGGTATGTGAAACTAGGCGGTATATATTTAGCAACAATGTAATTAGCATAGTCAGCATACCAAGGAGCAGTACGAGTAGCATTGACGACCGCTACTTGTTCATCAGGAAAGCTATCATTAATAGGCACTGGGTCATCAAGAACATTCTCTAACATAGACAAGTTGTCTGCAATGGGGTTCTCAGCACCCTTTCTATCAATAATATGCAAGTCAAATTCTTGGAGCAAGAGAACCCATCTAATGAGTCTAGGATTAGCATCTTTCTTTTCCATAAGATATCTAATAGCAGCATGATCAGTGTGAATAGTAACTTTGGAATCAACAATATAAGGTCTAAACTTATCACATGCAAACACAACTGCTAAGAACTCTTTTTCAGTAGTGGCATAATTTCTTTGGGCAGTATCAAGAGTCTTACTAGCATACTGGATAACATTCAATTTCTTATCGACTCTTTGCCCCAAAACAGCACCTACAGCATAATCACTAGCATCGCACATAATTTCAAAAGGTAAATTCCAATCAGGTGGCTGAACAATAGGTGCAGTGATCAAAGCTTTCTTAAGTGTTTCAAATGCTTCTACACAATCATCATCAAAGACAAAAGGAATATCTTTTTGCAATAAATTAGTCAGAGGCCTAGAGATTTTAGAAAAGTCCTTAACGAACCTCCTATAAAAACCGGCGTGATCAAGGAAACTTCTTGTACCTTTTATGTCCTTGGGACATGGCATCTTTTCAATAGCATCAACTTTGGTTTTATCAACTTCAATACCTCTCTCGGAGATCTTGTGCCCCAAGAAAATGCCTTCATTAACCATAAAGTGACACTTTTCCCAATTCAGGACAAGACTAGTGTCTTCGCATCTCTGCAAAACTC
The DNA here is from genome assembly GCA_963921465.1 of Triticum timopheevii. Taxonomy (NCBI): domain Eukaryota; kingdom Viridiplantae; phylum Streptophyta; class Magnoliopsida; order Poales; family Poaceae; genus Triticum; species Triticum timopheevii. The sequence continues at coordinate 542,482,830 of OY997270.1, read as the reverse complement.
GATCAAGGTTGCTCAAACAATCATCAAAATAGGATCCATAGATGGAGATGTCATCCATGAATACCTCACAAATCTTTTAACAAAAATCAGAAAATATAGCCATCATGCATCTTTGAAAGGTAGCAGGTGCATTACATAAACCACAAGGCATATGTCTATAAGAAAAAGTACCAAAAGGGCAAGTAAAAGTAGTTTTAGATTGATCCTTCGCTGACACAGGTATCTGAGAGAAACCAGAATAACCATCTAGAAAGCAGAAATGAGTGTGTTTGGATAGCCTTTCTAGCATTTGATTAATAAAAGGTAAAGGGTAATGATCTTTCTTAGTAGCTTTATTTAACTTACGGAAATCGATTATCATCCTATAACTTGTAATAATTATTTGCGGGATCAATTCATCTTTATCATTAGGAACAACGGTAATACCTCCCTTTTTAGGGACACAATGTACAGGGCTTACCCATTCACTATCAGCAACAGGATAAATAATACCTTCCTCAAGGAGCTTTAGTATCTCCTTCCTTACCATTTCCTTCATCTTAGAATTTAATCGTCTTTGAGGATCTCAAACTGGTTTGGCATCTTTCTCTACTGAAATTTTGTGTTGACATAACGTGGGACTAATGCCCTTAAGATCGTCCAGAGTATATCCAATAGCGGCTCGGTGCTTGTTAAGAGTTTTCAATAATCTTTCTTCTTCTTGCTCTGTAAGGTTAGCACCAATAATAACAGGATATATTTCTTTTTCATCAAGATAAGCATACTTAAGATTATCAGGTAATTGTTTGAGTTCAAACATGGGATCACCCTTGGGTGGAGGGGGAACCCCAAGAATTTCAACGGGAAGATTATGTTTCAGCATAGGTGTTGGAAATATGCCCTAGAGGCAATAATAAAAGCATTATTATTATATTTCCTTGTTCATGATAATTGTCTTTTATTCATGCTATAATTGTATTATCCGGAAATCGTAATACATGTGTGAATACATAGACCACAATACGTCCCTGGTGAGCCTCTAGTTGACTAGCTCGTTGGTCAACAGATAGTCATGGTTTCCTGACTATGGACATTGGATGTCATTGACAACGGGATCACATCATTAGGAGAATGATGTGATGGACAAGACCCAATCCTAAGCATAGCACAAGATCGTGTAGTTCGTTTTGCCAGAGCTTTTTCAATGTTAAGTATCTCTTCCTTAGACCATGAGATCGTGTAACTCCCGGATACCGTAGGAGTGCTTTGGGTGTACCAAATGTCACAACGTAACTGGGTGACTATAAAGGTGCACTACAGGTATCTCCGAAAGTGTCTGTTGGGTTGACACGGATCGAGACTGGGATTTGTCACTCCGTATGACGGAGAGGTATCTCTGGGCCCACTCGGTAATGCATCATCATAATGAGCTCAAAGTGACCAAGTGTTTGGTCACGGGATCATGCATTACGGTACGAGTAAAGTGACTTGCCGGTAACGAGACTGAATGAGGTATTGGGATACCGACGATCGAGTCTCGGACATGTAACGTACCGATTGACAAAGGGAATAGTATACGGGGTTGCTTGAATCCTCGACATCGTGGTTCATCCGATGACATCATCGAGGAGCATGTGGGAGCCAACATGGGTATCCAGATCCCGCTGTTGGTTATTGACCTGAGAGCCGTCTCGGTCATGTCTGCATGTCTCCCGAACCCGTAGGGTCTGCACACTTAAGGTTCGGTGACGCTAGGGTTATTAGGAAGACTTGTATGTGAATACCGAATGTTGTTAGGAGTCCCGGATGAGATCCCGGACGTCATGAGGAGTTCCGGAAGGCTCCGGAGGTAAAGATTTATATATGGGAAGTTGTCAAACGGACACCGGAAAGTTTCGGGGGCATATCGATATTGTACCGGGGCCACCGGAAGTGTTCCGGGGGTCCACCGGGAGGGGCCACCCCTCTCGGGGGGGCACATGGGCTGCGTGGGGCAGGAGCCAGCCCCTGGAGGGCTGGGCGCCCCCCCCCTTTGGGACCATGCGCCTAGGGTTGGGGGGAACCCTAGAGGGGCGCCCCCCTTTGCTTGGGGGGCAAGTCCCCCCTCCCTGGCCGCCGCCCCCCCTCTAGATCCCATCTAGAGGGGCCGGCCCCCCTTGCCCCTTCCCCTATAAATAGAGGGGTGAGGGGAGGGCTGCAAACACAAGCCAAGGCGCAGCCCCTCCCCTCCCCAACACCTCTCCTCCTCCGTGCGTGCTTGGCGAAGCCCTGTCGGAGTACTGCTGCACCAACAACACCACGCCGTCGTGCTGCCGTTGGAGCTGTCTTCCTCAACCTCTCCTTCCTCCTTGCTGGATCAAGACGGAGGAGACGTCGTCCGTACCGTACGTGTGTTGAACGCGGAGGTGCTGTCCGTTCAGCACTTGGTCATCGGTGATCCGAATCACGTCGAGTACGACTCCATCATCACCTTCCCCTTGAACGCTTCCGCACTCGATCTACAAGTGGTATGTAGATGCAAACTCACTCCCTTGACTCGTTGCTTAGATGAACTCATAGATGGATCTTGGTGAAACCGTAGGAAAAATTTTAATTTTCTGCAACGTTCCCCAACAATAGGTTCCTGTTTAAAGAACACTTCATCTATTTCTTCCCTTTCCTTCATAAACATATTGTTTTCATGGTCTAGCAAATATTGTTCTAACGGATCAGTTGGAGGAACAGCAATGGAAGCAAGACCAATAATTTCATCCTTACTAGATAGTTCCCTTTCACGAGGTTGTCTACTAAACTTAGCAAAATTAAACTCATGAGACATACCATCTATGCCAACAGTGACAATGTTCCTTTCCCAATTAATCTTAGAACTAGCCGTATTCAAGAAGGGTCTACCAAAAATAATGGGACAAAAATCATCTTGTGGGGAAGCAAGAACAAGAAAATCGGTAGGGTATTTAACCTTCCCACACAAAACTTCAACATCTCAAACAATCCCAATAGGTTTGATGGTATCCCTATTAGCAAGCTTAATAGTAACATCAATGTCTTCTAATTCAACAAGTGCAATGTCGTGCATAATTTCTTGATATAAAGTATAAGGTATTGCACTGGCACTAGCACTCATATCACATAAGCCATGATAACAATGATCTCCTATTTTAACAGAAATAACAGGCATGCCTACAACAGGTCTATGTGTCTTAGTATCAGGTCGAGCAATATTAGCAGTCTCACCCAAGAAAGAAATAACATGCCCATCTAAGTCCTCATCCAAGAGATCTTTAACCATAGCAATACTAGGTTCAATATTAATTTTCTCAGGAGGTGTATAAGTCCTAGTATTACTCTTATGAACAATAGTCGAAGCTTTAGCATGATCTTTTATCCTAACAGGAAAAGGAGGTTTTTCAACATAAGCAGTAGGAACAATAGGATCACTATATGTAATAGTCTTTTCTTCGACTGTAATAGTTGCAACTACTTTCACTTCAATAGGAGGATTATATTTAAACCACTTCTCTTTAGGGAGATCAACGTGAGTAGCAAAAGGTTCACAAAAAGTAGCTACTATCTCAGAGTCAAGTCCATACTTAGCGCTAAATCCACGAAAAGCATCGGTATCTATGAAAGATTTAACACAATCGAACTTAGGCGTCATACCTGACTCCTTACCATCGTCAGAACCCCAATCTTCAGAGTTGCGTTTAATTCTTTCCAATAAGTCCCATTTGAAATCAATAGTCTTCAGCATATAAGAACCAGCACAAGAAGTATTGAGCAGGTTGCGATTATCAAGAGAAAGCCGAGCATAAAAATTCTGAATAATCATTTCCCGAGAGAGCTCATGATTTGGGCATGAATACAACATTGACTTAAGCCTCCCCCAAGCATGAGCGATGCTTTCTCCTTCGCGAGGCCTGAAATTATATATGTAATTACGGTCACGATGAACAAGATGCATAGGATAAAACTTATGGTGAAATTCCAATTTCAATCGCTTATAATTCCAAGATCTCGTATCATCACATAGCCTATACCATGTCATTGCATCTCCCTTCAAATATAATGGGAAGACCTTCCTTTTGACAACATCATCAGGAATACCTGCAAGCTTAAATAATCTACAAACTTCATCCACAAAGACAAGGTGTAAATCAGGATGCAATGTTCCGTCTCCTCCAAAAGGATTAGCTAGCAGTTTTTCTATCATACCCGAAGGAATCTCAGAGTGAATATTTTCATAAAGTTCAGTAGGTTGAGGAGCATCTCTTTGCTCTTCTAGTTGGGGTGAAGATACCCCAAACAAGCCCCTCAAAGGATTAGTTTCCATGGTGACAAGTAATAGAAAATTTCAGCACACTATATAAATGTTTCCTTACCAAGTTCCACTCACCAAAAGCTACACTCCTCGGCAACGGTGCCAGAAAAGAGTCTTGATGACCCACAAGTGTAGGGGATCTATCGTAGTCCTTTCGATAAGTAAGAGTGTCGAACCCAACGAGGAGCAGAAGGAAATGATAAGCGGTTTTTAATAAGGTTTTCTCTGCAAGCACTGAAATTGTAGGTAATAGATAGTTTTGTGGTAAGATAACTAGTAACGAGCAAAAAGTGAATAAAGTAAATAAAGTGCAGCAAGGTGGCCCAATCCTTTATGTAGCAAAGGATAAGCCTGGACAAATTCTGAAGAAGGAGCTCTTGAGGACACATTGGGAATTATCGTCAAGCTAGTTTTCATCACATTCATAAGATTCGCGTTCGGTACTTTGATAATTTGATATGTGGGTGGACTGATACTTGGGTACTGCCCTAAATTGGATAAGCATCCCACTTATGATTAACCCCTATTGCAAGCATCTGCAAATACAAAAGAAGTATTAAGGTAAACCTAACCACAGCATTAAACATATGGATCCATATCGGCCACTAACGAAGCAACGCATAAACTAGGGTTTATGCTTCTGTCACTCTAGCAATCCATCATCTACTTATCACTTCCCCATGCCTTACTCTAGGCCCAAATAATGGTGAAGTGTCATGTAGTCGATGTTCACATAACACCACTAGAGGAAAGACAACATACATCTCATAAAAATATCGAACGAATACCAAATTCACATGACTACTAATAGCAAGACTTCACCCATGTCCTCAGGAACAAACGTAACTACTCACAAAGCATATTCATGTTCATAATCAGAGGAGTAATAATATGCATAAAGGATCTGAACATATGATCTTCCACCAAGTAAACCAATTAGCATCAACTACAAGGAGTAATCAACACTACTAGCAACCCACAGGTACCAATTTGTGGTTTTGATACAAGAGATGAACTAGGGTTTTGAGAGGAGATGGTTCTGGTGAATATGTTGATGGAGATTGACCCCCTGCTGATGAGAGGATCGTTGGTGATGACGTTGGTGATGATTTCCCCCTCCCGGAGGGAAGTGTCCCCGGTAGAACAGCTCCGCCAGAGCCCTAGATTGATTCCGCCACGGTTCCGCCTCGTGGCGGCGGAGTTTCCTCTCGTAAGCTTGTCCACGGTGTTTTCCAGGGCAAAAGTGATGATATAGCAGAAGATGGATGCTGGAGGCCCACCAGGGGGCCCAGGAGATAGGGGCACGCCCTATAGGGGGGGTGCCCCCTGTCTCCTGGATAGGGTGTGGGCCCCCTGGCCTATTTATTTCGCTCATAAATTCTTATTAAATCCAAAAAGTTGTTTCGTGGAGTCTCGGGACTTTTGGAGCTGTTTAGAATAGGTTTCGAACGTTTGCTCCTTTTCCAGCCAGAATTCCAGCTGCCGGCATTCCCCCTCTTCATGGTAAACCTTGCAAAATAAGAGAGAATAGCCATAAGTATTGAAATATAATGTATAATAACAGCCCATAATGCAATAAATATTGATATAAAAGCATGATGCAAAATAGACGCATCAATAAGGAAAGAGGGGTTCACATATAGATATATTATCTTGGACATATTTTATGATTGTGAAGCACACATTAAGTATGACATGCTAAAAGAGTTGATGTTGGACAAGGAAGACAACGTAATGGTTTATGTTTTCTAACATCTCAGTTAAAGTATATTGTCATTGACCTTCCAAACATGTTGAGCTTGCCTTTCCCCCTCATGCTAGCCAAATTCCTTGCACCAAGTAGAAATACTACTTGTGCTTACAAATGTCCTTAAACCCAGTTTTGCCATGAGAGTCCACCATACCTACCTATGGATTGAGTAAGATCCTTCAACTAAGTTGTCATCGGTGCAAGCAATAAAAATTGCTCTCTAAATATGTATGACTTATTAGTGCAGAGAAAATAAGCTTTCTACGAACTTGTTATGGAAGTAATAAAAGCGATAGACTGCATAATAAAGGTCCACATACAAGGGGCAATATAAAGTGACATTCTTTTGCATTAAGATTTTATGCATCAACCCTAAACGCGCATGACAACCTCTGCTTCCCTCTACGAAGGGCCTATCTTTTACTTTATGTTTTTACTTTATTCCTGAATCAAGGTGATCCTCACCTTTCCCTTTTTCATTTTATCCTTTGGCAAGCTCCTCGTGTTTGAAAGATCATGATATATATATTGAATTGGATGTAAGTTAGCATGGGCTATTATTGTTGACATCACCTAAAGGTGAATACGTTGGGAGGCAACACAATAAGCCCCTATCTATCTCAGTGTCCGGCTGAAATTCTATAACCACAAGTACTGCGTGAGTGTTAGCAATTGTAGGAGACTATGAGATAGTTGAGTATGTGAGCTTACTGAAAAGCTCTATTATTGACTCCTTCTGATGTTACGATAAATTGCAATTGCTTCAATGACTGAGATTATAGTTTGTTAGTTCCCGATGAAGTTTTTCTACCATACTTGACATTGTGAATTGCTTGTTACTTGAGCATAGGAAATCATATGACAAAATCTATATATGTTGCTGTTATTAGAATGATCATGATTCCCTCATGTCCGTATTTTATTTTTATCGAACCTCTATCTCCAAACATGTGGACATATTTTTCGATTTTGGCTTCCGCTTGAGGACAAGCAAGGTCTAAGCTTGGGGGAGTTGATACGTCCATTTTGCATCATGCTTTTATATCAATATTTATTGCATTATGGGCTGTTATTACGCATTATATCTCAATACTTATGGCTATTCTCTCTTATTTTACAAGGTTTACCATGAAGAGGGGGAATGCTGGCAGCTGGAATTCTAGCTGGAAAAGGAGCAAACATTGCAAACCAATTCTGAACAGCTCCAAAAGTCCTGAGACTCCATGAAACAACTTTTTGGATTTAATGAGAATTTATGAGCAAAAGAAATAGGCCAGGGGGGCACACCCTGTCCAGGAGACAGGGCCCCCCTATAGGGGGCGCCCCCTATCTCCTGGGCCCCGTGGTGGGCCTCCGGCGTCCATCTTCTGCTATATCATCACTTTTACCTTGGAAAAAATCGTGGGCAAGCTTACGGGACGAAACTCCGCCGCCACGAGGCGGAACCTTGGCGGAATCAATCTAGGGCTCTGGCGGAGCTGTTGTGTCGGGGAAACTTCCCTCCGGGAGGGGGAAATCATTACCAACGATCCTCTCATCGGGAGGGGGTCAATCTCCATCAACATCTTCACCAGCACCATCTCCTCTCAAAACCCAAGTTCATCTCTTGTATCCAATCTTGTATCAAAACCACAAATTGGTACCTGTGGGTTGCTAGTAGTGTTGATTACTCGTAGTTGATGCTAATTGGTTTACTTGGTGGAAGATCATATGTTCAGATCCTTTATGCATATTATTACTCCTCTGATTATGAACATGAATATGCTTTGTGAGTAGTTACGTTTTTCCTGAGGACACGGGTGAAGTCTTGCTATTAATAGTCATGTGAATTTGGTATTCGTTCGATATTTTGATGAGATGTATGTTGTCTTTTCCTCTAGTGGTGTAATGTGAACGTCGACTACATGACACTTCACCATTATTTGGGCCTAGAGGAAGGCATGGGGAAGTAATAAGTAGATGATGGGTTGCTAGAGTGACAGAAGCTTAAACCCTAGTTTAAGCGTTGCTTCGTTAGGGGCTGATATGGATCCATATGTTTAATGTTTTGGTTAGGTTTACCTTAATACTTCTTTTGTAGTTGCGGATGCTTGCAATAGGGGTTAATCATAAGTGGATGCTTGTCCAAGTTAGGGAAGTACCCAAGTACCGGTCCACCCACATATCAAATTATCAAAGTACCGAACGCGAATCATATGAGCGTGATGAAAACTAGCTTGATGATAATTCCCAATGTGTCCTCAGGAGCTCCTTTCTCATTATTAGAAATTGTCCAGGCTTATCCTTTGCTACATAAAGGATTGGGCCACCTTGCTGCACTTTACTTACTTTATTTACTTGTTACTCGTTACTATTTATCTTATCACAAAACTATCTATCACCTTCAATTTCAGTGCGTGCAGAGAAAACCTTACTGAAAACCGCTTATCATTTCCTTCTGCTCCTCGTTGGGTTCGATACTCTTACTTATCGAAAGGACTAAGATAGATCCCCTACACTTGTGGGTCATCAGATATAGACAACCCTAGTTGATACATGAGCTATTCGAGCATAGAAAACATAATTTCATTTGAAGGTTTAGAGTTTGGCACAGGCAAATTTACTTGGAACGGTAGGTAAATACCGCATATAGGAAGGTATGGTGGACTCATATGAAATAACTTTGGGGTTTATGGAAGTGGATGCACAAGCAATATTCCCGCTTAGTACAAGTGAAGGCTAGAAAGAGACTAGGAAGCGACCAACTAGAGAGCGACAACAGTCATGAACATGCGTTGAGATTAATCAACAATGAGTGCAAGCATGAGTAGGATATAAACCACCATGAACATAAATATCATGGAGGCTATGTTGATTTTGTTTCAACTACATGTGTGAACATGTGCCAAGTCAAGCCACTCGAATCATTCAAAGGAGGATACCACCCTATCATACCACATCACAACCATTTTAATAGTATGTTGGCACACAAGACAAACCATTATAAACTCCTAGTTAATTAAGCATGGCATGAGCAACTATAATCTCTAGTTGTCATTGCAAACATGTTTCATCCATAATAGACTGAATCAGGAACGATGGACTAATCATATTTACAAAAACAAGATAGGCCGAGTTCATACCAGCTTCTCTCATCTCAATCAGTCCATCATATATCATTATTATTGCCTTTCACTCGCACAACCGAATGGTGTGGATAATAATAATAGTGCACGTGCATTGGGCTAAGCTGGAATCTGCAAGCATTTAATACAAAGGAGAAGACAAGGTAATATTGGTTCTTGGTTAGATCAACAATAATGCATATGAGAGCCACTCATCATTTTCATCGTGGTCTTCTCCTCTCCACCCCCAAAGAAAAGAGAAAAATCTAAAACTATTTACACGGGAAAGCTCCCAACAAGAAAAGAAGAACGAGAAATCATTTTCAGTTTTATTTTAATATTACTACTACAAGCATGGAAAGTAAACTAGCTAAAGGCTACAACTAATTTTTTTGTTTTTTCTTAAGGTTTTTCAAACACACAAGAAGAAAGCAAGAAAAGAAAATAAAGTAGCATGGATAGTACAATGAAAAAGTATGAGCACCGACAACTAGAATGAGTGTGTGAACATGAATGTAATGTCGGTGAGAAATACGTACTCCCCCAAGCTTAGGCTTTTGGCCTAAGTTGGTCTATGCCCATGGATCTAAGCTACTCTCTCCGGTGTATTGAGGAGGGTCCACAGGGTGCCACTGGTTAGCGATCTCCTCCGGATCCCACTGATAAACAGTCTGTCTATAGGGGTCAAGTGGTGGCTCTTGCACAGGCTCTAGAACTTGTGTCAGATTCCATTATGCATAAATGGCCATGGGCAAGATGAGGTACATGCCTGAAAGTATGTTAAACAAAGAGGGTGCAGGCAAGGTAATAGTCTCACAGTGACTTTTATCAAATATCAAGTTATACTTAAGGATCTTCTTATTATTTTGAACAATAAAGTCATGTGCTACCGTACTCTTATAAATCTAGAAAAATAGTGTGCAACAACTTTTCCTCTTACTCGTGATGCCTAATAGGTATCTCAAAGTGTTTAGCAAGGCGTGAAGCAAAGATACCTCCGAAGATGGGGCCCTTTGTACGGTTCAGACTTAACCGTTTAGCAACAATAGAGCCTAAACTGAAGGTTGTATCACGAAACAAAGCATGGTGCAAAATAACAAGGTCAAGAGCACTAAGGTTTCCACTGTTCCCGCGACCAATTAAGCATCTACTAGAAAATATCGCAAAGTAACATAGAACAGGAAAATGTATACTAGTAGTTCTTGCATCTGAAACTTTCCTTGTTTCTCCTACAAAAATTCTATCAATAAAACCATCCACATCGCTAGGATGTGGTTCCTCGATGCTTCCCACAAAGAGTAACTTGCAAACCAAGAAAAAAAATCATGGAGTGACATCTCCTTAACCTCATCATATAAGTGAAACTCCACCAAAGGTGGTGATTTTTTAGCATGGAAGTAAAAAATTTGCACGAAAATATTAGTGAGTAGGAGATACTGTTTGCGCTGGTCGTGGTGGAAGTCGGTCAGGCCTGCATTCTTAGCCAAGTAATAAAAGTCGTCGTAAATTCCGGTAGCCTTCAAGAACGCATCACAAGGCCATTCACACGGACGGACCTCCATGGTGTGAGGAAGATTTTATTTGGGCTTTTTATTCTCCTCATTTTTCTTATCCTTCGAGCTTCGGCTCGAGGAGCCCCCCAACAATCTCTTCATCATTTTTTCTTTCTCTGTAAAATTTCTGGAATTTTTAGTGACTCAAAATAAAAGTGAACCAAACTCAACAAGATTGATAGCAACTACTCCCACAAGTGCCTAGAGGCTATATCATGCATTAAAACTACTTTGGACCATATAAATTTGTCATGCAAGCTCAAGAACAGGGTCACCTCAGCAGCAAAAATTTACAATAAATAAAGCACTAGAACAAAAACTAATTGGACCATTGGAGGAGTCACATACCGAAGAACAACCCCCCAAAACAGTTTTGTGAATGAAACTTTGAGCAAGGAGATTGAAAATGGCAGCAAGATGAGCTAGAACACGGGTTTGAGCTATGGGAGGATTTTTTCTAGAGGAAGACGAAGTGAGTGGGTGCTGGAATAAGTGGAGGGGGCCACGTGGAGCCCACGAGGCACGGGGGGCGCCCCAGGGGGTGGGCTCGCCCTGTGCCCTCGTGGCCAAATGGTAGGTCCCCCTGGTGTGTTCTCAGTTCCCAAAATTCTTAAATATTCCACAAAAATCATACTTCATTTTCAGGACATTTGGAGAATTTTTATTTTCGGGGTATTTTTATTGCATGGATAACTCAGAAAACAGACAAAATATACTATTTTTCCTTTATTTCATCTAAATAGCAGAAAGCAAAAGGAGGGTACAGGGAGTTGTGCTTTCTAACTTCATCCATCTCATTCTCATCAAAAGGAATCCACTAACAAGGTTGATCAAGTCTTGTTACAAACTCCTTCTGAATAACATAAAACCAGAGAATTTTCGAACAACACTAGGTTACCTCAACGGGGATATGCATGTCCCCAACAATAAGAATATCATATTTCTTTTTGACTGTAGGAAGAGGGAATACAAAACCTCCAATAGTAATCGTTGAAATTTTCCCAATAGAATTGATACTATGAACTTGAGGTTGTTTCCTCGGAAAGTGTACCGTATGCTCATTATCATTAACATGAAAAGTGGCATTGCCTTTGTTGCAATCAATAACAGCCCCTGCAGTATTTAGAAAAGGTCTACCAAGGATGATCGACATACTGTCGTTCTCGGGAATATCAAGATTAACAAAGTCCATTAAAATTGTAACGTTTGCAACCACAATAGGCACATCCTCACAAATACCGACGGGTATAGCATTTCATTTATCGTCCATTTGCAAAGAGATTTCAGTAGGTGTCAACTTATTCAAATCATGTCTACGATATAAAGAGAGAGGCATGACACCAACACCGGCTCCAAGATCACATAAAGCAATTTTAACATAGTTTCTTTTAATGGAGCATGGTATAGTTGGTACTCCTGGATCTCCTAGTTTCTTTGGTATTCCACCCTTAAAAGTATAATTAGCAAGCATGGTGGAAATTTCAGCTTCTGGTATCTTTCTTTTATTTGTAACAATATCTTTCATATACTTAGCATAAGGATTCATTTTAAGCATATCAGTCAAATGCATACGCAAAAAGATAGGTCTAATCATTTCAACAAAGTGCTCAAAATCCTCATCATCCTTTTTCTTGGATGGCTTAGGATGAAAAGGCATGGGTTTCTGAACCCATGGTTCTCTTTCTTTACCGTGCTTCCTAGCAACAAAGTGTCTCTTATCATAACGTTGATTCTTTGATTGTGGGTTATCAAGATCAACAGCAGGTTCAATTTCTACATCATTGTTATTACTAGGTTGAGCATCAACATGAACATCATCATTAACATTATCACTAGGTTCATGTTCATTACCAGATTGTGTTTCAACATCAGAGATAGAGATGTCATTGGGATTCTCAGGTGTGTCTATAACAGGTTCACTAGAAGCATGCAAAGTCCTATCATTTTTCTTTTTCTTCTTCTTAGAAGGACTAGGTGCATCAACATTAGTTCTCTGAGAATCTTGCTCAACTCTCTTAGGGTGACTCTTGAGATACAAAGGTTTGTGAGTCATTCTACCACCTCTAGTCATAACTCTAACAGCACTATCATTTTTCTTATTATTTAATTCATTGAGCAAATCATCTTGTGCCTTAAGTACTTGTTCTACTTGAGTGGTAACCATGGATGCATGTTTACTAAAAAGCTTAAGGTCACCTTTAACTCTACACATATAATCATTCAAGTGTTCAATCATATAAGCATTACGTTTCAATTGTCTACCAACATAAGCATTGAAGTTTTCTTGTTTAACAATAAAATTATCAAACTCATCCAAGCATTGGCTAGCAGACTTATAACGAGGAATATCACCTTCATCAAATCTATAGAGAGAATTTACCTTTACTACCTGTGTCGGGTTATCAAGACCATCTATTTGTTCAATAGGTGGTAAATTCTTCACATCTTCAGCTTTAATACCTTTTTCTTTCATAGATTTCTTTGCCTCTTGCATATCTTCAGTACTGAGAAATAGAATACCCCTTTTCTTTGGAGTTGTCTTAGGAGTTGGTTCAGGGAGTGTCCAATCATTATAATTGCTCAATATATTATTTAATAGCAACTCAGCTTGCTTAACAGTTCTTTCCCTGAAAACACAACCAGCACAACTATCTAGGTGGTCTCCGGAAGCATCGGTTAGGCCATTATAAACAACATCAAGTATTTCATTTTTCTTGAGAGGATGATCAGGCAAAGCGGTAAGTAATTGGAGAAGCCTCCCCCAAGCTTGTGGGAGACTCTTTTCTTCAATTTCCACAAAATTATATATTTCCCTTAAGGCAGCTTGTTTCTTATGAGGGGGGGAATATTTAGCAGAGAAGTAATAAATCATATCCTGGGGACTATGCACACAACCAGGAGCAAGAGAATTAAACCATATTTTAGCATCACCCTTTAATGAGAACGGAAATAACTTAAGGATATAGTAATAATTAATTTTTTTCTTCATGAGTGAATAAGGTGGCTATATCATTCAATTTAGTGAGATGTGCCACAACAGTTTCAGATTCATAGCCATAAAAAGGATCAAATTCAACCAAAGTAATTAACTCAGGATTGACAGAGAACTCATAATCCTTATCAGAAATACAGATAGGTGAAGTAGCAAAAGGAGGGTCATAGTTCATTCTAGCATTCAAAGACTTTTCTTTCAGCTTAGCTAGCAGTTTCTTAAGATCATATCTATCTTTGCAAGAAAAAAGGTCTCTAGCAATTTCTTCATCCATAACATAACCCTCAGGCACATCAGGCAATTCATATCTAGGGGGAGAATCTTCATCATCACATTCATTAATATCATCAGTTTCAATAATTTCATTCTCTCTAACCCTAGCAAGTTGTTCATCAAGAAATTCACCTAATGGCACAATATTATCAAGCATAGAAGTAGTTTCATCATAAGCATCATGCATAGTAGAAGTGGCATCATCAATTACATGCGACATATCAGAATCAATAGCGGATGCAGGTGTCGCAAGTTTACTCAAAACAGAAGGTGAATCAAGTGCAGAGCTAGATGGCAGTTCCTTACCTCCCCTCGTAGTTGTGGGAAAATCTTGGTTCTTTCATCTTTCAAGTTACTCATAGTGATCAGCAGATAGAAATCCCAAGTGACTCAAAGAATAGAGCTATGCTCCCCTGCAACGGCGTGAGAAAATAGTCTTGCTAACCCACAAGTATAGGGGATCGCAACAGTTTTCGAGGGAAGAGTATTCAACCCAAATTTATTGATTCGACACAAGGGGAGCCAAAGAATATTCTCAAGTATTAGCAGCTAAGTTGTCAATTCAACCACACCTGAAAGACTTAATATCTGCAGCAAAGTATTTAGTAGAAAAGTAGTATGGAGGTAACGGTAACAGTGGCAAAAGTAACAGTAGCAGTTTTGTAGTAATCGTAACAGTGGCAACGGAGAAGTAAGCAAGGTTCAGTATGTGAAAAGCTCGTAGGCAATGGATCAGTGATGGATAATTATGTCGGACGCGATTCCTCATGCAACAGTTATAACATAGGGTGACACAGAACTAGCTCCAGTTCATCAATGTAATATAGGCATGTATTCTGAATATAGTCATACGTGCTTATGGAAAAGAACTTGCATGACATCTTTTGTCCTACCCTCCCGTGGCAGCGGGGTCCTATTGGAAACTAAGGGATATCAGAGCCTCCTTTTAATAGAGAACCAGACCAAAGCATTAACACATAGTGAATATATGAACTCCTCAAACTACGGTCATCACCGAGAAGTATCCCGATTATTATCACTTCGGGGTTACCGGATCATAACACATAGTAGGTGACTATTGACTTGCAAGATAGGATCAATAACTCACATGTATTCATGAAAACATAATAGGTTCAGATCTGAAATCATGGCACTCGGGCCCTAGTGACAACCATTAATCATGGCAAAGTCATAGCAACATCAATCTTAGAACTTAATGGATACTAGGGATCAAACCCTAACAAAATTAACTCGATTACATGGTAAATATCATAGAACCCATCACTGTCCAGCAAGCCTATGATGGCATTACTCACTCATGACAGTGAGCGTCATGAAATTGGTGATCGAGGATGGTTGATGATGACGATTGCGATGGATTCCCCTCTCCGGAGCCCCGAACGGACTCCAGATCATCCCTCCCTAGGAAGATTAGGGCTTTGGCGGCGGCTCCGTATTGTAAAACGTGATGAAATCTTCTCTCTGATTTTTTTCTCCCCGAAAGAGAATATATGGAGTTGGAGTTGAGGTCGGTGGAGTCCCAGGGGGGCCACGAGGCAGGGGGCGCGCCCTGCACCCTCGTGGATAGGGTGTGGGCCCCCTGATGCTGATTCTTTCACCAATAATTTTTATTAATTCCAAAACATGTCTCAGTGGATTTTTAGGTCATTCCAAGAACTTTTATTTCCGCACAAAAATAACACCATGGCAGTTCTGCTGAAAACAACGTCAGTCCGGGTTAGTTCCATTTAAATCATGCAAGTTAGAGTCCAAAATAAGGGCAAAAGTGTTTGGAAAAGTAGATACATTGGAGACGTATCAGGTACCAGGATGGAAGACATGGTGCCAAACATTGATGATGCTCGGGACTCGGATGATGAGATGGAGGAATCTGCAAAGGCCTTCAATGAAATTTTGGGTCTTCAAAACATCCTATCCACGAGCATACTGAGCTTTGTCGACTGGATGGCATCTCACAAATAATGGCTCTGAAGGCTCAACAACTTGGGCAGAGAATGCTACAACACGATGTTGATAGTATTTGGACGTTTTCTACCCAAAGTCCATGTACTACCTGCAAACCTATACTATTCAGACAAAATCCTCCGTGCTCTTAAGATGCCCTATGAGAAGATACATGCCTGTGAGAAAGGATGTGCCTTATTTAGGCTTCAGTATGTGGACTTGAACTATTGTCCCATTTGCAAGTCATCCAGGTATGTTGTGGTAGACAACGATATGGGTGAGAAGACACAGACCAAAATCCCCATTATTATTCTTTGGTATATGCCAATCGTACCAAGACTTGGACGTCTTTTCATGGTCAAAGAGATGGCCAGACAGATGACTTGGCACAAAATGGGAAAAAAAAACCCAACTAGATGCATATGGGAAGCTGATGATGGTGCACACATCGGACGGTGAAGCATGGAAGCTCTTCCATGCATTACATGACAACAAAGCGGCAGATCCGAGGCATCCTCGAGTCGCCATCAGCATGGATGGGTTTGGTGTGTTTGGTCTGACGGCAGCCCAATACAGTTGTTTGCCCGTATTTGTCAATCCACTCAATCTCCCCCGGACAGATTATGCAAAGAAAGAACATTTTCCTGACGTTGATAATTCCAGGGCTCAACTATCGAGGGAAGAATATGAATGTGTACATGCAACCGCTGAAGGATGAATTGCAAGAAGCCAGGGATAATGGGTTCAAGACATATGACGTCGTTAGCAAACAGAACTTCATAATGCGTGTCTGGTACATGTACTCCACGCATGACTTGCCGGCATATGCTCTATTCGTTGGCTGGTGTGTGCATGGGAGGTTCCCGTGCCCAACATGCAAGGGAGCTCTTCAGTTTCGTTGTCTTTAGGCCGGTCCCAAGTTTTATTTCTTCGACTTGCATAGACAGTTCCTGCATCCTCCCCATAAGTTCAGAAAAGACAAGCAGAACTTCATCAAAGGTAGAGCTGTCAAAAACTCTACACCACCTCCGTTGATAGGCCAAGAGATCCTGGATCAGTTAAACGCTCTCAAGCCAGATCCAGAGTGTCCAGGGTATTTCAAGGGGTATAATTCGGAACACGCCTGGACTCACAAGACATGCTTGTGGGATCTGCCTTACTTCAAAGACCTCCTTTGCCCACACAACATCGACGTGATGCACACTAAGAAGAATATTTCTGAGGCACTTTTTGGTACATTGTTCGGCATGGATGGGAAGTCAAAGGATAATCCTAAGGCTAGAGTCGATCAGGAGGCGCTATGTCATAGACCTTTACAA
The DNA here is from genome assembly GCA_963921465.1 of Triticum timopheevii. Lineage (NCBI taxonomy): Eukaryota > Viridiplantae > Streptophyta > Magnoliopsida > Poales > Poaceae > Triticum > Triticum timopheevii. The sequence goes on along the minus strand of OY997270.1, from coordinate 542,465,577 downwards.
AACATGCGACAACCGAAAGGAAATAAGAACTAGATAAAGCCAAAGACATGGTTTAATCTTGGAAGGCGAGCTATGAGGGAAATTATCTTGTGGGTGAAAATGCAGTTGATGTTCCCCGATGGGTATGCAGCAAATCTAAAGGGAGGAGGGAGTCTTGAAAAATTGAAGATATTTGGTCTAAAGAGTCATGATTGGCACATATGGATTGAGCTGGTAATGCCGGTGATGTTGCGTGGTTTCATCCCTGAGGATGAATGGCTAGTACTGGCAGAGTTGAGCTATTTCTTCCATGTTCTTTGTGTGAACGAACTATCGCCTGGAATCCTAGAATAAATGGAAGAGTTGGCGTCGGAGTTGATCTGTAAGTTAGAGAATATATTTCCGGTGGGCTTCTTTAATCCAATGCAACACTTGATTTTGCATCTCCCAACTGAGGCAAGATTGGGGGGACGTGCAAAATCTTTGGTGCTACGCAACTGAGAGGATGCAGAAGATGCTTCGAGCAAAATGTAAAAATAAACGTAGAATTGAAGCATCGATGGCCGAGGCATTCATTACTGAGGAGGACGCAAACTTTGTGACAACACACTACGAAGCCAAAAATCATCATTTGCATAATCCGAAGCCTCGGTACAATGCTGGTAACCCAAAAAAGGGTGGATCCAACCTCAGCCTATTCAAAGGGGATCTCGCACCAGCCGGTGCTTCTAATTCCTTAACATTGGATGTCGAAGAATGGAGGACCATCTTGAAAGTGCGTTATGTCGACTAGAGGGGGGGTGAATAGGCGATTTTTATGAATTCTTCACTGAGGAATTAGCCCGTGAGGAAATTCCTTAGCGAAGAACTATTAGCAGCGGAATAAGTACTCAGAAGTAAGCATAACAGAATACAAGCATGGTCATCATGATGAAATGAAGACTAGCACAGAGTACAGAAAGCGTAATCACAGGATAACACAAGATGAAGACAAACAGACTGAAGAAATTGAACTGAGGAAATTGAGAAAGTCTTCAGTCAAAGTCTTCAAACACAGATATGAACAAACACTCAACACAGTAATGAGGAAATGAAAGGGTTCAGGAAACAGAACCAGTTAGGTTGGTGAAGACAATGATTTGGTAGACCAGTTCCAACGGTTGTCTCAGTTGTATGTCTGGATGGAGCGGCTGAGTATTTAAACTCGAGGACACACAGTCCCGGACACCCAGTCGCTGAGCACGCAGCTCAGAGCACCCAGTCCTCACCGTATTCTCCTTGAACTAAGGTCACACAGACCTCGTCCAATCACTCGTGGTAAGTCTTCAGGCGACTTCCAAACCTTTACAGACTTGGTCACTCGGCGATCCACAATTCCTCTTGGATGCTCTAGACCTTGACGCCTAACCGTCTGGAAGAAGCACAGTCTTCAAAGGTAACAAGCGTCGGATCCACGCAGGATCAATTTCTTCAGTGATGCTCAATCACTTTGGGTTTGTAGGGGTTTGGTTTTGGATTTTCCTCACTTGATGATTTTCGCTCAAAGTCCTCGGAGGATGGGTTGCTCTCAAATGACAAGTGTCAAGTTCTCTCGGAGCATCCAACCAGCTAGTGGTTGTAGGCGGCGGCTATTTATAGCCTAGGGAGCAGCCCGACATGATAAGACATAAATGCCCTTCAATGATATGACCGTTAGGTGGATAAGATATTTTGGGACAGCTGGCGCGCAGCACAGCAACGGTCGGAAATTTGACTCTCAAATTCCTCAGGGCTATCATGTTCCTCACTGTGTAGGTAATTCGCACTGACGAATTCCTAACTCCTCAGTCAGAACAAATTCATCAGCGACCAGAAGAACTTTGTCTCTGTCACTTAAGAAAGTGACTGAACTGTATGAGATTTCCAAAGGCTTCACTCAAAGGGATTGGTAGGTGTAGGATTTTGAGTTGAGCATCACATGGAAATTTTTCCTTAGTATTTCCTCGACCCCCTTTAACAGTACGGTGTTTCCTATGACTCAAGAAAGAGAAAATGAAACTACGAAAACAAAAGTCTTCACGCTTCATGTTCCACAAATGAATACCAAGTCTTCAAGGTCACACCAATTTCTTCACTTTCAAAGTCTTCAGATAGTCTTCAGAATATCAAAGTCTTCAGTTGAAGAACTTCATTTTTAGGGGTCGACTTTCTCTGTAAATATCAAACTCCTCATAGACTTATAGACCAGTGTGCACTCACAAACGCATTAGTCCCTTAACCTATCAGTCTTCAATACACCAAAATCACTAAGGGGCACTAGATGCACTTACAATCTCCCCCTTTTTGGTGATTGATGACAACATAGGTTAAGTTTTCAACGGGGATAAACATATGAAGTGTATACGCTGATATTGAGGAATTTGATTACAAGATATAGAAGAACTTCCCCTGAAGATGTGCATAGTGAGGAATTTGCTTTTGAGGCAATGCACATTTGAAGAGTTGAATCATGGAGATCTCCCCCTATATCTTGTAATTCATACACGCATTTGATATATAATATGAAGAATTTGAAATGCATGATGAAATATGGAGCCTGATGAGATTCAGCATGCGTGCAATGTCATTAACGAGGAATAAGCATGCAAAGCATAATGCAACAAAAGTATCAGCGCACCATCGGGTTTAAGATTACAACTCGATCAAAATAAAAGTTTCAGAAGAACGAGAGTTGTAACTTAAAAAATTGCCCTTAAAATAGACCCGCTTGAAGACTAACTCAGATTTCTCCCCCTTTGTCATCAAATGACCAAAAGGATTGAAATTGAGGACTAACGCCCCTGAAGAATTTCAAGTCGATGGAGGAGCGCCAGTGTTGTCAGGGTTGTTTGTTGTAGCAGGGCCTGCCGCAGGGTCGTCCAAATCTTCATACTCATCAGTGTCACGCGATGAAGAATAAGAGCTGGCCACCAATGGAGGAATTTTGACCCTCTTGAATATCTTCGGAGGAGGTGCAGACCAGTCAAATTCTTCCTTGAGACCCATAGTCTTCAGTTCTTCAGCACTATAGACAAGAGTGAGGACAGCCCAGGTGCGGTTGAAGGTTTCATGAAGGTAGTATTGGTTCTTCTTCACTACATTATGTGTTGAGGTCATATTGTGAAGAAGGGCACCAAACTGACGCTTTAACCACTTGTGATTGCGATCAACCTTTTGATGAAGACTGAGGAGTAACTCATGGTCAGTCATCACCCTGGGTGCTGTTGCTTGAGGATTTTGCTTGGCTGAGGTATTTGCAGCAGAGTCATGTGTGGCAGAATCGTCATTGGTAGAGTAAGATGCAGCCTTGCGAAATTGACCATCCAATGGACGAATGCCTTCATCGATCACAGCAGCGGCCTTGCCTTTATCATCAGCTGATGAAACTGTCCGTTTGAGGACTTCAATGGGAGGCAAGTAGCTACCGTGGTTCAGAGTGTCAGCTTTGTAATTCAGTGAAGATCTTGCCCTGATGAATCTCATAATCCAAGGAGCATAGGGCTTCAGCTCGAATGGTGACACAGCAATATTGGCCAGAGTCCTCATGAAGAAATCATGGAAGTTGACGGGAACGCCATGAATGATGTTGAAAAGCATATTCTTCATGATGCCAACGACTTCTTCATCATTTGAGTCGTGGCCTTTGATAGGACTCATTGTCTTCGTCAGAATTCGATAGACAGTCTGAGGCACATACAATAATTCCTTGACGAGGAATTTGGCTATTGGGGCCTGCCTTGGCTTCAGAGTCTTCATCAGCACTTGCATATAGTGATTTGAAAGTTCTGGTTCGTTGTAGATACAACGAGCACCATCAAGTGGAGGACTGAGTGGTAGAGCACGAAGAAATTCAGTTGCTGGTGCCTTGTAGTGAGTATTTTCAGACATCCAGTCTAATACCCATGAGTTCACGTCTTCAGCGTCTCCGATGATGTGCAGAGTTGCATAGAATTGAAGAATGAGTTCTTCATTCCAGTCACAGATATCAATGCAGAAATTCAGAAGTCCTGCGTCGTGAAGAACACTGAGGACTGGCTCAAAGCCGGGCAGAGACTCCATGTCCACATGAGGAATATGTGCATGATCGAAGACTTTGTCTTTGTTGAAGAGCACTGAGGAATAGAAATTGGCTTGGCTGGCAGTCCAGAAACGCTTCTTCCTTATGCGAGCAGAATCATATGGATTATAATCAGTGAAGAATACGTGCTCGGCAAAGAAATCTTCAGCCTTGAACTTCTGTTTGCTTGAGAACGGATTATTTGGCTTTGGCAGAGGGGTGTCAGTGAGTTGCATCACCACCTCAGGAATCGCGAGCTCAGGTTCTTCAGGCTGAGGAATTTCTTGTTCCTCAACAGGTGCAGTCTGAGGATCAGCAGCAGCAGGTTCATCAGCACTAGTGGCTAGAATTTCTTCATGGACAGATGAAGTGGGATGAGTTTCTTCAGAGCCCATTTGAACAGTTGGAGCAGGGGACTGAGGTATCTGTTGGATTGGGGTGAAGAGTGGAGAATTTGGATGCTGACTTTCCCAAAAGTCATCGTTCATCACTGGCGTTGTGCTTCCAATATCCACATCTTCTTCAAGTTCCTCAACACCGGCCTCTTCAGCTGTGAACTGAGGCATAGGCGAGGAAATGATTGGGGTTGAAGGGATTGCTTCCACTTCAATTTCTTCATCAATCTGCTCTGACGAAGCAGCAGAATGATTTTCTTCATCAGATCCGCTTGGGATCTCATAGTCTTCTCCAGAAGGAACAAGGTCCTTTGATGTCATGGAGGAAATCGGAATAGCATCAATTGGATTTTCGAGTGAGCTGGTCATTGGCTTCATTTTCTTCGCAGCCGAAGAGTTTGACGCAGCTGATGCCTTCCTTTTCTTCACTGCAGCTCGCTCTGCAGCCTTGGTCTTCTTCACATCAGAAGCAGATGGAAGAATTGGAGTTGGTGTGGGCACGGGAGGAGCTGAGGAATCTGGTTCATTTTCTTCAGGCGCAACTGATGCAGTTGCTCCGATCTCTTCAGTTTCTTTAGGCGCACCACTAGTGGATGCCCTGGCAGTTTCTTCAGCGGCTGGAATTTCTTCACCAGCCCTAGAACGAGCATTTTCTTCAGCAGGCTGAAAGTCATCAGCGGTGCTGGCATGTTCTTCAGCAGGCTGAGCAGAGTCTACAGCCTGAAGATTTTCTTGTTGCGATGGGGCTGCAACATTTGTGAATTTCTTCGTCAGATTGACGAATCTTACTTTAGCTCCTTGCCAATCAGCATAGTAGGCATCAAAGTCTTTGCTGAGGGCTTGAATTTCAGACTGAGCCTAGAGAAGTTCCTCAGGTGTCATTCTGACAACGTTTTTCTTCAGGAGCTTCTCCTTTCTGTATTGAGCTTTCCTGATCTCTCTTGCCTTTTCAAACTTCCATTTCTCTTCAGTGATGAAATGGGTCAACATATGACTTTGTCCAGGGGTCAGATGAAAATCAGGCATTGGGGTGTTTGGATCCTTGTGCCAGAGATCAATATAATCGAGGATTTTCCTCGGATCCAAAAGCAGTGGCACAGATGTGCCTTTGGCTCTAGCGGCCTTCACCTGTCTGTCTCTGATGATTTCTGCAAGTTCATCATCAGAAGCTTCATCATTAGAAGGCACATGGAATGCGACCCGTTTCTTCTTTGGACTTGGCCGAGGACCTCGTCCAGCTATTGCTTTGGTCTTCAACAGTGTGGGGCCTGATGAGGAAATTGGTGCAGCTGAGGAACTTGCTGAAACACCAGAGGCAATCGAGAAACCAGCAGTCCTTTGACATGTAGCCAGATGCATAGGAGCTGAGGACTTTGAAGGAGCTGTTGAGGACTTTGGTGGAGCTGTAGCAGTGTGAGGAATTTGCCGTGAGGGCACTGTTGGTGAAGCACTTGGCTTACGAGCAGGCTTCTTTGGCATGGATTTCCTCGGTTTGACCGAGGCCTCAGTAGCAGTAGCAGTGGCAGAATCCTCATTGAATTTCTTCACTGCCTCCTTGGCTTGTATTGCCAATTTAGCTTGGCGCTTAGCCCATTCTTTAGGAAAGTCCTCACCACGTTTGATGCTTGTGGGGTCAGCTACTTGGCCAGGTGCCAATGGAGCTCTTGGGCATGGAGGATTGAGGGCGAATTTCCTCATGTACTTTGGAGTCACATATCTGTATTCCCTACATTCCTTTGCCCATCTCCGTTCAATCCTCTGAATGCGCACCTTGCGCTGATTTTTGTTTTCTTTGCCAAATTTTGCTTCATCGGGTGTGCAATAGTCAGCATAAATTTCCTCAGGGATTTCAAACACAGTCATAACCTCAGGTTTCTTTCCTCCTTTCTGCGGCTTCTTACTGTCTGCCATATTCTTCAGTTGAGGAATTTGAACAATCGAGTTCTCTGAAGAAGTATGTAGTTTTTCTTCGAGGAACGCTGCAAATGAGTTAAGTTGATGAGAACCTAGTGATTCAGCAGCAGACATGAGTACCTGTGAACAGAGTACAAGTGCGAGGAATTCGGAGAGGTCATATGCGTTCTGAGAAGGTTTTTCGAAAAGAACAAGTTTTGAGGAATTTGACCAGATGAACCTTGAGGAATTTCACTAAGCGTTCTTGTCTTAGGTTCCAGAGTTGTATAGATCGAAGATCCACACAATTAGGGAATCTTGAAGAAAATGATTGCTTAGAGAAATAGTTCAAGATCATATGATGTGAGGTGTTCATATGTGTGAAGATTTGAAGAATAAACACCTTTGAAGTTTTTCAGGAAAGTTTGAGAATCAAAGTGAGTAATAAAAGTAACTTTTAATTACCCGAAGTGAAGAACACGACGAACTGAGAAGAACAGATGTGAAGTTCATCAAGTTAGATCTCCCACGCCCTAACTTGGCAGAGGAAGACAGCTACGGCGGCGGCGGAGTGAAGATTTCCGCGGTCGGCGTGAGTACGACGGCGACGAGGTCGAGGTAGCGAAGCTCTTCCTCACCGGCGACGATGGAGTAGCGGCGGCGCTAGGGTTTGAGGAGCTTGAGTGAGAGAGTAGCGATCGAGTGGAGTAAATGAAGTGAGGAAGGGGAGAGGGGTATTTATAGACACGGTGAAAAACAGTTCGCCCGAAGATTTGGGACGAACGTGCCCCTGACCATTCTCCTTCTCACGACATGTGTCACCCACGTACTGTGTAGTGGAGATCGTGTACGATCGTGGGTGAGTAAAATAATGCATCGTGGGATGCGGAACAGTTTGAGCGGCAAAACCAAAAGTTTGGATAAGATGAGTTTTAAAGTTTCGTTCGCAATTTCTTCAGCTGACAAGGTCACAGTGAAGATTTTGAACGAGTTTCAAATAGAACGCATATGAAGAATTTGTGAATAGATTGGGTTGAGTATAGCATAGAGGGGGAAGGGTCCGATCACATTCACTTAGCAGAAAAAGCAACTTGAAGAAATAGCTATAAGTGAATGTTGTAGAGGACATAAACTCATATATATATAGCCAATGAAGAAAAACGAAGGAAACAGTGAAGATTTTGAAAAGTTGAAGAATTTAAAAAAACTGAAGAATTTCAAAACTGAGGAAAAACTCAAATTGAAGATTTTCAACTTTTTGTGGTGGCGTGACCCACCGTATAAGAATGATGATTTCAGACACCGCGTACAATTGTCGTAGGGTTCTGAGAATCAAATTCTTCATTAATTTCTTCACACTTAGAGTGTTATTCTTCATTGATTGAAGAAAAACGTTTTTTCATGTGTTGCACATCTAAGTCATCAATTTTTCATGAGTGTTAGGATGTGTGTCCTTTTCAAAGAGCATTCGAAGATCCTAAGATATTTAGCTCACACCGCAACTTGCTAAATCTCTTCTCATCCAAGGGCTTAGTGAAGATATCAGCTAGCTGTTCTTTAGTCTTCACGTGCTTGATGGAGATGTCGCCCTTCAACACATGACCACGAAGAAAATGATGACGAATCTGAATGTGCTTTGTCTTCGAGTGCTGAACTGGGTTGTGAGCAATCTTGATGGCACCCTCATTGTCGCAGAGGAGAGGCACATTCTTCACATTTACGCCATAGTCCTTGAGTGTTTGCTTCATCCAAAGCAGTTGAGCACAGCAAGAGCCAGCAGCAATGTATTCAGCTTCCGCAGTGGACAGTGATACGCAGTTCTGTTTCTTCGAGGACCAACAGACCAAAGATCGTCCGAGGAAATGACAAGTGCCAGAAGTTGACTTGCGGTCCACATGATCACAAGCATAGTCAGAGTCAGAATATCCAATGAGATCAAAAGCAGAGCCCTTGGGGTACCATAATCCTAGTGTTGGTGTGTGAGCTAGATATCAAAGAATATGCTTCACAGCCTTATGCTGTGATTCCTTTGGTGCAGCTTGAAATCGGGCACACATGCAAACACTAAGCATTATATCTGGCCTAGATGCACATAAGTATAATAAAGAACCAATCATGGAGCGGTATACCTTGTGATCGAAGTCAATACCATTTTCATCAGTGCATAGATGGCCATTTGTGGGCATAGGAATTTTGACGCCTTTGCAATCTTGCATGCCGAATTTCCTCAGTACATCTTTGAGGTATTTCTCCTGAGATATGAATATGCCATTGCGCTGTTGACGAATTTGAAGACCTAAGAAGAATTTCAACTCTCCCATCATAGACATTTGATATTCTTCACTCATCATATAGGCAAATTCATCACTATAACGTTGGTCAGTACAGCCAAAGATAATATCATCAACATATATTTGGCACACAAACAGTTCACCATCATAAGATTTAGTAAAGAGAGTAGGGTCGAGTGAACCAGGTGTGAAGCCATTCTTCATGAAGAATTCCTTCAATGTATCATACCACGCCCGAGGGGCTTGCTTGAGGCCATAGAGGGCCTTATTAAGTCTGAAGACTTTGTCAGGATTCTTTGGATCTTCAAAACCTGGGGGTTGAGCAACATATACTTCTTCCTCAAGCTTACCATTGAGGAATGCACTTTTCACATCCATTTGATATAAGATGATATCATGATGGTTAGCATAAGCAAGTAATATGCGAATAGCCTCAAGTCTAGCAACAGGTGCAAAAGTTTCATCGAAATCAATTCCTTCAACCTGTGTGTAGCCTTGAGCTACCAGTCGTGCCGTATTCCTCACCACAAGGCCATTTTCATCTTGCTTGTTGCAGTAGATCCACTTTGTGCCAATGATATTATGCTTGCAAGGATCTGGACGTTTGACCAGTTCCTAGACATTGTTGAGCTCGAACTGATGTAATTCTTTTGCATAGCCTGAATCCACTCCGGCTCCAAAAATAATTCATCTACCTTAGTGGGCTCTGTGATAGAGACAAAAGCATAGTGCCCACAAAAGTTAGATAAATGTGAAGCTTTTGAGCGTGTGAGAGGACCTGGTGCCCTAATGTCATCGATGATCTTCTCCACTTGCACTTCTTTTGCAACGCGAGGATGAGCTAGTTGTCGCTGAGGAGTTTGATCAGCATTTTCTTCAGCACCATTTTCCTCAGCATTTTCTTCAGGTGTATCAGCTCGATGTTCTTCATGAACTGGAATGAATTCTTTAGCAAATTCTTCAGTAGGAATGACATCCTCAGTTGCCTTGAACTTGATAGAATCCTCAGGTGCTGGTTCATCTAACACAGAAGGTAGGTGCTCTCTTTGTGAGCCATTAGTTTCATCGAACCGCACATCTACAGTGTCAACAATCTTGTGAAGAACAATGTTGAAGACTCTGTAGGTGTGCGAGTCCTTTCCGTAACCAAGCATAAAACCTTCATGTGCTTTCGGTGCAAATTTAGAATTGTGGTGAGGATCTCTAATCCAACATTTAGCACCGAAGACTTTGAAATAACTCACATTGGGTTTCTTGTCAGTGAGGAGTTCATAGGCCGTCTTCTTGAAGAATTTGTGAAGATATACTCTGTTGATGATGTGGCACGCAGTATCAATTGCATCAATCCAAAAATGATGAGGCATTTTGTATTCATCAAGCATAGTGCGAGCCATCTCAACAAGAGTTATGTTCTTGCGCTCCACGACGCCATTTTGCTGAGGAGTATAGGGAGCAGATAACTCATGAGTAATACCAAGTTCATCAAGATAGTCATCAAGACCAGAATTCTTGAACTCAGTTCCATTGTCACTTCTGATGTGCTTGATCTTCACACCAAAGTTGGTTGAAGCCCTCGAGGAAAAACGTTTGAAGACTTCCTGCACTTCATGTTTGTAAGTAACAATGTGTACCCATGTATATCGAGAGTAATCATCAACAATGACAAAACCATATAGAGATGCATCATTAGTGACTGCTGAGTAATGATTAGGTCCGAAGAGGTCCATGTGAAGCAATTCGAATGGACGAGTAGTGGTCATGATAGTCTTTGCTGGATGCTTGGCCTTGGTCATTTTTCCAGCTTCACAGGCTCCGCATAAGTGATCCTTGAGGAATTTGACATTCTCAATGCCAATGACATGCTTCTTCTTCGCAAGTGTGTGCAAATTCCTCATGCCTGCGTGACCAAGTCGTCGATGCCATAGCCAGCCTTCTGAAGCTTTTGCAAGTAGACACACGGCTGGTTGTGGTCCTGTAGAGAAATCAACAATATACAAATCTCCTCTCCTAAAGCCTTCGAAGACTTTGGAATTCTCAGCTTCCATAATCACAACACAGCGATACTTGCCAAAGACAACAACCAAATCAAGATCACAAAGCATTGAGACTGACATGAGGTTGTATCCTAAGGACGCAACAAGCATGACTTTGTCCATGTGTTTATCCTTAGAGATCGCAACCTTATCAAGACCCAATACCTGACTTTTGCCTTTGTCAGAAAAGATGATATGCTTCAGATGTGATGGTGATAAGGGAGCATCCATCAAAAGATTCTTTTCACCAGTCATGTGATTTGTACATCCACTATCGAGGACCCATTCAGTGGTTTTGGGTTGATCATCCTGCAGATGAATTAGTGTAACTTACGATCTCATATGCTTCATCAATGAAGAATATGATATCAAGTTCATCAGATGAATTTCATCAAGCAGTAAATAGATATAGCAGTAGGAGGACGTGTGAAAGTTTGTTTCATCATGATTCGCCTGCGTCCTTTCAGGCAATTTTGTCAAGTCCCTAGAAAATTCTTCAGACGTTAAGGCACGTCTGGAGACCTGACCCTGCAGAAGAGATTAGTTCTTTTTCTTCACCACCCACATCTGAAGGGGTGGCAAAGAGTTCATCACTCTGCGAGCACCATACGAGAATGGTGGCATAGAAGCCAAACCATTTCGTTTCACATAAGAGGGGTTAGGGTAAGCATAAGAATAAGCAGAGAAATTCTTCGAGGACTTATGAACATAATGGTTTGAAGAATAATGCACATATTCATAGCCCTTAGCTCTACCCTGCGAAACAGAGTTGTTAGCACGATGATAATCATATGAGGACTTTGATCCATTTGAGGAATTTGATCCATATGAAGAATTTGATCTGGGGTTCCTGTTCTTCACTGGTGGTGTCATGAGGACATTCACTTGAAGACTTTGCACCAACCCATGAGGTTTTGGGGTACTGCTCAGGCTTCCAATATGTTCCATCAGCATTAAGTTTCCTCTCAAAGGAGATACCCTCTTTCCTAGGGTTTCTATTGAGGATCTGCTTTTTAAGCACATCACAAAGAGTCTGATGCCCTTTGAGGCTTTTGTACATGCCTGTCATGTACAATTCCTTCAGCCCTGCATCGTCAGTGATACTAGCAATGTCCTCAGATGAGGAATTAGTGATAGCAGAGGCAGGTGAAGAATTTGTAACAGTTGAAGCATTTGAACATTCAGGTGAAGAATTAGCAGATTCACGTCCAATGCACTTTAAGCATGGAGGAACAAATTCTTCCTGAGAAGCGCTGATTTGTTGAGCCAGTAATGAATCGCGCTCCTTCTGAAGATCTTCATAACTCACTCTTAGCTTCTCAAGATCTTGCTTTCTTTGAAGAAATTCATAAGAAAGTTTCTCATGATCAGATAAGAGAGTGTTATGATGACTTTGAAGGTTATCAAACCTAGACTGAAGTTTCTGAAGATTTTCAGTCAGGGCTTTAGTGCGATCCATTTCTTCACCCAACATCTCATCACTTTTGTCTAGCATGTTTTGAACCTTTTCAAAAGCCCTTTGTTGTTTTACAGCAATCTTAGCAAGTTTAGAGTAGCTGGGCTTGAGATCCTCATCAGATTCATTTTCACTAGATTCAGAGGAGGTGTATTTGAGTACCTTTGCACCTTTTGCCATGAAGCAATAGGTGGGAGCATAGTCATCATTATCTTCATCAGGCTTGTCGGTGGGGTCAGTTTCTTCAGTGTTGAAGATGGACTTGCTAACGAAAGCAGTAGCGAAGGCCAGACCCGCCACACCAGATTTGGATACTTCAGACGCCTCCTCTTCCTCATGTTCCTCAGATTCAGCTTCAGAGTCCATTTCCTTGCCAATGAATGCCCGAGCCTTCTTGGAGCTGCTCTTCTTGTGAGATGAAGACTTCGAGGATTTTGATGACGAAGATTTTGACGATTTCTTCTTCTTCTTCGCATCATCAGAACTGTAATCCTTGTATTTCTTCTTCTTCAATTCCTTTTCCCACTGAGGACAATCTTGAATATAATGACCAGGTTTCTTGCATTTGTGGCACAGCCTTCTCTTATAGTCACTTGATGAGGAATCACTGCTTCTTGAGGATTTTCCAAAGCGACCACGTCTTGAGAACTTCTGGAATTTCTTCACGAGCAGTGCTAGCTCCTGGCTCAATTCTTCAGGATCACCAAGGCTACTACCAGAATCCTCACATTCAGACTCAGACACAACCTTGGCCTTCAGGGCACGTGTTTTGCCATAGCTCGAACCATAGAGATCTCTCTTTTCAGCAAGCTGTAACTCGTGAGTATTTAGCCTTTCGAGGATATTGGCAGGATCAAGAGACTTGTAGTCAGCCCGTTCTTGTATCATCAAACCCAGAGTATCAAATGAGGAATTAAGCGATCTCAATAGTTTCTTCACCACCTCATGGTCAGTGATGTCAGTGGCACCGAGGGCTTGAAGCTCATTTGAGATGTCAGTGAGGCGATCAAAGGTTTGTTGGACATTTTCATTGTCGAGTCTTTTGAAGCGGTTGAAGAGATTCCGAAGAACATCAACTCGAGAGTCACGCTGAGTTGAGACTCCTTCATTCACTTTGGACAGCCTATCCCAGATAAGCTTAGCAGTTTCCAAAGCACTCACTCTTCCATACTGTCCTTTACTCAGATGGCCACATATGATATTCTTTGCTTGAGAATCGAGTTGCTTGAATCTCTTCACATCGGTAGCGTTCAGTGAGGGTGAGACAGAGGGAACACCATTTTCCACAACATACCAGAGATCGTTGTCAATTGCCTCAAGATGCATTCGCATCTTGTTTTTCCAGTAGGGGTAGTCCGTCCCATCAAAGGTAGGACACCCAGCCGAGACCTTGATCATACGTGCGGTCGACATAACTAAAACTCCAGGCGGTTAAACCAAAAACACACAGAACAAGGGAGTACCTTGCTCTGATACCAATTGAAAGTGCGTTATGTCAACTAGAGGGGGGTGAATAGGCGATTTTTATGAATTCTTCACTAAGGAATTAGCCGGTGAGGAAATTCCTTAGCGAAGAACTATTAGCAGCGGAATAAGTACTCAGAAGTAAGCATAACAGAATACAAGCATGGTCATCATGATGAAATGAAGACTAGCACAGAGTACAGAAAGCGTAATCACAGGATAACACAAGATGAAGACAAACAGACTGAAGAAATTGAACTGAGGAAATTGAGAAAGTCTTCAGTCAAAGTCTTCAAACACATATATGAACAAACACTCAACACAGTAATGAGGAAATGAAAGGGTTGAGGAAACAGAACCAGTTAGGTTGGTGAAGACAATGATTTGGTAGACCAGTTCCAACTGCTATCTCAGTTGTACGTCTGGTTGGAGCAGCTGAGTATTTAAACTCGAGGACACACAATCCCGGACACCCAGTCGCTGAGCACGCAGCTCAGAACACCCAGTCCTCACTGTATTCTCCTTGAACTAAGGTCACACAGACCTCGTCCAATCACTCGTGGTAAGTCTTCAGGCGACTTCCAAACCTTCACAGACTTGGTCACTCGGCGATCCACAATTCCTCTTGGATGCTCTAGACCTTGACGCCTAACCGTCTGGAAGAAGCACAGTCTTCAAAGGTAACAAGCGTCGGATCCATGCAGGATCAATTTCTTCAGTGATGCTCAATCACTTTGGGTTTGTAGGGGTTTGGTTTTGGATTTTCCTCACTTGATGATTTTCGCTCAAAGTCCTCGAAGGATGGGTTGCTCTCAAATGACAAGTGTCAAGTTCTCTCGGAGCAGCCAACCAGCTAGTGGTTGTAGGGGGCGGCTATAGCCTAGGGAGCAGCCCGACATGATAAGACATAAATGCCCTTCAATGATATGACCATTAGGTGGATAAGATATTTTGGGACAGCTGGCGCGCAGCACAGCAACGGTCGGAAATTTGACTCTCAAATTCCTCAGGGCTATCATGTTCCTCACTATGTAGGTAATTCGCACTGAAGAATTCCTAACTCCTCAGTCAGAACAAATTCATCAGCGACCAGAAGAACTTTGTCTCTATCACTGAAGAAAGTGACTGAACTGTATGAGATTTCCAAAGGCTTCACTCGAAGGGATTGGTAGGTGTAGGATTTTGAGTTGAGCATCACATGGAAATTTTTCCTTAGTATTTCCTCGACCCCCTTTAACAGTACGGTGTTTCCTATGACTCAAGAAAGAGAAAATGAAACTACGAAAACAAAAGTCTTCATGCTTCATGTTCCACAAATGAATACCAAGTCTTCAAGGTCACACCAATTTCTTCACTTTCAAAGTCTTCAGAATATCAAAGTCTTCAGTTGAAGAACTTCATTTTTAGGGGTCGACTTACTCTGTAAATATCAAACTCCTCATAGACTTATAGACCTGTGTACACTCACAAACGCATTAGTCCCTTAACCTATAAGTCTTCAATACCAAAATCACTAAGGGGCACTAGATGCACTTACACATCTAGTTATATATCTTCAACAACCTAACAGAAGTGAAACCGTACATCGAGTAAATTCTTGGTACATTGTTTTGCAACTTATAATTCCTTTGAACTGCTCTTATTCCCGTATAAATTTGATACAGTCGATACATCACCAAATTCTCGTATGGAGCGGTGATCCAAAAGGATTCCGTCGAAGAGTATGAGCTTCTGGCAAAGCATGGAGGCGGCTATCCCGGTTTCATCTCTTGGTTCAAACAAACGGTAATTTCCATTAGACCATTTCATTTCTTCATCTAATTTGTGGTTAATGCAACAATACCTTTCATATTAAACTTGAGGCTAATTCAGAGTTTATGGACGCCGAATTGAGACAAGTCGCTAATGGTTTTGAATTTAAGGTCCGTTCATTTGACAAATATGACATCAACGGGTATCGCTTTCGTACCTATGGCAAAGACCTATCTACGGCCAACCGAAAGTCTACAAATGTTGTGTCTCTGCTATCGGCAAAGGAGATACCAAGTATTATGGAAGAGTTGAAGCAATTTATGAACTTCAATTCTATGGTGCAAACCCACACAAACGTCGTAGTCTTGAAATGTTATTGGTTCCAGCCGAAGGAGACTAGAAGGACTCATGAACATACAGGGTAGTGGAAATCAAACAAAGCACCCATTTGGATGCTCCCGATGTTTATATTATGGCTCAACGGGCAAGCCAAGTTTTATATCTACCGTGGGCCTATAAAAGTGATCCAAATCTCAATGGTTGGGATGTCGTTTATGAATTGCCGCCACATGTTAGACCACCTCCCCCCAATGAAGAGGATTATGAACCTCACATTAACCCAGACACATATGAAGGAGAATTCTTCCAAGAAACACGTCTTTCCAAAAAAAAATTTCAAGAACCGCTCTACTTCACCCCAGAACATTAAAGTAGACAGCGACGGTGAACCCGACTTCACCCCTCAGCCGGAACAAGAAGAGCCTGAACTAGAAGAGGTTACTATTGCGGATGACCTATCAATGCTTGATCGATTACGTAAAGGTGGCCTTCCACATGATGATGCATTTATTAATGATGATGACGAGCACGTCATTACTGATAGTGATGATGATGATGTATTTATTCATATCGAAGCATTTATTGAACCAGATGATCCAGATTATTATTAGGTATTCAATTTTTTATGTTGTACTTGATTTATATAGTTACTTGTATGATTGTATGATTTATATAGTTACTTGTATAATTTTCTTACTTTGTATGATTGTTTGTTATACATAGTGCCATGGTCTTGATATCCATCCCCGTCGGCTCTCGCTCGCTTTATGATTCGGATGTGGCAAATTCTCTTTTATAACTATTTGTTGCATTTCGCATTTATGACAATTATGGCCATCAAGTTGACATAAAGATATTTTAATCTAGGAGGTATGTGAACCGGAATTTGCAAAATAAAATGATCACAAGATGAAATGAGTATTTGAGTATTTAGTTGAAAAATAAAATGAGTATTTGAAAGAAAAGGTTAAAAGAATTGAAGAAGAGAAGATGAAATTGGAGTTGTATGTTGCCGATGTCGTCGATGATCACAAGATGAAGATGAATGCAATGTGCTTGAAGATGGATGCAATGCGCTTGAAGATTAAGGAGATTAGAAAATATGTCATTGATAATGAGGATTGGTATCATTATACCATTGGATCAATTGTTACCTTAGTTGCGATCTTCATCGCATTTGTTGTGATGAGGGTAAGTTTTCTCTAGTGTTTTGCTTAACGAATGCATACTTAGCTTATTTTCCTCCTAAATGGCATAATTACCTAAGTTAGATAAAATATGAGCTATACTTACGTAAGTTGGCTCAAAAATGGCATCATCACCTAGGTTAGCACAAAAATGACCCATACTTACCTTATTTTTCTCCAAATTGACATAATAAGCTTAACATTTTGTCTAGGATAGGTCTAAAATGACCTACACTTATAATTTTGTCCTCCAAGATGAATAAATATGCTTAGTTAGCTCAAAGATGGCATAACTACCTAGGTTAGCTAAAAAATTATCTATACTTAGCTTCTTCAGTTCATTTATGACATACTTAGCATACTTAGGTCAAAAATGACATGATAATCTTTGTTACCTCCAAAATGACATAGACTTAGCTTATTTTCCTTGAAAATGACATAATAACCTTACTAAGCTCCAAAATGACCTATTTACCTAGCTTAGCTCTAAAATGACCTACACTTAGCATTTTTACCTAGCTTAGCTAAAAATGGCATTTTTACCTACCTTAGTTAGAAGAAGAAGAAGATAAAGAAGAGGAGAGGAGAAAAGGAAAGAGAAGAAAAAGTCTTCTTCTTTTTCTTCTTCTTCTTCATCTAGTCTTCTTCTTCTAGTCTTCTTCTTCTTATAACTTTCTTCTTATAACTTTCTTCTTCTAACTTTCTTCTTTCCCAATTTGCAGATTTGCTTTACACTAGTAGAAAATAGGGCATACGTTCGGGCCAGATAAGCCCAATAGTCTCAGTTCAGTCACGAACCGGTACCCATGGGCCCATTGGTCCTGGTTCGTGAGGCCAGGAGCCTGCTGGGCCTCATGGGGGCAATGGTCCCAGTTCGTCTGGGCCCTTTGGTCCCGGTTGGTGGACGAACCGGGACCAATGGTCCTCTCTCCTGGCCCACCACCATTGTACCCGGTTCGTGGCATGAACCGGGATGAAAGGGTGACCTTTAGTCCCGGTTCATGCCACGAACCGGGACCAATGAGTTGCCTATATATACCCCTCGCCCGCGAGCAGAGCACTCCCACTGCTCTGTTTTTCCTGGCCGGTGAGGGGAGAGCTTTGTGGTGCTCTAGCTCACCTCCTAGCACACGATGTGTTTGATGGAATGCCCGAACCACACTACTTAAGCTTTCTCCTCTCCAAGATCGACCTCCAAGCTCCATTTTCCTCAATATTTGTCTAGGTTTAGCGGTCTGTCACGTCCCGTCCCCGTCTTCACCGCCGTCGATCGCCCGTGCCGATCTCATCGCTGGCACCAACATGGTGAGCCTCTTGTTCTTATCTTATTTCTCAAAGGAAAAAATTCTTACTTGTATGTTTATATAGGTACTTGTATATTTTTCTTACTTTTATTATTGCTTCTTATTATTTAGTGTGATGGTTTTGGTATCTGCCCCCGTCGGCCCTCGTCCTGTCTATGATTCGGATGTGGTATATATATTATCTTTATAACTATATAGTTCATTTATTGTTTATGAAAATTATGCCGACCAACATGACATAGATTTTATTTATCTAGGAGGTAATGTGAACCGGAAATTCCAACCGACCCTATTGTTGAGAGGTTAAATTTAGTTGAAGAAGAAAACAATTTCTTGAAGGAAAAACTAAAAAATGGAGGAGGAGAAGATGATATTGGAGTTGCATGTCGCGGATGTCGTCGATGATCACAAGATCAAGATGGATGCAATGCGCTTGAAGATTAGAAAGATTAGAAAAATATGCCAATCATATTGAGGCTTGGTATCATTATGCCGTTGGATCAATTGTTACCTGGGTTGCGATTATGATCACATTTATTTTGGCATTAAAATGTTTTACATAGTTTCAATGTATGGTTTAATTAATTAGATGCTCTGGAGAGCTATATGTTGTTAGATGAGAACTATGTATGTACTTTGGTTTTAATGTGATGGTGAACTTCTATTAATTTGGTCACTTAATTATCTATTCATGATGTTCTATAATGGTTTTTGAAACACTTAATTATATATAATGCATGCAGATGAACCGGCAATGGATGTATGGTGAAAATAACACCTCCGAGTACAATGAGGGCGTGTATGATTTTCTCGAAGTGGCTGAGGCAAACAAGCAGAATGGTTTTATGTGTTGTCCATGCCCTATATGTGGGAATACGATGTCTTACTATGACTCGAAAATCATTCACAACCACCTGCTTTATAAGGGTTTCATGCCACACTATAGTGTTTGGACCAAGCATGGAGAAATAGGGGTTATGATGGTAGACAGCAAAGAAGAAGAGGACGATGAGAACTATGTGCCCCCCGAATACGGTGATGCTGCAACGGGGGAAGCTGTTGAAGATCAAGAGGAACCAGACGATGTGCCCGATGATGATCTCCGCCGGGTCATTGTTGATGCAAGGAGTCAGTGTGAAAGTCAAAAGGAGAAGGTGAAGTTCGATCGCATGCTAGAGGATCACAAAAAAGGTTTGTACCCCAATTGCGAAGATGGCAACACAAAGCTCGGTACCGTACTAGAATTGCTGCAGTGGAAGGCAAGAGAATGTTGTTATGGTTACATAGTGGACATATGGGAACTTGACTATGGAAATGATATTAAGGTCCCTTTGTTTAAGTGCAAATGGATCAATCTGTCAGGAGGCGGGGTATAGGTAGACCCACAGTATGGAATGACATCAGTGGATCTGAACAATCTGGGGTACACACACGAGCCATTCGTCCTAGACAATGATGTGGCGCAGGTTTTCTATGTGAAGGACATGTTTACCAAACCGAGGAAAAGAAAAGATAAGGAAGCGGATACATCATACGATGAGTCAAAGCGCCACATAGTTCTTTGAGGAAAAAGAGACATCGTGGGATTGGAGGGCAAGACAAACATGCCTGAAGATTATGAAAAGTTTCATGAAATCCCTCCCTTCAAAGTCAAGGCTGACCCAAGCATCCTGTTAAACGATGAAGATTATCCATGGTTACGGCGCAATAAGCAAAGAACACAAGCGAAGAAAAAGTGAAGACTTTCTATCAACAACTATTATGATGATCCTTTGATGTAGAATACCACTGCAGTTACATTTGAACAAATGAAATCCCTTTGTAACAAATGAGTTTTCGTCTGAAACCCTGATACTTCCAAAGAGATTGTCTGTTTTGTACACAAAGTGCATCCAGTTTTTGTCGTAACCCTCTCAACTTTTTAGCACATGCTATGTGGGTGAAATGATGATACCATGCCAACTTTCAACCTTTTCAGAGCTCATTTGTAGTGCTTTTCAATTTAAGGGTCATTTAGTTTAAAAAATCAGTACATGCATGAAAAATACCAAATGAAGTCAGAGAGGGTTGAAAATTGATGATGTGGCTTTGAATGGTGCATTTTGAACACACAAAAAGTCTGGAGTTCAAATAAGTTCAAAAAAATGGAATCCCTTTGTAATAGATGAGTTTCTGTCCGAAACCCTGATACTTCGAAAGAGATTGTCCATTTTGCACACGAAGTGCATCCAGTTTTTGCCATAACCCTCTCAACTTTTTAGCACATGCTATGTGGGTGAAATGATGATACCATGACAACTTTTAACCTTTTCAGAGTTCATTTGTAGTGCTTTTCAATTTAAGGGTAATTTATCTCAAATAATGAACTAATAGAAAAAAGAATCAACTAATAGCAAAAAGAATGAACTAAAAGCAAAAAAGAATGAACTAATAGCAAAAAGAATGAACTAAAAGTAATCAATTAAAATATTCTGTTATGATCGACTAAAACAAAACTATAATATCCTTCAATAGCAAAAAGAATCAACTAAAAAGCTTTTATAAAACTCCAATAGCAAAAGGAATCAACTCAAAAAACTTTTATAAACCTCTAGTACTATTGAAACTAAAATTATCTAAAATTTATGCAACCAGAATTATCAAAGTATTTATGTTCAAAACATTAAAAGCAAAAATAATTTTCATAAATAATTTTTTTGTTAGAAACTTTAATAGCAAAAAGAATTATCATAAATAATTTTTGTGTTAGAAACTAAAAACAAAACCTGTTTTTGAATATAATGATAAAACACAGTAATATTAAATAGCAGGAAAAAGAATCACTCAAAAATCTATGTTTATAGTAAAGTATTCAAAAACTAGTAATTCACACAAATTTCAAAAAAATCAAATTTAAACTATTCAAATTGGAAAACAAATGGCACTAACAGAAATTTTATATTTTTTATTACCTTAAAGAAAAAAACAAAATAAAATAAATAATGCAAAAAACAAAATAAAATAAATAATGCAAAAAACAGAAAAATAAACTGGGAAAAATAAAAAATGCCACCTGCTGGGCCACTACAGCCTGAATATGACTAGAAACCCTACCATGGGCCAGGATTCAGACCCGCAGAACACCCAGTAGGCCCATCAGGCATAGCTGTGACAATTAGGCCCGTAAGCCTGCAATAGAAAGGAGCTCGAGAGGGGTGCGGTAGTGGGGCTTATAAACCACTGCGCGCCCCTCTCAACTAGCAAGGTGGGACTAAAGTTTTGGCCACGGGAAGCACGAGGCCTTTGGTCCCGGTTGGTGGCACCAACCGGTACCAAAGGGTGGCATTGGTACCGGTTCGTGGCACCAACCGGGACCAATGCCCCCTTTAGTCCCGGTTGGTGCCACCAACTGGGACCAACCAACCGGGACCAAAGGCCTCTGTTTCCCACCCTTTGGGCTGCTGAAAAGAGGCCTTTGGTCCCAGTTGGTAGCACCAACCAGGACTAAAGGGGGGCATTTGTCCCGATTCTAGCCACCAACCGGGACCAATACTTCGTCTATATAAATAGCACTCGTGAAATTTTCGTTTCAGTTCCTCATTCTCGCGCCGCCGACGCCGCCCTCTGCCCCGTCGCCCGCGCTCGTCGCTGCCGTCACCGTCGCTCGCGCCCGTCGTCGCCGCCCTCGTCACCGCCCTCGCCCCGCGCCGCCCCGGCGCCGTCGTCGTCACCTCTACGCGCCGCCCCGACGCCGTCGCCGCCCCGCGCCACCGCTGCCCCGACCTCGCCACCTCGACGCCACCGTTGCCCCGCGTCGCCCCGACGCCACCGCTGCCCCTGCCGTCGCCCTTGCCCCCACCCTGCCCCGCCCCCGAGCGCGTCGTCCGGCCGCGGCCCTGTGCCTCGTCGTCGCCGTCGCCGCCCCCCACCACCGCTGCCCCGACCTCGCCGCCTCGACGCCACCGCTGCCCCACGTCGCCCCGACGCCACCGCTACCCCTGTCGTCGCCCTTGCCCCCACCCCTGCCCCGCCCCTGAGCGCGTCGTCCGGCCGTGGCCCTGTGCCTCGTCGTCACCCCCACAGCGGTCGCGGTCGCCGCCCCCACCGTCGCCCTCGCCGGCCACCCCCGCTGTGAGCCGCTCATTGAATTTTTGTATGTGATAATTTTTTTCATATATATAACGTATATATGTATGTGGATATAAGTATGTATGGATGTGGCTATGTATGTATGGATATAATGTGCATAGCATTTTTTTTTGTTCATATATGTTTTTTTCATATATGTATTAATTTTTCTATTTAGGTTGTTAGTAGATATCGATTTTAGGTTAGTGCATTTTAGGTTGTTAGTAGATATCGATTTAAGAAGAAAAAGGAGAGGAAGAATGAAAATAATAAGAGGAAGAAGTAGAAGAAGAAGGAGAAGAAGAGGAGAAAACAATAAGAAGAGGAAGTAGAAGAAAAAAAGGATAAGAAGAAGGAAAAGAGGAGAAGAAGAATTTTTTTTCTTCTTCTCCTCTTTTTTTCTTCTATTTTTTTTCTTCTTCTTCTTCTCTTTTTTTATTCTTCTTCTTCTTCTTTTTATCGGGAATGAGGGTGTCGAGGATCGCCGAGGGGTCGAGGGTCGTGAACTAGGTTAGAGGGTCGTGGATCACCGAGCGGTCGAGGGTTGTCAACTAGGGTAGAGGGTCGATGGTCGCTGAGGGGTCGAGGGTCGAGGATCGAGAGTCGAGGGTCGTCGAGGGGTCGAGGGGTCGAGGATCACCGAGGGGTCGAGAGGGTGGCCTAGTGTCAAAGTATTGAAGAAATCCATGGCTTCATCATTAGCCGGAAGTAACCGGGGCATGATGGTACGAATTTATCACGGTTTTTTTGGGATGGAGTTCTCGATAGGATGATCTGCCTTTTGGTATGAATTTCAGCAAATGCCTTCCAAATAGCGATATTCGAAAGGCTCTTGCTGTACTTTGTACCAAAAAGCGAATTATCCTATCTGGGATTCCGTTCCAAAACAACTTTGGAGAGCTTCATGCCATCATGCGCATGTTACTTTCGCCTAATGATGAAGACATGGTTTTGTTGAATCCTTTGACACTAGACAACTGTGGCATGAGGGGGTCGAGGGTCGGGAACTAGAGTAGAGTGTTGTGGATCACCGAGCGGTCGAGGGTCGTCAACTAGCTAGGTTCGAGGGGTCGAGGATCGCCGAGGGGTCGGGAGGTGGCTTAGTGTCAAAGTATTGTAGAAATCCATGGCTTCATCATTAGTCGGAATTAACCGGGGCATGATGGTACGAATTTCTCCAAATTTGTTTTGGAATGGAGTCCCGGATAGGATGATCCGCCTTTTGGTATGAATTTCAGCAAAGGCCTTCCAAGTAGCGATATTCGGAAGGCTCTTGCTGTACTTTGTACCAAAAAGTGAATTATCCTATCTGGGACTCCGTTCCAAAACAACTTTGGAGAGCTTCGTACCATCATGCGCCTGTTACTTTCGCCTAATGATGAATACATGGTTTTGTTTGAATCCTTTGACACTACACAAATGTCGCACAATCATGAGAGATAGGCGGTCGATATACCCCCTCTCCGATAACTTCGACAAGAGGGGGGCGATATATATACCCCCTCCCCAATAACATTTTTTCTATGTATATGTCATCGTTGTTGATATACCCCCTCTCGGATAACTTTGACATGAGGGGGGGTCAATATATATACCCCCTCCCCGATATATATCCATCTCTCATGTTTGTATATTAATTGCCATGTTGTAATATTTGAAGAAACTATGGATCATCAAAGAGACTTCGATGAAGAAGAGATATTGGGGGACATAATCCGCAACGGAGGTGATGTAGTCTTGTTGTATCTCAACGAAATCGAAGAAGGTCTGCAAGGAGAGGAAGCAGGCTGCGTTGATCAAACAATGGAGGAGGGTCATGATCGTGATGGTGGCTCCGGCGACCGTGATGACGGCTCTGGTGACCGAACGGAGTCGGGAACAGGTGTTGCAAAGTCCAGTGAGGTTGCATTAGTTGTTTTGGTACGTACATATATTAACTCTTCTTTCTTCTTTTATATAGCCCTCTGGATCAAGCAATACTTCAGCAAAGAAACGAGGCCCGAAGAAAAAGTTGCGCCCGGATGAAAGGTTCACAATCACAGAAATTGCGCGCGATGGCCAACCGATTAAACCCCTCCGGACCAAGGAAGCATTTTCTGCTAAGTGCGGGTTTCTTGTGAGGGACATGATCCCGATCAGCATCGAGCTATGGAATGAGCCTAAGAAGGAAGAGCTTCTTCAAGTTTCTTTTGTCGAAGATAGACAGAAAGAAGATCTTTGGAAAGCGCTGAAGGTAAATTTCACTCTACGGGAAGAGGAGGATCCAGAGAATCCAGTTATAGAGCCATTGATCAAGTCTTATGCTCTCAAGAAGATGGCAGATCTATTCAAGAGGTGGAATAATGAGTTGAAAACAACGTATGTCGACCAAGACAAGACTCCAGAATTCACCGGCCGATTTGAGAAGATAAGAGATCAGTGGCCCGCATTTGTGGCCAACAAGACATCGGAGAGGAGTAAGAAGATGTCAGCGGCTAATAAGATAAATCTACAAAGAAGGAGCATTACCATCGCATGGGGTCAGGTGGCTACCTCAAAGCCCGGCCGTTGTGGGACAAGGCTAAGCAGGACCTGATTGCTAAAGGGGTCGTACCAGAGACATTGCACTGGCCAGACCGTTGTAGGACTTGCTTCTTCGGGGCTTGGTTCTTCACGGACGTCCGATTCCACAAGGCTATGTTGTTGTGATGATGGATGAAATAACAGAGGGATTTGAGGAGCTCCAGCTTGACCACCCTATAGGTGATGGGGAGACTCAGCTGGGTCTTGCTATGCATACTCCGTGTCTATGGTGGAAGGAGCACATCAACCTTCTAAACTTCACGGCTCCTGCTAGTCAACTGGGCACTCCGTCTCCTCATCCTCCGCCTCCTCCTCCTCCGGCGAGTGATCAGGGCACTCCGCCTCCTGCTCCGGTGTGTGAGGGCGGCAGTACCCCGCCTCCTTCTCTGCCTAATCCAGACCATTCGAGCAACCCGCCTCCTCCTTCGCCGCCTCGTAAGCGACGGCAGAACACAGACGTCGCCGCTCCGGCTGCTCCGGCGCGTCGTAGCAGTCCGCCTCTTAACCAACGAAAGAAGACAGCAGCAGCCGCTCCGGCTGCTCCGGTTTCTAGCAGTACAGCCAGAGGTGGGAGGCAATACAGATACGGTCCATCATCTCTCAAGCCTCTAGAACGGGATGCAGTACAGCCAGAAGCAGAACAAAGAAAAGGGAAACTAATTCCCCAGCTCGGCGAACAAGCGAAGCAATCGTGCCCCCCGCTCAATGTGTCTAGCGATATCATCACTAATCTTTCGGGGGTGCTGCCCGGTACCAATCCTGGAGGTTACATGGCCGACGACAATGCAATAATTTTTGGAACAATGGAGGTGGACACATTAAGATTCGAGCACGGGAAGCCTCTCGTCAGACCTGGTACTTCCCTAACAACGATGATGCGAAGATTTCATGATTGGTACATGGACATCTGCAGGAAATCTAGGAAAAATACTTTGTCGCTATCGGTTAAAGAGGAGCACGACCTCGTTGGAATTGATCTGTTGTTAGTTCCATATGAGGAGTTCTTCCAGTTTTACAATCAAAAGGCCCTCGATAAAACAATAATCACTTGCTACTGTCTGTAAGTACTACTTCTCTATATATATCTCAGCTCTTTCATTGCATGTATATATAATTATCCTCACTATATTATGCAGATTGAAGATCACCGAATTGAAGAAAAGACAAGTAAGTGATATTGGGTTCATTAACACAAATCTCATGGATGAATGGAGTGTTAAACATGATGAAAGACAAACCGAGGCCAACTTGATCGCATCGTTACTTCGAAATCAAAACAAAGCTACAATACTCTTTCCTTACGAATACAAGTGAGTGTTACTGTCTTGTGCATATTCGGTTTCCCTTATTACTCGAGGTTATAGTAATGTAATTGATGAGTTATGCATGCATGCATAGGTTCCACTTTATTCTGCTAGAGATTAAGCTTGAGCGAGGACTAGTAACCGTCATAGACTCCAAATGTAAAAATCCAGAGGAGTATGCGACCATGACTAAAATGCTCGAGAAGTAAGTTCAATTGATCATTATCGCACCATATCGGCAACTTTGTTCATTTTCTGGTATCAAGTAATTGTTTTCTTTGTCTGGCAGGGTTTGGAAAAAGTTCATCGCACAAGCTCCGGGACTGCCGGCGCAACTGCGATTTGACCACCCGAAAGTAAGTACTAGCTACTAGCTAGTTCTACGCATCTCCCATTGATTCTAGCTAGTTTCATCAATACCATTTAGCATGCTTGCTTATCAGTTTGATTGACCTCTATTTCTTGTAAAGTGGTTGTGGCAGGAACCCGGGAATGATTTGTGTCGATACTACATTTGCGAGTTCATCCACCACACCACGTGTGAGCGGGGCTACTCTAAACAACAATATGAAGTGCGTAAGCAATAATATTCACAAATTTATTTTATTACCATCATTTGTGTTCAGTTTCATTCATATATATGTATTAACCCCCTTCTTGAAATTAGATGTGGCGGACACGGGATGAACTCTTACCACAAGATCGCATACGAGCAATTCAAGAGGAATTGGCGGCATTCTTTCTTGACCACGTCATCGACAAACACAGAGAATACCATGTGGAAGTTGAGTTCAGATGTTAGGGTTCGTAAGAGATCTTATATTGTATATATATATATATATATATATATATATATATATATATATATATATATATATATATGTATCCAGTAGCGTCGGATAGATATACAAAAACTTGTTGTTTGACCAATATATCGGAGAAGGAGAGGTCGATCACTTTTCTCTCCGTATATATGTTCATGACGATCTTCTGTACTTAATGGTTTCCTTCATTTGCTTACTAGCTAGCTAGCGTGTAGAGTCCTCTCTATACGTAGCGTTGACCAAGCATGGAGATAAGGGAGGACACTCCTCTCTATTAGCTAGCTAACACAATATATGAAACCCCTAAATTAACCCTACAAAACCCCCAAAACCCCCCAACCCCCCCCCCCCTTCAGAAAAAAAACCCAGCCCTGAACTGCTGACGCGTGGAAGCCTTTTGGTCCCGCTTGGTGGCACCAACCGGGATAAAAGGTCCCCCTGCCTGGGCAAGCAGCTCCAGCCACGTGGAGCCCTATCTGTCCCGGTTCCCGATCGAACTGGGACTAAAGGTAGAGGGCTTTAGTTACGACCCTTTAGTCCTGGTTCGGGAACCGGGACAAATGGCCCTCACGAACCGGTTCGAATGGCCCTTTTTATACTAGTGTTAGATGAGGAAGCTTGCATTGATGGAGTCTACTCTTCTCTTTGTGCTTCCTTTTTGTTTTTATTTTGTAGGATGGACAATGTGAAACTTGCTACCTATATATGTGTGTATGGATGAAACCATTGTATGCTTGTTGTTGGATATGTTGGCTAGCTATATATGTTGCATATGGACTTTTGATTTGGTATGTATATGTGTTGGATGATCATATCCATATGGCAGGGATATGATTTGGTAAGTATATGTGTTGGTATGCTTGTTGAAAGTATTTTCATATATGTGTGTGTGTGTCTATATATATATATATATATATATATATATATATATATATATATATATATATATATATATATATATATATATATATATATATGAAATTCTGTGAAATTGATTGAATTTAAGAAAAAATAGAAAAAATAGGGGCTATACAGGTACTTTGTCGTCTGCTGGCAGACGGCAAAGAGCTTTGCCATCAGCCAGCAGACGGCAAATCTGCCACGTGTCAGCTACCAGTGCAACCTGGGGTGCACTGGGCTTTCCTATATGGCATGCTTTGTCGTCCGCTGGCGGACTGCAAAGATGCAAAGGTCTTCGTCGTTTGCCAGCACACGGCAAAGCATGCCACATGTCAGCTACCTAGGGGCATCTGGGCTGGCCTATTTGGGCACTTTGCCGTCTGCTAGCAGACGGCAAAGCACGCCGTTAACCTCTTAATGGACCTAAGCTGCCACGTGTGCCGTCCAAGCCCTTTGTCGTCTACTGGCGGACGGCAAAGACCTTTGCATCTTTGCCATCCGCTAGCAGATGACAAAGAGCCCTTTGCCATAGTTTGTTCAGCCGGATGGCTTGTATGTTGGCTGATGGCAAAGGCCTTTGCCATCCGCCAGGCATGCCTCTGCCATCAGCCATGGCGGACGACAAAGTTCCTGATTCTTGTAGTGCATTATGATGAGCACGTGCATGTGTTGGTTAGCACAAAATATCCAATGCTCAAATAAATGAGATGCGTGATATAGAAACATGTCATTCATCATGAAAGGTGTGTTGTTATGTATAGCATAATGGAGACTCAAATTGTGTAATGCATCACTAGGAATATCTTGAGCATTATCATGAATGGTATGCATATGGTGCACGCAATTATGGGAATCATGCAAAGTATGGAATGCAACAAAATCTCCTAATATGTATGAGGAAACTATGGGGTCTCCTCATGAGCATTAGTGGAAACATCACATGGATAATATTAACAACATCAAAAACAAAGCATATTCGAAACAATGTGATCATGGCATGGCATAGTAGATGAATTGCGTGAATCATGTAAAGGAATGATACGTCTCCAACATATCTATAATTTTTTATTGTTCCATTCTATTATATTATCATTCTTGGATGTTTTACAATCATTTATAGTCATTTTATACAATTTTTTGGTACTAACCTATTGACATAGTGCCAAGTGCCAGTTGTTGTTTTCTGCATGTTCTTTTACATCGCAGGAAATCAATACCGAACGGAGTCCAACTGCAGCGAAACTTTTTGAGGATTTTTGGGCCAGAATACATCCAGTGGGCTAGGAAAGCACCTGGGGGGTGCTCCGAGAGAAGCACAACCCACCAGGGCACGCCCAGGTGGGTTGTGCCCACCTCAGGTGCTCCTGAACCGCTTCTTTGCTCTATAAATACCCCAATATTCAAGAAACCCTAGGGGAGTTGACGAAAATCAATTCCAGCCGTCGCAGAGTCCAGGAACACTAGATCCAATCTAGACACTATCACGGAGGGGTTCACCACTTCCATTGGTGCCTCTCCAATGATGCGTGAGTAGTTCTTGTAGACCTATGGGTCCGTAGTTAGTAGCTAGATGGCTTCCTCTCTCTCTCTCTCTCTCACTCTCTCTCTCTCTCTCTCTCTCTTGATTATCAATACAATGGTCTCCTGGAGATCCATATGATGTAAGCCTTTTTGCGGTGTGTTTGTTGGGATCCGATGAACTTTGAGTTTATGATCAGATCTATGATTTTATCCATGAAAGTTATTTGAGTCTTCTTTGATCTCTTATATGCATGATTGCTTATAGCCACGTATTTCTTATCCGATATTTGGGTTTTGTTTGGCCAACTTGATCTATTTATCTTGCAATGGGAAGAGGTGCTTTGTGATGGGTTTGATGTTACGGTGCTTGATCCCAGTGACAGAAAGGGAAACGACACGTATGTATCGTTGCTATTAAGGATAACAAGATGGGGTCTATTTCTACATGAATAGATCTGGTCTACATCATGTTATCATCGTTCTTATTGCATTACCCCGTTTCTCCATGAACTTAATACACTAGATGCATGCTGGATAGCGGTCGATGTGTGGAGTAATAGTAGTAGATGCAGGCAGGAGTCGGTCTACTAATCTTGGACGTGATGCCTATATAATGATCATTGCCTGGATATCGTCATGATTATTTGAAGTTCTATCAATCGCCCAACAGTAATTGTTTTCCCACCGTTTGCTATTTTTATCGAGAGAAGCCACTAGTGAAACATACGGACCCGGGTCTCTTTTCATCATATTTGCCTTTGCGATCTATTTTCCTTTGCATTTATTTTCAGATCTATTAAACCAAAAATACAAAAATACGTTGCTGCAATTTATTTGTTCCGCGATCTATTTATCCTATCTACCACTTTTACCTCACGTTATTTGCCTATCTTGAGGCGCCGTACCCAAAAGGAATTGACAACCCCTTTAACACGTCGGGTTGCGAGTATTTGTTATTTCTGTGCGGAGACTATTTACGTGGTGTGAGGAGGTTCTCCTACTGGTTCGATAACCTTGGTCTCATCACTATAGGAAATACCTACCGTCACTATATTGCATCATCCCTTCCTCTTTGGAGAAATATCAACGTATTCCTAGCAGACATCAAAAGGAATTTCTCGCACCGTTGCCGGGGAGGATCTTCAACATCAACCAGGTTCCTAATCACAAAATCTCATCTCCTAGCAATTTACATTATTTGCCATTTGCCTCTCATTTTCCTCTCCCCCACTTCACAAAAATTTGCCGTTTTATTCGCCCTCTTTTTCGTTCGTCGTTTTCTTGTTAGGTCTCTTATTTGCTTGAACTCGTCACCATGAGTGACTTTGGTATGGCAGAAACAAATGATGACCTAACTCCTAAAATGGAGCGTACGGGTTATCTGGATGCCAAAACTTTTGTCTTGGGACAAGGGAATTTTATGTGAAAAGAACATATCCAAGAATTTGTCAATTGTGTCGGGAAACTAAGTCTTGATGATATTCCTATACTTAAAAGGACTAAATCTTATGCGGAAGCTATTTCGGCACTTGTTCTGAAACTTGAAACTAGATTCATTCGTACTCATCCCACCTTGCAAAGATTGTTCTATGAGTTGCCAGTTATAAAGAATCCTAAAGCTAAAAAGTTAGCCACTCTTGTTTTGATGAATGAATTTGACTACATAATACGGGAAGCTAGGGAAACTTTTATGGCATGAATCATGAAAACCCCGTGACTGATGAAATTCTTTATAATAGTGATTATGCTTTAAGACATTTGCTTGGAGATAACCAAATATTTGATGAGAATCTTAAAAAGCAAGTCCCCGTTTTGGATATGATCCAACAAGTTTTTAATGATGTTAATCAACACTATTCTTGGATCACTGCTGGAAATCAAAGGGGTTATGATAAAAAGCAACTTGATAGTGCTAAGGTTTCCATGGATAATGTGTTTTATGTTTTATTTACAAAACCTCCCGATACAAACACCTCCAAGGAAAATAAGGATAAAGATGACAAAACTTACATCCTACGCGTTATGCCTACCTAGGGGCGTAAAACGATAGCGCTTGTTGGGAGGCAACCTAACGAATAAAATTTATTTTTGCTTTTTGCTTTCTGTTCTTGTGTGTTAGCACAATTATGCTACTGTTATGATTGTGTTTTTTGTGTTTTAGTTAATGTTTGTGCCAAGCAAGGCCTTTGGGACGATTTGGGTGAAAGTTCATTTGACCTTGCTGAAAAACAGAAACTTATGCACTCACGAAAATAGTTTTCATAAATCACAGAAACGTGTTTTTGAGTTTATTATTTTTGCAGAAGATTAATATACAAATTACTCAGGTTTTCCTAATTTCTCAAGATTTGTGGAGTTACAGAAGTATTTGAAATATCTAGATTGCTATAGACTGTTTTGTTTTTGACAGATTATGTTTTCTTTGCGTTGTGTGCTTGTTTTGATGATTCTATGGTTTTCTTTGATGAGTTTTTGCCATAGAAAAGTTGGAATACAATACATATAATGCAAAAACAAAATAAGAATAGGTTTGCAATAGTACTTATAGTAGTGGTTTGCTCTCTTATACTAACGGATCTCACGAAGGTTTTGTTGGAGTTTTGTGTGATTGAAGTTTCCAAGTTTTGGGTGATCTTACGATGGATGAAGGAATAAGGATTAGCAAAAGGCTAAGATTGGGGATGCCCGAGGCACCCCAAGATAATATTCAAAGAAGTAGCAAGCAACTAATCTTGGGGATACCCCCGAGTGGTATCCCCGCTTTCTTCTAACAACCATCAGTATTTTACTTGAAGCTATATTTTTATTCATCACATATTATGAGTTTTGCTTGGAGAGTCTTGTATGATATGAGTCTTTGCTTATTTTGCTTTGTGTTTAAAGTTTTGAATCCTTTCTGAACACACCTTTTTGAGAGAGCCAAAAATTATGCTATGCTTGCTCCTATGCTTCACTTAAATTTTTAGAGCCATGGATTTGCTCTAGTACTTCACTTTTATCTTTTTGAGCACGGTGTGCTTTGTTATTTTTGAAGAAATGCTCTCATGCTTCACTTAGATTTATTTGGGAGTTAGTAAAATTTTCAGAAATTCTCTCTTGCTTCACTTAGATTATTTTGAGAGAAAGAAATATTATGCTCATGTTCTTCACTTCAATTTGTTTAAGCTTATCAAAAGCAATATATGAAAATAGTCCCAAAGTGATAGATATCCAAGGAGGATATAATAAAAACTTTCATGAAGATCATTGGAAAAAATAAACTTGATTCTTAGTAATGGTTTTGAGATATGATGATATGATATGTGAGTCATGTTGATGAGTAATTGTGCTTTAGTAAGAATATTGATGTTAAGGTTTGTGATTCCCTATGCAAGCATGAAAGTCAATAGTTACGCAATGAAATTTATATCCTACTTGTGGTGCATTATTCGGTGTTACTTATGCTTAATGCTTGGGTACAAGATTTTTCGTTTCATGGTTGGTTGCTTCTCAATCTTTTTGCTAGCCTTCATTTTGCACTAAGTATGATCACTACTTGTGCATCAAAAACCCTTTAAACCAGTTTTGCCGTATGAGTCCACTATACCTACCTATATGCGGTATTTCCATGCCATTCTAAGCAAATTTGCATGTGCCATCTCTAATTTTCAAAATAAATTTCTCTTTTGTGTGCTCTACCGCTTGCGAGGCGGTGAGGGGTGGCCAATATTTTCCATGCTAGATGTGTTATTCTCACGATGAGTGTTTATTCACTTGTCATTGCACGAGAGTACGACAAAGGTATTAGGGATGCCCAGTCCCGAAATGAAAATTGAATTTATTTTATCTTGTCAAATAATAAATTCCTTGGAAAGTGTTGGTATGGAGGGCAACCGTGGATTCAACTAGCTATGGAAAGTGAAAGTAATGGTGGAAAAAGGAACAAACTTTTCTGTTTGGGAACCGCCTATGATGTATCTAGCATGGAAAGTGTTGGGAGCTCTAAGTCGTTTTCGTTGGTGGGAAAAGTATGCCTCTCAAAAATGTTTTTATCTCTCAATGTAAGCTTTGAGCTCTGGCACCTCTACAAATCCCTACTTCCCTCCGCGAAGGGCCTTTCTTTTACTTATGCAATTTTTTTTGAATTTGATTCTCCATCTTCTCTTATAAAGAACCAACTAAGGGGTACTATGATCGTATTTGAGCATTGGGTGTAGCTAATATTCGAGTGTGTTTCATAAATGGATCAATGATGTATGAGGCATAAAAGTTGTTGAGAGTTGACAAACGTAGTTTTGGTCATCGTTGCAATTAATAGGAAGTAATAAGGAAAGAGAGGTTTTCACATGCAAATATACTATCTTGGACATATTTTATGATTGTGAGCACTCATTAAGTATGACATGCTAAAAGAGTTGATGTTGGACAAGGAAGACAACGTAATGGTTTATGTTTTCTCACATCTCAGTTAAAGTATGTTGTCATTGATCTTCCCAACATGTTGAGCTTGCCTTTCCACCTCATGGTAGCCAAATTCCTTGCACCAAGTATAGATACTACTTGTGCTTCCAAATATCCTTAAACCCGGATTTTGCCATGAGAGTCCACCATACCTACCTATGGATTGAGTAAGATCCTTCAAGTAAGTTGTCATGTTGCAAGCAATAAAAATTGCTCTTTAAATATGCATGACTTATTAGTGCGGAGAAAATAAGCTTTATACGATCTTGTTATGGAAGCAATAAAAGCGACGGACTGCATAATAAAGGTCCATATACAAGTGGCAATATAAAGTGACGTTCTTCTGCATTAAGATTTTGTGCATCCAACCCTAAAAGCACATGATAACCTCTGCTTCCCTCTGCGAAGGGCCTATCTTTTACTTTATGTTTTTACTTTATGCTTGAGTCAAGGTGATCTTCACCTTTCCCTTTTTCATTTTATCCTTTGGCAAGCTCCTCGTGTTTGAAAGATCTTGATATATATATCCAACTGGATGTAAGTTAGCATGAATTATTATTGTTGACATCACCCAAAGGTGAATACATTGGGAGGCAACACAATAAGCCCCTATCTTTCTCAGTGTCTGATTGAAACTCTATAACCACAAGTATTGCATGCGTGTTAGCAATTGTAGAAGACTATATGATAGTTGAGTATGTGGACTTCTTGAAAGGCTCTATTTTTTACTCTTTCTGATGTTATGATAAATTGCAATTGCTTCAATGACTGAGATTATAGTTTGTTTGTTCCCAATGAAGTTTCTGAACCATACTTGACAATGTGAATTGATTGTTACTTGAGCATAAGAAATCATATGACAAAATCTATATATGTTTCTGTTATAAGAATGATCATGATGCCCTCATGTCCGTATTTTATTTTACTTGACACCTCTAAACATGTGGACATATTTTTCGATATCGGCTTCCGCTTGAGGACAAGCGAGGTCTAAGCTTGGGGGAGTTGATACGTCCATTTTGCATCATTTTTTTATATCAATATTTATTGCATTATGGGTTGTTATTACACATTATATCTCAATACTTATGGATATTCTCTCTTATTTTACAAGGTTTACCATGAAGAGGGGGAATGCCGGCAGTTAGAATTCTGGCTGGAAAAGGAGCAAATATTGGAAACCTATTTTGCACAGCTCCAAAAATCCTGAAACTCCACGGAAGTTATTTTTGGAATTAATAAGAATTACTGAGCGAAGAAAACACCAGAGGGGGCCCACACCCTGGCCAGGAGGGTGGGGGCGCGCCCACCCCTACTGGGCGCGCCCCCTGTCTCCTGGGCCCCCTGGTGGCCCTTCGGTGCCCATCTTCTTCTATATGAAGGCTTTTACCCTGGAACAAATCATAAGCAAGCTTATGGGACGAAACTCCGCCGCCACGAGGCGGAACCTTGGCGGAACCAATCTAGGGCTCTGACAGAGCCGTTCTACTGGGGAAACTTCCCTCCGGGAGGGGGAAATCATCACCATCGTCATCACCAACGATCCTCTCATCGGGAGGGGGTCAATCTCCATCAACATCTTCACCAGCACCATCTCCTCTCAAAACCCTAGTTCATCTCTTCTATCCAATCTTGTATCAAAACCACAAATTGGTACCTGTGGGTTGCTAGTAGTGTTGATTACTCCTTGTAGTTGATGCTAATTGGTTTACTTGGTGGAAGATCATATGTTCAGATCCTTAATGCATATTAAATACTCCTCTGATTATGAACATGAATATGCTTTGTGAGTAGTTACGTTTGTTCCTGAGGACATGGGTGAAGTCTTGATATTAGTAGTCATGTGAATTTGGTATTCATTCGATATTTTGATGAGATGTATGTTGTCTCTCCTCTAGTGGTGTTATGTGAATGTCGACTACATGATACTTGACCATTATTTGGGCCTAGAGGAAGGCATTGGGAAGTAATAAGTAGATGATGAGTTGCTAGAGTGACAGAAGCTTAAACCCTAGTTTATGCGTTGCCTCGTAAGGGGTTGATTTGGATCCATATGTCTAATGTTGTGGTTAGGTTTACCTTAATATTTCTTTTGTACTTGAGGATGCTTGCAATAGGGGTTAATCATAAGTGGGATGCTTGTCCAAGTAAGGGCAGTACCCAAGCACCGGTCCACCCACATATCAAATTATCAAAGTACCGAACACGAATCATATGAGCGTGATGAAAACTAGCTTGACGATAATTCCCATGTGTACTCGGTAGCTCTTTTTTCATTATAAGAAATTGCCCAGGCGTGTCCTTTGCTACAAAAAGGATTGGGCCACCTTTCTGCACTTTATTTACTTTCATTGCTTGTTACCCGTTACAATTTATCTTATCACAAAACTATCTGTTACCTACAATTTCAGTGCTTGCAGAGAAAACCATACTGAAAACTGCTTGTCATTTCCTTCTGCTCCTCGTTGGGTTCGACACTCTTACTTATTGAAAGGACTACGATAGATCCCCTATACTTGTGGGTCATCAAGTCCAAACGCAGCTAAGCTTTTTGAGGATTTTTTTTGGGCCAGAAGACATCCTGTGGGCCAAGAAAGCACCTGGGGGTGCTCCGAGGGGAGCACAACCCACCAGGGCGCGCCTGGGGGCCCAAGCGCGCCCAGGTGGGTTGTGCCCACCTCGGGTGCCCCCTGAACAGCCTCTTTGCTCTATAAATACCCCAATATTCACGAAGCCCTAGGGGAGTCGACGAAAATCAATTCCAACCATTGCAGAGTCCAGGAACACTAGATCCAATCTAGACACTATCACGGAGGGGCTCACCACTTCCATTGGCGCCTCTCCGATGATGCGTGAGTAGTTCTTTGTAGACCTACGGGTCCGTAGTTAGTAGCTAGATGGCTTCCTCTCTCTCTCTCTCCCTCTTGATTATCAATACAATGGTCTCTTGGAGATCCATATGATGTAAGCCTTTTTACAGTGTGTTTGTTGGGATCCGTTGAATTTTGAGTTTATGATCAGATCTATGATTTTATTCATGAAAGTTATTTGAGTCTTCTTTGATCTCTTATATGCATGATTGCTTATACCCTCGTATTTCTTCTCCGATATTTGGGTTTTGGTTGGCCAACTTGATCTATTTATCTTGCAATGGGAAGAGGTGCTTCGTGATGGGTTCGATCTTACGGTGCTTGATTCCAGTGACAGAAAGGGAAACGACACGTATGTATTAGCTATTAAGGATAACAAGATGGGGTCTATTTCTACATAAATAGATCTTGTCTACATCATGTCATCATCGTTCTTATTGCATTACTCCGTTTCTCCATGAACTTAATACACTAGATGCATGCTGGATAGTGGTCGATGTGTGGAGTAATAGTAGTAGATGCAGGCAGGAGTCAGTCTACTAATCTTAGACGTGATGCCTATATAATGATCATTGCCTGGATATCGTCATGTTTATTTGAAGTTCTATCAATTGCCCAACAGTAATTGTTTTCCACCGTTTGCTATTTTTCTTGAGAGAAGCCACTAGTGAAACCTACGGACCCGGGTCTCTTTTCATCACATTTGCCTTTGCAATCTATTTTCCTTCGCATTTATTTTCAGATCTATTAAACCAAAAATACAAAAATACCTTGCTGCAATTTATTTGTTCCGCGATCCATTTATCCTATCTACCACTTTTACCTCACGTTATTTGCCCATCTTGAGGCGCCGTACCCGAAAGGGATTGACAACCCCTTTAACACATCAGGTTGCGAGTATTTGTTATTTGTGTTCATAGGTTGTTTACGTGGTGTGAGGAGGTTCTCCTACTAGTTCGATAACCTTGGTCTCATCACTGAGGGAAATACCTACCCTCGCTAGACTGCATCATCCCTTCCTCTTTGGGGAAATACTGACGTAGTTCTAGTAGACATCAAGGAAGCATGACAATATCATCACATGAAAAACAAAAGCCAATGACCATCATCTCGTCATCTATGCCATAAGTGCAAATGGGATTTATTTTATTGTGGCATGCATAGTTACTATGTTGAGATTGTAATGATGTCATATGGGAGATCTCACTTATAGCATATGACAAGTTCAATGGATTGTCAAACATGACGTGACCAGTCGAATTTTCACATGATATCCTATGGAGCATAGCATCACAACTAGGCAATTCAACATGCTCATCATCATATTCATCATAAATGGGTAAGTCATGACATGAGGAAGTCGCACTAGCATGAAGCATGGTAATAGATCGATCGACATCATGCAAGCAATCATTGTGAAAATAGTCCACTAGTGGGACAAGTGAAGCACCATCACCTATGTTACCTTTGGAGCATTGCTCATTTGTTGTAGGTGAGGTGTCGAAGACCAAGTCGTGATCATCTTCATCGTGATGGAACCATGTGAGGGTGCATCATCGTCCACCATGGCCATCGTCGTCTCCATTGGAGGTATGGACTCATCGAGGATAGCATGTCGTCATGTAGGAGACCTAGCACCAAAGAAGAAAACACACTCGGAGTAGAGGTTAAGTCGTTAGAAATCATAGTGGCCTCACGTGCCATCTCAACTACCTCACTCACTAAGTGTTGCGGCTCACTCACTCCCGGTAAGATGCTCTCACTCATATGGTTGGAAGAGTCACTCAAATGACTCTCAACCTCACATAAGATGTGTGGCATGCTCTCATGCATGGGGCTAGTGGTGAACACACTCATCCTCTCATAGGAAATGCACTCAATGTCATATAATGGTGTAGTCACTGATCTCACTCATGGGGTGGTGGCTCTCCTCACATGGCAATTGGGGCATCTCGTCATCTATGGGTGTCAGAGAGATGTAGGTGCAAATGTATCCATGCTCAGTTCCTATCGTCACCTTGGTTGAAGGGATAGTCCCTTGCTCAACCTCCTCGTAGTCGTCACCGTGGATGAAGGCCGAAGATGGCACATCATCACTCTTGGCGTGGATGAAGGTCGAAGATGGCACATCATCACTCTCCTCCAAGACTAGAGATAAGGTCTCATGTGCGGTGTCGGAGCTAGACTCGGAGTATGAGTCCCAATGGGGCGCCATCTTCATGATGTTGAAGAGGTGTGCGCTCGTCGCCGTGGTCGAAGGGGATGGTCCTTGCTCGACCATCCTGTCGCCGTCTTGTATGAGGTCCATATGATGTGGCACCTCGTAGCTCGTCTCCGTGACCGCAGGGAATTTCCCATGCTCGGTCGTCTTCCTAGAGGGTCTTCCGAAGATGGAAGTGTTGCCCTCGCTTGTAGGTGGTCGCCTTGGACTTGATGATGTCGAAGTAGGCGCACTCATGGGAAGTAGGCGAAGATGCCATACGTCCAAAGGCAAAGATGCCTTGAGAACACTTGGCAAAGATGCCGAAGTGGTGGTGGTAGCCTTAGCGTCCTCTTGGTGGTAATGTTGTTGTGCTTGAGCTTGTAGTCGATGGCGCTTGTCGTAGTCATGCACATGTGGCTTTCAGTTGTCTTGGCGGTCGTCGCGAAGATGAGGACGGTGCCGCATGGTACTTGCATCGTGTGGCCGCTCCGAAGGTGTGCGATTTGAGCGTCTCCTCCTTGAAGATGGCGAAGGGGAAGAAGACTTGTAGTTGGCCAACACTTGTCGGATGCCATCCATGTGAGCGTCCAACATGGTGTCGATGTAGTTCCTTTTCCCTGCTTCATTTTGGTGAATGTCGATGGCGAGTCGCTCAATGCCTTGCATTGCTCGTTGTAGTCCGAAAAGTGGAGTTTTGATGACGTAGTTGTTCGTGCCGTCGTTGTTATCAAAGACCGGTGATGAAATGCTTTGCCTATCCATCACAAAACTCGAGCTAATGTGAGTGGAAGAATGGGAAGAACTAGACCAAATGTACCTTTCCAATGACCTTGGTTTCATAACTGAGGGAAATACTTACCTTTGCTGTGATGCATCATCCTCTCCTCTTCGGGGAAATACCAACGTAGATTACAAGCCCCTGCCGCCATGGTCGATTTGGCGTTCAGTAGTTGGTCCTTACTCATGGCAGATGGTCCTTTATGTTGAAAAATCTAGTGCTCTGAGGCCTGGACAAGTGCATGACCAGACTGGACATGTATAGGAGCTTGACACTACGCCGGTCGGAGAGCATCTGGCCTCACCCTAGCAGATCGAGGTGATGAGGGCTCGCTCCTGGCAAGCGGTGGGGGAGCGAGGGGTGGAGTGACGCCAACGGTTGCATACCTGATCAGGTCCAGGAGACGAGGGCCCCTTGGAGGAGTTGCGGAGCGGGCGACGCATTGAACAAGCTGCGTGGAAGAGTGGATCAACCGCGGCCATGCCTTAGGTAATTTCTTTTCTTTTTGTGCTTCTTTACACAAAAGGTGGGAACATTAGAATCAGCCGGTCGATCATCTGTACACTGCCGCCACATGCGAAGCCTTCAGATACGAGTTTGATCAGCGGACGTACAACCGGCAGGACCTCCACCATTGGACGCGTGCCTCTGCCACTTGACAATTTTTCTATAGCATCATCTGTATTGTAGAAGTCCTTCCACAACAACACCCATGTTGCAAAAAAATTAAGACAAAAAATTTGCAACATCATGTGTGTTGCAGAAGTCCTTCTGCAACAACACCCATGTTGTAAAAAAGTGAAGACGAAAAAAATTCCGCAACATCATCTGTGTTGCAAAAGTCCCTCCGCAACACACTGATGTTTCAAAAGAGTTCAGACGAAAAAATATTTACAACAAAACCTTTGTTACAAAATGTTTCTGCAATAAAAGGTCTGTTGCAAAGGGTTCTACGACACTTGCTTTATTGCAATGGTGCGGAAGGGGCCGAGCCGCTAGATGGCCCAAAACAAATGGAGCGGCGGATATTTTAAAAAGGGGAAATGCTCCGCTTCAACCGGTCGATTTCCACGCCATTATCCGCCACCTCTTCCATGTGACGCGTGTCTTGCATGGGACCACAAACCACTACAACGGGAGGTTCCTGTTCCTCTTCAATATCTCTGCAAGCGAATGGATAAGGTCCCGAGCGCATGAGACTGTAGATGAGGTCTGGACGCGGGCAAAATTTTCTGCAACCTATGTTGCCGAAGTTTTTCCGCAACATCACTTATGTTGCTAAAAATGAAAACCAAAAAAATATATTCTACAACATTATCTATGTTGCAAAAGTTTTTCCGCAACATCACTTATGTTGCAAAAAAATAAAGCTCAAAAACATTTCAGCAACATGACATATGTTGCAAATGTCTTGCGCAACACAACTTCTATTACAAATATTTTTGCAACAAGATGTCTATTGCAAATGGGTCCTGCAACCTGACTTTTTTTTGCAAGGTGCAAACTGACTTTTGTTGCAAAACTAGAGGACAAATTATGTCACTAGATTTACCTGATGGCTCACGAGGCGGCGAGTTTTTTTAAAAAGATCCGTCGTCTACGCGTAGTACACCCCTTTGAAAAGATCCGCCGGCAGCCGCTACGCGTCTCCCAAAAGAAACATGGCTTTTTTCAACTCTGGATCCCACTTCTTCTCAAAGGTTGCACGAGTTATCTTGGAGTCCTGTCTCTGAGGCAACACAATACACAATTGAACTTCAACTCGTTTTCCAAAACAATATAGAACAATAATAAATATAGAACCCCGCCTTGTATGCAATAGGGAGTCCGATCCTTCTTACAACAAGAATTTTTGTCAATTATGTACATTCAAAAGACACAGGCATTGGTGGATGTTTTATGAACATGGATGTAAAATTTGCTATTTACAGCAACTCCAACGCGCCGACCCAAACAGACGCGCGTTTTACCCACTCTTTGTCTGTTTGGGTCGATCGCCCGCTTGTCGTCCGTCTTCTTTTTATTTGGGCCGGCAGTGCGCCCAACATGTGGATACGTTTCGGACGCTCATTTTCTACGATCATATTGTGCATGATCACACAAGCAGTCATCACCTCCCACAATTTCTTGATGATCCAAGTTCTAGCAGGATATCGAACGATGCCCCATCGAGATTACAGAACACCAAGAGCACGCTCCACATCTTTCCTAGCACTCTCTTGCTCTTGCGCAAATCTCCTCCTCTTCTCTCCTATAGAGTTGGAGATTCTCTTCACAATAGTAGTCCACTGAGGATATATAACATCAGCTAGGTAGTATCCTTTATTGTTGTTGTGGATGTTGATGTTAACGTTCACCGGCAGGCAGTTTGCCTTCGGCAAGCCTTGCAAACACCGGAGAGCGTTGGAGCACGTTCATATTATTGTGAGATCTGGCCATGCTGAAGAAAGTGTGCCAGATCCAGAGATCTTGTGACGCCACGACCACAAGTATGGCAGTGCAAGCCTTGACATGACCCCTATACTGCCCCTGCCAAGCAGAATGGCGGTTCTTCCACTCCCAGTGCATACAGTCTATGCTGCCAAGCATCCCCGGGAAGCCCCTGCTGGCATTCATTGCCAACAAGCGGGTTGTATCTTTAGTATTTGGCTCTTTCAAGTACTCAGGGGCAAACACTGTAATCACAGCCTTGCAGAACTTGTACATGGAGTCTAGACATGTAGACTCGCTCATACATACGTACTCATCAATGAGATCTCCAGGAACTCCATATGCAAGCGCCCGGATAGCTCCAGTGCATTTCTGATAAGAGGAGAAGCCAATCTTCCAAGGGCATCCTCCTTGCACTCGAAATACTTATCGTACCCGACCACTCCCTCCCGAATACGGTTGAAATATGCCTAGCCATACGGAAAGCGGTGCCAGAATAGATGATGTTTGAAGAACGGGTTGGGTGTTTCGAAGTAGTCCTTCCAAAGAAGGAAATGGTCGCTCTCTCGGTTGTGATTCAACGCCGGAGTGTGCCCCGAAATCGAGCCCCGGAACAACGGTCGCTGCCTACTAAGGTGGTCATGGACGACCAACACATCAACCACCATCTCCTCATCATCGAATGAAGAATCATCCGAGTCGCAAAGGAAATTGTGGAAAAAGAACTTGTCGGTGAAGTCCATTTGTACCTTTTGGGCAAACCGTCGAATAGCTTACGGGCGTCGTCAAAGAAGCAGGCCGACGAAGACATGTGCACCTTCCCTGAACTAGGTAGCTAGCCTGGCGGCGTTCGGCGAGTGTCCTGACGTTGTCAAAGGAGCTGGCCGGGAGCGCGGGTTGCCGAGGTGGTGCTCGCGCCGACGTCTGGAGGAAGCTGCGGTGGCCCGACGGCGAGGCGGTGATGGCGGCGACGTGGGAAGGTGACGTGCTGCAGGGAGGTGTGTGGGTGCGGACTGCTGGCAAGAGCACCGGAATTGGGCGGCGGCGGCGATGGGGTCGGATGGCCGGGGGCTTGCTATCAAAGGGAGGAAGAGAATGGCCTATGTGGCACTGACTGGCGGGCCAGGGGAAGAGTAGGCGGGCGTCGCGCGCGTCCGCCTCGTGTGCACGTCGACGCAAATGAGACCCAAATTTGGGTCAGGAATGGATCTCCCGCCGGCTGAAAAATGGACGCGCATCTGTTTGTCTCGGCGCGTTGGATCTATTTTTGTGCCTGTTTTAATTTGTACGGACACGCACGAATGAAATGGATCGATGTGTTGGAGTTGCTATTGTATGTTCAACAAATCAATTGAAAGAAGTTTTCTCGAAAAGAAAGACGTAGAAACGTCCAAAATCCCGCGTGTCCGTTCCGGAACCGAATCCGTTCCGAAGGTGCCCGTTTCGAACATCCGCTGTTTCTATTTTATATATTTAAAAAAGTACAGTATCAAGCCTCCCCGAAAAAGACGAGCTTCCCTCCCGAGTGAGCAGAGTCCCCGAGCGCGACAGTAGGGTTCCTAGCCGCCGCCGGCCCGCCGAACCGGCCAAAGCCTCCGCTACCCGGCCGCCTGTACAGGAGCCCTGAAGCGCCTCCCTCCGTCGAGCATCCGCTCCCAACGGGGGAGCAGGCCCTCCCGCACAGCAACGCCGCCGCCCGGAGCTGCGCCGGCGACCAATCCATAGGCAGGTAGCCACGACTCCTTCGTCCTTGC
Organism: Triticum timopheevii; assembly: GCA_963921465.1. Lineage (NCBI taxonomy): Eukaryota > Viridiplantae > Streptophyta > Magnoliopsida > Poales > Poaceae > Triticum > Triticum timopheevii. Next base: position 542,421,716 of record OY997270.1, on the reverse strand, counting down.
TCCTCCCTCCTTCCTCTTGCATCCTCTGCCCGTTCAATCTTTTTTCCTGATTTTTGTGTGGGATGAGTACTTGCTGTAGATTTGATATTGTGAGAATATAATGATGATTATTTCTTGATGAGTACTTGCAGCATGATTTTTCCGGTGCATGTTCAAGTTTACATGTGAAAGGATCTTGCTTGATAGGTGTTTGTCATAATGCTTGTAGGGGCAAATGTTTAGTTTGATTTTTTTCCAGATGAACAAATGTTCTGGTTTGAACATGTTAGCAGTGAAACACGCAATGATTGACGATATATGAAGAGGAAAAGATTAAATTGTTTTATCTGCACCGTCTTGGCCTGAAATCAATGCTTAGCAGTAACATGCAATTCTAGAGAGCAGGAGCTTTGTCTTGGTTATACTGGCCGAATTTGGTTAACACATTAGTACTACTAGTGGTGATACATGTCCCAAATCTTGCTTATGATTGGGAATATAGGGGTACTCTTACACTTTGTTGTTGATTATGTACTCTCTCTATATATATGAACCATTGCTGTCTTTTCCCGTGTTCAGGTTAGAGCTTCTGCACAGGTATGAGAGGGACCTACGATCCACTGCTCGGGACGCGGGTTGTGCAAAGAGCTGCTGTCCAAGGAAGTGTTCTCCATCAGCTATCTTTGATTTGGCGAGAGATCGAACCTTTCGTCCTCCTTGGAGCAGCTGTTGGCTTGGGTTGGGCAGCATGGAAGTACTACGATCGTAAAGCGGCTATCCGCACATACATGACCGGCAAGACAGTCGGACTGGTTGTTGGACGCGATGATGAGATCGACCGTGTTATTTCCATCCTCTGCCGCAAGACCAAGAACTGTGCCGCGCTAGTAGGCCACGCGGGGGTTGGCAAGACAGCCATCGCAGAGGGCCTCGCGCAGCGCATCGCTACCGGCAAGGTACCTGCTGCGCTTGCCGGGGCACGTGTCGTGGAGATCGACCTCGGGGCCATGGTTGCCGGGACCGTGATGCGCGGTATGTTTGAGGAGCGAATGAAAAGCGTGATAAAGCAGGCGGAGAATACGGGCAGCAAGATAATTCTCTTCATTGATGAGATGCATGTGCTTCCTCGTGCTGGTGATAGCCACGGAAATACAGACGCTTCCAGCTTGCTGAAGCCGGCTTTGGCCCGTGGTCGTATCCGCTGTGTAGGTGCGACGACTTTTGATGGTTACCGCAATTACATTGAGAAGGATCCTGCACTCGAGCGGCGATTCCAGAAGGTGCATATCGAGGAGCCAAGCACGCAGGCAACAATTGGCATTCTGCGGGGGTTAAAGCAGCAGTTCGAACAGCATCATGGCTTGGAAATCCAAGATGCTGCTCTTGTTGCTGCTGCGCAGCTTGCTGCCCGCTACATCACTGGTAAGGAATTTACTTATTTCTACGATTGTTTCTAGAGGTGATTAGGACGTACAGAACTATAGATGATCTTCTATGGTTATTGTCTGCCCCATCTTAAGGCTCCATAGTTCACATGCTAATTAAATTATCTGCATAGACTGCGATGTCCGATTCAAGGGAAAAAATATTAATTAGAGCCCCGTGAAGCACCCTTATGTTGCATTGTGGACATTTAGTTGAAATAATTCTAGATATACAATCTTTACTGGCCTGTGCATATAAATTGATGGTGTAACCTGCACTGCAAAATTTTCCTTTATGCCGAATAGCACCCATAAGTGTCAACAATGGATATATAATGGATTTTGTTGCTGTCTTTACCATAGGTCGGCAATTTCCGGATAAGGCTATTGATCTGATTGATGAGGCGTGCACTGCCACAATAAAAAGGGCGATCTCTGCAGATCCAATGAAGGGAGCAGCTGTTGTACCAAATGATGTCGCACAAGTAAGCATTTTCCTCACAACAACATGTGTATGTACTGTTTCAATCAATATTTGTCATGCAAATTCTAACGTTAACGTTGTCATTTGAAGGTTGTGAGCCAATGGACTGGAATTCCTGTCTGTACACTTGAGCAAGAAGAGAAGGATAAGTTAATCCACCTAGCAGACAGGCTGCATGAGCGAGTTGTTGGCCAGGATGAAGCGGTAAATTTGGTTGCTGAAACAGTGTTATGTTCTATGGCTGGCCTTGATCATCCCGGTCAACCCATAGGATCTTTCCTCTTCTTGGGCTCAACTGGTGTTGGAAAGACAAAGCTTGCAAAAGCTCTCGCCGAACAGCTATTTGGCAGTGAAAAGATGTTGGTTCGCTTTGACATGTCTGAATATGTTGGCACTGGATCTATTTCGCGCCTCATTGGAGCACCCCCAAGGTAATTTTTATTATATTTTGTAACATTGCATTAGTTCTTAGTCTTTAGCTTCATCGATACTAATTCTTCTTTGTAACTTCTTAAAGCCATGATGGCTATGATGACGGTGGGCAACTGACTGAGAAAGTTAGGAATCGCCCATACAGTGTCATCCTTTTTGATGAGGTGGAGAAGGCAGATCCCTCGGTGTTGAACATTTTTATTCAACTTCTTGATGATGGTGTGTTGACCGATGGCAAAGGACGGACGGTAGATTTCAAGAATACCATAATCATTATGACCTCAAATCTAGGAGCAGAGCACCTCACATCAGGAATGGCTGGAGAAATCACAATGGATGCTGCACGTGACCTTTTGATGAAACAGGTTTGTGAATCCCAGACTGCTGGTGTGAAGGCTCAGAAAACACTAAAAGCCTGAGTTTCTCATCATTATGACATTGTGCAGGTTCAGAAACACTTCAAACCTGAGTTCCTCAACAGGCTGAGTGAGATTGTGGTATTTGAGCCGCTTTTGCATGATAAACTGAAGGAGATTGTGAAAATCCAAATGAAGAGTGTCATTGCCAGGGTGGCTGACAAGGGCATCTCTCTTTTGGCAAGTGATGCTGCGTTGGATGTCATTTTATCGGAATCATACAACCCAGTAAGCATAACTTCGTTTTTGAAGCTTATTAAACACATGATTAGTCGCATGTTTTCATATCTGTGTGTATGTTTTGGTAACCATGCATGCTTCTTCTCTCATAGATGTACGGTGCAAGGCCCATAAGGAGATGGTTGGAGAAGAATGTGATGACTAAGCTGTCCCAAATGCTGGTGAAGGGTGAGGCCAGTGAAGGCTCGACGATCACCATTGGTGCTACGGATAACAGGAATATGCTCAAGTATGAAGTAGCGAAGAAGGCGGAACTTTCCGGTGTCGTTCGCAACACTGACAGCAGTGGTATGGCGGCTGTGGTGAGTCCCATAAAAAGAATTGTCTCTCTGTTAGCGAGGGTGACACTAAAGCATCCTGACGGGTCTGCGCTCAAGACCTTGTAGCGGGAGTCGCGACATAATCAGTTAAATTATGAGGAAAGCTAAACTCACGGTATAACTAGTATGATCAATTCCTCTCTGATTGGAAAGTTTATTTAACTCTAACTATAGGTTTGACAACTGCCGAGGAAAGCTGGTTAGTTCAACTTATGCGGAAGTTCCTGTGGTTGTATCTTATTACAGTCTGGTATCTAGGAATTGTAATTCTCTCGCTGTGTTCGTCTTTTGGCAAACCAAGTCTCTTGGAATTTGAAATCCTACTGTCTTCTGTAGCTTTAGTAGACCTTGAGTCAGTAGATGATATTCATTGTTCTGTAGCTTTAGACTTCGTAGCAGTAGAATTGCATACAGTCAATGCATTAGTGACATTGCAGATATTGTTCTTCTTCTGGGGCTGTGGAACACTGCACTGTAGAGGCAGATTGAAGTAGATCTTGCTGACAATTTTTTCGATTTATTAGTGTGTTGTGTCGATCCAATATTATGTGTATACATTTTATTTGAGGCCAAATTTTTTTTAAATAGCTCAAAAACTTTGGTTGAGCCGAGTTCTGACCGGTGAAAATCTGAATCCACAGCCTAGTCAGTTCGGTTGGCGGACCGGGTTTTTAAAGTATGGGACTGAGTGGGGAAGGGGAAGGAGGGCGGGTGGCGACGGTGGTGCTAGCGTATACCCGAGCGGGCCGAGCATCCCCTTCACTTGGTTCATTTTTCGTTGCCAGCGAGTGGACCTGGAAAAACCATTGTCGTTTCTTCTTTCACTCTATGAATTAACCCGACAAGTTATTTTCTTTTTAGAGAAAAGACTGAGCCGAGCCCGATATAGGGGCCGGACCTAATTCAACTTTGAATCAACAAAGTCATCAACCGGCCAAAATTAAGGAACCTATCAACTCATAGTCTTTTGGAGTTGTTGGTCAACGAATCGCAGTGACTATATATCTTGATGTTGTCCATCAGTCAGTGGCGGAGCTAGACCAAGAAGATGGAGGGGCCAAAGAGAAAGACAGTGGAAAACATGTCTATTTTTCCAATCTAAATCTCTATGTAGAAAAGTTTCTTCACTAAATTTGCCAAGGTTTGGGGGGGGGGGGGGGGGGGGGGGGGGGGCATGGCACCTGCAGGGATGCACAATAGCTCCGCCGGTGCCCTCAGTACTGTTGTCCCTGGAGTAACACTGTAGATAGGTTGATGAACCGTGGTGCAGCGCTTGTAGTGCATGGATTTGTTAAGTGCATGTTGGCTGCGTTTTGTCGTTGGGTATAATAACGAGCGGTTCCGTCTTGTATACTATCTAAAAAGAAGAAGATGCGGCTGGTGAACGCTGATATACTACTACAAGTACGTAGTAGAACCTAGGTCCTGATTCAAACAGAGCCTTGGAGATGAATGAATTCCTTGGACCGAATTAAATTACCGATCAAGCAAGGGGGGAAGGAAATCAAAAGCTGCAGCGTGGTGAAAGCCTTGTTTGTTGATGGAAAATGAACAGAAATGTTAACGCCCACACGTGTGGGCGTTGACCATCTCGATCACACGCATCCATCACCGTCCAGTACTATATGCACGAATCTTGACACAATTTGGCTGATTTTCTGTGCCACGTAGGATAAGGCGTGTGTGTGGTGTGTGACATAGTTCGTCCACACATCTATTTTACCACACAGAGGGGCCAATGTGTGGGCGTTTAGCAGTTCACCCACACACCAGTTTTTAGTCACGCACAAGGGTTGATGTGTGGGCATTTGCCATCTCGCCCAAACGCCCGTCTCCTCTCCCACACCCCAGCTGCTAGTTGCCATGTGTTTTTGCAGCGCACATGGCAACTGCCCCTAGTGTGCTTTATAAGCAGGTGGCAACTCTCTTTTTTTACCCGAGTTGCCATGTGTTTTTGCAGGGTACACGACAACTGCCTAGTGTGCACGTAAGCAGATGGCAACTCTCTTTTACCGAGTTGTCATGTGTTTTTGCATGGTACATGGCAACTGCCCCAACATGCACGTACATGGCAACTGCCCTAACGTGCACGTTAGCAGATGGCAACTCTTCCTTTTTACATGGCAACTGCCCTAGCATACTTGTGAGCACATGGCAACTCTCTCAACTGCCTAGTGTTAGTATGTGGCAACTCTTAAAGTTATGAAATCATGGCAACTACATTAGATCAGACCATACATGGCAACTACAGTTGAGCAACCATGGCAATTGCAGTTGTCCGACATAGCAACCGTAGTTCAGCGACATGGCAACTGCAGTTAAACCAACATGAACGGGGGTCTGGACCATGGCAACTGCGGGCGCGCGGTGGGCGTCACGCGTCGCGTGCGGGACCAGGAGGGTACGAGGCCTGACATACGGGCGTATGGGCGTTATCAACTTCGTCCACACGCACGCGTGCGAGAGGGTTCGGGAGGAAAAAAAAATGTGTGTGGGCATTAGTTGTTTTGCCCACACATAGGTGTGTGGCCTGGTTGCTGTTCATGCCACACAAGACGTGTGACACAACTACCTGATACAACACACGTGTGGCAGTTATGGGGACCCAGAATGAAAGACACACTTTTTCTTGCACTTTGCTGATGCCCACCATTGCTTCCTCCTTTGCCATGGTCACGTGAGGGGGTCCTGTGGGGCCAAAAGGCAGATGGGCGGACCCTCCCCTGTCGTCCAGTCTGTGTGTCCCCCAATCCCCAAAAAAAGCCACGTACCAGGAGCAACTGTTGGGGTGGTTGATGGGGAGGACGCAGAGCAAGAAACTGGTCAGGACAAAAATCGAAGCACGGTTGGGTTGCCATGCAATGCCAGGGCCGGTGGTGGAATGGAATGGATGACCCGCCCATTGGAGACCCACCCCGCCCGCCGGGGGATTCGTGCTGCCTCGCCTCCCTCCGGTCGGTCGCGGTGGGATTTTATCAGGACGAAACTGCCCCCTTCCATTCCATTCCCTCACTTGCCTTTCTTCCTCTTTGCGTCTCCAAGAGACTCTTGTTCTACTCCCGTTTCGCAGCCGCTGTGTGTTACCGTCACGTCCCACTGCCCTGCCCTGCCCTGCCTTGTATACGATGAGAGCCAGCTAGAGCGCCGGACGCCGGCCACCACTCTCATCGCACGCGCCCGTCCCGTTGATCCCCAACGGACAAATCTCCCGACCCGTCCCGTTCCGTGCACTGCCGTACATACCCGCGCGAAAACAGTCCGCGTACAACCCACGCCACGGCGCCGGTTGAGAGCAGACGTCACCGCGCGCGGCATCCCACGCGCCCCTGCAACCTTTGCTTTCGCCACCTTTCTTTCCGGCAGCAGGCAACGCTTGGACTCTTATGGTCAGCCGCTGTGCATGTTGCAGGGAGAGACGACCGTGCCCATCTTTTCCCTCCCAACCACTACTGTGCTACTCTTGTTACACCCAAACTGAAACTACTTTTGTGCTCTCGCTCGTTTACCATGCAACGACGCAGCACGCAGGGGCAGAGTGGCAGGGTGGTGGTGGACGCCAGATGCTGCCACGCAACGTCTCGCCGATCCCATCCCATCCCATCAGCCCAGCGGCGAGCCCAACGACAGCACCGTTTGGTCTGTTTTGCCCAAATTGAAAGAACAATTTGTCCAACTAATATATATATATATATATATATATGAATTATTGCTAATTGATATTCATCCAACCATTTTGTAGCGTTCACGTTCACATGCCAGTGCATCAACAAGAGTTCATAAATCCACCCGCAAAAAAAAACAAGAGTTCATAAATCGAGCTTACTTGTACAAGACTAGCAATACCTGACGAAGGGTTGAATTCACAAATACAAATACTCATCTAAATGTTCTCCTAATTATGATTGGATGTACCTGCAGATTAAATACAAGTACTAGCAATACCTCAAAAGAATATTTGTAATTTGTTTTGTATTTCCTGACTGGAAGACAACTAAAAACAAAGTTGAATCCACATAATTATTGTTCATTGTTTCAGTGGACATCCAACGTCTGTTGTCACCCTCCGCCCGGAATACAATTTAATTTGTACATAATTTAGCAAACAAGGCGGAATACATTCAAACTAACATAAGTCCGGACATAATTCACATAAACCGGACGATATTTCTTTTGTTGAACTAAAACCTAAAAGACCCTAAACTAATATGTAGTGGACGGTGACCTCGTACACCTGGTCGAGCTAGCATCGAGTCGCCGTGGCATCTCGCTCGCCGGCCTCCTTCGAGTCGCCGCGCGCCAACGCCTCCACGATCCGCTGGGAGGCCGCCGACGCTCCCCGCGCCCGCGCCCTGGCCGCGCCCCACGGTGGCCGCGCCGGCCCGCGCCCACGCCTGCGCCTCGCCTGCCCGCGAGCTCGAGCTCTCGCTCGCTGGTGCTCCCGTGCGGTCGCCGTGGCATCTCGTCGCTGCGCCTGGCAGAGGAGGGAGGAGGAAGAGCATCGAGTCGCCGTGGCATCTCGCTCGCCGGACGCGAGCAGCTCGCCGGCCTCCCTCGAGTCGCCGCGCGCCAATGCCTCCACGATCCGCTGGGAGGCCGCCGACGCTCCCCACGCCCGCGGTGGCCGCGCCCTGGCCGGCCCCCGCCCTGGCTGCCCCGCGGTGGCCGCGCCCCGCGGTGGCCGCGCCGGCCCGCGCCTACGCCTGCGCCTCGCCTTCCCGCGAGCTCGCGCTCTCACTCACCAGTGCGCCCGTGCGGTCGCCGTGGCATCTCGTCGCCGCGCCGAGCAGAGGGGGGAGGAGGAAGAGCATCGAGTCGCCGTGGCATCTCGCTCGCCGGCCTCCCTCGAGTCGCCGCGTGCGAACGCCTCCATGATCCGCTGGGAGGCCGCCGACGCTCCCCGCGCCCGCGGTGGCCGCGCCGGCGCGCGCCCACGCCTGTGCCTTGCCTGCCCGCGAGCTCGCGCTCTCGCTCGCTGGTGCGCCCGTGCGGTCGCCGTGGCATCTCGTCGCCGCGCCGGGCAGAGGGAGGAGGAAGAGCATCGAGTCGCCGTGGCATCTCGCTCGCCGGACGCGAGCAGCTCGCCGGCCTCCCTCGAGTCGCCGCGCGCCAACGCCTCCACGATCCGCTGGGAAGCCGCCGCCGCCCCTGCGCCCGCGGTGGCCGCGCCCTGGCCGGCCCCCGCCCTGGCTGCCCCGCGGTGGCCACGCCCGCGCCCTGGCCGCGCCCCGCGGTGGTCGCGCCCACGCCCTGGCCGCCCCACGGTGGCCGCGCTGGCCCGCGCCCACGCATGCGCCTCGCCTGCCCGCGAGCTCGCGCTCTCACTCGCCGGTGCGCCCATGCGGTCGCCGTGGCCTCTCGTCGCCGCGCCGAGCAGAGGAGGGAGGAGGAAGAGCATCGAGTCGCCGTGGCATCTCGCTCGCCGGACGCGAGCAGCTCGCCGTCCTCCCACGAGTCGCCGCATGCCAACGCCTCCACGATCCGCTGGGAGGCCGCCGACGCTCCCCGCGCCGGCCCGTGCCCACGCCTGCCCGCGAGCTTGCGCTCTCGCTCGCCTGTGCGCCCGTGCGGTCGCCATGGCATCTTGTCGCCGCGCCGGCCAGAGGAGGGAGGAGGAAGAGCATCGAGTCGCCGTGGCATCTCGCTCGCCGGACGCGAGCAGCTCGCTGGCCTCCCTCGAGTCACCGCACGCCAACGCCTCCACGATCCGCTGGGAGGCCGCCGATGCTCCCCGCGCCCGCGTTGGCCGCGCCCTGGCCGTCCCGCGGTGGTCGCGCCGGCCCGCGCCCTGGCCGGCCTGCGCCCTGGCCGCCCCGCGGTGGCCGCGCCTGCGGCCTGGCCGCCCTGTGGTGGCTGCGATCGCAGCGCTTGCCCGCGCCGCCGCCCCCTGCTCGCGCGCCCGTGCCGCCGCGCCCGTGCGGTGGAGTTGGTCTGAGGTCGTGCAGTGGAGCTGCCGGCACGCCGTGGCGGTGGCCGCGAAGGAGGAGTCGGCCACCCGTCCCGCCACTGCGGTCGCCCAGCCACCAAGCGTGCGCCTACCCGGCCGGGCCGGTTCTGCAACCACCAGCGCCCGCGCGCGCTCGCCGTGTGCGGCGTCGCCGTCGCCGGTCCATGCTCGCCCCGCCCGTGCCGCTCTGGGGTCACCGCCCTAGCTTGCGCCTAGTGCTCCTGCCTTGCCGGAGCTCGTCGTGTAGGCTAGCGGCAGCACGTAGCAGGCATCCATGGCCGGGGAAAAAGAGAAAAAGGAGGAAAGAGGGGATGGGTGGGTAGATGATTCCTTTTTATTTGTATGACAGGCGGGCCACACTACACATGCAAGCGGACCGAGGCGGACGAGGAGTGGCCAGAGAGTGTCCGTCCGTGTCCGCTTCGGGCCCAAAACGAGACCAATTTTGATCCAGAGATGGGGTAAAACGGACACGAAATGGACAAAAAAGTAAAATGGGGTCTGCCGCTGGGTCGTCTGCTTTGTCCGTTTTACCTCAAACGGACGCACCCGAATAAAATGGGGTTCGTGCGGTGGAGTTGGCCTCAGCCGAGCGGCGAGCCAAACGACAGCAGCGTCGCCTTGTCCTCGACGTGCTGTGTGACTACTACGACTATGCAATTCCTTTGGTCACTCGTCGGTACTGTGCGGCACACTGCACCCATTGCTGGGTTACAAGTTACTCTATGATGCTACATTACCAGCTGTGTGTATGCTTTGACGTAGGTTATGAAAAACATCTAAGAGCAACTCCAACGCGCCGACCCAAACGGACGGTGCTTTTTTTCCGCTTTTGTCCGTCTGGGTCGGCCGCCTGCCCGGCGTCCGTCCTCTTTTAGATTTGGATCGACAATGCGTTCAGCGCGCCGACCCAATTTCATGACCGCGCGCGCATAGATCATGCCAGCGGCCATGTTGTCGCCCTGGTTTTGGCGCTCGAGTGCACGGGAAAGGTTCGCGCGTGCGGGGAAAAATCGGCCTAGCGCGCGCTGGTTCTGGCACGCCGCAGCCGGCGTTATAAGAAGGCGCTCCCTTCACACTCTGCCCGCGGCCCACTCGTCTTGCCCCCTCTCACTAGCCTCGCCGCCTCTGTGCCACCGTGTCGATGCGCCGCCTAGGCGCTTCGGATTTTCGCGGAGTCCGCGAGCGCCGCTCCAGCGCCTTCTCCTTCGATATCTGGTTTGCTGAGAAACGCCTCATTCTCGGCACCTTCGACACCGCAGAGGAGGCGGCCCGCGCGTACAACGCGGCGGCTTGGCACCTCCGGCGGCCTAGTCGGGAGATGAATTTTTCGGATGTATCGACGAGCCAGTGGGCACAGGATCTCGCGCCTCTCCCGCGGCTTTTCATCGACGAAGAGCGTCGTGACAACCAGAGGCGCCGAGATGGACGTGGAAGCCATGGCGGTGTGGCGCGAACGCTTCCCGCAGGACATCGTCAACGAGCACCAGTTCTACAAGCAAAGGAGGATGGAGAGGGAGGCGAGGAGGACGGAGCGAGCCACCTATCGGGAGGACAAGCGTGCATGGAAGTAGACCGCTCAATTGAACATGAAGCTAGGAGAAGCGTCGTCCTGGGACTCCGAGGAGATGACGCCTACATTCAGACGTCGTAGGAGGACATTACCGAGTCGGAGTCGGAAAATGACGAGTAGTTGATCTTTTCTTTTATCTGTCTATGCTAGAACTATCTATGTATCCTTTTTCTATTGGAGAAAATGGCCGGCGGCATCGGCGACGAAGCAGGCGGGCGAGAGTGTGTTGTTGGATGGGGGGAGGCCAATGTGCCACCGACCAGCGGGCCAGGGGAGGAGAGAGGGCGAGCGCGCGCGCGTCCATCTTATGTCCACGCCGACGCAAATCCGGCTCAAAAATTGGTCGGGAATGGGTCGGCAGGCGGACGAAAAGCGGACGCGCGTCCATTTGGGTCGGCACGTTGGACCGCCTTTTCTGTCCGCGCTGACCCAAACGGACGGCGATGGACAAAATGGGTCGCCCCATTGGAGTTGCTCTAATGATCTATGTATAAATGGATTGACACTTTTATGCATCTTTTTCAACATATAAAACACACACACATACACCATTGTATAAAGAGTTTGCAATAAGAGCATCTACAGCCGGGCGGTCACTGTCCGGTTACGTTTTTTCGACCCTGACGGGCTCTTTAAACGGCCCTCAAACGCCCAGGCTGACCGGCACCCCTCCCATATCCAGCCCAAATATGGAGCGGGTATGGGGACGTCCGGGCACGCCCGCCACGTCGGACCCGACAGTTTGACCCCACCCCCAAATTACACCAAACCAGCCCCCCCCCCAGAGCTATCAGATCCATTTGCTCTCTCCCTCTTCTTCCTCCTCCATGCTGTCCAGCTCGCAACTCCGTCGCTGCCACCGCGCGCGCTCCGCAACCATTCCTAGCCTTCCTGCCAGCAGCTTCGGGAGAGCAGTCCGCCCTCTCGTCCTCGCTGCGAGGGATGTCGTCTCCGGCCCGGACGCCAACGCGGTACGTCCGACAACTCTCTGGCTCCGCCTTGCACTTGATGTGTTCGACACATTGTTTGACTGGATTTTTTGTAATATTGTCAGGGAAAACGATGGATTATGAGGCTTCATCGGAAGAGGAGTATGGACCGACGGAGTTTGACCAAATGATTCAAGATGATTTCTTTGATTTCTCGGATTCGGACGAAGAAGTGGACATGATTATGTTCATGAGCATGCAAGAGGAAATGGACCAACAAGTGGAGCATATTCTCAAGTTCAAGGGCTCAATCAAAGGAAGAAGAGTGATCAACCGGGGTAAGGTGTCTAGAGCAAAGCTATTGCACAAGGACTACTTTGCTCCCAAACTTGCTTTCCCGGATGATCCATGGTTTCGTCACCGTTTTCGCATGCGAAAACCATTGTTTTTGCACATTGTGGAGGGAGTGGAGGCACACAACGACTACTTCAAGCTCAGAAGGGATTGCTGCGGCCAACTCTCTTTATCGGCCAAGCAGAAGTGCGCGGTTGCTCTGAGGATGCTTGCACTTGGTACTACTGTAGATGCCGTTGGTGAGATGGTCAGGATAGGAGAGAGCTCGTGCTTGAAGACTACTGTCCAGTTCGCCCGCGCCGTGGTGGAGGTGTTTGGACCTAAGTATCTCAAAGAACCAAATGCGCAGGACATGGATAAGTTGTTGGCTACTCGAGACGCAACGGGGTTTCCAGGAATGCTCGTATCAATTGATTGCATGAATTGGCAATGGAAGAACTTCCACAAAGGTCCGCCGGGAATGTATCAAGGTCACACCAGAGAGGCCACCATCATACTAGAAGCGGTGGCGTCACATGGCTTATGGATTTGACAAGCTTTCTTTGGAATGCCCGGTTCTCACAACGACATCAACATGCTTCAACGATATCCGGTGTTCAGGAGGCTTTGCAATGGGGAATCACCGCTGTGCAACTACCCCGTCAACGACCGAGACTATAACATGGGGTACTATCTTGCCGATGGTATCTATCCTCAGTGGGCGGCGTTTGTGAAGACCATATATGAGCTGTGTGGCAATAAACAGAGCCAATTCGCAATAATGCAGGAAGCGGCTAGGAAGGATGTGTTGAGGGCATTTGGTGTGCTTCAGGCTTGTTGGGGAATTGTGTGAAGCGCTGCAATGATGTGGGAATCAGAAACTTTGTGGCAGTTGATGACATGTTGTGTTATTCTGCACAATATGATTGTCGAGGATGAGGGTGATGGTGTACCCAAACCGATGATTTTGATGCAAAGATGGAGAACAAGTTGAAATCCCGGAAGATCAAGATGCAGCTCACCTGATGAACTTTCATCTTTCTTTCAAGAGAGAAGCCACTCTACAAGAAAGGGAAGAATTGGTGCAAGAAAGGGAAGAATTGGTGCTTGAAGTAATAGGGTACCCACGTTTCTGTGTATTTGTATAGATTCTCGAAGTGGGAGTCAGTCATAGCCTCATACTTCATCATCAGCTCACACCACCCTGCCTCAAACTCCTTTGGCGTCAAGCTAAAGTCAACACAATTGTTGAAATATTTTGACAAGCCAGGGTTTCGCCCCAACAGTGCTCCAAGCTTCTCTTGTGCTTTTTTCATAATATGCCAGCGACAACATCGGTGCACACTTGTAGGGAAGATCTTTTTAATTGACTGTGCCATTGTGATGTCTTGGTCGGTTATGATGTTGGTGGGTGCTACATTATGGATTGCCTCGAGGAAGGTTTGGAATAGCCAATCAAATCTTGACGCCAACTCTTGCCTAACAAAACCATAGCCCAACATGAATGACTGCCCATGCCTGTTAATCCCAATGAATGGTGCAAAGGGCATGTTGTACATGTTAGTCATATACGTTGTGTCAAAGGAGACACAATCATGATAAGATTCCACATAGGCCTTCCTTGCTGCACCATCGACCCAGAAAATATTCTCAACCCTGTCACTAGTAGAAAAAGGGCCATTTGTCCCGGTTTGTAAGGGCCTTTTGTCCCGATTTAGGAACCGGGACTAAAAGGTCGTTACTAATGCCCTTAGCCTTTAGTCCCGGTTCTTACACGAACCGGGACAGATGGGCCTCCACGTGGCCGTTGCGGCCAGCCTAGGCAGGGGGGCCTTTGGTCCCGGTTGGTGACACCAACCGGGAGCAAAAGGCATCCACGCGTCAGCAGCTGGCTGGAGCTGAGGTTTTTTTTGAAAGGGGCTGGTTTAGGGGTTTTGGGGGTTAATTTAGGTTGTTATTAGCTAGCTAATAGAGAGAAGTGTCCTATCTTATATATCTCCATGCTTGGTTTACCAACGCTACTGCTATGCCTAACATTAACATGGCTTAGATTGAAGTGAAGGCAACATGTGGTGCATGCCAAAAGTAATACTAATCCTAACTTGATCAAGTTTGGATTGTACTACTTTCGACATGCACCACATGCATGTTGCCTTCACTTCAATCCAATCCATGTTCATTTCGCCCGCTGATATATAATAACTCTTCATGCCCGCATCATGTATCATCATATATAATAACAAGTCCTACTAATTAATCATCATCATACAACTTCTACTCGTTATTAATAACAAGTCATACGATCATCATCCTCATAGTCATCGAACCAACCCTACTTAATTGTTCTTAGCACATGATCATCAGTATTAGGTAGGACCTAAAGATCCTCTTTAAGGTAAAATAGCATAAAACAATATAGACCCTGACTCTCCATTATGGAGAATGGAGATCATCCTGTCTCCAATTCTTGTGCTTCGCTTCCTTTTTCTTCCAAGAACCTCCTTACGACCGTCCATATATTTTTTCCATTCTTTGATTGTCATGTCTCAACTTCTTTTAGAAATCTGGTATGGACAGTTGAGATTCGTAGGATGACCTGGTTGTATGTTCAAAACATCAAGGCGACCGTGCTGATACATCAGATGAGGCACACAATCATTCAGGATTATCTATTGAAAAACATAGTAATAACTTCATAGTTAGCAATGATGTACTAGTTTTAGAAGTATGCAAAAGATGCACAGATGTCGTAATAGTAAAAATGCTTACCAGGGTATCTCCATGGTAGTTACCGTAGTTCAACACGTGCACTAGTGGCACATATTGACCATAATGTTGAGGAGTTCGATTGTAGATATTGTAATTCTCAAGATCAGTACAAAATGCGATCAGATGATTTTTCTCCTAATAAGTTAATTCGGAGCCATCGGTGTAGTGGGTTTTGTCTACCATCTTCCGCACATTCTTTGAAGAATGAAAATAAGCTGTCAATGGAAATAAGTTGTCAACTATTTTGAAATGAACAATATAAATTACTTAATAACTATGTTTGAGAAGGTCACATAGGGGAAGAATTGGAAGCGTATCAACAAGGACCCAAATGTCCATATTGTCTTGCTCGATTTTAGGATCACCAAGATCCATGGTGACAAGCATACCCTCATCAAAACCATACATCTTGCAAAGTGCTTCCCAATTTTTGCAACCAAAATGGGTTACACTCTCAGAATTGTACAACTTTACTTCAAAATCCACACCATGATGGGTCCTTAGGTGAATTTTTCTTTGTTTCTATACTTTCATGGTCTTCAAACCCCATCCTCTCCAAGACATAGCGTCTTGCATAGCATGGGATAAGCTAGTCGAATTGGGAAAGATGAAAAGTACACGTTGAAATAGTTGAAGTCATGCTTAATTACGAAAAAAAATCTTTTTGTTGTTGCGTACCCTTTCAACATCGAAGGTCTCCTCGAGCTTAATGCTGAAGCGCCGATCTTCGTCCAACTCAAGGAACCTGTCGCACATACCTCGGTCATCGTGGCACAAGTCGCACTCCCCCGGGCGGTTTTTGTCGTCCGAGTATGACATTTCCTATGTTCATAATTCAAATATTAAACCTGTACAATTAAATGTTAAACTCGCTACCCCCACGACAACATTCGGGATTCTTCGTCCTCTCATATATGGTGGAGACTCGAAATACTTAAAGCCAACCAAGGACTCATATTATAGGACTCATATTGACATGGAGATTTGGCTGGTCTCACCTCGAGGTCGGAGGGGGGTCGGTGACGGGGACGACGACACGGATGATGGAGGGGGCTCCTAGATTTATGTAAAAACAAAAACCCTATGAGCTATCAAGTAATCAAATGCATACGCCTTGCATAGTGCTCTCCAATTTTAGCATTCATAGTAGGAGTACTTTTCCAATTTGAGCATTCAATAAGCAAAACCAAATCGTAAAATAAAGTAGTATTAAAATTAGCATGCATTCAATTATAAGAAAAACTACATCATCTCTTGTGTCCGTACATCGTCGAATATTATCACTAATACTCCTCGAATACTATCACACATATAGCATCGCTAATACAGCTAGAACCGTAGCGCCTGACGGGTATCATCGCGGGCGGTGGACACCCAAAGAGAAGGAACCATCACAGGGTCATAGCTCCAGTGAGATCCCTGAAGAACCTACCAGGTATTGTCGAACCTGCCCTCCAACGCAACCATGTAGCACGGACATGCTCGTACTCCTCGCTGACACGGTGACGTACCACCTCCGTGGTGTTCGGAAGCCTCGGGGCCGTCACTGGCCCACGCGACCGCCACCAAACAAGGATGGGGTCAACGACGGGCTGGCTCCTCACCAACCTACACCCCTCGAAAGGTAGCACCTCCCAATACCAGCCCGGTGGAGCCCAGTCCCGGACATGGCCCCTTTGATCAACCCGGCCTCCTCCGCCGAGTCGACGACGAGGATGCGGGATAGGCATCATCGGTGTCGATGCGGGATTAATTGCTTGAACTAAAAAAATAAACTAGTTCTATTAATTTTCTTGCTAAAAATAAACTACTTCTATATATAGTAAAATAAAGTAGTTTTATTAAATTTACTATTCAACTACTAAGCACTTACTATAAATAAATAAAATAAAGTAGTACTTACTAAAAATAAACTACTTCTATATATAGTAAAATTTAATAAAGTAGTTTTATTAAATCAACTAGTTCAACTACTAAGCACTAACCTAAAATCGATATCGACTAACCTAAATAAAAAATTAATACATATATGAAAAAAAACATATATAAACAAAAAAATGCTATGAACATTATATTCATACATACATAGCCACATCCATTCATCATATAGCTACCACATTATTCATACAAACAAAAAAATGCAATGAACAAAAAAATAATACAGATTATATGAAAAAAAGCACTGAACAGAGTCATGGCGGTGGCAGCTCACATCGGGGGCGACCGGCGAGGCGGGCGGCGATGGCCACGATGGGGGGTGCGGGCCGGGGCAGGGGCGTGGCTGGCGACGGCGGCGTCGGTAGGGGTCGAGGTGCAGGGGGGCGCGACCGGGTGTGCTCGGGGGCGGCGAAGGGCGACGGCGTGGGCGGCGGACGGCGTCGGCGTGGGCACGGGGGCGGCGGACGGCGTCGGCATGGGCACGAGCGACGGCGACGGCGGCGGGGCAGCCTGGCGGCGTCGAGGAGTTCGGCGCGTCGGGGGCAACTGGCGATGGAAATCTGAAAATTTCCTAAGTGCTGGCTTATATAGCAAAGGCTTGGGTCCCGGTTCATCGCACCAACCGGGACCAATGCCCCCCTTTAGTCCCGGTTGGTGCCACCAACCGGGACCAAAGGTCTCTTTTCAGCAGCCCAAAGGGCGGGATCCAGAGGGCTTTGGTCCCGGTTGGTGGCACCAACCGGGACTAAAGGGGGGGCATTGGTACCGGTTGGTGGCACGAACCGGGACCAAAGGTTTGCATTGGTCCCGGTTCGTGGCACCAACCGGGACCAATGTCCTGCGGCTAGCCGTGATGCGATGGGATGTTTAGTCTCACCTTGCTAGCCGAGGAGCAGCATGATCGGTTTATAAGCCCTGCCCCGCCAGCTCCATTGAGCTCCTCTCAACCGCAGGCCTCTGGGCCTAATCATACAGTGCTATGCCTGTGGGCCTGCTGGGCCTTCTGCGGGCCTGAATCCTGGCCCATGGATGGGTTCTAGTCGTATTCAGGCCGTGGTGGCCCAGTAGGTGACATTTTTTTACTTTTTCCCCAGTTTTTTTATTTTCTTTTTTGCTTTTTTTATTTTATTTTGTTTCTACTTACAACAAAATACTTACTGTTGCTATTTTATTTATTTCAGGAACATTCTTTTTGCTTATAATGTTTTGAACAGAAAATACTTTGGTAATTTTAGGTCAATAAATTTTATTTATGCTATTAAAGTTTATTTTATTTTATTTTATTTTGTTTCTACTTATATATTTTATTAAATTTTATTTATGTTATTAAATTTTATTTTGTTTCATCCCTTTCTGACTTCATTTGTTATTTTTCATGCATTTACTGATTATTTTGAGCTATAAGACCCTGAAATTGAAAAGCATTTCAAATGAACTCCGAAAATGTTGGAATTTGGCATGGTATCATCATTTCATCCATATAGCATGTGCAAGAAAGTTGAGAGGGTTACGACAAAAACTGGATGCACTTCATGTACAAAACGGACAATCTCTTTTGAAGTATCAGGATTTCATACGGAAACTCATCTGTTACAAAGGGATTTCATTTTTTAAACTTATTTGAACTCCTGACTTTTTGTGTGTTCAAAATGCACCATTCAAAGCCACATAATCAATTTTCAACCCTTTCTGACTTCATTTGTTATTTTTCATGCATTTACTGATTATTTTGAGCTATAAGACCCTGAAATTGAAAAGCAGTTCAAATGAACTCTGAAAAGGTTGAAAGTTGGCATGGTATCATCATTTCATCCACATAGCATGTGCAAGAAAGTTGAGAGGGTTACGGCAAAAACTGGATGCACTTCGTGTACAAAACGGACAACCTCTTTCGAAGTATTAGGATTTCATACGGAATCTTGTCTGTTACAACAGGCATTTCAAATGAACTACGAAAAGGTTCAAAGTTGGTATGGTATCATCATAATAGTTGTGGAGAGAAAGTCTTCACTTTTTCTTCGCTTGTGTCATTTCCTTATTGCGCCGTAACCATGGATAATCTTCATCATTTATCAGGATGCTTGGGTCAGCCTTGACTTTGAAGGGAGGAATTTCATGAAACTTTTCATAATCTTCGGACATGTCTGTCTTGCCCTCCACTCCCATGATGTTCTTTTTTCCTGAAAGAACTATGTGGCGCTTTGGCTCATCGTATGATGTATTCACTTCCTTATCTTTTCTTTTTCTCGGTTTGGTGGACATGTCCTTCACATAGATAACATGTGCCACATCATTGGCTAGGACGAACAGTTCGTTAGTGTACCCAAGATTGTTCAGATCCACTGTTGTCCTTCCATACTGTGCACTACAAAAAAAAGAAACATCCGTGACATTTTGGGCCAAATGATTTTTTTTCTGTCATACATATGACATTTCTATGATGATAATTGTGACAAAACCCAGTATCATCATAGATATGGTGGGCTCCTACTTCTATGACAAAAAATCATGACAGAAAATGGGCTTTTCGTCCTGGGCGGGCCGGAGACGCAGCTGCATGACATTCTTTGGGCAGTCCATGACGGAAAAAACTGTGGTAGAAGCGAGGGGGAGGAAAATTTTGGGGAGTTGCTGGTTACGGTGGGAGGTTGGGGGCGGAGCGATGCACGTTTCTCTCGTACATACGCGCGTGTGTGCGAGGCGTTGGCTCTAACTAAACCCGAGCGAGGCATTGGGCTCTAACTGAACCCAAGCGATTGCACTGCAGGTACGCGTTACTAAAACCGAGCGATCGATCGATGGCTTTTAACTGAACCCAATGGAGCGATTCCTTTGCTACTGCTGCTAACTGAAGCCAATCGATTGGATGAACAGTGAGTGTTGCGGGGGGGGGGGGGGGGGGGGGGTTGGATGAAAAGTGAGCGGCGGCGTTGCCTCTGGATGAACAGGAACCCGTGGTGTGGAGGGCTGGATGAACAGTAGACGGTGGAGGGGTGGTTGAACAGGACCCCATGGTGTGGAGGGCTGGATGAACAGTAGACGGTGGAGGGGTGCCCGTGGAGGGGTGGTTGAACAGTAGCCGGTGGAGTAGCGCGCGATGGAGGCTGGATGAATAGGAGCCCGTGGAGGCTGGAGGAGGTCGACGGTAGCCCGTGGAGGCTGGAGGAGGTCGACGGTGGAGATGAACAGTATCCCGTGGAGTCCCGTTTTGCGGTACGCCACACCCCTCCCGATGAACAGGACCCCCGTTTCGACCGTAGGAGGTCTGTTTCGTCCGTTTTGCGGTATGCCACACCCCTCCCGATCAACAGGACCCCCGTTTCGACTGTAGCGCTCCAACACAAGTCCGTTTCGTCCGTTTTGCGGTACGCCAAACCCCTCTCGATTAACAGGACCCCCGTTTCGACTATAGGAGGTCTGTTTCCTCCGTTTTGCGGTACGCCACACCCCTCCCGATCAACAGGACCCCCGTTTCGACCGCAGGAGGTCCGTTTCCTCCGTTCTGCGGTATGCCAGGCCTCGTTTCCATCTCCTGTTCCGTCCAAGCCGGTTGGCTCCCACGCGTTCCGTTGCCTCCCGATGAACACGACGCATTACATTGCCTCCCCATGAACACGACGCATTTGGTTGCCTCCCCATGAACACGACGCATTCCGTTGTCTCCCCATGAACACGACGCATTCCGTTGCCTCCCCATGAACACGAGCCCTCGCCGTACGTATGCGCGACTAGGCGTTCGAGACCCCGCCCGTATGTACACATCGTGGCCGTATTTTCTTTCTTACACGCTGGCCATTGTACGTACGTGTACATGCTACTTGCGCGCCTCTACTACGACACGTGCGCGCCTCTACTACGACACGTGCGCGCCTCTACATCGAGCAGTATATATGTACGTACAAGTTCGCGACCAAAATGACAACGCTACCTACGCTTCGACCAGGTGGGTCCCCACTGTCAGGCAGTTCCTTGCGTGCGAAAATGTAGTTGGTGGGTCCCAGCAGTCAAAGGGGCGAATCGTTTTTTTTGCCCGGACGCACTTCCTTTGCGTGCGAAGATGTAGCTGGTGGGTCCCAGCAGTCAGGGGGGCAAATCGTTTTTTTTGCCCGGATGCACTTTCTTGCGTGCGAAGATGTAGCTGGTGGGTCCCAGCAGTCAGGGGGGCGAATCGTTTTTTTGCCCGGACACACTTGCGCGCGAAGATGTAGCTGGTGGGTCCCAGCAGTCAGGGGGGAACTTTTTTTCGCGAAATACGGTGACCTGTCCGGTGGGTCCCTGCTGTCAGGTGGAGGAATCATTATTTTCCACGTAATAAGGATGCACTTCCTTGCTGTGGCCGTGGACCCAGCTGTCAGCCTCTCCACGTACAGTCCACGTCCGATGGAAGTCATTCTTTGACCATGTTGACCACGCCGCGCCGAGGGCACCACGGCGGTGGACGACAGCGAGGCCTAGGAATTGGACGACTCGGAGCCGGGGAAGACGCAGCAGTGGATGCCCACACGAAGAGGAGTACGAGGGTTCACTGGTTCGGCTGCGGTGTGGGGCTGCTGTCGCCGTAGATTAACAGGGGGTGTGGGTGAGTAGAGGGATGGCCTGGCCAGTGGTGAGAGTAGTAGGGGGCGGTGAGGCCTCCGCGGCATCACAGCCGGCCACGGCAGGCAGGAGCACGTGGCACGACCGGCGCTGGTTTGGGCGGCTGGAGCAAGAAGACCAGAGGTTGAAGAAGCACTACAACCGTTGGATGAACATCGTACGGTAATAGGAGCTAGAATCGTTCATATTTACTAAGTTGACAAAGCCCTCCGTCCCCGTCAACTTGGTAGGCCCACAAGTCATCCTCCCAGTATGCTGGGTTCCAGCTGGCAGGGGGAGTATTCATATTTTTGTGCGTAATAAGGAGGCACTTCCTTGCGTGCAAAGATAGCTGGTGGGTCTGACAAGTCAGCGGGGGGCATGTTTTTTTTGCGAAATACAGAGGCCCTTCCGGTGGGTCCCAGATGTCAGGTGGAGGAATCATTATTTTGCGCGTAATAAGGCGACATTTCCTTGTGTGCAGCCGTGGACCCAGCTGTCAGCCTCTCCACGCACAGCCTACTTCCGATGGTGTCGTTCGTTGACCATGTTGACCACGCCGCGCCGAGCGCATCCAAGGTGGTGGACGACGGCGAGGCCCCGGACAGCAACGAGCCGGAGATGGGAAGACGCGGGAGTAGAGTCGCAGACGGAGAGGTGTACGAGGGTTAATTGGTTCTAGTGCGGTGTGGTTCGGCAGTCGGTGGAGAAGAACAGGAGGTGTGGAGTGTTGGAGGGATGGCCTGGCCAACGGTGGAGTAGCGCTTCATAGCGAAGCGTGCTAAGCAGAGCTGCTAGTAGCAGGAGGCGGGAGGTGGTCCCGGCGGCGCTGGAGGAAGAAGACGAGAGATTGAAGATGGATGCCGGCCGTTGGATGTAAATCCAACGACTAACATGTCAAAATCATTTGTTGACTAAATTTACAATGACTTGCGTTGGCTTCGACCTATTGGCCCACATTTCAGCCTCCAAAAATGTGGCACGTATTCAACCCATTTTTTCAGAATTTACAGTCTTTTTTTGCCGGTAGAATTTACAGTCAATTTGATCTTTTTTTCGAATTACAGCCATTAGCTGGGCTGGGTGAACAATTAATGTAGCTTTCATGTGGCCTATTTATTTTATTTCCTAAAAAATCACAGGCCATCTGCACTTTATCTAGATACACGATTTTGCTGGGCAGATTCTAATTATAATGTTGGGTTGGGCCAGCAATGTTATCAAAAAATAAAAATGGGTTGAGCATTTTGTTATAAATATATTTAAATAATAAGTGATATTATTACATTCGTCCTTAAATCTTACCAAGCTTTTGTACACAATCACTAGGATTTTCGTGCCAAAACAATCCAGGATTTTATTTGTTAAGAAATTATTTTTATAAGTTAATAATATGTGGGATATTGTTTTCTTACATATGTAAGTATCTGTTAAATATATGATGACAATAAAAATAATATATAATAACATATAAAATAATTTAAATATATATAATATAGTTAAAAGCGAAACATAAGTTGTACCTGGCGTTCCTATTGGTAGATAGAAAAATAAAACAGACCGCTGCGTTTTCTTCAAAAAAAATACATAAATTGGGCTGCCAAAAATAAAACCTCGGATGGGAGGTCCATAGGCCGGTCGATACATGACGGACCTAAGAAAATACAAACAGACCCTCCCATCCGAGGTCGTGGGCTGCGCATGTTAAAAATGAAAGCCTAGACGGGGCAGCCCAAAACCACGTCCAACACTTGCCAAAACTCCGTCCCTCGTTTTCTCTGTGTTTCGCACACTCAACATTGTGTGCGCATTTTGATTGTGCATCATATGAAGATGTGCTATGCATGAATATTGATCAACATGATGTTAACTGGCTGGTAGTTCCATTTTCGACCACGAATAAAACTTCCAACATGATGTTAACCCTGTTTGAAAAGGCCGTGTTAATATAAATGCTCTGCCTCTGAAAGTTGCAGTTTCGTATCTGAAACTGAACTTGCAGTTTCTTATCTGAAACTGAAACTTGTAGTTTCTTATCGTCTGCACTTTTATACTCCTATGAAACTACATTTTTAAGTGCTAAAAATTGATCTCTAGAATTCATAAAATTCTTCATATGCTCAATACTGCAAATCTGAAATTCAAAAGACATTCATATCTGAAAGTACTCTCAAAATACACAACACAAAACACAATTCACAACCTGCAAATACAGACAACTCTAAGCTCCTCCTGACAATTCACAACCTGCCCGACTATTGGGCTGGGGGGCAGTCCCCTCCTATTCCTCGGCGGCAGACAGCCGCCCCGTGAGACGATGTGAACGGCGAGGGAGACGATGGCGGGGAAGCATTGTCGGGCCAACTGCTTTTCTCCTCTTGCAGTTGGGTTCGGTCTACGAAGACTCCACCGGCTCGCTCTGGCAGGACACCCTCACAAACGGCACCCTATAGATGCTCGATCCTTCAATCTCTGGTGGATGCTCCATATGGGATCGATACTCCCACCACCGCTCCCTCATGATCGGATTCGGTGGATATGTTTGCTCCATGGCCCGGAGGAGCAGCTCTATGTACTCCGACGTGACTCCCTCCAGGAGTATCGCCGCCTTTTCGCTCTGTTGTAGATATTTGGCCATGGATGACGCCGTCGCCGCTAGTTGGTCCTCGTTGTCAAACCAAGACTGTATCTCCAACATCCTAGCTAGTTTCACAGGGTCGCCGCCTGCGATCCTGACGTATCGGTTGTACTCCTCCATCGATCTACTTCTCCACGGCACCTTCACTCGCTGGCGGTGGTTTTTGAATGGAAGAGGAGAGGAGCGGCGTTGGTTTTGGATTAGAACAGGAGAGGAGCGACGTTGGTTTTGGACTGGAACAGGAGAGGAGGGGCGGTGGTTTTGAAATGGAAGAGGAGAGGAGCGGCGTTGGATTTAGATTGGAACAGGAAAGGAGCGGAGGTGGATTTAGATTGGAACAAGAGAAGAGCGGAAGAGCGGCGCTGGTCTTGGAAGTATTTTTTTGTTGTTTTGCGTATTTTGGGTCAAAGTTTGACCACGTACTGTATGTGACAAGCAAAATTTGAATGCATGTCACCAAAAATTGTATCATTTGGTTCGTATCTGAATGTACTTTCAAATTATATTATTTTTGCAACGTATAACATATATTTTATGTGCGAAAATCATGGTCAATTATGACCCAGAATAAAAGGGAGACTAGTTAATGTGGGGTCGCTTTCTTAATTGAAGGGTAAATTGATTTTGATTTTGATCCGGTCACAGCGCGCCGGCCCTCTCGCCCAATCCTAAATCGCTGTTGCACACTCCCCTCCCTCTTCTCCATTGCAAAACCACCTCCTCTCCTCTCCATAATCACCATTCCAAAACCACCGTCTCGCCTCTCCCTCTTCTGATCTTCTCCATTGCAAAACCACCTCCTCTCCTCTCCATCATCTCCATTCCAAAACCACCGTCTCGCCTCTCCCTCTTCTGATCTTCTCCATTGCAAAACCACCTCCTCTCCTCTCCATCATCTCCATTCCAAAACCACCTCCTCTCCTCTCCATCATGTCCATTCCAAAACCACCGTCTCGCCTCTCCCTCTTCTGATCTTCTCTCCATTGCAAAACCACCTCCTCTCCTCTCCATCATATCCATTCCAAAACCACCTCCTCTCCTCTCCCTCTTCTCTATTGCAAGACCACCATCTCTCCTCCCATCTTACAAAGCTAGCACCGGACCACTCAGAACGACATCTATGTAGAGGATGCAGTAGCGAATCAAGCAGATCGCCGGCGGCGACCAGGCAAAGTCAGCCAGGTTGAAGGAGATCCTTAGTTGGTTTGACAATGAGTGGGAGATTTCGAGGATGGTGTGGTCCATGTGGAAATGTATGCGAAAGAGCGAGATGGCGGTGATGAGGGCGGCGATGTACATGTACTCCTCGGCGGCAGTCACGCCGCAGTCCTCCGAGTTCATCAAGTATCTTCTATGGGCGATGGAGCAGACAGATTCGCCCGAGGTGACAGTCAGGCGGAGGTGGTGGGCGTACAGGTCGAAGGTCGAGCACCCAGAGGATAACGAATCGATCAAGTATGGTGTGCTGTTCGTGAGGGTGCAGAGCCAGCCGGAGCCACAGGAGTATTCATTCTCCCATCGCAAGAGGAAGCCGAATGGCGCAACGTCGCTTCCCCGACGTTCTCCACGGTTCCCTCGACGCTCGCCTCGTTTCAACGGCGGCGGTAGGGTTTAAGGTAAGCTTCGCACTAACCTAATCTTCCACCTGCTCATGCTTACAATCAGTGTGACAGCTAATGAAAATCATGCTTACAATCAGTCTCCGAGTACTACGCCAATCACCCTAAAATAGCTCTGGACCTTTGGGTCAAAGTTGTGACACAGTGTACAAATAAAGAAAAATAGATTGGTGCTTCTTTCAGAAAAGAGTACTCCCTAGAAAACGGCCAATATAAGCTACTAGTATTTGGTTAGAGGATTTGCTGCCGAGAAAGATCCGTCCACATAGAGCGCCACACATCCCACTGGTTGTGGCAGATGCCAATGCGTGCATGCAGCATGGTTGGTGTCGGTAATTTTTACTTGGCACACCTCGCACTCTGCATGCCGGTTCCATACGTACATTTGTGCAGTTCCACCAAAATGCAGCTGAATAACCCTGTTTGCACAGATAATGAAAAAGCGTGATTACATTATAGTGGCACTAGTTGATGAAACACACAAAATAAATAGAAGAAAATATTGCGATAGTATCATAGTATGCCATGCTGCGAGGGCGAGATGGGCCCTGCGACGCCTCATACGGTACGCCTCATACTAGACATCGTCCCAAGTCTCCCAGATACACCTTCTGCTAGTGATGAACATCAGTGTAGAGCAGTAGTACAAGGAGGCGCCTTGAGACATTCAAATCTCTATTTTTGTACATATCAACTAAAATTAAGCACCCTAGTTTGCAGAAACGCTTAAACATTAACAATGGGACTAGTTGAGGAAACATACTTTAACAAAGAGAAGCACTTTCTTTATCTACATTGGAAATGAAATGATAGAGATAACACTTGCTCTTTTTTAACTATATTATTACTTCATTTTATCAGTGACACTAGGGTTGAGCAGGTGGCAAACGAGGTGTACCGTGCGTCGCAAGGATGGAGGCCGGGGGTGCTTACAATGGGATGCTGAAGCTGGCTCTTTCAGTCACCAACATGGATGATTCAATTCATGGGACCTTTTGGTGCAGTTCACCTAAAATGAAGCAATGTCCCATGAGCTAGCAGCTTCTTCTTCAAATTTTTTTTTAAGAAAAGGGGTCCAGCCCCGGTTCCATTTCCATCAGAAAACGAAACCCACAGAGCTTCTTCTTAATTAGTTGCAATAAAATTGAGCAACATCAAGGTTGGTTGTGAAGCTCCTAGAATGCTCAACTATAATTTGTATATCATTTGTGCAGTTCAACTAAGATCGAGCGTGAAATGTATATCTCTGTTTGCACAAAAAAGGTGGGAAGGAGGGTGACTAACAAGTAACAAGTGATGAAACATGCATCAAATGAAAAGAAGCATGTTCCTTATCTGAATGGAAATCCTACAAGGACAATAGCAATTTCTAAAGCAATGGCATTGCTAGATATTATGTGGGCATCAGGATTAACTATGACAACCGTTAAATACGACATTACTTTGGGCACGGGAGAGTAGGCGGACCAGGACACTTGCATTTCTAACGAAAAGAACCAACTTATCTTAATGGGAAATTTTAGCAGGACATGTAAAGAAGTGCCATTGATTCATATTACTGGAGGCATTACATTGAAAACAACATTGATTTAACGTGTCCTTACTTTTAACAGTGCGACTGCTACATTTTACCAGCGGCATTACATAAGAGTGGCTCGGGGCAACAAACATCAGAACAGGATATCTGGGTTGGTCCCATTTTTGTTCGGTATAGCCACCTTATACTGTGTGAGGCTAGCAAATCTAGTGCTAGACTTACTCTGTTGACTTGTCCCCCAGTCCCCACTTCCTTTCCTTTTTCAACCAATAGATCGGGTTTATATTGAGTTTGTACTGCGTTTCCCTTTATTTCCCTATTAGGCCTAGAGGCCAGTTGGATAGCCAGCCTCTGCTATTTTTCGCCCCCATTATTTCCTCTTTCGACCAAGTCCTAGATTCAGGTAACAAATCCTCCCCCACCCCCACCCACTTTCTTCCTTGTTTGAACCAAGTAGTACTAGATTCGAGTGCATGCACAAGTTTTACCTCTTAAACGTAAAAAAATTAGGTGGTTTTCGAACAGCCGATCGATCCTATCTACGAGGGGGCCTGAGAAATAGTAAAAGATACAAATGCAGCAATGTCAGGAGCTCGGGAAATAGAGCAAGGCCGGTTTCAAAGGAAGTTATACCTGATGGTCGCCGGGATGTCGCTAGGTGGGCGGCGGGAGGCCGGATCTGCCCACACTACGACAACGAGGAAGAAGAGGTCGGAGGCCCTCCCTCGCCAGCGGTGCTTGGGAGAGAACGGCAAGGCAGGCTAATAGGGACGCGCCCAGCAGTGGGTAAGAGCCGTCGCCGAGGACGACCGCGTGAATGTTGCACCTTCTCACCTTCCCCGGCGGAGAGGATCCGGCTGGATTTGTGACCAGCGGTGAGCAGAGAGAGAGAGAGAGAGAGTGTGGCCACCGCTATCGTGTTTAGATCTGGAGAGGCCGAGACGATGTGAAGAGAGCAACACTAGCAAGCAAGCGCAAAGGCTCCTGCCTATATAGTGGAGTAGTACTTAGTTTTCTTTTGTCTACCGGAGCCGGCTTGACCTCGTCAATGACTGTCGAGAAGTCTTCATGCACGTGGCCCGGAGGCGTAGTTGTCGTAATTTTGATCTGAAGCGCCGGATTATAACATATAACACGAAAAAATGCCACATGACAAGAAATCATAACCTCACTGCCCAAAGGAGACAACATGAATCCCGACAGACAAACTAGACGAGGAACAAAGCTCAAATTAAAGATAAACTCGTAGAAAAGGGGTCTGTCGATAGATGTCTAATTAACATAGCCAGCTTGACCTAGATGGCAGCCGAGTAGTCACTGTTCGTGCATGTGCCCCCAATGACTAGCCCAACTCAGTTCTCGCTGTTTAACCCTCGCAGTGATCCGAAGCACATGACACATAATTTTGCGACATGACAAGAAACCTTTTTTTAGATTTCTCACCACAACTACAGCCATGTACAACACAGCCCGTACAATATTTAGACGATAGCCAATCCAGGCGTGTCTGCTGGAGTCTGGTCACATGCATGGACGAACTGATCTTCCGTGTCTTGCAGGGATCGTCCAGGCACCAACGTAGTACAACACTTCTCTAGTACTATCGCTCGTCTCCCTCTTCTATTGAGCCACCCAACTTGCGGGGCCGGGGAGTGTGCCTATGGTCAGTTCTCAATTGCCGTCCCACATGTGTGTGCGAACGCAATATGACGCGCGTTCCATTCGGAGAGCAGCGTGCCAGACCAACCGACTGTCTGGGGTGCGACGCGAATGCGACGTGCGTGCTGTATACTCCGTACATGTGTACCACCGTTTTCTAGACGCTTTGCTCCATGGCGCGGGTGCCATCCATGGATACAAAATTAGTATACTGTATACTATTTAAAAGTCGAGGGCGGGGCTTTTCCTGCCCGGTAGGCGGTGGGACAGTTCCCTAGTCGGTTCGACAGAGACGCGAGAAGACGCGGGAGTAGGCTGCTGCAAACGTAGGGCTGTGTGATTTGACAGCGAGTAACTGCTGGACAGGTGGGGCCCCGTGATTTGACTTGCCATTATCATTTTAACTGCGACGCTACGACCGGCGTGAGTCTCCCGATTCCTGACCACTTCCATACAGGTGCCTCTCCCAATGCTCCACCATGTAGTAGTAGAGGCTGGCTCTTGCATGAGAGCCCACTTCTCCACTTTTTCCTTGCCTCTCTTTCCTCCACATATGCAAAAATGCCATGTAAAGCGCACTATTGTACTTACTTGCTCCTATAGGTGCTTAAGCTTGCCACATAGGCATAAAGTCTGATGTGGCAAGTTAATCAAGAAGAGAGAGACTAGTTTGGTGACCCAAGGAAGAAACGGTGCTAAGCGCGTGTACCTAGGTGAAAAGACAATTTTGAGTCTATAGCTAATTAAATGAAGCAAACTTAGCAACACCATTTCATTGGAAGAGGTCACTCCTTGGCAAATGCAATAAAAAT
Source organism: Triticum timopheevii (assembly GCA_963921465.1). Lineage (NCBI taxonomy): Eukaryota > Viridiplantae > Streptophyta > Magnoliopsida > Poales > Poaceae > Triticum > Triticum timopheevii. The sequence goes on along the minus strand of OY997270.1, from coordinate 542,392,095 downwards.
ACTAGTACTCCCTGTGTCCCATTATATAAGAACGTTTTTGACACTACACTAGCTAGTGTCAAAAACGTTCTTATATTATGGGACGGAGGGAGTACGAAGAAAGAGATAGAGAGGAGTAAAAGAAATACACTTATAGCCAACCTTGGTGTAGCATGAGTGACTAAGTGATGACTATGTATGACATGCCAACATCAGATAGCCTAACGCACCATGTTAAATCTCCAAGGGCGCGACCACGCGAGCGACGTGACGGTCGTGGTAGGCGCGACCATGATACGGGCTGGTGGCAGCCGTTGGATCTGAGATCAAACGGTCGCATGCTAAGTTGCTGAAAATTTTAAGAATAACCCTCCAGGATAGGATATTCACCCATAGGTCTAGAATCACGCCATGCAACCGTTCTATCTCAGATCCAAGGGCTCTTGGAAGCCCGTATCATGGGAGAATGGAAAGCCACTACCCTGCGGTTCGCACGCTGGCAGTTCGCTCCTACTCTTTCCCGCACGTCCTTTAATACTACGGCGGTTTGCTCCTAGTCGTCCCGTCCATTCACATTACGGCAGTTCCACTAATCCTAACCCTCCTCCCAAATCCATGGCGTCCCAAATCTCCCCGATCGGCGGTGAGTACAAGGTTAGAACCATCACCGGCGATGAGTTCGACGTCATCTACACCCGTACTCCTGCGATGGTTAAAGGATGCCTTTCTCACTTCAGACGCATGTTCGAAAACTCACATGATGAGTGGGTCGCTAGGCTAGATGTTGAGTACACCACAGTCGTGGGACGAGAGAAGAATCTAAAGGACGAAGAGAGGAAGAAGCCCGCCGTGATCTAGGTTTGCGTACATAACTTTTGCTTGGTCTACCACATATGCCATGCCGACGTTGAGTGCCAGGATTTTAATAACTTCCTCGAGGACAAAACAGTCAAATTCGTTACTGTAGACTTTAAGAATGACAAAGAAGTCCTGCGTCGGATAGGCCTTGTTGTAGGCAACCCCTTCGACCTCCAGAAGAATCGGCTAGTGCCCTCTCGTCAGCCCTCAATGCTGACCCTGGCAGGAGCTATGGTTCATCCTTCGTACCGCAAACTGGAGAAACCTCATTACACGTTTCATCGTCATGCATGGCAGCGGAATGTACTAGATATTGTTGGGGAACGTAGTAATTTCAAAAATTTCCTACGTACACGCAAGATCATGGTGATGGCATAGCAACGAGAGGGGAGAGTGTCCGTCCACGTACCCTCGTAGACCGTAAGCGGAAGCATTATGACAACGCGGTTGATGTAGTCGTACGTCTTCACGATCCGACCGATCCAAGCACCGAACGTACGGCACCTCCGAGTTCAGCACACGTTCAGCTCGATGACGATCCCCGGGCTCCGACCCAACAAAGCTTAGGGGATGAGTTCTGTCAGCACGACGGCGTGGTGACGATGATGATGCTCTACCAGCGCAGGGCTTCGCCTAAACTCCACGACGATATGACCGAGGTGGAACATGGTGGAGGGGGGCACCGCACACGGCTAAGGAACGATCCATAGATCAACTTGTGTGTTATGGGGTGCCCTCCTGCCCCCGTATATAAAGGAGGGAGGGAAAGGTGCGGCCGGCCCCCTTGGGGTGCGCCTGGAGGAGTCCTACTCCCACCGGGAGTAGGACTCCCCCCTCTTGCCTTGGTGGAGAAGGAAAGGGGGAAGGGGAAAGAGGAAAGGGGGGCGCCGCCCCCCTTCCTTGTCCTATTCGGACTAGGGAGGGAGGGGCCACGCGGCCTGACCTGGCCAGCCCTCCTTTTCTCCCTCATGGCCCACTAAGGCCCATTAACCCCCGGGAGGGTTTCGGTAACCCCCCGGTGTTCCGGTAAAATCCCGATTTCACCCGGAACCTTTCCGATGTCCAAACATAGGCTTCCAATATATCAATCTTTATGTCTCGACCATTTCGAGACTCCTCGTCATGTCCATGATCACATCCGGGACTCCGAACAAACTTCGGTACATCAAAACTTATGAACTCATAATAAAACTGTCATCGTAACGTTAAGCGTGTGGACCCTACGGGTTCGAGAACTATGTAGACATGACCTAGAACCATTCTCGGTCAATAACCAATAGTGGGACTTGGATGCCCATATTGGTTCCGACATATTCTATGAAGATCTTTATCGGTCAAACCGCATAACAACATACGTTGTTCCCTTTGTCATCAGTATGTTACTTGCTCGAGATTTGATCGTCGGTATCCAATACCTAGTTCAATCTCGTTACTGGCAAGTCTCTTTACTCGTTCCGTAATGCATCATCCCGTAACCAACTCATTTGGTCACATTGCTTGCAAGGCTTATAATGATGTGCATTACCGAGAGGGCCCAGAGATACCTCTCCGACAATCGGAGTGACAAAACCTAATCTCGAAATACGCCAACTCAACATGTACCTTCGGAGACACCTGTAGTACTCCTTTATAATCACCCAGTTACGTTGTGACGTTTGGTAGTACCCAAAGTGTTCCTCCGGTAAACGGGAGTTGCATATTTCTCATAGTTACAGGAACATGTATAAGTCATGAAGAAAGCAATAGCAGTATACTAAACGATCAAGTGCTAGGCTAACGGAATGGGTCATGTCAATCACATCATTCTTCTAATGATGTGATCCCATTAATAAAATGACAACACATGTCTATGGTTAGGAAACATAACCATCTTTGATTAATGAGCTAGTCAAGTAGAGGCATACTAGTGACTATATGTTTGTCTATGTATTCACACATGTATCATGTTTCCGGTTAATACAATTCTAGCATGAATAATAAACATTTATCATGATATGAGTAAATAAATAATAACTTTATTATTGCCTCTAGGGCATATTTCCTTCAGTCTCCCACTTGCACTAGAGTCAATAATCTAGATTACATAGTAATGATTCTAACACCCATGGAGTCTTGGTGTTGATCATGTTTTGCTCGTGAGAGAGGCTTAGTCAACGGGTCTGCAACATTCAGATCTGTATGTATTTTGCAAATCTCTATGTCTCCCACTTGGACTTGGTCCCGAATGGAATTGAAGCGTCTCTTGATGTGCTTGGTCCTCTTGTGAAATCTGGATTCCTTTGCCAAAGCAATTGCACCAGTATTGTCACAGAAGATCTTCATTGGTCCCGATGCACTAGGTATGACACCTAGATCGGTAATGAACTCCTTCATCCAGACTCCTTCATTTGCTGCTTCAGAAGCAGCTATGTACTCCGCTTCACATGTAGATCCCGCCACGACGCTTTGTTTAGAATTGCACCAACTTACAGCTCCACCGTTTAATAAAAACACGTATCCGGTTTGCGATTTAGAATCGTCCGGATCAGTGTCAAAGCTTGCATCAACGTAACCATTTACGACTAGCTCTTTGTCACCTCCATATACGAGAAACATATCCTTAGTCCTTTTCAGGTATTTCAGGATGTTCTTGACCGCTGTCCAGTGATCCACTCCTGGATTACTTTGGTACCTTCCTGCCAAGCTTATTGCTAAGCATACGTCAGGTCTAGTACACAGCATTGCATACATGATAGAGCCTATGGCTGAAGCATAGGGAACATCTTTCATTTTCTCTCTATCTTCTGCTGTGGTCGGGCATTGAGTTTGACTCAACTTCACACCTTGTAGCACAGGCAAGAAACCTTTCTTTGCCTAATCCATTTTGAACTTTTTCAAAATTTTGTCAAGGTATGTGCTTTGTGAAAGTCCTATTAAGCGTCTTGATCTATCTCTATAGATCTTGATGCCCAATATGTAAGCAGCTTCACCGAGGTCTTTCATTGAAAAACTTTTATTCAAGTATCCCTTTATGCTATCCAGAAATTCTATATCGTTTCCAATTAATAATATGTCATCTACATATAAAATCAGAAATGCTATAGAGCTCCCACTCACTTTCTTGTAAATACAGGCTTCTCCAAAAGTCTGTATAAAACCATATGCTTTGATCACACTATCAAAATGTTTATTCCAACTCCGAGATGCTTGCACCAGTCCATAAATGGATCGCTGGAGCTTGCACACTTTGTTAGCACCTTTTGGATCAACAAAACCTTCTGGTTGCATCATATACAACTCTTCTTCCAGAAATCCATTCAAGAATGCAGTTTTGACATCCATTTGCCAAATTTCATAATCATGAAATGCAGCAATAGCTAACATGATTCGGACAGACTTAAGCATCGCTACGGGTGAGAAAGTCTCATCGTAGTCAACCCCTTGAACTTGTCGAAAACCTTTCACAACAAGTTGAGCTTTATAGACAGTTATATTACCATCAGCGTCAGTCTTCTTCTTAAAGATCCATTTATTCTCAATGGCTTGCCGATCATCGGGCAAGTCAACCAAAGTCCATACTTTGTTTTCGTACATGGATCCCATCTCAGATTTCATGGCCTCTAGCCATTTTGCGGAATCTGGGCTCATCATCGCTTCCTCATAGTTCGTAGGTTCATCATGGTCAAGTAACATGACTTCCAGAATAGGATTACCGTACCACTCTGGTGCGGATCTTACTCTGGTAGACCTACCAGGTTCAGTAGAAACTTGATCTGAAGTTTCATGATCAATATCATCAGCTTCCTCACTAGTTGGTGTAGTTGTCGCAGGAACCGGTTCTTGTGATGAACTACTTTCCAACAAGGGAGTAGATACAGTTATCTCATCAAGTTCTACTTTCCTCCCAGTCACTTCTTTCGAGAGAAACTCCTTCTCTAGAAAGGATCCGATTTTAGCAACGAAAATCTTGCCCTCAGATCTGTGATAGAAGGTGTACCCAATAATCTCTTTTGGGTATCCTATGAAGACACATTTCTCCGATTTGGGTTCGAGCTTATCTGGTTGAAGTTTCTTCACATAAGCATCGCAGCCCCAAACTTTAAGAAATGACAACTTTGGTTTCTTGCCAAACCACAGTTCATAAGGTGTTGTCTCAGCGGATTTTGATGGTGCCCTATTTAACGTGAATGCGGCCGTCTCTAAAGCATAACCCCAAAACGATAGCGGTACATCAGTAAGAGACATCATAGATCGCACCATATCTAGTAAAGTACGATTACAACGTTCGGACACACCATTTCGTTGTGGTGTTCCGGGTGGCGTGAGTTGCGAAACTATTCCGCATTGTTTCAAGTGTAGACCAAACTCGTAACTCAAACATTCTCCTCCACGATCAGATCGTAGAAACTTTATTTTCTTGTTACGATGATTTTCCACTTCACTCTGAAATTCTTTGAACTTTTCAAATGTTTCAGACTTGTGTTTCATTAAGTAGATATACCCATATCTGCTCAAATCATCTGTGAAGGTGAGAAAATAACAATACCCGCCGCGAGCCTCAACATTCATTGGACCACAAACATCAGTATGTATGATCACCAACAAATCAGTTGCTCGCTCCATAGTTCCGGAGAACGGCGTTTTAGTCATCTTGCCCATGAGGCACGGTTCACAAGTACCAAGTGATTCATAATCAAGTGATTCCAAAAGCCCATCAGTATGGAGTTTCTTCATGCGCTTTACACCGATATGACCTAAACGGCAGTGCCACAAATAAGTTGCACTATCGTTATCAACTCTGCATCTTTTGGTTTCAACACTATGAATATGTGTATCACTACTATCGAGATTCAATAAAAATAGACCACTCTTCAAGGGTGCATGACCATAAAAGATATTACTCATATAAATAGAACAACCATTATTCTCTGATTTAAATGAATAACCGTCTCGCATCAAACAAGATCCAGATATAATGTTCATGCTCAACACTGGCACCAAATAACAATAATTTAGGTCTAAAACTAATCCCGATGGTAGATGTATAGGTAGCGTGCCGACCGCGATCACATTGACTTTGGAACCATTTCCCACGCGCATCGTCACCTCGTCCTTAGCCAATCTTCGCTTAATTCGTAGTCCCTGTTTCGAGTTGCAAATATTAGCAACAGAACCAGTATCAAATACCCAGGTGCTACTGCGAGCATTAGTAAGGTACACATCAATAACATGTATATCACATATACCTTTGTTCACTTTGCCATCCTTCTTATCCGCCAAATACTTGGGGCAGTTCCGCTTCCAGTGTCCAGTCTGCTTGCAGTAGAAGCACTCAGTTTCAGGCTTAGGTCCAGACTTGGGTTTCTTCTCTTGAGCAGCAACTTGCTTGCTGTTCTTTTTAAAGTTCCCCTTCTTCTTCCCTTTGCCCTTTTTCTTGAAACTGGTGGTCTTGTTAACCATCAACACTTGATGCTCCTTTTTGATTTCTACCTCCGCAGCTTTTAGCATTGCGAAGAGCTTAGGAATAGTTTTGTTCATCCCTTGCATATTATAGTTCATCACGAAGCTCTTGTAGCTTGGTGGCAGTGATTGGAGAATTCTGTCAATGACACTATCATCAGGAAGATTAACTCCCAGTTGAATCAAGTGATTATTATACCCAGACATTTTGAGTATGTGTTCACTGACAGAACTATTCTCCTCCATCGTGCAGCTATAGAACTTATTGGAGACTTCATATCTCTCAATCCGGGCATTTGCTTGAAATATTAACTTCAACTCCTGAAACATCTCATATGCTCCATGACGTTCAAAACGTCGTTGAAGACCCGGTTCTAAGCCGTAAAGCATGGCACACTGAACTATCGAGTAGTCATCAGCTTTGCTCTGCCAGACGTTCTTAACGTCGCCAGTTGCGTCAGCAGCAGGCCTGGCACCCAGCGGTGCTTCCAGGACGTAACTTTTCTGTGCAGCAATGAGGATAATCCTCAGGTTATGGACCCAGTCCGTGTAATTACTACCATCATCTTTCAACTTTGCTTTCTCAAGGAACGCATTAAAATTTAACGGAACAACAGCACGAGCCATCTATCTACAAACAAACATAGACAAGCAAAATACTATCAGGTACTAAGTTCATGATAAATTTAAGTTCAATTAATCATATTACTTAAGAACTCCCACTTAGATAGACATCTCTCTAGTCATCTAAGTGATCACGTGATCCAAATCAACTAAACCATGTCCGATCATCACGTGAGATGGAGTAGTTTCAATGGTGAACATCACTATGTTGATCATATCTACTATATGATTCACGTTCGACCTTTCGGTCTCCGTGTTCCGAGGCCATATCTGTATATGCTAGGCTCGTCAAGTATGACCTGAGTATTCCGCATGTGCAACTGTTTTGCACCCGTTGTATTTGAACGTAGAGCCTATCACACCCGATCATCACGTGGTGTCTCAGCACGAAGAACTTTCGCAACGGTGCATACTCAGGGAGAACACTTCTTGATTATTAAGTGAGAGATCATCTTAAAATGCTACCGTCAATCAAAGCAAGATAAGATGCATAAAGGATAAACATCACATGCAATCAATATAAGTGATATGATATGGCCATCATCATCTTGTGCTTGTGATCTCCATCTTCGAAGCACCGTCGTGATCACCATCGTCACCGGCGCGACACCTTGATCTCCATCGTAGCATCGTTGTCGTTACGCCATCTATTGCTTCTACGACTATCGCTACCGCTTAGTGATAAAGTAAAGCAATTACAGGGCGTTTGCATTTCATACAATAAAGCGACAACCATATGGCTCCTGCCAGTTGCCGATAACTTCAGTTACAAAACATGATCATCTCATACAATAAAATATAGCATCACGTCTTGACCATATCACATCACAACATGCCCTGCAAAAACAAGTTAGACGTCCTCTACTTTGTTGTTGCAATTTTTACGTGGCTGCTACAGGCTTAGCAAGAACCGTTCTTACCTACGCATCAAAACCACAACGATAGTTTGTCAAGTTGGTGCTGTTTTAACCTTCGCAAGGACCGGGCATAGCCACACTCGGTTCAACTAAAGTGAGAGAGACAGACACCCGCCGGTCACCTTTAAGCAACGAGTGCTCGTAGCGGTGAAACCAGTCTCGCGTAAGCGTACGAGTAATGTCGGTCCAGGCCGCTTCATCTCACAATGCCGCTGAACCAAAGTATGACATGCTGGTAAGCAGTATGACTTATATCGCCCACAACTCACTTGTGTTCTACTCGTGCATATAACATCAACGCATAAAACCTAGGCTCGGATGCCACTGTTGGGGAACGTAGTAATTTCAACAGTTTCCTACGTACACGCAAGATCATGGTGATGGCATAGCAATGAGAGGGGAGAGTGTCCGTCCACGTACCCTCGTAGACCGTAAGCGGAAGCGTTATGACAACGCGGTTGATGTAGTCGTACGTCTTCACGATCCGACCGATCCAAGCACCGAACATACGACACCTCCGAGTTCAGCACACGTTCAGCTCGATGACGATCCCCGGGCTCCAATCCAGCAAAGCTTCGGGGATGAGTTCCGTCAGCACGACGGCGTGGTGACGATGATGATGCTCTACCGGCGCAGGGCTTCGCCTAAACTCCGCGACGATATGACCGAGGTGGAATATGGTGGAGGGGGGCACCGCACACGGCTAAGGAACGATCCGTAGATCAACTTGTGTGTTATGGGGTACCCTCCTGCCCCCGTATATAAAGGAGGGAGGGGAAGGTGCGGCCGGCCCCCTTGGGGTGCGCCTGGAGGAGTCCTACTCCCACCGGGAGTAGGACTCCCCCCTCTTGCCTTGGTGGAGAAGGAAAGGGGGGAGGGGAAAGAGGAAAGGGGGGCACCGCCCCCCTTCCTTGTCCTATTCGGACTAGGGAGGGAGGGGCCGCGCGGCCTGCCCTGGCCGGCCCTCCTCTTCTCCCTCATGGCCCACTAAGGCCCATTAACCCCCGGGAGGGTTCCGGTAACCCCCCGGTGTTCCGGTAAAATCCCGATTTCACCCGGAACCTTTCCGATGTCCAAACATAGGCTTCCAATATATCAATATTTATGTCTCGACCATTTCGAGACTCCTCGTCATGTCCATGATCACATCCGGGACTTCGAACAAACTTCGGTACATCAAAACTTATGAACTCATAATAAAACTGTCATTGTAACGTTAAGCGTGCGGACCCTACGGGTTCGAGAACTATGTAGACATGACCTAGAACCATTCTCGGTCAATAACCAATAGCGGGACCTGGATGCCCATATTGCTTCCTACATATTCTACGAAGATCTTTATCGGTCAAACTGCATAACAACATACGTTGTTCCCTTTGTCATCAGTATGTTACTTGCCCGAGATTTGGTCGTCGGTATCCAATACCTAGTTCAATCTCGTTACCGGCAAGTCTCTTTACTCGTTCCGTAATGCAACATCCCGTAACCAACTCATTTGGTCACATTGCTTGCAAGGCTTATAATGATGTGCATTACCGAGAGGGCCCAGAGATACCTCTCCGACAATCGGAGTGACAAAACCTAATCTCGAAATACGCCAACTCAACATGTACCTTCGGAGACACCTGTAGTACTCCTTTATAATCACTCAGTTACGTTGTGACGTTTGGTAGTACCCAAAGTGTTCCTCTGGTAAACGGGAGTTGCATATTTCTCATAGTTACAGGAACATGTATAAGTCATGAAGAAAGCAATAGCGGTATACTAAACGATCAAGTGCTAGGCTAATGGAATGGGTCATGTCAATCACATCATTCTTCTAATGATGTGATCCCATTAATCAAGTGACAACACATGTCTATGGTTAGGAAACATAACCATCTTTGATTAATGAGCTAGTCAAGTAGAGGCATACTAGTGACTATATGTTTGTCTATGTATTCACACATGTATCATGTTTCCGGTTAATACAATTCTAGCATGAATAATAAACATTTATCATGATATGAGGAAATAAATAATAACTTTATTATTGCCTCTAGGGCATATTTCCTTCAGATATAGACCACATCCACTATGCTGCAATGGATGGCTACCTTTGTTTCAATATCTAAAAGGGTTGGATGAAGAGCAACAACCAAGTTGGCGGTTCAAGCAAAGAAGTATCGGCCAAGAGGAAGAGGGACAAGGACGAAGTCGAGGACGTGGACGAGGACTCCGAGTAAGTTGGCAGTGTCGTTGCTCATGGCGGTTCTAAACTTCTAATGCAGTGTCTACCGGATTAGTTGCATAGTTTAATTTCAGGTGTGCTTAGTTTTATTTGAGGGGTGTGTTGTGCTGAGCCCCCAGCAGAATTATGTTATGTTTCTTCTCGTTACTTTAAATCTTTAGTATGTACATACTAGTACTAGTATTTCTTTAATAGAATTTAGCACCCCAATTAAGCACGTACTAGCTTTTTTAATAGTACTATATGCATAATTTGGCGACGAGCGCTCTCTATATGTACCACCTTTTTTTAAAATTTCAATTTTTGCTCCATGGCGCAATCCATCGATAGTGGAGTACTACTGTACAAAAGTATACATTTTTTAAAAGGCTAACATATTGTTCATCACACACACACACACACACACACACACACACACACACACACACACACACACACACACACATATATATATATATATATATAGCCAGTTAAATTCTCAACCTAGAACGACGTGCATGCCATGTAGTAAACCAATCCGGAGGAAGTATAGTAAAAATGAGGTGATTTTACCCAGCGATCGGCGGGGGAGCATGGCCTGTCATGCGGTCCCATGTGTCATGATGTACCAAGGCGATGCGCGTGTCCCTCTTGAGGCAGAAGCAATACTAGTACGTGGTTTGAGATGATGTTGAACCGAAGTGTGAAATAATGGTTGCGTCGTCCGTCTGGGAAGGTGCGGCATTGTGATTTGACGTCTCATTTCTCATTACTAACACTGGGCTGGTACGAGTGAGGTGCGTCCCCCTGCTGTTCTGCACTGTTATTTGGTGCTTGACACGTCGACCCGGTTGCACATGAGATGACCCCCACATCCTTTGTCAAAATAAACAACACCCCGATCAATGCATTTCACTCTTCCGTGCAACGAACAGGCACCTTACTTGCTCCTATATGTGCTTAAGCTTGCCACATAGGCATAAAGTCTGATGTGGCAAGTTAATCAAGAAGAGAGAGACTGGTTTGGTGACACAAGGAAGAAACGGTCTTAAGCGTGTGTACCTAGGTGAAAATACAATTTTGAGTCTATAGCTAATTAAATGAAGCAAACTTAGCAACACCATTTCATTGGAAGAGGTCACTCCTTGGCAAATGCACTAAATACTAGTACTCCCGGTGTCCCATAATATAAGAACGTTTTTGGCACTACACTAGTGTCAAAAATGCTCTTATATTATGGGACGGAGGGAGTACGAAGAAAGAGATAGAGAGGAGTAAAAAATACACTTATAGCCAACCTTATAGCCAACCTTGTTGTAGTATGAGTGACTAAGTGATGACTATGTATGACATGCCAACATCAGATAGCCTAACGCACCGTGTTAAATCTCCAAGGGTGCGACCGCGCGAGCTACGCGACGGTCGTGGTAGGCGCAACCATGATACGGGCTGCTAGCAGCCGTTGGATCTGAGATCAAACGGTCACATGCTAAGTTGCTGAAAATTTGCAGAATAACCCTCCAGGATAGGATATTCGCCCATTGGTCTAGAATCACGCCATGCAACGTTCGATCTCCGAACCAAGGGCTCTCGGAAGCCCGTATCATGGGAGAATGGAAAGCCACTACCCTGCCATTCGCATGCTGGCAGTTCGCTCCATTCACATTACGGCAGTTCCACTAATCCTAACCCTCCTCCCAAATCCATGGCGTCCCAAATCTCCCTGATCGGCAGTGAGTACAAGGTTAGAACCATCACCGGCGATGAGTTCGATGTCATCTACACCCGTTCTTCCGCGACGGTGAAATGATGCCTTTCTCGCTTCAGACGCATGTTCGAAGACTCACATGATGAGTGGGTCGCTGGGCTAGATGTTGAGTACACCACAGTCGTGGGACGAGAGAAGGATCTAAAGGACAAAGAGAGGAAGAAGCCCACTGTGATCCAGGTTTGCGTGCATGACTTATGCTTGGTCTACCACATATGCCATGCCGACGTTGAGTGCCAGGATTTTAAGGACTTCCTCGAGAGCAACCTAGTCAAATTCGTTACTGTAGACTTTGGTAACGACAAAGAAGTCCTACGTCGGATAGGCCTCGTTGTAGGCAACACCTTCGACCTCCAAAAGAATCGGCTGGTGTCCTCTCGTCAGCCTTCAATGCTGACCCTGGCAGGAGCCATGGTTCATCCTTCATACGGTAAACTGGAGAAACCTCCATACACGTTTCATCGTCATGCATGGCAGCGGAATGTACTAGATATAGACCACATACAGTATGCTGCAATGGATGGCTACCTTTGTTTCAATATCTACAAGGGTTGGATGAAGAGCAACAGCCAAGTTGGCGGTTCAAGCAAAGAAGTATCAGCCAAGAGGAAGAGGGACAAGGACGAAGTCGAGGACGTGGACGAGGACTCCGAGTAAGGTGGCAGTGTTATTGCTCATGGTGGTTCTAATGCAGTGTCTACCGGAATAGTTGCAAAGTTTAATTCAGGTGTGCTTAATTTAATTTGAGGGGTGTGTTGTGCTGAGCCCCCAGCAGAACTATGTTATGTTTCTTCTTGTTACTTTGACTCTTCAGTAAGTACATACTAGTATTTCTTACATTTCATATTTTAGTTGGTATAGTACTACCACTCGTTTATTCACATTATATACGTACAATATATATGGCCAACATCATATAGCCAGCAGTTTAGTTGTCAAAGAATTTCAGGGTGCTTAGTTATGTCAAAGAATTCCAGGGTGCTTAGTTTTATTTGAGGGGTGGCTTGTGCTGGACACCATTATTGTGACTAGCCTTTTTAATAGTACTATATGCATAATTTGGCGACGAGCGCTCTCTATATGTACCACCTTTTTTTTAATTTCAAATTTTGCTCCATGGCGCAATCCATCGATACTACTGTTGTACAAAAGTATACATTTTTTAAAAGGCTAGAGGGCGGGGCAGTCTAGCTTGGTCGGTTTCTCGAGAGGCGAGGGCCTTTGTGATTTGACGGCTCATTACTGCTGGAAGGCAGGGCCTTGTGATTTGACTGCTCGTATAAATGCGTCGACAACCTGATCGAGGAGGAGCAAAGAACCGTGCGGTATACTCAAGTTTTCCACTGGAGTAGTACTGCGACGGAGGAGCACGAAACACGGCAGCCCAGTGCCATATGGCGATAAAAATGATCTAATTTGCTAGTCATGTCATTGTTAGCGTTGTTCTATTCATTCCCTGAAAAAACAAAAACCATTGTTCTATTCATGCCTCGCAGAGAACGTGACACGTGCGGTGAAACACCCGAAGCAAAAGATGAAACACAACAACAAAAGAAGAAGGAAGATTATCACCCCAAATGATCTAATTTGCCGTGGAGTCGTAACTGCTTCTTCATCGCCTCCACGACCTCCATCTCCTGGCGCGTCTCCTCCGCCATCTTCTTCATTCTATCCATGACGCGGGATTTCTCGACGCGAGCCTTCATCATATGTTCCACGGTCGCATTACGTACCTTGACAGCAGCCGGGTGCTTGATGCGGAGCTTCGCCAACTCCTTCTTCTGTTCCATGACGAGGGCCTGCAGCATCTTCATCGAGGAACTACTATTCTCATGTAGCTTCTTCCAGCCGGCATTCTTCTCCTTCAACAGGTCGATCTCGTGGCAGAGCTTCGCCTTGTCCTCCTGAAGTCGCAGGATTTCGCCGGTCGCCTTCTTCTCCGAGGCAATGCTCTTCTTCAGCAGCATCACCATGCTGGCGGTCAACTCCCCCTGCTGATTGAGCTCAGCGGGCATGTCGTCGAGGCTCTCCTTCAGCAACTCCGTCAAGCCTTGGATGAACTCCTTCTGCTTATTGAGGTGCTTATTGAGCTGATCGGGCATGCCGTCGAGGGATAACGACTCCAGCTCCGCCGGCTCGGCATGTTCGCCTCCGCGACTAGGGCGCTCCTGGGAGCCATCACCTGCCCGTGAGAGATCTTTCGAGGTCTCTGCGTGGCGGCGAGCCCTCTTTTTTTTCCGCAGCCTTGGTTGCCGCTCCCTTGTTACAAGTAGTTCTCGACGGAAGAAGAAGAAGCACTTATGAGGAGGAAAGGTAGAGTAATTTTTGGTTAGGTAGTTCCCCTTTTTATAACCTAAGTACTAGCACTAGTAGTACTAATACCTGCATAGTGGGAACACGTTCAGGTTTGGTACGTAGTACTAGTAGGTGTGAGCAGGCTTTCGAATGTGATGGGAACAAGGTAAAGATTAATTGATGGTTTTGGTTTCGAGGCCTGAAACAGCTCCCGATGAGTTTAGTGGAACATAAATTTCAAGTAGACTACACTGCTCAAATGCGTAAATATTATGTTACTGTCAAAAATTGGCACAAAATACGAAGAAGACCAATGGAAGTACTACTAGCAACCCACGATTTAACTACTCGCATGCGCGCAATGGAGTAATAATGTCTTTCTTCCGCCCTCACGTCCACTCAATTTGCATGCGTTGTATTAATTAACCATCAATGAAGTGAATGACTTTACACGCGTCAAATTATCACATGGGGTGGATCTTGGTACAAAATTGTGTCCGCCCGTGTACCCGCTTGTGCGTGCAAGGGAATGAGTGCGTGTGTTGCGTGCATGCACATCTTCGCTTCGTGCATGTACCGCCAGTATGGCTCAGGGAGGACGAGTCATTCTTCTGGAACCAGCAACACATCACTGTGATCAATCCACGCAAGGAAGCCGCGACAACGCCTCCATATGTGCCACGTGGCTTCATGAACTGTAAGAGAGACACTATGTAGCATGCCATTGGTATTCTAATTTACGTGTTTTGCACATACTCAAAGTACTAGTAATTTACACGTGCATTGCACGCATCAGATTTTGCAACCAAATTATGAATAAATATCACACTATAGCATGTAAGCTCTTAGTCATATATGCGTGATGTAGCCCTTCGTTTAATTCTTATAGTTCATCTCATTCAAAATCAAATTAGTTTTTATAAAAAAGCTAAGAATGCGTGAATAGGAAAAACATGGGATTATAGTGGAATGTCGTATTGAATCCTACAGGATTGTACGAGTGTTTGATTGTGCATAGAAAAACGCAGAATTCTTTCAAAGAGGTTTGAGTGGATGGAATGTTTCCTATGAAATCTAGTGCAAATGAATCATATGGAAAAATTTCTATGGCTTACAATACTACGAATCAAACAACCAAGATAGGAAAAATTCCTAATGATTAGAATCCTCCAAAATTCCTTTGAGAATCCTTTGAATCAAAGAAGCCCTTAATATATTTTATGATTCATGGAATTGTGCGTTGTAAAGTATAAAGTAAAAACAAATAATGGCAATTCAACTAGAAAAAAAGTTTGGGCAGTTATGATACGGAAGATTCTAGAACAAAAGAAAACCACTGTTGTTTTGAGGTTTCTGCATTATGCTTAAGTTCAACCATGGAGTCTGCTAGATTGTACATGTGGCAAAATCCGGTGGGGGGCTAGAAGATGGTGCGAGGGGCCGAGTGGAGGGAGACTATGAAGGAATGCACAAATGCGAGATCGATATTTAGAGAGAGGAGGCGAACACATGCGCTGTTGCACGCAGTGGCGGAGCCATGAAAAATAAATGAGCTAGGGGGCCAAGCATTGCTAATCCTTTACGAGGAGGGTCAATTCATGAAATTAAACCTTTTTTAGCAGCAATTGTCTAATGATCACATTCATATTAGCCTCGATATATAGTGATGTTAGGGGGGGGGGCAGGGCCCTTACTGCCCCCTGTCTTCGCCATTGTGCACGCATCTGAGAGATGAAGCAGAAGGCATGGATAATGAGAGGGGGACGTTGGATATATAGTTAATGTGGGTGTATTAGCTATTTATGTTAATCCTATATAGAGAGGTATAGATTGATCGATGTGGACGTGGGAGAGGTATAGATTGATCGATGTGGACGTGGGAAAGAGGGTGAGACCTCACTGGATATATCGATTGATCGGTTTGTGTGGAAAACTATGAAAGACCTAGCTATATACACACATACATAGAGGAACATCGATCGTTGTGCATGCACGCGTGAGAGATAAAGAATGCCCGGTATGAGGGAGAGGGGGATTTGTGTGGGTGTGTGCCTTCATGGGAGACCGACCTGAAGAAAAAGATTGCATGCGTGCGATAGATAATGCCGACTGGTAGTGTGTGTGCATGCATGCACGAGAAAAAGTTAGTGGTACAATTATAAAGAGAAGACTACTGTGTGGGTGTAAAAGAATAGGTGAGGTCTGCATGGTGTGCTTTGGAAACGAGCATGTTGTAATGTATACACATTTAACAAGGTCAGACTGATTTGAATTTGAGATACCGATGGCAGACATCATTTGCCCATGTCGCATCCGTGCATGTAATTGGAGATGATGGGCGGCTTTCGCATCACATATTTATATCTATACCCCTATATATATATATTATATTGTATATTTTTTATATTGTGAGCGGGTAACTTTAACTTTGAAAGATGGTCGTTGGATGAGGCGAATCCGAAGGTCCAAAGATGGCAAATTTGAGCACTATTGGCCGTTGGATATCATCTAGATTCCACCAGATTTCGCCACATGTATAATCTAGAAGACTCCATGGTTGAACTTAAGCATAATGCACAAACATCAAAACACAAGCACTCCTTATTTGTTCTAGAATCTTCCGTATCATAATTGCCCTAATGTTTTTCTACATGATTTGCCATTATTTGTTTTTACTTTATGTCTTACAATGCACAATTCCATGAATCTTAAAATAGATTAGCTTTCTTACAAAAACTAGATGATTTTGAATGAAATGAACTATAAGAATTAAACGAACATCTACATCATGCATATATGACTCAAAGCTTGCATGCTATAATGTGGTATTTATTCATAATTTGGTTGCCAAATCTCATGCGTGCAATGCACGTGTACCTTACTCTAGTCTAAATGGTGTTTGTGTGTGTGTTGTGCGTGTTGAGGTGCAAATTGTCTTTTTTTGGGTACACGTTAAGCTTGTTCTTCTGAAATTTCAAGCCGCGCCTTGTTATGCCGAAAATTGAAGCTAGCGTCTCTGTCTATCATGTTGCGAAACTCTCGCTCTTCAACCCGCGCCTTGTTAGCCCGAAATATTTAAGATATATCTTTGTCTTGTTGTGCTCCGACAACTCCCTCCATCTCAACCCGCGCCTTGCTATTCCGAAATTACAACGCGCGCGAAAACTCCCACCTCGTGTGAAATCCCGACACACGAAATGCCCGTGGTACCCCTGAACCGAAAGAACCGCCACAAATCGGTGGGGGGGTACTTTCGTAACTTACCCCACATTTCGGACAAGCGCGTCTCTAAGCCATGGTTCCCCACTGCCATCCCATTCCCCCACCCATTCGTACACCGAGGCCGCGAAAACCTGCGACGAAACCCCACACCCTGCTCCGTGCGCCACCCAGCCGGAGCTTCTTCCCCGACGACATCGTCCACAGCAACACCTCGACGTCCCTCATCCACCGTACCGGATGAGGATCCGTCGTCGATCTCATCGTCCCGCCGGTTCAGCCACCCAGTCCTCCACCTCCAAGGATCTGCCCCGACATTCCCCTCGTCTTTCGCGCCACCTCCATTCCCACACCGCCGTCTTCACCTGCACCACCGGAAGAACATCATCATCACCGTTTCCTCGGATGAAGCTGCGGCCTAATCGGCGCCACCAAAGAGGTTGTACACTAATCGCCGCATTTTCTTCTTGATTCGATCTCACGGTGCTGCCGGCGCTCGGTCCCATGGCTCTTGCTATTGCTCTTGCTCGCGCTGCTGCTCTCGCTCTTGCTCTTGCTTGCGATGCTGCTCCGATTTTGCTACACATCAGTCGACTGAATCAACTTTTGGGTCAGTCGATTTCCAAGGGGTGGGCTCGCCGGGGTGAAGGAAGAACCAACTGCAGCAGGGAGGGGGGCTCACCGGAGAGGTACCCCACTATCTATCTTAGGGTTCAGGATGGGGGCGGTGGCGGGGCGTTGGCGGGGCAGTGGCGTGGGGATCGCCGGAGAAAAAGCTCGGCACGGGGGGGGGGGGAGGGTAGAGGGATCGCCGGGGCGGCGGTGGACCGGTGGTGGGGAGTGTTTTCGGGGCGGGCGGGGCGGCGCACCGCCGGCCGCGGGCGGCGGGGGGCTGCTATTTGGTCGGTGGTGGATGGCGGCTCAGGGGGGGTGGAGGTTGAAGATGAACCGCAGGCCCTTGATTTCGTATCCAACAGCTGCAAAATCGACTGACCAGAGATGAAAAAGTTAGTCGACCGACGTGTAGCCTCACCTTGCTAGTGCGTTTAGTTTCGACAGCAAAATTCAGTTTCGACAGCAAAATTCAGTTTCGACAGTTAGGTTCACTTTCCACAGTTAAGTTCAATTTCGACAGTTAAGTTCAGAGTTGAGCGGCTGATGTATAGTACATCTAGCACTTTGTGGTTATGTATTTTACGTCATGTATTGGAGATGCTATTAGAATTCCACTCAGGTTAACGTTGTTCATTGTCTCTCTTGTCCTACTTTAGCCTCGGCGTCGTACAACTCACCGGAGCTGCTCCAACGACGAAACCCTCCATCACAGCGGAGCAGTACCTCGGGCTCCATCTCCAGACGCCTAAGATCTTCTTCCCCTCCTCCGACAGCAAAGTCAGCCGGAGCATCCTCACCGGCCAACCCAATCACGCTGAGATCGACATGGCTTCGCCAAAGAGGTTGTACACTTGTTGCATCTCTTTTTACTCTACATGTTATATATATTGTCCACTGAGCACTCGTAGTAACGGGAAATACGATTATTTTATCCTACTATATGACAAGCAGTGAGGTACCAGGCAACTTAGCTATCCGTGATGGACTCTCTTGAACGCCATCATTATTTATCTCTGCGCGTTTGAGCTGTGCATTTGTCGATGGGCCTGGGAGTTGAGCTAGTATGGCAGTGGCCTGGGTCCAAAGTAATAGAAGTAGAACAAAAACATTTTTTTAGTGTAGGATTTTCCTTGCTCAAGCCCGCCTACTAGAATCGCCAGTGCTTGAAAGGAAAAGTGAATGAAAAACATTGGAATTGGAAAGTTTCCTATGGTACTACTTTTCATGAATTTGGTGCAAAGGAATGGAGCAAAGGAAAACTGTAGGATTTGTTCCTTTAGTGTCTCCTTGAAAGAAAAACCGTAGGAATTCTAATTTCCACTTCTCCTCCTTTTCATATTCCTATTCATCAAGCACAAGACTAAGAGATAGTAGCATAATAGCATTATAACCATACATTTTCTTGTGGTTTGACTTAATCTCACCATGCTTTTTTGCATCCTGTGATCTTCCAATTGTTGTGAATCAAACACCCAGATTGGCAGAAATCCTGTGTTTTTAAATTCTCTGTTTTGCACGTGCATTCCTATCCTATTCCTGTCTATTTCCTATCCCTGCATTGTTAGAATCCTCAAATTCAAACAAGCCCTTACTCAATTACTTCTGTTACAGATATGTGTCAAAGATAACCTTGTGTGGTTTTTCCTGCTCCTACGGCGCTCTGTTCCACCCCAGCTCAGCTCCTCCAACGACGGAAGGGTTCACCACAGCAGGGATCCGCTCTCCAGACTGTCTTTCGCCACCTCAGATCTTCTTCCCCGCCGGCGGCAGCCACGACAACTGCATTACCATCATCAACTGAGCAGATGACCTTGAGGACTACACGGGTCCGCAAGAGAGGTCGCACTCTTCCATGTCTTCTTACGTTATGCGTCGCTTAATATGATGACATGCTACATTATCGTCGTGTTCACCTATTAGACTCCGTGTCAGGTCCAAACTAATGCTGAAACTTGAGTTTTTAAATGGTTGTCGGGTACATATTGGGGCAGCAATCAGTACTATCTGTCTACTATCTGGTTAATCTCTGGTGTCTACTATGAGTTTCATGTTGGGTGCAAACAAACATTAAAGGAGCCATTATCTGTATTTTTTAACTAATGCTATTATCTGCCTGCTATCATTGGTTTTGGGTCTATCCACAGTTTGCTACCATCACTCTGGATTTGTGCATGCACTCCTTACATAATCTCACTATGTTTTATTCCTATGCATGCCAGTTATTGTACACAATGGAACTGATCATGTAGAGCAAAAGAGACGAGCCTTGTGTGGCAATAAAATTTCATGCAGACGTCGTTCCATGGTGGGCGCATAGGCAGCCCCCCTCCACCCATTTCGGATCGTAATCAAGAGGAAGATAACTGTTCTGAGGGGGATTCAGAAGGAGAAGACCACTCCTATTTACCCCATGAGGTCTTCGCTCTAACTTGGCATGCTGATGTTGGTCATATCATGCATATGGTGCCTTGCATTGCTTACTGTATACATTAAAGATGTCATCTGCTTAGTTTAGACATGCTTTGTGTCAATGCCATATGTTTTGTTTCTTTATCGTATATGTGAATCATGCAATGCCATCTTGTCTAGCCAGGCATCATATATGTGAATTTTGCAATGCCACCCTGGTTAGCCTGTCATCTTATATGTGAATTATATCATGCCATCATTTTTTTATTATGTGTTAAATTTGTCAACAATTTTACTACATTCAATTACTCTTCCTGTGCATCAGCCATTCAACACTGTCATGGAAAAATCTGGAGTGGAAACAAGGTCTTCAGAGCAGACAATGCTATCTGACGAAGCGCATGTCTTGCTGGTTACCGATAGCTCCTCAGAGGAGGATTCAGAGACAGATGACCAGTCATATTTCCCCCCAGAGGTGCATGCCCTAACTTGGTAGGGTTATGTTACTCATATCGTGCGTATGATATCTTGCATTCCTATGTCATTTGCTTAGTTTAGACATGCTTTGTGTGAATGCCACCTGTTTAGTGTCTAATTACCATATATGTGAATTATGCAATGCCATCTTGTTGCAAGACATTATATATGTGAATTATGCAATTTTATCTTGTTGCAAGGCATTATGTATGTGAATTATGCAATGCCATGCTGTTTAGGCAAGCGTCGTATATGTGAATTATATCATGCCGTCCCTTTTTTGTATTTCTCATTGCTTTTATCGACAATGTTTGTATATTCAACTGCTCTTCCTGTGCATCAGCCATTTGAATTGGTGATGGAGAAATCTGGAGTGAAAACAAGGTCTTCAGAGCAGACAATGCTACCTGCTGAAGCAGATATCTTGCTGGTTACAGATAGCTCTTCAGAGGAGGATTCAGAGGCAGATGGCCAGTCCTATTATCCCCCTGAGGTGTATGCTCAAACTTGGCAGGGTTATATTACTCATATAATGCATATGTTGTATTGCAATGCTTATTTTTTACATCATATACACAATATTGAATGCCATCTCCTTAGTTGACACATCATATATGCAATTGCCCTCTGCTCACTTCCTTAGTATATAAATCATATATTTGAATTATGTCATGTCATGATGTTTACATAGACATCATGTATCTGAATTATGGCATGCCAACCCATTTTCTAAAGACATAATATAGTTATATCATCTCATCCTGTTTACATAGTCATCATATTTTAAATTATGTCATTCTACCCATGAATTATACCATGCCATCATGTTTCCATCGACGGCATGTTTGTGATTTATGGCATGCCAACCACTTTAATAGACACATCGTATAGTTATATCATGTCATCCTGTTTACATAGTCATCATATTTTGAAGTATGTCATTCTATCATGTTTAGTTAGCCATCATACATGTGAAATTGTGTCATGCTATCATGTTTAATTAGCCATCATATATGTGAAATTATGTCCTGCTATTCTGTTTGCTTAGACAACATAAATGTGAATTATTTCATGCCCTGTTTTCTTCCCTAATATCCATTGCACCTGTCTATCTTACAATGTCTGTACATTCAATTACTTTTCTTGTTTATCAGCCATTTCAATTGGAGGGAGTGATGGCAGTATCTGTGGGAGTAAAAACACAGTCTTCAGAAAAGATCGTGCTACCTGTCAATGCAGATAGAACCACGATTGTACTTGCCCAAGAATCAGCCCCACCATACATAACCCACACTCATGCAGATTGTACCCCTACCCAGTTAGACAGAGAACCAACTACACCCCTTCTAACCCCAACCCCAGCAGATAGGCACCCAGTTCTCGTTGACACAGCACCGTCTCCACCACAGAGCACCCAAACACGAGCAGTTAGTAAGGCAACTGCAGTACCCAAATCACGAGGACCACCACTCCGAACCCGAAGTCAACGCTTAAAGCAGAAGAAGAATTGTTCTCAGGCCAGGTTCCGTAGCTACGGTTCATACTACTTTGCTCTTGCATCACTGTATTTACTGATACCAACCAATTTCAAATTTGAAGGATGTAATTGAAACTCCAATGGCGCAACAGGTATGTTTTAAACCTGTTTCTTCAACGTGTTTGGCTGTTTGCTGTTGTAACTTGCTCTATATTGATTTCAGTTTCAATTGAATAAACAGTTATGTTCTCATGCCATGCACATTACAAGTGTTGTTATTGCTGTGTAGTTTCCCACACTTATATTCTGTCTATGCTGCTTTGTCTTAAATAGATATGATTCGAACTGTATCTATCTTGATTTGGCAACATAAACTAGAATGATATAGACCATACAGTGACCATACTACATAGATATATGTTTGTTTCATGTTGTTATCCTGTCGACCTTACTACAGGACTGGTTTACCAAAATGAGTTTCATATACTACATTGTAAACCTGAGATGTGTTTGTTTGTTTCCCTTTTAGAACACGGATAAAATATTGGAGAAGAGTACCCTGTTATGCAATGGTAAAGGAAGTAATGCAAATAAGGTTCAAGATAGTGAGACATCCTTGTTGGTCTCCAAGAAAGCTGATAAAACTATATTGAGGACATTGAGACAACCCCAAAGTCCTGTCTTGATGTAGTGTTCGAGTTACTGGCTACCACTGCTGGCACCAGCTCTTCAAACTTGTTCCTGAATCAGTTCGGCTTCTTGAGTCTCAACTTCAAGTTGAAAGACATCGACCAGATGTTATGCGACAGGAAGCCGAAGGACTGAGGAAGTCCCTGCAGAATTCAGATGCATACTTTCTGGTGCAACAACAGGCCCTGGAGGACTTAAGCGCCAAACAAGAGAAAGTTAATAAGCTTGCTAAGCATCTTGCCAGCATTATGGATACCCAGGATATTGTTTCTTGAGCTCTTCTGAAGTGGTTTCAGTTCTGGACTTGTTTTGCTGCGGCGTTTATATGCTGCTGTGTTCCCTATATTTGCACTGGTGGCGAACTTTGATGCCCAGTGGATGTAATATGTGTAATAGCCGTGATAGCCTAGTGTAAGTTGCTTGCTTATTTATTTCCTTGTTGTCTTGTTTATTTGTTTGCTTGTAGTCAGTGCAGTTCTTTTTCTGCGGTTTGCTAGTAGCTGCAACAACCTTTTTTTTAAAACTAGGCCACAATAACCATGGGCTAATATTTATTGTAGTGAAACTGCACCTACGGGCCGTAGAAATAGTGGGCCTTCTACGGGCCGTATAAACAGTGGGCCTTCCACGGGCCATAGAAACAATGGGCCTTCTACGGGCCACAGAAACAATGGGCCTTCTACGGGTCGTATCATCAATGGGCCTTATACGGGCAGTATGATCGATTGGCCAAACATGGGCCAATAACAGGCCGCATTATGGCCGTAAACGGGCTAGAGTTGGAATCGTCCGTTCATGGGCCGACCATAACGGGCCATCGTTAATAGGCCGTATTTCATGACGATATGAAAACGGCCCAACGTGTTAACAGACCACAAACGGGCCGACTGTAACCACGGGCTGAATTTGGCCCATAAGGAGAAAATGACAGTAACGGGCCGTAAGTAAAAGAATGCTGGAAATGAGCCCAAGAATAAATGGGCTCTGAGAAGGCCGAAAGATAACATGGGCTGAAAACGGCCCAACGGAATAACGGGCCCTTAATGGGTATAAAGTGATACACTGTTCGTTACGGGCCAGTTTCACCACGGGCCGTTAATGGGTGTAAAGTAATACACTGTTCATTACAGGCCAGTTGCACCACGGGCCGTTAATAGGCCAAGAGTTACATAGGGCCTCATATGGGCCGAAAGACGTCATGGGCCATACATGGGCCAGAAGTGAAAACGGGCTGGAATCATATTGGGTGGCCCAGATGACGCTACTGGGCCTATTTCAGATAGGGCATAACAGGCCTTGGGTTAGCGGGCTATAAATGGGCTATATGCGACTAGGCCGTTAACAGGCTTTACATGGGCTGGCCCGCCACCTTTTTACCAAGTCAAATGGGCCGGTCTTTTCACAGGAATGGGCCTCTGTTGGGTCGTGCCACGTGTCGACGTATCATAGGCGCCTTCTGTCCAATGAGTGGATGACATCTGTCCCAACGGTGAGCTGACACGTGTTTCCTCCAGCCAATGATGATTTTACACGTGGAAAATCCCCATTGGTCCGGGCTGTTAATGGGTTATCGGATCCAAAACCTGACCCGATAGCTTAACGGCGTTCCGTTATGGTGGATGCCACGTGTCGGTCACCCTTGACGAAAGCACTTCTGTGACACATGATTTATCATCATGGAAGTGGACACTTCCGTGATGATAATTTTGGTAATGTCATGGAACACTTCTACGACAGCACAGGTATGACTATCTTGATTCTGTCATAAATTTATCATGGATGTACATGCATGACAAAAAACGCGACCTACTATGACAAACACGTATCATCACGGAAGTGTATTTTTTGTAGTGGTGGGTCTACCTATACCCCGCCTCCTGACAGATCGACCCATTTGCACTTAAACAAAGGGACCTTAAAATCATGTCCGTAGTCAAGTTCCCATATGTCCACTATGTAACCATAATATGTGTCCTTTCCCCTCTCGGTTGCTGCATCAAAGCGGACATCACTGTTTTGGTTGGTGCTCTTTTGATCTTGGGCGATCGTGTAAAATGTATTCCCATTTATCTCGTATCCTTTGTAAGTCAATACAGTCACAGATGGTCCCCTGGACAACGAGTACATCTCAGCACAAACAGTGTTCTCACCTCTGAGACGTGTTTCCAACCAACTGCTGAAAGTCCTGATGTGTTCACTTGTAATCCAGTCGTCGCACTGCTCCGGGTGTTTGGAGCGCAGACTGTTCTTGTGTTCATCGACATACGGGGTTACCAAGGTAGAGTTTAGTAGAACTGTGTAGTGTGCTTGAGACCAAGAATATCTGTCCCTGCATATTATTGAGTCCCCTCCAAGCATGCCTTTTCCAGTCAGTCTCCCCTCATACCGCGATTTAGGGAGACCTATCTTCTTAAGGCCAGGAATGTAGTCAACACAAAACCCAATGACATCCTCTGTTTGATGGCCCATGGAGATGCTTCCTTCTGGCCTAGCGCGGTTACGAACATATTTCTTTAGGACTCCCATGAACCTCTCAAAGGGGTACATATTTTGTAGAAATACGGGCCCCAGAATGACAATCTCGTCAACTAGATGAACTAGGACGTGTGTCATGATATTAAAGAAGAATGGTGGGAACACCAGCTCAAAACTGACAACACATTGCACCACATCACTCCTTAGCCTTGGTATGGTTTCTGGACCGATCACCTTCTAAGAGATTGCATTGAGGAATGCACATAGCTTCACAATGGCTAATCGGACGTTTTCCGGTAGAAGCCCCCTCAATGCAACCGGAAGCAGTTGCGTCATAATCACGTGGCAATCATGAGACTTTAGGTTCTGGAAATTTTTCTCTGGCATATTTATTATTCCCTTTATATTCAATGAGAAGCCAGTCGGGACCTTCATACTAAGCATGCATTCAAAGAAGATTTCCTTCTCTTCTTTGGTAAGAGCGTAGCTGGCAGGACCTTCATACGGCTTTGGAGGCACGCCGTCTTTTTCGTGCAAACGTTGCAGGTCCTCCCATGCCTCAGCTGTATCTTTTTTCTTCCGATACACGCCCAAGAAGCCTAGCAGGTTCACGCAAAGGTTCTTCGTCACGTGCATCATGTCAATCAAGGAGCGGACCTCTAGGTCTTTCCAGTAGGGTAGGTCCCAAAATATAGATTTCTTCTTCCACATGGATGCATGTCCCGCAACGTCACTTGGAACAGATAGTCCGCCGGGACCCTTTCCAAAGATTACTTTTAAATCATTGTCGGCGTTCTGGGAACGGGGGTCCCCAGACTTGCCTGCCTGCGGCCTGCGGCATGGCTCAAGGGGCGGCCCAGCATGGCCCATCTTCATCAGCATGAGCTCAAGACCCTCGTGAGGGGCCAAGCCTTGCGGGGTGGATGACAGGGAGCTTCCTCAGGCACGGCCTCGTCAGGCAGGCTCGCGAGGAGGCGGAGAGATCAAGGCGAGGTACCTCACGAGGTGCCCATGACGCAAGCCATGACGACCAAGGGCGCCAGGCGGGTGCCAGCCCGTGCAGTGTCCTTCTTTCCTCTTTGGTGCAAAGGGAGCGAGCGCAGGCGAGAGCATCAAGCAAAGGCATCCGTTTCGGTGCAACAAGACCAAGACCGTCGCAACGGCAGGAAGGAGGTCATTGTGGAGCCCAAGACGGCGTCACCGCCAGAGCCTTTGACAGGCGAGGACCAGCTTTAGTCAGGATAAGTGTACTAGATGTTCCCCTTCAAAATGGCCAATTGTTGGCGCCCTTCCCGCTCAATATTTGGGAAGAGGCCCAGGGCCTTCGCCTATAAATAGGACTAGCCACCCACAAGGTAGCGGGAGGAGGATCATCATCTGGGAACCAGTAGAAAGAGCGACTGAACTCCCCCTAGCAGTTCATTGCACCAGCCGAGAACAGACCCTCACGAGGCTGTTCCTCCTTGTATTGTTCATCATCAGCCCAAGAGGCAATCCACCACACCACAAACTAGAGTAGGGTATTACACCACAATGGTGGCCCGAACTAGTATAAACCCTGTGTCTCTTGTGTTGCTCTTTTCATAGCTTAGATCCTAGTGAGGCGGCGAGGTGCAGGTAGGTAGAGGGCGAGATCTCCGTGCGCACCCCAGTTTTCAAACCTAGAGGGTCTGCCGGAACCCGAAATCCAACATTTGGCGCGCCAGGTAGGGGTGCACCGGAATCCACCTTCTGCCGCTTCGCGTCCTGTCGCATCGTCATCATCATGTCCGGCGACCAGGCAGGCAACCCTGATCCCTGGGCGGCCTGGCCCGCCCACGCAGAGCAGCTCGCCCCGGGCAGCCCCATGCCCCAGGCAGCTCGTGGTCCGCAGGGCGCTGTAGGCCGCGGGCAGCGCAGACAGGCAACGGCAGCTCTCACGACGTGGCAGGCGCGGTTGGCGGCGAGGGCCTCCCACCACGCTGCGGCCACGGAGCCGTACACCCAACGGGAGCAGGTGAACTCGAGCACGTATTCTGCGTCGTCATCCGCCCCAAGTAAGTGCGGGGGGCCACGAATCAGCACTCCCCCTCTGGGCAGGGGGTTGGGGGCTGACGCCCTCGCGATGGCCGGGCACGCCTCGCCAGAAGCCCGGCTAGGAGCAAGCCCATCCCCAAATGAAGAGCGCAGGGCCGACCTCAGCCAATCGCCATCCACGGCCAGACGTGGAGCCCAAGGCAGGCTGGCTATGCCCCGAGAAGGCTCACGAAGGAGGGTCACGAGGCGCGCAGAACCGCGATGCACCATAGGACGGCTCACCTCTCCGACCGGCCTCACCACAAGGGCTCTGCTTGAGCTCGGAGTGCTCGAAGACGGTGGAGAGGGCAGAGCCTGGGGGGATGGCTCCTCAGCCATCTTCGTGAGCTTGGCAGGAAAGGCCCTGCAGAGCAAGGATCAGCCAAAGCAACGGGAGGATCAGGAGCTAGCAAGGGGGAAGGCTTACTCATCAATGGCGAAATACTTCCGGCGCTTCAGCAGGCGGCAAGGGTAATCGTCACCCAAGGCCTCCCTTCTCTTCCGGAGAGCCTCGAAGTCCATGCGGAAGCGACCCAGGATTTGAGCGCAGGGGTCAGCCTGCGACGAGGAAGAAGCATCAAGATGCCCAGCGTCCGGGGCGTCGTCCTGATGCACGCCTCCGGTCGCCTCACCAAGAAGGGTAGCTGGGGCCCCTGGGGTCTCAACCACAGGTGCCGCAGGCAGCAGCTCAACGCCTTCAGCCGCAGCAGTACGGGCCTCAGGAGCTGCCCCCTCAGGAGTGTTGCCTGGCATCGTTACCCCGGCAAGGGCCCCCTCAGCCTCCAGCGGCCCATGCCTCCTTGCTCCGCCACTCGAGGAAGGACCGCCGTGTGCAACTGGAAGGGCAGTCACCACCACTGGGTTCTCGCGAGGCCCCGTGAGGCTAGCGGGGCGCAGCCCCCATTCGTCGAAGCCGGGCATCTGATTCACAAAGTTGCCCCTGTTCGAGCAAAGGTACAGCAAAACCCCCTCTCGCCGGACGCTGTCGGGGGAAGGGTCCCCCGTCAAGACCAAGAGCACCTTCCTCAGCACTTCGGGCGTCAGGTCCTCCTCCTGGAGCCTCATGCGATCTTCACGCCCGCTGAAGGCCCACATCCGGCGGGAGTGGCGCTGGAGAGGAGCAATGCGGCGTAGCAGGAACTCCTTCACCACCATGGGCGCCGTCACGCCGAGCTCCCTCAAGAGCACGAAGCGACGCCAGACAAAGATGAGCTGGGGACTCGTGAGCGTCTCATGGCCCCAGCCTGAATTGGGGACTGTAGGCGACGTTGGCTCTGAAAGCAGGGGGCTGGGCACCCCTACATCCACGTACAACCACCGCTCGCGGAACCCAGGCGCAGATGGAGGAAGGCTGAAATCAATCCCTGAGGCCGCTGTTTCTGGTGCGGCAATGAAGCTCACGCACCCTGAGCATTGGGTGGGATCGACGAGGCACAGAGAGAAGAAGTGACGCAACAAGGCAACTAAAGGAGGGATGCCCATCATTGCCTCACAGACAAAGGCGAAGACGGCAAGAAGAGTAATGGATTCAGGACCCAAATGCATCATATGGATCTGGTAATGGGAAAGCACAGCGTTGAAGAAATTGGAAAAGGGGGGAACCAATCCCGCCCATAGGGCGTCAACAAAATACCGGACCTCGGTGACTACTCTGCGATGGAGAATTGGGACGCGGGCTAGGCCGTTGTCCTCCCGCACTCGTTGAAGATAGTGGCCAGAGCAGAGCTGACCTTGCCCAAGCCTTCTCGGTTGAGTATGATCGACCGATCAACGGCGGGAGCCGCCGCCGACGGCGAGCGAGACGGAGGCACCGGTTTCTTCCCTTTCCCCTTCTTCGTCGGAGCCATGGCGACAGGAAGAGGGAGGATTCGAGATTGGATTATAAGCAGAAGCTGGAGCTCGAGAGGAGGAAGAGCAGGGGATGGTCGAGCAGCGAAAAGAGGAATGACTGTGTACAACCACGTGTCCGCCTAGCTGGGCGCAAAATGAGGAGGCATGGGGGAACAGGGCCGCCCACGTCCAATCGACCGCCACGCGGCACCCGAGGTCACAGGTTGTTAGGGCCCGCGGCGCTTCGCACTTACCCCTTCGCTTCTCTGCTCACCCAAGTCCGGGCGCGCCTTGGGCCCGGGGGCTACTGTCGGTGTTCTAGGAATGGGGGTCCCCAGACTTGTCTGCCTGCGGCGTGGCTCAAGGGGCGGCCCAGCATGACCCATCTTCATCAGCACGAGCTCAAGATCCTCGTGAGGGGCCAAGCCTCGTGGGGTGGACGACAGGGAGCTTCCTCAGGCACGGCCTCGTCAGGCAGGCTCGCGAGGAGGCGGAGAGATCAAGGCGGGGTACCTCACGAGGTGCCCATGACGCAAGCCATGACGACCAAGGGCGCCAGGCGGGCGCCAGCCCGCGCAGTGTCCTTCTTTCCTCTTTGGTGCAAAGGGAGCGAGTGCAAGCGAGAGCATCAAGCAAAGGCATCCGTTTTGGTGCAACAAGACCAAGACCGTCGCAACGGCACGAAGGAGGTCATTGTGGAGCCCAAGCCGGCGTCACCGCCAGAGCCTTTGACAGGCGAGGACCAGCTTTAGTCAGGATAAGTGTACTGGATGTTCCCCTTCAAAATGGCCAATTGTTGGCGCCCTTCCCGCTCAATATTTGGGAAGAGGCCCAGGGCCTTCGCCTATAAATAGGACTAGCCACCCACAAGGTAGCGGGAGGAGGATCATCATCTGGGAACCAGTAGAAAGAGCGACTGAACTCCGCCTAGCAGTTCATCGCACCAGCCGAGAACAGACCCTCGTGAGGCTGTTCCTCCTTGTATTGTTCATCATCAGCCCAAGAGGCAATCCACCACACCACAAACTAGAGTAGGGTATTACACCACAATGGTGGCCCGAATTAGTATAAACCCTGTGTCTCTTGTGTTGATCTTTTCATAGCTTAGATCCTAGCGAGGCGGCGAGGTGCAGGTAGGTAGAGGGCGAGATCTCCGCACGCACCCCAGTGTTCGAACCTAGAGGGTCTTCCGGAACCCGAAATTCGATAATCATTGACCATAGCAAGTACGTGATCACCGGTATGCATGGCGGGCTTCTTTCGGTGATCTACCTCGCCTTTGAAATGCTTGCCTTTCTTTCGACATTGATGGTTGGTCGGAAGAAATCGACGATCGCCCAGGTACACATTCTTCCTGCATTTGTCCAGGTATATACTTTCGGTGTCAGCTAAACAGTGTGTGCATATGTGGTATCCCTTGTTTGTCTGTCCTGAAAGGTTACTGAGAGCGGGCCAATCGTTGATGGTTACAAACAACAATGCGTGCAGGTCAAATTCCTCTTGTCTGTGCTCATCCCACACACGCACGCCGTTTCCATTCCACAGCTGTAAAAGTTCTTCAACTAATGGCCGTAGGTACACATCAATGTCGTTGCCGGGTTGCTTAGGGCCTTGGATAAGAACTGGCATCATAATGAACTTCCGCTTCATGCACATCCAAGGAGGAAGGTTATACATACATAGAGTCACGGGCCAGGTGTTGTGATTGCTGCTTTGCTACCCGAAAGGATTAATGCCATCCGCGCTTAAACCAAACCATACGTTCCTTGGGTCACATGCAAACTCATCCCAGTACTCTCTCTTGATTTTTCTCCACTGCGACCCGTCAGCGGGTACTCTCAACTTCCCATCTTTCTTACGGTCCTCAGTGTGCCATCGCATCAACTTGGCATGCTCTTTGTTTCTGAACAGTCATTTCAACCATGGTATTATAGGATCATACCACATCACCTTCACAGGAACCCTCTTCGTGTGGGGCTTCGTCAACATCACCAGGGCCATCTAGTCTGTTCTTATACCGCAATGCACTGCATACCGAGCATGCATTCAAATCCTCATACGCACCGCAGTAGAGGATGCAGTCATTAGGGCATGCATTTATCTTCTACACCTCCAATCCTAGAGGGCATACGACCTTCTTTGTTGCGTACGTACTGTCGGGCAATTCGTTATCCTTTGGAAGCTTCTTCTTCAATATTTTCAGTAGCTTCTCAAATCCTTTGTCAGGCACATCATTCTCTGCCTTCCACTGCAGCAATTCCAGTACGGTACCCAGCTTTGTGTTGCCATCTTCGCAATTGGGGTACAACCCTTTTTTGTGATCCTCTAACATGTGATCAAACTTCAGCTTCTCCTTTTGACTTTCGCATTGCGTCCTTGCATCGACAATGACCCGGCAGAGATCATCATCATCGGGCACATCGTCTGGTTCCTCTTGATCTTCTGCAGCTTCCCCTGTTGTAGCATCATCGGGCACATCGTCTGGTTCCTCTTGATCTTCAGCAGCTCCCCCCATTGCAGCATCATCATATTCAGGGGGCACATAGTTGTCATTGTCCTCTTCTTCTTCGCTGTCTTCCATCATAACCCCTATTTCTCCGTTCCTCGTCCAAACATTATAGTGTGGCATGAAACCCTTGTAAAGCAGGTGGGTGTGAAGGATTTTCCGGTCAAAGTAAGACTTCGTATTCCCACATTTAGGGCATGGACAACACATAAAACCATTCTGCTTGTTTGCCTCAGCCACTTCGAGAAAATTATGCACGCCCTTAATGCACTCGGAGGTGTGTCTGTCACCGTACATCCATTGCCGGTTCATCTGCGTGCATTATATATAATTATGTGTGTCAAAAGTAAGAAAATCAGACAAGTACCTAGCTAAAGTAAGAAAATCAGACAAGCATCTACCAAAAGTAAGAAAATCAGAAAGAAAATAAGAACAAAAGGCTCACCACGGTGGTGCCGGCGACGAGATCGGCGCGGGCGATCGACGGCGGTGAAAACAGGGATGGGGCGTGACAGACCGCTAAATCTAGACAAATCTCAGGAAAAATGGAGCTCCGAGGTCGAGCTTCGAGAGGAGAAAGCTTAACTACTGTGGCTCGGGCATTTCATCGAACACCTCATGTGCAAAGGAGGTGAGCTAGAGAACCCAAATGCCCTCCCCTCGCCGGCCAGAAAAAACAGAGCATTGTGGAGTGCTCTGCCACGGCGATGGGTATATATAGGCAACGTATTTGTCCCTGTTCGTGGCAAGAATCGGGACTAAAGATACCCTTCTGTACCGGTTCTAGGCACAAACTAGTACCAATGGCTGTGGGCCAGGAGAGCGGCCCATTGGTCCCAGTCCGTGCCTAGAACCGGGACAAATGGATCCAGACGAACCGGGACCAATGCCCACGAGGCCCGGCCGGCCCCCTGGGCTCATGAACCGGGTCTAATGCCCCCCATGGGTCCCGGTTCGTGAAGAACCGGGACTAATGGGCTGGCCAGGCCCAAACCAAAGCCTTGTTTTCTACTAGTGTGTCCTCCTCCTCATATTTTATCTTGTAAAAAAATCTGGATCCTCTCTCTGCTGATCTTTAAAGTAAGCAATTGTCTCTATCATATCTTCTTATTTTGTACCATCCTTGTTCAAGACCGTCTTGAGGTTTGTAATGTGCTTAGTGGTATAAGGTACAATGAGCTCTGACCCATAGAAATCTGACATGATGTGCATCATACGACCTGTTGACATGAAGTCACAATGGTGGTCAATGCCTTTTTCACACAAAAACAGTATAAAAAATAGTTTATTTTTTTTGGCAAGGCAACTCAAATTCAAAGGTCAGGCAATTTCATGAAGCTATACAAGCAACTACGATAATACGCGTCAGGCAACACACATGAGAAAAAAAACAAAACAAACCAGGGGGTAATCTACTTTTTTACTATTCATTAGTGAGAAACAAAAATTTCAATCATAAGCAAGTTGAGCTCATCCAGAAACAAGTAATAAAATCGTACATTTTAGCTATAAAGAGACTAATCATAGGCAATTTTACAGTCAACACAAAATTTGTTTTACAGATAAATAAAATAGGCAAGTAGGAACTTTACATTGAGCAACAAACATGTAAACATTAGGCAAATCCAGCATCCAGAAACAAGTCATGCATTATCTCTGTTATACTAGGCAAGTAGGAAATTTAATGGCATTATCAAGCAATGAAGGCATATGTTTGAAGCAAATCATTCACATGTTTCAAGAAAATCAACCAGTTGTTGACGAGCCAAGAAACACACAATCAGTAGGCATGTCCGGGTTCTTAAAGTTAGAAGGTAGGGGGAGGGGTGTGGTTTAAAACCTGTAGTCAAATTGCAGTTATGAAGAAGAGTAAGGAAGACCCTTTCTTCTGGTGGGATCCCTTGGTGTGATCGCAAATACTTAGTCAAACATGGCTTGTCAACCAACAGATGGTTGTGCTCGCCAACAAAGTAAATCACCACACATCTGCCATCTATTAGCTTCACAACCATCTTAGCTTTGCAACCAGTTTGCATAATTTTATCTCCTTTTCATTTCTTGCTCCTGTTTTTGGCTTTACTATCATCATCAAGACAGACAATAAACTCACCTTCATCATCATCTTTTGATTGCTCAACAATGTCATCTAGCACAGGAATCTTTTCTGCCCCTCCGTCATCGACATGAGGCTTTCGAAACTTTTTGCAAACAAACTATTGTTTTATCAACTCCCAAGTTCTCATATCCTTCCTTGAAGTATTCATTTTGATTGAAAAATCCATCTGCAAGGAATATGCATTGTAGTGCTCCTTGGCATCTTCAAAAGTGTCAAATCTCATGCCCACATAAGGCTCCTTGGGATGTGACCAAGCTTCATCATCATTTTCAGCACCCAAACCATTTCCAACAGTCCCACCAGTATCACCTACAACACCTGTGCCATCAAGGGTATGAGCATCATACTCAGCTGCTACTGCTTCAGGTACTTGTGTACTGCCTGGAGCCCGTACCCCACTACTTGACTGCCCATCTGTCTCCATTTGCTTCTGCAGCAGCAACATTGACCTTTTCCATGTTTGAGGGATTAGGTGATTCCGCCATAAATTCTGCATTCTAGCAGCATGTTGTGTACAGTACACATGATCATCCTTATTTTCATCTGGTTCCTCATTTAGGTCAATCATTGTCAATTTGTTTATTTTTTTCAACATGAAAAAAGGTAAAGCAAGTCAGCAAAATGATGCAAGCAAGTAGCACAGTAAATACAGGCAAGCCAATAACACAGCCACCCAAGCACACCACAAACATGTCAATCATCTTCAAATTGTGCATTTTTTCAACCAGAAAAATTTAAATTGAAGTTAGCTTTGTTGAGGCAAGTTAGTACCACACTAGACACAAGCAAGCAAGTAACACAACAACCCAAGCACGCCAGATTCACAAGATAGCATCCATTTTTGTTTTGAAGGAAACAATGAACATAACCAGGCAATTCAAAGTACACTATCAGGCAATCCAAACCACATAACCAGGCAAGTCAAACTATATATGCCAGGCAAGATATTCATGAAATTCATGGTTTTTTTGTACTAATGAAACATTTTTGTACATTCATGAAACCCATAGGCTTTTTTTGTGTATCATAATATATTTTCTTATTTGTTTTTCATAAACGCAGGCAACATTGATTTGGTGAACAAGCCTGCTACCATTGAAGTGCTACTTCAAAGTTTCTTTAGAATGCAATTCACTCCAAAATCAGAGAGAATAGAGCATGTTTTGTGTTAGAAAAAACTTAAGTTAGAAGTTATGGACATCATTGCCCTTTATATTTAGTACCCATGTTTTCACATTTCTTGTACTAGCAGCAAGCTTGTGTGGTTTCAACTATGTTCAGTGTGGTTTGCATTTTGCACAATTGGTTGAAGTAACGATTTGCAGCTGAGATAGTTGTTGGTACAAGACTTTTCTTGTCTTCTCTTTCTTGCAGGTTGAAATACCAATAAATGTAGCACAGTTTCTTGGCAACTTTCCAACATTTTTTTGGATCGTGTTGAAGGATATCATATAATCAAGGTAAATTATACTGCATTTACTTATATTCTTCTCATTTTTTCACTGTTGAATCAAAAAATAATGGAAACAAATGCCCATGAGGAATGTTTTTCTAGCTTCTTCAGGAGTTGCTTGGACATTATTATGCTTTTGCTTAATCTTATAATGCAAGTTGCTGCAATCAGCCATTGCTTTGCTCCACATATAGCAAATGATCTGGTAGGAGAAAGCCTTGTTTCATGCCCTTTCTTTTTCCATAGTGAGCTCACTGTTCATAGTCTTATAAGGTACAGAAAGGTTCATGTTTTGCCATGTCATAAGTTACCAAAGTTATGCCTATATCCTTTTTCTTAGTTGCTTCATGATAATACTGTTTTTGCTCAAACGAAATGTGTAATTTGCCTAGAACATTGTAATAAGCAATTAACAGAACTGTAACACATTTTTGTAAATAAAGCATGATAGCACTATTTTCATCCTCTTATAAGTATTATTTTTGCTCAATCATAATTTTTGCTTAAGGTATCAGCACTTTCTTACAATGTGTTCATATGCAACAGAATTGTAAACAGAATGTGAAAATTGCCAAGACCATTCTAAGCAAAAACAATCATGGAACAAGAACCTTAAAACACCAGAACTATCAGTTAGGGTTTGATTTTTCCTCCAAGCAGTAGTAGATTGGTAAAATCCATCACATTAGTTGCTTACCATGTGTTGATATGAGACAGATGCCTGAAACTTGCCTAACATTGTTTATCTTGAACCAGTCCCTTATTACAATTCACTTTTTTCTTGCTTAATCTCAACATGTAAGTTTGCCTAATCATAACAACATCAGACTCTACTAGATTTGCCTAAAACAGAGGGCTGAAACTTGCCTAAACATCAGACTCAACATGCTTATTAACATCACATCCCTTACACAATTTTTTGCAAAAATGCAGCCTGGTACAAATCATGGGGAAAGAGGAGGAGAAGATGGTGTTCTTCAGTAAAACAGGTGATATGGACGAAAGGAATTACAAATCTTGGGGAAAGTGAGGTAAATCTGACCTTTTTCCTCTGTTTTTTGCCTTTCCTAGACAAACTGATGCAGCCTACAGAAGAAACCCTAATGCAGCTGCCATTGTAGGGTTGTGAAGGTTTTCTGGATCTGGGAGTGGCGAAGGGAAGGGGCGTGCTGTCCTTTCTGGCTTGGGAGAGAAGAAAATGGGGCTGGGCGGTTAGGTGAGGAGAAAAGGAGAGGCCCAGGGGTGGGGGAGGGACGGCGGGAGGGGAGGACCAGGTGAGATCGATCGCTCGATGGTTGGATGCTGGAATCGGGAGGGGGCCCCAGGTACTTTTCTATCCTGGACAGGGAGAAAGTTACTATATTGGGATAGGCCGGCACGAAATGCTAGGGAGCAGACGTCGACTTCTCCCTAGACGCACAATCAGAATGTGTGGGATACACACAATCTCCGCGACTCCCCCTAGCCACACATGATGACAAACATCAAGAGTTGATGCTGTCTTATCTAAAGCCAACTCCAGCGCATGACCCCAAACGGACATCCGCTTTGTTCGAATTTTGTCCGTTTGGGGGTGCCAATGGGGTCGTGTCCGCCCGGATTTGGGTTTGCGTCGGCCGGATGCCCAACGTAGCACACCCATCCAAAATATTGTCCGACTCGGTCATTTCTTCAAACACATCAAGGGCCGCCGGCATCACCCTCCGACCGCTGCTTGCCAGGCCGACTGCGGCCGCCCATGTGCCGTGCTCGCCTACCAGCTACAGACCGTGCTCGTCGCAGCTCCTCCGCCCGCCGCTTGCCGTGCCGCACGCGGCCGCAGCAGCTGGCTAGCTAGACCGCACGCGGACGCGCACACGGCCGCAATGGCTAGCTAGCGAGTAAGCCCGCCGGCATGCACACACGCTCGCATGCCTGAAGCTAGCTAGCTAGCCCGCAGGCACACATGCACGCACACGGCCGCAGTGGCCACACCCACTCGCTCGACCTGCCGCGCGACGCGCGCGCCCGCCCCTGTGACCTCGCCACGCCCGCTCGCTCGCCTTCGCCGCTCGCGTCGCTCGCGCGCGCCCTCCTGGTCGTGCTCGCCACCCGGCTGACGGCGCTCGCGTCGCCCGTGCTCATGCCATCTGACGAGGATATAGACCTGGGGTAGGGTCATATGCCCGGCCCATACGTCCTACCCAAGGTCACTACCCCAGAAGATAAAAAGACCAAGAGTCAACAGAAGAACACCAGTCAAGTACGTCGAGTGCAATCCACTCGACGATCACATCACTCGATGACCACCCCCTACCGTCACTCGACCATATGGGGAGTCACTCGACTATATCAAAGATCAGGAGTCGGAAGAGCACGCAACGGCCTGACATTCACTCCTTAGTCTTGATAAGCATTAAGAGTAATTAAGGATGGCGTTACTAGTAACGCCCCTTACTTTATGTACATTAAGCCCCTTGTATTGGAGGTGGGCGGGGGTCCTGGTGCACTCTATATAAGCCACCCCCCTCCTCTGGGACAAGGGTTCGCACCCCCTGTAATACAACACACATAATCCAATCGACCGCCTCCGGGCACCAAGACGTAGGGCTATTACTTCCTCCGAGAAGGGCCTGAACTCGTAAACCTCATGTGTACATATTCGCCATAGCTAAGATCTTGCCTCTCCATACCTACCCCCCTTTCTACTGTCAGCCTTAGGACCACGACAGTTGGCGCCCACCGTGGGGACGGTGTCTTAGCGATTTGTTGGTGAAGGTGCAAGTTTTACCGATCACCATCATCATGATTTTCGGCGGCGGATTGGCTGAGGGCCACGAGTTCCGTCTCGACGCGCTCGTTTTCGTCGCCGACGACTCCGCGTGGCTTCAAGAAGCTCCCCTGAACACTGAGGCGCTCCCCATCGAGGGGCGACGCACTTCCGCGTGTGCGTTCGCGGTGTTCTTCTCCGGCAGCCGTCGACTTAGTATCAGTCGGCTCCAATGGCGTTTTCCCTCCCCGCTGTTCGCCGCCGCAAGTGGTCCGGTCGATCACGACTTCAGTGGTGGGTGAAACACGCGGTGGCTCGGCAGTCGACCACCCATCAAGTCGCGGCAATCGAGCCCGACGAAACTCTCCATGGCTTGTTCGATCTGTCGACTGGTTCCGTGGAGACCGCATCCGAGTGCGATAGTAGAGACCCTGCGGCCGAAGTCCTGATGGTCGATGGGCCTCACAGCCCACCCGGTGTCCGCCGCGAGGGCGGTGGGGACGGGGGCGGCGATCCGTCGCACGTCCATGAGGAATACCGACCCGAGCCCCTCTCTTTGCAGCAGAGGGAAGAACTTCGTCACTGCAACATGGATGCACTCCACACGCCCATCGTTGGAGAAACCCCCAAGGCTCAGGCCTTGGAGGAGGTGCGCCTAGCTAACTTGGCTGAGCGCACTCGGCTGGATAACCTTCAGCGTGCTCTCGACGAGCGCGCCTAGGAGCAGATCCATGAGTCCAGTCGACGATAGCTTTTTCTGCCACCACCTAAGGTATACCGCACTCCGATTCAGAATCTCACAGCTACGGCCTGAATAGCTGAGTCGGTCCAACCTTCCCAGTCAGAAGTTGGCAGAGGGTTGATGCAAATCTGGGCCCTGCTCACGGCAGCAGGAGAGCAGAATACAGCAGTATCCCAGTTGCGGAATAGGATTCACAACAGATCTGTTGCAGCGGGTATGGTTCAATCAGCTCACAACCCAAGATCGCCTCTGCGGCGTGAAGGCTGTGGGCAGTATGATCATCCACTCGACCGTGACAATCATCGTCGGGGACCCACGCCTCCTCCGAGGAGTGCGTCGTATGTGCCTCGGCGGAACGATGATAGGCGTCGGCACAGTGGCGAGCACAGGATTTTAGTCGACCCAAGGGAACCGGGCTTTGACGCGAGGTCTATCCTCGTTCAAGGCCTGGTCAACCAGAACAGAGCACACAGAGAAGACCCAGGCAGAGATCATCCAAGTGGCAGCCGAGTGCATGTTTCTGGTCCCGAGTGTTTTAGAAGAGCCATCAGGGCAGCAGTGATACCTCCCAACTTCAAGTTGGCGTCCGGGGTCAGTAGGTTCACCGGCGAATCCATGCCTGAAACTTGGCTTGAAGATTAACGAGTGGCTGTGCATATTTGAGCCGGTAACGACGAGATACCGATGAAGCATCTCCCTCTTATCTTGGAAGGGTCGGCCCGAGCATGGCTGACTTAGTTGACTCCGGACAGTATTCATAGTTGGGAAGAGCTATCTCGAGTGTTCGTGAGAACTTTCGAGGGCACGTGCAAGCGACGAGCAGGATTGCTCGAGTTGCTGCATTGTGTGCAGAACCCGAATGATACTTTGAGGGAGTTCATCCAGAGATGGTCCACTTTGCATCACACCGTCGAGAATGTTTCAGAGCATCAAGCTGTATGTGCTTTCAAGGAAGGCGTCAAATACAGGGAGTTGATCTTGAAATTCGGTCGAACTGGGGATATGACTCTGACTCGAATGATGGAGATAGCCACCCGGTACGCTAACGGGGAAGAAGAGGATCAACTCCATAGCGGGAAGAGCAAACCAGTCGGCCAAGAGGCCGGTGGAGGTAACTCCAGTCAGAAACAGAAGCGTAAGGCTGAGCCAGCGGCACCTGGAGAGATTGCGGCAGTGAATCAAGGAAAGTTTAAGGGAAAACCTAAGGGGCCCTGGCCCCCTAAGAAGGTGAAGGATAAAGAAGGGAATGATGTGCTGGATTTGCCGTGCCACATCCACACGAAGAAGGATGAGGAAGGTAATTTGATTTACCCGAAGCATACCACTCGGCAGTGTCAACTCCTAATCCAGCAGTTCCGAGAGAGACAACCCAATGAGAAGGAGAAGGAGTCGGACCAAGGTGAAGATAAAGAGGAGGACGATGGTTATCCCAAAGTCAATTCCACTCTAATGATATTTGCTGACGTTGAAAGCAAGAGTCGATTGAAGGTCATCAACAGGGAGGTGAATATGGTCGCTCCTGCGGCGACGACCACCTACCTGAGATGGTCTCAGACAGCCATTACGTTCGACCAGTCTGACCATCCTGCTCGTGTGGCCACCCCTGGGAGGCAAGCACTGGTGGTCGACCCCGTGGTTGGAGGCACTCGACTAACCAAAGTACTGATGGATGGGGGCAGTGGTCTGAACATCCTCTACGCTGAGACCTTGAAGGGGATGGGCATTCCGATGTCCAAGCTTAGCGAGAGCAATATGATTTTTCATGGTGTTATTCCTGGAAAGAAAGCCGAATCACTCGGCCAGATCGCCCTTGACGTGGTTTTCGGTGACTTGAAGCATTACCGTAAGGAGAAGTTGACATTTGAAGTCGTGGATTTCCAGAGTGCCTATCATGCCATTTTGGGTAGGCCAGCCTATGCACGTTTTATGGCTCGACCATGTTATGTGTACCTCAAACTGAAGATGCCTGGCCCCAAAGGTGTGATCACAGTTACCAACAATCGGCAGAAGGTTGAGGAATGTTTCCAGAAAGGTTCCAAAATCGCCGACAAACAGATGGCAGCAGTCGAATTCCAAGAATATCAAAATAATGCAGATCCGAGTGACTTGCTGCGAGCCAAGAAGCCTGCCACAGATTCCGCATTCCAGTCGACTGGTGAGACGAAGCCAGTTCATATTCACCAGACGGATTCCAATGTTGCACCGACTCATATATCAACAACGCTCAACAGCAAATAGGAAGAAGCGCTCGTTCAGTTCCTCCGTGAGAACTGGGACATCTTTGCATGGAAACCTTCTGACATGCCAGGTGTGCCCAGGGGACTGGCCGAGCACCGTTTGCATGTCGACCCCAAAGTAAAGCCCATCAAAGAGCACCTTCGGCGGTCCACCGTGCGGAAGAGGAAAGCAATTGGCGAAGAAGTGGCTCGACTGTTGGCAGCAGAGTTCATCCGTGAAATCTACCACTTCGAGTGGTTAGCCAATGTAGTCATGGTTCCTAAGAAGGATGATTCACTTCGTATGTGCATTGATTTCAAGCATATCAATCGGGCCTGCCCGAAAGATCACTTCCCTCTCCCTCGCATCAATCAGATTGTTGACTCGACTACGGGGTGTGAGCGCTTGTCTTTCTTAGATGCGTATTCCGGATACCATCAGATCCGACTGTATGGTCCCAATGAAATAAAAACAGCCGTCATCACCCCATTTGGGTGCTTTTGCTATGTCACCATGCCTTTTGGTCTGAAAAATGCCGGAGCCACATTCATGAGAATGATTCAGAAGTGCCTGCTCACTCAAATCAGTCGGAATGTGGAAGCTTACATGGATGACATTGTGGTCAAGTCTCGCAAAGGTTCTGACCTATTGGCCGACCTTGCAGAAACCTTTGCCAACCTGAGGAGGTACAATATCAAGCTTAATCTGTCAAAGTGCACATTCGGAGTTCCAGGAGAAAGTTACTTGAATTTCTCGTTTCTGAACGAGGGATTAACGCCAATCCATAAAAGGTTGATACAATCCTCCGAATGAAACGCCCCGTGCGAGTGCATGACGTTCAGAAGCTGACTGGTTGTCTGGCCGCCCCGAGTCGATTCATTTCTCGTCTCGGTGAAAAGGCCTTGCCTCTTTACCGACTGATGAAGAAGTCTGATTAGTTTGAGTGGACTGATGAAGCTCATGCATG
Organism: Triticum timopheevii; assembly: GCA_963921465.1. NCBI lineage: Eukaryota > Viridiplantae > Streptophyta > Magnoliopsida > Poales > Poaceae > Triticum > Triticum timopheevii. The sequence goes on along the minus strand of OY997270.1, from coordinate 542,350,009 downwards.
ATACGTCTCCAACGTATCTATAATTTTTGATTGCTCCATGCTACTTTATCAACTGTTTTAGGCAATATTGGGCTTTATTTTCCACTTTTATATTATTTTTGGGACTAACCTATTAACCGGAGGCCCAGCCCAGATTTGTTGTTTTATGCCTATTTTAGTGTTTCGTGGAAAAGGAATATCAGACGGAGTCAAAACAGAACGAAATCAACTGGGGAAGTTATTTTTGGAAGGAAAGCCACCCGGTAGACTTGGACTCTACGTCAGAAGATACGGGAGCTGGCCACGAGGGTGGGGGGGGGGGGCGCCCACCCCCCTAGGGCGCCCCCCCTGCCTCGTGGGGCCCCCGAAGCTCCACCGACGTACCACTTGCACCCATATATACCTACATACCCTAAAACTTCCAGAACAAAAGATAGATCGGGAGTTCCACCGCTGCAAGCCTTCAGAAACACCAAAAACCTCTCGGGAGCCCGTTCTGGCACCCTGCCGGAGGGGGGATCCCATCACCGGTGGCCATCTTCATCATCCCGGTGCTATCCATGACGAGGAGGGAGTAGTTCACCCTCAAGGCTGAGGGTATGTACTAGTAGCTATGTGTTTGATCTCTCTCTCTCTCTTGTGTTCCCTCTATGGCACGATCTTGATGTATCCCGAGCTTTTCTATTGTAGTTGGATCTTATGATGTTTCTCCCGCCTCTACTCTCTTGTGATGAATTGAGTTTCCCCTTTGAAGTTATCTTATCGGATTGAGTCTTTTACGAGAACACTTGATGTATGTCTTGGTGATCAACTTGCGGGTTTCGTGACATTGGGAACCTATGCATAGGGGTTGGCACACGTTCTTGACTCTCCGGTAGTAACTTTGGGGCACTCTTTGAAGTACTTTGTGTTGGTTGAATAGATGAATCTGAGATTGTGTGATGCATATCATATAATCATGCCCAGGGATACTTGAGGTGACAATGGAGTATCTAGGTGACATTAGGGTTTTGGTTGATTTGTGTCTTAAGGTGTTATTCTAGTACGAACTCTTTTATAGATCGATCCGAAAGAATAACTTTGAGGTGGTTTTGTACCCTACCACAATCTCTTCGTTCGTTCTCCGCTATTAGTGGCTTTGGAGTGACCCTTTGTTGCATGTTGAGGGCTTGTTATATGATCTATCTATGTTATTATTGTTGAGAGAACTTGCACTAGTGAAAGTATGAACCCTAGGCCTTGTTTCCTATCATTGCAATACCATTTACGCTCACTTTTACCACTTGTTAAATTGCTGTTTTTACAATTTCAGATTACAAATACCTTTATCTACTATCTATTTTGCACTTGTATCACCATCTCTTCGCCGAACTAGTACACCTATACAATTTGCCATTGTATTGGGTGTGTTGGGGACACAAGAGACTCTTTGTTATTTGGTTGCAGGGTTGCTTGAGATAGACCATCTTCATCCTACGCCTCCTACGGATTGATAAACCTTAGGTCATCCACTTGAGGGAAATTTGCTACTGTCCTACAAACCTGTGCACTTGCAGGCCCAACAACGTCTACAAGAAGAAGGTTGTGTAGTAGACATCAAGCTCTTTTCTGGCGTCGTTGCCGGGGAGGTTAGCTCTTGAAGGTATATGTTTAGATCTTGCAATCGAATCTTTTTGTTTCTTGTTTTATCACTAGTTTAGTTTATAAAAGAAAACTACAAAAAATGGAGTTAAGTTTGTCTCGTACGCTTCGTCTTTTTAATATCTTTCGTGAGTATGATGGAAAGGAAAATTGTGGTCAAGTGCTAGAAGAAGAATTACATAGAATGCTTGGCATGAAATATGTGAATGATGAGCATGATTGCAATGTTGTTAGTATGAATTCCTTGAATATCCATGATGCTAATGATATGCAAAGCCACAAGCTTGGGGAAGCTATGTTTGATGGAGATGATATTTTTTGTCCCCCAAGCTTTGATGAGCAAATTTACTATGATGAAAGCAAGCCTCCTATCTATGATGATTATTGTGATGACACGTATGCTTTAAAGAATAATGATAACCATGAAACGTGTCATCTTGATCTTAATTTTCAATCACATGATAGTTATTTTGTTGAGTTTTCTCCCACTACTATTCATGAGAAGAAATTGGCTTATGTGCAGAGTAGTAAATTTTCTATGCTTGTAGATCATGAAAAGAATACTTTAGGTGCTGGTTATATTGTTGAATTCATTCATGATGCTACTGAAAATTATTATGAGGGAGGAACATATGCTTGTAGGAATTGCAATAATGTCAAGTTTCCTCTCTATGTGCTTAAAATTTTGAAGCTATGCTTGTTTTACCTTCCTATGCTAGTTGATTATTGTTCCCATAAGTTGTTTGCTCACAGAATACCTATGCATAGGAAGTGGGTTAGGCTTAAATGTGCTAGTCATATTCTTCATGATGCTCCCGTTATGTTTCAATTCTTATCTTTTATGTGAGCATCATTGCCATCATCATGCCTAGCTAAAAAGGCATTAAAGAAAAGCGCTTGTTGGGAGACAACCCAATATTTATCCTTACTGCTTTTGTGTTTCCACATGATTATGCTACTGTATTAATCATGTTTTGTAGCATTTTATTTCAATAAAGTGTCAAGTAGAACCTTTGGGAAGACTTGGGTGAAGTTTGTATGATCTTGCTGTGAAAAACAGAAACTTTAGCGCTCACGAGATTAGCTGCCATTTTTTACTGGAGAGCGATTTTAGGTTGATTCTTTTTGAAGATGATTAATAGACAAATTACTCAGGTCCAGCAATTTATTTCATAATTTTTGGGGTTCCAGAAGTATACGTTTGATACAGATTACTACAGACTATTCTGTTTTTGACAGATTCTGTTTTCATTGTGTTGTTTGCTTATTTTGATGCATCTATGAGTAGTATCGGAGGGTATGAACCATAGAGAAGTTAGAATACATTATATATTACACCAATATGAATTTAGCATGAGTTCATTACAGTACCTAAGTGGTGGTTTTATTTCCTTATACTAACGGAGCTTACGAGTTTTGTGTTGAGTTTTATGTGGTTGAAGTTTTCAAGTTTTGGGTAAGGATTCGATGGACTATAGAATAAGGAGTGGCAAGAGCCTAATCTTGTGGATGACCAAGGCACCCCAAGGTAATATTCAAGGACAACCAAGAGCCTAAGCATGGGGATGCCCCGGAAGGCATCCCCTCTTTCGTCTTCGTTGATCGGTAACTTTACTTGGAGCTATATTTTTATTCGCCACATGATATGTTTGCTTGGAGCGTCATTTTATTTTGTTAAGTTGTTGCTTTATGCTAGTTAGAGTAATGTTTTGCATCTTTAGTTTCAATAAAAATGTCAAGGATAGCCTTTGCCATGCTTATTTTGCTAGTATACATGTTGCTGTTTGAAAACAGAAAGTTTACCGCTGTTGCAAAAATTCCCTAGAAAAGTAAGAGAATGGTATAATGTTGAATCTTTTTGCATATTAAGCTCTGATAAATTTATTACAGTGGAAATTTTAGTTCATAATTTTTTGAGTCAGGGAAGTATTGATACTCTTGCATTCTTTACAGACTGTACTGTTTTGGCAGATTGCTATTATGTTTGCATTGTTTGCATATGTTTGCCTGTTTAATGATTATATTTGAGGATAGGAGTATTAAATATACAGAGGCATTTAGTATGCAATGTTGAATAATAATTTTAGTGATTTGTTACAGTAGAAAATGATAAGGTTTTGCGTTGGTTTATACTAACCTATCTCACGAGTTCTTGTTGAGTTTGTTGTGAATGAAGCTTTTGATAAAAAGAGAAACCATGATATGGGAGGAATTAAGGAAACACAAAAGTTCAAGCTTGGGAATGCCCAAGGAACCCCAAGAAAATATTTCAAGAACTCTCAAGCATCTAAGCTTGGGGATGCCCCGGTAGGCATCCCACCTTTCTTCTTCAACAACTATGGTTAGTATCGGTTGAGCCTAAGTTTTTGCTTCTTCACATGAGTTGTGCTATCCTTGCAATGTAGTTTTCTTTAGCTTTGCTTGATGTTTGAATAAAGTATCAAGATCTGAAATTATTAATTGGGAGAGTCTTCACATAGTTGCATAATTATTCAACTACTCATTGACCTTCACTTATATCTTTCGGAGTAGTTTTTGTTATTGCTCTAGTACTTCACTTAGATCTTTTAGAGCACGGTGGTGGATTTGTTTTAAAGAAACTATTGACCTCTCATGCTTCACTTAGATTATTTTGAGAGTCGTTAATAGCATGGTAATTTGCTTAACATTAATATACTTGGTATTCAAGATATGTGAAACTTTCTTTTGAGTGCGTTGAATACTAAGATAAGTTTGATGCTTGATAATTGTTTTGAGATATGGAGGTGATAATATCAAAGTGATGCTAGTTGGGTGATTATGAATTTAAAGAATGCTTGTGTTGAAGTTTGTGATTCCCGTAGCATGCACGTATGGTGAACCGCTTTGTGATGAAGTTGGAGCACAATTTTATTTATTGATTGTCTTCCTTATGAGTGGCGGTCGGATGGTCTTTTCCTACCAATCTATCCCCCTAGGAGCATGCGCGTAGTGCTTTGGTTTTTGATGACTTCTAAATTTTTGCAACAAGTGCATGAGTTCTTTTGATTAATGTTCAGTCCATGGATTATACGCACCCTTTCACCCTTCCATTATTGCTAGCCTCTCTTGTGCCGCGCAACTTTCGCCAGTACCATACAGCCACCATATACCTTCCTCAAAACAGCCACCATACCTACCTATTATGGCATTACCATAGCCATTCCGAGATATATTGCCATGCAACTTTCCACCGTTCCGTTCATATGACACACATTACTTTTGTCATATTGCTTTGCATGATCATGTAGTTGACATCGTATTTGTGGCAAAGCCACCTTGATAATTTTCATACATGTCGCTCTTGATTCATTGCATATCCTGGTACACCGCCGGAGGCATTCATATAGAGTCATATTTTGTTCTAAGTATCGAGTTGTAATTGTTGAGTTGTAAGAAAAATAAAAGTGTGATGATCATCATTAGAGCATTGTCCCAGTGAGGAAAGGATGATGGAGACTATGATTCCCCCATAAGTCGGGATGAGACTCCGGACGAAAAAAAAAAGAGAAAAGAAGAGGCCATAAAAAAGAGAAAAGGCCCAAACAAAAAAAACAAAAAAAGAGAGAAAAAGAGAGAAGGGACAATGTTACTATCCTTTTACCACACTTGTGCTTCAAAGTAGCACCATGATCTTCATAATAGAGAGTCTCTCGTTTTATCACTTTCATATACTAGTGGGAATATTTCATTATAGAACTTGGCTTGTATATTCCAATGATGGGCTTCCTCAAAATTCCCTAGGTCTTCGTGAGCAAGCGAGTTGGATGCACACCCACTTAGTTTCTTTTTGTTGAGCTTTCATATACTTATAGCTCTAGTGCATCCGTTGCATGGTAATCCCTACTCACTCACATTGATATCTATTGATGGGCATCTTCATAGCCCGTTGATACGCCTAGTTGATGTGAGACTATCTTCCCTCCTTTTGTCTTCTCCACAACCACCATTCTATTCCACATATAGTGCTATGTCCATGGCTCACGCTCATGTATTGCGTGAAAGTTGAAAGAGTTTGAGATTATTAAAGTATGAAACAATTGCTTGGCTTGTCATCGGGGTTGTGCATGATTAAATACTTTGTGTGATGAAGATAGAGCAACAGCCAGACTATATGATTTTGTAGGGATAACTTTCTTTAGCCATGTTATTTTGAGGAGACATAATTGCTTAGTTAGTATGCGTGAAGTATTATTATTTTTATGTCAATATAAACTTTTGTCTTGAATCTTTTGGATCTGAATATTCATACCACAATTAAGAAGATTTACAATGAAATTATGCCATCAAAAATTCTTTTTTATCATTTACCTACTCGAGGACAAGCAGGAATTAAGCTTGGGGATGCTTGATACGTCTCCAACGTATCTATAATTTTTGATTGCTCCATGCTACTTTATCTACTGTTTTAGGCAATATTGGGATTTATTTTCCACTTTTATATTATTTTTGGGACTAACCTATTAACCGGAGGCCCAACCCAGATTTGCTGTTTTATGCCTATTTCAGTGTTTCGAGGAAAAGGAATATCAGACGGAGTCAAAACGGAACGAAATCAACTGGAGAAGTTATTTTTGGAAGGAAAGCCACCAGATAGACTTGGACTCTATGTTAGAAGATACGGGAGCTAGCCACGACGGTGGGGGGCGTGCCCACCCCCCTAGGGCGCGCCCCCTGCCTCGTGGGCCCCCCGAAGCTCCACCGACGTACCCCTTGCACCCATATATACCTATGTACCCTAAAACTTCCAGAACAGAAGATAGATCGGGAGTTCCGCCGCCGCAAGCCTCCACAGCCACCAAAAACCTCTTGGGAGCCCGTTCCGGCACCCTGCCGGAGGAGGGATCACATCACCGGTGGCCATCTTCATCATCCCGACGCTATCCATGACGAGGAGGGAGTAGTTCACCCTCGGGGCTGAGGGTATGTACCAGTAGCTATGTGTTTGATCTCTCTCTCTCTCATGTTCTCTCTCGTGTTCCCTCTATGGCACGATCTTGATGTATCCCGAGCTTTGCTATTGTAGTTGGATCTTATGATGTTTCTCCCCCCTCTACTCCCTTGTGATGAATTGAGTTTCCCCTTTGAAGTTATCTTATCGGATTGAGTCTTTTATGAGAACACTTGATGTATGTCTTGGTGATCAACTTGCGGGTTTCGTGACATTGGGAACCTATGCATAGGGGTTGGCACACGTTCTTGACTCTCCGGTAGTAGCTTTGGGGAACTCTTTGAAGTACTTTGTGTTGGTTCAATAGATGAATATGAGATTGTGTGATGCATATCGTATAATCATGCCCACGGATACTTGAGGTGACAATGGAGTATCTAGGTGACATTAGGGTTTTGGTTGATTTGTGTATTAAGGTGTTATTCTAGTACGAACTCTTTTATAGATCGACCCGAAAGAATAACTTTGAGGTGGTTTCGTACCCTACCATAATCTCTTTGTTCATTCTCCGCTATTAGTGGCTTTGGAGTGACTCTTTGTTGCATGTTGAGGGTTTGTTATATGATCTATCTATGTTATTATTGTTGAGAGAACTTGCACTAGTGAAAGTATGAACCCTAGGCCTTGTTTCCTATCATTGCAATACCATTTACGCTCACTTTTACCACTTGTTACCTTGCTGTTTTTACAATTTCAGATTACAAATACCTTTATCTACTATCTGTTTTGCACTTGTATCACCATCTCTTCGCCGAACTAGTGCACCTATACAATTTGCCATTGTATTGGGTGTGTTGGGGACAGTAGAGACTCTTTGTTATTTGGTTGCAGGGTTGCTTGAGAGAGACCATCTTCATCCTATGCCTCCTACGGATTGATAAACCTTAGGTCATCCACTTGAGGGAAATTTGCTACTGTCCTACAAACCTGTGCACTTGCAGGCCCAACAACTTCTACAAGAAGAAGGTTGTGTAGTAGACATCAATGCAGCGTTTGCAGAGCTCAAAACCCTGCTTTCCACCCAGCCGGTGCTCGCTGCGCCAATCAGCAAAGAGCCTTTACTGCTTTACATTGCAGCCACTGAACAAGTTGTTAGCACAATACTCACAGTCGAGCGTGAAGAAGGAGGAAAAGCTTACAAGGTTCAACGCCCAGTCTATTATCTCTCTGAAGTTTTGACTCCATCCAAGCAACGATACCCACATTATCAGAAGCTTGTCTATGGAATATACATGACCATGAAGAAGGTTGCGCACTATTTCTCTGACTACTCCATTACAGTCATCAGCGACGCGCCACTATCTTAAATTCTGAATAACAGAGACGCAACTGGTCGAGTGGCAAAATGGGCGATTGAACTCCTTCCATTAGATATCAAGTTCGAGGCAAAGAAGGCTATCAAGTCCCAAGCAATTGCAGATTTCCTTGCCGAGTGGATTGAGCAGCAATTGCCGACTCAAGTTCACTCAAAACATTGGACTATGTTCTTTGATGGCTCCAAGATGCTGAATGGTTCAGGCGCTGGAGTAGTTTTGGTATCCCCCCGCGGAGACAGGCTTAGTTATGTTCTCCAGGTTCATTTTGATTCCTCCAATAATGAAGCCGAATATGAAGCACTTCTATACGGGTTGCGTATGGCTGTTTCACTCGACGTCCGTCGCCTTATGGTCTACAGCGACTCAGATTTGGTGGTTAACCAAGTGATGAAGGAATGGGATGTCAGGAGCCCAGCCATGACTGGTTATTGCAATGCAGTGAGAAAGCTGGAGAAGCGGTTTGAAGGTTTGGAGCTCCACAATATACCCCGACTGAAAAATCAAGCTGTAGATGAGTTGGCCAAGATAGGTTCAAAGAGAGAGGCCATTCCCCGCAACGTGTTTCTGAAACATATTCATTCATCTTTAGTTCAGGAAGATCCTTTCACCGAAGAGTCACCGCAGCCCAAGAGTGCCACAGATCCGACTGAAGTAGAAATCCCAGCCATGGTCGACTTAGTCATGGAGGTTTTGGTCATCACTCCCGATTGGACAGTGCCATACATTGCTTACATTCTTAGGAAGGAACTCCCAAAGGATGAAGAAGAGGCTCGACAGATCGTCCGACAGTCTAAAGCCTTTACTGTGATAAAAGGACAGTTGTTCAGAGAAAGTGTAACTGGGGTTTTCCATAAGTGCATCATGCCAGAAGAAGGCCGAATGATCGTCAATGATATTCACTTGGGGACCTGTGGTCACCATGCATCCTCTCGGACCATCGTGGCCAAAGCATACCAAGACGGATTTTATTGGCCGCACGCCAACGAGATGGCAAAGGAAATAGTGGACAAGTGTGAAGGTTGTCAGTTTTACTCCAATATGTCCCACAAACCTGCATCAACTCTGAAGACTATTCCACTCGTCTGGCCTTTTGCTGTTTGGGGATTGGACATGGTTGGACCTCTGAGGACCGGCAGGAGCGGATTTACCCATGTGCTGGTAGCAGTCGACAAGTTTACCAAGTGGATCGAAGCCAAGCCCATCAAAAACCTTGAAGCAAGTACTGCTGTGAGCTTCATTAGAGAGTTGATATTCAAATATGGCGTGCCGCACAGCATCATCACTGATAACGGGTCGAACTTCGACTCCAATGAGTTCAGAGCCTTTCGCACTTCCCAAGGCATGAGGGTCGATTACGCTTCGGTCACCCACCCTCAGTCGAATGGTCAGGCTGAGCGAGCGAATGGATTGATTCTCAAAGAACTAAAGCCTCGGCTAATGCGTGACCTCAAGCACGCGGCAGGAGCTTGGGTCGATGAGCTCCCATCAGTGCTTTGGGGGCTGAGGACAACTCCCAGTCGGTCGACTGGACGGACTCCATTCTTCTTAGTCTACGGAGCCGAAGCCATTGTGCCGAGCGATTTGCTCCACAACGCTCCCCGAGTCAAACTCTTCTCAGAAGAGGAAGCAGAGCAAGCTCGACAAGATGCAGTCGACCTCCTGGAGGAAGAAAGAGAGATGGCCTTGATCCGGTCGACCATTTATCAGCAAGACTTGCATCGATTCCATGCCAGGAATGTAAGGGGTCGTGCATTCCAAGAAGAGGACTTGGTCCTCCGAGTGGATCAGCAGAAGCCACATAAGCTCGCCCCCGCTTGGGAATGCCCTTTCGTCGTCACCAAGGTGCTCCACAACGGAGCATACCGTCTCTTCAATGTCGAGCACAACAAAGATGAACCACGCACCTGGAATGTGGAACTGCTCCGCCCTTTTTACTCTTAAGTATTGAGGCTGATGAGATGTAATAAGAAGTACCTCTTAGTTTGATTATCAAAACACATCATTTTATAGTCTTCCGAATGATTGTTGTTTATTTCTTTTGTATGTGTTGCCTTAGTTGCGAATCTGTTTCGCCTAAGATGAAGTTATAAAAATCCTACCGAGTGCTGAGTCCGCCTCCCACTCGGGGGCTTAGCTGCAGCCCAGTGCTCGCCTAAGTTTGTAAAATCCTACCGAGTGGTGAGTCTGCCTCCCACTCGGGGGCTTAGCTGCAGCCCAGTGCTCGCCTAAGTTTTAAAATTCCTACGAGTGGTGAGTCTGCCTCCCACTCGGGGGCTTAGCTGCAGCCCAGTGCTCGCCTAAGTTTGAAAAAACCCTACTGAGTGGTGAGTCTGCCTCTCACTCGGAGGCTTAGCTGCAGTCCAGTACTCGCCTAAGTAATAAAAATTCCTCCCGAACGGCATCCCCCCGGAGGTTGCACCGTCAAGAAGGACGAGATTTTGGTGAGCAGTGCTCGCCTAAGTTCGAAAAATCCTACCGAGTGCTGAGTGATCCTCCCACTCGGGGGCTTAGCTGCAGCCCAGTGCTCGCCTAAGTTTGAAAAATCCTACCGAGTGGTGAGCGACCCTCCCACTCGGGGGCTTAGCTGCAGCCCAGTGCTTGCCTAAGTTTGAAAAATCCTACCGAGTGGTGAGCGACCCTCCCACTCGGGGCTTAGCTGTAGCTCAGTGCTCGCCTAAGTTTGAAAAATCCTACCGAGTGGTGAGCAACCCTCCACTCAGGGGCTTAGCTGCAGCCCAGTGCTTGCCTAAGTTTAAAAAATCCTACCGAGTGGTGAGCGACCCTCCCACTCGGGGGCTTAGCTGCAGCCCAGTGCTCGCCTAAGTTTGAAAAATCCTACCGAGTGGTGAGCGGCCCTCCCACTCGGGGGCTTAGCTGCAACCCAGTGCTTGCCTATGTTCGAAAAATCCTACCGAGTGGTGAGCGACCCTCCCACTCGGGGGCTTAGCTGCAGCCCAATGCTCACCTAAGTTTGAAAAATCCTACCGAGTGGTGAGCGACCCTCCCACTCGGGGGGCTTAGCTGCAGCCCAGTGCTCGCCTAAGTTTGAAAAATCCTACCAAGTGGTGAGCGGCCCTCCCACTCAGGGGCTTAGCTGTAGCCTAGTGCTCGCCTAAGTTTGAAAAATCCTACCGAGTGGTGAGCGGCCCTACCACTCGGGGGCTTAGCTGCAACCCAGTGCTCGCCTAAGTTTCAAAAATCCTACCGAGTGGTGAGCGACCCTCCCACTCGGGGGGCTTAGCTGCAGCCCAGTGCTCGCCTAAGTTTGAAAAATCCTACCGAGTGGTGAGCGACCCTCCCACTCGGGGGCTTAGCTGTAGCCCAGTGCTCACCTAAGTTGGAAAAATCTTACCGAGTGGTGAGTTATCCTCCTGCTCGGAGGCTTCACTGCAGTCCAACACTTGCCTAGGTTAAGACCATTGTTGAGTGCCTTGCTGATGAGCTGATCAATGCTACTCAAGAACCACCCAATCGGTTGGCAGGAACGTCAAGACCATTGCTGAGTGCCTTGCTGATGAGTTGATCAATGCTACCCAAGAACCACCCAATCGGTTGGAAGGAACGTCAAGACCATTGTTGAGTGCCTTGCTGAGGAGTTGATCAATGCTACTCAAGGATCACCCAATCGGTTGGCAGGAACGTCAAGACCATTGCTGAGTGCCTTACTGAGGAGCTGATCAATGCTACTCAAGGATCACCCAATCGGTTGACAGATATGTCAAGACCATTGCTGAGTGCCTTGCTGAGGAGCTGATCAATGCCGCTCGAAAGACCATCCGATCGGTCGACTGGGTATTTTTCTTCAGCACCTGCATCAGACGATGACAAACAGATCCAGGGGAAGAACAGATTTCACTCGAAGACAAACCCAGCGTATTCAAAGATAAATCCAGAGTTTCCTAACCGTAGATTAAAAGTACTCGGGCACCAGACCCGAAGGAGTTTTAATGGTTACAAAATCACTCGGCATTCCGAGGCAAATAAAGGTGAGACATAATGTTTTCAGTCACTCGGCGGGAGAAGGGTTGGCCGGATCACAGAAGCTGTCAAGGTCGATGATGTCGGCGATACGAGTGGCTGCCTCCAGGAAGGTGTCCATGAAATCCTGGAAAGAGTGCTTCTTAGTGTTCGCCACTTTGAGGGCTGACAGCTTGTCCTCCTTAGCCTCCTTGCAGTGCACGCAAACAAGGGACAAGGCAACGTCGGTGCCATAGTGGGCAGAAGACTTCTTCCACTCTTGCACTCGGTTAGGAATTTGATTGAGTCGAGTCATCAGCGACTCGAGACTTTGAGGAAGTTATGTCTGAGGCCAGAGTTCGGCGTCCACTCAGGCCATCACGGCCTTCAGCCGAGCCAGATAGTCGACTGCACTGTCCAAGCATGATTCCAGTCGAAGCAAGTTCATCGCAACTTCATCTTTCATGGGACAGTTGATGGGGTCGAGACCTGTCTCGACCCGTCTAGTTTCAGCTTCAAAGTCCTGACAGAGTTCTGTTCCATCACAACAAACAATGAGTCAACAGGATTGCAAATCTCAGTCGACGACAGTTATCTAACTGAACAGTCATACCTTCAAGCTTCAAGACAAGCTTTGCCGCGAGTTGTTCCAAATGGGACTCTAGTTTGCCCGTCTTGGCCCTGAGACCGTCAACTTTAGTGGTCGGGCTCTCCTTGTCCTTCCTCAGTTGTTTGACCTCCCGGTTAGCATCCGAGACAACAGTCTTCAGCTTCGCGTTCTCCTCCTCTAATTTGCCGACTGAAGCTAGCTTCTGGTCTACAAGCTTCGTCTTCTCGCGTGCTTCCTTTTGAGAGGCTGCCAGGTCCAGGTCCTTCTGCTCCAAAGCCTCCTTCATCCTCTCTAAAGAAACAACACTCTTCAGACGAGACTAAAGTTGGCGGTTTTCACTATGCACATTTGCTTATGTGAAGTCACCCGGCTCTAAGAGATTGAATGAAAAGCAGTGGAAAGTCTACTAAGCAGACGGTCGAATGGTTACCTCCCATGATAGCCGTCTCTTCCTGGGCAGTCTTCAGATTCTTCTTGGCAAGTTCAAGGTCAAGTTCAACGCTGATATGCTTCTTCTTTAACTCGGACAGACGAGCTCCAAGATCACAAGACCTCTACAAGCAGCAAAAGTGCCATGTCAGTCGACAGAAACAAAAAACAATCGACGGAGAAAAGCTACTATAAGACTACTGTCGAATCAAATATCCAACAAGTAGTCTCGGGGACTACACCCAGTGTGTGCACTTAGCGTGCCCCCACTGGTTCGGAACAATACTCAGCAGGGTCTGCCCAGCGTGAGTTCAAAAAAAAGATACATTCTAAGACCTCAGTCGACTGCCAGCAGTCGACCGTGGTCTCGGGGACTACACCCAGTGGGTGCACTTAGCGTGCCCCCACTGGTTCGGATCAATACTCAGCAGGGCCTGCCCAGTGTGAGTCCAGACAGTCTACTAAAGATTCAACTCAAGTCGAGTGAGATGGAAAATTTTCCAGGCTCTAACCAACAAAACACCCCAGTGGGTGACCAGATATAAGACAACATTCAAAAAGTCAGTCGGAGTCTTGCTGACCTGTACATTGGCTTGAAGGGCAGAACTGGCATTGTAAGCCACCTAGCTAGCCTCGTGCACCACCTTCACCTGCTCCATGACAAGGTTCACCTGGCGAAGAGCTTCCCTGGCTGCACTCGGCGAGTCACCCGGAGTTTGATATACAACAAACAGTGATGGTTGAAGAGCAGCTTGAGTAGTCGCTGAATCGGAGGTGTGAAGTTGCACTGGAGCAGTAGGAGTCAGAGCAATCGAGCTCGCCGGGCGATCAGTCGTTAGGGGGCTGGCGAACGTGACGCTGGTCCGAACCAGCTCCCCGGAGCATTCGGCCACTGCCTCGAGCGCCGGCGTCGACTGAGGGACCTGAACTTCAAGCCTCCTCCTGCCAGAGCTTCCACCCTTCCTCCTCCTCTCCTATAGAGGTGCCTCTTCTTCGTTGTCAGGGAGCACGACAACTTCTTGCGGAACTACAGAAAGAGAGAAATGTCAGAAACTCTGCCGATTGATGATTCAGTCAGCTCAACAAGGCTCGGTCAATCAGACTTACCGACTCGCGAAGTGGCTTCTTCATCTCCTGGCGCCTTGTCAATGTCCATGTCAGTGGCAGCAGAGGTGGGGCTGGAAAGACACATGAATTAGTTAGTCAGAACAAGAAAATCTTCAGTCGACCTACGGAAATGCAAACAAAATACTCACCCGAAGCAACAGGGACGTCCATCTTGATCCGCGGCAGCATCTTCCGAGCCTTGGGAGGATCGACCTTAGGCTGCTTGGCTACCTTCTCCGTTGGCTCCGGAGTCGATGTCCGAGTGCGCTTCTGAGTAGTGGCACTTGGAGCCACAATTTTCCCACGCCCGCCAGACGGATCATGCTGCTGCTTGGATTGACGTTCCGAACGGGGCGGCGAGTCCACCTCTTCCTCCTCGTCTGACTCCTTGCTCTCCTCCTCCTCTTCTTCCGGGGACTCCCACTCACCACTCTCCTCGGCACTGGCCTCTCCCTCCTGGTCCTTCACCAAAGCCTGTTCGCTGTTGGGCATCGAATGCATCTCAGTGAATACCTGCAGAATAAATCGGTTGAGTCAAAGTCAGTCGACATCAAGTACAGTCAGAGCGTGATCAGGAAACAGTCGGAGCAAAAATATACCTTGTCAGGCGGGTTCCCGTCGCGGAAGGGGACGACCCACTTGGATCCTCTGGGGTTGTCCTGGTTGCCTGTGATACTCCTCAGCCACAAGGCTATAGTTTCAGACGGCACTTCTTCTGGATGGACCCGAGCGGTGTCATCCGGTCCGAAATACAACCACATCGGGTGATCGCGGGCCTGGAGAGGCTGAATGCATCGACTGAGGAACACCTCCAGCAGATCCAGACCCATAACGCCCTCATTGATGAGCTGGACCACCCTATCCACCAACATCCTCATCTCCATGGTCTCATCAGCGGTCACTTTTAGTGGAGCAGAAGTCTGAACACGGTCAAACGAGAAGTGGGGAAGACCAGTCGACTGACCTGGAGCTGCGACGTCCTGGCAATAGAACCAGGTCGACTGCTAGCCTCTAACGGAGTCAAGGAGAGTCATGGCAGGAAAGGCACTCCTATTTCTCTTTTGGATACCTAAGCCCCCACACATCTGGATGACATGGGTTTTTGAGTCACTCGACTTTGCCTTTTTTACCGACTGCGAACGAATGGTGAAGTTGTGTTTGAAGAGACCCCAGTGCGGTCGACATCCTAAGAAGTTCTTGCACATTGATACAAACGCAGCTAAATACGTGATGGTGTTGGGAGAGAAATGGTGGAGTTGAGCTCCGAAAAAAGTTCAGGAACCCCCGGAAGAAAGGATGCGAGGAAGCAAAAAACCGCGGTCGACGTGGGTGGCAAGCAGAACGCACTCACCCGATCGAGGCTGGGGACTCATCTCCCCCTCCGGCAGCCTTGCTGCCCCCTTGGCGATTAACTCGGACTCCACCAGCTCGTCCAGATCCGCCTGCCGAATCGAAGACCGGATCCAATCGCCCTGGATCTAGCCCGGCGGCAGCCCCGCACATGACGACGACCCGCGTTGCTGCTTCTTGCTCTTCGCCGCCCCCGTCGCCTTCTTAGCATGCTCCAGCACTGCCGTTTTGTCCTTCACCATGGCATGGGAGCAGCAGCGTCGAGAGCGGAGGTGCTGGGAGCAATGGAGAAACAGAGGAGAAAGAAGGAGGAACAGGCGTGCACAGTGCAAGCACCTCGGTCCCGACACCTTATAAAGGGCCACTTCCGAGTGACTGACGCGTGGACCCAGGCAATCCCGTCAAATCCTCCAACAGTTGCGCACATCATACGTGGCGAAAAAGGCGACGCGATAATTGAGGCGTTGCTACTTATCCGAGCCGCCTGTTTTGGCACTCTCCAGCCCGCGCGCTTCTCCGAAAATTCGTACCCTGCGAAATCCGGGATGCGCCGCAGACCATCACGCCCAAGATCTCGCGCTCTAACACAGAACTCGGCGCTTGATGTCACCAGTTCACACTATAAGAAATGTGACCCTCACTATTGGCCGTTGAAAGGTCATAGTTTTTCATTTGCGACCTTTTTGTGACCAAAAATAGAAGGCCAAAAGCTGGCGGTGGTAAACTGAAATTAGCGACCTTTAACAGAAGGTCGTTGAACCCATGACCTTTTGTTTTGGTCTCTAGCTGTCTACCCAGGCCACGTCGGATCCGATGTGGCAATCTGACGTGGCAAAATTGCGACCAATTCAAAAGGTCATTACTTAGAATCAGCCCGGTCCATTTTGGTGCTTTAGATGGGCCGAGCCCATTAATTCAGCCTTTTTAATATATATTTTATGTTAATTTTTGCTAGCTACATGGGCCTAGCCCAGTAATTCGGCTTTTTAAATTTCTTTGCCTATCCTTTTGACAGAATTTTTTGGTCTTGTTTTTTCTGGGTCATTTCTTTGCTGGGCCTCTCAAGTTTTCCCCTCAGAAATAATTGTTCAATATATCTTGGGCTGGGCTGAAATAATTGATCCAATCGAACTTCTTTTATTATGCCATTGACATTACAACACATCACACTACAAGTTATCTTGGGCCTAGCCCAGTTCCGATACATTTTCAAAGCAACATGGAATATTATAGGAGCCCAAAATATCTTTGCATGCATTCATTCTAGCAGTACATATCTTTATGTCCAAGGAACCAGTAAGTGCCAAACAAAACTATTCTACAACAAAGAAAAGAAAGTAGATGACAAGACATCACAGAAGTTCTTATTCTCCTCCTCCTTCAACATTTGAAAACCTTCACCTGGCAATAGATCAATCATGAGTGAGAAACAATACAGCAGCAAAAAAATGTTTAGATGATGCAAAAAATAACAGTTATTACACATGGTATTCGGGTGCAGATTGTAAGTCATGGATCCATTACACATAGTTTTTGTGTTGTGGACTATCTTCATGCAATTGTACCACACTACAGTCAACGATCTACAGTATGCACAGTTAGGAATTGTAAGTCACATTGCATATCCACACCAGAAACTAAGTTAAACATGCATGCTACTAATCCACTATCATGTAGTTGTGTCAAACCCACCAGCATCAGTATTCAGTAGTACTCAATCATTGACAGTAGAAAAATGTACTACCTCGTCACCCATCTTGCACAGGTGCTTGATGAAGTTCTGGAACTGGTTCTTGTACCCAGAGATGTAGCTACAAACATGCATGGAACAAGCATGCAAAATTAGTTTAAATTGCGAGAGCATACATGGAAAGACAGCTTAATCACCATCAGCAGTAAACATTAACAAAGGAAAATGAATTATGTCGATGCAATTTGTAATTTTTGTTTCAAAAAGAATGCAATTCACAGTTTTCTTCACATCCAACAAAGAATCCACTACAGAGTTTACAATTTTCATTCAATCTCTGCCCATTCTATTTTCCATGTGCAGAATCACTACTAGTATGAAAGCAGAGAAAGTAGACATTCAGAATGTGTGGCATGTGGTGTGCTTGCAGATAGTCTGATATGTCTAAATTTGCCAAAATCATGAAAGATCCAATGTGCACATGCATCGGATAGCAGAATTAAAGATGAATGAATGGATGAACTGAAGAAAAGAAGGTTAGTTACAGGGTGAGATTGGCTGAGGGAGTGCTTGAGAGCCTCTCCATTGGCCTTGTTGACGAGTTGCCATGGAAGGGTAGCCTCCCTAATCCTTGACCCTTGTGATGTACTTCATGTCCAGTGCTGCATCATTTGTGTATATTCAAATCAATCAACTACTTGATCAGGGGGGAAATAGTACGTACATAAAAATTCGCTTGAGCAAAAGCCAAACAGGATTATTGCTTTTCCCCAATTAGAAAATGACAAGGCAGAACAAGATAGAACAAGATAGAACAAAGAATAACAAAAGTAACAGGTATTTAGCGAATAGCGGTCTCAAGGTGTTCTCGTGACATGTGGTTGCCAAATATGGAGTCGTACTATACTCAGCAGGAAATGTTTTTTCAGCATCACAGTTGCTTAGTTATTCATGAACTTGTAAGTGGTTATCACCAACTCTCCTCAAACTAAATTTACATTGAACAAGCAAGGAATTAGTATCATATCACCAACTCTGCTATAGTCATAGTGCCCTCCACATGTTTATGTAATAAATTTACACTGAACAAGAAAGGAATCAGTATCATATCTCTCAATTTGTTGTTGCACATCTAGCAAGAATAGATCAATGCACATACCTAATAAGCAAACATCACAACATGGCATGATATCTGACCCTAATCCACTGGATCAAAAAATTAAGACCGCAAGACCATTTTCTCGCACCCAGAAGCGAGCATTTTCTCACAGCAACCAGAAGCGTAGCTACAACGACAGTAAGTGCTGCCCAATTAAACTGGGAAGCCTAGATTTTGGGCACGCAAAATTTCAGACTTATCAGCAGCATCGCATGACATCAACATGGACATGATACTGATTACCTACCAAGACATGGGGACGCATTAACTAAAGACAATAAACAGAAAATACAACGGAGAGAGTGCCTCTCTCTTATCAGCAGCATCTCATGATGCAACTCACATACTGAACTAGCAACTTAATTGTTCAGTTTACTCCTTCACCATGGCAAAAGAACATGTTATAGTTTATGAATTCATAACATACGCATGACAGTCGCGACTTGCAATAAGCAAAAGTATTTTGTTCTACAACTGCGTGTAAAAACAGAGGATGATGTGTTGTAAAACAGTCCCTAATCACCATGTCGATGTCCACCTTGTACACGGGTATCTTGGGGTACTGCCTGCTCATCTTCTCGATCACAGGTGCCATCGCCCGACCTGCAACACCAAACAATAGAACAGTAGCTCTCTCCAGTCACACACTAAAATCCCAATTCATGGCATGGAGACGGCACTTACACGACCCACACCAGATAGCCGTGTAGTAGAAGACGGCGGGGAGCTTCTCCACTGCAAAAGGCAACACACGTGAGAGTGAAACTTGCGCACGCATAGTATTGTCAACAACAGTGTGAAGAATCGGTAGAAAAGCTAGGGCGAGAAGGGAGGGGATCGGCGCCGCACCTGGCACCTTGGCATGGATGTCCTTGAAGGTGTCCGCGGAGCCGACAACCACCATGCTGGAATCGCCTGCGGGAGCCAGGAAACCGTCAGTGCCGGCCCAGGGCCACAGGGAAGCGAAGGATCGGCGGGAGGAGGAGGCAGTTCAGACGTACCTATGGACGACGACGAGAAGAGGCCTGTCAGGGAGGAGGAGGAGGAGGAGGGGCGGGTGAGCTGCTGCGGGAGGACGAAGTTGGGCGGGTGGACTAAGGGAGGATGACCACCAGGCGTCGAGGGAACGGAGCCATCACCATGGAGGGCGTCGAGGGGAGGGAGGAGGGAGGCGACCCCCATCACCATGGCTGCCAAATCCCTCCCTCCGGATCAAGGCTGTGTCCGCCAGATCGGCATGGTCAAGGCCGCCAATCCGCCTCGCCCGCTCGAGGAGGTGGTGGCCGTCAACGGTGGGGATGGGGGGCGACGACGGCGGCGTCCATCTCCTCCTGGATCGTGCGCGTGGGCGTGCGCGGAGGGGAGGGGAATTGGCTCACGAGATTTGGTCGCGAGGGGGCGACTCGGACAGGAGGGGTGGTGGAAGGGAGGATGGTCGGCGCTGGGGGCGATGAGGAGGTCGTTGGCAGCTGGGATGGGGGGAGGCCGGCGGCGGGGTTGGGATGGCAGAGAGAAGGAGGTCTGGGTCGGGGAGAGGGAGATCTGGGAGGAGGTGGCGGTGGCGAGGAGCTGAGGGAGGAGGATGCGGGTGCGGGTTAGGGTTTGGGCTGCGGATGGATGGCTGGATGGAGAGGTCAAGAGTTGGACGGATGGATGGGCGCCATGTCATCGATCCATGTGACAACTAAACCCACCAATGAGAATAGAGCACATATAATTGTGCTTTTCCTTTTGTTTTTCTTCTACTTTTACACATGAAAAAAATCAAAAAAAAATAGTCTCATATTATGCACAAGGGTTCATATTGGAATGGCAAACAATGTTGCCTAAGGGAATTTTCATTTTCTTTGGACGAAAAAATCATTTTCCATTTTTCGAGTGCCCCAAATGAGGGTTTTTTATGAAGAACCTACCAAATAATTGTTGCAAAATTGGACCAAATCATTTTTATAAAATACTAGGCCATATTTAATGCACAATTGACCAAATGGTTGGGTGTAAAAAGTTTTGATCCACCTCTGGTGAAAAAGACAAATTTCCGCCGATTCAGTTGGAAGCGGGTCAAATTTGAACTGCGACTGCCTCATAGTTTGCTATTTATTTTTTCCAAAAATCATTTCTAGGTACAAAAGTATCTATTAATCAGAGAAACACCAAAAAAAATCCAAGATTCAACCACTAGCTAGGAAAGGTCATTCCCGCCGTTTTGACCACATTTTGAAACGGGCATAAAAATTCAAAAAAAAACAAAAAATTCAAAAACCTTCGCATTGTGTCATTATATGTGACCAAGTTACCAGGAAAAATAATAAACTTGTAATACGGTAATTCTTTAAAAGAAGTGTTCTCAGAAACGAGCTATCATGTGTGAAGATCAATGGCTTTCAAGTCAAATGATCAATCTTATGGCCACATTCATGGCATAGTTTGTTCAAATGATCTCATATTGTGCAAAATGGTGCATATTTGAATGGAAAACAATGTTGCCTAAGGAAACTTTCATTTTCTTTGGACGAAAAAACCATTTTCCATTTTTCGAGTGCCCCAAATGAGGTTTTTTTGTGAAGACCCTACCAAATAATTGTTGCAAAATTGGACAAAATCATTTTTATAAAATACTAGGCTATATTTAATGCACAATTGACCAAATGGTTGGATGTAAAAAGTTTTGATCCACCTTTGGTGAAAAAGACAAATTTTCGCCGATTAAGTTGGAAGCGGGTCAAATTTGAACTGCAGCTGCCACATAGTTTGTTTTTTATTTTATCTAAAAATCATTTTTAGGTACAAAAGTATCTACTTAATCAGAGAAACACCAAATTTTTTCCAAGATTCAACCACTAGCTAGGAACGATCATGCCCGTTGTTTTGACCGCATTTTGAAACGGGCATAAAAATTCAAAAAAAATAAAAAATTGGAAAACCTTCGCGTTGTGTCATTATATGTGACTAAGTTACCAGGAAAAATAATAAACTTGTAATACGGCAATTATTTTTAAAAAGTGTTCTCAGAAATGAGCTATCACGCGTGAAGATTCATGGCTTTCAACCAAAATGCTCAATCTTATGGCCACGTTCATGGCATAGTTTGTTCAAATGATCTCATATTGTGCACAAGGGTGCATCTTGGAATTCCAAACAATGTTGCCTAAGGGATTTTTCATTTTATTTGCACGGAAATATCATTCTCCATTAAGTGTCCAAAATGAGGTTTTTTTGTGAAGGAACTACCAAATAATTGTTGCGAAAATGGACCAAATCAATTTTATAAAATACTAGGTCATATTTAATGCACAATTGACCAAATGGTTGGGTGTAAAAAGATTGATCCACCTCTCGTGAAAAAGACAAATTTCCGCCGATTCAGGTGGAAGCGGGTCAAATTTGAACTGTAGCTGCCTTGTAGTTTGCTATTTATTTTTTCCAAAAATCATTTCTAGGTACATAAGTATCTATTTAATCATAGAAACACCAAAAAAAAATCCAAGATTCAAGCACTAGCTAGGAACGGTCATGCCCGCCGTTTTGACCGCATTTTGAAACGGGCATAAAAAATTCAAAAAAAAATCAAAAAATTGGGAAACCTTCTCATTGTATCATCATATGTGACCAAGTTTTCAGGAAAAATAATAAACTTATAATACATCAATTATTTTAAAAAAGTGTTCCCAGAAATGAGCTATCAGAAGTTTTCCAAGATTCAACCACTAGCTAGGAACGGTCAAGCCCGCCGTTTTGAACGCATTTTGCAACGGGCATAAAAAATTCAAAAAAAATCAAAAAATTGGAAAACCTTTGCATTGTGTCATTATATGTGACCAAGTTTCCAGGAAAAATAATAAACTTGTAATGCGGATTTTTTTTTTAAAAAGTGTTCTCAGAAATGAGCTGTCATGCGTGAAGATTCATGGCTTTCAAGCCAAATGATCAATCTTATGGTCACATTCATGGCATAGTTTGTTCAAATGATCTCATATTGTGCAAAAGGGTGCATCTTCGAATTCCAAACAATGTTGCCTAAGGGAGTTTTCATTTTCTTTGCACGGAAAATGCATTTTCCATTTTTCGAGTGCCTGAAATGAGTTTTTTTGGTGAAGGAACTACCAAATAATTGTTGTAGAAATGGACCAAATCAATTTTATAAAATACTAGGCCATGTTTAATGCACAATTGACACAATGTTTGGGTGTCAAAATCCTTGATCCACCTCAGGTGAAAAAGACAAATTTTTGGCGATTCAGTAGGAAGCGGGTCAAATTTGAACTGTAGCTGCCTCATAGTTTGCTCTTTATTTTTTCCAAAAATCATTTCTAGGTAGAAAAGTATCTATTTAATCAGAAATACATGGTTTGGTGGCGATACATTGAGATTTAGATGGTGGCCCAGGGCCCCAACTCCAAAGTGCCTAGACTCGCATGCCCGCCGCGTGGTCACCGCGTGATTGTGGTGTTGCCACGCGTTCTGGGTGGCCTAGGCATGTCTAGTGGGTTGGGCACTCCCCTGGTAGGTGTCAGGAAGAAGAAGTCAATAGAAGAATCTCACGAGGAGACTGAACCGAGCTCAAACATGAATTAGCACCCAAGTGTTTGATTAGTGGTACGGGAAATGCACATGGCCAATGGGCCTGAGTTTTGGCCGAGGATGATCATCTACTAAGGACACTATCTTGGAAAATTCTCAGGAGCCTAGGTGCCACTTGCTTTGCAACGTACCACACTGGACAGAAATATGAATGTTGAAGCCACACTCACATGTATTGTTAGATGGGGCTCAAATTTTGTGGAGAGCTATGATTTGGGAATATAGAAGATGTGGCAAAAATTCATCTCATTAGGATATGCCTAGCCAGTACTTCCTTCACAACAGTTCGAGCTGAACAAAAACTTTGGAAATTTGCGAGGAAGATTTACCAGTCAAATGGAGTTGAATATTGTCATGAGTCAATGATTTGGATAGTAAAGAATGCCCATTTTTTTGGGAATTTTGGGAATGACAGAAATATAGGTTGCTTCACAACCTAGGGCAAAAATTGACACATGGACATGACACATAGGCAAAACTGATGAGGCGGCGCCTTGTCATAGTAATAAGTATCAATGCATCCACGTTCACAACCTCATGACCATTTATATTGGTCGTAATCAGGTAGAAATAAGGTCATTGGCACCTCTTGTCTGCTTTGTGACCATTTGGTGTAAGCAATTTCAGGGTTTGAGCCCTTTCAAGTGAAATGGCCGTGAATTTACGACCAATTCAGCTGGGGTCACTAAGAGAAGGTCATAAGTTGACATATTTTTTGTAGTGTCAGTCGACGACTCATTAAATGGATCAAGGCGACTGAGTCGACACCGAAATACCGACGCAGGCATTCAGATTTGCAGAAAGCACTCGCGAAGGCCCGAAGCTCGGAGCAGGATCAACTTCAGCCTACTTTCCACTCGCACCTTAATCCATCCGGGAGCTACTGACGGGGATATAGACCTGGGGTAGGGTCATATGCCCGGCCCATACGTCCTACCTAAGGTCACTACCCCAGAAGATAAAAAGACCAAGAGTCAACAGAAGAACACCAGTCAAGTACGTCGAGTGCAATCCACTCGACGATCACATCACTCGACGACCACCCCCTACCGTCACTCGACCATATGGGGAGTCACTCGACTATATCAAAGATCAGGAGTCGGAAGAGCACGCAACGGCCTGACATTCACTCCTTAGTCTTGATAAGCATTAAGAGTAATTAAGGCTGGCGTTACCAGTAACGCCCCTTACTTTATGTACATTAAGCCCCTTGTAATGGAGGCGGGCGGGGGTCCTGGCGCACTCTATACAATTCACCCCTCCTCTGGGACAAGGGTTCGCACCCCCTGTAATACAACACACATAATCCAATCGACCGCCTCCGGGCACCGAGACGTAGGGCTATTACTTCCTCCGAGAAGGGCCTGAACTCGTAAACCTCGTGTGTACATCTTCGCCATAGCTAAGATCTTGCCTCTCCATACCTACCTCCCTTTCTACTATCAGCCTTAGGACCACGACACCATCCGCCCTCGCCGCCCCCGCGCTCGTCCGCAGCGGCTGGCTGGCTAGCTAGCTAGCACGTCCGCGCTCGTCCGCAACAGCTGGTTGGCTAGCTAGCTAGCTAGCTAGCACGCCCGCGCTAGCTAGCTAGCACGCGATGCCAGGGCATGCACGCCCACTTCGCCCTGCCGCCCGCCGCCGAGCCTGGTCGCCGCGCCCGTCCGTAGCCGCCACAGAGCTCACCGTGCCCGCGCTCATCCGCAACGGCTGGCTGGCTAGCTAGCTAGCATGCCCGCGCTCGTCCGCAACGGCTGGTTGGCTAGCTAGCTAGCTAGCACGCCCGTGCACGCCGCAACTAGCTAGCTAGCACGCGCTGCCAGGGCATGCACGCCCGCTTCGCTCTGCCACCCGCCGCCGAGCCTGGTCGCCGCGCCCGTCCGTAGCCGCCACAGAGCTCACCGCGCCCGCTCGCGCTCAAGCACGCCGTGTTCCCCGTGCTCGACCCGCGCTCACCTGCTCGCGCCCGCCGTGCACCGCGCCCCGCCCTTCCGACGAGCCTATGATGGTGCATGCCGTCGGCCACTCGGGGCTGCCGGGCTGCCGGGGTCGCGCGCCGGCGCGGTGGGGAAGAATCGGAGAAAAGGAGGAGAGAGAGAGAGAGGGGATGGTTGGGTGGATGGGTCCCCTTTGTTTCAATGACTAGCGGGCCAGACCTCACATGCAAAGGGACAGGGGCGGACGAGGACCACGCAGAAAATGTCCGGTCGTGTCTCTTTCAAACACAAACCCAGACCAAGTTTGCGCCCAGGATAGGGCGAGCCGGACCAGAAACGGACGTTTTTTGCGGATGGGGTCGCGTGCTGGGCCGTCTGATATGTCCGTTTTGCCCCAAACAGACAGGCCCGGACGATTTGCGGTCATGCGCTGGAGTTGGCCTAAACTATGAGCTTCACTATTGCAAATAGGAATTGTTGTGCTTCAAGGCCGTGGCAAGCACCCGACCTCGCCCAAGAAGATCCTCGCTCCATCCAGGGTGGAACGGCACCATCGGAAGCGTACCTGATCAGGTCCAGTCGACAAGGGCCCCTTGGAGGAGCGGCTGACTAATCAGGCGGGGCTGAGGACTTGCAGCATCGAAGACAGGAAGAGTGGAGCAACTATGACTGTTTCTTTTTCTCTCTTTTGTGTTTTTTTGCCCAAAAGAAAAACTTCTTTTGACCCTCAGATCCCACTTCTCCTCAGAGTTCGCCCCGGGTTGTCTTCCAATCCTGCCTCTAATCAGGCAACACAAATTGAAATTCAACTCGGTTTTTGGAAACAAAGCAGAATAGTAAAAATTTCTGAAATCCCGCCTTGTATACAGCAGGGAGTTTTTTTTTTGCGGGGGATATACAGCAGGGAGTTTGATCTTCTACAAAAAAAATTCTCTCTTCATTATGTGTAATTCTAAAAGACAAAAATACATGCGAACCAACCTGCGGTCGGATGATTAGAGGGACTGTGGTATCCCCAGCCCACCAGGGCATTAAATCCTGATGCTCACATTTATTTTTGGATTTATTTCAGGATTTTCGGTGATGTGCATTCAATGGGAGGAGATGTTCATGTCGACGACGAGGCGCCTACAATGACAGGCGCCTACAGTGACTTCGTAAATCTCAAGATGATATGTCGGCTCAGTCTTTCGGAGGTCCTCGTACGGGTAGGGTGTGCGTGTGTGCGTTCATAGGGATAAGTGTATGCGCGTATATATGAGCGCTTGTGTTGTGTCTATACTGATATTAAAAAAAAGAGAGACAAAAATACATCAATGCAAAAGAAAAAAAGGGAGCACATCCTAGACCCGGCGTGTCTGTATCGGATACCGATACGTATTCAGCTCCTCCACCAGGACACACCGAGAGCGCCGTTTCGAGCGTCCTTCATATAGGACAAGCCTCCCTCCCGAGTCCTGACCAAACGACCAGTCTTTTCCGAGCGCGACTGGGGTTCCTAGCCGCCGCCAGCCCGCCGCCGCGCCGCGCCCAGCCGTCCGCTGCCCCGCCGCCGGTACAGGGGCTCAGCAGCGCCTCCCTCCGCCGAGCAGCCGCTCCCAGCAGCAGCGCCTCCCTCTCTGGAGCAGGCGCTCTCTCCCAGTAACGCCGCCGACCGGAGCCACGCCGGCGACCAGTCCATAGACAGGTAGCCATCACTCATTCGTCCTTCCCCCCTCCCCCTCCCTCCCTCTTCCCCCCTCCCCCTCCCTCCTTCCTCTGGCATCCTCTGTCTGTTCAATTTTTCCCCTGATTTTTGTATTGGGCGATTACTTGCTGTAGATTTCATATTGTGAGAATGTAATGATAACTGTTTCTTGATGAGTACTTGGTACATGGTTTTTCCAGTGCATGTTCAAGGTTACATCTGAAAGGATTTTGCTTGATAGGTGTTTGTCATAATGCTTGTAGGAGCAAATGTTACAAATTGTACTAGTTTGATTTCTTTTTTCAGACGAGCAAATGTTTTGTTTTAAAACATGTTAGCAGTGAAGCATGCAAGGATTGACGATACATGAAAAAGGAAAAGATTAAGTTTTTATATATCCGTATTGGTGCATTTTAGATGTACATGCATCCTCAGGCACTCTCTCTGCATACATATGAAGCATTGCTGTCTTTTAACTTGTTCAGGTTAAGGCTTCTGTACAGGTATGGGAGAGACCTACGATCCACTTCTTGGGACCTTGGTTGTGCAAGGAACTGTCTTCCATCGGCTTGGGGCCATGTTAACGTGCTCCCAGGGCCGTATGTCTTCGATTTGGCGACGGGTGGAACCTTTGGTCTTCGTTGGAACAGCTGTTAGTTTGGGTTGGGCAGCATGGAGGTACTATGATCGTAAAGCGGCTCTGCGCACCTATGGGCGCCACATGACTGGCAAGGCAGTTGGACTGGTTGTCGGCCGTGACGACGAGATCGACCGCGTTATCTCCATTCTATGCCGGAAGACCAAGAACTGCGCCGCGCTGGTCGGACCTGCGGGGGTTGGCAAGACGGCCATCGCCGAGGGCCTCGCGCAGCGCATCGCTACCGGCAAGGTACCTGCAGCGCTCGCCGGGGCACGCGTTGTGGAGGTCGACCTTGGGGCCATGGTCGCAGGAACCAAGTACCGAGGTATGTTTGAGGAGCGGATGAAGAGCGTGATCAAGCAGGCGGAGAATGCGGGCGGCAAGATAATTCTCTTCATCGATGAGATGCACACGCTTCTTGGTGCTGGAGGTGCTGGTGGCCGTGGAGTTACTGATGCTTCCAGCATGTTGAAGCCGGCGTTAGCCCGTGGTCGTATCCGCTGCGTGGGCGCGACGACTTTTGATGGTTACCGTAATTACATTGAGAAGGATCCTGCACTCGAGCGGCGATTCCAGAAGGTACACATCGAGGAGCCAAGCACGCAGGCGACAGTTGGCATTCTGCGGGGGCTAAAGCAGCAGTATGAACAGCACCATGGCCTGGAAATCCAAGATGCTGCTCTTGTTGCTGCTGCACAGCTTGCTGGCCGCTACATCACTGGTGAGGAATTTACCCGCTTCTATTGTTTCAAGTGGTTATTAGGATGTACGTACATATGATGTTTTGTCGTTATGGTCTGCCCCATCTCAAGGCTCCGTAGTTCACATGCTATAATTAAACAATCCGCAGTCTTGTTGCATTGGAAACATTAAGTTGAGATAATTCTAGAATTACAATCTTATTTACTGTGATGTGCCTATAAATTGATGGCTAATCTGCGCAATTTTTCCTTTGCCGTGTTGCACCCATGAGTGTCAACAATGGATATATATTGTATAACATTAATGGATTTGTTGCTGTCTTTACCATAGGTCGTCAATTTCCGGATAAGGCTATTGATCTGATTGATGAGGCATGCAGTGCCACAATAAAAAGGTTGATTCAGATTGACAACCAAGCAGAGGAATTGAATGCAAAGCAAAGTCGCTCTGCAAATCCAGTGAAGGGAGCAACTGTTGTACCAAATGATGTTGCACAAGTAAGCATTTTTTCCCAATGACATGTATCTACTGTTTCAGTCAATGAGATGCATTTTTCATGCAAATTCTAACACTGTTATTTGAAGGTTGTGAGCCTATGGACTGGAATTCCTGTCTGTACACTTGAGGAAGAGGACAAGGATAAGTTAATCCACCTAGCAGACAGGCTGCATGAGCGAGTTGTTGGCCAGAATGAAGCGGTAAATGTGGTCGCCGAAGCAGTGTTGCGTTCTAGGGCTGGCCTTAATCATCCCGGCCAACCCATAGGATCTTTCCTCTTCTTGGGCTCAACCGGTGTTGGAAAGACAGAGCTTGCAAAAGCTCTTGCTGAGCAGCTATTCGCAAGTGAGAAGATGTTGGTTCGCTTTGACATGTCTGAATATGTTGGCAGTGGATCTGTTTTGCGTCTCGTTGGAGCACCCCCAAGGTAATTTGAATGTATTTTGTAACATTGCATATTTTCTTAGTCTTTAGCTTGATTGATATTAATGCTTCTTTTGTAACTTCTTAAAGCCATCAGGGCTGTGATGATGGTGGGCAACTAACTGAGAAGGTTAGGAGGCGCCCATACAGTGTCATCCTTTTCGATGAGGTGGAGAAGGCGGATCCCTCGGTGTTGAACATCTTTATTCAACTTCTTGATGATGGTGTGTTGACCGATGGCAAAGGGCGGACAGTAAATTTCAAGAATACCATCATCATTATGACCTCAAATCTAGGAGCAGAGCACCTCACAGCAGGAATGGCCGGAGAAATCACAATGGATGCGGCACGTGACCTTTTGATGAAACAGGTTTGTGAATCCCAGAGTGCTGGTGTAATGGCTCGGAAAACACTTAAGCCTGAGTTTCTCATATATGTATATATAATGTTTGTGTAGGTTCAGAAACACTTCAAGCCTGAGTTACTCAACAGGCTGAGTGAGATTGTGGTATTTGAGCCGCTTTTGCATGACAAATTGAAGGAGATTGTGAAAATCCAAATGAAGAGCATCATTTCCAGGGTAGCTGACAAGGGCATCTCTCTTTTTGCAAGTGATGCCGTGCTGGATGTCATTTTATCGGAATCATACAACCCAGTACGCATAGCTTCTTTTCAAACCTAGAAGAATGATTTGGCTCATGTTTTCATATGTGTTTGTACGTTTTGCGTTTTGGTAACCATGCATGCTTTGTCTCTCACAGATGTATGGTGCAAGGCCCATAAGGAGATGGTTGCAGAAGAATGTGATGATTAAGCTGTCCCAAATGCTAGTCAAAGGTGAAGCCAGTGAAGGCTCGACAATTTCCATTGATGCTACGGATGACAAGAAGAAGCTCAAGTTTGAAGTAGTGAAGAAGGTCGAGGAGTGATTGCGACACCGACAGCGGTGATGTGGCTGGGGCCAGTCCCATAAAGCATCCTCGTGATCCTGCGTTCAAGACCTTGTAATGAGAGTTATTTTGATGACTGCACTTCAGTTGTGCCTTTCTTTGTATACTACCTCCAGCTAATACTAATTAGGTGTATATATACTAGCTATGTAATTGGAACAGCAGTTGCAGGCATGGAGCAACCGAGTTAGTAATTTAATTCTTCCATGTTTTGATCCTGTACAAGATTTTGCAATGTAACAGTATCTCCGTTGGATAATTTGTTCGTTACTAAATTTTAATAACCATCTCGCTGTTTGATTGCTTTGTCACGTTGATGAGTGTCAAAACTTAAATATTTCATGTGAAGCTTCCAGTGAAGCGCCTATTTATAAATCCATTGAGACAGGATGCTTGGTGTGCATAGCAACTTGTTATATCTTGATCTATCAAAGGTCATGTGTGTAATTTTCCCCCAACCTGTTTCTGCATGTTTTTTTTATCACGGTGTTCAGACGGTGAGATTGGCTTCTATGCCTATGTTGTTCAGCCCCTGAGCGGGGCTTCTATGCCTATGGCGTTCAGCTCAATTATCAACTGTTGCTTGTTTGAATAGCTTACCAGGCTTGTATTTGCAATTTACTTTCTTCCTGGAGAGTTAGGCATTGCAGCTCTTTGATCCATTATAAGATGTCCATCAACATTTTTTGCAGCTAGCAGCTTGCTCCTCTCGAAGGCATTCCATCACAACCGAGAGCTCATCTGTTCTGTCATGTGAGCCTCATCTGTTCTTTTATGAGCCTCGTCTGTTCTGTTATGCGAACCTCATCTGTTCTGTTATGTGAGCCTTGACCTCCTGAGCGGCCTTCACCCCTGTCCATCAATCCACGAGAAGACAGAGGCGGCAAGGTAGTCAGATTGGAATTTTATTTACATTCTAGGTGGTGATTTCTGAAGAGATGCGTAGGCAGTGTGTTAGTTTGGAATTTTGATATACTATAAGATGAAGCTAATGACTCATCTGATACGGTCTGAGAGCAGCAGCCTGCAAGTCGTACTATGGCTGCAAGGATATTTGATTAAGATGTAGTATGATACCCCCGCAAAAAAAAAGTAGTATGATACTACTATGATCTGGCCTAGTTGTGCATGGGATTGGAGGTAATGGGTTTAATGATTGGTTAGAGAAACATGTCCCTTTTGATCCTATTATGTGTTTGAAAGCTTCTGATCTTTCAAGCTGCTTACTTTAGAGGCTTATGCAATGAAATTGTGTCGGCATGATCTTATATATGAAACCATGTAGGCATTTGTCAGAAAGTGCTTATGTGTAGAGTTGCTTTGGTGTTGGTATGCAAACCCAACCACTTTAACCAATCGTAGGAGGGCAGTATCGATGCAGTAGTCTACACATAATTAGCAACAACAAACAACAACAAAGCCTTTAGTCCCAAGCAAGTTGGGGTAGGCTAGAGGTGAAACCCATAAGATCTCGCAACCAATTCATGGCTCTGGCACATGGATAGCAAGCTTCCATGCACCCCTGTCCATAGCTAGCTCTTCGGTGATACCCCAGTCCTTCAGGTCTCTTAATGGACTCCTCCCATGTCAAATTCGGTCTACCCCGCCCTCTCTTAACATTCTCCGCACGCTTTAGCCATCCGCTATGCACTGGAGCTTCTGGAGGCCTGCGCTGGATATGCCCAAACCATCTCAGACGATGTTGGACAAGCTTCTCTTCAATTGGTGCTACCCCAACTCTATCTCGTATATCATCATTCCGGACTCGATCCTTCCTCGTGTGGCCACACATCCATCTCAACATACGCATCTTCGCCACACCTAATTGTTGAACATGTCGCCTTTTAGTCGGCCAACACTCAGCGCCATACAACATTGCGGGTCGAACCGCCGTCCTGTAGAACTTGCCTTTTAGCTTTTGTGGCACTCTCTTGTCACAGAGAATGCCAGAAGCTTGGCGCCACTTCATCCATCCGGCTTTGATCCGATGGTTCACATCTTCATCAATACCCCCATCCTCCTGCAGCATTGACCCCAAATACCGAAAGGTGTCCTTCTGAGGTACCACCTGACCATCAAGGCTAACCTCCTCCTCCTCACACCTAGTAGTACTGAAACCGCACATCATGTACTCGGTTTTAGTCCTACTAAGCCTAAACCCTTTCGATTCCAAGGTTTGTCTCCATAACTCTAACTTCCTATTTACCCCCGCCCGACTATCGTCAACTAGCACCACATCATCCACAAAGAGCATACACCATGGGATATCTCCTTGTATATCCCTTGTGACCTCATCCATCACCAATGCAAAAAGATAAGGGCTCAAAGCTAACCCCTGATGCAGTCCTATCTTAATCGGGAAGTCATCAGTGTCGACATCACTTGTTCGAACACTTGTCACAACATTATCGTACATGTCCTTGATGAGGGTAATGTACTTTGCTGGGACTTTGTGTTTCTCCAAGGCCCACCACATGACATTCCGCGGTATCTTATCATAGGCCTTCTCCAAGTCAATGAACACCATATGCAAGTCCTTCTTTTGCTCCCTATATCTCTCCATAAGCCGTCGTACCAAGAAAATGGCTTCCATGGTCGACCTCCCAAGCATGAAACCAAACTGGTTTTTGGTCACGCTTGTCATTCTTCTTAAGCGGTGCTCAATGACTCTCTCCCATAGCTTCATTGTATGGCTCATCAGCTTAATTCCACGGTAATTAGTACAACTCTGAACACCCCCCTTGTTCTTGAAGATTGGTACTAATATACTCCGCCTCCATTCTTCTGGCATCTTATTTGCTCGAAAAATGAGATTGAAAAGCCTGGTTAGCCATACTATCGCTATGTCCCCGAGACCTTTCCACACCTCAATGGGGATACAATCCGGGCCCATCGCCTTGCCTCCCTTCATCCTTTTTAAAGCCTCCTTGACCTCGGACTCCTGGATTCGACGCACAAAACGCATGCTGGTCTCATCAAAAGAGTCGTCCGGTTCAATGGTAGAGCTTTCATTCTCCCCATTGAACAACTTGTCGAAGTACTCTCGCCATCTATGCTTAATCTCCTCGTCCTTCACCAAAAGTTGGCCTGCTCCATCCTTGATGCATTTGACTTGGCCAATATCCCTCGTCTTCCTCTCTCGGATCTTGGCCATCTTATAGATGTCCCTTTCGCCTTCCTTCGTGCCTAACCGTTGGTAGAGGTCCTCATACGCCCGACCCCTTGCTTCACCAACAGCTCGCTTTGCGGCCTTCTTCGCCATCTTGTACTTCTCTATGTTGTGTGCACTCCTATCCAGGTATAGGCGTCTAAAGCAATCTTTCTTCTGTTTAATCGCCTTCTGGACATCATCATTCCACCACCAGGTATCCTTATCTTCGCTTCTCCTTCCCCTGGACACTCCAAACTCCTCTGAGGCCACCTTACGAATGCAAGTCGCCATCTTCATCCACACATTGTCCGCATCCCCTCCTTCCTCCCAAGGGCCCTCCTTAATGACCCTCTCCTTGAACGCCTGAGCTACCTCCCCCTTGAGCTTTCACCACTTCGTTCTAGCGACTTTAGCCCGCTTATCCCGCTGGACACGAATCCGAAAGCGGAAGTCAGCAACCACCAGCTTATACTGGGGTACAACACTCTCTCCAGGTATCACCTTACAGTCTAGGCACGCATGCCTGTGTTCCCTTCTCGAGAGGATGAAATCAATCTGGCTAGAGTGTTGGCCACTACTAAAAGTCACCAGATGTGATTCTCTCTTTCTAAAGAGGGTGTTGGCTACAATCATGTTGTAGGCTAGAGCAAAGCTTAAGACATCTTCTCCTTCTTGATTCCCGATGCCATAGCCAAAGCCCCCATGCGCCCCTTCAAAACCTGTGTTAGATGTACCCACGTGGCCATTGAGGTCTCCTCCTATGAAGAGCTTCTCACCAATCGGTACACTCCTAACCATGTCTTCCAGGCCTTCCCAGAACTCCCTCTTGGTGTTCTCATTGTGGCCTACTTGCGGGGCATACGCGCTGATAACATTGAGAACCAAGTCCTCAACTACCAGCTTGACCAGGATAATCCGGTCCCCACGTCTCTTGACGTCTACCACTCCATACTTGAGGCTCTTGTTGATCAAGATGCCTACGCCATTTCTGTTTGCAGCCGTCCCCGTGTCCCATAGCTTGAAGCCGGTATCCTCCACCTCCTTCGCCTTCTGTCCTCTCCATTTGGTTTCTTGGACGCAAAGGATATCAACACCTCTCCTCACCGCTGCATCAACTAGCTCCCGAAGCTTTCCTGTCAGAGACCCTATGTTCCAGCTACCTAAGCGAATCCTCCTAGGCTCGGCTAGCTTCCTTACCCTTCGCACTCGTCGAGTCAAATGCGAAGACCCTTGCTCATTTTCCACTACATCCGGGCGCCGATGTAGCGCGCCACTAAGGATGCGACGACCCGATCCTCGCTCACTTGCCACCGTATCCAGATCAAGATACGGCGCGCCACCTGGGGGGTGAGGGCCCGGCCCTTGCCCATTTTCCACCACACCCGGGTTCCGATGTGGCGCGTCGCTGAGAGGGTTACGCCCCAACGAAAATCTTTTGGGTTTCATCTCCATTAGAGTGGCTGAGTTTTTATGTTGGCTCGCCAAGCCTATCACAACCCTCCTCCTTTACCCGGGCTTGGGACCGGCTATGTTGAGACAACATAGGCGGAGTTCTACACATAATTAGCATTGCACACATTTTATTTTACTTCTATATCTATGCCCCGTCGATGATAAGTAGCCCAATGTGGTGACTGCCGATTGCTTGAGTCCTTTCGTGTAATGGAGATCACACTCCACCTGGATCAGTAATTGTATGCAGCCTCTTTTGATGTTGGTACTTCCACACGAACAACTTAGCCTCAACATTAAATGTGTCTTCATTGTTTGACACGAGAAAGTTCATGCTTTTTCGAAGGGAGGAAAGTTCACAAATGATGGTGGCCAGTACTAGCAATCTGTGGTTATATGACACAGAATGTTCAAGTATTATTTTGCAATCATGGATCATCGTCAACCATATTGAGCATCATTATCCATCTGAGCGTGGATATATACAACAGCTAATGATCCATCTGAACGTGAATACAACGGCTAATGAGCATGTGTCAGTGGTCCATGGCACGAGAGGCGGACATCCCACAGACAACATCGAACCCTTGACCATAGTCCATGACTCGACGACAATCATGCCACTATCGACAACATTGACAAATGAGGTCACGCCAACGAAGTGTAAAGTGGCACAAACGAATTTGGTTACAATAGATTATATTTTCAAGACGGGGTAAAGATGCTCGATTAAGGCATGAAACTATGGGAGTTGTGAGAGGCATGAGGGTGGTCGCCCAAACAGGGGGTTATGTTGTGGGAGGGCAAGCTTGTCCCACATTGGAGGAAATGAGAAATAACACAAACAAGGGGAGGGACAACATACAAATAAAGTCATGTCGCAGCACCAAATACCTGTAAATTTTTTCCATAAAGGAGTAAAGATATGCACAAACAAAGATATAAAAAATGATGTGAGGTTCTTGTTGAGGCTCATTGATTTTCAACCAACCTCTAATCAAACCCACACGTACTAGTTAGGCAATCCAACCTATATATGTATCTCCTAGTTAGCGGGTTTTGGCAGGAAGAGTATACGCTGCCAAGTGATACTAGGAAATAGAAAGGCAATGATAATAGATTGTCCAGTTCACAAGCTATTGGTGATTGTAACGGGTCTTAGGAATGAAAGGCATCGGGAGGAAGTCTCTTAGCATCACAATGGTTCCCTGGTCAGATAGTAACTTATTGTTTGGACTAAACATGTCATGGTCTGCTATACAGGAACCATAAACACAAGAGATAGGGAGAATAGCTCCTCCCAGCCATGGCTAGATTTACTATACCAGCACCCTGTGTACATGTCTTGCTCGAATTCTAGCGAGCCGCGAGCTCCCAAGACTATCAAAGTCAGTGCAAGAGGAACACCGGCCTAAGGCGAAGAAGAGGAGTTCGCTCATAAATGGGCCAGCCAGGGCGCTCCCTACTGCTTTGGGCTTCCGGCAATGAAAATCTCTTCATTTCTTGGAAACATGGGAAGTAAAGATAAGACACGTGCTGATGAAGATAAGGCTCATTTATAAAAATCCACCCAAGTCGTGCCGTGTAAATATTGTTTGGCGGATGCTAGGCGTCATCCGGCTGATCCGTGCACGGGATCAGCCAGGTCGCTAGCCGCTGGATCGTTCCATCAACTTGTCTTACGAGCCGTACGATCCACCCAAGTCAACACGTCTAATTTATTACGTCCATCGCGTATTGGAGCCCCGCGCGACTCGTTTTACCTATGGCTCGCGTTTACATGGCTTGCAGCTACGTGCATCCCCGGCTAGTGTCATGCTGGCCTTTGAGGGGTCTTCTAGCAAGCAGCAGCGCGCAGCTTTGAAAGTCAAACGATAGTCGCCGCTGCAGTGACACGATCTGCTGTAAAGACCAACAGCAGAGTGGCTTCTGCGTACGAGGGCACACGCGCTACAAGCCGAGACGACGATGTTGTGAGGGTGGTCTCACTGCCACGGCTGTCAGTGTTAGGCCGTGAGTAGTGTTGCAACGTTGGACGACGGTCTCTGCGACGGCGACCCCACTGCTTTGACGCCCACGGTGATGTTATGAGACGTGTTGCGACAACGGCCTGTTTGCTTCAATGATGTTGTGACAACAAGTTTCGAGGGTCACGACGATATCGCGACCTCATGCTTCGAACGACCATGGTGTGCTTCAATGGCCGCGGTGTGCTTTGACAACTGCGGCAATGCTACAATGATAGTGTGGCTGCTTCGATGATGTTGCGACGACGTGCTTCGACAAACCCGGTGTGTGCTTCCACAACCGCGACGATGCCGCGATGAACTGCAGAAGTGGTGTGCTTCGAATGGTCGCGGCAATGCTGCGACGGCTTGCTTCGATGGCCGTCGTGGGTGCTTGGATGGCCGCGATGAACCACGACAATGGTAGCTTTGAACGGTCACGACAATGCTGCGATGGTGTGCTTCGACGAATGCGGTGGGTGCTTCGATAGCCATGACCATGCCGCGATGTGCTTCGACGACCGCGGTGGTGCTTGATAGCCACGATGATGCTGCGACGAACCGTGGCAGTGGCGTGATTCGACGACCGCGCCTGGTGTTTCGATAGCCACGACGATGACGATGTTGCGACGAACCCCGACAGTGGTGTGCTTAGACGACCACGATTCGTGCTTCGATAGCCATGACAATGATGCGGCAAACTGTGGCAGTGGCATGCTTTGACGACCGTGGCTGGTGTTTCGATTTTTTTTTTATCAAAGAAGGGTTTTCCCCTTCCGATTTTCATTACTGAAAACCAAGCTTACAAAGTTCAAAGGACGAGCAACAGAAAACAGGTTCACAGCATTACATAAGACGAATGAAAACTGGCCAAAAGGACCAACACAGGCCCAGCATGAACAAGGTCCATCAACACATCTGAACAGAGTCATAGACTTAATAACTAGCGACTAGCAGGCACAAAAGGACTTGGAACAGCAGCAGAAGATGAAGGAGTTGCAGCCATCATCCAGGGGAGCCTCGCCACATTGATTCGCCATCCCTGCCCAGCTGTGTACACCTCACTTGCTGCCCGTTCTAGAACTCTTGCCCCCAGTTCCAGCATTTTTTTGGTGGCTCCTTTGTCTGCAAAATGGACCAATCAAGCAACCATCGAACCATTAGTTTGATTATCTGGAAAGGATCATTAATCCTTTTTCTCTCAAAGACAATTGCATTTCTACATTTCCAAATTGCCCAGAATAAAGCAGAAACCCCTATCATCACCATTTTCTTGTCTTCTTTATTGAATTTATTAATCCACCCCCCAAAACAATCTTTGACACTTAACGGACTGGACTTCAGACCACAAACGCATCGGACCAAACTCCAAAGCAGAGAGGCCGCAGAGCATGTGAACAACAAATGATCAATTGATTCATCTTGTCCACAAAACACACATTCTTTCCCTCCTTTCCACCCATTTTTGAGTAAAACATCCCTAGTCAAAATGCTCTTTTTATTCACTAGCCACAAGAAGACTCTTATTTTAGCAGGAACTTTGATTTTCCACAAATATTTCTGTGGAAATTTCATCCCTGATGTGATCAATTCCTTGTATAAAGATTTAACAGAAAAAAAATTATCAGCAGTGAGGGTCCATTCAATCTTATCTTTTCCTCCATTCATTTTAATTGTTTCACATCTACTTTTTAAAGCATTCCACAACCCTAAAGTTTCTCCATGCAAAGTTCTTCTAAATTAAAAACCCTTCCATCCTTTTTGGATGGCCTCATACACAGTAATTTTATGATCAAAGCAAATGTCATATAATCTAGGGTAGGCATCTTTTAGGGGCTTGTCATCCACCCAAGTATCCTCCCAAAACCTAATGTTCTTCCCATCCCCAGGCACTTTCTTCACAAATTTGTAGAAGATATTCTTGATGTTCAGAAGACTAGTCCAGAACTGGGAGTCTCCAGGTTTTTTCTCTACCAAAGCTAGACATTCATTCTTCCCATATTTTTCTTTCAAGACATCTTGCCACATCCCCTCCTCTGTTTCCATTTTCCAAAACCATTTAGCCAATAAGGCTATGTTCATTATTTCCAAATTCAGAATCCCTAGCCCCCCCCCCCCCCCCACCTCTTTGGGTAGGCAGCATTCTTTCCAGTTAACTAAGTGATATTTTCTAATATTCTCATCTTCTTGCCATACCAGTCTTGCCCTGAAAAAAATTAACTTTTTTAATGATTCCCTTTGGAACAGCATAGAAGGACATCATAAACAAAGGAATATTAGTCAGGCAAGCTTGCACCAGGGTGATCCTGCCAGCAATAGATCCCAGCAGTTTCCCCTGCCAACATCCACATATTTTCTCAATTTTGTCTGTCACACAACTCCAATGTGTGCTCCTGATCCTGGAATCAGATACAAGCATTCCTAAATACCTAATGGGCAGATCTCCTATTTTACATGTTAGTATTTCTTGGTAGAGTAATTGTTTTCCTTTAGCCTTACCAAACAACATCAACTCACTCTTATGAAAGTTTATTTTTAGCCCAGACATCTGTTCAAATGCCCCCAAAATGAATTTGAGGTTTCTTACACTTGCTTCATCATCTTTGATCAGGAAGATAGTATCATCAGCATATTGCAACATATTTACCCCCTTGTT
Organism: Triticum timopheevii; assembly: GCA_963921465.1. Lineage (NCBI taxonomy): Eukaryota > Viridiplantae > Streptophyta > Magnoliopsida > Poales > Poaceae > Triticum > Triticum timopheevii. The sequence goes on along the minus strand of OY997270.1, from coordinate 542,311,119 downwards.
TTCATTTCTACCCAGGACTCCCTTAACCACGTCCATTTTTAGGGCATTATTCATTAAAATTGCTAGGGCATCTGCAGCTATATCAAATAGCAACGGTGACATAGCATCTCCCTATCTCAAACCTTTATAAGTCTTGAAGAAAGGACCAATTTCATCATTGACCTTGACTCCTACATGCCCCCCTCTCATTGTTTCCATCACCCAGTCACACCATTTATCAGGAAAGCCTTTTTGTTTTAACATGTGTATAACAAAGGGCCATTTAATTTTATCATAGGTTTTTTCAAAATCAACTTTAAAGACAAGAGCATCTTCTTTATCTTTATGAAAAGTCTTCAGAGCTTCATGCAAAATAACAACTCCTTCGATAATGTATCTTCCCTTGATGAATGCAGTTTGTGTTCTGGAGATGACAGGTGAAACACATTTTGTCAACCTATTCATCAAAACTTTTGTAATAATTTTGAAACTCACATTTAGCAAGCATATAGGCCTGAATTTTTGTATTTGTTTGGCATCATTGGTTTTAGGAACCAGGGTAATAATGCCATAGTTAAGCCTGGCAATATTGATACCCCCCCTGGCAAATTCCTCAACTAAAGCTTTCAGATCCCACTTAACCAGATCCCAAAAATCCTGATAAAAATCAGCAGGGAATCCATCAGGTCCTGGGCTTTTGTTTCTTTTCATACCAAAAACTACCTGATGAATTTCATTTAAGGAAAAGGGGGACAATAATTCCTCTTTGTCCTGGGCAGATATTTTTTCCATTTCTATATCCCTCAAGGATATGTTAGATTCCTCAGGATGTCCAAAAAGATTTTTATAAAATTTAGTGATATACTCCATTAGACTGTTATCCCCTTCTATGATCCCTTCCTCTTGTTCTAAAGAGATTATTCTGTTTTTCCTTCTCCTCCCATTCACTTTTGCATGATAGTATCTGGTGTTTCCATCTCCATCTTTTATCTCTTTGTCTTTATATCTCTGCATCCACTTCATTTCCTCTTGTGTCATGATTCTTTTCAATTGCATTCCAAGCTCTTTTTGCTCAGTTCTTTCTGCAGCAGTCAGGCCTATTTTCTCTGCTCTCTTATCAATAACATCCAATTCTTTTATGATTTCTATTTTAATTTTTTTGTACCAAGCATCCATATTTTTATTCCACCCCTTAGCTTTTCTCCTCAATTCTCTCATCCTTGACTGCCATCTGTCCAACACATCTCCTCTAAATCTTTTATTCCAGGTTTTATATATCAGCTCCTTAAAGCCTTCTCTCAAAGACCATCCATTTTCATATCTGAAAGTGTATCTAATCATATGTGTTTCCCCTGTATCTAAGAACAGGGGAGTATGATGAAAAATCTCCCTAGCCAAGGCTTGCAATATAGTCAATGGATATTTTTCTTCCCATGCAGGACACATCAAAACCCTGTCCAGCTTCTCATAAGTAGGATCCTCCTGGTTATTGGCCCAAGTGTATTGTCTTCCATTTAAAGGAAGTTCTCTTAATCCAGCTTGTTCAATTATAGCATTAAACATAAAGGACCATTGTTCATTTATCATAGGTTTGTTTTTCTCTTTATTGTTTCTGATGATGTTGAAATCCCCCCAACCAAACAGGGCAGAGGATTGTCATGATATAATCTAGCTAATTCAGCAAGGAAACTAGCTTTCCCTTCCTTCTGTGCATCCCATAAACTGTGACTAAGTTCCAATGCATTTTAATATTCTTGTCAAAAACCAGAACTCTTAGGAAATATTGTCCTTTTTCAATATGCTCAATATCAAACATATCTTTATTAATGCCCACTAGGATCCCCCCAGACATACCTCTAGGGGGATTCCAACACCATTAGTAATTTTTCTCCCCACACAGATTATGTAGTTCATTTTTTGTGAAGTCTTGCTTGATTATCTCAGAAATCCCCACAAAGTCTAACTTATGATCTATGATCATTTCTCTAATATATCTTTTTTTGTGATCTTGCCCAATGCCTCTTACATTCCAGAAAATCCCCTTCATTTTGAGTAGTTTTCTATTTTTTATGTCTCTTCTACTCAAGAATCTCCTATCTGTCCACCGAAATCTAATATATTCCACGGTTTAAAGACTAATTAGCCTTCTTTCCTTTTTTCCTTCTCAAAACCCCAATCCCAGTAGATTGCTTCACACAGCTCATTGCTGGTGAGCTTTTTTTGCCTCCTTTCTTCCCAGAGAAAATCCCCTTAAGTTTTTTTTACTGTTGCTCCTCAATCTCGACATCAGAGTGTTCCAAATCAGAACACAAATCATCTAAATTCACATCTCCAGTATTTATGTATACTGGTGTGTCTATATTCCCTTCCATTGTTCTTTTTGTTCCACCCTCCTCATCTATTTTTTCTCTTTTAACACTTTGGAAGTATATCTCTCTTCTGGCCTTCTCCATTTTGTTGATAATATCTACATTCTTTTCAATCATATCAATAGAGCACCCTAAATCAATCCCTACCATAGAGCTGATTTGTAACAATGAGGGGTTAGCAAATTCAGAAATAGAATCCTTACCATAATTATCCCTTTCTTCAGCTCTGATTTTAGCCATCTCTTCTATTTTCTGATCTTCTTTTCCTTTGTTCCTAAGACTCCTTTTTATCTCCACTTCTTTCTCCTCTCCCTCTTTTTCTGTGACCTCAACACCATGTAGGTCTGCCATTTTCTCACCCAGAGTACCTATTGATTCCTGACTGGCATTATAGTCAGTTGGTTCATTGTATTTCCCAGATTCAGTTTCACTTTTTCTATGTTGGTTTTCTTTCTCATAAGCTTCCAGATCCATGTTAGCCAGCTCCATTTCATACTGTTCCCTGTCAACTGCTTCTTGGATTAACTTTTTGATCTCCTCTTGTTGATGGTTGATCTTAGTCTGCATAGTGCATTGATTTTCCCCAAGCTCTTTAATTTTCTGCTCAGCTTTAGCCCACAATGCTTGATGTCTAGCTTTATCCTCTTCCAGGATCTTGATCTTGTTGAACATAATGTCATGCTCTTTCTGCCACTTCCTTTTCTCAGCTTGCATTTCATCTTGCCATTGTATCATACTCTCCTCCATTTGTTTCTTCATTTTGTTCATTTTCCCATCCACTTCCTCACTTTGTTTGAGAGACAAACATCCCAATGAAATGCTCCTATGTTCATTCTCCTCCACCCTGGTTCTCTTCCTGTTCTCTGTATCTCCATCTCCATCTTCTAGATTATGTATGTTTTCATTTTTCCTCTTATCCTCCTTATACCAGCCAACTTCTATTACCTTCTCTATTTCCACCCCAATCCTGAACATGAGTAGATCAGGGGCAGTGATTTCCACATGAGGTGGTATTTTCTCCACATCTCTAATCCCACATTTGACCCTCACTTTTTCTTCATTGACTGTGTCCATCTCCACTTCCAGTACAGGCCCCACAGCAGCAGAAACTTCACATATACCTAAAAAGTGTCTGAAGCAGTCAAGCACCCTACTAATTTTAACCCAGACAGTATGCATTTTTCCCATAGCTTGGTGATCCAGGGACCAGGGCTGAACCTTGATGACCACCCCAGTCCCAAGCAGCTTGAAGTCATTGAATTTAGCCAATTCTACCAGTTTTGCCTTGTTAGGGAATCTCATCATGTAACCATTTTGTCCATATTCTTTAACTCTCCACTGCCATCCCCAATCAAACATCTCTCCCATAGCCTTAGTGAGCTCACTTTCATTAATCTTTCCCTCTCTAACAATTACCACTCCTAAGGGATTGGTGTGTTCAGCAACAAGCACATCTTTGTAGCTTTGGACCAGTAAGATCCCCAGCCCTTTAGCAGCATATCCAACATATTTTGGGATTGGTTTTATTTGCTTCAGCAGATTAAAATCATTAGTGATATGATTTTCCCTACCACAAACCAAACAGCGCCCCACTCTACACTCCCTGGTAGAGTGTCTTGGATCCTTGCATTTACCACAAGCTTGCTTGTTAATTCTCTCCACTCCCTTCCTGTTTTCATCCAAATTGAGCTGCCAATTACCTCTTCCCCCCTGTTTCTTCATATCTATAACTGGATCATGGTCACCTCTCCTATTAGCTTTCTGCAGGGGATCACTCTTCTTCTCTTCTCTCCTCATGGCCTCTCTACCAGGCTGATTCTCCACTGATTTTCCAATTGCTCTTTCAATAGTGTCTTTATCTCCTCCTCTTAGCCCTTGAACTAACTGGGACAGCAGGGAAGTTAACAACTGCTGTTGATCACTCTGTTCTTTCTGTGTCAACCCCTCTTTCTCCTTCTTCTTTTCTAATCCCGAGCTCTCTGCCTCATCAGTTTCCCTCTCACTCCTGTCTTCCACTGTATCTTTCTTCTCTGTCTTGGCTTGCCACTTCAGGTTTCCACCCCCATCCTCTGCAGCGAATTCCTCTTCATCCCCATCTCCTCTGCCACCCCCGTATCCAGCACCAAACCTGCCATTGCCTCTTCCCAAGTTTCCAAATCTGTCAGTCATGGCGTGTCTTCCTCTAACCCAGCCCCTCCCCTATTGTTGAAGTTGAATCTACCTCTGGCAAATCCTCCTTCCCCTCCACGATTAAATCTAGGACCCCCATATCCGCTGCCTAGGTTTCCGGCCATCTCTTTAGCTGGCGGCAGTTGAAGGAAATATGCCCTAGAGGCACTAATAAAGTTATTATTATTTCCTTATTTCATGATAAATGTTTATTATTCATGCTAGAACTGTATTAACCAGAAACATAATACATGTGTGAATACATAGACAAACATAGTGTCACTAATATGCCTCTACTTGACTAGCTCGTTGAATCAAAGATGGTTACGTTTCCTAGCCATAGACATGAGTTGTCATTTGATTAATGGGATCACATCGTTAGGAGAATGATGTGATTGACTTGACACATTCCGTTAGCTTAGCACACGATCGTTTAGTATGTTGCTGTTGCTTTCTTCATGACTTATACATGTTCCTATGACTATGAGATTATGCAACTCTGAAAGCACATTTGCTCCTCGGGTGGTTTTGGTAATTAATGACAACATACTTTGTGGTTGGACTAATGCTTTTACCAAGTATGTTTCAGGAAATTCAATCACATTGGCATGGCAAAAGGACTAAAGAGGTGGACCCCTCAAAATGCTAAGGCAAGCATTGGCAAAAACTCAAGACTCCATTTTTGGTTTAGTGATCCTAGATCACATTGAGTCCATAGGAAAAGCCAATACTATTAAAAGGGGATGAGGTTATGATGATGATCTGGTTGCTCAAGTGCTTAGTGATACATCTCCTTAACTATCAGCAACTTTCACTGCCATATACACTCATAAGTAGTCTCGGTCCCACCGATTTTCCAAACTCAGTCACACCGAGATGAACCACCTTAGCCACAAGCCAAACCCAAGAAAACTCGGATTTTCCGATTCTGAACTCGGTCTGACCGAAACATGAGTTGCCAAGCTTCTGTAACCTTCTGTCATCAAATCGGTGTCACCGAGATGATGAAGTCGGTCCCACCGAAACTGGCATGCTCTTGTCATTGCACGAATCGGACTAACCGAGATTGTATTTTCGGTCCCACCGAAAATCCCAACGTTCACATTATTTGAACTATCGGTCTCACCGAGTTGTCCACTTCGGTCCCACCGAGATTGCTCAAATGTGTGTAACGGTTGGATTTTGTGTGGAGGCTATTTATACCCCTCCACCCCCTCTTCATTCGTGGAGAGAGCCATCAGAAAGAACTACCACTCCTACCTTATATTTCTGAGAAGAGAACTACCTACCCTTGTGTTGAGATCAAGTTGCTCCACTCCCACCATATGAAGCTTGATCTCTAGCCTTCCCAAGTTGCTTTCCACTCAATCCTTTCTTCCACCACAGCCAAATCAGTGAGGAGAGTTGAGTGTTGGGGAGATTATCATTTGAAGCACAAGAGCAAGGAGTTCATCATCATCTACAACATCTATTACCTTTTGGAGGGTGGTGCCTCCTAGATTGGTTAGGTGTCGCTTGGGAGCCTCCGTCATCGAGATGTGGAGTTGAACCAAGAAGTTTGTAAGGGCAAGGAGATCGCCTACTTCATGAAGATCTACCCCGAGTAAGGCTAGCCCTCCGTGGGCGTAGGCCATGATGGAATAGACAAGGTTGCTTCTTCGTGGACCCTTCGTGGGTGGAGCCCTCCGTGGACTCGCGCAGCCGTTACCCTCCGTGGGTTGAAGTCTCCATCAACGTGGAAGTACGATAGCACCACCTATCGGAACCACGAGAAAAATCACCGCGTCTCCAAATTGCGTTTGATCTTCTCCACTTCTCTTTACTACTTGTGCAATTTACTTTCCGCTGCCCATACTCTAGAATTGCATGTGTAGTGTGCTACTTGACTTGTATGTTATCCAAAATCTGCCAAAATCTGTCCTTGATAAAAGACAGAATTTTTATCTTGTCGAGTAGTCTAATCACCCCCCCCTCTAGACACTCTCACCTTCTTCGATCCCTCAATTGGTATCAGAGCCTTGGTCTCCATTGCTTTGGTTTACACACCATTGGAGGAAGATGGACGTGTCTACGTTTGGGAGTGTTAGCCATAGAGTGCCTATTCTTAATGGAGTGTCCTATAACTCGTGGAGGATTGAAATGCTTATTATCTTTAAGACATACAGTTTGCGCAAATATGTTGAGACCCCCTATGTGCCTCCATTTGACCCCTTGCACCCTACCATGGATGAAGAGCTTGATTTGCTTCGTAACCTTAGGACTGTAAATCTTATCATTAGAGGGTTACCCGATAACTTGCTTAAGCTCGTTACAAACTTTGAGTGCGCCTATGCTATGTGGAAGTTCTTGGAAGAACTTTATCCGGACTACTCTTTGAGAGGTCTTGATGAAATTCTATACAAGACTATTGAATTTGATATAATGCGCCCCAATGATCCCAACTTTGATAAATGTTTCTTTGAGCTTCGCGATCTTATGAAAAAGAAGGGTGATCCCGGTCTTATCAATGTTCTAATTAGAAATGCTCTTGTATTGCATTCCGATGATTATTGTCACATTGACAAAACTAATGCAAGTAGTTATCAAATTGACCTAGGTGTTGATGATGAACAATCTATGGGTCAATATGATGATGAGCATGAGCATGATGATGATTACTCCGATTCGGACACCGAGCTAGACAAGATCATGAAGAGTCTCAATCTTATGGCAAATCTGAGAGACTACATATCCGGCGGAAAAGAGTGGATTCTTGATAGTGGATGCACCGACCACATGACCGGAGACAAAGACATGTTTCGAGAGCTTGCAAAGAACGATGGTCCACGCAAGTATGTGACTTTTGGAGACAACTCCAAGGGTAAGGTACTTGGCCTTGGTAAGGTGGCCATATCTCATGATAGCTCTATTCAAAATGTCATGCTTGTAGAATCCCTTGGATACAATTTACTTTCCGTGTCTAGATTAGCTGACTTAGGATTCAACGTGCTATTCACCGAAGTAGATTGCCAAGTCTTTCGTCGTGACAATCATAACATGGCGTTTACCGGTATCCGTAGAGGTGATCTATATATTGTTGATTTCACTAAGAAAGCCCAACCTAGAGCTTGCTTCATTGCTAAATCCGCTAAAGGTTGGTTATGGCATAGAAGGCTTGGACATGTTGGTATGCGTAATCTAGACAAGCTGATCAAAGGTGATCATATTCTTGGCGTTAAAGATGTTTTTTTGACAAAGATAGACTTTGTAGTGCTTGTCAAGCAGGAAAACAAGTAGGTGGAAGTCATCCTGTGAAAAACATCATGACCACAAGGAGACCGCTTGAGCTTCTTCATATGGATCTCTTCGGTCCCAATGCTTACAAAAGCCTTGGTGGTAACTCCTTTGGTCTAGTTATAGTTGATGATTATTCCAGATTTACGTGGGTATTTTTCCTTGATGACAAATCGCAGGTTCAGAGAATCTTCAAAACCTTTGCCAGAAAGGCCCAAAATCGATTTGAGGTGAAGATCAAGAAAGTTCGGAGTGACAATGGAACGGAGTTCAAGAACGCCAATGTAGACTCTTTTCTCGATGAGGAAGGGATTCTACATGAGTTCTCGGCTACATACACCCCTCAACAAAATGGAGTTGTTGAGAGGAAGAACCGAACGCTCATAGAGATGGCGAGAACAATGCTTGATGAATACAAGACACCGAAGCATTTTTGGGGTGAAGCGGTCGAGACAGCTTGTCATGCTATCAACAGGCTTTATCTTCACAAGCTCCTCGGCAAGACATCATACGAGCTCCTCACCGGTAACAAACCCCAAGTGGGATACTTTCGTGTCTTTGGTTCGAAATGCTATATCCTTGATAAGCATCGTCGGTCTAAATTTGCTCCTAAAACTCATGAAGGCTTTTTTCTTGGTTATGGATCAAACTCCCACACCTACCGTGTCTACAATAATTTCACCCGAAAGGTTGAAGAGATGGTAGACGTGAAGTTTGATGAATCTAATGGCTCGCAAGTAGAGCAAATGCCTATTGATGTAGGAGACAAGGACCCATCGGAAGCTATCCAAGATTTATCTATTGGAAAGATCCGTCCCATGGAAGTGAAGGAGAGTACCTCATCTACATATGTGGAGCCCCCTACCTCATAGCGAAATGAACCTCAAGGCAACATGGAGGCTTCCACAAGTGGAACTCACCAAGATGAGGAAGTGCAACAAGAAGATCCACCACAACCTCCTTCTCCACCGCCTCAAGACAACACCAACAACAATGAAGAAGAAGAAGAGGAAGATGAAGATGATGAGGAAGCTCAGCCACAACCTCAACAAAAGCTATCCCGAGTCCGAGCAAGAGTCAAGAAAAATCATCCCGTGGAACAAATGATGAACGACATCAACTCCGGGAGAATTACTCGCTCTAAAACTTGCTTAGCTAACTTTTGTGAGCATTACTCATTTATCTCTAGTATTGAACCTATGAAGGTAGAAGAAGCACTTGAAGACCCGGATTGGGTGAACGCTATGCACGAAGAATTACACAACTTCGAGAGGAACAAGGTATGGACTTTGGTGGAGAAGCCCAAGGATGATCAAAACGTCATTGGAACCAAATGGGTGTTTCGGAACAAGCAAGATGAAGATGGGCAAGTCATCCGCAACAAGGCTCGTCTCGTAGCTCAAGGTTACACACAAGTCGAAGGTATGGACTATGGTGAGACCTATGCCCCCGTTGCTAGACTTGAGTCCATTCGCATTCTTCTTGCTTATGCCAATCACCATGATATTACTCTCTATCAAATGGATATCAAAAGTGCTTTCCTAAATGGTGAAATTGAGGAGGAAGTATTTGTGAAACAACCTCCCGGATTTGTGAATCCCAAAAAGCCTAATCATGTTTACAAGTTGCACAAAGCTCTTTATGGTCTTAAACAAGCTCCTAGAGCTTGGTACAAATGCTTGACTAGCTTTCTTCTTGAGAAAGGCTTTGAGATTGGAAAGATAGACTCAACGCTGTTCACAAAAAGGGTTGATGGTGAACTATTTGTGTGCCAAATATATGTTGATGATATTATCTTTGGTTCAACTAACCCTCATTTTAGCAAGAAGTTTGGAAAGCTCATGTCGGAGAAGTATGAGATGTCCATGATGAGTGAACTCAAATTCTTCCTTGGGTTGCAAATCAAGCAATCTAAGGAGGGTACCTTTGTCTCATAAACAAAGTACACCAAGGATCTCTTCAAGAAGTTCAACATGCAAGAAAGCAAAGGTATGAGAACCCCCATGCCTACAAGTGGACATAATGACTTGACAAAAGATGGAGAACCCGTTGATCAAAAGGTTTACCGATCTATGATTGGTTCTCTACTATATCTTTGTGCTTCTCGTCCTGACATAATGTTGAGTGTATGCATGTGTGCTCGATATCAAGCAGCCCCTAAAGAATGTCATCTTAAAGCTGTTAAAAGGATTGTGAGATATTTGATACACACACCAAACTTTGGCATTTGGTATCCTAAGAGGGCCTCTTTCGACCTTGTTGGCTATTCCGACTCGGACTATGCCGGTGACAGGGTTGATAGAAAGTCAACTTCGGGTACGTGTCAATTCCTTGGTCGATCCCTTGTATCTTGGTCCTCCAAGAAACAAAATTCGGTATCATTATCCACTGCCGAAGCGGAATATATTGCTGCCGGTTCGTGTTGTGCTCAATTGCTATGGATGACACAAACGCTTAAGGATTATGGGATACATGTGAGACATGTTCCCTTGCTTTGTGACAATGAGAGTGCGATTAAAATTGGACACAATCCCGTGCAACACTCTCGAACGAAACATATTGAAGTTCGTCACCATTTCATTCGTGATCACATTGCCAAGGGTGACATCAATCTTAAGCATGTTCGTACTGACAAACAACTCGCTGATATCTTTACAAAACCTCTTGATGAGAAGGTGTTTTGTCGCTTAAGGAGTGAGTTGAACATCATTGATGCCTCAAACTTGGAGTGAGAACTCCATTGATGCATGCAAGGCATGAGCCTACTTGACTAATCCTTGATATTTCTCTTATGATGGTAATCATATGTCTTGGACACATTTGCCTCCTTGTATTGCATCTAACTCCTTGCAGGTACTTGGATGATCTACATTCCACAAGACTACCACACACTCAAATCATGAGTAATCTTGTCATTGACCAAGTATCTAGCCCTTTGGGATGTTGAGTTCAAGGAACAAAATTCCACATATCCTTTTTGACATCTTATACATCTAGTATTTCACTCTTGTCATCTTGGATATCCTTGAGTATTTCCTTGCTTGCCTAACCCATGTAGAAAGATGAACTACACAAGTGGAAATGGCGCTCCAACTTCACATTCAATGAGCACCTACATCAAGTTTACCTACATGAACAAAGCGACAACAAGCCCAAGGTATGTTCTTCACATCTTCAAGGAGCTTTGCTCAAAGTCATGAGTACACGCAGCTTCATAAGATGTGATCACATCAAATGCTTAATCGAAAAATGGCAACCCCATTTTGAGCTTAAACGATGAGTATGACCCATGATCAAATGTTCTCATTTGACTCCTAAGTCAATATACTCAAACATAGGTGACCTTGTCGCCGACCCTTTTCTAGATGAAGTACATATGTTTTGGAGTCTTTCTATTTTCTCTCTTATGTTCTCTCATTGAGTTTTCTTTAAAAAAAAACTTCATCTAGGAATCTTTTTCATTTCTATTTTTTTTGTCTTTGTCAATATCCTTCTGGCTCTGATCAATTCCTCGAAAATCATTCACAAATTCATTGCAAACCCTTTGAAACTTTCCTCGCAAATTGAGCTGAATTATTTCTGTATTTCCTTGGAATTAAACTCGGCGTCACCGATTTAAATATTTTGGTCTAACCGAAAAGGATCTACCCTAAGTCCCTGACTTTCGGACACACCGATCCATCTTAATTCGGTGTCACCGATTTATTTCTTTCAGGATATCATCTTCTGCAGCTCCGCTCAATGATTCTCTATGCATATTCCTTTTTGCCCCATTGTGATTCTTAAGGATCCCACTTCTTTCTTTCCATCTTCCCTAACCTTCGTAGTTTGCTGTCCTTTTCGGCACTTGATGTCAAAGGGGGAGAAGACTTAGGGGGAGAAGAGAAGATTTAGGGGGAGAAGAAGAGCAATCTTACCTTAAGGGGGAGAGAATCACATCAAAGCTTTGTCGTGTTTTTCCTTATAAGAGAATTTCTTGCCGTGTTTCACATTGGACATTACAATTGGCGTCATTCTCATTTGGCTTCATTCTTTTGATTTTGCTCTTTCCATCAAACCCATTGATCGTAGAGAACTCAAAGGGAGAGGAATCTTCACAATTGATATCTTATGGAAAGCAAAATCTCTCAGAGTTCATTGAAAATCTTTTAGTTTCGGAGACATGTTTGCTGATTCAAGCTTGTGCTCAATATGAGACACTCTTTATACATGTCATCCCTGGCTTGGTACTCTTGATGTTCTTGCAGTTGGTTGAAGAAATATTCTTGTGTTATCTAACCTTGTTTTCCCAAGTTTATCTCTTCAGGTACAATGCCAAGGAACCTCAAGGTAAGTATATGCACTTTGCAGAATGTGCATGATGGTGACTTGCTTGTGAATACTTGTTTGCAAGAAATCACCATGCACATATGCATTATCACTCACTTCTTTTCATCTGTTCTGATGCATGTAGCCAAGCTGCATGTAGCACATCTTGCTTTTCTCTCTTGTGTGCTTGTGGTGGTCCAAAACCGTAATTTATGAAAATCTTGCACACTTGTAGGGGGAGCCTGTGTACTACATGTTTGTCAAAGCTTTCGTGATAATTCTGTCCTTCTTTCAATAAGCTTTGATGTCTTGTTTAGTGTGTTGCCATCAATTACCAAAAAGGGGGAGATTGAAAGCACATTTGCTCCTCGGGTGGTTTTGGTAATTAATGACAACATACTTTGTGGTTGGACTAATGCTTTTACCAAGTATGTTTCAGGAAATTCAATCACATTGGCATGGCAAAAGGACTAAAGAGGTGGACCCCTCAAAATGCTAAGGCAAGCATTGGCAAAAACTCAAGACTCCATTTTTGGTTTAGTGATCCTAGATCACATTGAGTCCATAGGAAAAACCAATACTATTAAAAGGGGATGAGGTTATGATGATGATCTGGTTGCTCAAGTGCTTAGTGATACATCTCCTTAACTATCAGCAACTTTCACTGCCATATACACTCATAAGTAGTCTCGGTCCCACCGATTTTCCAAACTCAGTCACACCGAGATGAACCACCTTAGCCACAAGCCAAACCCAAGAAAACTCGGATTTTCCGATTCTGAACTCGGTCTCACCGAAACATGAGTTGCCAAGCTTCTGTAACCTTCTGTCATCAAATCGGTGTCACCGAGATGATGAAGTCGGTCCCACCGAAACTGGCATGCTCTTGTCATTGCACGAATCGGACTAACCGAGATTGTATTTTCGGTCCCACCGAAAATCCCAACGTTCACAATATTTGAACTATCGGTCTCACCGAGTTGTCCACTTCGGTCCCACCGAGATTGCTCAAATGTGTGTAACGGTTGGATTTTGTGTGGAGGCTATTTATACCCCTCCACCCCCTCTTCATTCGTGGAGAGAGCCATCAGAAAGAACTACCACTCCTACCTTATATTTCTGAGAAGAGAACTACCTACCCTTGTGTTGAGATCAAGTTGCTCCACTCCCACCATATGAAACTTGATCTCTAGCCTTCCCAAGTTGCTTTCCACTCAATCCTTTCTTCCACCACAGCCAAATCAGTGAGGAGAGTTGAGTGTTGGGGAGATTATCATTTGAAGCACAAGAGCAAGGAGTTCATCATCATCTACAACATCTATTACCTTTTGGAGGGTGGTGCCTCCTAGATTGGTTAGGTGTCGCTTGGGAGCCTCCGTCATCGAGATGTGGAGTTGAACCAAGAAGTTTGTAAGGGCAAGGAGATCGCCTACTTCGTGAAGATCTACCCCGAGTAAGGCTAGCCCTCCGTGGGCGTAGGCCATGATGGAATAGACAAGGTTGCTTCTTCGTGGACCCTTCGTGTGTGGAGCCCTCCGTGGACTCGCGCAGCCGTTACCCTCCGTGGGTTGAAGTCTCCATCAACGTGGAAGTACGATAGCACCACCTATCGGAACCACGAGAAAAATCACCGCGTCTCCAAATTGCGTTTGATCTTCTCCACTTCTCTTTACTACTTGTGCAATTTACTTTCCGCTGCCCATACTCTAGAATTGCATGTGTAGTGTGCTACTTGACTTGTATGTTATGCAAAATCTGCCAAAATCTGTCCTTGATAAAAGACAGAATTTTTATCTTGTCGAGTAGTCTAATCACCCCCCCTCTAGACACTCTCACCTTCTTCGATCCCTCAAACTCCCATTTACTGGAGGAACACTTTGTGTGCTACCAAATGTCAGAACGTAACTGGGTGATTATAAAGGTGCTCTACAGGTGTCTCCGAAGGTACATGTTCGGTTGACGTATTTCGAGATTAGGATTTTTCACTCCGATTGTCGGAGAGGTATCTCTGGGCCCTCTCGGTAATACACATCACTTAAGTCTTGCAAGCATTGCAACTAATGAGTTAGTTGCGGGATGATGTATTACGGAATGAGTAAAGAGACTTGCCGGTAACGAGATTGAACTAGGTATTGAGATACCACGATCGAATCTCGGGCAAGTAACATACCGATGACAAAGAGAACAACGTATGTTGTTATGCGGTTTGATCGATAAAGATCTTCGTAGAATATGTGGGAGCCAATATGAGCATCTAGTTTCCGCTATTGGTTATTGACCGGAGACATGTCTCGGTCATGTCTACATTGTTCTCGAACCCGTAGGGTCCGCACGCTTAAGGTTTCGATGACAGTTATATTATGAGTTTATGAGTTTTGACATACCAAAGGAGTTTGGAGTCCCGGATGAGATCAGGGACATGACGAGGAGTCTCGAAATGGTCGAGACGTAAAGATCGATATATTGGACGACTATATTCGGGCTTCGGAAAGGTTCGGAGTGATTCGGGTATTTTTCGGAGTACCGGAAAGTTACAGGAATTCGCCGGGGAGTATATGGGCCTTATTGGGCCATACGGGAATAGAGGAGAGAGGCCAAAAGGAAGGAGGCCTGCGCCCCCCCTCTGGTCCGAATTGGACAAGGTGCGCAGCCCCCTTTTCCTTCTTCCTCTCCCCCTCTTTCCCCTTCTCCTACTCCAACAAGGAAGGAGGGAGTAGGACTCCCCTTGGCGCGCCCCTCTTAGGCCGGCTGCCCCTCCCCCTTGCTCCTTTATATACGGGGGCAGGGGGGCACCTCTAGAAACAACAACAATTGATCCCTTGGATCTCTTAGCCGTGTGCGGTGCCCCCCTCCACCATAGTCCACCTCGATAATATCGTAGCGGTGCTTAGGCGAAGCCCTGCGACGGTAGAACATCAAGATCGTCACCACACCGTCGTGCTGACGGAACTCTCCCTCGACACTCGGCTGGATCGAAGTTCGAAGGACGTCATCGAGCTGAACGTGTGCTAGAACTTGGAGGTGCCGTAAATTCGGTGCTTGGTCGGTCGGGCCGTGAAGACGTATGACTACATCAACCGCGTTGTTCTAACGCTTCCGCTTTCGGTCTACGAGTGTACGTGAACACACTCTCCCCTCTCGTTTCTATGCATCACCATGATCTTGCGTGTGCGTAGGAATTTTTTTGAAATTACTACGTTCCCCAACAGTGGCATCCGAGCCAGGTTTTATGCGTAGATGTTATATGCACGAGTTGAACACAAGTGATTTGTGGGCGATACAAGTCATACTGCTTACCATCATATCATACTTTGGTTCGGCGGTATTGTTGGATGAAGCGGCCCGGACCGACATTACGCGTACGCTTACGCGAGACTGGTTCTACCGACGTGCTTTGCACACAGGTGGCTGGCGGGTGTCAGTTTCTCCAGCTTTAGTTGAACCGAGTGTGGCTACGCCCGGTCCTTGAGAAGGTTAAAACAGCACTAACTTGACGAACTATCGTTGTGGTTTTGATGCGTAGGTAAGAACGGTTCTTGCTCAGCCCGTAGCAACCACGTAAAACTTGCAACAACAAAGTAGAGGACGTCTAACTTGTTTTTGCAGGGCATGTTGTGATGTGATATGGTCAAGACGTTATGAGATATAAGTTGTTGTATGAGATGATCATGTTTTGTTGAAGTTATCGGCGACTGGAAGAAGCCCTATGGTTGTCTCTTTGTTGCATAAGATGCAAGTGCCAAATAATTGCATTACTTTATTGCTATGCGATAGCAATAGTTGCAAGAGCAATAGTTGGTGAGACGACCATGTGACGACACATTGATATAGATCAAGATGATGAAGATCATGGTGTCGTGCCGGTGATGATAGAGATAATGACAGTACTTTGGAGATGGAGATCAAAGGCGCAAGATGATCATGGCCATATCATGACACATATTTTGATTGCATATGATGTTTATATTTTATACATCTTATTTTGCTTAGTTCAATAGTAGCTTTTTAAGATGATCTCTCACTAATTATCAAGAAGTGTTCTCCCTGAGTATGCACCCTTGCGAAAGTTCTTCGTGCTGAGACACCACGTGATGATCGGGTGTGATAGGCTCTACGTTCAAATACAACGGGTGCAAAACAGTTGCACACGCGGAATACTCAGGTTAAACTTGATGAGCCTAGCATATAACAGATATGGTCTCGGAACACGGAGACCGAAAGGTCGAGTGTGAACCATATAGTAGATATGATCAACATATTGATGTTCACCATTGAAACTACTCCATCTCACGTGATGATCGGACATGGTGTAGTTGATATGGATCACGTAATCACTTAGAGGATTAGAGGGATGTCTATCTAAGTGGGAGTTCTTAAGTAATATGATTAATTGAACTTTAATTTATCATGAACTTAGTCCTGGTAGTATTTTGCAAATTATGTTGTAGATCAATAGCTCGCGTTGTTGCTTTCATATGTTTATTTTGATATGATTCCTAGAGAAAAACTATGTTGAAAGATGTTAGTAGCAATGATGCGGATTCGATCCGTGATCTGAGGATTATCCTCGTTGCTGCATAGAAAAATTATGTCCTTGATGCACCGCTAGGTGACAAACCTATTGCAGGGGCAGATGCAGACGTTATGAACGTTTGGCTAGCTCAGTGTGATGACTACTTGATAGTTTAGTGCACCATGCTTAACATCTTAGAATCGGGACTTCAAAGACGTTTTGAACGTCATGGACCATATGAGATGTTCCAGGAGTTGAAGTTAATATTTCAAGCAAATACCCGAGTTGAGAGATATGAAGTCTCCAACAAGTTCTATAGCTAAAAAGATGGAGGAGAATTGCTCAACTAGTGAGAAAGTGCTTAGATTGTCTGAGTACTAACAATCGCTTGAATTAAGTGGGAGTAAATCTTCCAGATAAGATAGTGATTGGCAGAATTCTCTAGTCACCATCACCAAGTTACTGGAACTTCGTGATGAACTATAATGCAAGGGATGACGAAAATGATTCCCGAGCTCTTCGTGATGCTGAAATCAACGAAGGTAGAAATCAAGAAAAGAGCATCAAGTGTTGATGATTAACAAGATCACTAGTTTCAAGAAAAGGGCAAATGAAAAGAAAGGGAACTTCAAGTAGAATGGCAAGCAAGTTGTCACTCCCGCGAAGAAGCCCAAAGCTGGACCAAAGCCTGAAACTGAGTGATTATACTGCAAAGGAAATGGTCACTAGAAGCGGAAATGCCCTGAATATTTGGTGGATAAGAAGGATGGCAAAGTGAACAAGGGTATATTTGATATACATGTTATTGATGTGTACTTCACTAGTGTTTATAGTAGCCCCTGAGTATTTGATAGTTGTTCGGTTGCTAAGATTAGTAACTCGAAACAGGAGTTACAGAATAAACAGAGACTAGTTGAGGGTGAAGTGACAATGTGTGTTGGAAGTAGTTCCAAGATTGATATGATCATCATCACACTCTCGCTATACTTTCGGGATTAGTGTTGAACCTAAATAAATGTTATTTGGCTTTTGCGTTGAGCATGAATATGATTTGATCATGTTTATTGCAATATGGTTATTCATTTAAAATCAGAGAATAATTGTTGTTCTATTTACATGAATAAAACCTTCGATGGTCATACACCCAATGAAAATAGTTTGTTGGATCTCGATCGTAGTGATACACATATTCATAATATTGATGCCAAAAGATGCAAAGTTGATAATGATAGTGCAACTTATTTGTGGCACTGCCGTTTGGGTCATATCGGTGTAAAGTGCATGAAGAAACTCCATAAAAGTGGATTTTTGGAATCACTTGGTTATGAATCATTTGATGCTTGCGAACCGTGCCTTTTGGGCAAGATGACTAAAACTCCATTCTCCGGAACAATGGAACGAGCTAGTGACTTATTGGAAATAATACATACTGATGTATGCGGTCCAATGAGTATTGATGCTCGTGGCGAGTATCGTTATTTTCTGACCTTCACAAGATGATTTGAGCAGATATGAGTATATCTACTTAATGAAACACAAGTCTGAAACATTTGAAAAGTTTAAAGGATTTCAGAGTGAAGTGGAGAATCATCGTAACAAGAAAATAAAGTTTCTACGATCTGATCGTGGAGTAGAATATTTGAGTTACGAGTTTGGCCTTCATATAAAACAACATGGAATAGTTTCACAGTTCACACCACCTGGAACACTATAGCGTTATGGTTTGTCCGAACATCGTAACCGCACTTTATTGGATATTGTGCGATCTATGATATCTCTTATCAGTTTACCACTATCGTTTTGGGGTTATGCATTAGAAACAATTGCATTCACTTTAAATAGGGCACCATCAAAATCGTTGAGACGACGCCTTATGAACTGTGGTTTGGCAAGAAACCAAAGTTGTCGTTTCTTAAAGTTTGGGATTGCGATACTTATGTGAAAAAGTTTCAACCTGATAAGCTCGAACCTAAATCGGAGAAGTGCGTCTTCATAGAAGACCCGAAGGAAACTGTTGGGTACACCTTCTATCACAGATCCGAAGGCAAGTTATTCGTTGCTAAGATGGATACTTTCTAGAGAAGGAGTTTCTCTCGAAAGAAGTGAGTGGGAGGAAAGTAGAACTTGATAAGGTAATTGTACCTTCTCCCTTATTTGAAAGTAGTTCACCACAGAAATCAGTTCCAGTGATTCCTACGCCAATTAGTGAGGAAGTTAATGATGATGATCATGAAACTTCAGATCAAGTTGCTACCGAACCTCGTAGGTCTTCCAGAGTAAGATCCGCACCAGAGTGGTACGGTAATCCTGTTCTAGAAGTCATGTTACTAGACCATGATGAACCTACGAACTATGAGGAAGCGATGATGAGCCCAGATTCCGCGAAATGGCTTGAGTCAATGAAATCTGAGATGGGATCCATGTATGAGAACAAAGTGTCGACTTTGGTTGTCTTGCCCGATGATCGGCAAGCTATAGAAAAATAAATGGATCTTCAAGAGGAAGACGGACGCTGATAGTAGTGTTACTATCTACAAAGCTCGACTTGTCGCAAAAAGGTTTTTCGACAAGTTCAAGGTGCTGAATACGATGAGATTTTTTCACTCGTATCGATGCTTAAGTCTGTCCGAATCATGTTAGCAATTGCCACATTTTATGAAATCTGGCAAATGGATGTCAAAACTGCATTCCTTGATGGACTTTTTAAAGAAGAGTTGTATATGGTGCAACCGGAAGGTTTTGTTAATCCTAAAGGTGCTAACAAAATGTGCAAGCTCCAGCGATCCATCAATGGACTGGTGCAAGCATCTCGGAGTTGGAATATACACTTTGATGAGTTGATCAAAGCATATAGTTTTATACAGACTTTAGGAAAGGCCTGTATTTACAAGAAAGTGGGTGGGAGCACTACAGCCTTTCTGATAAGTATATGTGAATGACATATTGTTGATCGGAAATGATGTCGAATTTTCTAGAAAGCATAAAGGAGTATTTGAAAGGAGTTTTTCAAAGAAAGACCTCAGTAAAGCTACTTACATATTGAGCATCAAGATCTATTGAGATAGATCAAGACGCTTGATAAGATTTTCAATTAATACATACCTTGACAAGATTTTGAAGTAGTTCAAAATGGAACAGTCAAAGAAAGAGTTCTTGCCTGTGATGCAAAGTTGTGAAGTTGAGTAAGACTCAAAACCCGACCATGGCAGAAAATAGAAAGAGAATGAAAAAGTCATTCCCTATGCCTCAGTCATAGGTTCTATAAAGTATGCTATGTTGTGTACTGGACCTATTGTATACCTTGCTCTGAGTTTGGCAAATGAGTACAATTTTGATCTAAGAGTATATCACTGGACAGCGGTCAAGAATATCCTTAGTGAGGACTAAGGAGATGTTTCTCGATTATGGAGGTGATAAAAGAGTTCGTCGTAAAGAGTTACATCGATGCAAGCTTTTACACCGATCCAGATGACTCTAAGTCTCAATCTGGATACATATTGAAAGTGGGAGCAATTAGCTAGAGTAGCTCCGTCCAAAGCATTGTAGACATAGAATATTTGCAAAATACACACGGCTCTGAATATGACAGAACCATTGACTAAACTTCTCTCATGAGCAAAACATGATCATACCTTAGTACTCTTTGGTTGTTAATCACATAGCGATGTGAACTAGGTTATTTACTCTAGTAAACCCTTTGGGTGTTGATCACATGACGATGTGAGCTATGGGTATTAATCACATACAGATGTGAATATTGGTGTTAAATCACATGGCGATGTGAACTAGATTATTGACTCTAGTGCAAGTGGGAGACTGAAGGAAATATGCCCTAGAGGCACTAATAAAGTTATTATTTATTTCCTTATTTCATGATAAATGTTTATTATTCATGCTAGAACTGTATTAACCGGAAACATAATACATGTGTGAATACATAGACAAACATAGTGTCACTAGTATGCCTCTACTTGACTAGCTCGTTGAATCAAAGATGGTTACGTTTCCTAGCCATAGACATGAGTTGTCATTTGATTAACGGGATAACATCATTAGGAGAATGATGTGATTGACTTGACCCATTCCGTTAGCTTAGCACACGATCGTTTAGTATGTTGCTGTTGCTTTCTTCATGACTTATACATGTTCCTATGACTATGAGATTATGCAACTCCCATTTACCGGAGGAACACTTTGTGTGCTACCAAACGTCAGAACGTAACTGGGTGATTATAAAGGTGCTCTACAGGTGTCTCCGAAGGTAGATGTTGGGTTGGCGTATTTCGAGATTAGGATTTGTCACTCCGATTGTCGGAGAGGTATCTCTGGGCCCTCTCGGTAATACACATCACTTAAGCCTTGCAAGCATTGCAACTAATGAGTTAGTTGCGGGATGATTTATTACGGAATGAGTAAAGAGACTTGCCGGTAACGAGATTGAACTAGGTATTGAGATACCACGATCGAATCTCGGGCAAGTAACATACCGATGACAAAGGGAACAACGTATGTTGTAATGCGGTTTGACCGATAAAGATCTTCGTACAATATGTGGGAGCCAATATGAGCATCCAGGTTCCGCTATTGGTTATTGACCGGAGACATGTCTCGGTCATGTCTACATTGTTCTCGAACCCGTAGGGTCCGCACGCTTAAGGTTTCGATGACAGTTATATTATGAGTTTATGAGTTTTGACTCACCGAAGGAGTTCGGAGTCCCGGATGAGATCAGGGACATGACGAGGAGTCTCGAAATGGTCGAGACGTAAAGATCGATATATTGGACAACTATATTCGGACTTCAGAAAGGTTCGGAGTGATTCAGGTATTTTTCGGAGTACCGGAAAGTTACAGGAATTCGCTGAGGAGTATATGGGCCTTATTGGGCCATACGGGAATAGAGGAGAGAGGCCAAAAGGAAGGAGGCCTGTGTCCCCCCTCTGGTCCGAATTGGACACGGGGCGCAGCCCCCTTTTCCTTCTTCCTCTCCCCCTCTTTCCCCTTCTCCTACTCCAACAAGGAAGGAGGGAGTCCTACTCCCGATGGGAGTAGGACTCCCCTTGGCGCGCCCCTCCTAGGCCGGCCGCCCCTCCCCCTTGCTCCTTTATATACGGGGGCAGGGGGGCACCTCTAGACACAACAACAATTGATCCCTTGGATCTCTTAGCCGTGTGCGGTGCCCCCCTCCACCATAGTCCACCTCGATAATATCGTAGCGGTGCTTAGGCGAAGCCCTGCGACGGTAGAACATCAAGATCGTCACCACGCCGTCGTGCTGACGGAACTCTCCCTCGACACTCGGCTGGATCGAAGTTCGAGGGACGTCATCGAGCTGAATGTGTGCTAGAACTCGGAGGTGCCGTAAATTCGGTGCTTGGTCGGTCGGGCCGTGAAGACGTACAACTACATCAACCACGTTGTTCTAACGCTTCCGCTTTTGGTCTACGAGGGTACATGGACACACTCTCCCCTCTCGTTGCTATGCATCACCATGATCTTGCGTGTGCGTAGGAATTTTTTTGAAATTACTACGTTCCCCAACAGCAGTGTGGTAGGAGGGGGAGGAAAACCTACCCGATGGGATTGAATTGCTCCGTCTCCCTCATCCCCCTTTATATCTGCCACCCCACACCCCCTTTCCTGGGCTGGGCTGTCCTCCAACCCATTGGGCCCCCACCAAGACAAGCCCAACTCCAGGTCCACATTTAAATCTCCCCCTACAGCCCCCCAAAATAATCAGGGGTCTCCCCAGGGTATCTACTTCAACCATTACTTTTTGTTTCTCCATTGAAGCGCCAGGGGCCCCAATTGGATTTTCAAGGATTACTAGATCACCAAAACCAACCCCTTCTGGTTCAAACCATGGCGGGATAGGATGTCCTCAAACCATGGCGTGTTTCGATAGCCATGACGATGCTGCGATAAACCCCGACAGTGGCATGCTTAGATGACCATGGTTGGTGTTTCGATAGCCATGACAATGATGCGACAAACCGCGACAATGGCAATGCTTCGACGACAATAGTGATGGTGCGACGGAGGCATAGCTACTTCGAAGTTACTGCGGTGGCGTGCTTCCCGGGCGCGGATGGTGGCACTGCTACTTCAACAATGCTATGACGATGATCCGGCTGCTACGATGATGCTGCGATGGCATTGCTTTGATGGCCGCGATGGCGGCAGAGGCATCAATGGCTCCACTCCAAGCATTACTAGAGGGGGTGTTTTGCATGCAACGGGGACATCCCGACCGGCGGTAGGCAAGAGAAATGAAGCCACGAATCTGTGTGTATATCCAAACAACCATAACTCCATGAGCTTGCTAGTATCAAATTCAGTTAACATCCACAATCAACGTCAAAGAAGATGGTTTTCTGAATGCACTTGGTGCTTGCTATGTGCTTTCTCACCTGTGTAGCAACGTACGTGGCAAGCACTACGTGTGAAGTATAATTAAAAAAGAAGTTAAACAGCCACGTGGCAACCATAACTACGCGTCGTGCTGGAAGCTAGCTAGGCACGGCTATGCGGGCACAAAAGGTGGGCTCTACCTTCACGGGAGAGACAGGGAGATCGGACGGCGCGGGATGCGGCTTACAAAACCAAGAAATCAGCCGACTGTTTTGAAGCGTTTTCCATATTGTTTACTAGTTTTTGTTTTCTCCTATGCCATCCCCAAGCAAAAATTCATACGCATAGCAGCCTATGCCGAAGCTCTGGACGCCAGCTGGTGTCGCCGTCAACTACAAGTGGGCCACTCAGAATCGTTTGCCTAGAATTTTTCTTCCTGATGCCTTCCATTCACAAAACCTAAGCACCGGCAATATGTGCTCAGTTGTTTGTCAACAACTTTGACCATAGGTTATTCTGTTAGTGCGGCCTAGCTATAGTCTTGATTGAATTAATAGAATCAAGAATCACGCTGAAGATGAGAACTACATAGTGAAACAGAGTTGTGTATGTGTGTATACATATATAGAGAGCATCATGCACAATGCCCTGGCAAAAACAGGCAATATTAATTACTCCAGTACAAATCAGTAAATTGTATGTACGATAGCATCGATAGGGGAAGACGATATATGAGCCTTTGAGGTGTGCAGTACGAATGCCCACACGACAGTGGTGCTGCTCTGTTATCCTTCTAAGTTCTAACTACATACTTTGGTGGCATTGGCACAAACAAAATGCGGTCAAACAATTTGGTTGGCAAAATTGTAGACTTTGTCTGCTTTGCCAACCTGTGCAAGAAAGTGGAGCCCATATTTTCTTCCAGTGTCGCTTCACCGTTAGGATTTGAAACCTCACCAAAAATTGGCTCGGTCTCCATGTGATTGACATGGCAACTTGGGAGAATTTGCACTCTCTCTTGCATTGGGGGAGAAACATGTCCGGAAGCAACACCCTCAACAGAAAGGCCATGGCCTCCCTCACCATGCTAGTTGGTTGGACCATTTGGAATGAGAGAAATGGTCGAGTATTCAGGCACAAGTCAACACTGGCGCCGGGTATTCCAGTGAAACGCCTATTTATAAATCCATTGAGACAGGATGCTTGATGAGCATAGCAACTTGTTATATCTTGTTCTATCAATGGTCACGTGCGTTATTTTTCCAAAACCTGTTTCTAAAATCCTACTTAACCATTGCATGCTTTTTTTTATTATAGCGTGAGACGGTGAGATTGGCTTCTATCCTATGGTGTTCAGCCCCTGAGAGGGGCTTCTATGCCTATGTCGTTTAACTCAATTATCAACTGTTGGTTATTTGGATAGCTTACCAGGCTTGTATTTGCAATTTACTTTCTTCCTGGAAAGTTAGGCATTGCAGCTCTTTGGTCAATTATAAGATGTCCATAAACATTTTTTGCAGCCACCAACTTGCTCCTCTCAAAGGCATACCATCACAACCGAGAGCTCATCTGTTCTGTTATGTGAGCCTCATCTGTTATTTTATGAACCTCATCTGTTCCGTTGTGTGAGCCTCATCTATTCTGTTATGTGAGCCTCATCTGTTTGTTCTGTTATGTGAGCCTCAACCTCCTGAGCGGCCTTCACCCCTGTCCATCAATCCACGAGAGCACAGAGGTGGCAAGGTGGTCAGATTGGGACACTACTAGAAAAACGGCTATAGCTAATATGGACATTAATGGCGCACCATATATAGATACGCCATTAAACTTCAAATACTAATGACGCACCACATTCACGGTGCGCCACTACTAACTTTTTTCTTGCAAAACTAGTAATGGCGCACCAGGGGATAGTGCGCCATTACTAGTTTAACTAGTAATGGTGCACCACACCCTCAGTGCGCTACTACTAACAATTTTTTTATTTCTTTTTTTCAAAACTAGTAATGGCGCACCAGGGGATAGTGCGTCATTACTAGTTTTAACTAGTAATGGCGCACCACACCCTCGGTGCGTCATTACTAACTTTGACCAAAAATTCCACCGAATGCACACCTCCCCCCCCCCTTGGACCGCCTTTTTAGTTTAAAAAAAAGAAAATGATGGAAATGTCAAAAAAATAAAAGAAAATAAGTTTCCCATGTGATATGTGGTCTAGTTGTTGGGAAAATTTACAAATATAAATTTCGACTTTATTTGCAAAATCTCTCTGGAATTTGTAAAATGGGCATAACTTTTGCATACGAACTCGGATTAAAAAGTTTTTATATGAAAAATCATCTACTCGAAAAAGTACATCCGAATTCAACCGGGGGAACCCCCCGTTGAAGATTTTTAGAATCCCCAAAAACCTAACAGAACAAAGGATACAGGGCTTTTAAGATCTAGAGGGGGAAAATGGAAAAAAATTCAAACTTAGTAGTGGCGCACCGTTTGCTAGGTGCGCCACTAGTAATAGAAAAAAAATTAGTTTCAAATTTTTTTTTGGGATTTTTTTTTCAAAATATGATACGTAATATGAACGGAAGTTTGAAATATTTTTTCAAAATTTCATCACACTCATGAACATGAACAAAGTCCTAAACATCAACAAGGTTTAATAGGATTGATATGCTAGATATATCAACAAGTGCCTGTTAAGTGAGCTGGTGCTGGGGTTGGATAGAACTCTAAAGTGAAGCGTTCTTGGGCTGGTGTAGTGTGAGGATGGGTGACCTTTCGGAATGTTTGACCACGGAGTGCAATTTGACTTGAGGTAAGCATATTGACTCGAGATTAAGTCATAGTGACCCAAGATTAAGAAAAAAACGAAAAAAAGAATTTTGAATTTTTTTTGAAATTTTTTTTGAATTTTTTTTGTTAATAATAGCGCACTTCTATGTGGTGCGCCATTACTAAGTCAGATGGTAATGGCGCACCTCTAGGCATAGTAATGGCACACTATAGGTGCACCATTACTATCTGTGATAGTATGGCGCATCAAATGTGTGCCATTACTAACAATTACTAATGGCGTGATAATAGTGGCACACCTATAGTGCGCCATTAATGGCAAAAATAGGTGCGCCACTAACAGGCCTTTTTCTAGTAGTGGGAGCTTTATTTCAATCTACTTCTCTGCCTGAAGTTTTCACGCTAGGTGTTAGTTTAGAATTTCGATATACTATAATATGAAGCTAATGACTGGTCTGATATGGTCCTAGAGTAGAAGCCTGCAAGTCGTACTATGGCTGCAAGGATATTTGATTAAGATGTATGATACAATGATTTGGCTTAGTTGTGCGTGGGATTGGAGGTAATGGGTTGAATGATTGGTTAGACAAACATGTCCATTTTGATCCTATTATGTGTTTGAAAGCTTCTAATATTTCAAGTTGCTTACTTTAGAGGCTTACACACTGAAATTGTGTCGGCATGATCTTACATATGAAACCATGTAGGCTATTTGTCTGAAAGTCCTTATGTGTAGAGTTGCTTTGTTGTTGGTATGCAAACCCAACCACTTCAACCAATCGTAGGAGGGAAGTATCGATGAAGTAGTCTACTCATAATTAGCGTTGCACACATTTTATCTTACTTCTATATATATGCTCCGTGGATGATAAGTCGTCCAATGTGGTGACTACCGACTACTTGATACAATGAGTCCTTTCGTGTAATAGGGATCACACTCCACCTAGATCAGTAATTGTATGCAGTCTCCTACAGCCGCTGGCTTCTCGCTGCTTGTCTCCACCCAATGTTTGTGCAATTTTGACTGCTCAGCACACTAGCATCTGGGATTTGAGATTAATTACTGTTTTGGTTCCATTGGGAAATACAAGCATAGGGTTGTGCACAAATTCAATTTTAGAATTGAGTACTAGGCTTTGAACAAATTCAGTTTTAGAATTTCAGTTAAACAAATACTAGCATATGGTTGTACATTTTGGCTGGTAGTACAAGACATTGGGTGCTACTGCTGCATACGGTTTGTTGATTATATGTGTGTGTGTGTGTGTGTGTGTGTGTGTGTGTGTGTGTGTGTGTGTGTGTGTATGTGTGTGTGTGTGTGTGTGTGTGTGTGTGTGTGTGTGTGTGTGTGTGTGTGTGTGTGTGTGTGTGTGTGTGTGCTGATTGTGCAAAATTAAAATTACATCTATAGTTTAAGTTTTGTACAATATGTATGCAATTGTGGAGAACAAATTTATGCGGCTGGTTTGATGTTTTTGGGACAATTACAGTAGGGAAAATCCCTACTGTGATATTTTTCATTAATAAGGTTAGGGGTTAAAGAATAGTATAGTACATGGAGGCATGAGTATGATAGTTACAGTCCATTAGACTAATGCTAAGGATACCCTATAATCTAATTGACACACTATCAAGCCATGACAGGATTCCTTCCATGATACTAGGCTTAGCCTGATCATAGTGTCCTGGAGGTATCTCCTGAAATTGGTTTTGAAGTTTGTGATGGAGCATGGGATGCCTTAAAAAATGAGATTATTCCTCTCGTTCCATATGGCCCAGCTACCTGTGATTAGTACCTCCATGAAGAAATCCCAATTATATCTTTGTTTTGCTTCCATGATCATCATGTGAATATTTAGATCAGTGTTCCATTCAATACCAATACTCCACCAGAAACCTTGACTAAATGAGTAGTTGAAAATGAGATGAGTTCTGTCTTCTAGATTATCCTTGCATAAAATACATTCTGTGCTATCCAGAGCAAAACTTTTTCTAGAAAGTAGCTCACAGGTGTTTATTCTGTCATTGAGCATCAGCCAACAGAAGAATTTATGTCTTGGAAGACAACATGTTTTCCATATCCATTGCACTGGCAAGGGAGCTTGCTGCTTTCCCATAAGGATTTCATAATTTTTCTTTGCAAAATAGTTGGAATTACCCCAGATAAATATCCATTTGTCATGATCTTGATTTTCTCTGATTTCCTCAAGGTACTTAGAGAGGGTAATAAATTGATCATAGGCAGTCATGGAAAGAGGTAACTGAAACATGTTGCTATGGTCATTCATAGATTTTGCCTGATGGATAACGATGTTGGTATTTTTTGCATAAGAGTGAAGTTCAGCCCATTTTCTTTTGAGAATACATCCCTTCCATACATCCTCCCATAGCAAAACAGTGTCTCCTTTCTTTACTGCACAAGTTGTCATACCTCCGTATACATCAGTTAAGCTTGCACGGTCCCTCCACCAAAATGATCCTTTATTGGTGCAAGCATGTGGTGTATTGTTGTTTGGATAATATGCCTGCCATATCAGATTTACCCATTCATTGTTAGAATTATGTTTGATTTAGTAGTAGTAGTCACTTAATTTATGTTTTAGTTAGAACTATGTTTTAAATGAAGTAGTAGTTGAACTTGGTACATTTGAATTTACGTTTCAAATGAAGTACTAGTTGAAGTTTGTAGTTTTACATCTCTAATTTGCATCATCTATTGGAGTTGCACTTTTACACATCAATATATATCATCTGTTGTAGTTGCCTCTTTTTTGAAGATGTAAAGTGCACGTTTTGAAGATGTAACTTTTTTATATCTCCTTTTCTCGAATACGCACGAGTGTGCGTATCATCTTGTATAGAAGAAAGGGGGGGGGGGGGATCCCAAACACCGTTGATGTTACATAGAGTTAAACGCTACATCAACATCAACACAACACATACAACCCACCTCTCCACCTACAGAACGCGGAATACCGGAATACTCACTGCCCGCCCACCCCACGAGAAGTTCAAATGTGCTATCTACTTCACCCTTCAACAGGCTCGCCTGCTGCCAAGCTCTACCCTCCGTGACGACACGCCTAACTACCACCTCCAACGATGGGGAAACACCGTTGAAGACAATTGCATTCCTGTGCTTCCAAAGCTCCCAAAGCCCGAGAGTGAGAAGCGCCCTCAACTCCTTCGGCTTGTGCACACCTGACGTTCTCGCTACACACCAATCCTTGAGGGTGTCTTGGGCCATTGGGGACCACTGCGGTTTCCCTAAAGCCGAGTACAGGGTTCTCCACACTGTTCTAACAAACACACATGTCAGAAGGATGTGGTCAATGGTTTCCTCCTCCTGATCACAAAACGGGCATGCATCCTGGTGCGGGAGACCACGTCTGGCAAGCCGGTCCGAAGTCCAGCATCTGTTTCTCATGGCCAGCCAGGTGAAGAAGCAGCACTTCACAGGTGCCCTAGATCGCCAGCAAAAGTTCGCCGTCGGCGCCACCTCCCTACCAGTGAACAGTGCAGCATAGGCGGATCGGACCGAGAACTGATCGTTCGGCTCCCAAGCCCAAGATATGGAGTCGGGCACCTGGTCCTGCAGATGGACCCCTTGCAATCGCTGCCAAACCTCAAGATACTCCATCAGAGCTTCATATGCCATGTCGGGGCTAATGTCACGAGTCCAGAAACCAAGCGAGATGGCCTCATGAACTGTATGTGTGGTCTTTGCTCGCTCGTAAATCCCGGGTGAAAACTCCTGTATCCGCAACCCATGTAGCCAACGGTCCTCCCAAAAGAGAGTTGCCTTGCCACTCCCTACTATCGCCTTGGTAGCTGCTGCAACTATAGCTAAAGATGCCTTGGGGAGAGAAATCTTGAACTCCGCCCAAGGTCGATCTCGATCTACCCGACGTAACCAGGCCCAACGATCTTGCATAGCGACATTGAGCCACCTGAGGCACGAAATTCCAAGGCCTCCTGCCCATCGTGGCATGCACACCTCCTCCCAAGCCACAGCGCAGTGCCCTCCGTTAGCTTGAGATTTGCCGCACCACAAAAAACCTTTGATTATCTTGTTCATGGCCGCTATCGTCTTCATGGGTAAGTCCAAAGAAAGCATCGCATGCAGAGGGATCGAACAGAGTACCAAAAGGACCAGTACAAGTCTGCCACTTTTTGGTAGGGTCGCTGCCTTCCAGGTGGGCAAGCGAGTAGCCAGTTGCTCCACCAATCCACTTAGTTGTGCCATCGAAGGTTTCTTCAGACATAGGGGAAGGCCGAGATACTTGCATGGAAAGGATCCAATACTCAACGCGTGCCAACTGTTCCTCCGAGCATCGTATTGGCATAGCTGAGGTTTTCTGCATATTAACCCGAAGGTCGGACGCCACTCCATACATCTCCAAGATCCTTGCTGTGGTTGTCAGTTCGAGGTCCACCGGCTTGACGAATACGATCACATCATCCGCAAAGATCGACATGCGGTGCTCCAATCCCCCGCGCGCCAGCGAGTCAGAATGCCGACCTCTGAGGCCATCTTGAAGAGATGGTGCAATGGATCCATAATGAGAATGGATAGCATCGGCGATAATGGTCCACCTTGGCGCAGTCCGCAACAGTTGAAAATCGGGGCCCCGGGCACCCCATTCACCATGATACGAGTAGTCGAAGTGGAGAGGAGTCCCACAATCCATGATAGCCACCGTGCGCCAAAACCCATGCGTTGAAGAACTTCAAGAAGAAAAGGCCACTGTACCGTGTCGAAGGCTTTCGATATGTCCAATTTCACCATCACAGCCGGCTGCTTTAAGGCGTGAAGACGGCTAGCCGTGCATTGGGCAAGCATGAAATTATCATGAAGGAATCGCCCCTTGACGAAGGCACTTTGGTGCTGGCCCACCAAGTGCGGTAAATCTCCAGTAAGACGACACACCAAAACCTTGTCGATTATTTTTACCGCTCCATGCACCAAACTAACTGGACGGTAGTCCTTCAGCTCCTCGGCACCATCCTTCTGGGGCAACAAGGTTACCAGGGCTTTGTTAAGTGAGGCTAAACCTCTCGCATGTCCCCACAGTAAAAGGTTGAGAGGGCTTTCATGAAGTCTTCCTTAATGGTATTCCAGCAAGACGCATAGAACCTGGTTGTGAATCCGTCCGGCCCGGGCGCCTTATCCAAAGGCATGGTTTTGATCACACTAATTACTTCTTCCTCCATGAACGGCTCCTCCAAGTGATGCAAGTATAGTGAGGGTAAACTTAGCTCTTCCAAATCAATCCTATGCTGACAACCCGTCGTGGAACCAAACAAGGACCCATAGTATGCGTCCACAACCTCAGCAATCTTTTCTTGACCCGAAACGACATCGTTATTATGCCGGAGCGACATGATCGCATTCTTCCGTTGCCTATGCTTAGCATGGCGATGGAAGAAATCTATATTGGCGTCTCCCTCCTTTAGGTGCAGAAGCCTCGAGCATTGTCTTGCGATCGACCGCTGGAGGGAGGAAAGTCCTAGAAGTTTCCTCTTAAGAAGCTTACGGAGCTCAAACTACGCTTGGCTCAGCTCCCTGGACTCCATGGCCACGTCGAGTCGTAGGATCAGCTCCAAGGCCATGGCAATTTGCATACATATATTACCAATCCACTTATCGCTCCATCTTTGGAATGTTTTACATCTCCAAATTTACATCTCCTATTGAAGATGCTCTTATGTTGTGGGAGGGAAAGCTTGTCCCCATTGTGGCGCAGAAAACATCTGACAGAGGAAATGAGAAATAGCACAAACAAGGGGTGGGACGACATACAAATAAAGTCACTATCACATCAGCAGATCCGAGTTAGAAATGCTTCATAAAGGAGTAAAGATACGTACAAACAAAGATATTATAAAAAAAGATGTAAGGTTCTTGTTGAGGCTCATTGATTTTCAACCAACCTCTAATCAAACCAACGCGTACTAGTTAGGCAATCCAACCTATATATGCATCTCCTCTTTTTTTTGAGTAGAATATATGCATCTCCTAGTTAGCGGGTTTTGGTCGGAAGAGTATAGGCTGCTAAGTGATGCTGGGAAATAGAAAGGCCATGATAATAGGTTGTCCAGTTCACAAGCTATCAGTATGGTGATTGTAACGGGTCTTAGGAATGGAAGGCATCGGGAGGAAGTCTTTTACAATCAGTATGGTTTCCTGGTCAAATAGTAACTTATTGTTGGGACTAAACAAGTCCTGATCTGCTACCAGGGACTCACCATGGCTAGATTTACTATACCAGCACCCTGCGTACATGTCTTGCTCGAACTGCTCCCAAGATTATCAGAGTCAGTGCAACGGGAACACCAGCCTCAAGGCCCTCAACCCAAGAAGAGGAGTTGGTTCATAAATGGGCCAGCCAGAGCCCTCCCTACTGCTTTGGGCTTATTCCCTCCCGTAGCATCAGCCCAAGGCCGAACATGCCATAGGCCCATTCCCCATACTCTGCTCCGGCCCGCATCATGCTGGGCCAGAACTACTCGATGAGGGGAGATGAGAACACACATTCGTCTCCTCCGGTAAAAAATACAGTTCTCAAAAAGAATTTGATTAAAAAAACATGATTGTGTGTCTGTTTGCGACACTCACCTTTCCTAGCTACACCAAGCTATCTCTTAAAAGACTTGACGACAATGCTATTGTTAGGTGGCCATGAAAAGAAAGGACATTTCCCTAAGACTAATTAGGATATTATTAATATTCTTCATTGTTTCCAATGTGTGTATAGTTTCCTTTGCAAAAAAAAGTGTGTTTATAGTTCAATGAAAAATTATAGTTTACTATTTAAGTTGTATATATATTACAGATTTAGTGTATGGTAAAACAATGTTAAAACATGAAGGGGTACATAAAAACATGCGAAGGGAAGCTTTTATTCCTATCATCCCCGCGGTCTAGTAAAATAGCACAAGAGTTTAACTCCCAAGACACATGTTAACCAAAAGTTCTATCATGGATTTTATACTCATGCTTTCTACAACAGGCTTCTAACGTGGCAATCAGCGGATCTTAGGTCCTATATTAGGAATAGTGTCATGTGACGTGGTTGGCGAATCACATATCAACCAGTTTGCCAATGAAGGTTGCCATTAGGGGTGTGTGCGCGCGCGCGTGCGCAGACGTGTGTGTGCACACACATGCTCTCTCAGATCTAAGATGCTTGTCAGATTTGAGGGGTTAGTTTTTTAAGAGTCTCTCTATGTCTCACAGAGAAATATATCTTCCACTTAGTTCTATTTTATGTTTCATTTGGTCAATGAAAATCTCTTCATTTCTTGGAAACAGGGGAAGTAAAGATAAGACACATAGTGATGAAGATAATGACAAGATGTAAGGTTGGTGATAAGCCTCATTGTTTTCCAGCAACTTCTGGTTGAACTCACATGTACTCTCCGCAATCCACCCCATATTCATCTGTCTAACTCAACACATATATCTTGTTCAACTTTTGCCAGAAAGAGTTCAGACGGATGTTAAAATATAGTTCCTACAATAAGTGTGTATGTATTAAATGATCACCAATCAAAAGTTTGCAATCTGCTCCGATGCATGAGCACGAGGATATGATGGAGTGCAGCGATTCAGCACTGCACCATTTTTTTATTGTTTCCCAACTCGCCGAACATCTCAACTAACATCCATTAGATTTGATTCTAATATGTTATAAACTCTGTCATGGCAGAATTCATAAGATACTATGTTCTGAACACCAATACACCATTTTTAAATCATTTTTCTAAGCCGTTGAATATTTTTGGTGACACCGAACATTTTTTTTGAAAAACCCCCCCTATATTAATTAATTAATAATGTTATTACAATCATTCATTACAAAATTCGCCACACAGGGCGGAACACTATTAAGAAGAATCTCATCAGATTTATTTATAAAGCTAAACTTCACAATTTGGTGCGCCACCTTATTGGCCTGCCGATTAATTTTCGCAATTTTAAAATTCTTGAGCATCGTCAATATACTCAAGGCTTCTTTCTTTAGATCAACGAGCGGAGACCTGCCAAGATTCTCATTTGCAAGGAAAGATCGGACAAAAGCACAATCAGTCTCCAAAATAATGGATTGGTGAAGAGTAATACCTATATAAAGGCCTGCCAGACAAGCACGTAGCTCAGCTTCGTTCACGCTGCAACACTGACCCAGAAAGTCCCACGAAGAAATAATAACTTCACCAGATGAGTTCCTAACAACCACCCCCACACTGGCCGCACTAATACTCTCCACATAGCTAGCTGGCATCAACATTGATCTTGATATAATCATCTGGTGGAGGCTTCCATCCCACCTGTTCTTGTGATGTTGCGAAACCTGGTGTAGCAACTCCCACTTTCCCTTTACCTTTGTTACTAGTAACAACCTCAACAGAGTCGTGACCGGACATAAAAGAAGATCAATAGTTTACCACAAAAATTGCAGATGCAGCAATGGATTCCTTCCCTTTCCCAAAAATTAAATCATTTCTCAGGTGCCATG
Source organism: Triticum timopheevii (assembly GCA_963921465.1). Classification (NCBI taxonomy): domain Eukaryota; kingdom Viridiplantae; phylum Streptophyta; class Magnoliopsida; order Poales; family Poaceae; genus Triticum; species Triticum timopheevii. Next base: position 542,276,845 of record OY997270.1, on the reverse strand, counting down.
CTCGCCAGAACAGAAACAAAACTTGCCCTCTCTGTTCCATGCTCAAAAGATCCAACAAAATCAATAGCCAATCTGGTCCCGAGAATTTGAACCACTCTTCATCAGGAATATTCCACGATTCTCTCAAGGCCAGTCGCAGTGCACGAGCCTTAGGACAAATAACTAGGGCATGAAATGTGCTTTCCTCTTCTACTCCACAAATAGAGCACATACCTGAAGTAATCTGATGGTGCTTAACTCTATTGGTCTGGACCGCCAAGCTATTGGACGCGGCCCTCCAAGCAAAAATCCTTATCTTCTGAGGGATATTAGCCTTCCAAATTAAATTCGAGAGTCTTCTTTCTCCGCATGGATCGCCACTAGATTGACCCAATTTATCTTGACTATCCTTCAACTTAAGTGCTAAATTGTACGCACTTTTAACGGAAAATATACCGTTATTCTCATAGTGCCACACAATAAAATCCCCATCCCCATAAGGATGAATACGAATCTTAAGAATCTCCTCTGCATCATGGGGATAGAAAAGATACTTGATCAATTTTTCATCCCATGCCTTTCTCCCACTCAAGAACAAATCAGAGGCCCACTTTAATCTAGTATTATGCCTTTTAGCTGAAATTTTAAGTCCAGTGTTCCTGGGTAACCAATTATCCCTCCAAATATTAATGCTAGATCCATCACCCCGCCAAATGACACCATTCTTAAGCAATTCCAGACCATGCATAATACCCTGCCAAGTCACTGATGCAGACTGAGGAAACATTGTATCAAGAATATGTCCATGAGGGTAATACTTTGCCTTCATCAGCTTAGCACACAACGAATCCGGATGAAGCAATAACCTCCACGCTTGTTTGGCTAAGAGGGCTTGGTTAAATAATCTGAGATCCCGGAATCCCATACCTCCCTTACCTTTAGACCTAGTTAATTTGTCCCAAGCTAACCAATGTGTTTTTCTTCGATCTTCCTCATCTCCCCACCAAAAATTCCTGATAATCTGTGTTAACTCCTCACAAAGGGAAGCCGGGAACTTAAAAATACCCATAGCATACACAGGTAGATCTTGAATAACTGATTTTATTAAGTCTTCTTTCACCCCACACGAAGCATATTTCTCTATCCAGTCAGAGAGCCTTTTCAAAACCTTATCTTTAGTAGATTGAAACTTACCAACTTTCATTCTTCCCTCAGGAACTGGAAGTCCAAGATATTTATCTTCGAACTCATCGACCGTAATTTTTAAGATTACCATAATAGCCACTTGATTCTCCAAACTGCACTTTTTGCCAAACATCATGGAACATTTATCAGGACTTAATAACTGCCTAGTCCCTTTCTCGTACTTCGTCAGAATATTTTTAATGACAATTGCTTGATCAATGGAGCCTTTGAAAAATAACATACTGTCGTCCGCAAACAACAAGTGGGAAATACCTAGAGCATGTCTATTCAAATGAAACTCCTGAAGAGATCCTTTGGCTGAAGCATCATTAAGCAGCAAAGGAAGTGTGTCAGCAACAAAAAGGAACAAGTACGCAGATAAAGGGTCCCCCTGCCTAAGTCCCCTAGAAGGTGAAAAAGACTCCAGCAACTGTCCATTGAAGCGGATGACAAATTTCACCGATGTAACACACGACATAATCCAATTTATCCACCTCGGCGCAAAACCCAAAGCCCCCATCATACATTGCAAGAAATGTCAGTCTACACGATCATAAGATTTTGCCAAATCCAACTTATACGCACAAAATTCCCCTCTTAAATCTTTAAGCGTACTCAACGAATGCATACATTCAAAGGCTATGAGAGTATTGTTAGAAATTGATCTTCCCGGAATAAACGCACTTTGAGTAGGGGAAATCATACCATTAAGGAGCGGCCTCAGTCTGTTAACAAGGCATTTGGAAATAATCTTGTAGATAACATGCACAAACTGATATGCCTGAAATCTTTAATAGACTGAGGGTTCTTAATTTTTGGGATGAGAACAATAGTTGTGCTATTAATCCCCTCAGGCATAACTCCAGAAATAAAAAACTGTTGGACAGCCTTAATAATATCCTCCTTGATCAAACCCCAATTCCGCCGAAAAAACCTTGCAGGAAAACCATCCGGCCCCGAAGCCTTTAACGGCCCCATTTGGAAAAGCGCATCACTAGTCTCTTGATCCGTAAAAGGTTTGCAAAGCTCTTCATTCATATCATCAGAGAAGGGGATTGAGCAGCGAAATAATATGGGACGGGTCAACTGGATCATCACATGAGTAAAGTTGTTTAAAGAATGAGTTAGTGATACCTTTCATCTCCTCCAAATTTTCTGCGAGGCACCCATCCTCCTTCCTTAGAGCAAAAATATGATTTTTCTTTGATCTCCAGGAAGCCTTCCTCTAAAAATAATTAGTATTACGGTCTCCTCCTCTTATCTTGTCCAACCGAGATCTTTGCTTCAAAAGCATTTCTTCCTTTATAAGAAGTTCATCCATCTCTGCAAGTATTTTCTTCCTTTCCAAACCTGCAGAATGATCATTCCTGCTAAACAAAATTTTTAGTCTTTTACGAGCCGACTCCAGTTTCTTCGGCAGATACCCAATAACAACGTGTCCCCACCCATGAAGAGATTTCATTAGTTTGTCTAGCTTATTTGCAAATCATCACAGAATATGCACTTGCCTAATGACAACCAAATATGTCACCAAAAATCAGGTGAGAACATCACCAAAGTTGTCGAGGGCCCTGCCCCGGGAGGAAAACACTTGGTGACAGTTGACGATCACAAAATATAATCTTTGGCGACATTTCGTATTTCGTCACCAGGGTTTTTGTCACTGAATAGAGCAAATTTTGTAGTGTGGTTTTGCTCCCATCTGGATCAATTGGATTATGACTTGTGTTACATCGATAATTTTTTGATACATTTTAATGGCCAGTTGTTGGATTCCTTTTCTCCTTCTCATGGCCTCACACAAGGGGATCCCTTATCTCTGTTCATGTTTGTGGGAGAGGCTTTATTGTTATTGTTTAACCCTTCAGAATTTTCATGTCAACAGGCAGGCTCGAAGTATATCCCATTTGCTGTTCGCTAACAACTGTTTGCTCTAATTTAAGGGAGCCATTGATCAAACTTGGCGATTAAAAATATTTTGAATATTTATGAAGAGGGAACATGTGAGTTGTTGAGTCCTGATAAGTGCTCCATTCTATTTGAAAGAGTTGTAGTGTGCAAAATCAAGTATCCACTATGGTTATTTTTAAAATTATGAGTGATGCTTTTGATGAAAAATATTTGGGCTTACCAGTACCAGAAGGAACAATGAAGGCAGGTAAGTTTTAGTCGACCAAAGACAAAGCTCTGAAAAGGCTTTCTGATTGGATTGAAAAATATACTTCCAGTGGGGTGAAAGAAATCCAGATTAAATATGTTCTTGAAGCCCTTCCTGTGTTTGCAATGGGAATGTTAAATTTTCTAGCCTCTCTTTTTCAGTATTTGTACCAGATTATTCGAAATTTTTGGCGAGGAGATGAAGAGAATGGAAGAAAAACTCATTGGCTGGCTTGGGACAAATTGAAAAGACCAAAAGGAGAAGGAGGTATGTGTTTTCGTGATCTTAGGCTTTTTAACTAGGCTGTACTGGCTAAGCAAGCTTGGCGATTATTGATAAATCCGGAGTCACTTTGCACAAAGATGATGAAAGCAAAGTATTTACCCTCAAGGACATCTTGTTGATAAGGTTTTTCTGCAATCAACTTTGGTGATTGGCAAGATATTATGCATGGTCTTGAACTTTAAAAAAAAGGGGTTATCTGGAGAGTTTTGATGGATCTAGTATAAATATTTGGAGAGACAACTTGCTGCCTAGGATGTCTGGACTTAAAATTTCAGCTAAAAAATGAGTAGAACCAAGATTAAACGGGTGTCAGAATTATTCTTGTCCAAATTGAGGAGATGAGATGTGAATTTCGTCAATCACTTGTTCTTTCTCCATGAAGCCGATGTGATTTTAAAGTTGCGTATTTAGTCCTCGGGTGAGGGTGATTTTATTGCTTGGCACTATGAGAAGAGTGGATTGTTCTCCGTTAAAATCACATATAATCTGGCGCTTAGTCTCAAGGTGGGGAAGGAGGAGCATGGGCACTTTAGTGGAGGCGCGAATGTTAATAGGGCTTTGGAATGTCATCGGGAAAACCAATGTCCCTCAAAAGATAAGATTTTTTGCGTGGAGGGTAGCGTCTAGCAGCATAGGTTAATAGAGTTAAGCACCATTAGGCTACTTCAGGATTGTGCCCTATTTGTGGTATGGTGGATGAAATATGTTTCATGCTTTGGTGACATGTCCTAAGGCGAGAGCTCTGTGTATGAAGTTGAGGGGAGTGTGGAATATTCCTAGGAAAGAAGTGTTCAAGTGCTGATTGGATGCTTATCTTGTTGGACCGTTAACCCTTATTGTTCGTGAGCAAATCTGATTCATGTTCTGGAGAGATTGGCACTTGCGCAACGATCTTGTTTTTGCCAAAGGAAAAAAGTCTGTTTCAAACTCGACTAATTTTGTGGATAATTATTGGACGACGTTCTCTTCTTGCCATCATACAGAAATCATCACATGAGTTAAAGGTAAAGGAGTTGAGGTCGGGTTACAGTCTCGTACTACTCCATCGAGTATCCATCAGGCATGGCACCCCACCTTTCAATTATATTATGATCAAACGCCAGTTTTGTGGGGAGTATTTGTGATGTGAGTGTGGGAATTGTTGCCAGGAATTCAGCCTGCAACATTGTCGTTTCCTCCTAGGATTATATTGGCTCGTGTACCAGTGATGATGAAGCGGAACTCCGGGCATGTCTAGCAGGTCTATATATTGGTATCACTCTCCATAAGCCTTGTATTTTGTAAACACATTGCTCTTGTGTGGTTTCTCTTCTTGCGCATGATAACCTTGATAGGTCTTCTCTTGTGGATCTCAAGAAGAAGGCCTTATCCCTTACCAAGCTTCTTTCAAACTATAAGCTGGCAAAGATTAGAAGACATGCAAATGATGTGGCATCCTGTAATGAACAATTGTATCCAACTTTTAATTAATTAATACATGAGACTTTTTAAAAAGAAAGAGGCCATAAGTATAACTAGCCACAATTGACCTTCATAAGTGTTGGATTAGTATCAATAGCAAGCTAGACCATTATTCAAAAATTACACAAGACATAATTCTCCTTTTTGGGACAAGGGTGGGAACTTTAATACTCAAATAACAGGGTTACAATCAACATCCAAGAGGTCTGTGATAGCATCAGGAGCATAATGTAACCACACGTCGGTCAGGTGCTCAATTCTCGATTGTCCAGCTAAAGAATCTACAACCCTGTTTTGATTATAATTAAGATTTACAAGTATAAGTTCTCAATTTTCCCACATCATGTCATTTACTTAATTGACAATATCTCCCAGGGATGAGCGACCATTAACTGTCCTTGCAATGCAGCAATAAAGTCTACACAATCTGATTGCAGAACAATGGGTTGTGTTGTGCCGCAAAGAGATCAGCCTCATACGCACCAATGCACCTCAACATGCAGCAGCTATAGGAGAGGGTGGACTGCCCCTCACTGTCCGCGATCACCGTTCCAATTCCAATAGGACGATCATCAACTCCAAAGGATACGTCTAAAGTGGCAGGGTCCAAGGAGGATCCAGCCATATGACATAGTATAACCCTGTAAATAATGCTGACTAGTTTTTGTTTCTTTCCTAGGCCATCCCCAGGTAGATATCCATACACGTAGCAGTGTATGCCTAAGCATTGTACCGTGAAGGAACTTGGGGCGTGTTTGGTTGCCATTGTGAACAAATCCTGCATCGCATACACTTCTCAACCCAGCCTGGTTGAGCAAAAACAGGCCCTAATACGCCATCTGCAAGTCGTTTGGTTGCCTGCATCTAGTGTCCCTGCATTAGGTAATACGTAAGTGCACTTTGTTTGGTTGGCTGCATTGGCCCTAGCGGCACATGAACACGGCGTTTGGTTGCATACGACGTACATGTTGTGCTTACCTTGTACCCTAGTTGGTAAGCTTACCCACAATGATCACACCTAGCACACCAACACCACAACACAACAATGACGATGAACTGGGCAAAGATGATGAAGTTCTTCAGCTTCAGCCCAAACTAACGATCCACCTTAGCACCTTCCACTTTGACACCTCCAACCTTGACACTGTCAACACTGTTGCCTCCATGCTTTTGCACCCAGGCAGAGTAAGCTTGTTCTGCTGCCTGCCTAGTCTTGAACCCTCTATAGTTGCTATTTCTATATGATGCCACTTGTGCATTGGCTTCTTCCCATGAACTATAAACCCCTAGAGCCTCACCGATGAACACAGCATACCACTTGCGCTAGCAATGCACAAGAGCAAGAGTTGAAGCAGCAAATCAGTGGAGCACACAAGTAGCAAGCAAAGTAGCACACAAACAACAATGGAGCAGAAGAGAAGTAAAGCATGCATGATCATACGACATAGCAAGTTCAACCTAGCACTACCTTGGTGTTAACCTACCACCACATCCAAAAGAGGGTGTCGTCCTACCACCACAAGTTCACCATCAGCGTGAGGGGTTAGTATATACCACCTCACCAATATATACAGACCATCAAATATTTTTTGAGCCCTAGCTACACAAAATGTACGTTGTCATCATCATCGTCGTCGTCGTCGCCACCGCCATTGCCGTCGGGGATCATGCATGCTCACATGCAGCACTACTCTAGTAGTAGTGCTTGCCCAGCCAGCTCCTGAGCCACAGCACCCTATGAGCATCGGCCATGGCAACGAACCCAACATCCTGGGCCTTGTTGTCAAGCAGGTAGCTAAGAGATGCCATGAGAGCCTCGTCGCTGAAGCCACCCTGGGTCATGACAGCGCCATACAAGTCAGGGTGGACGTCGAGGGGCTTGCACTCCCTAATGGTTGTTGCCACCTCCTTCATCGCCTCAGTCATGCTGCAAAAGACATTGATCTCCTCCTCCATCAGGCCTCCTCTCTTCCTCTACCTATCATGGACGGGGTCAAATGGCTTGTCGAAGGGCTTTGCAGCGGGCTTGTCAGGGCCATCAAGGACCTCGATGTCCGGTCTCCCAGGGAAGTCTGGCATGGGAGAACCAAGAGGCTCACCCGAGCCCATGGCATGCTTCCCAGTTGCCAGCCCGAAGGAGAAGATGTGATGCATCTGGCTATAGTTCTGGATGGGTGTGTTGAGGAACTCAGCGTCCCTTGGTTGGTCCTAAGAATGAAACACAAGTGTTGTTAGTTGTGATTAGGAGTAGGCAATGGTGGACAATATGAAAAGGAAGAGGGCTATGAGCTAACCGCGACATGGCCGGCCTATGCCTCTAGAACTATGGAGGAACTGTTCTCATCCCATGAGGCGCCGCTAAGGTCTCTCAGCTTGGACACTTGGATCCGTCGACTTCTCCACTTCCTCAGGTGGTTGTACACCTGGGTGACAGACACCTCTTGCACACAGAACTCGAACACCTGCTTCGCAACGGTGTTCAAGTGAACCTCCTTGAACCCCTTGTCAGTCCTAACTCCACTAGAGATGAGCTCACATATCTTGTTCAGTACGAACGTGGACATGAACGGCTGCCACTTCATGTTGTTCGACCTATCATCCTTCTTTGCCTTTGCTGTTGCTAGCTTGATTGCAGCGGCAGCAACAGCAACAGCAGGAGTTGGCTCAACGAGCACTACTGGCACATAGAGGGAATCAGCCTCGAACACCTCTGAATCAGGTGCCATCTCAGTCATAGGTTGCGAGTCCTCTACAAACGATGGAGCAAACTGGCTGTCAGACACGACAAGGGCCTGACTAAGATCTCGCGTCTGCGTGGTCATGTCCTACAATCGTAGCACGCATTGACAATAAGCATAGCACACAACATACCGGAAAATCCATGAAAGCAGAAGCATACATGTACATTGTTCATCACTATCATAGTAAGCACATGCTTCATCGCTATCATACCAAGCATACCTGATAATCTATGAGCAGAAACATACATCTATAACAAACAGCATGCTACAAATGGACCACCAATAGCCACAAATAACATATCTAAGAATGATTCAACACAAGCAAAAGGTTCAACTTCAAACTCTACTACTAATCTAGCCTACCACATGCTTGAACATCTAGCCCTACCACAAATTGCAACCCCGCAGCATAGCAACCAACCATATCAGCTCACAGATCAGACCACTAGTCAACCATGCATCTAGATCAAACTCTACTTGCAGCTCAGATCTAACTAGAAGGAACAGAGAGAAAGGGGGATTGAACTCACAGAGGCCATGGCTGCAGCTTAAGGACGAGGGGGGACGATCGTGGAAGATCAACGCCGGCCGGTGAAGGAGCGCCGACACCGTGGACCGCTGGCCGATGAAGATGCGCCGCTTACCTGCTCGTCGGTGCCGATGCGCGTCAGCGGGAAAGCTCGAACGGAGGAAGAATGATGGCGGGAGTTGGGGCGATGAAGGAGGGGCTAAATAGGGATGGACTCGGCGGGAGGTGAGCCGAAATCCTCCCGCCGATTTTTCGGTGACGCGAGCTCGCTCGCGCCATCTCCCCTGCTCGCACGGGGGGAGAAGCGCGTCGCCCTCTCTGGACTCGCGAGCTACTGCCGATTCGGGCGTTTCCCTTGGGCCTGGCCTGGCCGTGCTTTAAGTTCCGTGCGATGCGGGCCACACAATAAATGCAGGCAACTAGACGGGCCACTTTCTTCCCGCGCGGGCTAGGCTGAGCCTAATGCGGACAACCAAACACGCCCTTGGTGCTTTCATTTTGCGCGAACCGGCCACTTGCATCCCATCGGCTAGAAATTTGGTTCCTGATGCCTTCCGTTCACAAAAAGCCAAAGCACTCGGAATGCGTGTTCAGTTGTTTATCAACAACTTTGACCATAAATTATTCTATGGACGCAGCCTAGCTATAGTCTTGATTGAATTAATAGAATCAAGTTGAAGTTGAGAACCACAGAGTGAAACAGAGTTTTCTTTAACACAGTACAGAGCAAGCGTTCATATACACACGCATACACTCGCCCCTATGAACGCGCACACACACCCTACCGCTATAAGCACCTCTGAAAGACTGAGCCGACATATCTATACCAATATGAAAAGACCCAAAGGGACAGATCCAATTAATCTCGCCCATCAAATCATGTCAATCCAAAGACATAGACTGCTTCAATGTCGAACGCTCAACACGTTTAGCCTGCAGTTAATTTCATGCCAAATATAGTGCTAATCACTTAATAACACGCAAATAATATCCTACTTAATATCCGCATGCACTTAATATACTTCCAAATTAACGTGCATTGCACGTACACATTGACTAGTCATCTTGAAATTTATGAAGTTACCGTAGGCACCTCGTCGTCGACGGGAACGTCTCCTCCCACTAAATGCGCATCGCCGGAAATCCTGAAATAAATCCAAAAATAAATGCGAGCACCAGTACTTGAACCAGGATGGGCTGAAATACCACAATCCCTCTAACCATTCAAGCACAAGTTGGTTCCCAGAGTGAAACAGAGTTATGCATGTGTGTATACATATAGGTACATATACAGAGAGCATCATGTAACTGTGCCTTGGCGTAAATAGGCAATATTAATTACTAATCATTAAACGGTATTTACGATACCTTCGATATGAGAAGACAATATATTAGCCTTTTAAGGGGTGCAGGAACGAGCTTTGATACACCACACAAAATAATTATGGAAGTTAATGTAAGGGATTAGTTGGCAGCTATTGATTAGAGGTGTGTGTGTGTGGAAGGGGGGGGGGGGGGGGGGAGATTGATGAGAGGAAGCCACACAGGTAAGTAAGCCAATTTCCGTAACAATTTTTCGTAGGGTGACACTCTTGCATTGGAATTTGGAGACTTTGCGGGGTGGGGGTGGGGGTGGGGGGGGGGGGGGGGAATTGATAAGAGGAAGCCACACAGGTAAGTAAGTCAATTTTCGTAACAATTTTTCGCAGGGTGACATGCTTGCATTGGAATCAGGAAACTTTGTCGGGGGAGGGGGGGGGGGATTGATAAGAGGAAGCCACATAGGTAAGTAAGTCAATTTCCGTAACAATTTTTCGCAGGGTGACATTCTTGCATTGGAATTTGGAAAGTTTGTCGGGGAGGGGGAAAGGGGGGTGGGTGGGTGGGGGGGGGGGGGGGGGGATTGATGAGAGAAAGCCACACAGGTAAGTAAGTCAATTTCCACAACAATTTTTCGCAGGGTGAAACTCTTGCATTGAAATTTGGAAACTTTGCGGAGTAAGGGGTAGGAATGCCCATGTGATAGTGGTGCTGCCCTGTTCTCCTTCTAAGTTCTAACTACAAACTTTGATGAAGAATAGGAGGAAACTGCTGCAATGGAAGAAGCTGTGCTTGAAAAGGTTAAAAAAGCATGAGCCGAGTTTTTGTTGGGCATCTACATGTGCTCTCCTCTGATGTGTTGGGGCTCTTTTAGAGCTGTTGGCTGGTCAAAAAAGGTAATAGGCGAGGGGAATTTGCTGTCTTTTCTAGCTTTGTACTTGAACTTCGTAGTTCCTCCTCTCCCCCACTAGCGGTGCATGCGGTGGTTTGGCCTTGTGGACCAGAGAGTGGAGACGGACCTTGCTGTTTCTTTCTTTGCTTTCTCTTTTGCGCCTTGGACGCTTTAAACACTTGTTAACCCGATCCAGTTTTGGGAGAATGGAACATGGGCAATTGCCCTTCGATGAAAAAGAAGGAACTTCATTGTTGCCTGCTTCATGCGCAAACGACAACTACGTATAGCGGCGACCTATCAAATCACCTTTTTTAATAAGGCAAAGAAATGCAATTTATAGTTTTATACAAGGCAGATCTTGGCACACACACCATAACACAACAAGATTATTGACACCAAACGGTATTGTTAACAACCGAAAAGTTTTGGTGATCAGATCACGCCTGATGAGACGATTGCTTTGTATAGATGGCTGGCTGGCGACTGACAAGTTTCCCTTGCGCCAAAGCTGGCTGGCGACCGACAAGTGTTCCTCTTCCACCGCTGTAGCCACGCACACCTGAGGAGGACACCATGCCAGGCTGACCAGCTCGCACAAGGCCAGCAACACTAGATCTGGACCTACCAACCTCTAACCGCCTTCTATCCACCTTGGACACCTCCGGGGAAAATCACGGACACCACCACCCTCACAGCATCCGGCGTAAGCCGCCATCTGCGAGCAGAGAGCCATGCCGCTTGCCTCGCCTGATGGACACTAAACCGCCGGATAGGGGGGAACCACGCCGATGTGGAAGCCCGCAACCAGAAGAGGAGCAAGAGAGCATGCAAGTGTCGCCGCCGCCATGACAGGTGCCGCCGACGGTGAGGGAGAGGAACGCTGGAGAGGGTTGGTCGTTAGTGGCGCGCTGGGTTGGGAGACCAGTCAAGAAACTTCTCATCACCAGCTGGCGGGGCGTCTTTAACCTGCAGGTGGAGAGTCGCATGCCAAAGCATGCGCGGCAAAGGACAACTGATGAGTGGGTGCTATAGAGTTTCGGGAGCCTGATGGCACCACACACAGTTCGCGCCGTGTGGCAGGTCATGGGAGAGAGGCACGCAACCATCCAACATCGATCCTGATTCCTGAATCACAAGCCAAACGAAGAGTCTAATACAGACCGCAACCTCTCACACCTCTCGTGTTTCTTTTAAGGTTGAAAAGCCCCACCCTCTGCATTATTGTGAAGTACATATTCATTTTTATATTAATATTAAGTAGAGTACATAAAAAAAATGCAACTAGCGTCGAAATTATACAAGATGTGAAATAAATTCATATGAGGTCGACTTGTTCAATAGAAACACCTTGAAGGAGGGATAAACATCCTCACACCCAGTGGCGTAGCTAGCAGAGAATGGCAGGGGGGCTAATTAGGAAATATGATTGTTTGGGGGGGGGGGGGGGGGGGGGGAGGCTAATGACTACTTTTTTGTTCAATCTTAACCCCTGAAAAAAAATCTTCAATGTTTTCTCTAATCTTGGGGGGTCAAAGCCCCCAGAAGTGAACATAGCTCCGCCGATGCTCACACCATCGTCGCTACGCACAGTCAAAGACAGTCCAGACAAGAATTTTCATCCTTGCTGCCTAGACCATCAAATTACGACAGCACCACAACAAGTAGACAATACCTTCAACAAGGTAATGACCATTGGCCCAGTTCGCGACCAAACATTGAGCAACGGCGAGAAATTTCCAAATACAGTATTGGACGGCTGAAATTGCTAGTGGCCTAGGAGGTCTTGATTTATGTGCAGTTTTACTGTCCAAAATGTGCTCCTTGTTCTGCAATGTTGGAATGTCTATGAGTGCTCTCCTTATGCGTCTACAAGTATCCACCCATGCCGTGGCGGGGTCCAAGAGGGTTCCGGTCGTATTACATAACTGTGTAAATAATGTTTACTAGTTTTTGTTTCTTTCCTAGGTCATCTCCAAGCAGAAATCCAAACGCATAGCAGTGTATGCCTAAGCATTGCCCTTATCAAACAATCTGGTGCTATCATCTTGTACGAACCGGCCACTCACATTCCATCGCCTAGAAATTTTCTTCCTGATGCCTTCCATTCACAAAGCCTAAACAATGGCAATGCATGTTCAGTTGTTTGTCAACAACTTTGACCATAGGTCATTCTGTGAGTGCATCCTAGCTATATATAATCTTGATAGAATTAATAGAATCAAGTTGAAGTTGAGAACTACAGAGTGAAACAGAGTTGCGCATGTGTTTATATATAGAGAAAGAGCATCATGCAGGGTGCCCCGGCAAAAACAGGCAATACTAATTACTTCAGTACTGATCAGTAAATTTTGTGTACGATAGCATTGATAGGGGAAGACAATATATGAGCCTTTCAAGGGTGCAGGAACACTCCAGTTGCACTGGAAACTTTGCAGAGTAACCAGTAGGAATGCCCACACGACAGTGGTGCTGCTCTTTTCTCCTTCTAATTTCTAACTACATACTTTTATGGCATTGGCACAAACAAAGTATCATCCAACACGTGTACGTAAAGTAGACTATGGGATATGGAATTCAACTCAAATTTTCTTACTGGGAAAATTCTACTCAGTTTGATTGTGCTTAATTAAATGCTCAATATTTCTCCACAGGAAGCAGTAATTTTTGTTTAAACAACGAAGTAGTCGCAACTTTTTAAGGTGTTAATTTTCTGGAGGATGGAACATGGGCATTGTCCTTCCATTAAAAGGAAGTAACTTCATTGTTGCTGGCTTCATGGGCAAATGACAACTATGTATAGCGATAAGCTAACATATCATCTTTTTTAACAAGGCAAAGATTTGTCATTTTTAACAAGGCAGATTTCGACACACAGAATAACGCAATCGCATGTTTGACACCAACCGATAGCATCATCCACATCATCTATCACGCATGACCAAACGATCGCTTTGTATTGACGCACACTCTCTCTTGCCTTGTAGGCGGCTGACCACCAAGTCTTCCACCAGCTGCAGCCACCCACAACTGATGACAACGCCATGGCGGGCCCATCGTAAGGCTCGCAACATAGATCTGGACTTGCCAACATCCAAACCCTCCGCTACCCGCCTTGGACGCTTTCGGGGAAAATCTAGGACACCACCACCCACACGTCGTCGGGCACAGGTCGCCACCTGTGAGCAAAGAGACCCATGCCGCTTGCCTCACAACCTAGCTGTTGTGCTACCGGACAGGGGAAACATGCCAATGTGAAAGCCGCAACGACACAAGAAGGAAGGGAAGGAGTCTCGCCGCCGCCATGACAGTGCCGCCACTGAGACAACATGGTTGAGGAACGTCGAAGAGGGTTGGCGTCCCACTGGGTTGGGATATCCACCCGTGTCGCCTCAACTAGAGCGGTGTGGGTGTTTTTTTTCTTTTTACCAAATTAGTCTGAGCTGGTAGAGCATAAGTTTGATGTTTCATGCTTGGTATTCATATTGTCGGATCACCTTCAATCATAAGCTATAACATTCTTTGATAGTAAACGTGACATGCTTTTAACATCAGGTATTGCTGGAAACAAATGTAATCTTTTTGACAAACATGTAGGAATTTATTCCTACAACATACTTTTATAAATTTTCAAAAGTTTTATAGAAAGAAATAACTAGGTTAGGAAGAATATATGGCCTAGAAGAACAATAAACTAAGAAAACAAGATAAAGAAACTCGACAAGTGAGTCGCTATATGAAAGATTTAACCAATAATTAAAATCATTGCATTTCTTTTTCTTGGCGTGAAGAATGATCTATTGAAGCCCTTCCTTGAGCTTCCTACGGAAAAAATATAACGGTTATAAACCTTCAAATATATGATCATTACATGTGTTCCAATTGTCCAGGAGATCAAGACTATTAATTCCAAACACCAGTGAATCTTTACATGATGTCTCAGCTGATTAAGTTGTCCCCGAATTCTACCATGAATTGGGGCTCAAGAGGGCCATTAATAGTTCCAACAAGCTTGAGCAACCTCACAGTGAATGAAAAGGTGGTCTGTAGTTTCCAAAGTGTGTAATCCACGCATGTCACAAGTATAGTCGGCAAAAAAAAAGGTTTTTTTTTTCGTGTAACATTCTCTGCTGTCTATTGTGTAGCAACAACCAAAATAATATCTAGTGTCGAAGGTGGCAACAGGCAATCCAAAGCCATTGAATGGTTGGCATGGGACGTGTCATAGTCATGAAAGTTCTGTATGCCCTGGAAACCTTATAAGTTGGTTCCCATGGTGGAAATTGACAATATCCTGGTTTCCATCAAGATTTAGTGCAAGAAGCTGTGGCTCCATGATCTGATACTGATAATAAGTCTCTTTAGACAGATGTAAATTGAGAAGATCATATAAATCATCTTGATGGTGTACTTTAGAGGTAGAGAAATGTTGATCATGTGCAAAGGAGTGCAAGTGGGGCAATTCCTCGGAGGAAATCAGGGGATGGGTGGTATTGTCCTATCTATTATTCCCCCAGAGGAAATCTCCCAACCACCATATATTGTTGCTATTGCTACCGGATACAAGACCTTGCTAGCTTTCGGATGTATGGTTGTTCCAACAACAAAACGACTTTGGATTGTACTTCTGCTCAAGATTTTTGGGACATTTTTTATCACCAAGGAACAGACGATTCCATTTTTTAATGAGATTTGCAATTTATGCAAGAACAATTAATTAGGCTTCGGAATACCTGAACTTTTATTGTGTTAGTATATTGTTGATTTTACTTCAGTTTTCAAACTCGCGGAGCTTTGTAATAACCTTTTTTAGATACTTTTTGGTTTTTGTAATAACTAGTTGTATGTTCCATTTCGTGCAAATGCAAGAGAATTGCTCTCCCGTTATCTAAAATACATGCAAGAACAACTGTGAATCAAGCAATTTCCATGGGTGTCATTATCATTTTAGCTTGCCAAGGTATCGGGTCCATCACAAATGTACAGATCTTCAGAACGAAGGCCCAAATATTGAGGCTAACTGGAAGCGTTTCTTAAAGCATGTGCAGTTGCCATGATTACCCTTGCGTAAGAGGTGTGTTTGATTGCATAAATTTATTCTTAACTATATAGACGGCGATCTATAATTCTTTAGATTTTTAGTTCTAATTTTTGGAGATGTCTTTTTATTGATATAATGAATGCAGTCAGACACTCCTCTCTTGCTTGTTTTTCAAAAATTAAAGTCCCTCGTTAGGTATACTAAATAATTATAGAGGAACAAAACTTCACATCTTTGGATTGAGATGCAAGTCTGGGCGATTGCAAGGGAAAAATTGGAATTGATCACCATGCTCATGCTCACAATGATGTTACCAACACAATTTTGAAAACCATGGAGAACCACAAGCTTTTATGTTACCGACTCTGTAACTTCTTCAATAAACCATGGTTCTTCAATCAAGTTTTGTATACACTGGGTCAACTAATTGACAAACATATGGGTGATACCTAGGAAGAGCTAGCCAAGATAGAGCTATGGACTGAGCCAACTACATAGATCACAAAATAGTTTTACAGATTGCTGACAAAGTAGAGTTGCTCTGAGCGAGCCACGACTGTGTGGCTCAACAAAGAACCCCCATGTATTGAGAAACTGTTGCTGAAGCATTGTAGCCCTATCCTATTGAAATAAACTACTATTGATCTCGCCAAAAAAAGAGCTATTGACTGAGGCCAGGATTAGCCTCTGGGTGACTTCTTTTCAGACAAACTAATTAACCAGAAAACCCAATTAAATGTTGTTACCTTTACACATTCACAGGAAGTGGCCATGAATGGCCTCATAGGAAGCCCGGTTGGGCCATGAACTCCTGACGCCAAAGTCAATAACCAAGCACATTAACTACTAGACAAAGCTCAGTTTGTTGTATTTGAGGAAACAAAACTCTTTGACCTTTCATTCAGTACAAACATAAAACATATACTAGTATTATATACCACTATACATTATTTGAATAAACAAACCATAAATTCAAAAAAAAAACATTCATAAAACCATGAATTGAAAAAAAGTTCACAAAAATGGAAAAGTTCATGAACTTAAAGAAGTTATCGAATTTGAAAAAAGTTCATCAAATTTGAAAAAATCATAGGATTTAATAAGTACATCAAATTTGAAAAAAATCATCAAATTTTAAAAAAATTATCATTGAATTTGAAAAAAGTTCATCGTTTTTAAAAAATTACACGAATTTAAAGAAAAAGTTCACACATTTAGCAAAGTGAAAAAACAAACAAACCGTTTAAGAGATAAAACAAACAAAACTGTTCCAAGAAAAAAAAGAAAAAGAAAAAAGAAAGAAGAAAGAAGAAACAAGAAAGAAGAAAAGAAATAAAAAGTTGTAGGTAAACACAAAGGTGAGGTGTCTGGCTTTGCTAGCGCTGCTTGTGGATATCCAGGAGGTCACGGTTCAAACCACGTCCAAATAGAAACGGCCGCCTGAAGCGCAAAATAGGGAATGCCCCTTAATCATGCGTGAGTTGGACCACCAAAGTGCTGGAGGAGGCCAAGATGTATGGTTTACAAAGAAAGGCCCGTGGGCCGCCCCTGTGTGCTGGTACATGTCATAAGGCTCCCGCGATCGACTGCATTTAGGGCTCTACTAGGTATGTGCCGTCAACCCTAATACAAAAGCTAAGTGTCGCCAGCGCGACATCCTGATACGAGCGAGTCATTTTCCACTTGAGGGGCGACTAGAAAGTAGAAACCCTACGGCCACCAATGAGTTCCTCCTACCGTGCTCCTCCAGCGGCTCCGCTGCGCCGATGACCTCAGTCGTCGGTGGTGAGTGAGGGTTGCCGGATCCACACGTGTGGGTCTTGTAGCTTTAGGTTAGGCCCTAGTAGCTTAAGTTTTTGGGCCATTCATCTTCTTGGCTTTGGTAGCAGCGATGGCGGTGCTGAATAAAGAAAATTCAGATCTTTCACCGACGAGGCGGTTGGTCATATCGTTGGGAATGTATTTGAGAATTAGTCTGTTCAAGTAAGAACGGCGTGGCGGCGGCATCCTTGCAGTGGACTTGTGTCCTCGAGCTCCGTCATTGTGACGGCCTCTGCTCCAGCGCTGGCGCGGAGTTTGGGAGGTAGCCCGGATGCAGATTATTGTCTGCGTCAACAGCATTTGAAAGATGGTGGATAGTGTGTTGGGTTCGTGGTTCGTGGCCGGCAGGTATGGCTTTCTCTTTCGACGTCTTAGTCGTTCGGGGGTGCCAGATCTAGAGTTCGATGGCGTGTCCAGGGTGTTGCCCTGGTCTAATTCGTTCAACTGTAATGACTTCATCTTTGGCGAGCCACCTTGGAGGCCCCGCAAAGCTGCATATCAGCGATGGAGCTGTGTCGATCTCGGGCAAGGAGGTGATCCGTCATTTTTTCCTTTGATGGCTGCTGCGGTGGTGCCAGAGGCAGGTCTCAGGCGATGGTGTCAAGTTCAGGGGTGTCTTCCGTCTTGATTGTAATTTTCTTTCTTGACTGTTGTTTTTTATGCAAAGGCTGGCATTTTGCTATCTTTTTAGTCTTGTCAAATCGTTGTTTACGTGGCTTGAATTTTGATACTTATGATATAAATGAAACACGTACTACCTTGAAAAAAAGTATGTGCCGCCAGGCGCGCGTGCGGAGAAGAACCTCCTTCCTTGGAGGACGACTCGACAAGCGGCGCAGTTTGTTCTTTTCATGCCGTACGTCAGTTCATCCACGGCTCCACGCGCCCGATGCCCGATCATCTAGGTTGCGCTGATCATTTGTTTCACTGAGTCGGTGGCAAGCGCCTAGGCCGCTATCCGCTGCCAACCGCAGCGCTCAGGCGGTAGTTAACGATGTGCTTCACTTGTTTAGTTGTTCCACTAGGTCCAAACTGAGTTTTGCTCTCGTATCCTAGTGAATCTCTACTCGGCTCGGCGGGCAGTTGCACAATTGTGCTCTGCCTTGGCTCCGGCGCTGCCTACGACTGTACCCCCAGCCATTGCCAGCGTGACATGATCATGTACAAACCAACCATAAACCTCTCATCCGCTCGATTTTTTCTTCCCGGTGCCTTCTATTTCTGTTATGCAGCAGCCCAGCCCAGGAAGAAGGCCCAAGGCCTCACGACGCTCCAGGCTGCTGGACCGGGCCTGGAGGGCTGAGAAGGACAAGAGAGCAGAGACCGAAGACAAAGGGGGGCTCGCTGGAACAGAGGAGGGGGTCGACTAGCAGAAGAGAAACACTTTTCCCCTTTCGTTCTCCTCCCCTGGTGTATCCAAATTCATCTTCCTTCCTCTGTGAACGAATTGTGTATCCAGGGGCATAACAATTGGTATCCAGAGTCGTTCGATCCATCTCGGGGACGCGTGATCCATCAGTCCGCAGTGCGGTGAGTGGCGGATTCGTCTGCCGCTGTAATTCCCATCGCTCGGCAGGAACCGCCGATCTGGTTGGTCGACCGGGTTCGGATCTGGCGCCGAAGAAGCGTGGCCCTTCGGCGGTCGAGCAGCAGATCTCGGCGGCGATGGGGACGGTGGAGCAGCAGAACATGGAGACCAACGCCAAACTCGACGACATCGTCGAACAACTGAAGGGCATGACCGCGTGGATGAAGGCCATGGATTCCACGACAAAGAGCTTGTCCGAATTTGCAGCGCTTCTTCAGCTACACGCTGAGGATGCATCGACACGGCTGGAGGCGCTCGAGTCACCTCCAACGCGCCCCCAAGGCCCGGCCAGCGCGACCACGACGCCTCCGACTGTGGTGGTGCACGCGCACGGCGGGGAGCGGCCCAATGGGCACAACGGGCATCACCAGCAACGGGGGCCGATTTTGGGGGATCCCCGATCCCCACATCCGCCTCCAGCCAACGGTATGCCCTCCTTCGCCCCGTCGGCCGATCGGGAGTTCCCTTGTGATGATCGCCGAGTTTTGCATCCTACTCCTCGGTCACACTTGGGCAGTACACCCAAGATGGATTTTCCTAAATTCGATGGGGAAGATTACCAAGTGTGGTTGAACAATTGTGAACTATATTTTGAGATTTATGGGGTGTCTGAGCTAATGAAGGTCAAGTTTGCCGCTCTCAACTGTGTTGGGAACGCGGCACTGTGGCTAAAAATGGCCCAGAAACGCCGGCAGTTTGTGCATTGGCACGACCTGCGCACTGCAATTCAGGAGAAGTGGGGGAAGAACAAGCACAAATTCCACATGCGCCAGTTGCTGTTGCTTAGTCAAACTAGCTCGGTAGATGAATATACTTCTAAATTTGACACCCCGCGACACCAAATCCTTCTAGCAGATCCACACACTAGTGAGGTGTTTTTTGTTGAGAGATATATAGCAGGCCTTCGTCCTGAAATTCATTCTGCTGTTATATTGCATCAACCAGAGGATGTCGATACTGCTAGTTGTTTGGCCCTGTTGCAGGAAGTGGAGCTCGACAACGACAAGGCAGGCAGCAGCTCTAAGTCCAGCCAGCGATCGGTTGTCAAGCAATCAAGTCACGAGGACAAAAACAAGCATCAATCTGCACCAGATGAAACGCGGAAGGTGGCAGAAAAGTTGGAGGCGCTCCGAGCTTACCGAAAGGCCAAGAACTTGTGCTTCAAGTGTGGAGAACCATGGGCATGCGGGCATAAGTGCCCCGACAAGGTGCCTCTTCACATTATGGAGGAGCTGCTGGATATTTTGC
The DNA here is from genome assembly GCA_963921465.1 of Triticum timopheevii. Classification (NCBI taxonomy): domain Eukaryota; kingdom Viridiplantae; phylum Streptophyta; class Magnoliopsida; order Poales; family Poaceae; genus Triticum; species Triticum timopheevii. Next base: position 542,256,597 of record OY997270.1, on the reverse strand, counting down.
AGCTGGATGATCCTCCTGATCCCCAACACATGTCAGATTCTAGTTCAGAGGAAGAGGTGATGCTGCTTGCCAATCCTAGTTCTGCTACATCACCGGTGAAATGCAGAACCATGCGCCTTCAAGGCATGATCGGGAAGCGTACAATCCTCATTCTAATTGATTCTGGGGCAAACTGTTCGTTCGTGGATACAAACTTAGCAACAGAACTTCAACTTCCTACTCGGACAATACCGGCCGCCTCATTTTTCATTGTTGGTGGTGACGTTTTAACAAGCTCCTCTATGGTGCCACAATTGACATGGTGGACACAAGGCCACACATTCTGCCAGGATATGAAGGTGCTCCCTCTTGGCTGTTATGATCTCATCGTTGGGGCAGATTGGTTGGAAGGACACAGTCCCATCTGGGTGCATTGGCGGAGGAAATGGATGAGGTTCACACATGAAGGGCGTCGCATTACCCTAAAAGGGATACGCACGACGCCGAGCAAGTGTAAGCAGGTGTCGGATGGGAAGATGCAAGGCTTGCTACGCCGAGGAGAAGTTCGACATGCAGTTCAAATCCAACCGATCCACCAGGAGCAGGACTTGTCAGCAGTGCACGCAACTGAGCCGGAGAACCCAATTCCCCCAGAAGTGCAGTCCCTGTTGTCGGAGTTTGACGACCGTTTCTGCGCCCTGTCCAGCCTACCACGTCATCGAGAAGATGATCACACCATTCCATTGATCCCTGGCGCACAACCAGTTAGTGCACGGCCGTATCGATACACACCCCAACAGAAGGATGAAATAGAAAAACAGATCAAGGAGATGCTCCGCGCATGTATCATCTGCCCCAGTTCGAGCCCCTTTGCTTCCCCAGTGCTGCTTGTGCGAAAAAAGGACGGAACGTGGCGTTTCTGTGTGGACTATCGCCAACTTAATGCAATCACGATCAAGAACAAACATCCAATGCCGGTGGTGGATGAGCTGTTGGACGAGATCTCAGGCGCAAAATGGTTCACCAAGCTGGACCTTCTCTCAGGGTATCATCAGATAAGAGTGGCCGATGAGGATGTGTTCAAAACAACCTTCCGCACCCACCAGGGCCTGTACGAGTTCCTGGTAATGCCCTTTGGCCTCTCGCGTGCACCCGGCTCTTTCCAGAGCATGATACACAAGGTTCTCAATCCTTTGCTCCGGCATGGTGTTTTGGCGTTTATGGATGATATTTTGGTGCATACAGCTACCTTGGAGGAACACCTACGTCGCCTACGTGAAGTATTGCAGCTGCTGCAGGATAATGAATTGGTGATCAAACGCTCTAAGTGTGCCTTCGCCCAGCCTCGGATCGAATACCTCGGGCACGTCATCAGTGCTGAGGGCGTGGCTACTGATCCGGCAAAGGTTGAGGCAGTGCAGACTTGGCCTATTCCCACTTCTGTCAGGGCTGTTCGAGGGTTTTTGGGTCTCACGGGGTACTATGGAAAGTTCATTCAGCATTACGGCGTGATTAGTCGACCACTGACAGAGCTGTTAAAAAAAGGCAAAAATTTCCAGTGGACACAACCAGCAGAAACAGCTTTCCAGCTGCTCAAGAAGGCAATGATCGCAGCTTCGGTGTTGGCGGTACCCAATTTCCAGCAAACATTTGTCCTGGAGACCGATGCATGCAAGGATGGCATCGGGGCAGTCCTCATGCAGCAAGGGCACCCAGTGGCTTACTTGAGCAAAGGGCTCTGTCTAAAGAATCATGCACTCAGCACGTACGAGAAGGAATGCCTCGCCATCCTGATGGCCGTGGACAAATGGAGGCCGTACCTACAGCACCAACATTTCATAATACGCACAGATCAGCAAGCCCTCTGGCATCTCGCCGACCAAAGATTGAGTACGGGGATCCAGCACAAGGCCTTTGTCAAACTAATAGGATTGGAGTACACTATCCAGTACAAGCGTGGCATCACAAATGCGGCGGCGGATGCTCTCTGCCGCCGAGACCAGCAGCAGTCCGTACTCGCCATATCATCAGCAATACCCTCATGGATGGAAACCCTGGTTGCTGGCTATGAGGAGGATACCAGTTCCAAGCAACTCTTGACCAAACTATCATTAACAGGGAGAAATGACAAGGGCTACTCATTAGATGACAAGGGCTATGAGGAGGACACCAGTTCCAAGCAACTCTTGACCGAACTATCATTAACAGGGAGAAATGACAAGGGCTACTCATTGGATAATGGTGTGCTTCGCTACAAAGGGCGTATTTGGGTTGGCCAAAACCCTTTGGCTCAGCAGCACATTATGCAGTCCCTCCATGCCACTGCACTTGGTGGCCATTCGGGGGTGCTTGCAACATATCAGCGTGTCAAGAAACTCTTTGCCTGGACCAAAATGAAACGAGATGTTACAGAGTTTGTGCAAGGCTGCACCGTGTGTCAGCAGGCCATGCCAGAACACTGTCATCAACCTGGACTTCTTCAACCTCATGAGATCCCCCCTCATCCGTGGCACACTATAAGCTGGGATTTCATGGAAGGGTTGCCTAAGTCAAACGGTTTTGAAGTGATTTTGGTTGTCATTGATAAGCTCACCAAGTTTGCCCACTTTCTGCCGCTCAAGCACCCATACACAGCTCACCAGGTGGCCCTCGTGTTCTTCGATCAAGTGTACCGCCTCCATGGCATGCCAGCAAGGATCATCTCTGACCGGGATCCGGTCTTCACAAGTACGTTCTGGCAGGAACTGTTTCGACTTTCAGATACCATCCTCAACATGAGCTCATCCCGACACCCCGAGACAGATGGTCAGACTGAACGCCTCAATCAGTGTCTCGAGGCTTTTCTTCGGTGTTCGATTCATGACAAGCCTGCCCAGTGGTCCAAATGGTTGACAACAGCGGAACATTGGTACAACACATCTTATCACACAGCAGCGGGATGTACTCCATTTGAAGCATTATACGGGTATCTTCCTCGACCATTTGGGATATCAGCTCCGGCGTCTACTACTGACCTCCAAGACTTGGTGACCGACCAGGAAGCAATCAGAGAGCTGCTACGACAACACTTGACGCGAGCTCAAGCAAGGATGAAACGGCAAGCGGACAAGCATCGCACGGAACGCTCCTTCCAAGTGGGCGATCAAGTGTTCTTGAAGGTTCAACCCTACCTCCAGAACTCCGTCGCGGCACGTCGTAACCAGAAGTTGGCGCTGAAGTTCTACGGGCCGTACCAAGTCCTCCAGCGAGTCGGTGCAGTCTCTTACAAGCTCCAGCTGCCAGCCAACTCCAGGATCCACGACATCATCCATGTTTCCCAGCTCAAGAAGCAAGTTCCTCCACGGTTCTCCGTCGAGCCGGACATGGGCATGGTCAAACAAAGGAGCTTGACACTACTTCAACCGGCGACGATCTTGCAGATGAAGCTCGTTCAGCAAGGCGGTGCGGTCAAGCCAAAGTTCAAGATTCGCTGGAAGGATCGCCCAGACACCCACGACACTTGGGAAGACGCAATGGCGCTGCATCAGTTTCCCTGTCTGACGGCTTGGGGGCAAGCCGCTCCTCAAGGGATGGGGAGTGTTATGCAGCAGCCCAGCCCAGGAAGAAGGCCCAAGGCCTCACGACGCTCCAGGCTGCTGGACCGGGCCTGGAGGGCTGAGAAGGACAAGAGAGCAGAGACCGAAGACAAAGGTGGGCTTGCTGGAACAGAGGAGGGTGTCGACTAGCAGAAGAGAAACACTTTTCCCCTTTCGTTCTCCTCCCCTGGTGTATCCAAATTCATCTTCCTTCCTCTGTGAACGAATTGTGTATCCAGGGGCATAACAATTTCCAAATCTCACCGTCGATCTTTCCTTGTCCTTAAGCATCAGCCTACCATTGTATATCACTTAACCCCCTTTTTTGCATAGGCTGTTCTTGTATCTCATCCCAATCTGTGTTGACGCTACTTGAGAAGTGAATAAGAGGTGTGGATGTGTTTATATATAGACGAGCATGCACGGTGGCCAAAGAAAATGAGCAAATGAGCAAGCTACTTCTTATCACGACACAATCCAATTCTTAGCATGCTGAGGTACCGGTCCAATTAAGGCACTCCTACGGGGCTAGCTACCTCATCAGGGAACATGATTAGGATTGAATTGTGTCATGAATTGAACGCACACATCATGTTGTGAACTAGGGAATAGGGATAGACATGGGCGCTAGGGAGAGTATCCTGTGATACGGGAGCATAGGTGCTCCCATGATACGGGCTTCTGGGCCATCAGATCTCAGATCCAACAGCGCGTGAGAAGCTGCTGCAGCTGCTGTACTTGTGTGCATTTTTCAGATTCTAGGAGGGCTTTTTTGTATAAATGTTGGTCATGTCACAGGAGATGTTGGATTTGAGATCCAACGGCTAAGGTCGCACGGGAGCACCTGAGCTTAGGTGCTCTCGGAGCACCAGATATTTCCCCATGGGCGCTAGCCAGTTTCTCCTTGTCCACTAAGATATAAACTCAATTTGGTGAAGCATGTGTCCTCGAGGTTAGTATTTCAAAAGTAAGGAGTCTGTACACGGCGACGGTTCCCAGTACCGGGGACGCGTGGCATTGCTGAGGCATCCACATGATGGTCGTAGAGCGGCGGATGATGTTCTTTTCTTCTCGTGTGTGGGCAGTGGCCTATGCACGAGGAGGCTCCCGACATTAGTGCCAGAGTCAATAGTTGTTTGGGAAAGGGTGCATCGGTAGCCAATCAAGCACAACGGCATACCGCTTTGTTCACATGGAAGACCACGGGGCAGCATCGGAGATGTCATGGGTTTTGCAAGTCGACTCGCGGGTGTGTGGAGTGGCGGCGGCTAGATCTGCACCGTGACATGGGCGACCCCCTCATGGCTATGGAGGTCGTCTAAGGTGGAAGTATGTTCCTCCCATCCACTAGTGTCTGTCTGCATCGCAGAGAGGACATGCTGGTTCGACTAGCTGAAGATCTGTCTTCAATATGATAATTGGAGCAGTAAGTCATGTGCAAGGTGAAAATATTTGTCCTGGCCTTTATTGGTTGGCTCAGCAGTGACGAATTTGCACCGGTCCTTATTGAAGGTGTTGTCTTGTTGTTGATAGGCTAACATTCACTGTTTAGTGTCGGCAACCTGGATGAAAATTCTTGTCTTAGCAATTTCTGGTCAGACATGGCGATGGTGCCGCGAGTACGTCTGTCCTACTTGAAAGCGTTGACATGGAATAAGTCGACTTGGTATTAGTGTTAAGTTATATCATACTTCCTCCGTCCAAAAATACTTGTCATCAAAATGGATAAAAGGGGATGCATCTAGATGTATTTTAGTTCTAAATACATATCTTTTTATCCATTTTAATGACAAGTATTTTTGGACGGAGGGAGTACTTGAGTACGTCTATCCTACTTTTTTTTCGAAAAGGGGGTTTACCCCGGCCTCTGCATCAGAACGATGCATACGACCATCTTATTAAATGCAAGAGGTTCAACAAAGGTCTCGTAGTCTCATACAAAAGAACAAAAGCTCAACAAAGAGCATGAAAGGAAAGAAAAGGGATAGCCGCAACTGGTAGGAAAAAACAGATAGGAAACTAAACACCTATCCTATTACATGACCGCCATCCAAACCGGTTGAATATATCCCGAGCTACCGTCTCCCATCGGATAGAACCAGTAACCAAATGCTCCCTGGCCTCCGTCGGAGTGAGTAGCGACCACGTACAGATGAGTGTAGTGGCCCTGAAGATAACATGCAAGAAATGAATATTTGTCGTTCCGTTAAAAACTAAATTGTTTCTGCAATTCCAGATTGCCCAGAGTAAAGCACATACTCCTACTCGGATATGTCTTGCTGTTACTACGTCAATCCCATCTAGCCACGTCCCAAATAACGTGTTAATGGAATTCGGAGGCGTTATATTAAAAGCTATGTGGATAGACCTCCACAAATTTTTTGCCAAAGGGCAATCAAGAAAGAGGTGTCTGATTGATTCATCACTATCACAAAAATTATATCTTTTAGATCCCATCCAGTTGCGCTTCGCCAAATTGTCCTTAGTTAGGATGACTTGTTTGTGGACAAACCACATAAACACTTTGATTTTTAAAGGCACTTTGACTTTCCAAACATGTTTCGATCGAGGTATGACGCTAGCGTTAATAATATCCAAATACATGGATAACTGAAAACTCCCCATTCTTAGTTAGTTTCCAGCGAATCTGGTCAGGCTGTTGAGATAGTTGGACATCCATTAAACGTCTCACAAGATGGAGCCAATCTTCCCAACGATTTCCTACTAGCGTCCTCCTGAATTGAATATTAAGAGGATTTGACTGTAATACTGTTGCAACGTAAACGTCTCTTGGCTGAACAATATTATAGAGATAAGGATATTGGATCGCAAGAGGAGCCTCCCCTAGCCATGTATCCTCCCAGAATCATGTGGAAGTACCATTTCGAACTACGAACTTTTTCCTATTGAAGAAAGCTGATTTCACTCGCATGAGTCCCTTCCAGAAAGGCAAATCGGTCGGTCTTACCATCACCTGGGACAAAGTTTTGGACTGAAGATACTTAGCACGAAGAATCTGTGCCCAAGTGGCATCCGTCTCTACAAATAACTTATACATCCATTTCTGAGAAGACATCTGTTCTTTACCTCCGAATTTTCAATGCCTAGACCCCACCCCCCCCCCCCCCCCGGTCTTTCGGCCTGCAAACGTCTATCCTACTTGAAGGCAAGCTAGACCATTATTCAAAAATTGCACAAGACATACTTCTCCTTTTTGGGATAAGGGTGGGAACTTTAATGCTCATATAACAGGGGTTACAATCAATATCCAAGAGGTCTGTGATAGCATCAGGAGCATCATGTAACCATACGTCGGTCAGGTGCTCAATTCTCGGATGTTCAGCTAAAAAATCTGCAACTCTGTTTTGATTATACAAGTATAAGTTCTCGATCTCCCCACATCATGTCATTTACTTAATTGACAATGTCTCCCAGGGGTGAGCGACCATTAACTATCCTTGCAATGCAGCAATAAAGTCTACACAATCTGATTGCAGAACAATGGGCTATGTTGTGCCACAAAGAGATCAGCCTCATACGCACCAATGCACCTCAACATGCAGCAGCAATAGGAGAGGATGTCCTGCCCCTCACTGTCCGCGATCACCGTTCCAATTCCACCAGGACGATCATCAACACCAAAGGATACGTGGCAGGGTCCAAGGGGGATCCAGCCATATGACATAGTATAACCCTGTAAATAATGCTGACTAGTTTTTGGTTCTTTCCTAGGCCATCCCCAGGTAGACATCCATACGCGTAGCAGTGTATGCCTAAGCATTGTACCGTGAAGGAACTTGGTGCTTTCATTTTGCGCGAACCGGCCACTCGCATCGCATCGGCTAGAAATTTGGTTCCTGATGCCTTCCGTTCACAAAAAGCCAAAGCACTCGCAATGCGTGTTCAGTTGTTTGTCAACAACTTTGACTGTAGGTTATTCTGTGAACGCAGCCTAGCTAGTCTTGATTGAATTAATAGAATCAAGTTGAAGTTGAGAACTACAGAGTGAAACAGAGTTGTGCATGTGTGTATACATATATATAGAGATCATCATGCACAGTGCCCTGCCATAATATTTTTTTTCGAAAAAGAGAATATATTAATATCAAGAAGATATCAATTAGACCTGGCCTATATACCAACAACATGTCCAAAAACATCAAAGATACACACAGCCAAAAAAGAAAATAAAAAGAAAAGAAGAAGAAAAAGCCCTGCGACGGTGACTAGTCACTAGCAATAACAATCCTCCAACCACCATCAAAGACAACACCCGACTTACAAAAGATGTTCTACTAAAACAACGCCTATAAGAAGGAAACGATGCAATATTACTGCTCCTCAGGGATGAGAGCGAGCTCCCGCGCCGCCGTCGCCGCCAGGTAGATTCGATCCCCGAGCTCCTCCTCATCCTTGTCTCATGGCCTCCTCAGCTTCCTCCTCCCTCTCCCCTGCAGCCCTCCCAGCCACCACTCCACATCCCTCCCCCCCGCTCCCTGCCCCCATCCTGATCCAGATCCAGACCCCTCGCTTGCTGCCACCGTTGGAGGGCTAGAGGCTCCCGTCCCTTGCTCCCTGGGGTGCTGTGAGCTCCTCCTGCCACCTCCTCCACCTCGCCTTCCCGCGAACTCTACGCCGAAGCTGGTCGCCGAGGCACCTGTGGCGTCTTCCGAGCAGCCTTGGATGGAGGTTGGGGGATAGCGTCATTCGCAGATGGAGAAGGCGCCTGCTCCGACTCCCGGGAAAGGGGTCGGTCTCTCCATCGCCTTCAAGAGGAGAACGTATGGCCGCTGCTTCCGTTGCCTCACGTCGGAGCACTTCGTGGCTGACTGCCGCGACCCTATAAGGTGCCTGGGTTGTGGCATCTCTAGCCACCGCGAGCGGGAGTGCCCGACGCGCCTTCCGGCCGGACAAGCTTGAACTCGCAACTCCCCCTCGCCTGCGGCCTCTCCACGTCAACCACCTGATGCGCCACCCTGCCACGCGCCTCCGCCATATCCGCGACATCGCTCATGGGCCTCCATTGCCGCCTCTCTGGCTGTGCTTGTTCAGGAGGCGCCTTGTCGCAACTCCGACACCCCCTGCTCAGGTCTTGCCGACCTCATCAAATCTTCCATTGTTGTTGAACTGGGGCTATTGCAACCCCACTTTGCAGCTCAGATCGAGGCACTGCGCACCGAGGTGCAAGCCCTGGCTGTCACTCGTACAGAGGAGGTCATTTAGCATCTCTGCGACATGGCGTTCGCTCTGCAGGGTTGGGCAGTTCAGGTGTCGGGACTCTTAGAGCGGCTGGAGGCTATTAGTGACAGTGTTGTTTCTTCGCCGGCCATCAATGGGTCTCCTGAGGTGCGAGAGGGAGGGACTACGAGGATCGATGGGGGACCTTTCTCTTCCTCGGCGCCGATGGGTCCGCCTCCCCCCTGGTGTGAGCATGAGGAACCGGTGCCTCTTTTTGTTGCTTGTGCTAAGGATGTCAGTGAGACTAGTGTGGCTGGTTGCTCGTTTGTGGTACTGGCTACTATGGCACTGCCTACAGATGTTCTCCCTACTTTGGATGTAGTTTTGCACAAGATGGTGATGCAACGTGAGGAGGAGCAAGGAACGGTTGAGGAGATAGTCAAAGCGAGCAAGGACATGTAGGATATTGAGGTGGTTTTGCCCGCTGGCTTGGCTGCAGAGGTGCCTCCCTTGGTCTCCTCTTCAGTGATGCTTTCTTCAGGGGGCACTACCAATATGATGTCTTCGGGGTCCGAGGAGCTACTTGGTGACATTGGCATGCCTCAAGGCCCGGCTTCAACCACCTTGTTGGATGAGTTCCTAAGTAGTTTCAGTTGCACAACACCGTGGTCCTTGCTCAAAGCACCGATTCATGTGCAGATTGAAGGGGCATCTACTTGTTCCGAGAGGCATAGTGGACATTTGGATAAGAAGAACAAAAGTTGCAACATTCTGACTGCCAAGCGTGTTGAATATAGGTTGGCGGAGGCTTTTGGGGAGCTACCAAAGGGAACGACATCTAAGAAAGTCACTGAGGAGGAGGTGCAAGAGAAGATGAAGTCTTATTTGTGGCTGTACAAAAAAACCGCTCATGTCGACGACGATCTAGGCAATTCGTGCCTTGGTGGAGGTTAATGTGTGATAGCTTTTTTTCTGAAGGTTAGGCGCGAGTGCACATCTGGTTGCAGGCATGTCCTTGAGGTTGTAGAGGTTGATTTGGTTGGGTATGTTGTGTTGTCGATGGTCTTGGGCCTAGGCAATCTTGTATCTGGCTCGGACGATGTTCCTTGAGTGCTACTAGGGTGTGTGTGGTCTTCGCAGGTTTTCCTTGATTAACCGTGCCATGTACGGTTTTTGGGTCCGGTTTCCCCTTATTAACTGCACCAATTCTCTTCTTCTTAATGCAATGCAGGAGCTCCCCGCCCTCTGACGAGGTTCCGTCAAAAAAGAAGGAAAGGATGCACAAGCGTTGTCATTACCCCATCAAAGATCATGAGTTTTCACCCTGGAGAAAGTCCGAGTTCACCAAAAAACAATGCCTTCAACAAGGCCATTGCCAAGTACACCCAATGAAGGCCAGACCTTGGGTTTTTACCTTGGGAATCGAGACTTGGTACTCGAGGAGCACCAACAAAATTGCAGACCTCCAGTGCTGCCGCCCCTGCTTGCCGTTGCCGCTATTGCAATTCACCAAACACCTAGCACACAGTCTTCATCGCATCTGGCACATCTTTCTGCCAATGCTTCAAGACCTCCAATCACAACCGCCATAACTTTCTCGACCTATACAAATGCCTTGGGAATCTTGACTTAGGCATGTCCCATGACTCCGATAAGAAAGCGAAGCTTCGCGTCGCTTCCTTTTGAAGCCGTGCTGGTTGATAATATGAGCGTGAGTGACCGGAGCCTTTCCGATCTAGATATCCAGGGGCGACATTCGCTAATCCGTATAGGTCTCTGATGGGGTAGACTAGAACGCGTCAGCGGCCAGATCGCATAGGTCGACGTTCGACAGAAAGATGCCATGTCGGACGAAGATTGCTAGGGCCAAACCACCACAACCACAATTGCACCCGCAACAGCTAGTCAAAGTAGCACCGCAGATCTATTCTACCACTAGGGCTGAGCCCATGATCGTAGCCTGTTGTACATCCGGCCAAGGTGGAGAACCATTGCGCCGTCCGATCTAGGTCATGCCCTAATCCAACCAATGCCGCAACCCCAACCACACACCCCTGACGCAGCGGATGCCACACCACCGGTAGCCACTGCTCACGCCCCTCGAGCGGACGCCGCACTCAATCGCCAGTCGCTGGAGACCCATGGACCCCATGCGCTCCGGCGCGCCTCCGGGCTAGGGTTGGTGGTGGCGCCCGAGTCGCCCAGGGCTAGGTGACGCGGGGCTGTTCGGTGGTTAGGTTTCCTTGCCGTGGCATAAATATGTAATATTAATTACTAATCATTAAATGGTAGGAAGATAATATATTAGTCTTCTAAAATAATTACGGAAGGATTAGTTGGCAGCTATTGATTAGAGGGGAACACGGGGAGGGGCGGGGGGCTGAAATCCCTGAGGGGAGAGATTGATTAGAGGAAGCAACATAGGTAAGTAAGTTACATTTCATAAAAAAATAAATCGTAGGAGTGGGAATTTGGGTGTAGGAACACTCCAGTTGCATTGAATTTGGAAACTTTGCAGAGTTAGGAGTAGGAATGACCACACGATAGTGGTGCTGCCCTGTTCTCCTTCTAAGTTCTAACTACAAACTGCCGCAATGGAAGAAGACAATGAAGAAGCAGCTGGTGCTTGTGAAAAAGTTAAAATAAGCATGAGTTGAACTTTTGTTGGGCACCCACATGTGCTCTCCTATGATGTGGCCGGGCTTTTCTAGAGCTGATAGCTGGTCAAAAAAATGTAATAGGCCGGGGGAGTTTGCTGTCTTGTCTAGTTTCTATTTGAACTCCGTAGTTCCCCTTTCCCCCACTAGCCTCATATGTAGTGGTTTGGCAGAGCAACCCCTGACCCCTCCATCCCCCGTGCGCGGCACCGTGCCGCATCGGGGTAACCCCGTCGGCCGCCTCCAGTCGCCACCAGTGACCCATACCTCCCGTCGCCGTCGCCGAGGGCTTCACAGGCTAAGCCTGCGGGCCGCAGCAGCGGCGGCGGCAATCCTCCTCGGCCCGCGATTGGATCTGGGTGGCGGTGTTCTACTTTGGCCAGATCAAGGGCGATGGCGCGGGCTGGCGGCGACTAGGGTCGGCGTGCTGGAGCCGGCGGCGGTGAGATCTCCGTGCAGCGGCTAGGGCGCCCGATCTGGGCCCGGAAGGGCTTCAACGATCTGGTTAGTGCAGAACGCAGCTCCCCCCAATGGCGCTCCGAATGTACCAGATGCTCAGAACAACCAAGATAATGGGGGATGTGGAGCATGGCCTGCCCCGTCCGCTCCACCTTTGCCGCAGCTGCCCCCTTTCCTCATGAACTTCCAAGCTTGGCTCGCTGCCCAGGGTCTACAGGTTCAGGATGGCATCGTTCCTGAAAACAATGTCATGGATAATGCTCTACAAGCTTGGCATGAGTCGATCACGAGCTCTGATGACACTGACTCGGCTCATTCCGTGGATATGATTGTGATCAACGCTCCAGTTGTAACTCAGCCTCTTCAGGATGAACTCATAGTTTCGGTTGAAGTCCACAGTCAGGATCTGCGCTTTGGTCTGTCTGCGCAAGGTGACATGCTCATGTCTCTTCTGTTGAACAACCCTGTACCCCGCCAACAATTTAATTCAGCCCTGTTCTCGGCTCTGCGTCCACTGGTGACTACTTTTGGCCCTTGGGCCTCGGGTCTTGGCTTCAGACAGGAATTTGCTCAGGTCGATCTGCATGTGACACTTTTAGAGGGCGGCATTCAGATTTCTAAAGCTCGTGTGATGGCGTCTTCTGTCCAGGCAAGTCTGCCTATGATCAACGCTCCACTGCCTCTCCCTGAATCATCCGTGCGTGTGGAGGAGCTTACCAACCTGAGTGAGGAGCACCCTAATGCCCTTCTCGCACTACCTGCTCCATCAGAATCTGCAATATCCGTACCCACCATGCCAGATTTGTCAACATCTGATGAGGCCTCCTTGGTGCTGCCTACTGCGACTTCTTCAGATGAAGCTCCTCTATTGATGCCTGATGAAGGATCAAGCTCTATGCCTGCCACTGCAACTACTCTGAAGCAACGAAAAGGCAAGATGCTGGCCCCCGTTTATACTGCTACTCTGCGCAGAAGCAATAGAACCAACAAATATGATGGCTTCCGGGTTACTGCTACGTCTGAAACACGCCTGGTCAAGTCCAAGGTCAAGGCCCGTGTTGTGCCTGCTGCCCTGACAATCTCTGAAGATGCCAACGCTGTTGTAGCCACTCCGGCGGTCCCTAACACTGATGACGCACTTCCGGATGTGCCCCCTCCAACTCCCATCGCCACGCTTCAGGCCATTGGTATGGATCTCTGTGCCGTGCCTGCTGAGGAGCTTACTGCCTCGGCTCTGTCCAAAGAGTAGGCGAGTTTTATTTCTATCCCGTTTCTACAGCTATCTGAAACTTGATCCTTCCAATGCTTTTGCGTGACTGGAACGTACTTTGTTGGAATGTTCGCGGTCTTAATGCGCCTGAAAAACATTTAGCGATTGGTAACGCGATTCGATCTAGCAGATGTGATGTGATTTGTCTTCAGGAGTCTAAAATGCCTTCATTTGATGCCGCCACCTTAAAAACCCTATGCCCCTGACGTTTTGATCAATATGCATTTATTCCTTCGATTGGCGCTTCTGGTGGCATCGTTACGATTTGGAATAGCAGCGTTTTTACTGGCCGGGTCTTCTTGTCTGAGAGTTTTGCGTTAGGCGTAGAGTTTACTTCCACGCAATCAAATCATTCTTGGAAATTAATCAATGTATATGGTCCTTGTCAAGGTGAGCTTCGTGAGGCTTTCACCACTTGGCTTTTTGAGCTGGATATTCCTAGTTCTGAAGATTGGCTTATTCTTGGTGACTTTAACTATATCCGATCACCTGACAATCGCAACAAGCCGGGAGGCAGTGTACAAGATATGTTCACCTTTAATGATTTTATACGGGAGCAAAATCTTACTGAATTGCCAATCAAAGGGAGAGCCTATACTTTGTCCAATATGCAACACCAACCACTCCTGGAACAACTTGACTGGTTTTTTACCACCCTGCACTAGACACTCTCATTTCCAAACACTCTGGTAAGCACATTGGGGAAGCCTGTCTCGGACCACACCCCCTATAATGTGGTCATTCAAACGACCATACCAAAAAGCAAGATCTTCAGGTTTGAAACGTATTGGATCGCTCACCCTGGTTTTATGGAGGTGGTGGAAAGAGCTTGGAGAAAACCTATCAAACACAACAAACGCTCCAACCAGGCGGCGATTATCGGACAGAAACTCAAGGCCGTGAGATATGCTCTCAAGCATTGGAGTAAAAAGATCTCCCGCTTATCTATTGCTATTGACAATACTAACAAACCCCTCCTGGAGTTGGATGGCATTGAAGATAGCCGTCAGCTTACTACCCCTGAACGAAATTTTCGAAGTATTCTTAAAAAACATCTTCTGAGACTCCTTCAATATCAAAAAGACTACTGGAGAAAACATTGCACCATCCGTTGGATTCAGTTTGGAGATGAGAACTCCAAGTTTTTTCAAACTGTCGCTACAGAACGTTATCGAAGAAACTGCATCAGTTCTCTTAAAAATGCGAACGGCGAGCCTGTGGATGATCATGCTGGAAAAGAATCGGTCCTATTCGAGGCCTTCAAGTCTAGGATGGGACAAGCTAACCCTTTGCCCATGAAATTTAACTTGGATCACCTGCTCAAAGATGAAGAGATCTTCACCAATCTTGTGGCTCCGTTCACAAATAAGGAAATTGATGATGTTGTGGCGTCCATGCCACCTGACCGCGCCCCAGGTCCTAATGGTTTCAATGGGGCCTTCCTGAAAGCTTGTTGGCCTATACTCAAAGAGGATTTCTATCTTTTGTGTGATGAGTTCCATCGGGGAGGCCTCAACCTGGAGAGTATAAATGCTGGTTATATCACGTTGATCCCCAAAACAAATTCACCCGACACGGTCAATGACTTTCGGCCCATCACGCTCCTGAACTGCTTCCTCAAACTGATCACTAAAATATTGGCCGATCGCCTTCAGAAGATTATTCTCAGTCCGGTGCATCAAAACCAATATGGTTTCCTCCGTGGCCGATCCATCCATGACTGCTTGGCTTGGGCCTTCAAGTATATTCATCAATGCCAAGCTTCGAAGAGAGAAATTGTACTCCTGAAGCTTGACTTTGCTAAAGCCTTCGACACAATAGAACATTCTGCTATGCTTCTGATCATGAGGAAAATGGGTTTCCCTACTAAATGGCTCACTTGGATGGAAAGCATCTTCTCTTCGGGCAAGTCCTCACTGCTCCTAAATGGGATACCTGGTCGGCAATTCTCTTGCAAATGTGGTGTGCGTCAAGGTGATCCCATGTCTCCCCTAATTTTTGTCATCGCTGCCGACCTTTTTCAATCGGCCATCAATGAAGCTCTTGACCAAGGTTTGATAAATCACCCGATCCCTCCCAAGGGCAACGCCAAGTACCCGGTGATCCAATACGCTGACGACACTATCATTGTCTTGCCTGCGTGTCTTCATCAAGCTGCCAAGATCAAGCAAATCCTCGAAGACTACGCCACCTCCATTGGGCTTAAGATAAACTTTCATAAGTCAACTCTCGTACCTATTAACACTCCGGTGGACACATGCAATGATATAGCCGCTCTTTTCGGGTGCACCCAGGCCAACATGTCGTTTACATACCAGGGACTGCCCCTTGGGACCACCCGGCCCTCAGTTCTTGACATGACACCATTTGTGTGCAAAGCGGAAAGAAGGATCACCGCTGCCATGACTCTCATGTCGCATGCTGGTAGGTTGGCCCTGATAAACTTGATCATTACAGCACTTGCCATTTACCCGATGGGTACCATGTGACTGCCTCCGAAAATCGTTGTGCAACTGGATAAAATTCGGAGACACTGCCTATGGACCAAGAAAACTGCGGACGGTATCAAACATAACTCCCTAGCTGCCTGGCCCATGGTGTGTAGACCCAAATCTAGTGGTGGTCTCGGAGTTCTTAATCTAAAAGTTCAAAATGACGGCCTGCTCCTGAAATTTCTGCACAAGTTTTATAATAGGATGGATATCCCTTGGGTGCAGCTAGTCTGGAATACATACTACGCCGACTCGATCCCCCATGCTGTTGATGCCTGTGGTTCCTTCTGGTGGCGAGACCTGGTTCTCCTAATGCCAATATACTGCGGAATCACTAGTGTGCTTGTGAAAAATGGCACGTCTGCACTCTTTTGGAAAGATAGCTGGAACAATGAGATCTACGCTGATAAATATCCGAGAGCTTTCTTTTATGTCACCAACGAAGACTCGTCGGTCAGAGACTTCTTGTCTGCCCCCACGTTGCATGAAACCTTCCAACTTCCCCTCTCTGTGCAAGCTCATGAGGAGGTCAAACTGTTGCAGCTCGATGTCGCGGCTGTCAGGTTAGAGGAACACGACGATGCCTGGACATGCTGCTGGGGGGCGACCGAGTTCAAAACGGCCAGGTATTACAAATTCTTCTTTCGAGAGGTGATTGCTCATGTAGCTTTTCGATCGCTGTGGCAGACTAAGTGCACCCCAAAAATCAAAGTCTTTGGTTGGTTCTTATTGTCTGATCGCCTCAATACTTGCAACATGCTCAAAAGAAGGCACTATAACATTGGTTCAAACTTTGACTGCTTGCTCTGTGGACGGCACATTGAAGAAACGGTTGAACATCTGTTCTTTCGTTGTACCTTTAGCAACGAGTGTTATTACTGGGCCGAGGTGGGGAATAGGTTGGATATGGTGAGACAATTGAAGGAACGACATCCCCGCAAAATGATCATGGAAACCTTCCTGGTTGCTGCTTGGAGCCTGTGGAAGGAGCGCAACAACAACCATTTCAGGCATATTGCACCCTCAGCGACCTCTTGGTGGGCTCGGTTCAAGTCTGATTTTTATAACATACAATATAGACTGCCTGCTCATAAGAGACATGTGGTCTCTTCCATCTTGCAAAATCTACCACAGGACCCTCCTTAGCACCCTAATCTAGGTCCTAGCTCTAGACCCCACTACCATCCTTTGTAATTACCACCATGTAATAGCTCTTGATTGCTTTTTAATATATATGCAGTAGGAGCCTTTCCTACTGTCTCCATTTTTAAAAAAAAAGGGCCACTCCACACGCTGTCGTGCATCTATGCTAATCGGCGACGTCAAGCGACTTCTGGGCTGGACCTGCAACATGAGGTCGTCAGGGGATCTGGTCCTGGGCGCGATAGTGGTGGGCATCTCCTTTGCTAGAGGTGGTCGGCCTAACGCTCGATAGGCAGATCTCAAAATCCTCCATCTAGCTCTGGCTTCGAGTCAGGAAGACATAGTTCCTTGTGAAAACCGAGCCGATGGCAGGTGATGGCGGCGTTCTGTGTCGTTACCTTGATGAAGGCATTGTCGTGTAACTACTGTTGACCCACTCGTGCTGCTCCGGGGGAATTCTTAGGATCTGGTCTTCCATATCAGGCCATGGCGGTATTGCAGTGTCGTTTTCTCTCTTGGGAGCATCGTTTGTGGAGCAATGCTGGAGGACAGAGGCAGGAGGTGGAGCGGCTTCGCCTTACACGGACCTTTCGGTGAAGATGTCAAGTCATGTCTGGCCAACAGGTGCTACGCTGTGTCATGGCTGGTCGGTAGGTGCTACGCATGACAGATCTTCCAGAATCTTCGCGTCTGGATAGACGAGCGCGGGGCGGTGGCGCCGTTGGGGCCCATGGTGGCGTCGACGGATGGACGGACTGGCAAGGATGATGCGTATCTCTCTCCTGAAGATGGTCAGCGGTCCGATGATGATGGCGACGTCTAGAACGTATGCATGTGGTGTACGCTTTATGTCTGCTGCACCGGCTATTGGTTCCGATACGTTATGTGGATGGATCGGTGACATCACTGATTTAGATATGGTGAGAGAGAGCACTCCACGTTATCAAGTTTTGTAGGTGTAAGTGGTGGCTTCGGATGGCTTGATGTATGTTCTTGTTAGAACTTTGGTAAATAATAAATAAAGATAAATGTATGCATCAATTGATGCAGTGGCCGGGGGTCTTAACCTCCTTTTCCAAAAAAATGTAGTGGTTTGGCCTTTTTGGATCAGAGAGTGGAGATGGACCTTGTTGTTTCTATCTTTGCTTTCTCTTTTGCGCTTTGGACGCTTTGAACCCTTTGTTGCGTTATTGATGATAGTGGAACCCGATCCAGCAGCCTTGGATCGTATGAAAAAAAAAACTATAGACTTTGATGGCATTGACACAAACAAAGTATGGTGCAACAAATATACGTGAAAAGTTAGCTACGGGACATGGAACTCAATTCATTTTTTCGTACGGGAAAATTCTACTTAGTTTGATTATGCTTAATTAAATTTTGAATGTTTTTGCACATGAATCGGTAATTTGGCCGGTGGTTTAAACAACAAAGTAGTTGCAAACTTTTGGCATTGTTAATTTTCGGGAGAATGGAACATGGGCAATTGCCCTTGTATTACAAAGAAGGAACTTCATTGTTGCTAGCTTCATGCGCAAACGACAACTACGTATTGCGGCGACCTAGCAGATCACAATTTTTTTAACGAGGCAAATTAATGCAATTTAAACAAGGCATATCTTGGCACACACACAATAACACATCAAGATTATTGACACCATGTTAAAAGAGTAGGGCCGTAGTTGTATCGTGACAATGTAACATATTGTGTACATTAGAATTGAGGCGCAGGTTGTTGGCTAGGATAATCTCTATCTTGTATGTAGCTTGGAGTAGAGGACAAGTTGATAACCAAACCAACTACCTGCGCCATATCTTGTAATACTTTTGTCTATATAAACACGAAGGCGTCCCTGCCAAGAGGCAACACGCTTAACGCAGCCAACCCTAGCTTTTACATGGTGATCAGAGCACTTCTGGAGATCATCCATGGCGACACTTTCAAACTCCTTCCCATCCTCTCCGTTTGTACACGCCGTCTCCGAGAAGCTCAGCAAGAACAACCAAGCCCTATGGCGGGCGACAATTCTGTCGGCGATCAGAGGAGCCCGCATGGAGCAGTACCTCGACGTCGATCACCCGGTGCCACCCATGCACCTTGAAGTAGCCACGTCTGACGGCAAAACAAGACGACGAAGCCCAACCCGGGGTCCCAGACCTGGTATGCCCAAGATCAGCAAGTATTTTCTTACCTTCTGACAACTTTGCCCCGTGAGATGGCCATCCAGGTCACTACCTGTCACACGTCGGCAGAACTCTGGAACACGATTGCAGAGATGCTTGCGTCTCACACTCATGATCAGACGGTCAATGTGCGCATTACCCTCGCCAATCTGCAGAAGGGGAACTCCTCCATCACCGACTACGTCGGGAAAGTGAAGTCTTTGTGCGATGAACTCATCGCTACAGGGAAGAAGATCGACGATGATGACATCGTCTCCCACATCCTCGCCGGCTTGGACGAGGAGTTTGATCCTGTGGTCTCCGCCATGTGCTCCAGAGTGGAGCCGATCACCGTCCCCGAGCTGTTCTTGCAGCTCATCAGCTTCGAGACGCGGATGAAGTTCCGCGGTGGAGTGTCGCAGTCCTCCGCTAACGCTGCCACCAGAGGCCGCGGGCATGGTGACCGTGCCCGTGGCCGTGGCGGCAACGGCAACAACGGTGGTGATCGTGGCCGCCCCTACATCAAGTCTGGCGGTCACGGTGGACAAGGAGGAGGCGGCCACTACAACAACAACGGTGGTGGGGGCAACTACAACAACAATGCCCCTGCACCTAGGATCCAGTGCCAGATCTATGGAAAACTGGGTCATCCAGCATGGAAGTGCTGGAAATGCTATGATGAAGCCTACCAAGGAGGATAAGAGAGGACGGCGAACCTGCCAGCACCTCAATATGGGGTGGATACCAACTGGTATCTTGACAACGGCGCCACCGATCACATCACAGGAGACCTTGAGAAGCTGACTATCCGCGACCGCTACACTGGGAATGAGCAAATCCACACTACTAGTGGCTCAGGTATGGCTATAGAACATGTTGGTCATTCAGCTATTCGTACCCCTGATCGTGATCTTTACCTAAATAATATCCTTCATGTTCCAGAAGCTAGCAAGAGCCTAATCTCTGCTAGCCGTCTTGCACTTGACAATGATGCCTTTTGTGAGATTCACCCTCATTCTTTTCTTGTTAAGGAACGGGGAACGAGGAAGGTACTCCTTCGAGGCAGGGGTAGATGTGGTCTATACCCCGTCAAGCACAAGGGATCCAACGTCCAGAAGCAGATGCTCAGTGCCACCAAAATATCTTTGGATAGATGACATCGACATTTAGGTCATCCATCTCCTCTCATTGTCAGGAGAATTCTTAGTCAAAATAAAGTCCCTTGTGCTAGTTTTTCCAATAATGATTCTGTTTGTGACGCCTGTCAAAAGGGAAAAAGTCACCAATTGCGTTATCCAAAATCGATAAGTGAATCCAAGTTTCCTTTAGAACTTATTTTCTCTGATGTTTGGGGACCTGCTGTTGAAACAGTAGGCAGAAAGAAATATTATGTGAGTTTCATCGATGGTTTCAGTAAATTCACATGGATCTATTTGATCAAACACAAGTCAGAAGTTTTTCAAAAATTTCATGACTTTCAGCACCTTGTTGAACGACAATTTAATCGCAAAATCCTTGCTCTTCAGACAGATTGGGGAGGGGAGTATGAAAAACTCAACTCCTATTTCACCAAGATAGGAATATCTCATCACATGTCTTGCCCCCATGCGCATCAATAGAATGGATCAGCAGAAAGAAAACATCAACATATAGTCGAAGTAGGCTTGTCTCTCCTTGCCCAAGCCTCCATGCCCTTAAAATTTTGGGATGAGGCGTTTATTGCTGCCACCTATTTGATTAATCGCCTTCCTAGAAAAGTTATCAAGTTTGAAACCCCTCTTGAGCGATTGTTCCATGAAAAACCAAATTACTCCTCACTTGGAATTTTTGGGTGTGCTTGTTGGCCTAATCTCCGACCCTATAACAAGCACAAACTTCAATTCCGTTCCAAACAATATACTTTTCTTGAATATAGCAATCTTCACAAGGGTTTTAAATGCCTTGATATTGCAACAGGGCGAGTGTATATCTCCAGGGATGTTATTTTTGATGAAAACATCTTTCCATTCTCTACACTACACCCAAATGCTGGTGCAAGGCTTAGGGCAGAAATTCTTCTCTTGAGTCCGGAGTTACTCAATCCTACCGATCATGGGGACGAGCATTATGCTGATGATCATTTGTTACATAGCCCTACTACTGACGGAGATGGCGGTGAAAAAAACTGCACTCCAAATGCTTGTGATTTTATGCAGCAGCAACAGGAAGCACCTGGCAGCGAACACGAGGCAGATTCGCCTGATCACGCTGACACGGGAACGGATCCCCAGGCGGATCCTCTGACGCCGCCATAGCCAGGATTCGGGGACGACCACTCCTCGGGCGCCGCCTGGCACGAGTCTCCAGGCCGGTCGGGTGGGCTGGACCGCTCTCTGTCTCCGTGCCCCACTCGTCATGAGGCGGGTGGACCTGAGCCTGGTCGCGTATCCCCCGCTGCGCGGCACAATGATGACGGGTGCGATCGCACGCTGGCCCGCAGTCACGTGGCGCCAGCCGACTCGCCAAGGCCAGATTCTCCTGCCCAATCGGTGCGTGATCCAACGTCGTCCGCACGCACGACAGGCGAGGCTGATTCTGCTATGGCGGGATCGGGATCCTCTGTGGCTGCCTAGCCTGTACGTTCAAGTACACCTCCTTGGATGACTACACGAGCACAACGAGGTATCTTAAAACCCACAGTTTACAAAGATGGGACACTAAGGTATGATAAGAACTTCAAATTTGCAAATTTTGCTGCTACTAGTGAGCCCCAAACCTTGACCGAAGCTCTAGGAAATGACAATTAGAAAAATGCCATGAATGTAGAGTATCATGCACTTATGAAAAACCAAACTTGGCGTTTGGTTCCTCCTAAGCGAGGGAGGAATATTATTGATTGTAAATGGGTGTATAAAGTTAAAAAGAGACCTGATGGCACGATAGATAGATATAAGGCTAGACTAGTAGCTAAAGGCTTTAAACAACGATATGGCATTGATTATGAGGATACTTTTAGTCCAATAGTTAAAGCCACTACTATTAGACTTGTTCTATCTATTGTTGTCTCCAGAGGATGGAGTCTTCGCCAATTGGATGTTCAGAATGCGTTCTTACATGGTGTTCTCGAGGAGGAGGTTTATATGAAACAACCACCTGGATTTGAAAATGGTTCAAAGCCACATCATGTGTGCAAATTGGACAAGGCCTTATATGGTCTAAAGCAGACACCTAGAGCTTGGTACTCAAGATTGAGTGCAAAACTTCAGCAACTTGGTTTCAATCCTTCAAGGGGTGACACTTCTCTTTTCTTCTTCAAGAAAGGGAAGGTGATTATATTTATGTTAATTTATGTTGATGACATAATTGTTGCCAGCTCCTCACAGGAGGCTACCTCAGCATTGCTGTCAAATCTGAAAAATGAGTTTGCTCTTAAAGATCTAGGAGAGTTACATACTTCCTAGGTATTGAGGTAAAGAGGTTGCATGAAGGTATTATGCTAACTCAGGAAAAATATGCCAAAGATGTAATCAAACGAGTAGGTATGAAGGATTGCAAACCCTCCAGTACACCTATGTCTATCACTGACAAGTTGTCATTATATGAAGGAGAATTACTGAGCCCAGAAGAAGGAACCAAGTACAGAAGTATAGTTGGTGCTCTTCAGTACTTGACACTGACAAGACCTGATATATCCGTTGCTGTTAATAAAGTCTGTCAATTTTTACATGCTCCTACTTCTGTACATTGGACAGCTGTAAAGAGGATATTGAGGTATCTTCAAGGGAGTGCAAACACAGGGCTAAAATTGTGTAAGTCTTCTTCAACCACAGTGAGTGCATTTTCTGATGCAGACTGGGCTGGATGCCCTGATGACAGAAGATCTACAGGAGGATTTGCAATCTTCCTTGGGTCAAACCTTATATCCTGGAGTGCAAAGAAACAGGCTATGGTGTCACGCTCCAGCACTGAAGCAGAATATAAATCTTTGGCAAATGCAACAGCTGAGGTAATGTGCATTGAAACTCTGCTTGATGAACTTGGCATTGGAAGAAAAGGTGTGTCATGCTTATGGTGTGACAATCTTGGAGCAACATATCTATCTTCAAACCCAGAGTTTCATGCAAGAACAAAACACATAGAGATTGATTATCAATTTGTATGAGAAAGAGTTGCACAAAAGCTGCTAGATATTCAGTTCATTCCAACAGGAGATCAAGTCGCGGATGGGTTCACAAAACCGTTACAAGTGAAGCAACTACAGGCCTTCAAGCGCAATCTGAACCTTGACATGTTAAGATTGAGGGAGGATGTTAAAAGAGTAGGGTCGTAGTTGTATCGTGACAATGTAACGTATTGTGTACATTAGAATTGAGGTGCAGGTTGTTGGCTAGGATAATCTCTATCTTGTATGTAGCTTGGAGTAGAGGACAAGTTGATAACCAAACCAACTACCTGCGCCATATCTTGTAATCCTTTTGTCTATATAAACACGAAGGCGTCCCTACAAAGAGGCAACACGCTTAACGCAGCCAGCCCTAGCTTTTACACACCAATCGTTATTTTTAGCAAGATCATCCATCATTCCTCATCAGACGATCGCTTCGTATTGATGTACACTCTCCCTAGCCCCAAACTAGGCCGGCGACCAACAAGTCTTCCACTCCTGTAGCCATGCACACCTGACGACGACACCATGCTAGGCCGTCTGGCTCGCACAAGGCCAACAACACTAGATCTAGACCTGCCTGTAAGACTTAGGGTTTGGGAAACTGCACGACACCCATTAAGGGTGTGGCTATCACATATATAAGGGGTACACAAAGGTGTACGGTACAATATACAAGACCTATACGGAGACTACATGTAAATATAGTCTAACACCCTCCCTCAATCTTAACTATGCCCTGAAGTACAAAGTACGTCAAGATTGCGCCTGCAGCCTACAAACTGAGGTTGTGGAAGAGGCTTCGTGAAGATGTCAGCAAGTTGATCTTTTGAAGAGATGAACTTGATGTGGAGTAGCTTCTGTGCAACACGTTCCCACACAAAGTGATAGTCAACTTCAATGTATTTTGTCCGAGCATGAAACATTGGATTAGATGATAGATATGTAGCACCAATGTTGTCACACCAAAGAACAGGCAGCTGAGTTTGAGAAACTCCCAATTCTCTCAATAAGGACTGTACCCATATGATCTTAGTTGTAGCATTTGCAACTGCTTTGTATTCGGCTTCAGTGCTACTCCTGGACACTGTAGCCTGTTTACGAGTAGCCTAGGCGATCAAGCACTAGTAGAAAAGGGGGCATTGGTCCAGGCCGGGTCAGCCCATTAGTCTCGGTTCAATCCAGAACCGGGACCAATGGGGGCATTGGACCCGGTTCGTTAGCCCCGAGGACCGGCCGGGCCACGTGGGCCATTGGTCCCGGTTCGTCTGGACCTTTTGGTCCCGGTTGGTGGGACGAACCGGGACCAATGTGCCTTGCTCCTGGCCCACCACCATTGGTCCCGGTTGGTAGCTTGAACCGGGACCAAAGGTTTCCCTTTAGTCCCGGTTCTTGCCACGAACTGGGACCAATTAATTGCCTACATATACCCCTCGCCCGCGAGCAAAGCACTCTCACTGCTCTGTTTTTCGTGGCCGGCGAGGAGAGAGCTTTGTGGTGCTCTAGCTCACCTCCTATGCACACGAGGTGTTCGATGGAATGCCCGAGCCACACTACTTAAGCTTTCTCCTCTCCAAGCTCGACCTCCAAGCTCCATTTTCCTCAATATTTGTCTAGGTTTAGCGGTCCGTCACGTCCCGTCCCCATCTTCACCGCCGTCGATCACCCGCGCCGATCTCGTCGCCGGCACCACCATGGTGATCCTCTTGTTCTTATCTTCTTTCTAAAAGGAAAAAAAATCTTACTTGTATGTTTATATAGATACTTGTATAATTTTCTTACTTTTATTATTGCATCTTATATAGTGCGATGGTTTTGGTATCCGCCCCCGTCGGTCCTCGTCCTGTCTATGATTCAGATGTGGTATATATTATCTTTTCATAACTATTGGTTCATTATTGTTTATGACAATTATGCAACCAACATGACATAGATTTTATTTATCTAGGAGGTTGTTGAACCGGAAATTCCAACCGACCGTATTGTCAAGAGGTTAAATTTAGTTGAAGAAGAAAACAATTCTTGAAGGAAAAAAATAGAAAAATTGAGGGGGAGAAGATGATATTGGAGTTGCATGTTGCGGATGTTGTGGATGATCACAAGATCAAGATGGATGCAATGCGCTTGAAGATTAAAAAGATAAGAAAATATGCCATTCATACTGAGGCTTGGTATCATTATGCCGTTGGATCAATTGTTACCTTGGTTGCGATTATGATCGCATTTGTTTTCGCATTGAAATGTTTTACATAGTTTCAATGTATGGTTTAATAAATTTAGATGCTCTGCAGAGCTTTATGTTGTTAGATGAGAACTATGTATGTACTTTGGTTTTAATGTGATGATGAACTTCCATTAATTTGGTCACTTAATTATCTATTCATGATGTTCTGTAATGATTTTTGACACACTTAATTATATATAATGCACGCAGATGAACCGGCAATGGATGTACGGTTCAAGACACACCTCCGAGTACATTAAGGGCGTGCATGAATTTCTCGAAGTGGCTGAGGCAAACAAGCAGAATGGTTTTATGTGTTGTCCATGCCCTATATGTGGGAATACGAAGTCTTACTCTGACTGGAAAATCCTTCACACCCACCTGCTTTACAAGGGTTTCATGCCACACTATAATGTTTGGACGAGGCACGGAGAAATAGGGGTTATGATGGAAGACGGCGAAGAAGAAAAGTACGATGACAACTATGTGCCCCCTGAATACGGTGATGCTACTGAAGATCAGGAGGAACCATACGATGTGCACAATGATGCTGCAACAGGCGAAGCTGCTGAAGATCAAGAGGAACCAGACGATGTGCCCGATGATGATGATCTCCGCCGGGTCATTGTCGATGCAAGGACGCAATGAGAAAGTCAAAAGGAGAAGCTGAAGTTTGATCGCATGTTAGAGGACCACAAAAAAGGGTTGTACCCCAATTGCGAAGATGGCAACACAAAGCTCGATACCGTACTGAATTGCTGCAGTGGAAGGCAGAGAATGCTGTGCCAGACAAAGGATTGGAGAAGCTACTGAAAATATTGAAGAAGAAGCTTCCAAAGGATAACGAATTGCCCGACAGTACATACGCAGCAAAGAAGGTCGTATGCCCTCAAGGATTGGACGTGCAGAAGATACATGCATGCCCTAATGACTGCATCCTCTACCGCGGTGCGTACAAGGATCTGAGCGCATGCCCGGTATGCGGTGCATTACAGTATAAGATCAGACGAGATGACCCTGGTGATGTTGACGACGAGTCCCCCAGGAAGAGGGTTCCTGCAAAGGTGATGTGGTATGCTCCTATAATACCACGGTTAAAACGTCTGTTCAGAAACGGAGAGCATGCCAAGTTGATGCGATGGCACAGTGAGGACCGTAAGAAAGACGGGAAGTTGAGAGCACCCGCTGATGGGTCGCAGTGGAAAAAAATCGAGAGAAAGTACTGGGATGAGTTTGCAAGTGACCCAAGGAACGTATGGTTTGCTTTAAGTGCGGATGGCATTAATCCTTTCGGGGAGCAGAGCAGCAATCACAGCACCTGGCCCGTGACTCTATGTATGTATAACCTTCCTCCTTGGATGTGCATGAAGCGGAAGTTCATTATGATGCCAGTTCTCATCCAAGGCCCTAAGAAACCCGTCAACGAAATTGATGTGTACCTAAGGCCATTAGTTGAAGAACTTTTACAGCTGTGGAATGGAAACAGTGTACGTGCGTGGGATGAGCACAAACAGGAGGAATTTCACCTAAAGGCGTTGCTGTTCGTGACCATCAACTATTGGCCTGCTCTCAGTAACCTTTCAGGAAAGACAAATAAGGGATACCACGCATGCACGCACTGTTTACTTGACACCGATAGTATATACCTGGGAAGCTGCAGGAAGAATGTGTACCTAGGCCATCGTCGATTTCTTCCGACCGACCATCAATGTCGAAAGAAAGGCAAGCATTTCAAAGGCGAGGCAGATCACCAGAGGAAGCCCGCCATGTGTACCGGTGATCACGTACTTGCTATGGTCAATGATTTACACGTAGTCTTTGGAAAGGGTCCCGGCGGACTAGCTGTCCCGAGTGACGCTGGGGGACACACACCCATGTGGAAGAAGAAATCTATATTTTGGGACCTACCCTACTGGAAAGACCTAGAGGTCCGCTCTTTGATCGACGTGATGCACGTGACGAAGAACCTTTGCGTGAACCTGCTAGGCTTCTTGGGAGTGTATGGGAAGACAAAAGATACAGCTGAGGCACGGGAGGACCTGCAACGTTTGCACGAAAAAGACGGCATGCCTCCAAAGCAGTATGAAGGTCCTGCCAGCTATGCTCTTACCAAAGAAGAGAAAGAAATCTTCTTTGAATGCCTGCTTAGTATGAAGGTCCCGACTGGCTTCTCGTCGAATATAAAAGGAATAATAAATATGTCAGAGAAAAAGTTTTAGAACCTAAAGTCTCATGACTGCCACGTGATTATGACGCAACTGCTTCCGGTTGCATTGAGGGGGCTTCTACCGGAAAACGTCCGATTAGCCATTGTGAAGCTATGTGCATTCCTCAATGCAATCTCTCAGAAGGTGATCGATCCAGAAATCATACCAAGGCTAAGGAGTGATGTGGTGCAATGTCTTGTCAGTTTCGAGCTGGTGTTCCCACCATCCTTCTTCAATATCATGACGCACGTCCTAATTCATCTAGTTGACGAGATTGTCATTCTGGGCCCCGTATTTCTACACAATATGTACCCCTTTGAGAGGTTCATGGGAGTCTTAAAGAAATATGTCCGTAACCGCGCTAGGCCAGAAGGAAGCATCTCCATGGGCCATCAAACAGAGGATGTCATCGGGTTTTGTGTTGACTTCATTCCTGGCCTTAAGAAGATAGGTCTCCCTCAATCACGGTATGAGGGGAGACTGACTGGAAAAGGCACGCTTGGAAGGGACTCAATAATATGCAGGGACGAATATTCTTGGTCTCAAGCACGCTACACAGTTCTACAGAACTCTACCTTGGTGACCCCGTATGTCGATGAACACAAGAACAGTCTGTGCTCCAAACACCCGGAGCAGTGCGACGACTGGATTACATGTGAACACATCAGGACTTTCAGCAGTTGGTTGGAAGCACGTCTCAGAGGTGACAACATTGTTTGTGATGAGCTATACTTGTTGTCCAGGGGACCATCTTCGACTGTTACGATTTGGAAAGGATACGAGATAAACGGGAATACATTTTACACGATTGACCAAGATAAAAAGAGCACTAACCAAAACAGCAGTGTCCCTTTGATGCAACAACCGAGAGGGGAAAGGACACATATTATGGTTACATCGTGGACATATGGGAACTTGACTACGGACATGATTTTAAGGTCCCTTTGTTTAAGTGCAAATGGGTCAATCTATCAGGAGGCGGGGTACAGGTAGACCCATAGTACGGAATGACAACAGTGGATCTGAAAAATCTTGGGTACACTGACGAACCGTTCGTCCTAGCAATGGTGTGGCACAGGTTATCTATGTGAAGGGCATGTCTACCAGACCGAGAAAAAGAAAAGATAAGGAAGTGAATACATCATACGATGAGTCAAAGCGCCACATAGTTCTTTCAGGAAAAAGGAACATCGTGGGAGTCGAGGGCAAGACCGACATGTCTGAAGATTATAAAAAGTTTCATGAAATTCCTCCCTTCAAAGTCAAGGCTGACCCTAGTATCCTGATAAACGATGAAGATTATCCATGGTTACGGCGCAATAAACAAATGACACAAGCGAAGAAAAAATGAAGACTTTCTCCCGCAACTATTTTGATGATACCATGCCAACTTTGTAAGAGACGAGTACGATACCATTGTCCGTTTTGTACATGCACATGCTATGTGGGTGAATTTATGGTACCATGCCAACTTTCAACTTTTTCATAGTTCATTTGAAATGCTTTAATGTCTTATGGTTCGGCCCTCGTAATAATTAAAAATAGCAACAATAAGTATTTTGTTGTAAGTAGAAACAAAATAAAATAAATAAAGCAAGAAAGAAAACAAAAAAACAAAAAAGTGTTTTCAAATTTGAAAACTAATGGCACTAACAGAAAGTTTATAATTTTTCTAAAATTAAAAGCAAAAAGAATTAAAAAATAAAGCAAAAAACAAAAGAAAATAAATAATACAGAAAACAAAACAAAAAACAATTAAAAATAGCAACAATAAGTATTTTGTTGTAAGTAGAAACAAAATAAAATAAATAAAGCAAGAAAGAAAACAAAAAAACAAAAAAAGTGTTTTCAAATTTGAAAACTAATGGCACTAACAGAAAGTTTATAATTGTTCTAAAACTAAAAGCAAAAAAGAATTAAAAAATAAAGCAAAAAACAAAAGAAAATAAATAATGCAGAAAACAAAACAAAAAAACAATTAAAAATAGCAACAATAAGTATTTTGTTGTAAGTAGAAACAAAATAAAATAAATAAAGCAAGAAAGGAAACAAAAAAAAGTGTTTTCAAATTAGAAAACTAATGGCACTAACAGAAAGTTTATAATTTTTATAAAACTAAAAGCAAAAAAGAATTTAAAAATAAAACAAAAAACAAAAGAAAATAAATAATGTAGAAAACAAAACAAAAAAACTGGAAAATAATTAAAAATATCAACAATAAGTATTTTGTTGTAAGTAGAAACAAAATAAAATAAATAAAGCATGAAAGAAAACAAAAAAAATGCCTCCTACTGGGCCCCCACGGCCTGAATACGACTAGAAACCCTACCATGGGCCAGGATTCCGGCCCGCGGTAGGCCCAGAAGGCTCATCAGGCAAAGCAGAGCAAATAGGCCCGCAAGCCTACTGTGGAGAGGAGCTCGAGAGGGGTGCAACAGTGGGTCTTATAAACCACTGCGCGCCCCTCTCAACTAGCAAGGTGGGACTAAACTTTGGCTCCGACGCAGGCAACACAGGGTCCTTTGGTCCCGGTTGGTGGTACCAACCGGGACTAAAGGGGGGGGGGGGCATTAGTCCCGGTTGGTGCCACCAACCGGGACCAAAGGCCTCTTTTCAGCAGCCCAAACTTCCCGCCCTTTGGGCTGCTGAAAAGAGGCCTTTGGTCCCGGTTGGTGGCACCAACCGGGACTAAAGGGGGCATTAGTCCCGGTTGGTTTCACGAACCGGGACCAATTCTCTTCATATATAACTAGCACTTAGAGTTTTCGACCAAATTCCCCACTTCTCCCCCGACGCCCTGCTCCTCCTCGTCGCCATCGCCGCCCGACGCCCCTGCTCCACCTTGCCGTCGCCGCCGCCACCGACGCCGTCAGGCTGCTCGCCTTCACCGTCGTCGCCGCCCCCTGTGAGCAGTCCCGCGCCCCTCCAGCCCCGCGCACCTGCGCGGCCGCCGCGCCGCCGCTCCTGCCCTGCGCGGCCGCCGCGCCGCCGCCCCTGCCCTGCATTTTTTTTTGTATATTTGTATATATGCAATTTGTTTTTGTGTATATGTGTATATATGTGTATATATGTGTTTGTATGTGTATATATATATGTATTTTTTCGTGTATATGTGTATATATGTATGTTTATGTATGTGTATATACTAACAACCTAAATATAATGTTCATAACATTTTTTTGTTTATGTATGTTTTTTAATATATGTATTAATTTTTTATTTAGGTTGTTAATTAGTATTAGGTTTTAGGTTAGTGCATTTTAGTTTAGTGTAGAGGAAAAAGTAAAATAAGAAGAGGAAAAAATAAGAAAAAGAAGAGGAGAAGAAGAAAGGAATAGAGAAGAAGAAGAAAAAATAGAAAATATTCTATTTTTTCTTCTTCTCCTCTATTCCTTTCTTCTTCTCCTCTCTTTTTTCTTCTTTTTTTTCTTCGATCTTCTCCTCTGTCGTCGTCGATATAACCCCCCCCCCCCCCTCGGCCCTCTCGCTCGACCAAAACTCTCGAGGACACCCAAACCCTAGAGAAAAAACGATGTTGGTCTATACCCCTTCTCGCTGCGCGCCCCTACCCGGCAAACTCTCTTGAGGCCACCCAAATTTACCTAGTTAAAAGAGTGTTGTCGTCGAGGCCACCCCAAACCCTTGAAGCGTTGTCGTGGGGCCACCCCAAACCCTTGAAGCATTTTTTTGTTTATATATGTTTTTTAATATATGTATTAATTTTTTATTTAGGTTGTTAATTAGTATTAGGTTTTAGGTTAGTGCATTTTAGTTTAGTGTAGAGGAAAAAGTAAAATAAGAAGAGGAAAAAAGAAGAAAAAGAAGAGGAGAAGAAGAAAGGAATAGAGGAGAAGAAGAAAAAATAGAATATTTTCTATTTTTTCTTCTTCTCCTCTATTCCTTTCTTCTTCTCCTCTTTTTTTTCTTCTTTTTTTTTCTTTTGATGATCTTCTCGTCTGTCATCGTCGATATACCCCCCCTCGGCCCTCTCGCTTGACCAAAACTCTCGAGGACACCCAAACCCTAGAGAAAAAACGATGTTGGTCTCTACCGGCCCCCTCCCGCTGCGCCCCTACCCGACAAACTCTCGTGAGGCCACCCAAATTTACCAAGTTAAAAGAGCGTTGTCGTCGAGGCCACCCCAAACCCTTGAAGCGTTGTTGTCGAGGCCACCCCAAACCCTTGAAGCGTTGTGTCGAGGCCACCCCAAACCCTAGAGAAGCAGCATCGAGGCCAGTAATTAACATGATTCCTTATTGTGATTAGCTAGCTAGTTCTACGTTTGCCACTAATATATATCCATCTGTACCATGCATGTTTGAATAATAATTGACATGTTGTAAATATTTGCAGAAACTATGGAGCACTACGAGACGAAGAAACAGAAGAGATGTTGGGGGAGATAATCGCAGAAGGAACTGATGTCGTTGTGTCATTTTTCATCGACGTCGTTCGTCTGGAAGGACTGGGTGAAGAAGAGGGCTATGTTCATGATGGCTTCGGCCCATTAATGCCGGTACAAGAAGAGGGCTATGTTCATGATGGCTCCGGTGACACAATGCAGGTACAAGAAGGAGACCGTGCTGACTGCTCCGGTGACCGAACGGAGTCCGGCCAGGTATATATATATTAGTTAAGCCCGTGCTGACTAGTTAATTGATGCATCCATTGTTTTGGTATATGTACACATGTTAATTACTCTCATCTTTCTTCCTTTTAATTTCTAGCCCTCCTGATCGAGCACAACTTCGGTAAGGAGACGAGGCCTGAAAAAAAAGTTGAGCTCGGATGAAAGGTTTGAGATCAGAGAAATTGCGCCCGACGGAGAACCGATTGAACCCATCCAGACAAAGAACGCATTTTCTTTTCAGTGCGGGGTTCTTGTTAGGGACAAGATCCCGATCAGCATCCAGCAATGGTATAAGCCTAAGGACGACCCTGAGGTGTCTTATGTCAATGATATGCAGAAAGAAGATCTTTGGACTCAGCTGAAGGCAAATTTCACCCTACCTCCAGAGGAGGATCCGGAGAAGACAGTTAAAGATCAATTAATCAAGTCTTGTGCTCTTAAGAAGATGTCAACCCTATTCAGGAGGTGGAGGAAAGAGCTGAACAAGTTTGTCGACAAAAAAAAGACACCAGAATTCATCGGCAAATATGCGAAGATCAAAGATCATTGGCCCGCATTTGTGGCCCATAAGACATCGGAAAAGAGTAAGAAGATGTCGGCGACAAACAAGCAAAATGCTGCGAAGAAGAAGCTTCACCATCGCACGGGGTCAGGTGGCTACCTGCAAGCCCGGCCTAAGTGGTCCAAGGCTGAGAATGATCTGCTTGAAAAAGGGATCGAACCAGAGACAATGAGATGGCCAGACCGTTGCCGGACTTGGTTCTTCGGGGCTAGCGGAACCTTGGACCTTGTATCAGGGAGGTGTCATTGGACGGACGAGCAACTGGAAATACCAGTCAAGAACCTCCGACACTATATCAATGCAGCGCAGAAAGGGACGTTCGTATCAGACAGGGAGAAGGACGAGCTCACAATGGCCCTCGGGAATCCTGAGCACCCTGGACGGACACGAGGCACACCAGGCTCCATTCCGTGGAAGGTTGGTTTTCCGGACGCAGGGGGTTACAAAACCCACGAGAGGAGGAAGAAATTGGAGCAGGGCCAACTGCAGGCGCTGCACGAAAGGGTAATGGGGCTAGAGGAACGAGAAGAGCAACGAGAAGCGGCAGGTCGCAGCAAATGACCTGCCGAACCTTCCCCCGAAGCTACCCCGCCATCTCAGCGGAGAAGCAGCGTGGCTTCCACCGAGCTGCTTCAGCCGGAGCATGTCTTGACGGGTCCTGCCAGCTATCCCGTGGATGCTATCACGGAGTCTCAACATTGCCACATTATGGCACGATGGATGAATTTGAAGGTCAAGGCGGCTGTTGGCTCTGTTTATCCAACTGGATTCGGAGCAACTTATCACTGCCGGCCGATTCCAGAAGGATATGCTAAGGTGATGGTGGATGAAATAACGGAGGGATTTGAGGACCTCCTGCTTGACCACCCTACCGGTGAAGGGGAGACTAGGTTGGGTTATGCTCCGAAGACTCCATGCCTATGGCGGAAGGAGCTCATCAACCTTCCAAACTGGACGCCTCTGCCTCCTCCTCCGGCGAGTCAAGGCACTCTGCCTCCTCCACCGCCTCCTCCTCCGGCGAGTGACGATCAGGGCACGCGTGGCGGCACTCTGCCTCCTTCTCCGGCGCGTGGCCGCACTCCGCCTCCTTCTCCGCCTGCGTCGGCGCTCCCGAGCAGCCAGCAGCCTCCTCCTTCTCCGCCTCGCCAGCAAGGGCGGAAGAGACCCGCCGCCGCCCCGGCTGCTCCGGCGCATTGTACTCCTTCTACTCCGCCTCGTAAGCAAGCACGAAAGAAGACAGACGCCGCAGCCACTCCGTCTGCTCCGGCGTCTAGCAGCACAACCAGAGGCGGGAGGCAATACAGATACGGTCCACCTCTCAAGCCTCTAGAGAAGTTACCGTATGAGAGGACCGAGGAGGAAAACGATACGATCGTGCGGACCCACGTGAAGGAGTTCTTTGAAGGGGTGAAAGCAAAGAGACATCCACCTCCGGAGGAGAAGGTAGATCCGGTGAAAGCAAAGCACACTCTCGATGCCCTGAGGAAACCGGCAAAGTCTCTGCCGAGAACCAACTATGAGCGCATTATTGAACAGACATATCTCCAAGCGGAGCGGTCGGGAAGTACTGTCAGACATCTAAGGTCAAGAGAACGAGCAGCTGCGAAAAAAATTGACCAGCTTGGCGAACAAGAAAACCAATCATGCCCCCCGCTCAATGTGTCTAGCGGCAACATCGTCGCTAATGCTCCGGGGACGATGGCCGGTTATGGCAATCTTGAAGATTACCTGCCTGACGATCAACTTCCGGATTTCTTGGAGGTGGACGAACACAGATACGAGTACGGGAAGCCTCTCATCAAAGATGAAAACTCTCTGACAACAATGATGCGAAGATTCCATAGTTGGTACATGAAAACCTGCAGAGAGTCTGAGGGGACAAATAGTTTGTATCTGAACATTAAAGAGGAGCACGACCTCGTTTCAAGTGATCTGTTGTGTGTTCCATTTGATGAGTTCTTCGCGTTCTTCAATCAAAAGGCCCTCGATAAATTAATGGTCTTTCGCTACTGCCTGTAAGTACTATTTCTGTCATTAAGTCTCTATATATAGCTCGGCTCTTTCATTGCATGTATTTATAATTAATTATCCTCAATATATTATGCAGATTGAAGATCGTCGAGTGCAAAAAACAAGAAATTTATGATATTGAGTTCATTAACACAAATATCATAGATGAATTTCTGGTTAAAAAGCACGTCAAAGAGGCCGAGGACAACTTGCTACGATCGTTGATCAAAAATCAAAACAAAGATACCATACTCTTTCCTTACAACGGCAAGTGAGTGTTACTGTCGTGTGCATATTCAGTTTCCCTTATTACTTGAGCGAGGTTATAGTAATGTAATTGATGAGTTATGCATGCGTGCGCAGGTACCACTATGTTCTTCTGGAGATTAAGCTTGAGCGGGGAATAGTAACCGTCTTAGACTCGAGACGGAAAGATCCCGAAATCTATGCGGACATGACTGAATTGCTCAACAAGTAAGTTCAATCGATCATTATCGCACCATATCGGCAACTTTTTGTTCATTTCTTGATATCTCAAGTAATAATAATTATTTTCTTTGTCTTGCGGGGTTTGGAAACTGTTCACCGCAGAAGCTCCGGGACTGCCGAAGGAGCTGCGATATACATACCCGAAAGTAAGTACTACTGGCTAGCTAGTTGCGCGCATCTCCCATTGATTCTATAGCTATACTTTCATCAATGCCATTTATAATGCTTCATTATCAGTTTGGTTGACCTTTATTTCTCGTAAAGTGCTTGTGGCATGAACAAGGGAATGATTTCTGTGGATACTACATGTGCGAGTTCATCCACAACGCGACTTTAAAAAACAAGTGGGGCTACTCTAAAAGACAATATGAAGTGCGTAAGCAATAATATTCACAATTTCATTTTATTACACCAACATTTCTGTTGAGTTTCATTCATATATATGTATTAATTAACCCCCTTCTTCAAATTAGACGTGGCAGATGCGGAATGAACTCCTAGAACCAGATCGCATGAAAGCAATTCAAGAGGAATTGGGAGGATTCTTTCTTGACCACGTCATCAATAAAGCCGGAGAATACCATGTGGAAATTGATTTTAATTGCTAGGGGATTGTAATTAAGAGATATTATACATATTCTACATGTATGTAGCCAGTAGAGTCGGATACATGATACGAAAACTTGTTGTTCGACCAATCTCTCAGAGAAGGAGAGGTCGACCGATCACTTCTCTCGGTATGCATGACAAACTTCTGTACTCAATGGTTCTCTCGATCACTTATGTATATAGTACGTAGCGTCGACCAAGCACGGACATAAGAGAGGACACTTCTCTCTATTAATTAGCTAGCTAACACAATATATGAAACACTTAAATTAACCCCCCAAAACCCCCAACCCCTCCCTCCTTCAAAAAAAAAACAAAAACCCCAGCCACTAGAATGCTGACGCGTGGATGCCTTTCGGTCTCGGTTGGTGCCACCAACCGGGACCAAAGGCCCCCTGACTGGGCTCTGCGCACAGGGCCACATGGAGGCACATTGGTCCCGGTTAGTGTTTGAACCGGGACTAATGGGTGGAGGTATTAGTAATGACCCATTAGTCCCGGTTCATGAACCGGGACTAAAGGCCCTTACGAACCGGGACTATTAGGTGTTTTTCTACTAGTGAAGTTAGGACCAAAGAAGACAGCATGTCCCCCCGTGGCTCGCATGTCATATGGATTACCAGCCCAGTCTGCATCTGAAGAATCAGAAAGCGTAGGAGACGGTGCTGGTAGAAGGAGTAAACCATATGAGGCAGTAAAGAAAACATAGCGAAGAATGCGCTTCACTGCTGTCTAATGAGAAGTCCGAGGAGCATGTAGAAACTAACAGACACGATTGACTGCATATGAGATGTCAGGCCGAGTGATAGTCAGGTACTGCAAACCACCAACAACACTATGATACTCAGTGGCATCATCAGAGGTGAGAGGATCTCCATTAAAAGCAGACAGACGAACAGTAGCAGACATAGGAGTCATGACATGTTTGCACTTCAGCATACCTGCCCGTCACAACAAGTCCATGGAATACTTATGCTGCGTGAGTGTCAAACCGACAGGAGAACGTGAAACTTCCAGGCCAAGGAAGTAATGCAACGTTCCTAAATCCTTCACCGCAAAATCACCACTCAAGGAAGAGATCAGACGATCAGCAGCAGCATCCAAGGAGCTAATGAGGATAATGTCATCAACATATACCAGAAGATACATCGTCACCTGAGGCTGATGCAGAAGGAAGAGTGAAGTGTCAGCAGTGGAGGGAACAAAACCAAGTAACCGAAGAACAGAGCCCAATCTGGCATGCCAAGCACGAGGAGCCTGCTTCAGCCCATAGAGCGCCTTGACTAGGCGACATAGATGATGAGGGCGAGCAGGATCAACGAACCCCGCGGGCTGATGCATGTAAACCTCCTCATCCAGAACACCATGAAGAAAAGCATTCTGAACATCCAGCTGACAAAAAAACCAGCCCCGAGTAACAACCAAGGACAGCAGAAGCCGTATAGTCGTCGGTTTGATCACCGGACTGAACGTATCCTCGTAGTCAAGACCATACCTTTGCTTGAACCCTTTCACCACTAACCATGCCTTATAGCGTTCAATAGAACCATCGACATGCTTCTTAAACTTCAAGACCCACTTGGAATCAATAATATTGACACCAGAGACCGGGGGACGAGCTGCCAAGTACCATTTGTCAACAATGCCTGATACTCTTGCTCCATAGCTTGACGCCAATGAGGAATCCCGAGAGCAACCTGGAAGTGACGCGGTTCAGCCAAAGGATCTTCCTTGACGTGAGCAACACATGCCGCAAGCCAGGCCACTGTCCCATCTTTGCGTTGCTTGGGACACACAATACCGGATCGGCTGCGTGTATGTGGTCGAAGAGCAACAGAAGCAGGTGGTGCAGCAAGTGGCGACGGTATCGGCGATGAAGAAGCAGTCGGCGAAGCAGTTGGTGATGGAGCATGTGCGCCAGGCGAGGACGAGACCGACCCAGGCGAGGGAGAACCAGGTGAGGCGGCAATTGACCGGGCGGGCGAGACCACCGGCTCAGGGGAGGCCGGCCCAGGCGAGATCGCCGACTCAAGGAAGGCCGGCTCAAGGGAGGTTGGCCCAGGCGAGACCGGCCCTGGCTCAGGGGAGGCCGTCGCAGGGAAGGCCGACACAGGCAAAGCCGGCGCTGCAGAGCCCGGTGCAGACGTGCATGGCGCATGCACGAGACCGCTCCCCACGTCAGGTGCAGTTGACAGCTCCGGCTCCTCCAGCAACTAAAGGCGAGCTCCGCGACCCGTTCCTGCAGCATGATTAGGCAACGACGCATGAGAGTATGCAACATCAACAAATTGAGCAGGCAGAGGAGAGGTGGAATGCAAGGAGGAGACTGGAGGTGCGGGAGTTGTGGACAAAGACGAGAACGGGAATACACTCTCGTCAAACACAACATCACGCGAGATGTACACACGGTTGGATGGAATATGAAGACACTTGTACCCTTTGTGAAGAGAGCTATACCCAAGAAAAACACAAAGTTTTGACCGAAACTCAAGCTTACGCTTATTGTAAGGACGAAGATGAGGCCAACATGCACAACCAAATTTTTTGAAAAAGGTATAATCTGGAACCTCATTAAGCAACAGTTCAAGTGGTGTTTTCATCCCAAGGAGTCGTGTAGGAAGCCTATTTATGAGAAAACAGGCAGTGCAAAACGCATCACTCCAAAACCGAAAAGGTGCCGATGCATGAGCAAGTAAAGTGAGACCAGTTTCGACAATGTGACGATGCTTACGTTCAGCCGTGCCATTCTGCTAATGTGTATGAGGACAAGACACGTGGTGCGAAATCCCAAGCTTATTAAAAAGGAATTGAGGTTGTGATATTCACACACACCGCCAATCTGACTGGACATGGATGATCTTATGCTTAAGAAGACGCTCAACGTGAGCTTGAAATTGTAGAAACACAGCAAACACATCAGATTTACGCTTGATAAGATAAAGCCAAGTAAACCGACTATAAGCATCAATAAAACTGACATAATAATTATGACCGCTCACAGAAGTTTGGGCATGCCCCCATACATCAGAAAAATAAGCTCAAGTGGAGTTTTGACGACATGACTCGAATCTGAAAACGGAAGCTGATGACTCTTGCCTTGCTGACAGGCATCACAGACTGTGGCGGCATCTTTATTGGACACACCGGGAAGACTATGTCGATGAAGAACACTACAAACTATGGGAGTGGCAGGATGACCAAGCCGTGCATGCCAATGAGTAGGCGACACACGGACACCACTGAGCGCTCGAGGAGCAGAAGGCAGATCAAGTGCATATAGTCCATCGCGCAGGCAACCTCTAAGCAGAACGTCCCTCGTGGCCCAATCCTTGATAAAAAAAATAAAGAGGATGAAACTCAGTGAAAACATTGTTATCACGAGTAAGCTGGGGAACAGACAATAAGCTACGAGTAGCAGAAGGAACTCTAAGGACATTACGAAGATGGAGAGATTTTTGTTTATGAGTTAAGAGAGATGCCTGACCAACATGTGATATGTGCATACCTGCTCCACTGGCGGTGTGAACCTGATCATGTCACGGTATGGCTCCTGGACGGATAGTTTGGCCATCTCGACCGTCAGATGATTCGTAGAACCCGTGTCCATATACCAAGTTGGATCGATGGGATATGATGGAGTGTGGCTTGCTTGACGAGCAGGCTCGTGCGTGGCCAAGGCAGCTTGTTTCTCATTGCCTTTGCCATTGTTGCCGACGCCGAGAAAGTCCTGCTTGAAGCAGCGATGACAGCGGGAAGCAATGTGACCTGGAAGGCTGCACAGTTGGAAGGGGAGCTGGACGCCACATGAAGGGCAGCAGGCACACGAGCGGCCACCCCCGGTCGTGGGCAAGGAGGCAGCGATAGGCGACCGCTGAGCCTGTGAAGTCAGTGGTACTGATTTGCCACCTGCAGATGACTTGAAGGGCTTCCCTTTTCCACGAGTGGCAGCATTGGCAGCAATAAAACTCGGGTTGGTACGGCGGGACTTGACGCGTTGTTCCGTGGCGAGGAGGCGGGCGTAGAGCTCACGAGGTTCAAGCGGAGTATCACGACCATTAATGTTCTCAGCAAGGTTATCATAGTCGTCGTCCAGGCCGTTCATGACGAAGGTGGTGAAGTCCTCTTTGCGAAGCGGTTGACCAATAGAGGCCAAACTATCTGCAAGACGCGTCATCTTGTCGAAGTAGTCAGTAATGCTGAGGTCAAGAAGCTTGGTCTCCCCCAGCTGTGTATGAAGAGTATGAGCACGGGCATGCTGCTGAGATGCGAAGCTGGTGTGAAAGGCAGACCATGCCTCCTAGGACGTGGCAGCGAAGAGGACCAAGGAGGACACCGCCTCGGTGAGTGACGACTGGATCGCAGAAAGGATGTCCTGATCCTGAGCCACCCACGCATGATACGCCGGGTGATGTGGTGGAGGACACGACAAGGAACCGTCGACGTAGCCCTCCAGGTAGCGACTGCGGAGAAGTGGCAGCACCTGTGCACGCCACGACAGATAATTATTCGTCGTCAGTTTCACTGGGATGAGATGCGCGAAGTAGAACGGCGCACTGGCCACAACATGATCAGCGGCAGGAGGCGACGTGTAATAGCTCATGTGGGATGAACCACCAGGTGCACCAAGACCCAGTGCTGTGGAGGAAGTAGCAGTCGGCATAGGAGCTCCAGGATAG
The DNA here is from genome assembly GCA_963921465.1 of Triticum timopheevii. NCBI lineage: Eukaryota > Viridiplantae > Streptophyta > Magnoliopsida > Poales > Poaceae > Triticum > Triticum timopheevii. The sequence goes on along the minus strand of OY997270.1, from coordinate 542,216,130 downwards.
GTTGCAGCCATTGCCGGCGGGTAGTAGCTGCCGTAGGGCAACGACGGTGGCAGGGTGCCATAGGGCACAGCCGGTGCCCTGCCCGACCCGGCGGTCGCGGCGCCAGGTGCAGCCGCGTAGGGTTGCGGGGTTGGAGCCGCGTAGGACGTCGAGGGGACGGTGGCATGTGGTGCAGCCGCAGCCGCAGCGTGAGGCGAGGCGCCATACGCTGCATTGTACGCGGAGGCAGGTGCATGCATCGCCCCGTAGGAGCCTGGCGGCGAAGGAGCAGCCCCGTAAGGCCCGTAGGACACCGATCCGGCAGGAACAGGCGCCGCCCCATAGGGGCCTGCTGGCGGCGGAGGAGCGGCCCCGTAGGGCCCGTAGGGCGCCGATCCCATCCAGGGACCAGCGTACGAAGGATCTCCCAACGCAGGCGGAGGCGTGGCCGGCGATGGCGGCAGCGGCTGATCTGAGGAGGCACCCACCATTGAGGACTGGCCGGTGTAGACCGAGACCAGGGGCGCGAGGAGAGGAACGGCGATGCAGGCGCCGTGACAGAGACCGGTGCAACTGCGGCGACGGAGGTCGGTGCGATCGCGGCGGCGGCGGCAGCGGAAGACATAGGACCGGTTAGGGTTGATATCATGTAAGACTTAGGGTTTAGGAAACAGCACGACACCCATTAAGGATGTGGCTATCTCATATATATAAAGGATACACAAAGGTGTATGGTACAATATACAAGACCTGTACAGAGACTACAAGTAAATACAGTCTAACACTGCCAACCTCCAACCGCCCGCTACCCACCTCGGACACCTCTCAAATCAAGGACACTACCACCCTCACGGCATCCGGCGTAGGCCTCAACCACTGACACCTCACCTGCTGGACACCACACCGCCGGACAGGGGGAACCACGTCGACGTGGAAGCCCGCAACCACACAAGGAGCTCCTCGTTCTGTAATGTTGGAACGTCTATGACTGCTGTCCTTATCCGTCAACAAGTATCATCTCCAAGCACAAACCCAGTTCGTGGCGGGGTCCAAGAGGGTTCGGATCGTATTTCATAACCATGTAAATAATGTTTTACTAGTTTCTGTTTGCCATCTCCAAGCAGAAATCCACACCCATAGCAGTGTATGCCTAAGCATTGCCTTATCAAATAATCTGGTGCTATCATCTTGTGCAAACCGGCCACTCACAGTCCATCGCCTAGAAATTTTCTTCCTGATGCTTTCCATTCACAAAGCCTAAACACTGGCAATGCATGTTTAGTTGTTTGTCAACAACTTTGACCATAGGTTAGTCTGTGAGTGCAGCCTAGCTATATATAGTCTTGATAGAATTAATAGAATCAAGTTGAAGTTGAGAACTACAGAGTGAAACAGAGTTATGCATGTGTTTATATACAGAGAGAGAGAGCATCATGCTTCATGCAGGGTGACCTGGCAAAAACAGGCAATACTAATTACTTCAGTACTTATCAGTAAATTGTGTGTACGATAGCATCGATAGGGGAAGAGAATATATGAGCCTTTCAAGGGTGCAGGGACACTCCAGTTGCACCGGAAACTTTGCAGAGTAAGCAGTAGGAATGCCCACACGACAGTGGTGCTGCTCTGTTCCCCTTCTAAGTTCTAACTACATACTTTTATGGCATTGGCACAAACAGAGTATCATCCAACAAATGTATGTAAAGTATACTATGGGATATGGAATTCAACTCAGTTTTTCTTTATTGGGAAAATTCCACTCAGTTTGATTGTGCTTAATTAAGAGGGTGCTTGGATATGTTTTAGTCCCATGACTAAAAGTAGTGGGACTAAAACTTGCTAGCCTCACCCATGCTTGGATACAAATACTAAATAGACTAAAACCGAGTGAATGAGTATTTATTATCTTCCAAACCCTCCAATCGAGAACTCGCATGTGTTAAAGGAGAGGAGTTAAATGAGGAGAGAGAGGACTAATCCACATTTTAGTAGGGTTCCCCTGACTAAAATTTTTTAGTCTCAAGACTAGTTCTAGCCTCTCTTTAGTCAAGGGTGATTGAAACTTTAGCCTCTAAAAAAGACTAGTTTTAGTCAGACTAAAAATAATCCCTTGGATCCAAGCATGCTCTAAATGCTGAATATTTCTGCAAAGGAGGCAGTAATTTTTGTTTAAACAACGACGTAGTTGCAAACTTTTTAAGGTGTTAATTTTCTCGAGGATGGAACATGGGCATTGTCCTTCCATTAAAATGAACTAACTTCGTTGTTGCTGGCTTCATGGGCAAATGACAACTATGTATAGCGATAAGCTAACATATCATCTTTTTTAACAAGGCAAAGATTTGTCATTTTTAACAAGGCAGATTTCGGCACACACAATAACACAATCGGATGATTGACACCAACCGATAGCATCATCCACATAATCTATTACGCCTGATCAAACGATCGCTTTGTATTGACGCGCACTCCCCCTTGCCTCGAAGCCGACTGACCACCAAGTCTTCCACCAGCTGCAGCCACCCACAATTGACGATAACGCCATGGCGGGCCCATCGTAAAGCCCACAACATAGATCTGGACTTGCCAACATCCAAACCCTCCGCTACCCGCCTTGGACGCTTCTCGGGCAAATCTAGGACACCACCACCCACACGTCGTCGGGCACAGGCCGCCACCTGTGAGCAAAGTTTCTCATGCCGCTTGCCTCACAACCTGGCTGCTGTGCTGCCGGATAGGGGAAACATGCCAATGTGAAAGCCACAACGACACAAGGAGGAAGGGAGGGAGTCTCGCCGCCGCCGCTGAGGCAGCATGATGGAGGAACGTCGAAGAGGGTTGGCGACGCACTGGGTTGGGATACCCACCCGTGTCGCCTCAACTAGAGCGGTGTGGGTGTTTTTATTTTATTTTTACCAAATTAGTCTGAGCTAGTAGAGCATAAATATGATTTTTCATGCTTGGTATTCATATTGTCGAATCACCTTCAATCATAAGCTATAACATTCTTCGATAGTAAACATGACATGCTTTTAACATCAGGTATTGCTGGAAACAAATGTAATCTTTTTGACAAACATGTAGGAATTTATTTCAACAACATACTTTTATAAATTTTCAAAAGTTTTATAGAAAGAAATAACTAGGTTAGCAAGAATATATGGCCTAGAAGAACAATAAACTAAGAAAACAAGATAAAGAAACTTGACAAGTCAGCCGCTATCTGAAAGATTTAACCAATAATTAAAATCATTGCATTTCTTTTTCTTGGCGTGAAGAATGATCCATTGAAGCCCTTCCTTGAGCTTCCTACGGAAAAAATATAAGGGTTATAAACCTTCAAATATATGATCATTACATGTGTTCCAATTATCCAGGAGATCAAGACTATTAATTCCAAACACCAGTGAATCTTTACATGTCTCAACTGATTAAGTTGTCCCCGAATTCTACCATGAATTGGGGCTCAAGAGGGCCATTAATAGTTCCAACAAGCCTAAGCAACCTCACAGTGAATGAAAAGGTGGTCTGTAGTTTCCAAAGTGTGTAATCCACACATATCACACGTATAGTCGGCAATGAAAAGGTTTTTCCGTGTAACATTCTCTGATGTCTATTGTGTAGCAACAGCCAAAATAATATCTAGTGTCGAAGCTGGCAACAGGCAAGCCAAAGCTATTGAATGGTTGGCATGGGACGTGCCATAGTCATCAAAGTTCTGTATGCCTTGGAAACCTTGTAAGTTGGTTCCCATGGTGGAAATTGACAATATCCTGGTTTCCACCAAGATTTAGTGCAAGAAGCTGTGGTTCCATGATCTGAAACAAATAATAAGCCTCTTTAGACAGATGTAAATTGAAAAGATCATATGAATCATCTTGATGGTGTACTTCAGAGGTAGAGAAATGTTGATCATGTGCACAGGAGTGCAAGTGGGGCAATTCCTCAGAGAAAATCCGGGGATGGGTGGTATTGTCCTATCTATTATTCCCCCAGAGGAAATCCCTCAACCACCATACATTGTTGCTATTGCTACCGGATACAAGACGTTGCTAGCTTTCGGATGTATGGTTGTTCCAACAACAAAACGACTTTGGATTGTACTTCTGCTCAAGATTTTTGGGACATTTTTTATCGCAAAGGAACAAACGATTCCATTTCTTAATGAGATTTGGTATTTATGAAAGAACAATTAATTAGGCTTCGGAATACCTGAACTTTTTTCGTGTTAGTACCTTGTTGATTTTATTTCGGTTTTCAAACTCGCGGAGCTTTGTAATAACCTTTTTTTAGATACTTTTGTCACTGTTCAGGATATCTTCCGATATTCTGATAAATCGGGCGATTTATCGCTTACCTTGACCGATAAGATAAATCGGTCGATAAATTAGCGGATATGGCGGTAAATCGGCCGATATGCCGATAAACTGGCCGATTTACACCTTATCTTTGGTCGACCGATAAGTTCCTGATATGCGATATCCCCAACATTTTTTTTTGTAATAACTATTTGTATGTTCCATTTCGTGCAAATGCAAGAGAATTGCTCTCCCGTTATCTAAAATATATGCAAGAACAACTGTGAATCAAGCAATTTCCATGGGTGTCATTATCATTTTAGCCTGCCAAGGTATCGGGTCCATCAGAAATGTACAGATCTTCAGAACGAAGGCCCGAATATTGAGGCTAACTGGAAGCGCTTCTTAATGCATGTGCAGTTGCCATGATTACCCTTGCGGAAAAGGTGTGTTTGATTGCATAAATTTATTCTTAATTATATAGACGGCGATATATAATTCTCTACATTTTTTGTTCTAATTTATGGAGATGTCTTTTTATTGATATAATGAATGCAGTCAGACACTCCTCCTGTTGCTTGTCTTTCAAAAATTAAAGTCCCTCGTTAGGTATACTAAATAATTATAGAGGACCAAAACTTCACATCTTTGGATTGAGATGCAAGTCTGGGCAATCACAAGGGGAAAATTGGAATTGATCATCATGCTCAACTCAATTCTGAAAACCATGGAGAACCACAAGCTTTTTTTGTAACCGACTCTGTAACTTCTTCAATAAACCGTGGTTCTTCATTCAAGTTTTGTATACACTGGGTCAACTAATTGACAAACACATGGGTGATACCTAGGAAGAACTAGCCAAGGTAGAGCTATGGACTGAGCCAACTACACAGATCATAAAATAGTTTTACAGATTGCTTGAAAAAGTAGAGTTGCTCTGAGCAAGCCACGGCTTTGTGGCTGGACAAAGAACCCCCATGTATTGAGGAACTGTTGCCCAAGCATTGTAGCCCTACCCAATTGAAATAAACTACTATTGATCTCGCAAAAAAAAAGCTATGGACTGAGCCCAGACTTACCCTCTGGATGACTTCTTTTCAGACAAACTAATTAACCAGAAAAGCCAATTAAATGTTGTTATCTTTACACATTCACAGGAGGTGGCCATGAATGGCCTCATAGGAAGCCCGGTTGGGACATGTACTGCTGACGCCCAAGTCAATAACCAAGCACATTAACCACTAGACAAAGCTCACTTTGTTGATTACCTGAGGAATCAAAACTCTTTGACCTTTCATTCAGTACAAACATTAAACATATACTAGTATTATATACCACTATACATTATTTGAATAAACAAAGCATAAATTCAAATAAGCATTCACAAAAACCATGAATTGAAAAAAAGTTCACAAAAATGGAAAAGTTCATGAATTTAAAAGAAGTTCATTGAATTTGAAAAAAAAATCGTCCAATTTTAATAAGTACATCGAATTTGAAAAAAACATCAAATTTGAAAAATCACCATCAAATTTGAAAAAAGTTCATCGTTTTTAAAAAAGTACATGAATTTAAAGAAAAAGTTCACGCATTTAGCAAAAAGAAAAACAAACAAAACTGTTGAAGAGAAAAAAAACAAAACTGTTCCAAGAAAAAAGAAAAAAGAAAAAAAGAAACAAGAAACAAGAAACAAGAAAAGAAATAAAAAGTTGTAGGTAAACACAAAGGTGAGGTGTCTGGCTTTGTTAGCGCTGCTTGTGGATATCCAGGAGGTCATGGTTCGAACCACGTGCAAATAGAAACGTGCGCCTGAAGCGCAAAATAGGGAATGCCCCTTAATCATGCATTTTTTTTGAGCTGCTGTATCCTTTATTAGAAGTTCAAAAACATAGGGATACAGATAATTTCGGGCAAGATGCTAAGCCACACGTGGCGCCCGGGACTTAGAGAAGCCGCTGCCTTCGCCAAGGCATGGGCTTCTCCATTGTACTTTCTATTTTCATGTATGAACTCTACATCATGGAATTGCCGCCTTTGATATTTGATGTCCTGCAGGATGGAGTGGTAGTTGCACGGAGCTTCAGCTTGTATATTCGACACCGCTTCTAGACAATCTGATGCAACACAAAATGATTGAATATGGAAATCTGCTGCAAGTGAGAGAGCCTCACTACAAGCCTGTGCCTCAAGGATGGTAGGGTCAGATCGGCCCTCATAGATGACTGCCGAGGCGCCTAGGTACTTTCCCCGTTTGTCCCTACATACCACAGCTGAGGCCGCTCTATCTCCAATCTTGGAGAACCCGGCATCAACATTCATTTTAGCGTCATGAAGCTCGGGTGGGAGCCAATAGAACCGATTCGGAACCTCGTGATCTCCATCTGTTACATGCAGGTCCCTGGACGTTACATGCAGATCCTTTGGCCTTGATTTTCTGTCTGGTAGCATCTCGAGTTCAGCTAAAAACTTCTTGATGAAATTGTGGGTACTTAGTGGACTCTGAAATTGGTTATCGTGTATAGCCCGACGTCTCGCCCACCAGATGGCCCACATGGTGACCAGCACTTGAGCTAGGTCCGCCGAAGGTAGCGTGTCAACAAGCCATAACATCCATAACTTAGCATCCGTCTCCCTATTTGAGATGATTGTTTCCAACAGATCCTCTTCGGTGAGGGCCCAGACACACCGGGCCATGCGGCAATCAAAGAGAGAATGGCGCCAGGTGTCGACTGCTGCGTGACAGATCGAACATTCCGCCGAGACAGTCATGCTTCGATGCTTCCGTACCTCTCCTGTAGGAATAGAACTCTTCGCCAAACGCCAGGCAAAAACACGCACTTTTGAGGGAACAGCAGCGCCCCAAAGTGTAGACCAGGACCTGCGGTCTGAATCCACACGCGAGTGACCCTCGTTGTTTTCCAGCCAGGACCTTAATCATGCATGAGTTAACGTTGGACCACCAAAGTGCTGAAGGAGGCCAAGATGTATGGTTTACAAAGAAAGGCCCGCGGGCCGCCCCTGTGTGCTGGTACGTGTCATAAGGCTCCCGCGACTGCATTTAGGGATCTACTAGGTATGTGCCGTCAACCCTAATACAAAAGCTAAGTGTTGCCAGTGCGACATCCTGATACGAGCGAGTCAGTTTTCCACTTGAGGGGCGACTAGAAAGTAGAACCCTACCGCCACCAGTGAGTTCCTCCTATCGTGCTCCTCCAGCGGCTCTGCTGTGCCGATGACCTCAGTCGTCAGTGGTGAGGGAGGGTTGCCGGATCTACATGTGTGGGTCTTGTAGCTTCAGGTTAGGCCCTAGTAGCTTAAGTTTTTGGGCCATTCATCTTCTTGGCTTTTGTAGCGGCGATGGCGGTGCTGAATAAAGAAAATTCAGCTCTTTCACCGACGAGGCGATTGGTCATATTGTTGGAAATGGATTTGAAAACTAGTCTATTCAAGTAAGGACGGCGTGGCGGCGACGGCATCCTTGTGGTGGACTTGTGTCCTCGAGCTCCGTCATTGCGACGGCGTCTGCTATAGCGCTGGCGCGGAGTTTGGGAGGTAGCCCGGATACAGATTATTGTATGCGTCGACGGCATCTGAAAGATGGTGGATCGTGTGTTGGGTTCGTGGTTCGTGGCCGGCAGGTATGACTTCCTCTTTCGACGTCTTAGTCATGCGGGGGTGCAGATCTAGAGTTCGATGGCGTGTCCGGGGTGTTGGCCCGATCTAATTCATTCAACTGTAATGACTTCATCTTTGGTGGGCCACCTGGGAGGCCCCGCAATGCTGCATATCAGCGATGGAGCCGTGTCGAGCTCGGGCAAGGAGGTGATCCGTCGTTTTTTCCCTTTGATGGCTGCTGCGGTGGTGCCGGAGGCAGGTCATGGACGATGGTGTCAAGTTCATGGGAGTCTTCCGTCTTGATTGTAATTTTTTCTTGACTGTTGTTTTTTATGCAAAGGCTGGCATTTTGCTATCTTTTTAGTCTTGTCAAATCGATGTTTACGTGGCTTGCATTTTGATACTTATGATATAAATGAGACACGTACTACTTTGAAAAAAAATGTGCCACCAGGCACGCGTGTGGAGAAGAACCTCCTTCCTTGGAGGACGACTCGACCAGCGGCGCAGTTTGTTCTTTTCATTCCGTCAGTTCATCCACGGCCCACGCGCCCGATGCCCGATCATCCAGGTCTGCGCCTATCATTTGTTTCACTGAGTCGGCGGCAAGCGCCTAGGCCGCTATCCGCTGCCAACCGCGGCGCTCAGGTTTACTGGTATAGTTGCTTCACTAGGTACAAACTGAATTTTGCTCTCATATCCTAGTGAATCTCTACTGGGCTGGACGGGCAGTTGCACGATTGTGCTCCGCCGTGGCTCCGGCGCTGCCTACGACTGCACCCCCAGGCATTGCCAGCATGACATGATCATGTACAAACTAACCACAAACCTCTCATGAGCTTGATTTTTTCCTCCCGGTGCCTTCTATTTCCAAAGCTCACCGTCGATCTTTCCTGGTCCTTAAGCATCAGTCTACAGTTAAATATCACTTAACCCCCTTTTTGCATAGGTTGTTCTTGTATCTCATCTCAATCTGTATGGACGGTACTATATATACTTGGTTTTATCTTACTTCACTAGTGAATAGAGGCGTGGATGTGTTTACATATAGACGAGCATGCATGGCGGCCAGACAAGAAGAGCAACTAATAATGCAAAATGCCGGTACCTCAGAATGGTAAGAATTGGATTATGTCATTATATAAGAGTACCCTAATAAGAGAGGTACTGGTCCAATTCATGGCACTCCTACGGAGCTAGATACCTCGGCATGGCACATGATATGGATCGGATTGTGTCATGAATTCTACTGGTACCTCATTTCTTGTTAGGTGGAGATATACATGGACTTAATAGCAAAAACCACCATATCAAAGGTTAGGTTTGCAGGAAACACCGCGTCGAAAAAACTAATTCATGAACTTTTTTTATAAAAACATTGATTGGTGGCTTTGGAGAGTTTTGACTACGATTATGACATGTGCATTCCACTTTTGCTGACGTGGCTTAATTTAGGTGGTTATCCTTCCTCCCCGTACGCCGACCAGCGTGCCCCCGCCATCCCTGCGCCGCCACTCAGGTGGCTCTGTCCTGGTCGCATCGCGCCCTGCCCGGTTGCAGGAGGTTGTCCATGGCTGCAGAGATGGGGCTATTTAGGAGGAGACTGGAGGGGAGCGCACCCTGGCGCCCTCCGACGACGAAGCTGGACCTGAATTATCGCATTCACGACCGCCGCTCTGGACGCCTCGTTGTCGAGTGGAGCCCCTCGGTACACGGCCTCCTATCGTGCCCCGTCACGCTACTGCACGTGTGTCGGCTGCCGCTGGATCGTCCTCTAGCTCCTCCGGATCGTACGGACTGCAGGGGCTCAGGCTATCTCCACCGCGCGACCCCAAAACGTCCGGGTCTGTCTATTTGGATCTAAACGGACAAATGAAGCGGCCCAACACGCAACCCCATTCGTAAAAAGACGTCCGCTTCGCCCCATCGCGAGCCCAAATTTGATCATGCTTTGCGGTCGAGCGGACATTGAATGGACGCTTTCTCGTCCACCCCGTCCGCGCCTGGACCCATTGGTCAGGCACTCAGGCCTCCCACCGGTCTCTCTCTCCCTTTTTCTCTCCTCTCTCCTCGTCACACCAGCTGCAGCAGAGGCGACTCCTCGGCAAAACGCGGCAGGGCCGGCGCTGCTGGGGCGCGGCGGCGCGGCACGAGCGCGCTGGCGGGCGTGGCCCCGACGAGAGAGCGAGGCTCGGCTCGCCGCGGCCTGGGCAAGGCGCGGCCGGTGACGCGGGGTGCCGGTGCGCCGCGGCCTGGGCGGGGCGGGGCGCGCGCGGGCGCGGCCGGGCTCGCCACAGCCGGATCCGGGCGGGGCGCGCGCGGGCGTGGCCGGGGCTGGGGCGGGGCGGAGCGCGCACGGGCGCGACCGCGCTCGCGACGGCCGGGGCCAGGCGGGGCGTGCGCGGGCGCGGCTGGGCTCCCCGCGGCCGGGGCCGGGGCGGGGCAGAGCGCGCGCGGGCGCGGCCGCGCTCGCGATGGCCGGGGTCGGGGCGCGTCCGGTGCGGCTGGGATGGGGCGGAGGGCGCGGGCGCGGGACGGCGGTGCGGCGAGCACGCCCATGACGGGGCGGCCAGGGCGCGCGCGCGAAGGCCGGCACTGCTGCCGGCGCGGCCGTGGGAGGCGACGCGGGCCGGCGATGCGAGCTTGACCACGGCGGGGCGCGGCTCGTCAAAGCCTCGTCCACTGCACCGGCATGGTGAGAGCACGAGCTCGCGGACGGGAAGGCGCATGCGTGGGCGTGTGGCCAAGGCGGACGCGAGGCGGACAGTTTGGGGTTAATCGCCGCGTTGGGCGCCTCGAGCAAGAGGCGGACATGTGTGTCCGTTTTAGTCCCCATTGCCACCTCAAATGGATAAAAAACGGTCGAAGCGGACGTCCGTTTGAGGTCTTGCGGTGGAGTTAGCCTCATGTGGGAGGCGATGGACGTGTGGCCATAGAAGCCGCACCATGTGCGGGGCAGCGCCTGGTATGCGCAACAGCTGATGCAGGAGCAGCTGCAGTGTTCTTACAATGCAGTTGACACGGGAGCAGTTGCAGTATGCATCGTTCAAGGGATGATTGTGTTTTATAAAAAATGTCAACATTCACGATGCCAAATCAATATTTCTAGATTCATTATGAAATGTAGTTTCATAGTATAGATATGGGTATTGTAGATGTTGATCTTTTGAATATAAATTTGGTCAAACTTTGCAAAGTTTGACTTGACACAAATCTAATACGCAGACTAAAAATGACTGGAGGGGTACTATATATTCATAAAAGAAGGAGCCAAGATGGATGATACAACGCCTCGGCACAATGCTCCATGAAGAGGTTAGCAACCACGACAACACCGACTCACTACCCGCCTTTCTCAAACTCAAGCCATGAATGATGAAGAGTAGGGCACAAAGACACAGATCATGTCACAACCGTATCCAACGCCGCGGAGCACGGCAAAAACTTCAAATGAAACTAGATCAACACACCCTCCACTCTTAGCACCTAGGAGATTGGCAAGTGGAAAAGATGAGCTAGCTTAACTCGAGTAAGACATCATAAATGAGACATCGATGATGGAGTACATTGTGCCTCGGATGGCCATGCCCACAACAACCAACTCATGACAAAACGGTGCCCCAAGCCTCGCCGCCGAAGCAAACGAGGCAGCCCGTCCCAACTACTCCTTCAGAAGACAATCCGAGCACCCATGCGGCGCCTCTAAGGAGAGGATGACACTGTGGTGCCGCCACTGCCTGGCTCGGCAAACCTAGCCTACGGTTACCCCTAGTGCTTGATTAGGGATGGACAAGACCATGACAATGCCTCCAGGACGGCCCCATGGGAGTCGTCGTTGCCTGCAGCCACAACTGTGCACGAATTTCTCCTCGACCATGTCCATCAAGTCTTTGGAGAAGAGCAAACTGGGGAGGGGGGAGCAAGGTGGTCACCTTGGTCCATCATCATGAGGAGGAAGCCGCCTGCCTCCGCCATGGAGCCCCAGCCAAGGACAACATCATCGAGCCAGAACCAAGACCGCTACCATCCCAGCCGGCAACCACCACCAGCCGCCCAGACCCGCCAAAGGCATAGCCACTTCACTACTACCCTTGCACGACTGCGCTGCCAGCATCTCTCGTGGCCAGCCCACACTTGTGGAACCCAGCCATGCCCAAGGCCGGCGCCGGCCGCCCGAGCAGCTACCCATTGCAGGACCCGGATCTGTCTCGACAAGCAGGCCCCTGAACCAGATCTGGCATGACTCCCCGCTTGAGCTCACCACAAGGCGGCAATACACTTCCTGGGTAGTGGCGCAACACCCAGGGATGCACATCCCTCGCTCCAGCGCGCCTTGCTAGACGCATCCCGCGCTAGAGCGCCACAAATCCACACAACGCCTCCTCGTTGCACCACCTACACCTCGCCGCATAACACTGCACACACCAGATATGGGCCCTGAGCACCCCACCTGCACGACAAGCCAACAGGGTGAAACGCCCCACCGTCGCTGTCACCGGAGCCTGCTGAGATGAGTGATGGGATGGGAGGGGCGAGAGGCGGCGCTAGGGTTTTCACCCACTAGTCGCCAATGAGGCGAAGAGGGAGTCGGGAGCGACTAGTACTCCCCTTTTGTTGTTTGATGAAGGTTGTCTTTGTAAAATTATAGGGACTATTTTGTATGCTTAGATCATATCCCATCTAACACCGTCTAGGGCCAACCATTACACCATGTTGGCAAAAGTGGAACTCACTTATCATAATCGTCATCAAAACTCGCCAAGCTGCCAATAAGTGTTTTATGGGAAAATAGTCCATGAATCAGTGTTTTTTGACACAAATTGATAGATAGGTGATTCCTGCAAATCTAGCCTTTGATGTGGTGGTTTTATGCAACTAAATTCGATATTGCCCCTGTGAATATAATATGTCCTTTCTCTGTTTCGTGTGAGTGTTCATGCAAGACTGGCCTTGGGTGAAATCCAACGATTTGTATCAGAGCACATGCGAGGTTTAAGATTCGAAGTTAGTTTGCCTCGGTGGAACAACCCCTACTATTGCTCACTCGCAAGCAATCATCATTTAGTGGAGCACACGGTGAAGGCGGTCAACATTTTATTGTCAGCAAGGTGGTGGTCATTGTTGGCAGAATTGTGTCAAGATTATCTCCATGGGAGTTAGATAAACCGATGATTTGTGTGTGTATGTGCATATATGTTTATGCACATGCATATCTAGTAAAAGTCGTGATGTATGCGAATCAATGTTGTGTCCAACTGCTAGTCTCTCTAAGGTTTCAATGCAGTTGAGCATGTCACCATCCGGTGAGGCGTTTCACCATGAGTGAAGAATATATGCAGAGACAAGTTTATTCCTACATATATATTACACTTAGTAAGATTCCAAGATGTAATATTTGTCCTATATATGTAGCAGTGAGGATAAACACAAGTTACCATAATGAATATGTGATGTAACTTTTTTTAGGGGAATATGTGTTGTAACTGCTTGAGGGAGTTCCCTCCAAACTTATGGCGCAAAAACGTGTCGGTGTTTGTGCTTTAGTGCGGGCAATATGAAATTACCGTAGTGACTTAGTCTTCAATACATTAAATTTCAAAGAAATTACTAGTGAGTGTCACTCCTACATTGAACACGCCAATTAGACGCCAAACTGCTCATCTTTTGACATGCTCATTGACCACAAGAAACCACGACGAATGATCTCCTCACACGTACTTTTGTATGCCATCATCTATTGCACACAACCAGGCTCTTCGTCACAAAATGGCGACATCCCTTCATGCTGGCTTGCATCCTCATCCTGACACCTCCCGTTCTCAAAAGCTCTACATCACGGGATGTTCTTGTATCTGATCACTGTAAGTGTACCTTAAATATTCATCAGTCCAAAAGTGAGCGCGAGCTAAGAATAAGGAGAGGTGACGATCATGCATGCTATCTGGCATGAAAAAAAGGAGTGCTAACTGGTAATAACTCAAAGGAGGCAGCACCCACCGTCTCACAGTTCGCTTAAATGAATACAAAATATAGGACGTTCGTGTCCTCAAACATTCATATTTTTATGAGGACTTCGTATTTCATCAATAGGAGATGCAATCATCAAGGCAACACAGTACTCATTATTTCGAGTAACAAACCATATATAAATAGGAAACAGGAAAATATGTTCGTGTACTCTGAACCACACAATCCCATCTTTCATGTATCTTCTGCGTTCCTACACTCCAAATTGCCGTTGGAGATGACCTAAACCCCACATATTTTGGTACTAACTAGACCAATACTTATTTTTTGATGAAAGTGAATTCCATGCAGTGGTCAATTGTACTGGTGAAGATTGGTTGCAATGCCTGTTTGATACTACATGTGATGAAAGAACTAGAGCTCGAGTACTGATGCTATTTTGGAGAGCATGGCATTTGCGGGATAATTATGTGCACGATGGGGCAAAAGCGGTGGTGTCGGAGTGGTTGATTTTCTGATCGGGTAGGAAAAAGAGCTTGGCCAAGGCCAATCCATGGGACTGAAGATGGAAGCAAAGGCAAAGCTGATCTGTTCCCTGAGAAACTGTCTGCACCAGGAGGTGTTAGAGAATCGAATGGGTGGATGTCACCCCCTCCCCGATCGAGACCTGGAAGATGAATACTGACTCATCTTTCCTCGTCGATTCTGGGCAGGCCAGCGTTGGGATGGTTGCAAGGGACTACAAAGGTACAGTGGCTGTGTGTGTGTCTGCTTGTCGCTGTATTAACAGCTCCAGCGAGGCAGAGGAAGCGGAGGCCGAAGCAATTAAGGTCGGTCTGACAGAGCTCGCTAAGAGATACAGGGGCCGGGTAATCATCGAAACTGATTGCATGCCGCTATCTACTCTACTGCAGCCAAATAAGCCCAATTGTTCAAGCCTTCACCAGTGTATTGTAGTAGACATCAAGGACCTGATGGCCGTTTTCCAATCTAGGCCTCTCTCTGTTGTAAGGAGGAACTGCAACGCTCTGGTGCATGGATTGGCGGCGCACGCTACACACCATGGGAATTCTGTTTTGCTGCGCGGAGTATCTAGCCAGCTGCTTCACATCCTGTCGACTGAATATAACCACAGGTCTGGTATTAATTATATAAACCTTTGGCTTTTCTCAAGAATCAAAAAAAATTAGACCAGTACCCTTTTTTTCCAGAACACCTCGAGAGGGCCAGGGGTTCCTGCATTTCATCAAGAAGAGAGTTGGTCCAGTATGATGGGAATATATAGACATATATGGGTGCTCCACTATCTCTTACCGTTATCCATAGAAATACGTACAAAATAAATTAAGCTAGTGCCCTCAGAAGTTAGTACTTTCAAGTAATGCGTTTATAGTTCTTTTGCTCTCCGGCTGGCCACTAGAAACCCTAGCTGCAGCCAGGAGAGTCCCTCCGCCTCGTTCCTCCGGCGGCTCCCCTCTGCCGGCGATCTCAGTCGTCGGTGGTGAAGGGGGTCGCCGGATCTACGTGTGTGGATCATGTAACTTTAGGTTAGGCCCTAGTAGCTTTGGTTTTTCGACCGTCATCGTCTTCATTTCGGAGATGGCGATGGCGGCGCTGAACAAAGAAGGTTCAGATCTGTCCCCAACGAGGCAATTTGTCCTATGGTTCGGGATGGATTTGGAAATCAATCTATTCAAGTAAGGATGGTGTGGCGACGGCATCATCCTCGTTGTGGACCAGTGCCCTCAGGCTCTGTCGTTGCGACGATGTTTGCTCCAACGCCGGTGTGGAGCTTGGGAGGTAGTCCAGGAGCGGATGCAGATTGTGGTCTGCATCGACGACATCCAGAAGATGAAACGTGTGCTGGATTCGGGTTAATGGATGACAGGTACGGTTTCCTCCTTCGATGTCTTAGTCGTCGTGGGATGCCAGACCTGGAGTTCGACGACATGTCCGGGGTGTTGCCCCGGTCTGATTCATTCAACGGTAATGGCTTTACTTTTGGTGAGCCACCTCGGAGGTCCGCAAAGCTGCTTATCAGTGATGGAGCCGCGTCGAGCTCGGGTGAGGAGGTGATCCGTCATTTTTTTATTAGGTGGCTGCTGTGGTGATGCCGGAGGCAGGTGACGAGAGTTGGTGTTAAGTTAACCAATGTTCTGCTATCTTTTCAGTTTTGTCATGTCGGTCTTTACGTGACTTGTACTTTGTTTTTCATGATATGAATAGACACGTATTACCATGCAAAAAATGTAATGAGTTTATACATACTTTTGGATAATGAATTTATTAATACCTTGAGCAGAATATCCATTGCAAGATTAAAGCTACAGCTACTAGTACCAACCAACTAGAACAGGTCAGTAAGTGTGTGTCTATATATATAACCTGTGTGCGCTTTTCATCTTTCTTCCTACTGAGTACCACTGAACATTCCACAATAAACGACGACGACAGACCATTTTGTACTGCAAAAATAGTTAGTGAGTACTGTGCATGCTCTGCCTGTTTGATCAAAAGCTTCCTCCAATACGTAGTGTGAATGGAAGGCATCAGAAAGGCTTATAGATCTGCCAACTGACAAGGAAGGGCTGGTCTGCTCTATTCTAATTCTTTTTGGCCCTTCTAGTTCCATACCTTGATGGCATTGCCATGAAGGCAACGTGGCGCTAGCTCTCGGACTGTCAGTGCGTCATCCATGTTTCCAGAATCAGGATGACCAAATCTCAAAGAGACAATTCGGCTAAGCTGTACCCTTGTAGCTAGGAGACGAGTGTCAACTAATTTTTCTTGGATTTCAGCTATGAATTTGAGAGCCTGGCCGTTGAGTTGGGGCAGCCAGATGTTGCTGACACGTCATGATACATTGCCAAACAAAACAGAAGTGGTAGCCAAGTCTCATGTAACCCTACACCAGAGGCGGTTAAGAGATCATCCACACCTAATAACTAGATGTAGAGAAGCCTGGTCTTCAACGATGATTCCTACACAGAATATGATTTGCATTGTCGTCACTGCATTCAACCAATAAAGCCATATCTTAGGATTACATTTGGGCATCGATTAGCATGACATGTGATAAGCGGAACCGTGTCATGGACTGGGCAAGAAAGCTTTGAGCACGATATTACCATACAAAATTGTTAATATAGCAATATCTAAGATATATATATGTATGTATGTATGTATGTATATATAATTTTAATATTATATTCATGTAGAGGTGGAAGCCATTACCGATGGATTTCAAGGAGAATCTACTCAAACAAGAGGGTTCTGAATAAAATATGAAAAAGTGTGCTTTTTCTTGCGGGTGAAAGGAAGATATTATTTCATCACTCAGGACATAAATCATTCTTACAAATATGGTCTCCTGGCAATTAAGCAAGTATTGTGATTTTGTAATAATTTAAGATGAATGGACCCGGTGACCAAGACAACCTTCTTCTATGAGACATCTCTCTCTTCGTAAATGCAGATTCATGGCAACAACTTTTTTTTTAAAAAGGAGGAAGACCCCATGTCTCTGCATCTGAACGATGCATGCAATCACTTTATTAATTATGCACAGAAGACCTTACAGAGTAATACAATAGTAAGACTGTAGCCACCATCTAGGCAACAACTGTCGCTACTCCTATCCAGTTGATGAAGGAATGTTCATAGTCTGGGCCTAATACCAACAGACCTCCTAGCCAAACTTAACATCTATGACTTGAGGCCCCAACCAGGACGCCTGCCGGGTATGGGGCACCCACCGGTCCGGCGCACACTCAGAGTCACCGCCGCCACCTGCCACCAATCCATCTTCAGAGCTGTACTGTTGCATCTACCTTGCCCGGTCTAGCTGTTGTTGACGCCACCACGACACCAGACAACGTTACCATCCTGTGTGAGTCCATCATCGCACATAAGACGCCTAATCTCGAGGGCGCCATGCCATTGAGATCTGTCACCATCAATGTGTATGATGAAGCACCGCTCCACCAAAGACGTCGTCCACTAGTTCCTTGAGCCCGTGTACACCTCCAAGAATGATGCCTCCAAGGGGGAAACGACACAAGAGCGCTGCCGTCTTCTGACCTATCAATCTAGAGTTTCCCCCAAAGGTAGCAGACAGTGGTCTAGAACTTCTCCATGATGATCCTTCAAGAAGGGAACGACACCGCGGAGCACCGCCACCGCCGGCTTTGGCATCAAGCCAAGAGCAGGTTTTCACCCAGATCTGTTCGAAGAACTCCATCCAGCTTCTTGTGCACGGATCACCGCCTTCTCCGTCGGAGACTAGACCAAAAGGATCCAGCCACCGCCGCCACCAGATCCATGCAACCAGCACCGGGAGATGACGACAGTCTCCCTGGACCGGAGCTAGCACAAACTGGATCAGAACAACTCGGAGATGATGATACCCCTGGAACTCCGGTAGACTAGCGAAGAGCCGACGACACCACCGCGTCCAGATAGCCGGCCACACCGGGCCGCCGCCACTCCCCGCGCCATCCGGTAGTGACCAGATTCGGGATGGGCCAGAACCGGTCGGACCAACGGGCGCGCCGCCACCCAACCATGGGGTCGCTGCCCCGGCCACCGGCACCCCCTGTGCAACCGGCCGAGTCCCACCAGCACCACCAGAGGTGCCGCCGCTGAGACGCGGCGCTGCCGTGGGCCGAAGTAGGGGCCGCACCTCCGCTGATCTGGGCGCCCGCACCACCCATGGATCTGAGGGAGAGGGGAGAGGCCCTCTGCCAGCGCATCGCACGCACGGGCTTAGCCCGACGCCGACCACCTGCAGCGGCGGAGCGGAGGACGGGCACGGGGAGCGTCTCTGGCGGCAGAGGTTGGACCCCCCACGTGTCGCCCGCGAGGGGGGCGACGCGAGGGGGCGAGGAAATCTCTTGATTCATGGCAACAATGGTTACTCTTGATTTTATTTTGAGGCAACAATGGTTGTTCCAAATAGGACTTAGGTCAGTTGCATAACATTAATTGTCACAGGCCTAACAAGGGGCCAATCACGTGCCAGGGGTCTATTGTTTATCTCTGGCCTTTTCGGCCGTTAAATTTGTGATGTCTTGGTTGATAGCATCACGACTGTTAGAATAAATCCGAGGCATACCGTCGATCATCCGAGGACCAAGCAATCACACGAGCACGACACCGAGATTTGTTAACGAGGTTCACCGATATGGCTACATCCCCGGGGCTTGACTACGGGCGCTCCTCCCCGTGACGCCGTCACAATACCGCACCCGGTCGCCCTGGACACCGGCACATGCCGCCGGCTTCCCCTGCGTTCCGGTGCTATTATGTTGGCATAGGTTACATCGTGTGTCTACCCCCGCTATATATGAGAGGCCTAGGATACAAGTGTCCTACTAGGACACGACTCCACATCCTATGTAAACACGATACAACTACAAGTCCAACTGTAACCTACCTTGTACACTATATTCGACATAACTCCAACAAACTCCACCTTGGCGAATATACTCCACCACCCTGAATTTGTCCATGCGTCAAACTTCCATGTACATTGGACTTGAGCTCATCCCGTGAGCACCGCTGCTACTCCAAAGACTCCATGTGACTCCACCTGCAACTTGTAGTCCCTTCTTTTCTTGACCAAGTCAACACTCGAGCAAAATTAAGTTCCTTGTTACTCTAGTTTGTGCTCCCAACTTCCAGAGTATCCGTTCAACGCCATTACACACTGATCACTGACCTGCGTGAAAGTGAACAACTCACATATTGGGTGTCACACATAAGAGTTACCTGAACTCAACATCACCGCTCCTTTCTTGACCGCCTGTCTGAAACTTAAAGGAATTTCACCGTTGCTTGTTGTCATCCCGAGTCAAATTCGCAGTTGTCTCACCACATGTATGACCACTAGAGCCCTGGCCCGTCTCCATGTCCCGTGCGCGCCGCACGCCTCGCCGCTATTACCGCGTCGAGCCTCCGCTGTCCCGGTCGAGTCTCAAGGGTCGCGAACCCACACCACTCAACCCCCACTGCAGAGTACCATCGATCATCACCAGCCGATGACGAGTTTCACGCTTCCATCAGACCACTGGGCTCCAGTCTAAACTACGTGTCACTCGCTTTTTTTCCCGCTGAATAGGCTTCGATTCTCTGGATCCTTACACCATAGCCCCTCAATCCAGCTCCACCTTCAAGATGACTCCAAGGTAGATGATCAGTCCACCCTCGCGCCCCGTCGACTTCAAGCTCTGTGTGCACCGTCTTGAATCAACCCTGCGCCATAGTCTTGTCGAAGCTACACAAGCCCTCGGGGCCTGTGCCACGTGTTTCCACGCCTAGAAGTCGGTCACCATCAGCATCACGCTCCTACGTCATCGTCGCTGATCCCACCACCATCTTCTGTTCCAACTGACTCACGTCGATCTGTCAGACTGTCCAGTCCGACCCAGCCGAACTTGTCCGACTACATGACATGCTCGAGGCTCCCAAATCGTCTTCCAAGAATTTCCATCCATCACATGATAGTTCCATCTTAGCTGACATGACTTCCTGCAACGCCTTCAAGCATCCCCATTGTGTCAACAATTTTTTCACCCTTGTCTGCCATAACCCAAGGTTTTCAGTTCCGTGAACTTCTCCACCTCAAACCTGATACCCGTTGGCACCATGATTCTTTGTACGGCTGACCACGCGAAAAATTATCCGAGCTCTCTTTTAACACAATGCCCAAGTACACGAGGTTGTACTACTAGCAAATTCCAACCAAAAATCTTTCTGGTCTTCACGTGTGGAGCGCTCCCTGGCACAAAATTCCAATGCTAAGCTTTGCTTCGCGTTATGCTATTTCCAATGGATGCCAACGTGAATGCGTGATGGATTTGTTTTTCCTCGCCGAATTGATCTGCCTCTAGCCGCGTCCACAAGGACTCGGTCCTCTTTTTTTTCAACCAAACAAATCTCGTGTACGCTTCCTCGTTCCTCGATCTGCTTTAGCGAACAAAGAACCACTCTGCCCTGTCACCACAACACCGATGCCTGGTCCATCGACTCGGCCCTCTGATGGGCCTCTTGCCATGGGCCGCCAAGGCTCATAGCACCGCTCGCCGCCACCTGACGCTCGCCCGATCGATCAGGTGGATCGACCGCCGTACGTCTCGCCTCGCGACCGCAGATTTCGTAGCCATGCAAAACTGGCAGCTTCCGCGCTGTCCGCTTCCAGATCGATCTCGTCCGAGATTCCGCGCCAGATCGATTCGCTTGCGTCCGCTGATACACGATCGTCCCTCGTGACAAACAAAATCAGCATTCAGCCTCCTTTGGATCAACTCTCACCGCCTCCGAATAACCTAGCTCATGATACCACTTGTTAGAATAAATCCGAGGCATACCGTCGATCATCCGAGGACCAAGCAATCACACGAGCACGACACCGAGATTTGTTAACGAGGTTCACCGATATGGCTACATCCCCGGGGCTTGACTACGGGCGCTCCTCCCCGTGACGCCGTCACAATACCGCACCCGGTCGCCCTGGACACCGGCACATGCCGCCGGCTTCCCCTGCGTTCCGGTGCTATTATGTTGGCATAGGTTACATCGTGTGTCTACCCCCGCTATATATGAGAGGCCTAGGATACAAGTGTCCTACTAGGACACGACTCCACATCCTATGTAAACACGATACAACTACAAGTCCAACTGTAACCTACCTTGTACACTATATTCGACATAACTCCAACAACGACAACTACGGACATGGCAGGTCTATCTGATGGCGCCGCCTCTCCTCGCAGCACCGCTTCTTCTCTCCGTCAAGCTGCCTCACACAACTCTTGTGGTTTCTCTCTATCTTCTTCTTTCAAGAACACAAGAACACACACACTTCACCGTAGAGAAAGCTAGCTTTGCTATGTTGCTCCCGGTGAGAACACACGCTACATCTTTTCCCCAGTCCTCTCGGCCTTTTTCATTCTTACTAAATCAAAGGTATTTATACACAGTCAGGAGCCAACGGCCAGGTCCACAACCCATGCACACGCACCCACTACCGTTAGCACCGGTCCATCATCTCCTAGAATCACTCCAGGTCCAGATGGCTCGGCCACTAACTTGACTGTCTACCATGCACTAGCTAATCCTATCTATATGCAACCTCCACCGGCTAATGACGTGCACGTACTAATCAACATGACCGAATCACTCGGCAACATGCCAATTGCCTCACGCATGTATGGCTCCTTCAAACCCATCTGAATGACTCACCGGTCCACCCGGTTCAACCTGTTCGTATAGCTCGTCACGCTCCAACCTCTGCCGCGCCTTGCCGCTTCTCACGACATCGCCGTATCGCACGGCATCTTTGGCATCTCGCCGTACTCGTCGCACCGCACAGCAGCCCGGCATCTTGCCTCCTTTGCGCGCACAACTGAAGCACCATGGCCTACGCACAGTTCCCTAGACCATCTAAACTACATGCAAAACTCTAAACTATACATGTGATACAAAACATCAAGATTAGTTCTAACATTATCATCTCTGGATGCACCTTCGGACTACATAAGCCATCTCAGAATCAGTTTCAGGCAGAGGAAGAAGATCTATAACTCTGTGTTGTTGTTGAAAATAGAAGAGCCACTGTGTTATCTAGGTCCCGTAAACCCCCTTCTTGCAACACAAAAAGAAGCGATTTCCTTGCGTGATTCTTTGATGTTACGGGCAAGAATGTATGTTAACAATAACCAAGACCACGCGTATTTTAGATTTTTGTACTATGCACTTACATATAAAAGTAGTCTTAGCATCTCCCCGTTCATTTCTCCACTAAGAGTCACTAGCAGATCAAGGCCATAACTGTACACGCACTTGACTATCATCTCGGATCTGATGCGTTCACAATGTAAGGGTTAAAAATATGGAAGAGAGTTAGGGCATCACCAATGGGGTGCATCAAAACAGACACATCAAACAACCATGGACATGTCCGTGGACATTGGATAGTGGGGTCGTCATCCAACCCGATGCATCAAATGTCCACCTATTGTCCATTGAAGAGAGGAGAGAGAACAAAGGGAGATGAAAAAGTGGGTTTGTGGTGGGGTTCCAGGCTTGTCTATAGTGTGTCCAGACTCCCACAAACCTCCACAGATTTGCCACCGGATTGTGGGACTTCGGACAACCAAATTGTTCCGCGGATGTTTAATGTATCCCATTGGATGGCAAAAAGTGTTCGGAGGACACGATCCGGGTATTTAGGGGTGCTTTGAGGTACTATGCTGGAGATGCCCTTAACGACAGAAAGAAATGTGCATTCTTGACTCACATGGAAGGAAAGGGTCTAATGGGTTTACAGGGCAAGGATTCTGATGTGTTTACTATACAATACCAGTTACTTCAACTATCTTCTATTGTATAGATATTTCTTTTAGGCCAATTCGACAATTGTATAACCATTTGTTGTCGACAATGAATGGCGGTAAAATTAATGAAGCATTTTTCGCCATTACATCTGTTTCGGTTTTTCTTTTGGTAAAACTTGTATACCAAAGTGTTGTCCTCTTTAGTCGCCCTGTCATAGAATTTTCCTGCCTCCTCCACTGGTTTGGTGTGACCATAAAGTTCGAGAGTAATAGGAACATGAGGCACTGGAATGAGTTGTTGTCGATGGATGACAACAACTTAGTTCTCCCCTAGTCAATCATGCAGTAACCAACTTCCTTGGCTTTCTACGAGGAAACCGGCTGAATGAGGAGACTTTCGTTTTGGGAGAACAATTGGCCAATTTGATCATGGCACCTAGGAGTGTTCAATGGTCCCGACTCCTCCCGTGTCGCCCCTGCGCGGCGATTGGGGGGAACCCTAGCGCCGCCGCGTCCTCGTCCCTCCCCCGACCTCTCCTCCTCGCCGCCACTGGGGCGCGCAGCCGGGAAAAGCCCAGTCGGTGTCGGCGGCGGCGGGATCTCTTCTCCCACGGCTCGCCGGGTCTGACGCAGGGCGATCGCGGCGGTGGTTGGCGGCGCGCTGGAGGCGGGGCGCGCCGGGGCGGACTTGGGGGCGACGGCAGTTTCCCCTGGTGTGCGTGGGAGTCCGCTCGGGGCACGCGGCGGCGGCCCTCGGCAAGCGGTGGTGGGCGCTGGGATCTCGGCGGCGCTCCGGCATGTGCAGGCGGTGGCGGTCCCTGTGCGCGGTCGGCGGCTCCGTCTTTGACCCGGACGACGCGGGGGATAGCGGCGGCCCGACGTGGCCGGCGATCTGGATGCGGTGGTGCCGGCGGCTCGCTGATCTGCCAGTGCTCCAGGGTTCTGCCTGGTGGTGCTGGTGGTGACGACGGCCCGTGCACGAGAGTTGGATCTTTTCGAACTGATCTAGGTGAAAACTTGCCTTTGGCGTCTACTAAGGCCAGCGGTGGCGGCGCTATCTGCGTCGTTGCCTTCTTGAAGGCATCGACGTGGAGAAGTTCAAGGCCACTCTCTGCTACCTCTTGAGGAAACCCTAGATCGGATGATCGAATGATGGCGACGCTCTGGTGTCGTTCCTCCCTTGGGGGCGTCACTCTTGGAGGTACACACGTGATCGAGGGACTAGAGGATGTATTCTTTGGTGGAGCGGTGCTACATCCTACACACTGATGACGATGGATCTTGACAGCGTGGCGCAGTGCAGATTCGGAGTTCGCTGTGGGAGGATGGACTCGCGTAGGAGGATGACGCTGTCGTGCGTCATGGTGACGTCGATGGCAGAGAGACCTGACATGGTACATGCAACAGTACAACTCTGAAGATGGATTGGTGGCAGGTGGCTGCGGCGGCCTCATACCCGGCAGGCGTCCTGGTTGAGGAGTGCGCCGGACTGGTAGGTGCCCCATACCCGGCAGGCGTCCTGGTTGGGACCTCAGGTCTTAGATGTTTAGGTTTGGCTGCGATGTCTGTTTGGTATTAGGTCCAGACTATCTGCGCCCCTTCATCAATTGGATAGGTGTAGCGACAGTTGTTGCTTAAACGGTGACTTTAGTCTTGCTGTTGTATGGCTTTGTAAGATCTTGTAAGAATAATTAATAAAGTGGCCGTATGCATCGCCCAGATGCAGAGGCCGGGGGTCATCCTTCTTTTCTAAAAAAAAGATTCTTCAATGGTTGAAATTCGTGCTTGGCCTCCAGACTTCTTTCTATTTATTTTTTATTACAATACTGTACACGCTCTCTTGTTTGCGTCATCAGATGCAGTCAAGTAATTTTTTAGTATGTAGTTTTTTTCACTAGTTCATTCATTTAAGCACGGGAACATAGTCCCTCCGATGTCCGATCCATATTAATTGTATATGTGTAACAATTAATATGGATAGGAGGGAGTAATTCCCTAAACATGCATGGTTGTAAATCTATCTTTGGTCTCACAACGTGGAGCCAGTGGGCTCGCTCCTTGTAATATAACAAAATAAAAAGCGTTTCTCTAGTTATTTTCTACGAACAGACCTTGATGCGATTCTCACATGAGACTAAGCATATTCCACGTTACCATTGATCCTCCTCAGCCTGGTTGTGAAACTCTAAACTATTAATCATTTGCAAAGTGCAACTGAGGTTATGTCCCATAACAACTTAAGATGATCAAGCATCCAAAACAATATGGTGTTCATCAAGGGTCATCCCTCGCGCTATACACGTCATCAGGTATGACAAAAAAAACACGGTAGCGATTGGTGAGAGAGAGAGAGGGGGAAAAGGACTATTCCCACACGCCCCGACTCCTGTCACGCGCCCCGACTCCTCTTCCTCTCGTCCCTCACGAACCCTAGCCGCCTCCATGCTCCTCCTCCTCAATCCTCCCGCGCAAGTCACGCCCCCCTCTCCCGCATATCGTCTACCCCAGGATCCGAACTGTGCGGGCGCGGAGGCGTGTGCTTCCTCGGCGGCAGTAGCAACATACAAGCAAAGGGCAACGGCAGCGGCGCTTGATTCAATCTGCAGGAGAGGGAGAAGATGAGAATGAGAAGAAGGAAGGAGAGGAGGGAGAAAGTGAGAGGCCTCCGGGTGGTGCTCCCGTGCCTCCTCCCCACCCATCTCGCCAACATCTCCTCCCCGATCTCCGCCTCTATGTGCGCGGCCGCCGCCACCGCCGATGCACCTCCGCTGCCTGAGCAAGGAGCAGCAACTCCTTTAGCCTTGCTGGCCCAAGCAGGGGTGGCGCGCCTCGTCCTCGCCTCCATCTAAGCGCGGAGAGAGAGATGGCGAGAGCTGGATCTGGCTAGGTGGCCATGGAGGAGGATGGCTTGGCCCTGCAGCCGATGCCAATCATCCACTTCTTCTCAGTGTCGTCCTGTTATTCCTCCCATCGCTCCGATCCTGCCGTGGCCACCACCAACAGTAGCAAGAAGTCAAGCTCTTTTGTGGTACGATCTATCCCTTCTGTTGTTGTTTGATCCATTTGCTTGCATCCTTGCAAATTCAGGTTGAGTTTATATGCTTGAACAAATTTCAATCGCAAGTAGAGATTAATGAAGCCCGTACTGCTGTGAGGCGGAGAAACAGAGGAGTTGTGATGCGTATATGCTATATTTCCCTTTCTGAATTTGGAGATTGTGCAGCACAGAACAATTATAAACTGATAATCCCTACATGATGCTAACATGAGGAACGGGGCGATGTAATTTGTAAAGATAGAAATTTCATGTTCTGTGAAATGCTAAGCACTGAATTTCACACTTTCGATCTCGCTTGGAACTTCGGTATGTAAAGCAATCTGCTCTGGGTTTGCCGATAAGCTAACATAACCGACTGGCTTCGCCTTCTCAAGAAGTATGCTGAGGTTAGCTTCTGTTTTTACACGGGCCATTCTGAAAGATGGCATTATTTTCGCTACAAGTCGTGCCACCGCTGCAAGTATGCCATTGTGATTGTGCCTTTCTATCAGCCCGTTTGCTACCGCTGTTGATTGTGTATGGTGGAGCAGAAGAATCCATCACATGGTCTCTAGGGCTCGGCTCACGGGGCTGCCGACATGGCGGGGGACACTTGGGGGAGGATTAATGAGTTCCTGCTTCAATCTGAAGCTTGGTGGTTTGGATTCGGATGTTACCTTATATCTTGTATGTGTGTAACATCAGCACGTTCCATATGAGCTCGTCGGCCTGCAGCACCGCCGATGTGCTTGAGGTGTTGGGTGTCAATATCGAGTTGGGACCAGAGGTACTGGTCACGTGGATTGCCCAGTTTGCTCTTGCCCTTGCTTTTCTCACGACTGAGTTTTTAAATACTAGCATGTACAGTACGTGTGTATCAATTACAAATACTCGTAGCTACCACATCAAATGCGGATCATATCGAAGTGGTGCCTGTTGTGACCTATTATTGGATAAAACAGCCCTTGTATCAAAGTCCAGTTGATATATTTCTTGAGCAGTAATCAGAGGCATTTTTGGCTTGCTTTGACTTTTCTGTATGTTAGTACTGCATGTGAATCATGAGCAGCTGTAGCATGGACATCTTCCAAACTGCTGTGGTGGAGCCAACCAGGATCCTCCCCTTAATGCAAATCAATGTCCTGTTCGATGGTTTTCAGATGGATATATATATAGATCAGGACATTTGACATTCATCTTTATTCTGTATTCTTGTTGGTAGAAAAGCTACACACTTGAATGTAGGTTTCTACTAATCAAATCATGATCAGCATTCACATGACTGGTCCAAATGGGCAAAAGCTAAGGCTGCATGTGCTGGATACTTCTGTTAACCAATCATACTAATGGAGTGATTGTTGGTCACAACTTCTTTTTTATAATATTTATTCCAGATCTGGTAGCATATAGTTGATAGCTGTCTAGCACCTAGGTTATTTGCTTATAATATATTTTTTCTTTCGGTCATGCACAAAAAGACTAGCTGTATTTCAAAAATTGAGCATTTCTCGTTTGTCTGTTCGAATTCGATTTTGACAGTAGGGGAGGAGGTCGCTGAGGGCTCGTGCCACCCGGAAGATGATGGTCAGGGAGTTTGAGCTTGTTCGGGGTAAAGCCCATACGGGGAAGAAGGGTTGGATCATGCGCTTCGATGGGCGTTGATTACTTGCATGATGTCTGTCTATTTTGCACAATAGTTGAGTCACTTGTTCTCTTTGAATCCATGTGTCTGAACTATTCATATTTAGTGTTTATGTTTGATTTCTAGAATGAACATTCATAGGTAGATAATCCATATCTGACATGAGTTGCTCTACGGTTAGCTTATGATGCAATTTTATTTGTAACTGTTCTTAGGCCAGCCAAATAGTTGGTTCGGCTTTTCTTTGAAGACCGAGTATAGGCCGGAAATGGAGGAGGATGAAATCTATTAGCTCGATCTGTGCCTGTGTTCCATTGTTGCTGATGTAGTAGCTTTCAGTTTGCAGGCATGTCACCGTTGGCAAGTGCAAGAAGAAACCCCCGAGGAAAATCCACAAAACCAAGAGGCAGAACCATAAGCGCGACCTGCTCAATGATCTCTTCGGTAAACTTGTCAAAATGCTAGGTGAGTTAAATAGGTGTGCATCAATCACTAGCCCCCTCGACCCTTGTAGATTACGTAACAGCTAGCGTTGCTTCAGTGAAGCTGTCTCTTAGTTTTTGGGGTCGTTTCCTTTTTCATGTGGTTATTTGGAATGTTAGGGTTGAGCGTGGGTATGTGTGAATCTGGGTCATGTTGTTACCATCCAT
Organism: Triticum timopheevii; assembly: GCA_963921465.1. NCBI lineage: Eukaryota > Viridiplantae > Streptophyta > Magnoliopsida > Poales > Poaceae > Triticum > Triticum timopheevii. Next base: position 542,187,607 of record OY997270.1, on the reverse strand, counting down.
GTCCAATTGTCCAAGATCATGCTTTTGGGGTGAATGCTGGGGTTCAGTATGTGTCATGGATTTCTTTAGTAGATCCCAATGAATGTCTATGCTGCTGAAAACGTGGATGAACTCATTTAAAATTAGTAGCACCAGAAGACCTCTCGATGTTTGTTGACAATTCTTTGCATTATGCATACTTGTCAGCATATAAAATTGTGTAGTACCTGCATCCATTAATTCCAATCTTTTTCTAATCCATCTGTCTCAGCCATGCATCTTGCATCCAGCTGTATGTGCCTTTGAGTCTGTTGCTTCTTATATTGCACCCATTAGTGAAGAATTTGTGATGTGCTTACTCTGCATGCTGATTATAATCAGAGTAACATCTGACATGAAAAGGCACTTCAAATCAGGGCTAATTTTCAAGCCTGAATACCTTTACTTAGAACAAAGTATTGGTACATCTTCTCTATTTTTAAATGTTGCCATCCGACTCTCCCTAGAAGCCCTGCTCCCCGGCTACATTTCCATGGTCACCGCCCCGGCCCGCGCCCCAGGAATGGCTACAAGATGAAGCGACGCACAAGGTTTCTTATTGCCTTCTTCTTGTTTTTCTCTTTGATATCCATTTGTTGCCTTCGGTACTTCTTGATTCCTTCTGTGGTGTGTGTGTGTGCAGGTGTTGGAGATGCAGTTCAGGTCAACTGGGATGCGGAAGGTCATGCGCCGCTGCGCCGGGTAGGAACATCTACTGCCTAATAGAACGTCAAGCATAGGAAGGGGCTCCCCAAGATGATATATGCTTCGTCAGTTTACGCACATATTTTAGAACTTTTTTCACCTAATGATAATTCAGTACAGCTAGAACTCTCCATGGTCATGCAATTTGGTTGGTGTCATGTTCTGAATGCCTGGTGATATTGAGCGTGTCCAAGGCTTTCCAATTCAACCACAATTTCCAGGGCAGTTGTTCTAGCAGGATATTGTATTTGTTACGGAAAACACGTATGAGTAATTACATGATATATTGTTAATATTAAACTGTTTGTTTGTGTTGCTTCTCTGAAACTAACTTGTATTTCAGCCGTGTAAACTGATGTTCTAACCTTAGTTCCATAGATGGATCTTTGTAGTCTTTTTCAGAAAGGGAATGTCTGGGATATCTTTCTTTGTGGATTTATTCCAATGAGTTTTCTACATTGTGCTGCATTATTAAGAAAGAGTTTGATGATGCCACAAGAGCAAGAATTAAAAGCAAGTCGTTTGTAGAACCATGTTTCCTCATGGCAGGTGGCGAGCGTGTTCATTTCCAATACAATCAGAAGTATGACACTGATTGTCAATTGCGCGTTCATGCAGGTTGGGATGTCAAATATTGAAACCATATACTTCTTGAGCGTTTTGGGACCAAAGAAGTTGCCAGAACTGGCAAGGTTATACTATACTTGGGAAAATATTAGGAGCACATATTGCTCTCTTCTTGACTAGATCTAATGGGCCTTACTAATATAACAGATAGCTTTTCGGCATGACAAAATGGGACAAATCGCTTCTTTTTGGAGGTTCTCCATAGCTTCCTATCCCAATCTTGAAGTGAAAATGCCTTCAAAATCTATACCAAGCACTGCAAACACAACCAGTGGGATTCGGAGGAATCTTTTGAGGTGAAATGGCAATTTTCATCGTTTATATAATTCCTGTAGTATGTATCCCTTTTTACTTCAGCGTTGCACCAATAGTCTCCATTTATTTTGACCTGCTTTATTGTGTTGTTTGAATTATTTTATGCATTCAACGGAAATCAACACACGCAATATATACTCTCCTCCATTCTTTATAATACAAGTTATTCTTTTCCGAATTAGCCTTGTTGATGATTCTGCACTCTTTTTTTCTGTCAATATGAGTTTGTAAGGGGAAAACAATATTTCTACAGATAATTTACCAATATTGATCCTTGCAAACACCTTGCATGCAGTGCATATCAATGTGATTAGCATTTTTTCTATTTATGCCTATTAATTTAGGAGAAAATCAGAACTTGGTGCATTATTTAAATTGTTTTATGATTCACAATATCTGCATTATGTCAAAAATAATTAGTCTTAGTTTAAAATCAGAAAGTAGTTGGCTGTCTTATAGAGTAAGTACATTTCCATAAACACTGGTTAGAAATGACCTTGGCTATGTTTTGTGCAAATACATTTTGCTCCAATTTGCATATACTGGTTATTGCAGCTGTATGTTCTTATTCCTTAATTAAAAAAAAATCATCACACACGTTGATCAGAACAGAAAAATATGTTAAAGGGCCGACCACTAGCTGGCACCGCCCAGCTCCACTAGTAGAAAACAAGGCACACGTTCGGGCGAGGTCAGCCCATTAGTCCCGGTTCAGTCACGAACCGGGACCCATGGGCCCATTGGTTCCGGTTCGTCAGGCCAGGGGGCTTGCCAGGCCTCGTGGGGGCTTTGGTCCCGATAAACCTGTACCTGCATGAGTGTAAATCTATCTTCCTTCTCATAGAATGGAAGTGGATATAGTGGGCTTACTCCTTATGGTATCACAAAAAGTTTTCCTCTAGTTCATAATATAATTTTCTTTAATTATTGTCTACAACTGGGCGTTGATATCAAATGAGACTAGCCAGGTTACCACTGAAACTGTAAACTATCACTAGTAGAAAACAGGGCTTTCGTTCATGCCGGGCCAGCCCATTAGTCCCGCTTCAGCCCTGAACCGGGACCCATGGGGGCATTGGTCCCGGTTCGTGAAGCTAGGAGGCCTGTCGGGCCTCATGGGGGCATTGGTCCCGGTTCGTCTAGCTCCTTTGGTCCCGGTTGGTGGGACGAACCGGGAACAATGGGCCTCGCTCCTGGCCCACCACCATTGGTTCCGGTTGGTGGCATGAACCAGGACCAAAGGGTGTCCTTTAGTCCCGGTTCCAGTCACAAACCGGGACCAATGTGATGCCTATATATACCCCCTCGCCGGCGAGCAGAGCACTCCATACTGCTATGTTTTTTCTGGCCGGCGAGGGGAGGGCTTTGTGCTTCTCTAGCTCACCTCCTATGCATATGAGGTGTTCGATGGAATGCCCGAACCACACTACTTAATCTTTCTCCTCTCCAAGCTCGACTTCCAAGATCCATTTTCCTCAATATTTGTCTAGGTTTAGTGGTCCGTCCCGTCCCGTCCCTGTCTTCACCGCCGTCGATCGCCCGCGCCGATCTCATCGCCGGCACCACCGTGGTGAGCCTCTTGTTCTTATCTTCTTTCTGAAAGGAAAAATTCTTACTTGTATGTTTATATAGATAGTTGTCTAATTTTCTTACTTTTATTATTGCTTTTTAGTGCAATGGTTTTGGTATCCGCCCCCGTCGGCCCTCATCATGTCTATGATTCAGATGTGGTATATATTATCTTTATAACTATTTGGTTCATTTATTGTTTATAACAATTATGCCGACCAATGTGACATAGATTTTATTTATCTAGGAAGTATGTGAACCGGAAATTCCAACCGACCTTATTGTCGAGAGATTAAATTTAGTTGAAGAAGAAAACAATTTCTTGAAGGAAAAAATAAAAAAATTTGAGGAGGAGAAGATGATATTGGAGTTGCATGTTGTGGATGCCATCAATGATCACAAGATCAAGATGGATGCAATGCGCTTGAAGATTAGAGAGATTAGAAAATATGCCATTCATACCGAGGCTTGGTATCATTATGCCGTTGGATCAATTGTTACCTTGGTTGCGATTATGATTGCATTTGTTTTCGCATTGAAATGTTTTACATAGTTTCAATGTATGGTTGAATTAATTAGATGCTTTGGAGAGCTATATGTTGTTAGATGAGAACTATGTATGTACTTTGCTTTTAATGTGATGATGAACTTCTATTAATTTGGTCACTTAATTATCTATTCATGATGTTTTGTAATGGTTTTCGACACCCTTAATTATATATAATGCATGCAGATGAACTGGCAATGGATGTACGGTGACAGACACACCTCCGAGTACATTAAGGGCGTGCATGATTTTCTCGAAGTGGCTGAGGCAAACAAGCAGAATGGTTTTATGTGTTGTGCATGCCCTATCTGTGAGAATACAAAGTCTTACTCTAATCGAAAAACCCATCACATCCTCCTACTTGAGACGGGTTTCATGCCACACTATAATGTTTTGACCAAGCATGGAGAAATAGGGGTTATGATGGAAGACAGCAAAGAAGAAGAGTACGATGACAACTATGTGCCCCTTGAATATGGTGATGCTGCAATGGGGGAAGCTGTTGAAGATCAAGAGGAACCAGACGATGTGCCCGATGATGATCTCCGCCGGGTCATTGTTGATGCAAGGAGTCAGTGCTAAAGTCAAAAGGAGAAGGTGAAGTTTGATCGCATGCTAGAGGATCACAAAAAAAGTTTGTACCCCAATTGCGAAGATGGCAACACAAAGCTCGGTACCATACTGGAATTGCTGCAGTGGAAGGCAGAGAATGGTGTGTCTGACAAAGGATTTGAGAAGCTACTGAAAATATTGAAGATGAAGCTTCCAAAGGATAACGAATTGCCCGATAGTACGTATGCAACAAAGAAGGTTGTTTGCCCTCTAGGATTGGAGGTGCAGAAGATACATGCATGCCCTAATGACTGCATCCATTTCTGTGGTGCGTACAAGGATTTCAGTGCATCCATTTCCCTGTATGCGGTGCATTGCGGTATAAGATCAGACGAGATGACCCTGGTGATGTTGACGGCGAGCGCCCCCAGAAGAGGGTTCCTGCCAAGGTGATGTTGTATGCTCCTATAATACCACGGTTGAAACGCCTATTCAGAAACAAAGAGCATGCCAAGTCGATGCGATGGCACAGAGATGATCGAATGAAAGACGGGAAGTTGAGAGCACCCGCTGACGGGTCGCAGTGGAGAAAAATCGAGAGAAAGTACTGGGAGGAGTTTGCAGGTGACGCAAGGAACGTATGATTTGGTCTAAGCGTGGATGGCATTAATCCTTTTGGGGAGCAGAGTAGCAATCACAGCACCTAGCCTGTGACTCTATGTATCTATAACCTTCCTCCTTGGCTGTGCATGAAGCAGAAGTTCATTATGATGCCAGTTCTCATCCAAGGCCCTATGCAACCCGGCAACGACATTGATGTGTACCTAAGACCATTAGTTGAAGAACTTTTACAGCTGCGAATTAGAAACGGTGTACATGTGTGGGATGAGCACAAACAAGAGGAATTTGACCTGCATGCGTTGTTGTTTGTCACCATCAATGATTGGCCCGCTCTCAGTAACCTTTCAGGACAGACAAACAAGGGATACCACGCATGCACGCACTGTTTAGATGACACCGAAAGTATATAGAGGGACAAATGCAGGAAGAATGTTTACCTGGGGCATCGTGGATTCCTTCCGACCAACCATCAATGTTGAAAGAAAGGCCATCACTTCAAAGGTGAGGCAGATCATCGGAAGAAACCTGCCATGCGTACCGGTGATCACGTACTTGCTATGGTCAATAATTTAAAAGTAATCTTCGGAAAGGGTCCCAGCGGACTATCTATTCCGAGTGACGCTGTGGGACACGCACCCATGTGGAAGAAGAAATCTATATTTTGGGACCTGCCCTACAGGAAAGACTTAGAGGTCTGCTCTTCAATCGACGTGATGCACGTGACGAAGAACCTTTGCGTGAACCTGCTAGGCTTCTTGGGCGTGTATGGGAAGACAAAAGATACAACGAAGGCACGGGAGGACCTGCAATGTTTGCACGAAAAAGACGGCATGCCTCCAAAGAAGTATAAAGGTCCTGCCAGCTACGCTCTTACGAAAGAAGAGAAGGAAATCTTCTTTGAATGCCTGCTCAGTATGAAGGTGCCATCTGGATACTCGTCGAATATAAAGGGAATAATAAATATGGCAGAGAAAAAGTTCCAGAACCTAAAATCTCGTGACTGCCACATGATTATGACGCAACTTCTTCCGGTTGCATTGAGGGGCCTTCTACCGGAAAACGTTCGATTAGCATTGTGAAGCTATGTTCATTCCTCAATGCAATCTCTCAGAAGGTGATCGATCCAGAAATCCTACAAAGGTTAAGGAGTGATGTGGCGCAATGTCTTGTCAATTTTGAGCTGGTGTTCCCACCATCCTTCTTTAATATCATGACGCATGTCCTAGTTCATCTAGTCGACGAGATTGTCGTTCTGGGCCCTGTGTTTCTACACAATATGTTCCCCTTTGGGAGGTTCATGGGAGTCCTAAAGAAATATGTCTGTAACCGCACTAGGCCAGAAGGAAGCATCTCCATGGGCCATCAAACATAGGATGCCATTGGGTTTTATGTCGACTTCATTCCTGACCTTAAGAAGATAGGTCTCCCTCAATCGCGGTATGAGGGGAGACTTGGTGGAAAAGGAACGCTAGGAGGGGACTCAATAGTATGTAGGGACAGGCATTCTTGGTCTCAAGCACACTACACGGTTCTACAGAATTCTACCTTGGTGACCCCATATGTCGATGAACACAAGAACATTCTGCGCTCCAAACACCCGGACCAGTGTGACGACTGGATTACATGTGAACACATCAGGAGTTTCGGCAGTTGGTTCCAAACACGTCTCAGGTGTGACAAAACTGTTTCTGATGACCTGTACTCGTTGGCGAGGGAACCATCTTCGACTGTAATGACCTACAAAGTGTACGAGATAAACGGGAATACATTTTACACGATCGCCCAAGATCAAAAGAGCACCAACCAAAACAGTGGTGTCCGCTTTGATGCAACAACCAAGAGGGGAAAGTACACATATTATGGTTACATAGTGGACATATGGGAACTTGACTATGGAAATGATATTAAGGTCCCTTTGTTTAAGTGCAAATGGGTCAATATGTCAGGAGGCGGGGTGCAGGTAGACCCACAGTACGGAATGACATCAGTGATCTGAACAATCTGGGGTACATAGATGAGCCATTTGTCCTAGCCAATGATGTGGCGCAGGTTTTCTATGTGAAGGACAAATCTACCAAACCGAGAAAAAGAAAAGATAAGGAAGCGGATACATCATACGATGAGCCAAAGCGCCACATAGTTCTTTCAGGAAAAAGAGACATCGTGGGATTGGAGGGCAAGACAGACGTGTCTGAAGATTATGAAAAGTTTCATGAAATTCCTCACTTCAAATTCAAGGCTGACCCAAGCATCCTGTTAAACGATGAAGATTATCCATGGTTACGGCGCAATAAGCAAAGAACACACGCGGAGAAAAAGAGAAGACTTTCTATCAATAACTATTATGATGATGCCTTGATGTAGAATATATCACTGCTGTTACATTTGAAAAAATGGAATCCCTTTGTAACAGATGAGTTTTCGTCTGAAACACTGATACTTCCAAAGAGATTGTCTGTTTTGCACACCAAGTGCATCCAGTTTTTGCCTTAACCCTCTCAACTTTTTAGCACATGCTATATGGGTGAAATGATGATACCATACTAAAACAAAACTATAATATCCTTCAATAGCAAAAATAATCAACTAAAAAGCTTTTATAAAACTCCAATAGCAAAAGGAATCAACTCAAAAAACTTTTATAAACCTCTAGTATTATTGAAACTAAAATTATATAAAATGTATGCAACCAAAATTATCTAAGTATTTTCTGTTCAAAACATTAAAGTAAAAAAGAATTTTCATAAAGAAATTTTTTTGTAAGAAACTTCAATTGCAAAAAGAATTTTCATAAAGAATTTTTTGTTAGAAACTAAAATAACAAAATCTGTTTTTGAATATAATGATAAAACATAGTAATATTAAATAACAGGAAAAAATCACTCAAAAATTTATCTTTATAGTAAAGTTATTCAAAAACTAGTGATTCACACAATTTGTTTTAAAAAAATCAAATTTAAACTATACAAATTGGAAAACAAATGGCACTAACAGAAAGTTTATAATTTTCATTACCTAAAAGCAAAAAAGAATTAAAAAAATAAAGCAAAAAACAATAGAAAATGAAAAATGGAAAAACAAAACAAAAAACTGGAAAAAAATTTAAAAAATGCCACCTACTGGGCCACCACGGCCTGAATACGACTAGAAACCCAGCTAGTTGGGCCTGGATTCAGGCCCGCGGAAGGCCCAGTAGGCCCACAGGCATAGCAGTGTCAGTTTAGGCCCATAGGCCTGCAGTTCAGAGGATTTCGAGGTAGCTGAGCTTATAAACAGGTGGCTGGCGCTCTCAACTAGCGAGGTGGGACTAAACTCCCACCACCACGCCGCTGTGCAAGGCTAATGGTCCCGGTTGGTGGCACCAACCGAGACTAAAGGGGGGCATTGGTATCGGTTGGTGCCACGAACCGGGACCAATGCCACCCTTTAGTCCCGGTTGGTGCCACCAACCGGGACCAATGGCCTCTGCTTCCCGCCCTTTAGGCTGCTGAAAAGAGACATTTGGTCCCGGTTGGTAGCACCAACGGTCCCGGTTGGTGGCACCAACCGGGACAAAAGGGTGGTATTGGTCCCACTTCTAGCCATCAACAGGGACCAATGCTTCTTCTATGTAAGCAGCACTTGTGAAATTTTCGTTTCAGTTTCCTCATTCTCCCGCCGCCGACGCCGCCCTCTGCCCCGTCGCTCGCGCCCGTCGCTGCCGTCGCCATCGCCCGCACCCGTCGTCTCCGCCCGCGCCCCACGCCGCCCCGATGTCATAGCCACGCGCCACCCAAATCTGTTGCCGTCACATCACCGCGCCGCCCCGACGCCGTCGCCGCCCCGCGTCGCCCCGACGCTGTCGCCGCCCAGCGCCACCGCTGCCCCGACCTCGCCGCCTCGACACCACCGCCGCCCAGTGAGCGGCCCACGCCCCTGCCTGCCCCTTGTCGCCGCTGCCGCCGCCGCCGTATGATCTTTTTTTGATGGATGTGTGGCTTTTTTTCATATATGTTCATGTATAAGTTGATGTATGGATATATGTATGATGTTTTTTTGCATATATGTTGATGTATATAGATGATCATAGGAAAAATAATAAAAGAGGAAGAAGGAAGAAGGAGAAGAAGAAGGAGAAGAAGAGGAGAAAAAAATAAGAAGAGGAAGTAGAAGGAAAGAAAGGAGAAGAAGAAGGAATAGAGGAGAAGAAGAAAAAATAGAAATATTTTCTACTTCTCCTCTTTTCCTTCTTCTTCTCCTCTTTTTTTTCTTCTATTTCTTCTTCTTCTTCTTCTTCTCTTTTTTTCTTCTTCTACTCTTTTCTTATTCTTCTTCTTCTTCTTCTTCTTTTTATCGGGAACAAGGGTGTCGAGGATCGCCGAGGGGTCGAGGGCCGTGAACTAGGGTAGAGGGTCGTGGCTCACCGAACGGTCGAGGGTCATGAACTAGGGTAGAGGGTCGAGGGTCGCCGAGGGGTCGAGGGTCATCGAGGGGTCGCCGAGGGGTCGAGGGTGAGGGTCGAGAGTCGAGGGTCGTCAAGGGGTCGAGGGGTCGAGGATCGCCGAGGGGTCAAGAGGGTGGCCTAGTTTGAAAGTATTGAAGAAATCCATGGCTTCATCATTAGCCAGAATTAACCGGGGCATGATGGTACGAATTTCTCCGAAGTTGTTTTGGAATGGAGTCCCAGATAGGATAATCCGCCTTTTGGTACGAATTTCAGCAAAGGCCTTCCAGATATTCGGAAGGCTCTTGCTGTACTTTGTACCAAAAAGCGAATTATCCTATCTGGGACTCCGTTCCAAAACAACTTTGGAGAGCTTCGTACAACCATGCGCCTGTTACTTTCGCCTAATGATGAAGACATGGTTTTGTTGAATCCTTTGACACTAGACAAACGTGACACGAGGGGGTCGAGGGTCGGGAACTAGGGTAGAGGGTTGTGGATCGCCGAGCGGTCGAGGGTCGTCAACTAGCTAGCTAGGGTTGAGGGGTTGAGGATCGCTGAGGGGTCGAGAGGGTGGCCTAGTGTCAAAGTATTGAAGAAATCCATGGCTTCATCCTTAGCCGGAAGTAACCGGGACATGATGGTATGAATTTCTCCAAAGTTGTTTTGGAATGGACTCCCGGATAGGATAATCCGTCTTTTGGTACGAATTTCAGCAAAGGCCTTCCAAATAGCGATATTCGGAAGCCTCTCGCTATACTTTCTACCAAAAAGTAAATTATCCTATCTGGGACTCTGTTCCAAAACAACTTTGGAGAGCTTCGTACCATCATGCGCCTGTTACTTTCGCCTAATCATGAAGACATGGTTTTTTTGAATCCTTTGACACAAACGTCGGACAATCATGAGAGAGAGGCGGTCGACATACCCCCTCCTCGATAACTTCGTTATATCCATATCTCATGTTTGTATATTAATTGCCATGTTGTAATATTTGCAGAAACTATGGATCAACAAAGAGACTTTGATCAAGAAGAGATATTGGAGGACGTAATTCATGGCGGAGGTGATGTAGTCTTGTTGTTTCTCAACGACATCGAAGAAGGTCTGCAAGGAGAGGAAGCAGGCTGCGGTGATCAAAAAATAATGGAGGAGGGTCATGATCGTGATGATGGCTCCGGTGACCGTGATGACGGCTCTGGTGACCGAACAGAGTCGGGAACAGCTGTTGCAAAGTCCGGGAAGGTATATATATATATATTAAATAAGCCTATGATGTACTAGCTAATTGATGCATTAATTGTTTTGGTATGTACATATATTAACTCTTCTTTCTTATTTATATAGCCCTCCGGATCAAGCAATACTTCAGTAAAGAAACGAGGCCTGAAGAAAAAGTTGCGCTTGGATGAAAGGTTCACGATCACAGAAATCGCGCGCGATGGCCAACCGTTTAAACCCCTCCGGACCAAGGAAACATTTTCTGCTTAGTGCGGGGTTCTTGTTAGGGACATGATCCCAATCATCATCGAGCTATGGAATGAGCCTAAGAAGGAAGAGCTTCTTCAAGTTTCTTTTGTCGAAGATAGACAGAAAGAAGATCTTTGGAAAGTGTTGAAGGTAAATTTCACCCTACCGGAAGAGGAGGATCCGAAGAAGTTATAGAGCCATTGATCAAGTCCCGTGCTCTCAAGAAGATGGAAGATCTATTCAGGAGGTGGAAGAATGAGTTGAAAATAACGTATGTCGACCAAGACAAGACTCTAGAATTCACCGGCCGATTTGAGAAGATAAGAGATCACTGGCCCGCATTTGTGGCCAACAAGACATCAGAGAGGAGTAAGAAGATGTCAGAGACTAACAGGATAAATGCTGCAAAGAAGGAGCATTACCATCGCATGCGGTCAGGTGGCTACCTCAAAGCCCGGCCGTTGTGGGACAAGGCTGAGCAGGACCTGATTGCTAAAGGGGTTGAACCAGAGACATTGCACTGGCCAGACCGTTGTAGGACTTGGTTCTTCGGGGCTGGTGGAACATTGGACCCTGAAACAGGGAAGTGCTGCTGGATGGACGAGCAGTGTGCAACACCCGTCACGAAGCTTCAAAAAGCAATAAACGAAGCGCGGGAAGGGAAGTTCGTTCCCGACAGAGAGAATGACGAGCTCACAAGGACCCTCGGGAATCCTGAGCACCCTGGACGAACACGAGGCACGCCAGGCTCTGTTGCGTGGAAGGTTGGGTTTCCTGACGCAGGCGGTTACAAAACCCAAGAGAGGAGGAGGAACGTGGATCTGAGCAAACTGCAGGAGCTTAAAGCAAGGGTAAGAAAGCTAGAGGAACAAGATGTTGAGAACCAGCAGCTGTGAGATCCGGCCCAAGATGCTACCCCAGAAGCTACCCCACCATCTCAGCGGAGAAGCAGCACGGCTTCCACCGTCCTCGTTCAGTAGCCTGATTTGACGGGTCCTAGCTACCCCGTGGATTTTATCATGAATTCACACCAGTGCCACCTTATGACACAATGGCTTCAGCTCAAAGTCAAGGCGGCTTTCGGCTCTGTGTTCCCTCCTTCACCCGGAGCAACTTTACACTGCAGTTCGATTCCACAAGGCTTTGCTGTTGTGATGGTGGACGAAATAACGGAGGGATTTGAGGAGCTCCAGATTGACCACCCTATAGGTGATGGCACTACAAAAAAAGTACACTTCCGTGATGATACGTGTTTGTCACAGTAGGTCGCGTTTTTTGTCATGCATGTATATCCATGACAAATTTATGATAGAGTCAAGATAGTCATACTTGTGCTGTCGTAGAAGTGTTCCATGACATTACCAAATTATCATCACGGAAGTGTTCACTTCCATGACGATAAATCGCGCGTCACAGAAGTGCTTTCGTCAAGGGTGACCGACACGTGGCATCCACCGTAACGGAATGCCGTTAAGCTATCAGGTCGGATTTTGGATGCCATAACCCATTAACAGCCCCGACAATTGGGAAATTTCCACGTGTAAAATTCTGATTGGCCGAAGGAAACACCTGTCAGCTTGTCAGTGGGCCAGATGTCGCCCGTCCATTGGAGGAGACATGCCTATGGTACGTCGACACGTGGCTGGGCCCAACAGAGACCCATATAGGTTAAAAAGGCCGGCCCAGTCAAAGGCACGTAAAACTTAATCAGTTACTAGTGGGCCATCCCAATAACGACTTCCTTAATAAAGGCCCATTTACGGCCCGAAACCAGATCTGGCCCCTTAATTGTTCGCCCAATATTTGGGCCCATTTATAGCCCGAAGCCAGATCTGACCCGTTAATTGTTCGCCCAATATTTGGGCCCATTTGCAGCCCGAAGCCAGATCTGGCCCGTTAATTGTTCGCCGAATATTCAGGCCCAACTACAGCCCAGTGACTTTCGGCCTGTTAGAGGCCTGATGTAGACATGGGCCCATTTCAGCCCGGTGTGACTTTCGGCCTAGGAATGGCCCGTGCTGCCCATGAGCCATATATGGGTTGACGAGACATCGGGCCCACTAACGGCCCATGCTAAAGGTGGCAACAGTTAAGCCCAACGTGAGTTTGGGCCTGTTAAAGGCCTGTTGCATAATTCGGCCCGTTGATGCCTGTACTAAGCTTTCAGCCTCTTAAAGGCCCATGATATCAGTGGGCCAACTAAGGCCCGAGATATGTTTCGGCCTGGTAACGGCCCGTGAGCTAACTGGGCCCATAACGACCCGGTCTACATTTTGGCCTGCTGAAGGCCCATCGACGACTAGTGAAAATTGAGGCCCAGCATGCATTTTGGCCTGCTAAAGGCCCGTGGTTTCATATCGGCCGTAATAGCCCAGTACAATATTCAGCCTGTTAATGGCCCAATGCTACCTGGGCCAAACTAAGCGCTGGGTCGACAAAAGGCCCAACTAAAATATAGGTGGGTGTAAGTTTGGGCCTAGCACAATGTGTGAAGGCCCCAATCATTTGGGCCCAAGAAAGACGCAAGCCGGCCCAATTGTGGCCCGCTAAAAACCTGGCCCGTTAGAGTCGAATGTTTCGGCCCGGTTGACTACATCTGATTTTTTTCAGATAGCGAATGATGGCAGTAACTAGTAGGAATTAAGAACAAACCTACTCTATATAATAAAGAAATTACGGCATAGTAACTAAGAATAAACTTACACTATACAATGAAGGATTTAAGTTATATTACATCCACTGGGCATCGAAGTTCGCCACCAGTGATCATAAAGTGCAACGAAGAGGCAGATTACAAAAACTGGGCACCATTGCAGCGTAACAAAATAATACTGAACCCCACTTCCAAGACAGTTCAAGAAAGGTTAGCCTTGCGGGGGAACTGCTGCGCAAGCTGCTGAGCAGGGTTGTGAGACCGTCCTAGCATGTTGGTCATAGCTTCCAGGTGTAGCTGTTTAGCGATGAGGTTCTCATTGGTGTTCTCCGCAATCTTTCTTAGAGATAGGACTTCAAGTCGAAGTTGAGTTGCAGAATGCCTTTCTGCTAGAACTTGGGACTGAAGAAGTCGAACTGATTCAGACAACGAATTCCATGAGCTTGTCTGACTGTTAGTCTCAAGTAACTTGAACATTGCATCAAGATAAGACTTTGGGGTTGTCTCGCTATCTTCATGATGTTTTGCCTTCTTTGCTGCAATATATGTTGGGTTTGTCTCACAGCCTTCAGCGGACTTGTGCATGCCATCAGGCATATCACCCAGAAACAAAGCAGAGAGATGACAGGTTTTGCGCGTGTATAAACAAAGATGATAACTGTTCTGTCAATTCTATCCAATTTCAAATTAGAAAATAAAGAGTAAGTTCAAAATATCAATAGCATAATTTGGCATTGTTCATAATGCGGGGAGCTTCACCACACTACTGGATTACCATGTCAACATAACAAGCATAGATGAGGGGCAAAGAAAATCATTGTATCTATTTTGGATAATGTGCATGGCATGTTGTTCATATCATCAGCCACATCAGTAAGATAAAACAGGAGATGACAAGGTGCAAACGTGGGCTGCTTCACCACACACTGGATTATAGGTCCACAAAACCAAGCATACATATAGGGAGTATTAAGTAATGTGCATGGTATGAATAAGAAATTTGGTTTTACAAGTAAAACTTAGAACTTACGGTTCTTACGAACATGCATTTTGGTAGAAACAGCAAAATAAACAGCAGTAAACGATAGGGAGTATGAGCAAATTAAACAGCAGTTGAGGATAAAGGCTTTAGAAGGACTGACTTACATTAACAGTTAACACCGGCTTTATAATGCCCTTCTCCATGTCAAGGGAAGGATAACTTAAGAATTTCAGCACAGAATCTTCTTCATAAGCATTGCCTGTACTCTACATTTTGTAGAGAGTAATTATAGATATGATAATACTGGAAGGGATAGAGGATAATGAAGATAAGATGCAGATTGATGCTACATAATCAACTACCAATCCCTGGAAGTACAAGCATTACAGGACAAAACGTACTGACAAGAGCAATTGGCTACACTTCTGCACTGGCATCGTCTGTGTATTCTACTTGTTGGTAAGATTAAATATAGATCTGATCTTTTTTAGTAAATGGTGGGCGAGGGAGATAAGATGCAGAATGCTAAAAAATGAACCAATCCCTCTTCCCATAATACAAGAGTGTTTTGAACACGGGTGTATTGTACAAAACGTTCTTGTATTATGGGACGGAGGGAGTAGCTGTTAATGTAAGTATAGTGATAGACCACGTTCAGTCCTTACAAGAGGATTGCAGAGTTAAACCTCTTCAAAAGCATTGGGTTGATTCTAAATTTGTGTAAGAGTCCATACGGATCTTATAATGTCCACCAAATGGACGATTACGAGGCTAACATTTGCAGTGATGCTACATAATCAAACAACTATGGAAGTAAGTATGGTCATACAGGGCAAGAGGTACTCTAAAGAGCAATGCAATGTGCAGTATAGTTGCGAAATTCTGTGGTCCCTTGAGAACGAATGTTCTTCTGCTAACAGTTTTCGTACAAGTGAGACATTAAGGCAAATGCAGAAATGTAGTTCAAATTGTAATATGATATCATAGACAGTACCTTACGCTGTAGCCGAGACCAATGTGTAACAAGATTATTCCAGTCACCGTCGGATAAATCTAGCACCGGAGACTTTACAGAAATTTCGTTCAGAGGCTTGCCATCGAAGTGCGCTTGCCTCAGGTAGGAACGATACTTCATCAACGAGTGCTTGAAAAGCGCAACCAACTCTTGCTCGTCATCACAATCCAGTTTGCTCCTCGCCTATTTAAAAGAATGAAATATTATGTCTTTTGTCAGCAGAAACATATGCAGTAATGACCATGAATAACATTAGTACATTACTTATGCGTAAGTTGCGAAGGAAGACTGGAAATTGTTCTGTGTCTGCGGTATAATCTTTCCATGAAGGAAAGATGCGCACAAAGTTCCTGACAACAACATAAGCTTCATCTTCTAAACTGGGAAGAAATGGAACAGGGGTCCTATTTGCTGCAGTTGGGGCTCTCTCTGGTTCGAAAAGGGATTTGGCAACTGGATTTGGTGTACTCTTTGCTGGAATGGGGGTTTTGCGTCGTACAGCTGGTGCTATGTCAACTGGCATAATCATACTGTTTGCTGCAGTTGGGGTCTACTGAGTTGGGGCATCAGAAATGACCAGTGTAGTAGGGCTAGAGTCTGCTAGAGTTGGGGTATTTTGTGGGTCAGGTGATATTGCAACTACACCTAATGGGCTATTTGATTTATCAGGTGCCACTACCTTTTCCAAATACTTTGCTTGTGCTCCTCCACGATCAGCAATCGCCCTCTTCCTTTTGAACGTCTGATACACAAGAACAACATTTGAATGGATAAATATGGTATGATGACAGATGGAATATGTACTGAAAATGGATAGATAGGGCGTATTCACATACACGATGTGTAAACTAAGCTAATGGCAGTTCAACAAAGTAGATGCAATGCAAAGCATCAGTTGCAAGATATGTGCGAGCAATGTAACCTTGGAAAGCTAGAGCAAGTACCTTGATGGGTGAATAAGATAGGGCATCTTCCTCTGACTCGTCCACTAGGGAGCTACATTGACTTAGGTCTCCCTCTAGCTCAGAATCACTGTTAGGATCATATTCTGAGCATGAATCTGTAGGTGGAGAGCGTTTGCATTGCATTGCAACCAGACTTGATTTCAGTCCCTTAATGCCAAGTTTGACAGCCATGGCATTGTTCTGGTTTATTCTTTTCATGTGCGCAAGATCATAATCATTATGATGCTGTTCAGAATCTGAGGTTCATGAAAACATAAAAAGTAGCCAGATTATCTATGGAATGCATTGCGGATTCAACTTGGAGAGTGTCTCCCTACAAACCCCTGCATATGCAAAGTTCACCTCCCCAACCGTGCTGACCAGACCACACACAGAAATACAAACCCCTTATGTCTCTATAACAGGCAGACACACATTTGAAAACTGAAGTAGGAACATTAGAATCATATGAAATTCGTATTTGAAAAAATAAACTAAGCAATTATGAGTGGCGTAATGTTTAGCTTCAAGGGTGGAGTGTTGGTAGTGCGACACAAAGCAAGTAGGCAGATTGTATTCCATGTAAAAGATCGAAACCTATGTAAAAGCTGGAAATGATACTTTTTTTCTATACAATGAAGTGTTCGTTACCCACACATGATGGAAGAGATCACATAGAGAAATACTATTCACTCATGTCTACGGTTCCAGTATTTAGAAACAGGGTGGTCCACCCTAAAATAATATTGACAACAAATATGACAAGGCAAGCATAGATGTAGTGAATCAATCATTTACTTGTGAGCTTATTAGGACAAGTATGCGGAATTGTAACTGCAGTAAGAGACCATCCAAAATCTGAATGAAGAAGTTTGTCTAGCACTTATTGTTTGCAACTAACCGACGTGAATAATTGGATATTATATTGAATGAGTAAGAAAGACAAGTAAAATTGTCAACAAACCTGGCTTGCAGTAGTAATCTAGGTCAATGTCTCTACGACCAACAATCCAAAATGACTAGTTTCTGTTCCGAGGGCCGGAATTTTGAAAACCCTGTGAACTTTAGAGGTACTAAAGATTACCAAAATACATCTGAACCATTAAGTGTTGGTAGCACTGAGCACACAACAAACCCTAATGACAATCCTGCCTAATGAGTAATGAATCAATTAGAAAATTGGTGATGAGGAGTGGCTGCTGAGTGTTGAGGACGTATCTCAGGATAAATCGGGTTGGCTTGGTGGGTGCTGCATGCCTGAGCCCTGAACGGACTGGGAAGGTAGGCACGGCGGCGCGCCCGGGCAACGGTGACGCTGTTGGGCGAGCGGCTCCTGGCCTCCTGTTAGTCCGGCGTCTCCTCCTAGAGTCATGCCGTCCGGGGATGGCAAGTCGCCGGCGAGGCAGGCGGCTGGGGGCGAGTAGAGATCGGAAGCGCGCAACAAAACAGAGGGGAATCGGGGCCTGGGACGACCCAAAATCCCAGGGTGGGCCAGCCCACCGCGGGCACCCTGTAGAGATACACACCCGAGCGGCGAACATGCATTTTCAAAACTAATTTAGGAACATTTAGCTGACCAATTAAACAACTCTATTTTAATAATATCAGATTCGTATTTGAACATCTAAGCTTGTTTAGCTTGATGGGTGGAGTAGTGTTATTATGACACGAAGCGCATATTCTGATCGTATAGTGATCATAAAATGGGGAAACTCTAAGCATATTTTTTTTAGCAAAAGAGGGTTTCCCCTCCGATTTCTATTAAAGAAACCACCACGGAACCAACATGATCAATTAAACCCTAAGCATGATCAATTAAACTGTATTATGGCTATGCCATGGCAGATTTGAAGCTGCAAACCGGAGAAATGATATTTAGCATCCATTGTTTGCTTCGAACTAAGAACTAAATTCTAAGAGCTGAAAAGAAAATAGAGTAACCAAGTTAAGATCTATTTTCTGGTTGAGATCAAAAAGTTGAGGAGATATGAAGTACCACCTCTCTTGCGGCACCGTGTAGGCATCGGGGGTGCGATGGCTGTCGGTGGCGTTGAAGCAGATCTGCGACGGTAGACGGGTGCATCGGGGGATAAGTCCCGTTGTGGTGGAAGAGAAGGTCGTGTGAGCGGCCCCGGCAAAGAGGACGACGACACCGATGAAGCGAGAGGACGTGATGCAAGGCTATTGGCCCGTCGCCGTGGATGAGAAACGTCCATCTCTAGAAGTGGACGACGCGGTCTTGGTAGGTGCTCCGGCATGGTGGAGGACGGTGGCGATGGATGTGGTGGAGGACGGCGGCGATGGATGGGGTGGCGGATGGAGGCTGGTGTGGGGATGGGGTGTTCTTGCGCGGACGGTGTATAAATGGGAAAATGGAGGGAGAGGTACGGGGAACCATGTTTTTGGGACGCGCCTGTCTGAAATATGGGAAAGTTACGAACTTAGCCCCTGTTTAAAATTTGGACGTCTCGTCGGTTGGGGATAGGACGGTAATCTCGCATCTCGGCAATATTTGCCCAGAGCGATTTCGGGCGAGGAGAGGGTGGTTGGCGCCCATGGTTGGCGCCCATGGTGTATGAACGGGGCTGACAGGTAGGACTGTTGTGTCACGCCTGAGTGAAGTTACAAACCTACCCCTATTGAAAATATTTGCCTACATCGATGTGGGAGTGGACATTTTGCTGCTTCTTTCGAATTTTGGGAAAATAAGCATCCACATTTACCCTGGTAACTAAATTCGAATCCAGTTTGTATTCCTATATGAATCTTTATAAATCATTCTACGTTTTCTTATATATCTTCAAAAGGACAACAATGATGTATTCCACTATCATATATGAATATGGTTTGCAAATGCCGATACTCAAATTCAGAAACTAGAATCCAGTTTAAGGTGAATTCGAATATTTGGAACACTTCATGTCCAACTCAAATGTCACACGCAGCATAATGTGTACTCCCATTTAGATATGTACACAAGCGATGTATCAAGATTCAAATACCGAGTCAATCAACCAAGAATGTACAGAACTAACATACATATAAACACTTATAGAGTATATGGATCAATAATATCAACTAACATACATAAGCCAGGCCGCTGTACTTTTTTTTGGCTACGACAACATCCTTTTTTTAGCCAGCATCTTGGCCCTTTCCGATGCGTGCCACTTATGGTCCATCTATACTACTACTATTGCTGAATGCACATTCAGCCCGATTGGCATATTTGTTGGTCTGACACAGCAATCCAAATGAAATCTCTCTGAGTCTTATCAATTAATACAGACTTGTGCTCAAATAAAATTACAAACCAAAAAACAAAAAAAAACAATTATTACATGATCTCTATAACAAATGGTTTGATTGATTACATGAACAGACAACACAAAGGTTATTCAACTATGGAAAGAACGTTTCACTTATGATTTACCAAGTAGGAATTTAATTCCCTTTTTTCCTTAAGAACCTTAACTATCTGGTTAGTCTCAGCTTGCTTCGTTTTGAAATCCACCAAATATTTAATGGTCGTCTTGAGTACTGCTTGTGATTGTGCTGTTTGCTTCCTCAACATGTCAACTTCATCTCTAAGTGCAGAAGCAGAATCTCTTTCTACCACTTGTTTAGCCTCTGGAGCATCAGCAGTTGGCAACTCATAATGCACGATTGGGCCGGTGCCACTGCTGTGGGATGATGCAACGTCCATGGGGACCTCGTTCTTTGATCTTGGGCTAACATGTTTTGCCATTAAAGTTCCGATTGGATTCAGAAAAGTTGAAGTTAGCAAAACATCTCAACTAGGAGTTATAACAGCAAACCAGTTAAGCAAACAAGGAATTAAAAAGTTTCAATTGGATGCTGAAAAGTACAGTAGTTATTAACATCATTGTAACCCACTGTTGCAGCAGCAAAGCAGTTAAACAAACAAGTAGATATTTAAGTTAAGGCAAACAGGTAATTCTTAACAGTAAGTATCAAACACATAGATAGGCGCAGTCTACAATATGATTAACAGGCTGTGCCATTATGTAATCAGTAGCAAACTAAATTAAGCCAAGCAACATAATTGAATAATTTTGCAATAAGTGGCTAACTAAAATTCCGAGAAGCAGGTAACTGAACTTACGCTAGTTCTTTGTACAGGCACACTGCAACTTCTTTTTCTCTTACAAGGTTGTATAAAGGAGTCCATGTCATCAATTGCTTAGATACGCAGTCCCAATACTTCTTTCTTCCCACACTACATGGGTAAGTTGAATGGTTATCTAGTAAGATGGTGCGTCCTTGATATGTTATATGAGGACGTGTAGTCAGACTAGTTGTAGCCTAACACATCACACTGGCTTTTACTGTATATTTCATGCGATTACTTTTGGCATATCGAGATCTAAGCAATCTACAATAGGATAAAAAGACTGGCATCCTTCACATTATTGGCAAACTCAGTTCATAGAAACAAGCAATTCAACCATTCTGTGGGTAAATCAAAAGCGTCACTGGAATATTTTTCTCTATCCAATCATACACGGAAAAAGGGGCGACGCCACCATAGGGGCTGGTATGGGCGGCCGCCTCAGGTGGCTGGAAAGTGTGCACCTAGTTTGAGTCGTCCAGGTTGGCCCACGCTAGTTTTGTTTGTCCCAACACACGAGCAGGCAATGTAAAAAATGAAGATTTTTTTTTCAATTTGGATGGGCCAATAACATAAGTGCAAGGCAGGCCCTATAGCAGGCTCGTGGCCCATACAAGCGCCTCCCATATCGATTGACAGCAGGAAAAATCCCAATTCATTCGCTCCAGCCTCCAGTCTGGTTCGCTCCTGACCTAGCCGCCGCTGGACAGACCGACACAGCACTTCCTCGCGCCCTCGTTGGAGGGCGGTTGCCGGGCTTCAAGCAAACGAAAGGACAAGAAGATGAAGATCCAACCCTGGGTGTAGCCTGCGTGGGAGGCAGCGGCGGCAGCACGGGCATGGCATCGAGCATGCGCAAAGGACAGTTGCAACTTGCAAGAGTAGCATGCGCAATGAGCAGGTACATCACATCCCTGATTATATCTAATTCAACTCTTCAATTTCTGGCCAATAGTTAAACCTGACGGTGTTGTAAAACTGCTTGTATGTAGGGAATCTATGAGAAAATGAAACCAATTTCTACTTATTTTATAACTCCCCCCAATCAATACTGAACTGACTGAATCTGATGTATCTAATCATGTTTTCGGTGCAAACATACAAGCTCATGTTGTTCTTGAGCCTGAAGTGTCTAATGAACAGACTGGTAATGAAGGATTTGATGCAAACATTTTACATGCTCCTGGTGATGAACATATAGTGTCTAATGAGGGATCTAATGCAAGGATTTAGTGTCTAATGATGATCTACTATGTTGAGAGAGATAGAGATTTGCACGCATTGATGACAAGCAAATTATAGTGCATTTTCATAGCTTGAGGAAACGTCGAGGCCATCTACCAGAAAGTCCCCGTATCATGACAACATAGCATAAATACTTTTCTAATCTGTTGTTTGAAACTATTGGCATACTTGTGCAGGATAGATATATTGATATGCAGTTTGCACACTGGTTATACGTGCAATTACTCTTTGATATTTTCAGCCAGAGAACGAATAATTCAAGCAGGTACAGACCATGTTTGTAGTCCTTGTACACCATGTTGCATTTTGTGTTTTTTGGTGCTTGAATCATTTAGTGTTTATAATCTGAACTACTTTGGATCATTAGCTGGTTTTCAAAGTGCATGTAGCTTCACATTTCTCAAGTTATGTTGATTTCCGGAGTGCAAGTGCCTTCATATTTTTAAGTTAAATGTTCGCCCCTGGTAACTTGAATTCGTGGATCAGCCACTGCACACAAATCATACACGAATGCCAGTACAAATTAAATGAAATGCAGGGACTTGCGCTAGCTTGTTGTATAGGCTCACTGCAGCTCTGCTTGCACTTGGGATGTTCCATGTACAAGTCCATGTTACCACTTGCTTGGATGTGCAGGCCTTGTGCTCCTTGCATCCCCCTCTGCATTTTTGACACAGCGAATGGTTCATCAAATAAGAGGAATCAACCTTGATGTTGTACCGGAGGACAGATACTTGCAAGGTTATACGGGTGTGCAGGATGTGTACCAGATCCCGTAGCGCCGTCATGCTTCGCTAAAAAATGGATTTTCTTGTTTGAGATGATATCTCCAGAAGAAATAAGAGTTAAAGTCAGAGTTGCATAGGCGTGTAAGCTAAGAGAGCAGTGAAAGGATATACAAACATCGTCGGAACAGTGCACAAGGGAGTGATGTGTGGATACCTAGTTCGGGCCGGCGTTTGGGAATGCTCGCGAGCTAGAGTGCGGGTCACTTCAAAGCCGTTGAGGATGATGCGTTGGCTTTGGCTGGCCGCGCACGGATGCAGATCTTGAGTGGCAGCGGAGCGCTACGATGCGGTGGACGAGACCGTTGGTGAAGCCCCAATGGCCTCGGGGGGCGGAGGTGCGACGATGTGCTCGGTGAAGTAGCCCCGGTGAGCTGGGAGACGGCGTCGGTGAAGCGCACCTGAGGCGGTGGAACTCGGTGTCTGTGAGGCACGTCGGTCGCGGCGGCCGACATTGTCGGTGGACCACCCGGTGTGGTGGACGAGGGCGTAGATGAGGTAGCTCCGGTGCGGTGGTGAAGCGCGACCATCGTCTTCGTCATCGTCATCCGGCACAGAGTTGGGGAACGGTGGGGAAAGAGATGAGACGAGGGCGATTCGAGGGATGGTGGCGAATTAGGGATTTGAGCAATCTGAGCACAGAAGGGGACGGTGGAGAAGAGAGATTTTGCAGGGCTGGAATTAGGGCCGCCAGATATTTCAATCCGAAACGTGGAAGCGCGAACTTATATTGTCGTCGTCCTTTTTTTGGGGGGAGGGGGGGGGGTGGGTGGCTGGGTGCTACGCGTCCGTCCGACACATGCGACCACCCCGACAGGACTATGCTTCGGTGCCTCAAGGCACCTGCCTTTGTGTCCATGACATGTGGGCCCAATAGGTGGTTGGCCCACATGTCAGTCACCCAAGGGCAGTTGCCTTTAAGGCACCAAAGCAGCGTCCACCCCGACACGACCCTGGTCTGCCTGGTGCGCCTACATTTGAGAATGCAAACGAAACAAATCTTCTTTCATTTGCAAACGAATCTGTATGTATTACCATGCCCGTGTTTTCATTGCAATAATTAGTCATTCGAAATGAGATACTCCATCCTTTCACTTTTGTAAGTCGTTTCAGACAACTTAAAATGAACTGTTTTGCGCATTGTCTGAAATGTCTTAAGGTCTTATAAAAGTGAACAGAGGGAGTACTATAAATTAATTAATGAGGAGTTATTTGAAAAAAAAATCGAAACGGTACCCACGCTAACGTGGATTAGAGTTTGTCACATAATTAGTTATTCGAATTAGAGTCTGTGTCACGTAGTCAGTTATTTGAATCAGAGTGTGTGTCACGTAGCGATCTCCAATTCTAACGTGGATTTCGCATTTCACTGTATCCATGCTACTTTTTTTAATACAAATTCATATCTATTTGATGAACACCATGGTAGTGAGAAAGCTTTTGGATGGATTCAAACATATGACCTACAAAATAGCACAACAGATTGAGTCAATGTCAACTTTTCGAAACTTAGTATGGCACGAATTCGAAATAATTACCCGTATGCCTGGTCCTCGGTTCAAATCTTACAATGTACACCGAATTGAAACATCAATATTAAGTCTCGTACTATGTACATTCAAATGTTTTTTTTAGCCCCCCTCCCCCCGCGCACAAATGCTACATACTTCCTGTATCGGTCAATCTTCCTCTCCTAACCACCTTAGCAAGCTATCGGTTTCCAACACACGTTCATTCTTTCTCTCCATGTTTCGATCTCTAAGTCTCTCAACTACACAACCCCTTTTTCCACTCATGTTACCAAATGTATTTACCTCACACACCCGCCATTGCACCCCATACCGAGCTCTCTCTCTCCCCCCTCTCCCTCTCACCCTCTTGCGCTAAATACATGCATTGCCTATCTAGCCCCCCCCAACCTCTCGTGCGCACGCACGCACGTTGTATATCTAGGTCACTCCCTCGAGACTGTCTCACTCTTTCTTTCGCACGGCGGGCCACACTCCCTCAATCTCGCTCTCTTTATCTGAGTCTCGTTTAACCTCGTTTTCTTTCACACACAAATGATATATATATCTCCCTGTTCGGGCCTCGATCGACACACTCTATACTCTCTCACGTAGATTGTCTATCTAGGTCAGTCCATCCAAGCCGCCGCCACTCTTTCGACCTTATGGTGGGCCACGCTCACTCAATCTCTCTCTCTCTCTCTCTCTCTATATATATATATATATATATATATATATATATATATATATATATATATATATATATATATATCGCCATATGTCTCGATTGACCTCGCTCTTTCTCGGACAAAAATGATATATCACCATGTTTGAGCCCAATTCGACCTATTCACATTGTATACTCTCTCACGCACATCGTCTATCTAGGTCACTCTCTCCAACCTGTCTCACTCTTTCGATCGCACGACCCCTATGTGATCGGTTGACCTTGCTTCCTCCCACGCACAAAATATATCTACACGTCTGTGAGTGGATCATCTCTCAAGCTCTATCTTACAGCGCTCACCCTTACCAAAAGCTCAATCGGACAATATCTCTTCGGAGCATATATATTTGTTCAATGAATGTCGGACCACACTCACTTTGTCTCTCTATCTATATGTCTCTCGATTGACTTCGCTTTCTCACACCGTATCTTCCACGCATTGAAGCTACTACCTCTCCATCCCTCACAAAGCCGGAGCTATTTACATTGCGAGGGGCACTCCAACCTTGGATTAATTTGTGTAGGCATTTATTCCGGTCGGTTTAGATTATATTTTCGTAGCATTCGGCCCACAACTACTCCAAACACCGTTGCAACCCACGCAACTCCCCTAGTTGATTTCCCTTTGGCTCGGTCATCGCTCTCTCGCACGTCCTTTCTCGCCTTCAACATCGCACCATGGTATTATTGAAAAAACTATGTTGTTCTCTTTAATTATTATAAATAAGCTACAAAACTACACACTGATAGTCCACTTGGAATGGAACAAATTTCGACCCACAAATTAAAGTGCTACAAACTACACACCGAGGGGCCCACATGTCATGAAACAAATTTGGACCCATATACAAATTAAAAAATAAAGGACGAGGATCGAACATGCGACCAGGCCTTCAAGCCGCACGTCAATAGGCAACATATGTAGAATAGCAATGTTTGTTGTACCCCTTTGTTCACATAATGTTTTTATATTACCACAACCTAATTAATGGATAACATGTAATATTATTTTTAGTACTATTCGCCTTTACTTACTGGTGGGTTCCATGTGTGGTCTCTCTCTCTCCTCCCCTTTTGCGTTTAGACGCACGAGCAAACAGGAAGAACTCGCGGACAATGTTGCCGTTGACCATATCTGGACGCGATCACAAGTCACGGCATCAGTTTCACGTACTAGCAGCACTAGTCAGTGTGTACGTGCAATGCACGTTAATTTGGAAGTATATTAAGTGCATGCGGATATTAACTACTAGGATATTATTTGTGTGTTGTCATGTGATTAGCACTATTTTTGGCATGAAAATAACTGCATGCTAAACATGCTGAGCGCTCGACATTGAAGCAGTCTAGGTCGTTGGATGACAAGGAATACATGTGGCTTGATGACGTTTTATATTTAATTTGATACGGCTCTAGCAGAACATTCAATCGATCAAACCATACATTTCGTTCAGTCTGACTCCGACTTTAAATTATACGACGCTCGATATAAAATAAACGGAAATGATAAACGTTCGGATTTTAAGCATGGCAATCCGAACGTTTTTCATGGAAAATTTAGATTACGCGGCGGTGGCGGGGGCGTCTCGCGGTGGGAAGCGGCTCCTCTACCATGCTCTGTGTGTCATCAAGCCACTGACTGACGGCGACAGCGGCGTCTTGCGCCGTTGTTGGCATACTCTTGGACGTTGGCCTAGCTTCAAGGAAGGCCAAAATGTTTTGGACTTCGGAGCAAGTCAACTGGCAGGAGGAGGCGACTGGCGTTGGTGCAAGGAAGCGGTCGACGGCGGCCATCCATGCCGCTGAGGGGGGCACTGGCACCCGCGCGGGGACAGGCGTTGTCAACGGTGCGGTGGAGACATTCATGTGCACGGGCATCGACATGGGCGCGCACGTCAGTCCACATGCAGGCGCATGCGCTGGCAGGTGCACGGGCACCGGTGCGGGCGTGCGCGTCAGTGCACGCGCATGCGCATGTGCTGGCAGGTGCACGGGCGCGTGAAAGTCAGCGGGGACCTTGTGGAACCCCTTGGCATCAAGCTCGGCGACAATGTGCGGCTCCCAGCCCATCAATGCCACGGGGATGGGTGCTGGCGCAGTCGGGGCGACGGGAGCCAGAACGGGAGCGGGGACAGGCACGGCGTCTTCCCACAAGGCCAGTTCAAGATCGTCCCAAAGCGCCTTATGTTCTTGAGACTCCGGCTGGGTGTCTTCCTCATGAAACTGGAAAACTAAGGGCAGACCATCATGATGCGGCATGGCGTACATTTATGTCAGGCTAGTTGGAGATAGACGACAGGAGAATCGGAAAGGAAGAGAGAGGATTGTAGCGATACCGGGTACTGCGGGGTTGATTTTAAACTGCGGTGCCGGCGACATTAAAAGTGGGAGCAGTTGGGACGACGGTGGGCCGCGGAGCCTGGTCAAAGGGCTCGCCTCCCGGTGAGTCTGCACAGCGGTCTGCTCGCACGCCTCCCGTCGACTCACACGCTTGCTGGGACGGCACCTGCCGATGAGAAGCGGGGACTCGTGGCGGCACATAAACGCCCATGGTTTCAATAGTGAAAGCGTTCGCCTTAACGTTTATGCTCACTTTTGGATTTTCTGAAATTGAAGATCCAGGATTCGAAACAATATCATAACATGTATCATGCAATAAATTTTCAAGTCGTACATCTGTCCTGTTGTATTTCTTAAGAATGGATTTGGTCAAACATTTTGCTTAGTTAAACCTCCTTTCCGGTTTATAGGGCTCAATTCAAAAATCTCACCAACCAAGGTAGATGGTGAGTGGTGGAATAATTGTTGTAGTTTACAAAACTACTCAATTAATGCGCTTGTTTTCCTCCAAAATTGTGTTTACGTATGCATGAATTGCAATGCATGCATGCATAAAGTACATGCATTAGTTAATTTTCTATTAATTCTTGCACGTAATGATTTATTGCATCTTGAAATCTGAACATGTGATGGGGAACAACCAAATTGAGACTTATAAAATGGGAAAACTAAAATTTTGAGATCAGCCCTATAAATTGTAAAAGAATAATCCCTGCGTACTAATGCATTGCCTGATATATTAACTCAAGTACTAGGCACGAAAAAACGGGCTCAATTCTGTGCTCATCCTGGTGTAGTAGTAGTAGTACTAGGCAATGCAGTTGACGGGTGACCTTGACGAGCGGCGACCAAGAGAATTGAACTGTGCTCGGCACGGTAGTTAACATTGTCTAGTTACTAAAGCATCCCTCGGTTGTTCATCGGTAGTCATTATGGACCAGGGACATGAGGGGAATTTCTTAGGGCTGGAATTCTGGCCGCCAGATATTTCGACTTGAAACGCTGAGGCTCGACTGGTTGGGGTTTCCTAATGTGCGTACCACGCACGCCACCGAAGGACACGAGCCCGTTTTTTTAGGATCAACACGAGCCAAGGTCTGGCTGGTACGCCGTTGGGTCCTACCATTCAAGAATACAAAAGGAACCTTTTTAATTGCCGAACGAATCTATGTGTATTACAATACCCGTATTTTCCTTGCAAATACTGATCTCAATGTGGTAATTGATTTATGAGGAGATGTTGAATTAGAGTGAGTTTGTGATATAGTGATCTCAACGTGGATTTCACATTTCATGGTATCCCTAGTAAGTTTTCCAATGCAAATTCATGCCTCTAAAAAGACTAATATTTAGGAACGAAGGGAGTAAAATGTAAGACATTCATGGTCCTCAGTTCAATATTTAAAATGAACATGAAACTGAAACATGAGTATTAAGTCTAGTACTACAGTACATGCAAATGTTGTGTTTAGGCAGAGCTATGATTGTTGGGGCTCAACCCCTCGACCTTAGATAAAATTGTGGAGCTCTGTTTAGGGTTGTTTAGATTATATTTGTCCCCACCCTCCCAACCACCAATTGGTTGTGCATGCCTATACGAGTTGCTTGGAGCTTGTAGATCTAAGATATAGCAGCTCACATAATGTGTCTTAATTTTTTTGCAGGAAGCCTTGATGAGTTTGAGAATTGCACACAATTTGTACAAAAACTACTTAGATGCCCTTTGATCCCATATCCAGCGACCTCGAAGCTCGTATCACCGTAGCATCTAAGATGAAGGAGGACATCATATTCTCCTATATGTAAGAATACCATGTGCTACCACACCTTAGATGCTTTGGTGATACAAGCTCTTGGGAGGCGTTGGATTTGTGACCCAACACCTCCTCGGTGGTTCGAATGGTTTTTTGCAGAAAAGCCCCAAAAGAGTTCGGCCACTGCTTACAAGCACAAAGACTGGTCAGATGCCATTGGATCTCAGATCAAACGACCTCCAAGCTCGAATCACCGTAGCATCCAAGCTGCGATAGCACCTTATGTGTTCTCGCACGGGAGAGTATGAGGTGCTCTCGCACCGTAGATTCTATGGTGATACGAGTTCACTGAGATCTAACGGCCCACGGTAGGAGGTTTGAATGTTTTTGCAATATACGGCTGATAGAGTTTGGGAAATGCGCAGAAAATACAAGTACTATGCATGTGCCATCTGATCACTGATCATACGACCTAGATGCTCATATCACCGTAGTGGGTAATTAAGCTACGGGGAGCACCTAATATGAGCACTGGGGAGCCGTTGGATCAAAGATGCAGCGGCACACACGAGGCCTGAATGTTTTATTTCCAAAAAAAACCTTTGGAGAGTTTGGAAATTGCGCATAATCACAAAGACTTCTCCCAAGCCATTGGATCTCACTTCCAACGGTGTAAAAACTCATATCACCATAGTATCTAAGCTGTGGGGTGGATGTGATATTCTATGCCACTATCATTCTTGTTCGAAAACTTGCAAAATACGTGTAACTCGTGCTGTTACTTGTCTAACCGCGCAAAGTGTTTGTTCAAAAAAACCATCCTACACTAAAATATCGGAACAAGACATGGGGGTCCCACTTGTCATTAATCAAATTTGGACCTAAAACTAACAAATCTGAAAGACGAGATTCGTACTGGCAACCTGCACTACAAAGCGTAAGTCGATAGCCTGAAAAAACGAACGGTTGTTGGCTTTGTCCCATAACTTGATTTTATACGGTACTTGCGTTGAATAGAGTAGAGGGAGTGCCTCATCAATATGTGCATGACCGTTGTCTCACTTACTGGAGGGTCCCAGGTTTGCAATCTCAATCTCTCTTCTCTCCATCGTCTAACCTTTGCACGGGCACACACGAAGAGCGGCGCTAGCTTGCCGTGGTGTTATTACAACTAAAAA
Source organism: Triticum timopheevii (assembly GCA_963921465.1). Classification (NCBI taxonomy): domain Eukaryota; kingdom Viridiplantae; phylum Streptophyta; class Magnoliopsida; order Poales; family Poaceae; genus Triticum; species Triticum timopheevii. The sequence continues at coordinate 542,157,497 of OY997270.1, read as the reverse complement.
AAGCTTGGAAAATAGAAGAATCGCCTAGAACAAGAGACGTTGTGGCTGGTCGAGATGGAGCTAACCGTGCCACGTTTGCATGATGAAGCTGTGTGGCTAGTGGGGTGTTTTCGACCGACTAGCTGGGTCCCAAGGTCAAACCATAGGTACTACGTTTGATATAGTATATTTTTACACGCACATTTTTCCTCCATGCTGAGACGTGGCACACCCTACCGCGCGGTTTCCGGGTCTTCCCGGGTGGTTCACGCATATATTCTTCCTGCCGTGGCACGCCCTACCACGCATTTTCTGGGTCCTCCTCGGTCGTAGCGCCAAAGCAAGTAAATGAGTCGTCAAATCACGAAAGACCACCTTTCCCGCCAAGTACATCAGTGAAGCACGGTGGCTAGCTAGTTGGGCTAGTTCGACCAATTAGCTAGGCCGCCACCACATTTCTTTTTTCACCCCTTTTTTTATCTACTTGCCGGCAGGTAAATTTAAATATCCACCGCGGCGTTGCTCTGGTGTTTAGGTGTGGCAGGATTTTTAATTTTTTGATTGACGGGAGGAGGCGTGGCAGGATTTTTAATTTTTTGATTGATGGGAGCAGGCGCGGCATCAATTAGTCATGATGAATCCGCCTGTAAAAACCCACTGCTCCCTGATGTGAGAAGTCGTCGACTGGTGTTTTACCATGGTGAAAACAAAAAGATTCCTCGCTCCTCGGCTGGCTCTCTCCGCCTTCCCGTAGATTGCATTGCCTTTCAGCCGTTTCACCCCCTTTGCTTCCTCTCCCCATTGCTTCTACCTGGTGCCATGGCGGCGCAGCAGATCACGAAGTCCGAGGTGAGGCGCCTGACACAGGAGCTCCATGCCAAGGATGCGGAGCTCAGGGCCAAGGATGTGGAGCTCCGTGAGCTCAAGGAGGAGAGGAGTGCCATGCTCCTCCGTTATGTGAGGGAGTTCATGGAGCTTCAAAAGCGGCAGGCGTCCACCACAAAGATGCTCGAGGCGTCGGCGGTGTTGCTGCAGAAAGCAGGAGATACGATAAGCCGTCAGGGGAGCCGCGTGGAGCGCGAGCGGGCCGATCGTGACGAGGTCCAGGATCACCTCAGCCACTTGGTGAACCAAGTTGCCACACATGTGTTGCGGCTGCGCGATGCCTACCGTCGTGCCAGCGCGACGATGCCGGCCGTCGGGCTAAACCCGTTCGACCACCCGGTTGACTTCAACGAGCTGCGGCTTCCTGACCTGGTCTCCTTCTTCACCTATATCTCCGAGGAGCTGAGCCGTCTCCGCATGATGGTGGGGAATGAGCTGGACAAGGAGGGGTTGTGGGCTGCCGTCGCCGTTGCCGGGCGAATCCTTTCAGGGCTCCGTCACCGGAATCCATTCGTGCCATTGGACGCCGTCTTTGACGAGCTAGCTCCCGTCGACTGGGAGCGGGCTCTATGGGCGGTTGCACCCTGCATCACCAACGTCGTGCGCCTCGAGAAGCAGAGGGACTTTGGTGGTGTTAAGGCGCCCTCTGCATGGGCATGTTCATGTCTCGGTGCAACATGACCGTTGGATCAAACTCAGACGGTGCAGATCAGTCACTGTAGCACAAAGCGTGTGGGTGTGTTTGGTTGCATTCTCATCTCAATATAGTTGTTTCCTCTTCGTGTATTTTTGTCAACCTACTAGTGTGGACTCATGCACCCTTCATGGTTCATGCACTCTACCAAACACCCAAAAGTGGGTCGAGAAGGGAACTTTTGCTCCCATCCCATGCACCCTTCATACACCCTGTCTAACACTATAGGATGTGCTTCATATGTTTCATGTTTCGTGGAGTACTGTAGCACCATACTCTCCGTGCGTTGTGGACCTAGTTCTGTTAACATTGATCTCACCGTTCATTCTCGACCGGACAGTCGAAAAAGCGGTGCTATGTTACATATAGGAGTAGTTGACATGCGCACAACATCATTTGTTATCGTCAAATCTTACTACACTAGCAACAAGATTGTGTAGTACTGACGTATGAACCACTGCACATGCCTAGTAGTAGGAGCACTGTGTATGTTCAAGTGGCTGCCGTGTTTCGCACTCCTCCGTCGTAAGAGTGGAAACGTTTCTGTAATCATTTTTTCTTCATAATGAAAAATAGTGGACACGCTCTACCGTGCGGATCCTCCTACAGCCATGCACTAAATTACTCACTTTCACCGACGTGTGGGATAGCCAGCACCTGGGTCCACCAGCCATGCACTAAATTACTCCATAGTAGAGTGACGATAGACTACCCTGATCGAACCGCCGCAGTAATGCCCAATGAGCCGTCAAATCAGAAAACCCCTCCTTTCCAGTAGTAAGTTGGACGGACGAAGCAACCATCATTTAACTCTTCTCTCTCAGCTTCCTCTCTTGAAGAAAACCCCCACTCGCTTCGCTTCTCCCTCATCTCGTTCCTCCTTTCACTCTTCTCTCTCAGCTTACTCTCTTGGATGGACGCCGGAGCACCGGCCGACGTGATGTCTATGGCTCTGGCCAAAACCGTCGAGGCTCATGGTACGAAGAAGCGCAAGCACCCCACCGATACTACCACAGACAAGCTCAAAGCCATCGCCCTGTCCAAGCCCCCCTCTCCGGGATCCCTCATTAAGCAAGTCCAGGTAATGTCTCTTGTTGAAAATCTTTTTCTCGATCTTGATCGTGTTTTTTCATCTAACACGCAGTACTAGTACTGGTAGTACAACTTTCTGGGTGATCTTGCATGTGATTTTAGTGTGCCAAATGACGGTTCTAAATTCCTCTTTTGACCAAAACATGCGAGAGGTTGACACTGATTTCTTATAGATTACTTTCAACTACTCCCTCTGTCCCAAATTTTTTGTCTTAGATTTGTCTAGATACGGATGTATCTAGTATTAGATACATCCGTATCTAGACAAATCTAAGCCAAGAATTTTGGGAAGGAGGGAGTAATTTATGAACGTCAATGCTACTCCCTCCGTCCAAAAATACTTGTCATCGAAGTGGATAAAAAGGGATGTATCTAGAACTAAAATACATCTAGATACATATCCTTTTATTCATTTTGATGACAAGTATTCCCAGACGGAGGGAGTACCTTTTAAGAGGGTATATTTGCCTCAGTAACTTGTGTTATGGATATTGCATGTAATCCCTCTGCTCTCATGCCTTTGAAGACATGTTCTAGTGTCTTTGTTCACTCATTTCTGTGCGTATATGTAGTCATATATGGAGTATAATATCGAAAATCATCTTATATTTCTGAACGGAGGTAGTAATAAAATATGATTTATGTTTGAGCTAGAACCAGGTCCGCGGTGGAGATGAAGTTCTCAAAGTCATGCCGTGTGAACTGGAAGACATGATGATGAGTTCTACTGCTGAACTATCCAGCTGCTGTGTCCTTGTCGCCACGTGTCCTAAACTAGTGTTTTCCTGTAGCATTGTTGTCAGGCATGTTCTCGAGGCTGTACTTGACCACAACAATTTTCTGGATGTGCCTTCGATTACGAAGGGTGTGGTTCTTGTAAATCTTCCCATCAAATCTGATGCAGCATGTCTTCATCATCATGTTTATGAGTGTAAAGACCACTCTGTTAGGTTCTCCAAGGTTGACAAGATGGTGATGGTGCATGTAGACATCTCACACGAAGTCCATGGCCTAGTCAATTATGCGGGGTTCATCCCGTAGGTCGGTGGCAAGAAATAGTCTGCAGAGTTTAGTTAGTGCAACTTTGCTTGTCTGTAGTAACTACTATTGTTCAGTACTTGATTTGTGTTTATGAACCCTGTATTGTTTATTAGTACTGCCGCTTTTGGTGTGTGTTCACTCCTGAGAACGCTCTATGTTAATGTCTGTCCACTCAATTCAGTCTGTACATTTTGAAGTATCCAGATCATATTTTTTGTCATGATGGTTTATCAATTATGGTTACACTCCAATATCTGTATGCATTGCAGGGTTTATCGCACCCAACGGGATTTCTAGTCCCATGGATGTTCGGTCCATACGGTTTGTCACGACCTTTGGACTGTCCTGCTTGTGGGAGTAGGCAGGGCCCCTGCATGCCACACGTAGTTGGACGATCAATCTTCTGTTTAGTACTTCAACATAGTGATTTCCTGGTAAGGATTCACTCGTGTCACATCAAGTAAATCTTATTGATTTACTGTCTAAATCTTATTGATTTAATGTCATGTTTTCTTTCTTTTCCTGCAATTTTACGATGCAGGTTTTGCCATGTGACATTCATCAGAGAATAAACCGTTTGGTTTGCTCTACGATGGCTATTTTTGTAGGTTTCACTTATTATGTCGTGTCACTAACGAAGGCACTGTCCATCACTTATATTACTGGAAAAAATTGGATCAGTCTGTTGTCTGAGTACAAGCTGAATCCCTATGATGAACTGCAGTTTGGTTTAACAAAAACGCCACAATTAGTCCTTCTCGCGTTTAAAAGAAGTGAAGAAAAAACTGGATCACGGTCACGGATCCTAGTCAAGTTAGAAAGCTGATCATAGCAGACCAGACACGATGGCCGCTGTCACGCACAGATCAAGCACCGACAGTTGCTCTAGCACTGACAGCGGCAGCAGCATAGTCTGATCCAGCTGAGGATTAGGCACCGACCGCGTCAGCGGATCAGTCTGATCTACCGGATGATCGGGCATCGACACCGGCACCAGCTCTACAAGGAGCACCATCTCCGGCAGCAGCAGCGACTTCGGCACCTGCACCAATACTTGCACTTGCATTTGGTCCGGCCCATGCAGTTGCACCGGCAACAGACTGGGCTGCAGTTCGCACTTCATATACCAAAGTCCTTACAAAAACCGACATGTCCACCTTCTTGGTAAGCATTGGCCGCCCAAGTGCTTCGTTCTTTTTTCTTTCCATGTTGTTTCACATGATTCACTGTGTTGATCTAAATGTTCGGGTATGTCTTCTTGTTTGCAAACAGAGAATTCCTAGAGCAATGAGGGAGTCGTTCAACAATCCGGGCGACCGCGGCCAAGTTTCTCTTACCATGCGCAGCCTTGGTCTGAATGAACCTGCTCAATATACCATAAGTACAAAGGATGGTCGCATGATGATTGATGCTAAAGGATGGTCAAGGTTCAAATCTAAATCATATCTTGCGGTAGGGGATGATGTCAAAATCGAACTTTCTCGGCAAGGAGAGCTGGTCCAAATCAACTTTGAAATTCTTCAGTAGCAGCACGCAACTGCCAAACTGATCTATCCTCCTAAAGATTTTGATGTAATAATCTGGCATGGTGAAACAAGTGTCCTGTGTGTATAAGTAGTACGACAGTTTATTTATCACATGGTATATCATTGATAGAATTGCAACTCTGATTGTTGGTTAGGAATTCTCATTCGATTTCATTCCAACAACTGTCGTGCTTTATTCAATTTTGTGTATTTGCCTTGCGACAGCATCTAAAACCAGCGCAGTACCGATCGCTTGCAATATGAAAAGCACTGAGGTAGAACACATGGGCCCCCAAACATGCAGGGTCGGCCTGCGGCCCAAAGTCCAGAACCGTGAGCCTATCTGAGTATTATATTCTCAGCTGAACCCCCATAAAAAAGCTGAACCCCCATAATGCCCGTGCGTTGCAGAGGGAGTACATTTCTCGGCAAGGTGAGCCTGTGATATAAAAGATTTGTATATTTCTTTACAGAGGGAGTATCTATCTGTCAAAAAATATATTTATGTGTAACTAGTTACTCCTGTCTATCTACTTCCTTTCGCTGATATGTGGGGCAACCGGCAACGGGGTCCACGTGCCATATGCACAAATTAGAGTGCACAACTTCACGGTAGACACACCCCGGTCATAGCGCCGCAGTAATGCCCAATGAGCCGTCAAATCACAACCCCCCTTTCCAGCTTTAGCAGTAAGCTGGACGGACGAAGCGGCAATATTTCACAGGGCCTGAATCCCCTTCTCCCTCGTCTGCTTGTTCAGAGAAAACCCCCGCTCGACGATTGCATAGGGTTTTCTCATGGAGAACCAGGTACGAATTCTTCATCCAGCCCCGATAAATCCAAGTCCCTTGGTCGCAGGTAATCCTAGGATGGCAGCCGCCGCCGTTGATGCATTTTTCTTCATACTGAATCTAGTGTGTTTCAGTTGCAGTGCCCAAAGTGCGAGTACCCTACAGATTTCTGCGCCTTTGACAAGATGCCACACTTGTTCCGTCTCATCCTACCACAACATTTTGAAATGCGCACAGTATGTTCCTAGCATCCTCTTCTCTATCCGGGAGGGTGGGTTTTTTTTGAACATGCTGTGTTCTCATATTATTATTCCTGCAGTGTATTATTTGCTCTGCCAGAACACATGTACTCAAGATGCTCGGCCTTGCCATCATGGAATACACTAGTTTAATGGTCACAGTGAAGACAATCCATGGATATTACTTCCGAGTTGGGTTCATGAACCAAGAAGATCGCTTCTTTTTTATGGCTGAACTTGGATAAACTTTCTCAAGTGTTACAAAATGAAAGTTGGCGCACGAATGTTGATGGAAATAGCAGAACCTGGTCTCATCTTCACTGCGATCTTCCACCCCGACGTCATTCCAATTATTCATCCATGTTAGTTTTGTATCTGGTTCTTGCTTGTTGCCTCGTTTACTTCTTAATCCACCTATTCTGTCTAACTAATCACAATTTAACTTTAGAAGTAGCAACGAATCTCTCACAAAGATGCTACTTCTAACTAATATTTTCTTATAATTGGTGGCACGTGTAGGTTTTTTCAGAGTTAAGCAGTCTGCTCGTTTGTTACTCTGTAATAACTCGGCTGTTACTAATGGCACTGAAGTTGACTGGATTGACATCCACAAGTTCCTACACTTTATTGATCGTCTTGAGGTCTTTGTGGGGCATTTCAATGGTGGAAGGCCACGTGGGATATGTGTGCCACTGCTGCACTCGTTGAACAGGTCCAACTGTGTCGAGAAACTTATGGTATGAGCTGTTTTCTGTTACATATGTTGTTCATAAACTATTGCTTATACACAGTTTTACAGCTGTGATCTTCTTGAAACAGGAACTGCCGAGTTCTATTGTTCCTATACAGATGCCTGACCATGGTCGGGTTAGACTTGCGCTTGGTCACAACATGATGTTTATGTCGACCTACTCAATTCCCCTTGGAGGTGAAAAGATACTTATTCGTGGGTGGTCTCAAATAATGAAGGCCCGTCCATCTTGGAGAATAGGACAGAAGATTATGTTCATGCTTTTCCATGGCTCTAAAGTGAATATCCTATTTATTGACCACGTTGCGAGATGAAGCCTCTTTCAGAAGGTTGTGGATGCGCGGGGTGGCGCCTGGGCCTTGGTTAACTGGGGCTTGGCGGCCTCACCCTTGGTTAACTGTAGGCAAAGTAGCACTATTCGAGGCGTGCTTTGTGCGGTTGAACCTGTATAAGTACTCATACTGCTTTTAGCTTTGGTTGTTAAGTGCCCCTGCTGGTTTCAGTTAAGGTTGTCAAGTACTCCTGCTGCTTTTACAGTCTGTCGTGTTGCTTCAGTCCTATCTTCCTCCAGCCGCCAAAACCAAACCAGCGCCGGCGTTGCCACCTGCTTCCGCCTCCCACGGCTGGCTACGCCTCAGCGCACCCATTGCTGCCCCACCGTCTCCTAAATCGTTAACGTCGACGTCCTCCGCGCGCTTTGGTGCACTCGCCGTGGCGCCGCCCTCTCGCGTTGTCAACATGGTCAACAAACAACAGGAATCGGCAGAAGTACGTGGAGAGGATGACAGTAGGGGCCCACAACGTCAGTGTATGGAAAAATAAAATGCTTCCTCCTAGAGTTTTCCTGACATCTGGGACCCTCGACATTGTGAGCGTATATAGTCAATAGACAAGAGAACAACACAAGATCGGCTGACAGCTAGGACGTAGCTACTCGAGCAGTATTTTTTTTGTTTGGTACTGCTGAGACGGAGCAGGGTTTGAACTGGGCTGTGGCCCATCTAGCCCAGGCTTATATTTTATGTTCACCATGTGACCAACCCGGGTATTTTTTCTTTGTGAAAATGAGCCCAGTTTATTTTTTCTGAAGAATACCCAATCCAGACCTACTTATTTTTCTACGCCCTGATGGGCTGCAACTCTTTTAAGACACCTGCAAATCTTGAAAGTAATATGAAATGGGTTGTAAATATAAAAACATATGACAAATTGGCAATTACTTTATAATTTCTGATTTTTTTTCACATTTTCAGATTCCTATTTCACTGAGCATTAATCTAATTTAAATATATCTTCAAAGTACTCTAAATCTGGCTCGACATTTCGGTATTAAAAATAGTTTGGAACCCACAGAAATATGCGAAATTGGCCCTGGCCAACCAAAAAAAACGACTGCAATAAATTACATAAGAAGTTGCCATGAGCTATATATAAATTATTAAAAAAAGGTAGTGGTTTGACTTGTGGGCCTGTTTAGTTGATGCGTATCCAAGATTTTTTTAGTTATTATATACTACGTCAACAAATGATTCTAGCAGACGTAACCATTGGATGTCATTCCAACGGCCGTCGTGTTGCTTTAATCTCTGATCTTCTTGCTCCAGCCGCTAAAGCAGCGCCGGCGGGACCGCCTCCCGCCTCCCGTGGCCGGCTGTGCTAACGCACAGGCCTCAGCGCCCCCTACTATTCCCACCGCTGGCCAGGGCATCCCTCTACTCACCCACACCCCTTGTTATTCTGCGGCGACGGCAGCCTCACACCGCAATCGAACCGGTGAACCCTCGTACTCCTCTCCGCGCGGGCTTCCACTGCCGTGTCTTCCCCGGCTTCGCGTCGTCCCCTTCCTAGGCCTCGCCGTTGTCCATCGGCGTGGTGCTCTCGGCGTGGCGTGGTCAATGTGGTCAACGACCGACTTCCATCGGAAGAGTACTGTACGTGGTGAGGCTGACAGCTGGGTCCACGGTAGCCGCAAGGAAGTGCCTCCTTATTACACGGAAAATAATTATTCCTCCACCTGAAAGGTGAGACCCACCAGACGGGCCACCTGTATTTCACAAAAAAACGTTTCCCCTGACTGTTGGGACCCACAGGACGGGCCACTGTCAGCTCAGACCCAGAAGTGCCTCCTTATTACGCACAAAAAAAATGAATACCCCCTGCTAGCTGGGACCAACCTTGGTGGGAGGCTGACTTGTGGGCCTACTAAGTTGACTGGGATGGAGGCCTTTGTCAACTTTAGTCAATATATGAACGATTCTAGCTCTAGTGACCGTACGATGTCCATCCAACGGCCGTAGTGCTTCTTCAACCTCTGGTCTACTTGCTCCAGGCGCCCAAAGCAGTGCCGGTCGTGCCGCCTGCTCCTTCCGCCCGTGGCCGGCTGTGATGACGCGGAGGCCTCACCGCCCCCTACTACTCCCACCGATGGCCAGGCCATCCCTCTACGCACCCACACCCCCTGTTATTCTGCGGCGACAGCAGCCTCACACCGCAGCCGAACGAGTGAACCCTCATACTCCTCTACGCGTAGGCATCCACTGCCGCATCTTCCCCGGCTCCGTGTCGTCCCCTTCCTAGGCCTCGCCGTCGTCCACCGCCCTGGTGCTCTCAGCGTGGCGTGGTCAACGTGGTCAAGGAATGGCTTCCAACGGACATGGACTATACGTGGAGAGGCTGACAGCTGGGTCCACGGCCGCAGCAAGGAAGTGCCTCCTTATTACACGCAAAATAATTATTCCTCCACCTGACAGCGGGGTCCCACCGGACGGGCCACCGTATTTCACAAAAAAAACATTCCCCCTGTCTGCTGAGACCCACCAGCTACATCTTCGCACACAAGGAAGTGCGTCCAAAAAAAACGATTCGCCCCCTGACTACTAGGACCCACCAGCTACATCTTCGCACGCAAGGAAGTGCGTCTGGGCAAAAAAAATAAAACGAAATGCCCCCCTAATTGCTGGGACCCACCAGCTACATCTTCGCAGGCAAGGAAGTGCCTGACAGTCGGGACCCACCTGGTCGAAGCGTACGTAGCGTTGTCATTCTGGTCGATGTAGAGGTGCGCACGTGTCATAGGAGAGGCGCGCACGGGTCGTAGTAGAGGCGCGCACGTAGCATGTACACGTACGTACAGCGACGAGGGTGCAAGAAAGAATATACGGCCACGTATGTACATACGGGTAGGGTCTCGAATGCCTACTCGCGCATACGTACATGGCTGGGTCGGAATGGAGAAACAACATTGCCGTCGTGTTCATGGGGAGCCAACCGGCTGGGTCAGAACGGAATTCGTGGTCGTGTTCATCGGGAGGGCTTGGATGGAACAGGCGATGGAAACGAGGCCCGGCGTACCGCACAACGAAGGAAACGGACCTCCTAAGTTCGGAACGGGGTCCTGTTGATCGGGAGGGGTGTGGCGTACCGCAAAATGGAGGAAACAGACCTCCTACGGTCGAAACGGGGGTCCTGTTAATCGGGAGGGGTGTGGCGTACCGCAAAACGAACGAAACAGACTTGTGTTGGAGCGCTACGGTCGAAACAGGGGTCCTGTTCATTGGGAGGGGTGTGGCGTACCGCAAAACGGGACTCCACGGGATACTGTTCATCTCCACCATCGACCTCCTCCAGCCTCCACGGGCTACCGTCGACCTCCTCCAGCCTCCACAGGCTCCTGTTCATCCAGCCTCCACCACGCGCTACTCCACCGGCTACTGTTCAACCACCCCTCCACCGTCTACTGTTCATCCATCCCTCCACTGTCTACTGTTCATCCAACCCTCCACTGTCTACTGTTCATCCAGCCCTCCACACCACGGGGTCCTGTTCAACCACCCCTCCACGGCCACCCCTCCATCGTGTACTGTTCATCCAGCCCTCCACACCACAGGGTCCTGTTCATCCAGAGGCAACGCCACCGCTCACTGTTCATCCACCCCCACCCCCCCAACGCTCACTGTTCATCCAATCGATCGGCTTCAGTTAGCAGCAGTAGCAAAGGAATCACTCCATCGGCTTCAGTTAATATCCATCGATCGGTCGTTCGGGTTCAGTAATGCGTAGCCTGCAGTGCAATCTCTCGGGTTCAGTTAGAGCCCAACGCCTCGCTCGGGTTCAGTTAGAGCCAACGCCTCGCACGTGTACGAGAGAAACGTGCATCGCTCGGCCCCCGACCTCCCACCGTAACCGGCAACTCCCTGAAATTTTCCTCCCCCTCGCTTCTACCACGGTTTTTTCCGTCATGGATGGCCCAAAGAATGTCATGCAGCTACGTCTCCGGCCTGCCCAGGATGAAAAGCCCATTTTATGTCATGATTTTTTGTCATAGAAGTAGGAGCCCACCACATCTATGATGATACCAGGTTTTGTCACAATTATCGTCATAGAAGTGTCATATGTATGATAGAAAAAAAATCGTTCGGCCCAAAATGTCACGGATGTGTCTTTTTTTTGTAGTGTGGGGAGACTCAGCTGGGTCTTGCTATGCATACTCCGTGTCTATGGCGGAAGGAGCACATCAAGCTTTTGAACTTCACGGCTCCTGCTAGTCAGCTGGGCACTCTGCCTCCTCCTCCTCCTCTGGCGAGTGATCAGGGCACTCCGCCTCCTACTCCGGTGAGTGAGGGCGGCAGTACTCCAGGTCCTTCTCCACCAGCTCCGGCGCATCTGAGCAGCCCGCCTCCTGCTCCGGCGCGTGAGGGCGGCAATACTCCACATCCTTATCCGCCTGCTCCGGCGCGTCCGAGCGGTGCGCCTCCTCCTTCGTCGCCTCGTAAGCGACGGTGGAACATAGACGCCGCCACTCCGGCTTCTCCGGTGCGTCGTAGCAGTCCGCCTCCGGCTGCTCCGCCTCTTCAGCAACAAAAGAAGACAGCCGCAGCTGCTCCGGCTGCTCCAGCATCTAGCAGTACAACCATAGGCGGGAGGCTAGCAGAACGAAGAAAAGGGAAACAAATTCCCCAGCTTGGTGAACAAAAGAAGCAATCGTGCCCCCCGCTCAATGTGTCTAGCGATATCGTCGCTAATCTTCTAGGGTTGCTGCCCGGTTATACCAATCTTGGAGATTACATGACCGAAAAGGATGCAATAATTTTTGAAACAATGGAGGTGGACACATTAAGATTCGAGCATGGGAAGCCTCTCATCATACCTGGTACTTCCCTATCAACGATGATGCGAAGATTCCATGATTGGTACATGGACATCTGCAGGAAGTCTAGGAAAAATACTTTGTCGCTATCGGTTAAAGAGGAGCACGACCTCGTTGGAATTGATGTGTTGTTAGTTCCATATGAGGAGTTCTTCCAGTTTTTCAATCAAAAGGCCATCGATAAAACAATCATCACTTGCTATTGTTTGTAAGTACTACTTCTCTGTAATTAGTTAAGTCTCTATATATAGCTCAGCTCTTTCATTGCATGTATATATAATTACCCTCACTATATTATGCAGATAGAAGATCGCCGAATTGAAGAACAGACAAGTAGGTGATATTGGGTTCATTAACACAAATCTCATGGATGAATGGAGTGTTAAACATGATGCCAGACAAACCGATGCCAAGTTGCTCGCATCGTTACTTCGAAATCAAAACAAAGCTACAATACTCTTTCCTTATGGATACAAGTGAGTGTTACTATCTTGTGCATATTTAGTTTCCCTTATCACTCGAGGTTATAGTAATGTAATTGATGAGTTATGCATGCGTGTGCAAATTCCACTTTATTCTGCTAGAGATTAAGCTTGAGCGGGACTAGTAACCGTCATAGACTCCAAACGAAAAAATCCGGAGGAGTATGCGACCATGACTAACATGCTTGGGAAGTAAGTTCAATCGATCATTATCGCACAATATCGGCAACTTTGTTCATTTCCTGATATCAAGTAATTGTTTTCTTTGTCTGGCAGGGTTTGGAAAAAGTTCACCGCACAAACTTCGGGACTGCCAACGCAACTGTGATTTGACCAGCCGAAAGTATGTAGTAGCTACTAGCTAGTTTCGCGCATCTCCCATTGATTCTAGCTAGTTTCATCAATACCATTCAGCACGCTTGCTTATCAATTTGATTGACCTCTATTTATTGTAAAGTGGTTGTGGCAGGAACCCGAGAATGATTTGTGTGGATACTACATTTTCGAGTTCATCCACCACACCACCTGTGAGCGGGGCTACTCTAAACAACAATATGAAGTGTGTAAGCAATGATATTCACAATTTTATTTTAGTACCATCATTTGTGTTCAGTTTCATTCATATATATGTATTGAACCCCTTGTTAAAATTAGATGTGGCAGATGCGGGATGAACTCCTACCACAAGATCGCATACGAGCAATTCAAGAGGAATTGGCGGGATTCTTTCTTGACCACGTCATCGACAAACACGGAGAATACCATGTCAAAGTTGAGTTCAGATGTTAGGGGACGTAAGAGATCTTATATTGTACATATATATATATATATATATATATATATATATATATATATATATATATATATATATATATATATATATATATATATATCCAGTAGCGTCGGATAGATATACGAAAACTTGTTGTTCGACCAATCTATCGGAGAAGGAGAGGTCGATCACTTCTCTCTATGTAAATGTTCATGATGATCTTCTGTACTTAATGGTTTCCTTCATTTGCTTACTAGCTAGCTAGCGTGTCAAGTCTATACGTAGCGTCGACCAAGCAAAGAGATAAGAGAGGACACTCATCTCTATTGGCGAGCTAACACAATATATTAAACCCCTAAATTAACCCTACAAAACCCCCAAAACGCCCCCAACCCCCCTTCAGAAAAAAAAACACAGCCACTGAACTGCTGACGCGTGGAAGCCTTTTGGTCCCGGTTGGTGGCACCAACCGGGACAAAAGCCCCCCCCCCCCCCCCCCCCCCGCCTGGGAAAGCCGCTCCGGCCACGTGGAGCCCCATTTGTCCCGGTTCCCGACCAAACCGGGACTGAAGGTGTAGGGCTTTAGTTACGATATTTTAGTCCCGGTTCAGGAACCGGGACAAATGGCCCCCACGAACCGGTTCGAATGGCCTGTTTTCTACTAGTGCTCCCCCCTCAAGAGGCACGCCACGAGCGTGCCCCAACACCTAGTAATGTGTCAAACCTGGCAACCTGGCAACCTAGATAGTTGCTTAATAAGGTGCAAGCTCATCGACTATCTCGCCGACTCTGGATGGTTGTAAAAAAAGTAAAGAATGAGTTGACCACGATGCTTGCAGTGGCAGTGATATTGTCACCACCAACCACACAATACAATTACTGGATTGCAGGTGGATGAGGCAAATCTTATGCTAAATATATATATATATATGATTGATAACCGGATTAACTGGCAACCTTTTCTTGCCTCGACACATTTGCAACACATTGTCTCAGCCAATGATTTGATATAATAGACCATTCATGCTCAGTGAGAATCAGTCAAAATTTGTACACACCTTGGAAAGGACTCAAAAGTAGTTTTTCTTGTACCTTGATGGAGAAAAATGCAAGTAGAAATAGTGTAAACAAATTTTTAGTTTCATTTTCTAGGATTCTTAATAGATTGACACGCCCCTTGATGTCATTCATAGCAGTGTATACCAGCAAGATTGAATGCTGGCGACTTATATATTGTGTCTCTATAGTGTACAAACCTGAGACTAAGATCTCTTTGGCCACAATTTCTCTTCCTAATGCCTTCCGTTCAAAAAGAATAAGCAGCGACTGCTTGTTAATCATCGACTTTGGCAATATGGGTTGTTCTATGAGTGCAACCAAAGATATAGACTTCATTTAATTAACAAGGTCAATAATCAAGTTGAAGTTGAGTTGTGCATGTGCAGACACATAGAACAACGTGCAAGGTAGCCTAGCAAAAATTGCAATATTAATAACTAATCATTAATCTGTATATACCGAAAAGTGTGCATTCAATGGATTAAACGAATATGGGCACGAGAATGGAGGGATTACCGCTATGTAACTCCCAAATACATGAAGAAATTCGCAGTAAATTCTCCATCCCGAGGACCTCCACTGGCACCAGGCCAAGAAGCTGATCCCTCCAGCATCAGAAGAGGTGAGGAATTTCCTAAAGAACAGGCCAAGATCCAAAGGAAATTGGAAAAAGTAGCAAAGGAAGCAGTGAAGAAATTCAATGAAGATTCTGCTGCTGCTGCTGCTGAAGCATCTGCTAGTCAGCCTAGAAAGGCTATGAAAAAGAAATCTGTAGTGAAGCCAACTTCCTCTGCAATGACCTCACGGACCAGCTGCTCAATGCCCTCACGGCCCAGCTCATCAAAACCCTTAGGGTCTGCTGCTCAAGAAAAACCCTCAGCTGCACCTTCAAAGTCCTCAGTGCTAGTACATCTTGCCACGTGCCAATGGAAGGCAAGATTTTCTATTGCTTCAGGAGCTTCTGCAAGTTCCTCAGCACAGCCGCAACTGCTGAAAAAAAGGTCACTGTTGGACGCGGCACAAGGCCAAGTCCTAATAAGAAGCAGGTCGCCTTTGAAGTTCCATCATCTAAAGACGAAGCTGATGATGAAGAGCTTGCTCAAATCATCAAAGACAGGCAAAGCCGGGCCGCTAGTGCCAAAGGCAGTGCTGTGCCGCTGTTCTGGATCCGAAGAAGATCCTCAACTACATTGATCTGTGGCAGAAAGATCCCAACACTCCCCTTCTTGATCCGAACCTCACACCAGGCCAAAGTCACGTATTGACTGCTTTCATAGCTGAAGAAAAATGGAAGTTTGAGAAGGCCAGATATGTGAAGAAATCTTAGTACAGAAAGGAGCACTATTTGAAGAAGAATGTGCTGAAAATGACAACTGAACAACTTGTGACTTTACAGTCAGAGATCAAGGCTCTAAGTGAAAAATTTGACGCCTACAAAGCTGAATGGATTGGAGCCAATGTCAGATTCATCAAACTGGCTAAAGGCCCACGCCCAATGTTGCTGGTGAAGCGCAACAAGATGTTCCTCAGGGTGAGGCATCTGCTCATCCCACTGAAGACCATGCCAGCATCGCTGATGAAAATCAGGGTGCTTAAGAAACTAAAAGTACCAGGGCTGATGATAACATTCCAATGCCTGAAGAAACTACCAGGGCAACCACTAGCGTTGCGCCTAAAGAACAATACAGGCCAGCTGAAGCATCTGACGCTGCGTCTGAAGAATCTAAACAAGTGAGGACAACTGCATCCATTGCGCCTGAAGAAACTGCACCAAATTCCTCTGCTTGCACCAACCCCAAGTCCTATCCTTCCTTCTCCATCAGAAGCGAAGAAAACCAGGGATGCAGAGCAAGCAGCGAAGAAAAGGAAAGCATCTGCTACTTTAGAGTCTTCAGAACCAAAGAAGATGAAGGCTTTGACAAGCTCGTTTGAAAATCCTATAGATGTTCCTGTTTTAAGCATGCCATCAAAGGAGATTGTTCCCTTTGATGAGGATTATGAAATTCCTGATGAATCAGATGAGCATGATCCTTTTGTTTCTTCAAGAGAGCAGTTGGATGAAGAAATTGAAGCTGAACATGCAATTTCAACTCCATTGGTATCATCGCCCATGCCTCAGTTCATAGCTGAAGAGGCATGCGTTGAGGAAGTTGATGAAGATGATGAAGACGTGGATATTGGGTGTTCCACTCCTATCATGAATGATGACTTCTGGGAAAGTCATCACCCCAATTCACCACTATTCACTCCTCTACAACAAATTCCTCAGTCCCTGGTTCAGATAGAAGAAATTCATACGGGCTTTGAAGAACATCATGAAGGAAATATGCCCTAGAGGCAATAATAAAGTTATTATTTATTTCCTTATTTCATGATAAATATTTATTATTCATGCTAGAATTGTATTAACCGGAAACATAATACATGTGTGAATACATAGACAAACATAGTGTCACTAGTATGCCTCTACTTGACTAGCTCGTTTATCAAAGATGGTTATGTTTCCTAGCCATGGACAAAAGAGTTGTCATTTGATTAATGGGATCACATCATTAGGAGAATGATGTGATTGACATGACCCATTCCGTTAGCCTAGCACTTGATCGTTTAGTATGTTGCTATTGCTTTCTTCATGACTTATACATGTTCCCGTAACTATGAGAATTATGCAACTCCCATTTACCGGAGGAACACTTTGGGTACTACCAAACGTCACAACGTAACTGGGTGATTATAAAGGAGTACTACAGGTGTCTCCGAAGGTACATGTTGAGTTGGCGTATTTCGAGATTAGGTTTTGTCACTCCGATTGTCGGAGAGGTATCTCTGGGCCCTCTCGGTAATGCACATCCTTATAAGCCTTGCAAGCAATGTGACCAAATGAGTTGGTTATGGGATGATGCATTACAGAACGAGTAAAGAGACTTGCCGGTAACGAGATTGAACTGGGTATTGGATACCGACGATCAAATCTCGGGCAAGTAACATACCGATGACAAAGGGAACAACGTATGTTGTTATGCGGTTTGACCGATAAAGATCTTCGTAGAATATGTAGGAACCAGTATGGGCATCCAGGTCCCGCTATTGGTTATTGACCGAGAATGGTTCTAGGTCATGTCTACATAGTTCTCGAACCCGTAGGGTCCGCACGCTTAACGTTACGATGACAGTTTTATTATGAGTTTATAAGTTTTGATGTACCGAAGTTTGTTCGGAGTCCCGGATGTGATCACGGACATGACGAGGAGTCTCGAAATGGTCGAGACATAAAGATTGATATATTGGATGACTATATTCGTACACCGGAAGTGTTCCGGGTGATTTCGGAGAAAACCGGAGTGCCGGAGGGTTACCGGAACCCCCCCGGAGAGTTAATGGGCCACATGGGCCTCGGTGGGAAGAGCGAGGGGCGGCCATGAAGGGCCGCGCGCCCCCTCTCCCTCTGGTCCGAATTGGACTAGGAGGGGGGCGGCGCCCCCCTCTTTCCTTCCCCTCCTCTCCCCCTTCCTTCCCCTCCTAGTAGGAGTAGGAAAGGAGGAGTCCTACTCCTAGAGGAGGACTCCTCCTCCTGGCGCGCCCAACAAGGGCCGGCCGGCCTCCCCCCTCCCTCCTTTATACACGGAGGCAGGGGGCACCCCATAGAGACACAAGTTGATCTACGGATCGTTCCTTAGCCGTGTGCGGTGCCCCCCTCCACCATATTCCACCTCGGTCATATCGTCGCGGAGTTTAGGCGAAGCCCTGCGCCGGTAGAGAATCATCATCGTCACCACGCCGCCGTGCTGACGGAACTCATCCCCGAAGCATTGCTGGATCGGAGCCCGGGGATTGTCATCGAGCTGAACGTGTGCTGAACTCGGAGGTGCCGTATGTTCGGTACTTGGATCGGTCGGATCGTGAAGATGTACGACTACATCAACCGCGTTGTCATAACGCTTCTGCTTACGGTCTATGAGGGTACGTGGCCAACACTCTCCCCTCTCGTTGCTATGCCATCACCATGATCTTGCGTGTACGTAGGAAATTTTTTGAAATTACTACGTTCCCCAACAGTGGTATCAGAGCCAGGTTTTATGCGTTGATGTTATATGCACGAGTAGAACACAAGTGAGTTGTGGGCGATATAAGTCATACTGCTTACCAGCATGTCATACTTTGGTTCGGTGGTATTGTGAGATGAAGCGGCCCGAACCGACATTACGTGTACGCTTATGCGAGACTGGTTTCACCGCTACGAGCACTCGTTGCTTAAAGGTGACCGGCGGGTGTCTGTCTCTCTCACTTTAGTTGAACCGAGTGTGGCTACGCCCGGTCCTTGCGAAGGTTAAAACAGCACCAACTTGACAAACTATCATTGTGGTTTTGATGCGTAGGTAAGAACGGTTCTTGCTAAGCCCGTAGCAGCCACGTAAAATTTTGCAACAACAAAGTAGAGGACGTCTAACTTGTTTTTGCAGGGCATGTTATGATGTGATATTGTCAAGACGTGATGCTATATTTTATTGTATGAGATGATCATGTTTTGTAACCGAAGTTATCGGCAACTGGCAGGAGCCATATGGTTGTCGCTTTATTGTGTGAAATGCAAACGCCCTGTAATTGCTTTACTTTATCACTAAGCGGTAGCGATAGTCATAGAAGCAATAGATGGCGTAACGACAACGATGCTACGATGGAGATCAAGGTGTCGCGCCGGTGACGATGGTGATCACGACGGTGCTTCGAAGATGGAGATCACAAGCACAAGATGATGATGGCCATATCATATCACTTATATTGATTGCATGTGATGTTTATCCTTTATGCATCTTATCTTGCTTTGATTGACGGTAGCATTTTAAGATGATCTCTCACTTAATAATCAAGAAGTGTTCTCCCTGAGTATGCACCGTTGCGAAAGTTCTTCGTGCTGAGACACCACGTCATGATCGGGTGTGATAGGCTCTACGTTCAAATACAACGGGTGCAAAACAGTTGCACACGTGGAATACTCAGGTCATACATGACGAGCCTAGCATATACAGATATGGCCTCAGAACACGGAGACCGAAAGGTTGAACGTGAATCATATAGTAGATATGATCAACATAGTGATGTTCACCATTGAAACTACTCCATCCCATGTGATGATCGGACAAGGTTTAGTTGATTTGGATCACGTGATCACTTAGATGACTAGAGAGATGTCTATCTAAGTGGGAGTTCTTAAGTAATATGATTAATTGAACTTGAATTTATCATGAACTTAGTCCTGGTAGTATTTTGCAAATTGTGTTATAGATCAATAGCTCGCGTTGTTGAGAGATATGAAGTCTCCAACAAGTTCTATAGCTAAAAGATGGAGGAGAATCGCTCAACTAGTGAGCATGTGCTCAAATTGTCTGGATACTTCAATCGCTTGAATCAAGTGGGAGTTAATCTTCCAGATAAGATAGTGATTGACAGAATTCTCTAGTCACCATCACTAAGTTACTAGAACTTCGTGATGAACTATAGTATGGAAGGGATGACGAAAACAATTCCCGAGCTCTTCGTGATGTTGAAATCGACGAAGGTAGAAATCAAGAAAGAGCATCAAGTGTTGATGATTGACAAGACCACTAGTTTCAAGAAAAGGGCAAAGGGAAAGAAAGGGAACTTCAAGTAGAATGACAAGCAAGTTGTCACTCCCACGAAGAAGCCCAAAGCTGAACCAAAGCCTGAAACTGAGTGCTTACACTTCAAAGGAAATGGTCACTGGAAGCGGAAATGCCCTGAATATTTGGTGCATAAGAAGGATGGCAAAGTGAACAAGGGTATATTTGATATACAGGTTATTGATGTGTGACTTACTAGTGATTATAGTAGCTCCTGAGTATTTGATACTTGTTCGGTTGCTAAGATTAGTAACTCGAAACAGGAGTTACAGAATAAACAGAGACTAGTTGAAGGGGAAGTGGTGATGAGTGTTGGAAGTAGTTCCAAGATTGATATGATCATCATCGCACACTCCCTATACTTTCGGGATTAGTGTTAAACCTAAATAAATGTTATTTGGCATTTGCGTTGAGCATGAACATGATTTGATCGTGTTTATTGCGATACGGTTATTCATTTAAAGTTAGAGAATAAGTGTTATTCTATTTACATGAATAAGACCTTCTATGGTCATACACACCAACGAAAATGGTTTGTTGGATCTCGATCGTAGTAATACACATATTCATAATATTGAAGCCAAAAAGATGCAAAGTTAATAATGATAGTGCAACTTATTTGTGGCACTGCCGTTTGGGTCATATCGGTGTAAAGCGCATGAAGAAACTCCATAAAGATGGATTTTCGGAATCACTTGGTTATGAATCATTTGATGCTTGTGAACCGTGCCTTTTGGGCAAGATGACTAAAACTCCGTTCTCCGGAACAATGGAACAAGCTACTGACTTATTGGAAATAATACATATCGATGTATGCAATCCAATGAGTGTTGATGCTCGTGGCAAGTATCGTTATTTTCTGACCTTCACAAAATGATTTGAGAAGATATGGGTATATCTACTTGATAAAACATAAGTCTGAAATAGTTGAAAGGTTCAAAGAATTTCAGAGTGAAGTGGAAAAATCATCATAACAAGAAAATAAAGTTTTTGCGATCTGATCACGGAGATGAATATTTGAGTTACGAGTTTGGTCTTCAATTAAAACAATGTGGAATATTTTCACAAACTCATGCCACCTGGAACACCACAACTTAATGGTGTGTCCGAACGTCATAACAGTACTTTATTGGATATAGTGCAATCTATGATGTCTCTTATCGGTTTTACCACTATCGTTTTGGGGTTGTGCATTAGAGACATCTGCATTCACGTTTAAAAGGGCACCATCTAAATCCGTTGAGACGACACCGTATGAAATATGGTTTAGCAGTAAACCTAAGCTATCATTTCTTAAAGTTTGGAGTTACGATGCTTATATGAAAAAAGTTTCAACCTGATAAGCTCAAACCCAAATCGGAGAAGTGCGTCTTCATAGAATACCCAAAGTTAACTATTGGGTACACCCTCTATCACAGATCGGAAGGCAAGTTATTCATTGCTAAAAATGGATCCTTTCTAGAGAAGGAGTTTCTCTCGAAGGAAGTGAGTGGGAGGAAAGTAGAACTTGATGAGGTAACTGTACCTGCTCCCTTATTGGAAAGTAGTTCATCACAGAAATCTGTTCCTGTGACTACTACACCAATTAGTGAGGAAGTTAATGCTGATGATCATGAAACTTCAAATTAAGTTACTACAGAACCTCGTAGGTCTTCCAGAGTAAGATCCGCACCAAAGTGGTACGGTAATCCTGTTCTGGAAGTCATGTTACTAGACCATGATGAACCTACGAACTATGAGGAAGCGATGATGAGCCCAGATTCCACGAAATGGCTTGAGGCCATAAAATCTAAGATATGATCCATGTATAAGAACAAAGTATGGACTTTGATTGACTTGCTCGATGATCAGCAAGCCATGTTAAATAAATGGATCTTCAAGAGGAAGACGGACATTGATAGTAGTGTTACTATCTACTAAGCTCGACTTGTTGCGAAATGTTTTCAACAAGTTCAAGGTGTTGAATACGATGAGATTTTCTCACTCATATCGAAGCTTAAGTCTGTCCGAATCATGTTAGCAATTGCCACATTTTATGAAATCTGGCAAATGGATGTCAAAACTGCATTCCTTAATGGATTTATTAAAGAAGAGTTGTATATGATGCAACCAGAAAGTTTTTCTCAATCCTAAAGATGCTAACAAAGTGTGCAAGCTCCAGCAATCCACCAATGGACTGGTGCAAGCATCTCGGAGTTGGAATATACACTTTGATGAGTTGATCAAAGCATATGGTTTTATACAGACTTTTGAAGAAGCCTGTATTTACAAGAAAGTGAGTGGGAGCTCTGTAGCATTTCTAATATTATATATGGATGACATATTGTTAATTGGAAATGATATGGAAATTCTGGATAGCATGAAAGGATACTTGAATAAGAGTTTTCCAAAGCAAGACCTCGGTGAAGCTGCTTACACATTGAGCATCAAGATCTATATAGATAGATCAAGACGCTTGATAAGATTTTTCAATGAGTACATACCTAGATAAATTTTTGAAATAGTTCAAAATGGAATAGTCAAAGAAGGAGTTCTTGCCTGTGTTACAAGGTGTGAAGTTGAGTAAGACTCAAGACCCGACCATTGCAGAAAATAGAAAGAGAATGAAAAGTCATTCCCTATGCCTCAGTCATAGGTACTATAAAGTATGCTATGCTGTGAACCAGACCTATTGTATACCTTGCTCTGTGTTTGACAAAGGAATACAATTTTGATCTAATAAGTAGATCACTGGACATGGGTCAAGAATATCCTTAGTGAGGACTAAGGAGACGTTTCTCGATTATGGAGGTGATAAAAGAGCCCGTCGTAAAAGTTACAACGATGCAAGCTTTTACACCAATCCAGATGACTCTAAGTATCAATCTGGATACATATTCAAAGTGGGAGCAATTAGCTAGAGTAGCTCCGTGCAGAGCATTGTGGACATAGAATATTTGTGAAATACATACGGCTCTGAATATGACAGACCCGTTGACTAAGCTTCTCTCACGAGCAAAACATGATCATACCTTAGTACTCTTTTGGGTGTTAATCACATAGCGATGTGAACTAGATTATTGACTCTAGTAAACCCTTTGGGTGTTAATCACATAGCGATGTGAACTAGATTATTGACTCTAGTAAACCCTTTGGGTGTTGGTCACATAATGATGTGAACTATGGGTATTAATCACATGCAGATGTGAATATTGGTGTTAAATCACATAGTGATGTGAACTAGATTATTGACTCTAGTGCAAGTGGGAGACTGAAGGAAATATGCCCTAGAGGAAATAATAAAGTTATTATTTATTTCCTTATTTCATGATAAATGTTTATTATTCATGCTAGAATTGTATTAACCGGAAACATAATACATGTGTGAATACATAGACAAACATAGTATCACTAGTATGCCTCTACTTGACTAGCTCGTTTATCAAAGATGGTTATGTTTCCTAGCCATGGACAAAAGAGTTGTCATTTGATTAATGGGATCACATCATTAGGAGAATGATGTGATTGACATGACCCATTCCGTTAGCCTAGCACTTGATCGTTTAGTATGTTGCTATTGCTTTCTTCATGACTTATACATGTTCCTGTAACTATGAGAATTATGCAACTCCCGTTTACCGGAGGAACACTTTGGGTACTACCAAACGTCACAACGTAACTGGGTGATTATAAAGGAGTACTACAGGTGTCTCCGAAGGTACATGTTGAGTTGGCGTATTTCGAGATTAGGTTTTGTCACTCTGATTGTCGGAGAGGTATCTCTGGGCCCTCTCGATAATGCACATCATTATAAGCCTTGCAAGCAATGTGACCAAATGAGTTGGTTACGGGATGATGCATTACGGAACGAGTAAAGAGACTTGCCGGTAACGAGATTGAACTGGGTATTGGATACCGACGATCAAATCTCAGGCAAGTAACATACCGATGACAAAGGGAACAACGTATGTTGTTATGCGGTTTGACCGATAAAGATCTTCGTAGAATATGTAGGAACCAGTATGGGCATCCAGGTCCCGCTATTGGTTATTGACCGAGAATGGTTCTAGGTCATGTCTACATAGTTCTCGAACCCGTAGGGTCCGCACGCTTAATGTTACGATGACAGTTTTATTATGAGTTTATAAGTTTT
Organism: Triticum timopheevii; assembly: GCA_963921465.1. Lineage (NCBI taxonomy): Eukaryota > Viridiplantae > Streptophyta > Magnoliopsida > Poales > Poaceae > Triticum > Triticum timopheevii. The sequence goes on along the minus strand of OY997270.1, from coordinate 542,133,268 downwards.
GATGTACCGAAGTTTATTCGGAGTCCCGGATGTGATCACGGACATGACGAGGAGTCTCGAAATGGTCGAGACATAAAGATTGATATATTGGACGACTATATTCGTACACCGGAAGTGTTCCGGGTGATTCCGGAGAAAACCGGAGTGCCGGAGGGTTACCGGAACCCCCCCGGAGAGTTAATGGGCCACATGGGCCTTGGTGGGAAGAGAGAGGGGCGGCCAGGAAGGGCCGCGCGCCCCCTCTCCTTCTGGTCCGAATTGGACTAGGAGGGGGGGCGGCGCCCCCCTCTTTCCTGTTGGGGAACGTAGTAATTTCAAAAAAATTCCTACGCACACGCAAGATCATGGTGATGCATAGCAACGAGAGGGGAGAGTGTTTGTCCACGTACCCTCGTAGACCGTAAGCGGAAGCGTTATGACAACGCGGTTGATGTAGTCGTACGTCTTCACAATCCGACCGATCCAAGCACCGAACGTACGGCACCTCCGAGTTCTGCACACGTTCAGCTCGATGACGATCTCCGGCTTCCGATCCAGCTGAGCTCCGGAGATGAGTTCCGTCAGCACGACGGCGTGGTGACGATGATGATGTTCTACCGGTATAGGGCTTCGCCTAAACTCCGCGACGATATGACCGAGGTGGAATATGGTGGAAGGGGGCACTGCACACGGCTAAGGAACGATCCGTAGATCAACTTGTGTGTCTATGGGGTGCCCCCTGCCCCCGTATATAAAGGAGGGAGGGAGGAGGAGGCCGGCCCTAGGAGGAGGGCGCGCCATGGGGAGTCCTACTCCCACCGGGAGTAGGATTCCCCCTTTCCTAGTCCAACTAGTAGTCCTTCCATGTATTAGGAGTAGGAGACAAGGAAGGGGAAGAGAGAAGGGAAGGAAGGAGGGGGTGCGGCCCCTCCCCCTAGTCCAATTCGGACTAGGCCTTGGGGGGCGCGCGGCCTGCCCCAGGCAGCCCCTCTCTCTTTCCCGTAGGGCCCAATAAGGCCCAATACTTCTCCCCGGCGAATTCCCGTAACTCTCCGGTACTCTGAAAAATACCCGAATCACTCGGAACCTTTCCGAACTCCGAATATAGTCGTCCAATATATCGATCTTTACGTCTCGACCATTTCGAGACTCCTCGTCATGTCCTCGATCTCATCCGGGACTCCGAACTCCTTCGGTACATCAAAACTCATAAACTCATAATGTAACTGTCATCGTAACGTTAAGCGTGCGGACCCTACGGGTTCGAGAACTATGTAGACATGACCTAGAACTATTCTTGGTCAATAACCAATAGCGGAACCTGGATGTTCATATTGGCTCCTACATATTCTACGAAGATCTTTATCGGTCAAACCGCATAACAACATACATTTGTTCCCTTTGTCATCGGTATGTTACTTGCCCGAGTTTTGATCGTCGGTATCCAATACCTAGTTCAATCTCGTTACCGGCAAGTCTCTTTACTCGTTCTGTAATACTTCATCTCATAACTAACTCATTAGTTACATGCTTGCAAGGCTTAGGTGATGAGCATTACCGAGAGGGCCCAGAGATACCTCTCCGACAATCGGAGTGACAAATCCTAATCTCGAATTATTCCAACTCAACATGAACCTTCGGAATCACCTGTAGAGCACCTTTATAATCACCCAGTTACGTTGTGACGTTTGGTAGCACACAAAGTGTTCTTCCGGTACACGGGAGTTGCACAATCTCATAGTTGCAGGAACTTTGTATAAGTCATGAAGAAAGCAATAGCAGTATACTAAACGATCAAGTGCTAGGCTAACAAAATGGGTCATGTCAATCACATCATTCTTCTAATGTTGTGATCCCACTAATCAAATGACAACACATGTCTATGGTCAGGAAACATGACCATCTTTGATTAATGAGCTAGTCAAGTAGAGGCATACTAGTGACTATATGTTAGTCTATGTATTCACACATGTATCATGTTTCCGGTTAATACAATTCTAGCATGAATAATAAACATTTATCATGATATGAGGAAATAAATAATAACTTTATTATTGCCTCTAGGGCATATTTCCTTCAGTCTCCCACTTGCACTAGAGTCAATAATCTAGTTCACATCGCCATGTGATTTAACACCAATAATCATATCTGTATATGATTAACACCCATAGTTCACATCGTTATGTGACCAACACCCAAAGGGTTTACTAGAATCAATAATCTAGTTCACATCGCTATGTGATTAACACCCAAAGAGTACTAAGGTGTGATCATGTTTTGCTCGTGAGAGAATCTTAGTCAACGGGTCTGTCACATTCGGAGCCGTATGTATTTTGCAAATATTCTATGTCCACAATGCTTTGCATGGAGCTACTCTAGCTAATTGCTCCCACTTTCAATATGTATCCAGATTGAGACTTAGAGTCATCTGGATCAGTGTAAAAGTTTGCACTGATGTAACTTTTACAACAAATTCTTTTATCACCTCCATAATCGAGAAACATCTCCTTAGTCCTTACTAAGGATATTCTTGAACAATGTCTAGTGATCTACTCCTAGATCACTATCGTACTCCCTTGCCAAATTTAGAGCAAGGTATACAATAGGTCTGGTACATAGCATAGCATACTTTATAGAACCTATGACTGAGGCATAGGGAATGACTTTTCATTCTCTTTCTATTTTTTGCTGTGGTCGGGATTCGAGTCTTACTCAATTTCATACCTTTGCAACACAGGCAAGAACTCTTTCTTTGACTGTTCCATTTTGAACTATTTCAAAATCTTTCCAAGGTATGTACTTATTGAAAATCTTATCAAGCGTCTTGATCTATCTCAATAGATCTTGATGCTCAATATGTATGTAGCTTTACTGAGGTCTTTCTTCGAAAAACTCTTATTCAAGTATCCTTTCATGCTTTGCAGAATAATTCTACATTATTTTCGATCAGCAATATGTCATTCACATATACTTATCAGAAACACTGTAGTGCTCCCACTCACTTTCTTGTAAATACAAGCTTCACCGCAAGTCTGTATAATACTATATGCTTTGATCAACTTATCAAAGCATATATTCCAACTCTGAGATGCTTGCACCAGTCCATAGATGGATCGCTGGAGCTTGCACATTTTGTTAGCACCTTTAGGATTGACAAAACCTTCTGGTTTTATCATATACAACTCTTCTTTAATAAATTTAAGGAATGTAGTTTTGACATCCATTTGCCAAATTTCATAAAATGTGGCAATTGCTAACATGATTCGGACAGACTTTTAAGCATCGATACGAGTGAGAAAATCTCATCGTATTCAACATCTTTGAACTTTGTTGAAAACCTTTTGCAACAAGTCGAGCTTAGTGGATAGTAACACTATTATCAGTGTCCGTCTTCCTCTTGAAAATCCATTTATTTAACATGGCTTGCTGATCATCGAGCAAGTCAATCAAAGTCCATACTTTGTTCTCATACATGGATTATATCTCAGATTTTATGGCCTCGAGCCATTTCGCGGAATCTGGGCTCATCATCGCTTCCTCATAGTTCGTAGGTTCATCATGGTCTAGTAACATGACTTCCAGAACATGATTACTACACCACTCTGGTGTGGATCTTATTCTAGAAGACCTACGAGGTTCTGTGATAACTTGATCTGAAGTTTCATGATCAATATCATTAGTTTCCTCACTAATTGGTGTATTTGTCACAGGAACTAATTTCTGTGATAAACTACTTTCCAATAAGGGAGCAGGTATAGTTACCTCATCAAGTTCTACTTTCCTCCCACTCACTTCTTTCGAGAGAAACTCCTTCTCTGGAAAGGATCCATTTTAGCAACGAATGTTTTGCCTTCGGATCTGTGATAGAAGGTGTACCCAACAATTTCCTTTGGGTATTCTATGAAGACGCACTTCTCCGATTTGGGTTCGAGCTTATCAGGATGAAACTTTTTCACATAAGCATCGCAGCCCCAAACTTTAAGAAACAACAGCTAAGGTTTACTGCTAAACCATAGTTCATACGGTGTCGTCTCAACGGATTTAGATGGTGCCCTATTTTAAATGTGAATGCAGCTGTCTCTAATGCATAACCCCAAAACGATAGTGGTAAACTGATAAGAGACATCATAGATCGCACCATATCAAATAAAGTGCGGTTACGACGTTCGGACACACCATAACGATGTGGTGTTCCAGGTGGCGTGAGCTGTGAAACTATTCCACATTGTTTTAATTGAAGACCAAACTCGTAACTCAAATATTCGTCTCCACGATCAGATCGCAGAAACTTTATTTTCTTGTTACGATGATTTTCCAATTCACTCTGAAATTCTTTGAACCTTTCAACTATTTCAGACTTATGTTTCATCAAGTAGATATACCCATATCTGCTCAAATCATCTTGTGAAGGTCAGAAAATAATGATACTTGCCACGAGCCTTCATACTCATTGGTCTGCATACATCAGTATGTATTATTTCCAATAAGTCAGTAGTTCGTTCCATTGTTCCGAAGAACGGAGTTTTAGTCATCTTGCCCAAAAGGCACGGTTCGCAAGCATCAAATGATTCATAACCAAGTGATTCCGAAAATCCATCTTTATGGAGTTTCTTCATGCGCTTTACACCGATATGACCCAAACGGTAGTGCCACAAATAAGTTGCACTATCATTATTAACTTTGCATCTTTTGGCATCAATATTATGAATATGTGTATCACTACGATCGAGATCCAACAAACTATTTTTATTGGGTGTATAACCATCGAAGGTTTTATTCATGTAAACAGAACAACAATTATTCTCTGATTTTAAATGAATAACCGTATTGCAATAAACACGATCAAATCATATTCATGCTCAACGCAATCGCCAAATAACATTTATTTAGGTTTAACACTAATCCCGAAAGTATAGGGAGTGTGCGAATGATGATCATATCAATCTTGGAACTACTTCCAACACTCATCGTCACTTTCCCTTCAACTAGTCTCTGTTTATTCTGTAACTCCTGTTTCGAGTTACTAATCTTAGCAACCAAACAAGTATCAAATACTCAGGGGATACTATAAACACTAGTAAGGCACACATCAATAATCTGTATATCAAATATACTCTTGTTCACTTTGCCATCCTTCTTATCCACCAAATATTCAGGGCATTTCCGCTTCCAGTGACCATTTCCTTTGCAGTGTAAACACTCAGTTTCAGGCTATGGTCCAGCTTTGGGCTTCTTGGCAGGAGTGACAACTTGCTTGTCTTTGCACTTGAAGTTCCCTTTCTTTCCCTTTGCCCTTCTCTTGAAACTAGTGGTCTTGTCAATCATCAACACTTGATGCTTTTTTCTTGATTTCTACCTTCGTTGATTTCAACATCACGAAGAGCTCGGGAATCGTTTTTGTCATCCCTTGCACACTATAGTTCATCACGAAGTTCTAGTAACTTAGTGATGGTGACTAGAGAATTCTGTCAATCACTATCTTATCTGGAAGATTAACTCCCACTTGATTCAAGTGATTGAAGTACCCAAAAAATCTGAGCACATGCTCATTAGTTGAGCGATTCTCCTCCATCTTTTAGCTTTAGAACTTGTTGGAGACATCATATCTCTCAACTCGGGTATTTGCTTGAAATATCAACTTCAATTTCTGGAACATCTCATATGGTCCATGACGTTCAAAACGTCTTTGAAGTCCCGATTCTAAGCCGTTAAGCATGGTGCACTAAACTATCAAGTAGTCATCATATTGAGCTAGCCAAACGTTCATAACGTCTGCATCTGCTCCTGCAATAGGTTTGTCACCTAGCGGTGCATCAAGGACATAATTCTTCTGCGCAGCAATGAGGATAAACCTCAGATCACAGATCCAATCCGCATCATTGCTACTAACATTTTTCAACTCAGTTTTCTCTAGGAACATATCAAAATAAACATATGAAAGCAACAATGCAAGCTATTGATCTACAACATAATTTGCAAAATACTGCCAGGACTAAGTTCATGATAAATTTAAGTTCAATTAATCATATTACTTAAGAACTCCCACTTAGACAGACATCTCTCTAGTCATCTAAGTGATCACGTGATCCAAATCAACTAAACCATGACCGATCATCACGTGAGATGGAGTAGTTTTCAGTCTCCGTGTTCCGAGGCCATATCTGCATATGCTAGGCACGTCAAGTATAACCTGAGTATTCCGCGTGTGCAAAACTGGCTTGCACCCGTTGTAGATGGACGTAGAGCTTATCACACCCGATCACAACGTGGTGTCTGGGCACGACGAACTTTGGCAATGGTGCATACTCAGGGAGAACACTTCTTGATAATTTTAGTGAGAGATCATCTTAAAAATGCTACCGTCAATCAAAGCAAGAATAAGATGTATAACAGATAAACATCATATGCAATCAAAATAAGTGATATGATATGGCCATCATCATCTTGTGCTTGTGATCTCCATCTCCGAAGCACCGTCGTGATCACCATCGTCACCGGCGCGACACCTTGATCTCCATCGTAGCATTGTTGTCGTTTACGCCATCTATTGCTTCTACGACTATCGCTACCGCTTAGTGATAAAGTAAAGCAATTACAGGGCGTTTGCATTTCATACAATAAAGCGACAACCATATGGCTCCTGCCAGTTGCCGATAACTTCGGTTACAAAACATGATCATCTCATACAATAAAATATAGCATCACATTTTGGCCATATCACATCACAACATACCCTGCAAAAACAAGTTAGACGTCCTCTACTTTGTTGTTGCAAATTTTACGTGGCTGCTACGGGCTTAGCAAGAACCGTTCTTACCTACGCATCAAAACCACAACGATAGTTTGTCAAATAGACTCCGTTTTAAACTTCACAAGGACCGGGCGTAGCCACACTCGGTTCAACTAAAGTTGGAGAAACAGACACCCGCTAGTCACCTGTGTGCAAAGCACGGCGGTAAAACCAGTCTCGCGTAAGCGTACGCGTAATGTCGGTCCGGGCCGCTTCATCCAACAATACCGCTGAACCAAAGTATGACATGCTGGTAGGCAGTATGACTTATATCGTCCACAACTCACTTGTGTTCTACTCGTGCATATAACATCAACGCATAAAAACCTAGGCTCGGATGCCACTGTTGGGGAACGTAGTAATTTCAAAAATTTTCCTACGCACACGCAAGATCATGGTGATGCATAGCAACGAGAGGGGAGAGTGTTTGTCCACGTACCCTCGTAGACCGTAAGCGGAAGCGTTATGACAACGCGGTTGATGTAGTCGTACGTCTTCACGGTCCGATCGATCCAAGCACCGAACGTACGGCACCTCCGACTTCTGCACACGTTCAGCTCGATGACGATCTCCGGCCTCCGATCCAGCTGAGCTCCGGAGATGAGTTCCGTCAGCACGACGACATGGTGACGATGATGATGTTATACCGGCACAGGGCTTCGCCTAAACTCCGCGACGATATGACCGAGGTGGAATATGGTGGAAGGGGGCACCGCACACGGCTAAGGTACGATCCGTAGATCAACTTGTGTGTCTATGGGGTGCCCCCTGCCCCCGTATATAAAGGAGGGAGGGAGGAGGAGGCCGGCCCTAGGAGGAGGGCGTGCCATGGGGAGTCCTACTCCCACCGGGAGTAGGATTCCCCCTTTCCTAGTCCAACTAGTAGTCCTTCCATGTATTAGGAGTAGGAGACAAGGAAGGGGAAGAGAGAAGGGAAGGAAGGAGGGGGTGCGGCCCCTCCCCCTAGTCCAATTCGGACTAGGCCTTGGGGGGGCGCGCGGCCTTCCCCAGGCAGCCCCTCTCTCTTTCCCGCAGGGCCCAATAAGGCCCAATACTTCTCCCCGGCGAATTCCCGTAACTCTCCGGTACTCCGAAAAATACCCGAATCACTCGGAACCTTTCCGAACTCCGAATATAGTCGTCCAATACATCGATCTTTACGTCTCGACCATTTCGAGACTCCTCGTCATGTCCTCGATCTCATCCGGGACTCCGAACTCCTTCGGTACATCAAAACTCATAAACTCATAATGTAACTGTCATCGTAACGTTAAGCGTGCGGACCCTACGGATTCGAGAACTATGTAGACATGACCTAGAACTATTCTTGGTCAATAACCAATAGCGGAACCTGGATGTTCATATTGGCTCCTATATATTCTACGAAGATCTTTATCGGTCAAACCGCATAACAACATACGTTTGTTCCCTTTGTCATCGGTATGTTACTTGCCCGAGATTTGATCGTCGGTATCCAATACCTAGTTCAATCTCGTTACCGGCAAGTCTCTTTACTCGTTCTGTAATACTTCATCTCATAACTAACTCATTAGTTACATGCTTGAAAGGCTTAGGTGATGAGCATTACCGAGAGGGCCCAGAGATACCTCTCCGACAATCGGAGTGACAAATCCTAATCTCAAATTATGCCAACTCAACATGAACCTTCGGAATCACCTGTAGAGCACCTTTATAATCACCCAGTTACGTTGTGACGTTTGGTAGCACACAAAGTGTTCTTCCGGTACACGGGAGTTGCACAATCTCATAGTTGTAGGAACTTTGTATAAGTCATGAAGAAAGCAATAACAGTATACTAAACGATCAAGTGCTAGGCTAACAAAATGGGTCATGTCAATCACATCATTCTTCTAATGTTGTGATCCCACTAATCAAATGACAACACATATCTATGGTCAGGAAACATGACCATCTTTGATTAATGAGCTAGTCAAGTAGAGGCATACTAGTGACTATATGTTTGTCTATGTATTCACACATGTATCATGTTTCCGGTTAATACAATTCTAGCATGAATAATAAACATTTATCATGATATGAGGAAATAAATAATAACTTTATTATTGCCTCTAGGGCATATTTCCTTCATTTCCTTCCCCTCCTCTCCCCCTTCCTTCCCCTCCTAGTAGGAGTAGGAAAGGAGGAGTCCTACTCCTACTAGGAGGAGGACTCCTCCTCCTGGCGCGCCCAACAAGGGCCGGCCGGCCTCCCCCCTCCCTCCTTTATATATGGAGGCAGGGGGCACCCCATAGAGACACAAGTTGATCTACGGATCGTTCCTTAGCCGTGTGCAGTGCCCCCCTCCACCATATTCCACCTCGGTCATATCGTCGCGGAGTTTAGGCGAAGCCCTGCGCCGGTAGAGCATCATCATCATCACCATGCCGTCGTGCTGACGGAACTCATCCCCGAAGCTTTGCTGGATCGGAGCCCGGGGATCGTCATCGAGCTGAACGTGTGCTGAACTCGGAGGTGCTGTACGTTCGGTACTTGGATCGGTCGGATCGTGAAGACGTATGACTACATCAACCGCGTTGTCATAACGCTTCCGCTTACGGTCTATGAGGGTACGTGGACAACACTCTCCCCTCTCGTTGCTATGCCATCACCATGATCTTGTGTGTACGTAGGAAATTTTTCGAAATTACTACGTTCCCCAACAGTGGTATCAGAGCCAGGTTTTATGCGTTGATGTTATATGCACGAGTAGAACACAAGTGAGTTGTGGGCGATATAAGTTATACTGCTTACCAGCATGTCATACTTTGGTTCGGCGGTATTGTGAGATGAAGCGGCCCGGACCGACATTACGCGTACGCTTATGCGAGACTGGTTTCACCGCTACGAGCACTCGTTGCTTAAAGGTGACCGGCGGGTGTCTGTCTCTCTCACTTTAGTTGAACCGAGTGTGGCACTTTAGCTGACGGAACTCATCCCCGAAGGTTTGCTGGATCAGAGCCCGGGGATCGTTATCGAGCTGAACGTGTGCTGAACTCGGAGGTGCCGTACGTTTGGTACTTGGATCGGTCGGATCGTGAAGACGTACGACTACATCAACCGCGTTGTCATAACGCTTCCACTTACGGTCTACGAGGGTACGTGGACAACACTCTCCCCTCTCGTTGCTATGCCATCACCATGATCTTGCGTGTACGTAGGAATTTTTTTGAAATTACTACGTTCCCCAACACATCAAGCATCACTTCACTCCATCCAAGAAGAAATTCCAGCCACTAGCGCTGATGAAATTGAGAAGAAGACTGCAGAAGAAACTACTCCAGAGATTCCTCAGCCCGCTGTTCCAGAGGCTGCGCTTCAAGTGCCTGTTAAGACTTCAACTATAAATCTTCAGCCCAAGCCAAAGGATGATGACTTCTTTCCTGAGCACCGGTTCTTCTCTGATTTCAATCCTTATGATGTTGCTCGTCTTCGCCGCAAGCGCTTCTGGACTACCTCACAGATGAACTTCTATTCCTCACTGCTTTTTGACAAGGAAAAACGGTTTGACCATGAGCACCGTCCTCCTGTGGACATGGAGTCACTTCCGTGCTTTACTCCAGTCCTACTGTTCTTCACGATGCAGGGCTGCTCAATTTTTGCGTCCACATTTGCGACTGGAATGAAGAGCTAATTTTTCAGCTGTACGCCACTTTGCATCTGACAGGCAATGTTGACGATGTCAATTCATGGGTCTTAGACTAGATGACTAACAATATGCATCACAAATGTCCGACCTCTGAATTACTTCATGCCATCCTAGTCAGTCCACCACCTGAAGGAGCCCTGAAGCTTTATGAAGAACCTAAACTCTCAAATCATCTGATGCAAGTGCTAATTAAGCCTTTGAAGGCTGGCCAAGCGCCAAGGACAAATTTCCTCGTCAAGGAATTGATGTATGTGCCAAGGACGGTCTATCGCATCTTGGCCAAAACCCTCAGTCCAATCAAGGGCCACAGCTCTGAAGAAGAAGAGGTTGTTGGTATCATGAAGAATCTGATGTTCCATATCATGCATGGTATTCCAATCAACTATCATGATTTCTTCATGAGGACTTTGGCCAATGCTTCTTTATCGCCATTTGAATTCAAGCCTTACGCTCCCTGGATCATGAAATTCATCGTATCAAGGACTTCAATTCAATACAAGGCTGATTTTCAAAATCATCTCAGCTATTTGCCCCCAATCGAAGTCCTCAAAAGGACTATTTCCTCAGCTGATGAGAAGGGCAAGGCTGCAGTGATTGATGAAGGCACCCGTCCTTTGGACGAACAGTTTAGAAAGGCAACATCCTACTCCACCAATGATGACTTGCCACACACGGTACTACTGCAAATGCTTCAAAGCACACTCCTCAGGCAACAGCTCCGCGTGTGATGACTGGTCATGAGCTGCTTCTAAGTCTTCATCAGAAGGTTGACAGAAATCACAAGTGGGTGTCAATTTGGTGCTATTCTTCGCAACATGATTGTCACTCAAAATACTGTGAAGAAGAATCACTATTATCTGCATCAAGTCTTCGACCGCACCTGGGCTATTCTCTCTCATATCTACACGGATGATCAACTCAAGAAGATGGACTTCCAACAGGACTTTGACTGGTCTCAGCCACCTTTTAAGGAATTCAAGAAGGTCAAAGTTCGTTCGCTGGTCGTCAGCTCATATTCTTAATCGTGCAAGACGGATGAAGCTGAAGATTTGGACGACACTGCAGCAAGCCCTACTACAATGGACGACCCCAACAACGCTGGCGCTCCTCCATTGACATCATGAAGAAATTCTTCAGGGGCGTTAGTCCTCATTTTTCGTCCCTTTTGGTCATTGATGACAAAGGGGGATAAATTTGAGTTAGTCTTCAAGCGGGTCTATATATATGGGCATTTTTATTGCTAAGTTACAACTATTGTTCTTCTGAGGTGTTTGATTCGCTGAGTTGTAAACTTAAGTCCGATGGTGACCTGATACTTTTGCTCTGTTTTTCTACATGCTATTTCCTCATGTATGTTAAGCACGCATGCTAAATTACACAGTCACCATATTTCATCATGCATTTCAAATTCTTCATTCGATATGTCAAATGCGTGTATGAATTACAAGATATAGGGGGAGATCTCCATGATATTACTCTACAATGTGCATTGCTTTTTGAAAGCAAATTCCTCAGATATACACATCCTTAGGGGGAGTTCTTATACGTCTTGCAATCAAATTCATAAATATTGATCACTTTCAATTGATATGTTTATCCCTGTTGAAAAGTTAACCTATTTGTCATAAATCACCAAAAAGGGGGAGATTGTAAGTGCATCTAGTGCCCCTTAGTGATTTTGGTGTATTGAAGACTTATAGGTTAAGCGACTAATGTGTTTGTGAGTGTACATAGGCTATATAAGTCGATGAGGAGTTTGATATTTATGGTGAAAGTCGACCCCTAAAAATGTATGTCTTCAGCTGAAGACTTTGGTTCTCCTGAAGATTTTGAAAGTGAAGAAATTGGCGTGACCTTGAAGACTTGGATATTCATGCGAGGATTATGATGCGTGAAGACTTTTGTTTTTATAGTTTCATTTTCTCCTTCTTGAGTCATAGGAAACACCGTATTGTTAAAGGGGGTCGAGGTAGTACTAATGAAACTGATTTCCAAATGATGCTCATCTCAAAATCCTACACCTACCCAATCCTTTCGAGTGAAGCCATTGGGAATCTCATATCAGTTCAGTCAATTTCTTCAGTGACAGAGACGAAGATCTTTTGGTCTCTGAGGAATTTTTTCTGACTGATGAGTTAGGAATTCGCCAATGCAGATTTCCTACACAGTGAGGAACATGATAGCCCTGAGGAATTTGAACCTCAAATTTCCGACCGTTGTTGCGCCACGCGCCAGCTGTCCCAAAATATCTATCCACCTAACGGTCATATCATTGAAGGGCATTTATGTCATATCATGCCGGGCTGCTCCCTAGGCTATAAATAGCCGCCACCTTCAACCACGAGTTGGTTGGCTGCTCCAAGATAAACTGACACTTGTCATTGAGAGCATCCCATCCTCAGAGGACTTTGAGCAAAAATCATCAAGTGAGGAAAACCCAAATCCCAAACCCAAACACCTACAAACCCAAAGTGATTGAGCATCACTGGAGAGATTGTTCCTGTATGGAACCGACGCTTGTTACCTTTGAGAACTATGTATCCTCCAGACGGTTAGGCGTCATGGTCTGAGCATCGAAGAGGAATTGTGGATCACCGAGTGACCAAGCCCATGAAGGTTTGGAAGTCACCTGCGAAGACTTACCATGAGTGATTGGGTGAGCTCTGTGTGACTTTAGCTCAAGGAGAATACGGTGAGGACTGTGTGTCCGGGACTGTGTGTCCTCAAGTTTAAATACTTAGCTGCTCCAACCAGACGTACAACTGTCACAGTAGTTGGAACTGGTCTACCAAATCATTGTCTTCACCAAGTCAACTAGTTTTATTTCCTCAACCCTTTCATTCCCTCATTCATGTGTTGATGAACCTGATCATTACTGTTTGAAGACCCTGACTGAAGACTTTCTCTATTTCCTCAATCCAATTTCTTCAGTCACATTGTCTTCAGCCTGCTTATCCTGTTTTCACGCTATCTGTACTTTGTACTTGTTTTCATTTAATCATGATGACTATGATGTTGCTCTGTTATATTTATACCTGAGTACTTATTCCGCTGCTAGTGTGTCGTTACTTAGAAATTTCTTCACCTAGAAATTCCTCAATGAAGAATTTGTAAAATTCGCCTATTCACCCCCCTCTAGTCGATATAATGCACTTTCAGTTCTTTATGAACTTAATACTCTAGATGCATGCTGGATAGCGGTCGATGTGTGGAGTAATAGTAGTAGATGCATGCAGGAGTCGGTATACTTGACATGGACGTGATGCCTATGTTCATTATCATTGGCTTAGATATCGTCATAACTATGCGCTTTTCTATCAATTGCTCGACACTAATTTGTTCACCCACCGTAATATTTGCTATCTTGAGAGAAGCCACTAGTGAAACCTATGGCCCCCGGGTCTCTTTTCCCTATTATTAAATCTCATTTACGTCTTTCTAGTTTCCGATCTACTATTTTGCAATATTTTACTTTGCGATCTATAAACCAAAAATACCAAACATATTTACTTTACCGTCTATCTATCTCTATTAGATCTCACTTTAGCTAGTGATTGTGAAGGGATTGACAACCCCTTTATCGTGTTGGGTGCAAGTTGTTGATTTTTTGTGCAGGTATTCAGTGACTTGTGCGTTGTCTCCTACTGGATTGATACCTTGGTTTTTAAAACTGAGGGAAATACTTACGCTACCTTGATGCATCACCCTTTCCTCTTCAAGGGAAAACCAACGCAAACTCAAGAGGTAGCAGGGCCGCGGTGGCTCCTCTCGTGTGTGTTTTGATATGGGCGTCTTCTTACTAATCGCGAGAAAGCAAATATGGATGAATAGCAAATTGGCGTTGGAGATGCCCTAAACCCCACATATTTTGCTACTGATTGGACCGATATTGTTTTTGATGAAAGTGAATTCCATGCAGTTGTCAATTGTAGCAAGGCACGCGCCCTAAGATTTGAACTTCGAAAGAGATGGTACCTACCCTCGGAAAAGTTCTTCAAGTATACTGGTGAAGATTGGTTGCAATGCCTGCTTGCAATGGCGGAGCCAGGAATTAAGGATCAAGGGGCTAAATGACTCAAAGTTTTGATAACAGAGGCCAAACAATGCTAATACACGTTTCTTTGTCTAAATTATACCTTGTTCATCTACTAACTATTAGCAAATCAATGATCTTAGGGGAGGCAGGGCCCCTGCTGGTCCACCCCCTGGTCTCTGCCATTGCCTGGTTGATACTACATGTGATGGAACAACTAGAGATCGAGTGCTGATGCTATTTTTAGAGAGCATGGCATTTACAGGATAATTGTATGCGCGATGGGGGAAAAGCGGTGGTGTCACATCAGTTGATTTTCTGATCAGGTACGAAAAGGAGCTTGGATAATCCATGGGTACTGAAGATGGAAGCAAAGGCAAAGCTGATCTGTTCCCTGAGGAACTGTCTGCACCAGGAGGTGTTAGAGAATCGAATGAGTGGATTTCACCCCCGCCCCGATCGAGGCCTAGAAGATGAATACTGACTCCTCTTTCCTCGTTGATTCTTGGCAGGCTAGCGTTGGGATGGTTGCAAGGGGCCGGCTAATCATTGAAACTGATTGCATGTCGCTATCTACTCTACTTCAGCCAAATATGCCCAATTGTTCAAGCCTTCACCACAATATTGTAGACATCAAGGACCTGATGGCCCATTTCCAATCTAGGTATGTCTGTTGTCAGGAGGAAGTGCAACGCTCTGGCACATGGATTGGCGGTGCACGCTAAACATCATTGGAATTCTGTTTTGCTGCGCGGAGTACCTAGCCAGCTGCTTCACATCCTGCCGACTGAATGTAACCACGGGTATGGTATTATTATTAATTATATAAGACTTTGGCCTTTCTCACGAATAAAAAAAATTAGACCAGTACAATTTTTTCCCAGAACACCTCAAGAGGCCAGGGGGTTCCCACATTTCATTAAGAAGAAGGGGCATGGTCGAGTATGGTGGGATTATATAGGCATGTATGGGTGCTCACGTCATGATAGATTGCCAAACAAAACAGAAGTGGTAGCCAAGTCTCATGTAACCCTACACCAGAGGCTGTTAAGAGATCATTCACACCTAATAACTAGCTGCAGAGAAGCATGCTCTTCAATGATGATTCCCACACGGAATATGATTTGCATTGTCATCACTGCATTCAACCAATAAAGCCATATCTTAGGATTTCATTTGGACTATGGCAACAACGCTTCTGCAGTTTATGGTCATGTGCTCATGTTGTTCTTTATTTGTCTTTTCATGGGCAGATGTACATTTTGTAACCGCTGTGCAGCCAAATTCTATGTTGTTCTTGGGATAAGTAAGGGTCTTACAATGAATTAGTGCTTCTTGATGTGCAACATAATACTAAATCTGAAATTCATAATAACCATCTGGCAGGTTTGGTACATACGAGCCCGAACTTTTACCCAAAAAAAAGATGAGTTTTATTTGCACTACACATGCACATTCCATTTGATTCTGCATATCTTAGATAGCAAATCATTTGATTTCTCATGTGCGTTAAAAAGCCAATTGGATAATCTTGCTGTAGCCATACAAACATTCGGTTAATTATTTTCCTTTTGAGAGAAAAATATACATAGTTTGATTAACTTCACAAAGTAACATTTTGATCAACACTTTACAAAAATATGCCCAATTGTTCAAGCCTACACCACAATATTGTAGACATCAGGTACCCGATGGCCCTTTTCCAATCTAGGTCTATCTGTTGTCAGGAGGAACTGCAACGCTCTGGCGCACGGATTGGCGGCGCACACTACACGATTTTTTTGTGAAACTATGATGATTTTTATAGCAAATTCGGAAACTATACGCCCTAATGCATAAAAATCAAAACTATGGCCCCGTCGGCCTTCTGTTGGCCGAATAGGGACTTTTCGGCCTATCGTTGGCCGAAGTGGGACTTTTCGGCCTACCGTTGCCGTAGTGGGCTCTTGAGCGGCCGAAGAGCACTTTTCGGCTTCCCGTTGGCCGAAAAATGTCAGGGTCATAAAACATAATTAACATGGCGTCAAATGAAAAAGTTATCAACATGCAAAATCTTCGTATCGTCGAAACGGTTGATTTTGATATAAAAATTGTCTTAATCCGACATCGTATGCAACCTATAGAGTCAAAACAAGGTCAGGGGCAGAAGCTACAGAGTTACTTCGGACAGACCGAATGGATGTCAGAAAATTTGTCACGAGACACCCGATGCACTCGGTGAGACCGTGTGGAATACAGAAGAGTACACAAGTTTGGTCACGTTCACTCGGTGAGACCGAACCAAACCACTCGGAGGCTCCAGAAAATCTCCAAAGATTTTTGGATAGAATTTTAGTCCTTTTATTGTACGGGAAGTCCAGCCGCCTCATAAATCGATGTGGGCATTGTTCATCTGCAACGGGAAGACATATGCCGGCATTGAAGAAATGTCTCTGTTGCAATGGCAGGAATTGAGACAAAAACTTTCGGCGGTGGCGTCATCCACCATAAAAGTAGAGGCAATGGTCACCTCTCAGGCCCGTCGCCGTGCACCCTCGACGTCGGGGGTGATGCACATAAAAATGTCACCGTGTACCCTCGACGCTGGGGTGATGCACCGTAGCTCACGCCGAAGGAGACCCGGCGGAAAGCACGGTACGCAAACAGTCCTCCAGGTGTAGACAAACAATTTTCCAGATCAAAAATCCTAACTTTAACTCGGACAGGAATCTTTGGTAATTTTTCGGATCCATTCGGAGCCTCCGAGTGGTTTGGTTCGGTCTCACAGAGTGAACGTGACCAAACTTGCGTACTCTTCTATATTCCACACGGTCTCACCGAGTGCACCGGGTGTCCCGTGACAAATTTTCTGACATCCATTCGGTCTGTCCGAAGTAACTCTGTAGCTTCTGCCCCTAACCTTGTTTTGGCTCTATAGGTTGCATACAACCTCGGATTAAGACGATTTTTATATCAAAATCAACCGTTGCGACGAGACGAAGATTTTTCATGTTGATAACTTTTTCATTTGAGGCCATCTTAATTACGTTTTGTGCCCCTGACACTGGCCAACAGGAAGCCGAAAAGTGCTCTTCGGCCAACGGGAAGCCGAAGATACTATCTTCGGCCCAGCTGGGTAATCTTCGGCCAACGGGAGGCTGAAGAGCCCACTTCGGCCAACGATAGGCCGAAAAGTCCCTCTTCGGCCAACAGAAGGCCGACGGGGTCATAGTTTCGATTTTTATGCATTAGGCCGTATAGTTTTCGAATTTGCTATAAAAATCATCATAGTTTCAGAAAAAAAATCACACTACACACCATTGGAATTCTGTTTTGCTGCGCGGAGTACCTAGCCAGCTGCTTCACATCCTGCCGACTGAATGTAACCACGGGTCTGGTATTATTATTAATTATATAAGCCTTTGGCTTTTCTCAAGAATCAAAAAAATTAGACCAGTACATTTTTTCCCCAGAACACCTCAAGAGGCGAGGGGGTTCCTACATTTCATTAAGAAGAAGAGGCATGGTCCAGTATGGTGGGAGTAGGGAGTATATAGGCATGTATGGGCGCTGTACTATCTCTTACCTTGTCCACGGAAATGCAAAATAAATTAAGCTAGTTCCCTCAGAAGTTAGTACTTTCAAGTAATGAGTTTATATATACTTTTGGACAATGAATTTATTTATACCTTGAGCAGAATATGCATTGCGAGATTAAAGCTACAGCTACTCGTACCAACCAACTAGAACAGCTCAGTAAGTGTGTGTCTATATACATAACCTGTTTGCCCTTTTGATATTTTTTCGTAGTGAGTACCACTGAATGTTCCACAATAAACGAAGATGACAGACCATTTTGCGGTGCAAAAAAAGTTAGTGAGTACTGTGCATGCTCTGCCTGTTTGATCAAAAGCTTCCTCCAATACGTAGTGTGAATGGAAGGTATCAGAAAGGCTTATAGATCTGCCAGCAGACAAGGAAGGGCCGGTCTTCTCTATTCTTCTTCTTTTTTCCCCTTCTAGTTGCATATCTTGATTGCATTGCCATGAACGCGACACGGCGCTAGCTCTCGGACCCTCGGTGCATTATCCATGTTTCAAGAATCAGGATGACCAAATCTCAAAGAGACAATTCGGCTAAGCCGTAGCCTTGTAGCTAGGATACGAGTGTTAACTATTTTTTCTTGAATTTCAGCGATGAAGTTGAGAGCCCGGCCATTGATTTAGGGCAGTTAGATGTTGCTGACACATCATAATAGATTTCCAAACAAAACAGAAGTGGTAGCCAAGTCTCATGTAACCCTACACCAGAGGCTGTTAAGAGATCATCCACACCTAATAACTAGATGCAGATAAGCCTGGTCTTCAATGATGATTCCTACACAGAATATGATTTGCATTGTCGTCATTGCATTCAACCGATAAAGCCATATCTTAGGATTTCATTTGGGCATCTAATATTTTTTCTTTAACGAATATCTAAAATGTGAACTGTGTATTCGTTATCGACTAGCAAGACATGTGAGAAGCGGAACCGTATCAAGGCCTGGGAAATTACCATGATATATTACCATACAAAATTATTAATATAGCAATATCTAATATATATATATATATATATATATATATATATATATAGAGAGAGAGAGAGAGAGAGAGAGAGAGAGTGTGGGTCTATTCTAATAACATTCTTAAGAGTCTTATTCTGCTAACAAAAACGCTTATTCTACTAACACTTATCGTCCCGCACCACTCAACTGAACCGCATCAGAACCACCCACCACCACTTCCCACCTTATCCTACTTTCTTCCCCTGGTCAACCCGTCGCCGGCCAATGCCCGCAGCCCCGCACCACCCCAACCCACCTCCCGCACGACCACGACCCCAATCCTCCACCTCCTTCTGCCGTGCCATCTCCCTCCACCACGCCGCACCACCACTGCTCGCCGTCGTGCCACCTCCCTCCATGGCGCCACACCACCACCTCCCTCCCCCGCGCTACCGCCCCACCTCCGTCCATCGCGTCGCACCACCAACTCCCTCCCCCGCACCATCGCCGCACCTCCCTCCGACCGCACCACCACCGAGCCGCCGACAATCGATCTGCCACGACCGGCCCTCAGCAGGCCACCGCCACGCCGCCCCTTCCCAGGCCGCCGCCGCGGCCCTACTGCGAGCATCGTGGGCGTCGACCACCTTCTGCGCTGTGGTGGACGGATCCAAAGTCCCCCTCCCGCCATGGCTGCCTCCTCGTAGTGACCCCGCCCCGCGCAATGGTGGCCACTTCTCCCGCAGCAAATCCGACTACCACCTGATGGATCCCTCTAGATTCCGCCGCCATGGGCCACGGGGGCTGCCATCACTACCTGATCTGGTGGAGCCGTAGGCTGGGCTCCCTCGACCTCCCTATTCGGCGTGAGCATACGGGCTCCCCATCCCCATGGCGGCAGCCTCAAATGTGTGGAGCGGCTGGTGTGGCGCTTCGAGGCTAGGTCGATGGAGTCGTCCCACAGGTCAGGGCCAACCTCACCCCCTCTGCCCGGGCGCATCGCTTTGCAACCTTTCCTGCTATTCGACGGCCACAGCCGTGCAGTTTGGCGCCCGCAGCCGTGTAGGCCGTGAAGTTGAGCTCAACGCTCCTTGACTTCCTGCTCAGTTTGCCACGATTCGCGTGATCTCCCAACGCCGTGACCTGCTGCACCGGCCCACCCCCTTGCTCCTGCCTCACCCGCCCACGCCGCTGGGGCTCTGTACTCCACTGCATTGACTTACTGCTGAGGAGTGGAGGATAGAAGGTGGCGCATCCCCGCGGCGATGAGATTTGCCGTGTGCACCTGTAGTCTACTATCTTTGTTGCTTTTTTTAAGAAAAAGGTCAAAAGTGCAGAGTAGTCTGCTATTATTTGCTCTTGAGGTTCAGTTTACATATTGTTGCAGGAAGAAAGTGGCGCAACTCGGTTGGACATCGCGTTGCCAGTTTTTGTGCTTTCCATGGACATTCTGCTTGGAGGGCTAGCCTCCCTCCGTGCAGTCCGCCGATGCGTCCATGCAGTACGGTAGGTTCGTGTGTGCAGCCCATGTAAATTTTGTTCTTTTGTGTTGTGCAGTGTGGTGTGTGTGATCATGCAGAGTATTGGGGTGAATGTAGTTTGCTTCGATTGTTTGAGAGAAAAATGTGAATTGAAACTGCAGTTCATTTTAATAATTCTGAACTTCATTTTGTAAAAAGAATACAAAACTACAGTTTGCCGAATAACAGTGAATTATTCGTTGATACAGTTTGGTATAAAACCCTTTGTAGTCCACTTTGCAAAAAAGGAAAAAGAAAGAACACATAGAAGTTCACTAGCATCAATCATGGAGTTGAGAGGCGCCTCATGCGGTTTAGAAAACATGGACATGGAGTGCACTACCGCATCGCGTGACGAAGGAAAAACAGGCGTCTTTATGCTGAATTTGGTGTGTCTCGTGTGTACTGTTTGTGTAAAAAGAACGATGTTTCATTACCTGTCTCTATGAAGTGCAATTGGTTTTGTTTTACTTCAAAAAAAAGTGCAATTTGTTTCATGTGTATCAAAATTTAGTTGACTACATCAACACATGCAGTGCGTTTCGTCCTCGGATGTGGTTCATTTTTTAGAGTGATGTTGTTCACTTGTCCCGACATGGAAGTGCTAAAAATTTAGCACAAAAACAAAAATAATAATGAGGTTCACTTTGATATATGTCGTGGTTCACTTGCCTCCTCTCTGCGGTCCACTCTCATTCACAAAATAAATAAAAAAGACAACAAAAACTCGTCTGAGAAAATTTTACGTTCGACAAAAGAAATCATGAAGTTCACTTGCCTCTCTGATGCAGTGCGGTTTTCGTCCGATGCAGTGCGGTTTTCTGTCGGATAACGTACACTCGCTGATTTGGGTGTCGCAAAAAAATAGAGTGTCCGCACTTCCGTAATTTTAAAATTGCTCTTAAACCATAAGGAATTAGAAGGAGCGTTCTACATGAAAAAGTTGTGTCTCGACGATATCTTTCCAACAACGTATAATTTGAATCATTTCGACCAGCGGTTTGTAAAAATTTCTCGAAAAACGGCCGCTGTCTCTCGTAGTCAGCCGCATAATTTTCAAAATTAACTAAAAACCGTAAGGAATCTCAAAACCATTTCTACATATGAAAGTTGCGCCTTGTCCATAGCTTTCCAACGACGTATTACACGCCTCGTTTCGACAAAGGGTTAAAAAACTAGAGCGAAAACAGTGCCGAAAATTGCAAAAATTTCAAAATAACGTAATTCCGCGATTTAGTAAATTTGAAACTGCTCTTAAACCGTAACGAATTAGAGAACATAATAAATATGAAAAAGATGCGCCTTGACGATATCTTTCCAACGGCGTATCATTTGCTTTATTCTGATTAGCGGTTTAGAAAAAAATCACGAAAATACGCTCGCTGCCACTCGTCATCCGCCGCGCTGTTTTTGAAACTGCTTTTAAACCGCGAGGAATCTCGAAAAGTGTTCAACATAGCGAAGTTGTGCCTAATCCATAGCTTTTCAACGGTATATTATACGCCTCGTTCCAATAAACAATCAAAAAATTAAAGCGAAAACAGTACCGGAAAAACACTACATGCAGTTTTTTCCGACGCGAAGTTCACTAGTCTATTGCAGTGCTCGTCGTTAAGAAGATGCAGTGCACTGGCGTTCAGCGTGCAGTGCGGAAGTGGTGTGAAGAATAGTTATTCTGTTAATATTAGCAGAATAGACCGTAGCAGAATATATATATATATATATATATATATATATAGACCGTAGCAGAATAGACCGTATATATATATATATATATATATATATATATATATATATATATATATATATATATATATATATATATATATATATATATATATATATATATATATATATAATGGGGGTCGCGCTATTCATCACCCTGGGTGAAGAATTCTTATTCTTCACCCCAGCCAGCTTGTGCGTCCACGCCTCAAACCACAAACCGTAAGAAACAAAAGGTTTGTGAGGTAATATTATAGCATGGAAGAAAGAACCTGTCCCGTCACCCAAACCACCGTAAAGAAAAGAGTGCAAGGTAATCTTAGTGTTTGCATGGCAGTCAATTACCTCCTGTAGCCTCGAAACCAGTATGGCGCATCCTCCTGTAATCTTACAGCTACTTAGGTAATCTTGCAAGATCAAGGCGTTCATCTTTTTTTTAGGTGCAAGGTTGTGTTCCTATATTTCAGGCATTTTACGTTAGGTCTATTACTACTTCAATTGGACTGAGTTCATCGATCTGTAGCAAAAACGAAATATGAGATTTAAGTAACATAGGCCACTATGACAATTCTGTAGGAGGCATTTTTTGTGATCGCAAGAAACGTAGGCCACTATGACAATTCTATAGGAGGCATTTTTTGTGATCACAGGAAACGTAGGCCACTAACAATTCTGTAAGAGGCATTTTTGGAGATAGTAAGAAACATAGGCCACTAATTAACTCTTGCACGAGGAATTTCCGGTAACCATAGAACAACAAATCATTCCAATAAATAGATTCCATGTAGTGGTTCAGGGAAATACCCCACGTAACAAAAACCATCATTACAATTAGAAATAAAATTGGTTTGAAACCAACTGAATGCCACTTAGCACTAAGTAACTAGTAGCATGAAATATTCAGAAATCAATATTACAAAATTGAATAATACCGAACTTGAAAACTGACTACTTCTGAACTTGATCTTCAAGCAGCTTAATTTTTAGGTGACCATAGATTTTACATCAACTTCATCTGTTCAACAATCTCTCTAGGACTGAAACACTGAATGAAACATAGTATTGTGCTATTAATAGTATTGGAGCCCTTAGGTTTACTTTTCTTCTCACCAAAACCTGAATTTTGTTACTGGTTACTACTCCCTCCATCCCACAATATAAGACGTTTTTGCAAGCTATGTTTTGTTTGCAAAAACATCGTATACTATGGGACAGAGGGATTAGTAAAAGGTCTGAAATTTCAACTTAATGTTACTCGTACCCACCATAAATAAGAAGACTGTACTCTCTACCCTCATACATTTACTGTCATCCACTTGAACAAATACCTGAAAAGCAGAATATTATCAGTTCTCAGAAGTATACAAACAAACAAATAGAGGCCCCCAACACACAAGCACATATAACACTTTAGGATTAATATGCTTCACTACCCTAAACTGGACACAATGTTGAAAGCATAGATATCTCAGAGGGATATTAGATGTACCAAACTATTCGGAATCACATGAACCCATAACACGCTATGAATCAAAAGTATAGTGAGAAACAAGATAAAAAGGCAAACTCCATAACTATTGTTTCAATGCACACTAAACCATGTATTTTATCAAACTGTGCCGGATACAATGGTGGGAATCATATCATATTTAACTAGTTTGTGTCTTGTAACTAAACGTAAGATTACTCCTGGATTGAGGGCGGGTTAAACTGGTAAATCTGCGAAGATTGACAAGCAATCGGCTGAAAACCAATTGACCATTATTGAAAAAATTCAGCCTGTAAAAATTGACAATTGTATGCATGCCTAATGTGCTTTTCGTCCCGTGTGGAATACCCAGAAAAAATGACTGAAAATGAGAACTGTTTCATTCAAATTTCAGAGCCAATGAGTAGCTCGCAAGTGTAAGTATAACATGGATGTGAATAGGGTTGTATGAGAGTAACAATCCCAGGTCAGATCTCTCACAACATCCTCCAGATTCTTGAGGAGTTGAGGACAAGGATTTTTTTCCCATAGATCGTTGTTCAGCGAGAAGTATAGTTACGGCCATACATCTTTAATCTTACTGCTTTGCCAGATGCTAAAAAGAGCTAAGAAGACGACCATAGAAATCAGTAAGGCCTAATTGAGTATTGTTGCACTTTACCACAACCACTGAAGTAGGAAGTCAAAATACTAGAGGTGAAAACTGTAGCAAATGCATACACAAACAGTAATTCATATACAATCCAAGTATAAATCATGTGTCATGCAAATGTGGGAGCAAAGATATGCTATAATGCTAACCTAGGTAATGCTAGTGAACTGTGCACCTCAAGAACTCACATACATCTGAAATTACAGCACAACCTGACAAAAATTACATGGAACTGACGAGGAAAGCATCCACGTCTATTTTCTATAAGACAGATTCATGCCACAATGAAAGAAGGTAACCTAGAACAAGACGAACAAAAGTATGTGGTTTCGAGGGACTTGAAGCTGACAACGCTCTTACCTTATTTTCATGTATAAAACAAACCGAAATCCACTGATTAGTGCACCAGTATCATATTGATTACCCAACGGGGCTAAGCACAAGCATATGTATGTTGTGAAAATGCATTACCAGCAACCTATAATTGGCCATTATTTGTCATAATGGTCCTCGGAATAAAATGTGTGAGCAACGAACACACCATCATGAGTACAACTCAGCTGATTCAGAAGCTAGTTAGATCATGTTCCCCAAATTCAGATTCGGGATAACCAATTAAGAATATATACTCTGCTCGCCAACATTTAACAAAGAGATAATTTAAACAATGAAGCATTAACCACATACAGATAAGTATATTATGTATTTCATGTTAAGAATTTCTGAAGCTATTCAGATAAGGCATCGGATTAAAAATGTTCATTGCCACTACTTCTCTAGCAAATAGACAATTAGCAAAATGCAGGCCTCCTAGAAGGAGCAAATAAACCACTATTAGGTGGAAAAGAGAAATGTTCTGTCCTTGATAAGCCACAACAAATCAATAGCAATCATCTATTAAGGGAACATTGAGATTGATTAATTGATGACTAGCATGTCTTACTGCACAAATTGGGCGAAAACACATCAATATTAAAAGTTAGGTTTATGCTAGTTTAACCAAATAAACACCGAAGATAAGACAACAAGGAAGAGGGCCAGTCTTGTACCTCATTGCAATTGAAATAAATCTAATTTGAAACTGGTAGTAATCACGAATTGATCCAAACTGCATGAAACAAGAAAATTAAGTTACTCATATACTGAATAAGTAATATTGGTGATGCAGTTAGCTGAATAGAGAATATCATATTGTACACACAAGATAACAAAATTAAAACTTAAGTAATTGTAATGATCAGAAGCAAGAACTGCACACTTAATTTAAACAAAAAACCTCAAAATACTAGCATTGCCAGAAGATCTCAATACACATTCGTAGGAGAGCTCTAGCTACTTCCTTTTCTTTTGCGGGAAGAGAGCTATCTATTCTCTTAACAACTAAATCCAGGATTCAACTAATTCATAAGAATCAAAGAAACTGAAGTTTGTACCCAAACATGTACATATTCTTCTGTTCTGTATTGCCCGAACAATTTATGTACTAGAATGCACGTGAGCAAACGTACAACTATCCTTGAGTTCCTTGCAGATTGCAAAAGAAAAGAGAGACATAACATTGAGACGTTCGTTAATTTGCATTGCTAATTGAAAAACAACATGTGTGTGCTATGGAAACAGATCGAATTGGACATGTGCTGCCAACCTCGAGGATTTGCCTTATGAACAAATTCAGAAAAACAGATTATTCACATGCCTTAATCATATTACCAGCGGTTCTTTATGGGCTGTGCGATACCTGAATACATCAAGGTGAACTTGAGGTGCTGAGGACATCAGGCATGTTTGAGCGGTCAAAACTAATTAACAAGATGCATTCGTTCATTCAGCTTATGGTGAGTGTGTATGCTTGCGTGTCTTCCCGTGAGTACACCATACTTACCATTTTCTCGCCTGCACAGCATTTTGCCTAGTCCGCAAGTCTTGCATCTTCTTCTGCTCCTAGATTTCTTGGCAGAATTCCAATTCCTTGTTTGCCTAATAAATTCACTAAATATAAAAAAATTCCTCATAAAATGAATCATCTTTAATTGAAGAAATTTTGCTTGTAGGTCTGTGCAAATTTTGATAATACAAATATACAGAGAATTAGCATTGTCAGCTAGGTCCAAACAGAGACATAGCATTGTCAGCTAGGTACAGCCGTATACATTGATTCTTTATGTACGTCATTACTAACATCCAATTAAGTCGGAACCATCATTTATAGCTACAAGGAAGAAAATTCGTGAATTCTAAACAAATGCAGAAACGCTGAGAGGATTCACATGTCTTGCAAAAAAAAAGTCTCAGCTGAGTCAAAGTCGGATACTATACAATTGTTCCTTTTTCTCGGCAGCATTGAGCTCTCCTCTTCATCTATGTCATCGGCTTGGCCTTCTTCTCCACCTCGATCATCTCACTGTCGGGTGCCCGTCTCCAGCATCACCTCCATCACCCCCTAAGCTCCTCCTTTTTCCGTTCCTTCCCTAGTCTCTTCCCCTTCCCCTACACCGCTCCCAAAAATCAATAACCCTAACCCTAGAAATTAAGAAATTAATGGAGGAGGAGATGTTAAGAAGAGGAGGAGGGGGGAGGGGGGTTCTTACAGGCGATAAGACCGTCGAGGGTGGAGACGGATACTGTAGAAGGCCGTTGGCGCCGCCGAGCTCGCCCTGATCTTTGCACCGCCCACGTCGCCTCCAGTTCGCCACCGCATGGAAGAGGGAAAGGGAAGTACACCACGCTCGAGAGAAGTAGCCATAGCAGTCGGGTCGTCCCTCCGGTGCCGTCCCCGTCGCCGCCGCCGCCGCAATCGCGAAATAGAAGGCCGGGGGAAGAGGAACATCATCGTGTGAAAACTGCTCATAGCGACTGGGGAATGGGCTAGGTGTTTTTTTACATCGGGCGAGGTGGGCTATCTTTTTCCATCGATGTAAAATTACATCGGTGGCCCATAATTTCATATCGGTCGATGTTTTAGATCAGACCACCCCTCGGTCGATCGACCCGGGTGAAGAATTACTTATTCTTCACCCTGGGATATAAATAGAGTATCTATATATAATGGATATTATATTTATGCAGAGGTGGAAGCCATTGCCGATGGATTTCAAGGAGAATCTACTCAAACAAGAAGGTTCTGAATACAATATGAAAAAGTGTGCTTATCAAAGCAAGTATTGCGATTTTCTAATAATCTAAGATGAATGGACCCAGTGACCAAGACAACCTTCTTCCGGGAGACATCTCTCTCATCGTAAATGCAGATTCATGGCAACGATGGTTACTCTTTATTTTATTTTGACGCAACAATGGTTGTTCCTGATAGGACTTAGGTCAGTTGCATAACATTAATTGTCACAGGCCTAATAAGGGGCGAATCACGTGCCACGGTCCTATGGTTTACCTCTCGCCTTTTGGGCCGTTCAATTTGTGAAGTCTTGGTTGATAGCATCGCGACAACTATGGACGTCGCAAGTCTATCATCTCTGGATGCGCCTTCGGACTACATAAGCTATCTCAGAATCAGTTTCAGGGAGAGGAAGGAGATCTGTAACTCTGTGTTGTTGTTGAAAATAGAAGAGCCACTGTGCTATCTAGCTGCCGTAAACCCCATGCTTGCAACACAAAAAGAAGCGATTTCCTTGCGTGATTCTTTGATGTTGCAAGCAAGAATGTAGGTTAACAATAACCAAGACTACACATATTTTCGACTTTTGTACTATGCACTTACACATAAATGTAGTCTTAACGTCTCCCCGTTCATTTCTCCACTAGCAGAGCAATGCCATAACTGTACACGCACTTGAATATCATCTGAGATCTGATGCTTTTGCAATGTACAAAGGATTGAAAATATGGAAGAGAGTCAGGGCATCTCCAATGGGGTGCAAATCAAAACGGACACATGAAACGTCCATGGACATGTCCGTGGACACCAGATAGTGGGGTCGTCATCCAACCCCATGCATCAAATGTCCACCTATTGTCCAATGGAGAGAGGAGAGAGAAGAGAGGGAGATGAAAAAGTGGGTTTGTGGTGGGGTTCTAGGCTTGTCTGTAGTGTGTTCAGACTCCCACAAACCTTCATAAATTTGCCACCGGATTGTGGGCCTTCGGACAACCGGACTGTTCCGCGTGTTTGATGTATCCCATTGGATGGCAAAAAGTGTTCGGAGGACACGGTCCAGGTATTTAGGGGTGCTTTGAGGTACTATGTTGGAGATGCCCTTAACGAGCGAAAGAAATGTGCATTCTTGACTCACATGGAAGGAAAGGGTCTAATGTGTTTACAGGGCAAGGATTCTGTTGTGTTTACTATACAATACCAGTTAGTTCAACTATCTTCTATTGTCTAGATATTTCTTTTGGGCCAATTCGACAATTGTATAACCGTTTGATGTCGACAATGAATGGTGGTATAATTAATGAAGTATTTTTCGCCATTACATCTGTTCCAGTTTTTCTTTTGGTAAAACTTGTGTACCAAAGTGTTGTCCTCTTTAGTCGCCCTGTTGTAGAATTTTCCTGCCTCCTCCACTGGTTTGCTGTGACCATAACGTTCGAAAGTAATTGGAACATGAGGCACTGGAATGAGTTGTGTTTTCGATGGATGACAACAACTTAGTTCTCCCCTTAGTCGTCATGCAGTCACCAACTTCCTTGGCTTTCTATGAGGAAACCGGCTGAATGAGGAGACTTTCGTTTAGCGAGAACAATTGGCCAATTTGATCATGCCACCTAGGAGTCTTCAATGGATGAAATTCGTGCTTGACCTCCAGACTTCTTTCTATTTCTTTTTTATTACAATACTGTACGAGCTCTCTTGTTTGCGCCATCGGATGCGGTCAAGTAATTTTTTTATTATGTAGTTTTTTTACTAGTTCATTCATTTAAGCACCGGAACATAGTCCCTCCGATCCATATTAATTGTTACATATACTTTGTACTAAATCTAAAGCAATTAATATGGATCGGAAGGAGTAATTCCCTAAACATGCATGGTTGTAAATCTATCTTTGGTCTCACAAAGTGGAGCCAGTGGGCTCGCCCCTTGTAATATAACGAAATAAAAAGTGTTTTTCTAGTTATTTTCTACGAACAGACCTTGATGCGATTCTCACATGAGACTAAGCATATTCCACGTTACCATTGATTTCCTCAGCCTGGTTGCGAAACTGTAAACTATTAATCATTTGCAAAGTGCAACTGACGTTGTGTCCCATAACAACTTAAGACAATCAAGCATAATGTGTCAAACCTGGCAACCTGCCAATCTAGCTAGTTGCTTAATTAGGTGCAAGCTCATCGACTATCTCGCCGACTCTGGATGGTTGAAAAAAAGTAAAGAATGAGTTGATCATGATGCTTGCGGCAGCAGTGATATTGTCACCACCGACCACACAATACAATCAATGGATTGCAGGTGGATGAGGCAAATCTTATGCTAAAAAACAATATGATTGACAACCGGATTAACTGTCAACCTGTTCTTGCGTCGACACATTCGCAACACAGTGTCTCAGCCAATGATTTGATATAATAGACCATTCATGCTCAGTGAGAATCGGTCAAAATCTGTACACACCTTGAAAAGGACTCAAAAGTAGTTTTTCTTGTACCTTGATGGAGAAAAATTGCAGGTAGAAACAGTGTAAACAAATTTTTAGTTTCATTTTCCAGGATTCTTGATAGATTGACACACCACTTGATGTCATTCATAGCAATGTATGCCAGTAAGATTGAATGATGGCGACTTATAAATGGTGTGTCTACAGTGTACAAACCTGCTGAGAATAAGATCTCTTTGGCCACAATTTCTCTTCCTGACGCCTTCCATTCACAAAGAATAAGCATCGGCAATGCTTGTTAATCATCGACTTTGGCAATATGGTTGTTCCATGAGTGCGGCCTAAGATATACTCCCTCCGTTCCCAAATATTTGTCTTTCTAGAAATTTCAACAAGTGACTGCATACGAAGCAAAATGAGTGAATCTACACTCTAAAATATGTCTACATACATCCGTATGTTATAGTCCATTTAAAATGTCTAGAAAGACAGATATTTGAGAACGGAGAGAGTAGACTTCATTTAATTAACAAGGTCAATAATCAAGTTGAAGTTGAGTTGTGCATGTGCATACATATATATAGAACAACACGCAAGGTAGCTTTCTTCTTAAAAAGGCTTTATTAAACCTTCTTCTTAATCAATGAAAATGACAAATCTTTCGCCAAGTTTCAAAAAAAAGTGCAAGGTAGCCTGGCAACAATGGCAATATTAATTACTCCCTCCATTCCTAAATATTTGTCTTTCTATAGATTTCAACAAGTGACTACATACGGAGCAAAATGAGTGAATCTACACTCTAAAATATGTCTATATACATCCATATGTGGTAGTCTATTTGAAATCTAAAAAAACAAATATTTAGGAACGGAGGGAGTACTAATCATTAATCTGTATATATCGAAAAAGGCTTTTGCCCCGCTTCATATATAAAGCAAACTGTCCGAGACACAAATATGCAAACACAAGTTCACGCCACACGCACGCAACGAAGAGAACACAAGCACGAAACACAAGGTAGCAAGGGTACAACTGTGGGCACAACTCAACAAGCTCTAAAAAGAAAAACAAGAACAATCCGATGGGGACATTAATCCGTATGTACGATCGGTGGGGACAGTCGAAGAGCTTTTGAGGTATGCAAGAAAACTCTCATTGTGAGGCTATGTGTCAATGAAGCAACTTGACTGGACACTTTGCAGAGTACGTAGTAGCCAGGGATACTAGGCACCAGAAAGCACATGTGACAACAGTGTTTCTCTGTTCTCCTTCTAATAACTGCAGACCTTGATTACTTTGGCATCTGAGCACTACACGATGCTGGCTGTAAGATCTCGATTAATGTACCAAAATCTTCGAAGCAACAAATGTATACGTGGAAAGTTATGTCGGATATGGGATTTAATTCAGACTGGTTTTGCTTCAATTGCTGAATATTTATGCAGAGAGGAAGCAGTAATTTGGAAGGTGGTTTAAACAAGAAAGTAGTTGCAGACTATTAACCTCGTTAAGTCTGAGGGAAGGAAGGACTGCATTCTTATTAGCTTCGTGCGCAAACCACAATTAGTTACATATAACGGTAAGCCAGCAGTGCATACGTATGATGGACATTGTCTGGTATTCATACATATCTGTCGGACGGATTAGTGTCAATCATGGCCTAGATCATTTTCCTGGTATTACATGACGCATACTTCTGCCTCGGGTATTAGCGGAAATATACTCTCTTTTGAATTATTATCTTCGAACGCCCCTTTTGGCCCCCACGTCCCTCCGCTCGGGGCGACTCGGGTGGCGACGAAAACCCTAGCCGCCGGCCCCCCTTCCCCTCCTCATCCCCCCTCGCCGCCGCCCGAGGAGGACTCCGGCGAAGCCCGCGTGGTCGCCCAGGACGGTGGCGGCGAGGATCTGGCTGCTTCGCTCCTCGCGGAGGGCTTAGGGCGCCGAGGCAGCGGCCTCAGGTGGTGCGGCGGCGCCGTTTCTGCGGCGAGCGGCGTCGCGGGTGTTGCCCCCCGTCTTCTTGGTCGCGAGGGCGGCGAGTGACGGCGGGCGCTGGCGCCGGTCGCAACGGGGGCGCGACCGCCCTGTTCACGCCTGGATCTGAAGGCAGCTTCCACTCCCCCTCAGCGCGCTCCTCCTCGCCGGATCTGGTCGCCGGCGGCCTCTGGACGCCGGATCCGTGGCTGGTGGGGTTGCTTGGAGCTGCGGAACTGGACCGGGAGAAATCCTTGGCTGGCTCTCCGGCCACGGCATCGGCGACACAGGCAGGTGCCGTTTTCCTCCTCGGAGGCTTTGTCGAGGTTCGTTTCCTCTCCCTCCTGCTCCATGACCCGGGTGAAAACCCTTGTCTTTTCAAGACTGGACGGCAACGGCGCAACGTGCGTCGCCACCTTCTTGAAGGTGTCGTCTTGGGCATGGTAGGAGAGTGCAGAGTGCTGTGAGGTGGGTGTCGGGTTGGCTGCGTTAGCAGCGAGGGAGATGAAGCTTGGTGCTCTGTTTATGTAGCAGTGATGCTCTGCTTTGGCTTGCTCGCCGGATCCTTTCTTGCTTGCTCGCCGGTTGGCGCCATTCTTTGGCAGGGAGGGGATAGGGCTCCTCTCTTCTGCTAGCAGCAACTTGATGCGGTGGCCTGGGCATGGAGCCTATCCATTCGGGCTTGATCTGCTTCCTTAAGGTTGCTTCATCTTACTCGCTGTTCATTTGTTCAGTGCCAGTGCCTTTGTGCAGTTTTTCCCCTTGGTGGTTGTAGCGGTGACCTGCGGTGTGGCAATTCGTCTGGTTCCTCGTGCAGCGCTGTGTCGGGTTGAGAATCTCCCATGGTGCCCGGCATCGTGTCCTATCCTGGCGCTAGGGTGAGCTTCTCCATATCCCAGCAATCCGGCCTCTTTCGAGCCAAGGCGAGGGGCAGGGATCCCCTCTGGATTTGGAGAGGAGTGGATCGAACAAGGTGTCACCTTTCGGTGTAGATGAGGACGTGACCATCGCTGGACTTTGTCTCAGTATGAAGAACCCCTCCGGTTTGCTCAGCTTGATCTACTTCACTTGGTGGACGCCATCGACTTCTAGCTGGTGCTTAATTTGCTTATCCCTATAGGGCTTAGTCTTTGGTGCTTGTAAGCTGCTTCGGCAACACTATGTATCTGCTGCTCTTTTCGTTTCTTCTTAGCGGCTTTTCACAGATGTTTAGTGGTTGTAATGATGGCCTTGTGTAATCCCTGGCCGGTTGATGGCTTTGTTAATTCAAAGTCGGGCTCCCCCTTGAGCCTTCATTCTAAAAAAAAACAAGCGACAAAATAAACAAGAACATTTTGTATGTTGGCCCTCTGCTTTCTTGAGCAATGAATCTAGCGAGGGTCTCGCAAGTTGCATGCAAATATGGCCTCTTCGGTTCACCTCTATGCACTTCTCCCTATCCAAAACTATGCTCCGAATTCCCGCAAATGCACAAGAGCCTTGTGTTGATGGAGATCCTTGAGTATTGACATTGAGCAAACTACTGTTTCCTATATTACACTTGATTTGTATTCGTTGTAATGGTGTGTAGTGTAGTTGTGTTGAATTATTAGATTTTTTTAGTGTTCTCTCAGGCACCTCTCGTGAACCAAATAGAATTCAAGTTGGACTTGTAGGGAAGAAAAGTATCGAAAACTCATTGACACATTCGTTAACACTTTTTGCGGCATGGTATGGTTGATACCATAAATTTCCTACACAACCTTAGGTGGACCTGCATCCATCCAATATGTTTGACCTTACCCATGTATTATGCACTAGCACCAACCTCCCTACACCAAAGTAGGCTCCTTGCCAGCCGGTATCCCCCCCCCCCCCCCCCCCCCTTCTCATATGTACTATCCGAATTTGTGCCTTCATCTTTGTATGCGTTCGGTCCATTTTTTTTAGAGAAGGAGGATGAGCCCCGGCCTCTGCATCTAGGAGATGCATGCAACCACTTTATTGATTATTCTCGAGGACCTTACAAAGTATTACAACAATATGTCTGAAACCGCCATCTTGGCAACATGCCACTACTCCTATCCATATGATGAAGGGGTGCTAGCTGGGCCAAATGCCCAAACCACTCACCTAAGCCTATTATCAAAAGCCGGAAGCCCCAGCCGAGCCACATACGGGGTCTGGGGGGGGAGGGTCCATTGATGCCTCTTTGTGTATAGTTTAAGTTCATCATGAGATGAAGGCCACATTGCTGAAGATATGCCAATAAGTGTTTGGAATGGATGGCATCAGGAGCAATAATTGTCTAAGGACTACAAGATGGTGCTAACAACGAACATATCCGGTCCGCACATGACTCCGTGGCAGCATGAAGAAGTAGGATCCCTGGGGATATAAATCTCTAGGTAGAGGCAAAATGATGGTGCTCTCCACAACATGATTAGCAGCATGTTGCCTTTGTGGATCAATGAATGTAAAGCCCCGTGATTTTCCCTTTTTTTGAATAAAAATAACTTAATTAGCAGCATGTTGCTTGAATATCATTTTATCCAAGCTATGAGATTTATCACCAACTTCCTTTGCGTTCTATGAAGAAAATGGTTGAATGAGGAGACTAGTCGTTTAGGGGGACCAATTTGCCGATTTCGTAGCACCGGTCTATCATGCCGTGTCTTCAGACTATTTTTTTGTTTTCTTATTATTATTGTATTCTACGTGCAATCTTGTTTTCTCTCGGATGCATGGTCAAGTTATGCATTTTTGTTCTAACTAGTTTAAGCACTGGAGCTTAATTCCCTGCACATGCATGAGTGTAAATCTATCTTTCTTCTCATAGAATGGAAGTGGATATAGTGGGCTTACTCCTTATGGTATCACAAAAAATTTTCCTCTAGTTCATAATATAATTTTCTTTAGTTATTTTCTATAACTGGGCGTTGATCACTACCTGATCTGGTGGAGCCGTAGGCTGGGCTCCCTCGACCTCCCTATTCGGCGTGAGCATACGGGCTCCCCATCCCCATGGCGGCAGCCTCAAATGTGTGGAGCGGCTGGTGTGGCGCTTCGAGGCTAGGTCGATGGAGTCGTCCCACAGGTCAGGGCCGACCTCACCCCCTCTGCCCGGGCGCATCGCTTTGCAACCTTTCCTGCTATTCGACGGCCACAGCCGTGCAGTTTGGCGCCCGCAGCCGTGTAGGCCGTGAAGTTGAGCTCAACGCTCCTTGACTTCCTGCTCAGTTTGCCACGATTCGCGTGATCTCCCAACGCCGTGACCTGCTGCACCGGCCCACCCCCTTGCTCCTGCCTCACCCGCCCACGCCGCTGGGGCTCTGTACTCCACTGCATTGACTTACTGCTGAGGAGTGGAGGATAGAAGGTGGCGCATCCCCGCGGCGATGAGATTTGCCTTGTGCACCTGTAGTCTACTATCTTTGTTGCTTTTTTTAAGAAAAAGGTCAAAAGTGCAGAGTAGTCTGCTATTATTTGCTCTTGAGGTTCAGTTTACATATTGTTGCCGGAAGAAAGTGGCGCAACTCGGTTGGACATCGCGTTGCCAGTTTTTGTGCTTTCCATGGACATTCTGCTTGGAGGGCTAGCCTCCCTCCGCGCAGTCCGCCGATGCGTCCATGCAGTACGGTAGGTCCGTGTGTGCAGCCCATGTAAATTTTGTTCTTTTGTGTTGTGCAATGTGGTGTGTGTGATCATGCAGAGTATTGGGGTGAATGTAGTTTGCTTCGATTGTTTGAGAGAAAAATGTGAATTGAAACTGCAGTTCATTTTAATAATTCTGAACTTCATTTTGTAAAAAGAATACAAAACTACAGTTTGCCGAATAACAGTGAATTATTCGTTGATATAGTTTGGTATAAAACCCTTTGTAGTCCACTTTGCAAAAAAGGAAAAAGAAAGAACACATAGAAGTTCACTAGCATCAATCATGGAGTTGAGAGGCGCCTCATGCGGTTTAGAAAACATGGACATGGAGTGCACTACCGCATCGCGTGACGAAGGAAAAACAGGCGTCTTTATGCTGAATTTGGTGTGTCTCGTGTGTACTGTTTGTGTAAAAAGAACGATGTTTCATTACCTGTCTCTATGAAGTGCAATTGGTTTTGTTTTACTTCAAAAAAAAGTGCAATTTGTTTCATGTGTATCAAAATTTAGTTGACTACATCAACACATGAAGTGCGTTTCGTCCTCGGATGTGGTTCCTTTTTTAGAGTGATGTTGTTCACTTGTGCCCGACATGGAAGTGCTAAAAATTTAGCGCAAAAACAAAAATAATAATGAGGTTCACTTTGATATATGTCGTGGTTCACTTGCCTCCTCTTTGCGGTCCACTCTCATTCACAAAATAAATAAAAAAGACAACAAAAACTCGTCTGAGAAAATTTTACGTTCGACAAAAGAAATCATGAAGTTCACTTGCCTCTCTGATGCAGTGCGGTTTTCGTCCGATGCAGTGCGGTTTTCTGTCGGATAACGTACACTCGCTGATTTGGGTGTCGCAAAAAAATAGAGTGTCCGCACTTCCGTAATTTTAAAATTGCTCTTAAACTATAAGGAATTAGAAGGAGCGTTCTACATGAAAAAGTTGTGTCTCGACGATATCTTTCCAACAACGTATAATTTGAATCATTTCGACCAGCGGTTTGTAAAAATTTCTCGAAAAACGGCCGCTGTCTCTCGTAGTCAGCCGCATAATTTTCAAAATTAACTAAAAACCGTAAGGAATCTCAAAACCATTTCTACATATGAAAGTTGCGCCTTGTCCATAGCTTTCCAACGACGTATTACACGCCTCGTTTCGACAAAGGGTTAAAAAACTAGAGCGAAAACAGTGCCGAAAATTGCAAAAATTTCAAAATAACGTAATTCCGCGATTTAGTAAATTTGAAACTGCTCTTAAACCGTAACGAATTAGAGAACATAATAAATATGAAAAAGATGCGCCTTGACGATATCTTTCCAACGGCGTATCATTTGCTTTATTCTGATTAGCGGTTTAGAAAAAAATCACGAAAATACGCTCGCTGCCACTCGTCATCCGCCGCGCTGTTTTTGAAACTGCTTTTAAACCGCGAGGAATCTCGAAAAGTGTTCAACATAGCGAAGTTGCGCATAATCCATAGCTTTTCAACGGTATATTATACGCCTCGTTCCAATAAACAATCAAAAAATTAAAGCGAAAACGTACCGGAAAAACACTACATGCAGTTTTTTCCGACGCGAAGTTCACTAGTCTATTGCAGTGCTCGTCGTTAAGAAGATGCAGTGCACTGGCGTTCAGCGTGCAGTGCGGAAGTGGTGTGAAGAATAGTTATTCTGTTAATATTAGCAGAATAGACCGTAGCAGAATATATATATATATATATATATATATATAGACCGTAGCAGAATAGACCGTATATATATATATATATATATATATATATATATATAATGGGGGTCGCGCTATTCATCACCCTGGGTGAAGAATTCTTATTCTTCACCCCAGCCAGCTTGTGCGTCCACGCCTCAAACCACAAACCGTAAGAAACAAAAGGTTTGTGAGGTAATATTATAGCATGGAAGAAAGAACCTGTCCCGTCACCCAAACCACCGTAAAGAAAAGAGTGCAAGGTAATCTTAGTGTTTGCATGGCAGTCAATTACCTCCTGTAGCCTCGAAACCAGTATGGCGCATCCTCCTGTAATCTTACAGCTACTTAGGTAATCTTGCAAGATCAAGGCGTTCATCTTTTTTTTAGGTGCAAGGTTGTGTTCCTATATTTCAGGCATTTTACGTTAGGTCTATTACTACTTCAATTGGACTGAGTTCATCGATCTGTAGCAAAAACGAAATATGAGATTTAAGTAACATAGGCCACTATGACAATTCTGTAGGAGGCATTTTTTGTGATCGCAAGAAACGTAGGCCACTATGACAATTCTATAGGAGGCATTTTTTGTGATCACAGGAAACGTAGGCCACTAACAATTCTGTAAGAGGCATTTTTGGAGATAGTAAGAAACATAGGCCACTAATTAACTCTTGCACGAGGAATTTCCGGTAACCATAGAACAACAAATCATTCCAATAAATAGATTCCATGTAGTGGTTCAGGGAAATACCCCACGTAACAAAAACCATCATTACAATTAGAAATAAAATTGGTTTGAAACCAACTGAATGCCACTTAGCACTAAGTAACTAGTAGCATGAAATATTCAGAAAT
The DNA here is from genome assembly GCA_963921465.1 of Triticum timopheevii. Classification (NCBI taxonomy): domain Eukaryota; kingdom Viridiplantae; phylum Streptophyta; class Magnoliopsida; order Poales; family Poaceae; genus Triticum; species Triticum timopheevii. Next base: position 542,095,160 of record OY997270.1, on the reverse strand, counting down.
CAATATTACAAAATTGAATAATACCGAACTTGAAAACTGACTACTTCTGAACTTGATCTTCAAGCAGCTTAATTTTTAGGTGACCATAGATTTTACATCAACTTCATCTGTTCAACAATCTCTCTAGGACTGAAACACTGAATGAAACATAGTATTGTGCTATTAATAGTATTGGAGCCCTTAGGTTTACTTTTCTTCTCACCAAAACCTGAATTTTGTTACTGGTTACTACTCCCTCCATCCCACAATATAAGACGTTTTTGCAAGCTATGTTTTGTTTGCAAAAACATCGTATACTATGGGACAGAGGGATTAGTAAAAGGTCTGAAATTTCAACTTAATGTTACTCGTACCCACCATAAATAAGAAGACTGTACTCTCTACCCTCATACATTTACTGTCATCCACTTGAACAAATACCTGAAAAGCAGAATATTATCAGTTCTCAGAAGTATACAAACAAACAAATAGAGGCCCCCAACACACAAGCACATATAACACTTTAGGATTAATATGCTTCACTACCCTAAACTGGACACAATGTTGAAAGCATAGATATCTCAGAGGGATATTAGATGTACCAAACTATTCGGAATCACATGAACCCATAACACGCTATGAATCAAAAGTATAGTGAGAAACAAGATAAAAAGGCAAACTCCATAACTATTGTTTCAATGCACACTAAACCATGTATTTTATCAAACTGTGCCGGATACAATGGTGGGAATCATATCATATTTAACTAGTTTGTGTCTTGTAACTAAACGTAAGATTACTCCTGGATTGAGGGCGGGTTAAACTGGTAAATCTGCGAAGATTGACAAGCAATCGGCTGAAAACCAATTGACCATTATTGAAAAAATTCAGCCTGTAAAAATTGACAATTGTATGCATGCCTAATGTGCTTTTCGTCCCGTGTGGAATACCCAGAAAAAATGACTGAAAATGAGAACTGTTTCATTCAAATTTCAGAGCCAATGAGTAGCTCGCAAGTGTAAGTACAACATGGATGTGAATAGGGTTGTATGAGAGTAACAATCCCAGGTCAGATCTCTCACAACATCCTTCAGATTCTTGAGGAGTTGAGGACAAGGATTTTTTTTCCCATAGATCGTTGTTCGGCGAGAAGTATAGTTACGGCCATACATCTTTAATCTTACTGCTTTGCCAGATGCTAAAAAGAGCTAAGAAGACGACCATAGAAATCAGTAAGGCCTAATTGAGTATTGTTGCACTTTACCACAACCACTGAAGTAGGAAGTCAAAATACTAGAGGTGAAAACTGTAGCAAATGCATACACAAACAGTAATTCATATACAATCCAAGTATAAATCATGTGTCATGCAAATGTGGGAGCAAAGATATGCTATAATGCTAACCTAGGTAATGCTAGTGAACTGTGCACCTCAAGAACTCACATACATCTGAAATTACAGCACAACCTGACAAAAATTACATGGAACTGACGAGGAAAGCATCCACGTCTATTTTCTATAAGACAGATTCATGCCACAATGAAAGAAGGTAACCTAGAACAAGACGAACAAAAGTATGTGGTTTCGAGGGACTTGAAGCTGACAACGCTCTTACCTTATTTTCATGTATAAAACAAACCGAAATCCACTGATTAGTGCACCAGTATCATATTGATTACCCAACGGGGCTAAGCACAAGCATATGTATGTTGTGAAAATGCATTACCAGCAACCTATAATTGGCCATTATTTGTCATAATGGTCCTCGGAATAAAATGTGTGAGCAACGAACACACCATCATCAGTACAACTCAGCTGATTCAGAAGCTAGTTAGATCATGTTCCCCAAATTCAGGTTCGGGATAACCAACTAAGAATATATACTCTGCTCGCCAACATTTAACAAAGAGATAATTTAAGCAATGAAGCATTAACCACATACAGATAAGTATATTATGTATTTCATGTTAAGAATTTCTGAAGCTATTCAGATAAGGCATCGGATTAAAAATGTTCATTGCCACTACTTCTCTAGCAAATAGACAATTAGCAAAATGTAGGCCTCCTAGAAGGAGCAAATAAACCACTATTAGGTGGAAAAGAGAAATGTTCTGTCCTTGATAAGCCACAACAAATCAATAGCAATCATCTATTAAGGGAACATTGAGATTGATTAATTGATGACTAGCATGTCTTACTGCACAAATTGGGCGAAAACACATCAATATTAAAAGTTAGGTTTATGCTAGTTTAACCAAATAAACACCGAAGATAAGACAACAAGGAAGAGGGCCAGTCTTGTACCTCATTGCAATTGAAATAAATCTAATTTGAAACTGGTAGTAATCACGAATTGATCCAAACTGCATGAAACAAGAAAATTAAGTTACTCATATACTGAATAAGTAATATTGGTGATGCAGTTAGCTGAATAGAGAATATCATATTGTACACACAAGATAACAAAATTAAAACTTAAGTAATTGTAATGATCAGAAGCAAGAACTGCACACTTAATTTAAACAAAAAACCTCAAAATACTAGCATTGCCAGAAGATCTCAATACACATTCGTAGGAGAGCTCTAGCTACTTCCTTTTCTTTTGCGGGAAGAGAGCTATCTATTCTCTTAACAACTAAATCCAGGATTCAACTAATTCATAAGAATCAAAGAAACTGAAGTTTGTACCCAAACATGTACATATTCTTCTGTTCTGTATTGCCCGAACAATTTATGTACTAGAATGCACGTGAGCAAACGTACAACTATCCTTGAGTTCCTTGCAGATTGCAAAAGAAAAGAGAGACATAACATTGAGACGTTCGTTAATTTGCATTGCTAATTGAAAAACAACATGTGTGTGCTATGGAAACAGATCGAATTGGACATGTGCTGCCAACCTCGAGGATTTGCCTTATGAACAAATTCAGAAAAACAGATTATTCACATGCCTTAATCATATTACCAGCGGTTCTTTATGGGCTGTGCGATACCTGAATACATCAAGGTGAACTTGAGGTGCTGAGGACATCAGGCATGTTTGAGCGGTCAAAACTAATTAACAAGATGCATTCGTTCATTCAGCTTATGGTGAGTGTGTATGCTTGCGTGTCTTCCCGTGAGTACACCATACTTACCATTTTCTCGCCTGCACAACATTTTGCCTAGTCCGCAAGTCTTGCATCTTCTTCTGCTCCTAGATTTCTTGGCAGAATTCCAATTCCTTGTTTGCCTAATAAATTCACTAAATATAAAAAAATTCCTCATAAAATGAATCATCTTTAATTGAAGAAATTTTGCTTGTAGGTCTGTACAAATTTCGATAATACAAATATACAGAGAATTAGCATTGTCAGCTAGGTCCAAACAGAGACATAGCATTGTCAGCTAGGTACAGCCGTATACATTGATTCTTTATGTACGTCATTACTAACATCCAATTAAGTCGGAACCATCATTTATAGCTACAAGGAAGAAAATTCGTGAATTCTAAACAAATGCAGAAACGCTGAGAGGATTCACATGTCTTGCAAAAAAAAAGTCTCAGCTGAGTCAAAGTCGGATACTATACAATTGTTCCTTTTTCTCGGCAGCATTGAGCTCTCCTCTTCATCTATGTCATCGGCTTGGCCTTCTTCTCCACCTCGATCATCTCACTGTCGGGTGCCCGTCTCCAGCATCACCTCCATCACCCCCTAAGCTCCTCCTTTTTCCGTTCCTTCCCTAGTCTCTTCCCCTTCCCCTACACCGCTCCCAAAAATCAATAACCCTAACCCTAGAAATTAAGAAATTAATGGAGGAGGAGATGTTAAGAAGAGGAGGAGGGGGGAGGGGGGTTCTTACAGGCGATAAGACCGTCGAGGGTGGAGACGGATACTGTAGAAGGCCGTTGGCGCCGCCGAGCTCGCCCTGATCTTTGCACCGCCCACGTCGCCTCCAGTTCGCCACCGCATGGAAGAGGGAAAGGGAAGTACACCACGCTCGAGAGAAGTAGCCATAGCAGTCGGGTCGTCCCTCCGGTGCCGTCCCCGTCGCCGCCGCCGCCGCAATCGCGAAATAGAAGGCCGGGGGAAGAGGAACATCATCGTGTGAAAAATGCTCATAGCGACTGGGGAATGGGCTAGGTGTTTTTTTACATCGGGCGAGGTGGGCTATCTTTTTCCATCGATGTAAAATTACATCGGTGGCCCATAATTTCATATCGGTCGATGTTTTAGATCAGACCACCCCTCGGTCGATCGACCCGGGTGAAGAATTACTTATTCTTCACCCTGGGATATAAATAGAGTATCTATATATAATGGATATTATATTTATGCAGAGGTGGAAGCCATTGCCGATGGATTTCAAGGAGAATCTACTCAAACAAGAAGGTTCTGAATACAATATGAAAAAGTGTGCTTATCAAAGCAAGTATTGCGATTTTATAATAATCTAAGATGAATGGACCCAGTGACCAAGACAACCTTCTTCCGGGAGACATCTCTCTCATCGTAAATGCAGATTCATGGCAACGATGGTTACTCTTTATTTTATTTTGACGCAACAATGGTTGTTCCTGATAGGACTTAGGTCAGTTGCATAACATTAATTGTCACAGGCCTAATAAGGGGCGAATCACGTGCCACGGTCCTATGGTTTACCTCTCGCCTTTTGGGCCGTTCAATTTGTGAAGTCTTGGTTGATAGCATCGCGACAACTATGGACGTCGCAAGTCTATCATCTCTGGATGCGCCTTCGGACTACATAAGCTATCTCAGAATCAGTTTCAGGGAGAGGAAGGAGATCTGTAACTCTGTGTTGTTGTTGAAAATAGAAGAGCCACTGTGCTATCTAGCTGCCGTAAACCCCATGCTTGCAACACAAAAAGAAGCGATTTCCTTGCGTGATTCTTTGATGTTACAAGCAAGAATGTAGGTTAACAATAACCAAGACTACACATATTTTCGACTTTTGTACTATGCACTTACACATAAATGTAGTCTTAACGTCTCCCCGTTCATTTCTCCACTAGCAGAGCAATGCCATAACTGTACACGCACTTGAATATCATCTGAGATCTGATGCTTTTGCAATGTACAAAGGATTGAAAATATGGAAGAGAGTCAGGGCATCTCCAATGGGGTGCAAATCAAAACGGACACATGAAACGTCCATGGACATGTCCGTGGACACCAGATAGTGGGGTCGTCATCCAACCCCATGCATCAAATGTCCACCTATTGTCCAATGGAGAGAGGAGAGAGAAGAGAGGGAGATGAAAAAGTGGGTTTGTGGTGGGGTTCTAGGCTTGTCTGTAGTGTGTTCAGACTCCCACAAACCTTCATAAATTTGCCACCGGATTGTGGGCCTTCGGACAACCGGACTGTTCCGCGTGTTTGATGTATCCCATTGGATGGCAAAAAGTGTTCGGAGGACACGGTCCAGGTATTTAGGGGTGCTTTGAGGTACTATGTTGGAGATGCCCTTAACGAGCGAAAGAAATGTGCATTCTTGACTCACATGGAAGGAAAGGGTCTAATGTGTTTACAGGGCAAGGATTCTGTTGTGTTTACTATACAATACCAGTTAGTTCAACTATCTTCTATTGTCTAGATATTTCTTTTGGGCCAATTCGACAATTGTATAACCGTTTGATGTCGACAATGAATGGTGGTATAATTAATGAAGTATTTTTCGCCATTACATCTGTTCCAGTTTTTCTTTTGGTAAAACTTGTGTACCAAAGTGTTGTCCTCTTTAGTCGCCCTGTTGTAGAATTTTCCTGCCTCCTCCACTGGTTTGCTGTGACCATAACGTTCGAAAGTAATTGGAACATGAGGCACTGGAATGAGTTGTGTTTTCGATGGATGACAACAACTTAGTTCTCCCCTTAGTCGTCATGCAGTCACCAACTTCCTTGGCTTTCTATGAGGAAACCGGCTGAATGAGGAGACTTTCGTTTAGCGAGAACAATTGGCCAATTTGATCATGCCACCTAGGAGTCTTCAATGGATGAAATTCGTGCTTGACCTCCAGACTTCTTTCTATTTCTTTTTTATTACAATACTGTACGAGCTCTCTTGTTTGCGCCATCGGATGCGGTCAAGTAATTTTTTTATTATGTAGTTTTTTTACTAGTTCATTCATTTAAGCACCGGAACATAGTCCCTCCGATCCATATTAATTGTTACATATACTTTGTACTAAATCTAAAGCAATTAATATGGATCGGAAGGAGTAATTCCCTAAACATGCATGGTTGTAAATCTATCTTTGGTCTCACAAAGTGGAGCCAGTGGGCTCGCCCCTTGTAATATAACGAAATAAAAAGTGTTTTTCTAGTTATTTTCTACGAACAGACCTTGATGCGATTCTCACATGAGACTAAGCATATTCCACGTTACCATTGATTTCCTCAGCCTGGTTGCGAAACTGTAAACTATTAATCATTTGCAAAGTGCAACTGACGTTGTGTCCCATAACAACTTAAGACAATCAAGCATAATGTGTCAAACCTGGCAACCTGCCAATCTAGCTAGTTGCTTAATTAGGTGCAAGCTCATCGACTATCTCGCCGACTCTGGATGGTTGAAAAAAAGTAAAGAATGAGTTGATCATGATGCTTGCGGCAGCAGTGATATTGTCACCACCGACCACACAATACAATCAATGGATTGCAGGTGGATGAGGCAAATCTTATGCTAAAAAACAATATGATTGACAACCGGATTAACTGTCAACCTGTTCTTGCGTCGACACATTCGCAACACAGTGTCTCAGCCAATGATTTGATATAATAGACCATTCATGCTCAGTGAGAATCGGTCAAAATCTGTACACACCTTGAAAAGGACTCAAAAGTAGTTTTTCTTGTACCTTGATGGAGAAAAATTGCAGGTAGAAACAGTGTAAACAAATTTTTAGTTTCATTTTCCAGGATTCTTGATAGATTGACACACCACTTGATGTCATTCATAGCAATGTATGCCAGTAAGATTGAATGATGGCGACTTATAAATGGTGTGTCTACAGTGTACAAACCTGCTGAGAATAAGATCTCTTTGGCCACAATTTCTCTTCCTGACGCCTTCCATTCACAAAGAATAAGCATCGGCAATGCTTGTTAATCATCGACTTTGGCAATATGGTTGTTCCATGAGTGCGGCCTAAGATATACTCCCTCCGTTCCCAAATATTTGTCTTTCTAGAAATTTCAACAAGTGACTGCATACGAAGCAAAATGAGTGAATCTACACTCTAAAATATGTCTACATACATCCGTATGTTATAGTCCATTTAAAATGTCTAGAAAGACAGATATTTGAGAACGGAGAGAGTAGACTTCATTTAATTAACAAGGTCAATAATCAAGTTGAAGTTGAGTTGTGCATGTGCATACATATATATAGAACAACACGCAAGGTAGCTTTCTTCTTAAAAAGGCTTTATTAAACCTTCTTCTTAATCAATGAAAATGACAAATCTTTCGCCAAGTTTCAAAAAAAAGTGCAAGGTAGCCTGGCAACAATGGCAATATTAATTACTCCCTCCATTCCTAAATATTTGTCTTTCTAGAGATTTCAACAAGTGACTACATACGGAGCAAAATGAGTGAATCTACACTCTAAAATATGTCTATATACATCCATATGTGGTAGTCTATTTGAAATCTAAAAAAACAAATATTTAGGAACGGAGGGAGTACTAATCATTAATCTGTATATATCGAAAAAGGCTTTTGCCCCGCTTCATATATAAAGCAAACTGTCCGAGACACAAATATGCAAACACAAGTTCACGCCACACGCACGCAACGAAGAGAACACAAGCACGAAACACAAGGTAGCAAGGGTACAACTGTGGGCACAACTCAACAAGCTCTAAAAAGAAAAACAAGAACAATCCGATGGGGACATTAATCCGTATGTACGATCGGTGGGGACAGTCGAAGAGCTTTTGAGGTATGCAAGAAAACTCTCATTGTGAGGCTATGTGTCAATGAAGCAACTTGACTGGACACTTTGCAGAGTACGTAGTAGCCAGGGATACTAGGCACCAGAAAGCACATGTGACAACAGTGTTTCTCTGTTCTCCTTCTAATAACTGCAGACCTTGATTACTTTGGCATCTGAGCACTACACGATGCTGGCTGTAAGATCTCGATTAATGTACCAAAATCTTCGAAGCAACAAATGTATACGTGGAAAGTTATGTCGGATATGGGATTTAATTCAGACTGGTTTTGCTTCAATTGCTGAATATTTATGCAGAGAGGAAGCAGTAATTTGGAAGGTGGTTTAAACAAGAAAGTAGTTGCAGACTATTAACCTCGTTAAGTCTGAGGGAAGGAAGGACTGCAATCTTATTAGCTTCGTGCGCAAACCACAATTAGTTACATATAACGGTAAGCCAGCAGTGCATACGTATGATGGACATTGTCTGGTATTCATACATATCTGTCGGACGGATTAGTGTCAATCATGGCCTAGATCATTTTTCTGGTATTACATGACGCATACTTCTGCCTCGGGTATTAGCGGAAATATACTCTCTTTTGAATTATTATCTTCGAACGCCCCTTTTGGCCCCCACGTCCCTCCGCTCGGGGCGACTCGGGTGGCGACGAAAACCCTAGCCGCCGGCCCCCCTTCCCCTCCTCATCCCCCCTCGCCGCCGCCCGAGGAGGACTCCGGCGAAGCCCGCGTGGTCGCCCAGGACGGTGGCGGCGAGGATCTGGCTGCTTCGCTCCTCGCGGAGGGCTTAGGGCGCCGAGGCAGCGGCCTCAGGTGGTGCGGCGGCGCCGTTTCTGCGGCGAGCGGCGTCGCGGGTGTTGCCCCCCGTCTTCTTGGTCGCGAGGGCGGCGAGTGACGGCGGGCGCTGGCGCCGGTCGCAACGGGGGCGCGACCGCCCTGTTCGCGCCTGGATCTGAAGGCAGCTTCCACTCCCCCTCAGCGCGCTCCTCCTCGCCGGATCTGGTCGCCGGCGGCCTCTGGACGCCGGATCCGTGGCTGGTGGGGTTGCTTGGAGCTGCGGAACTGGACCGGGAGAAATCCTTGGCTGGCTCTCCGGCCACGGCATCGGCGACACAGGCAGGTGCCGTTTTCCTCCTCGGAGGCTTTGTCGAGGTTCGTTTCCTCTCCCTCCTGCTCCATGACCCGGGTGAAAACCCTTGTCTTTTCAAGACTGGACGGCAACGGCGCAACGTGCGTCGCCACCTTCTTGAAGGTGTCGTCTTGGGCATGGTAGGAGAGTGCAGAGTGCTGTGAGGTGGGTGTCGGGTTGGCTGCGTTAGCAGCGAGGGAGATGAAGCTTGGTGCTCTGTTTATGTAGCAGTGATGCTCTGCTTTGGCTTGCTCGCCGGATCCTTTCTTGCTTGCTCGCCGGTTGGCGCCATTCTTTGGCAGGGAGGGGATAGGGCTCCTCTCTTCTGCTAGCAGCAACTTGATGCGGTGGCCTGGGCATGGAGCCTATCCATTCGGGCTTGATCTGCTTCCTTAAGGTTGCTTCATCTTACTCGCTGTTCATTTGTTCAGTGCCAGTGCCTTTCTGCAGTTTTTCCCCTTGGTGGTTGTAGCGGTGACCTGCGGTGTGGCAATTCGTCTGGTTCCTCGTGCAGCGCTGTGTCGGGTTGAGAATCTCCCATGGTGCCCGGCATCGTGTCCTATCCTGGCGCTAGGGTGAGCTTCTCCATATCCCAGCAATCCGGCCTCTTTCGAGCCAAGGCGAGGGGCAGGGGTCCCCTCTGGATTTGGAGAGGAGTGGATCGAACAAGGTGTCACCTTTCGGTGTAGATGAGGACGTGACCATCGCTGGACTTTGTCTCAGTATGAAGAACCCCTCCGGTTTGCTCAGCTTGATCTACTTCACTTGGTGGACGCCATCGACTTCTAGCTGGTGCTTAATTTGCTTATCCCTATAGGGCTTAGTCTTTGGTGCTTGTAAGTTGCTTCGGCAACACTATGTATCTGCTGCTCTTTTCATTTCTTCTTAGCGGCTTTTCACAGATGTTTAGTGGTTGTAATGATGGCCTTGTGTAATCCCTGGCCGGTTGATGGCTTTGTTAATTCAAAGTCGGGCTCCCCCTTGAGCCTTCATTCTAAAAAAAAACAAGCGACAAAATAAACAAGAACATTTTGTATGTTGGCCCTCTGCTTTCTTGAGCAATGAATCTAGCGAGGGTCTCGCAAGTTGCATGCAAATATGGCCTCTTCGGTTCACCTCTATGCACTTCTCCCTACCCAAAACTATGCTCCGAATTCCCGCAAATGCACAAGAGCCTTGTGTTGATGGAGATCCTTGAGTATTGACATTGAGCAAACTACTGTTTCCTATATTACACTTGATTTGTATTCGTTGTAATGGTGTGTAGTGTAGTTGTGTTGAATTATTAGATTTTTTTAGTGTTCTCTCAGGCACCTCTCGTGAACCAAATAGAATTCAAGTTGGACTTGTAGGGAAGAAAAGTATCGAAAACTCATTGACACATTCGTTAACACTTTTTGCGGCATGGTATGGTTGATACCATAAATTTCCTACACAACCTTAGGTGGACCTGCATCCATCCAATATGTTTGACCTTACCCATGTATTATGCACTAGCACCAACCTCCCTACACCAAAGTAGGCTCCTTGCCAGCCGGTACCCCCCCCCCCCCCCCCCCCCCCTTCTCATATGTACTATCCGAATTTGTGCCTTCATCTTTGTATGCGTTCGGTCCATTTTTTTTAGAGAAGGAGGATGAGCCCCGGCCTCTGCATCTAGGAGATGCATGCAGCCACTTTATTGATTATTCTCGAGGACCTTACAAAGTATTACAACAATATGTCTGAAACCGCCATCTTGGCAACATGCCACTACTCCTATCCATATGATGAAGGGGTGCTAGCTGGGCCAAATGCCCAAACCACTCACCTAAGCCTATTATCAAAAGCCGGAAGCCCCAGCCGAGCCACATACGGGGTCTGGGGGGGGAGGGTCCATTGATGCCTCTTTGTGTATAGTTTAAGTTCATCATGAGATGAAGGCCACATTGCTGAAGATATGCCAATAAGTGTTTGGAATGGATGGCATCAGGAGCAATAATTGTCTAAGGACTACAAGATGGTGCTAACAACGAACATATCCGGTCCGCACATGACTCCGTGGCAGCATGAAGAAGTAGGATCCCTGGGGATATAAATCTCTAGGTAGAGGCAAAATGATGGTGCTCTCCACAACATGATTAGCAGCATGTTGCCTTTGTGGATCAATGAATGTAAAGCCCCGTGATTTTCCCTTTTTTTGAATAAAAATAACTTAATTAGCAGCATGTTGCTTGAATATCATTTTATCCAAGCTATGAGATTTATCACCAACTTCCTTTGCGTTCTATGAAGAAAATGGTTGAATGAGGAGACTAGTCGTTTAGGGGGACCAATTTGCCGATTTCGTAGCACCGGTCTATCATGCCGTGTCTTCAGACTATTTTTTTGTTTTCTTATTATTATTGTATTCTACGTGCAATCTTGTTTTCTCTCGGATGCATGGTCAAGTTATGCATTTTTGTTCTAACTAGTTTAAGCACTGGAGCTTAATTCCCTGCACATGCATGAGTGTAAATCTATCTTTCTTCTCATAGAATGGAAGTGGATATAGTGGGCTTACTCCTTATGGTATCACAAAAAATTTTCCTCTAGTTCATAATATAATTTTCTTTAGTTATTTTCTATAACTGGGCGTTGATCTCAAATGAGACTAGCCACGTTACCACTGAAACTGTAAATTATAAGGTAAATCTGAGGTCTATACCAAATCATGATGCCCAAGCATAATCTAATGTACTACCTCCGTTCCTAAATATTTGTCTTTCTAGATATTTCAACAAATGACTACATACGAAGCAAAATGAATGAATCTACACTCTAAAATATGTATATATGCATCCGTACGTGATAATCCATTTGAAATCCCTAAAAAGACAAATATTTAGGAACGAGGGGAGTATGACAGAATCACAACCTTCCCTTTGCTTAATTAGTCACTAGCTATTAGTTGGTAGTTGCAGAGTCGTCAACTATATCACCGAGTCGGGATGATCGCAAAAGCAAAGAATTAGTTGATAACATGCTCGTGGCTGCAGTGTTATTGTCACCACATAATACAGAAAATCAGGGACTGTAAAACGGAAATTCATATATCAAGCGGCAAACTGTTCTTCCCTCAGCACTTGACAACAGACGGCCAATTGATCACTCATACTGCACTGAGAACCGATCGATTTGTTTGTACCTGTTTTGATTGATCACTCATGCACTAATAGAAAAAGGACCTAATATGAGACACATTAGTGCCGGTTTAATTTTGAGCCGGCACTAATGTGTCCATTAGTGCCGGTTCCAACGGCTAGCCGGCCGTTCTCATTAGTACTGGTTTGTGGCGAACCTTTAGCACCGGTTCGTGCCACGAACCGGTACTAAAGAGAGTGGTGGCAGGGTGTTGTCAGTCCGGAGCCCCTCCAGCACCTTTAGTACCGGTTCGTGTCACGAACCGGTACTAAAGGTCGACGTACATAAACCCTTCGTCCATCCGAGCCACTCTGTTCTTCCCTTTCCCCTCACTTCCTCTGTTCTTCCCCTCTCTTCCTCGAGCTCCTCACAAATTTTGCCCAAAATTTGTCAAGATTTGAAGGCCCCCATCCATTCAAATGATCACAAAGGTTAGCAACTTTGTCCTTTCAACTCTCATTGCTAGATTAGCTCTTGCAATGCTTTGTATAGTGATTAATTTGGGAGGAATTATATTTGCTAGTATTTGATTTATATGCAATTTAAGGTCAAAACTAACACTTAGTTTGCATATGTAGGTGTGGTTTACTTAGTGCCTTCTAAATCTCCGTCGTAACCACCGTCGATCGCCCGCACCATCCCGTCGCCGGCACCACCTTGTGATGAGGCTCTTGTTCATGAATGTTTTTACATTACCAAATTGATGTTTGTGTGATTTAGATATATAGTTACTCGTATAATTATCTTACCCGTACGTTGTTTGTTATACATAGTGCCATGGTTTTGATATCCGTCCCCGTCGGCCCTCGTCCTTGTTATGATTCGGATGTGCTATATTCTCTTTTAAAACTAGTTGTTGCATTTCGTGTTTATGACAAATTATGCCCATCAAGTTGACATAGATATTTTTATCTAGGAGGTATGTGAGTCGGAAATTCTAACCGACCCTCTTGTCGGGAGGTTAAATTTAGTTGAAAGAGAAAACGAGTATTTGAAAGAAAAATTGAAAAGAATTGAGGGGGAGAAGATGGAATTGGAGTTGCATGTTGCCGATGTCGTCGATGATCACAAGGTCAAGATGGAGAAAATGGGGTCGAAGATTAGAAAGATTAGAAAATATGCCATTGATAGTGTGGCTTGGTATCATTATGCTGTTGGATCAATTGTTACCTTAGTTGCGATCTTCATCGCATTTGTTGTTGCATTTAAATTCTTTAGCTAGAGAGTTATTTGTATGTTGCATTTAATTAAGTGTTGTATATGAACTTTATGTATGAACTTTATGTATGAACTTGTATTAATTTGGTCTATTCGGTGTTGTATAATGAAGATGAGCCGACAATAGATGTATGATGACCGATGCCCTCCCGAGTTCATTAATGGCGTGCATACTTTTCTGCTTGCCGCTGAGGCAAACAAGCGGGCGGATGGTTTTATACCTGGTCCATGTGCTGGCTGTAAGAATGGTCACAGTTACTCTACGTCAAGAACCATTCACGTCCACCTATTTGAGTCCGGTTTCATGCCCCACTATAATGTTTGGACCAAGCACGGAGAAATAGGGGTTATGATGGAAGACAATGAAGAAGAAGAGGACGACGACGGCTATCATGGCCATGGGTTCCCTGAATACGATGATACAACAATGGGGGAAGAAGCTGAGCCGGCAATGCAGGAAGAAGCTGAAGAAGAGGCATCAGATGAACCCGCTGATGATCTAGGTCGGGCCATTGCCGATGCAAAGAGAAACTGCGCAAGTGATCTGGAGAAGACGAAGTTGCAACGCATGTTAGAGGATCACAAGAAATTGTTATACCCGAATTGCGAAGTTGACAAAAAAAAGTTGGGCACCACACTTGAATTGCTGCAATGGAAGGCAAAGACTGGTGTATCTGACAAGGGATTTGGAAAGTTGCTGGTAATGATAAAGAATATGCTTCCAAATGACAAAGAATTGCCCGAGAGTACTTATCAAGCAAAGAAGGTTGTCTGCCCTCTAGGGTTAGAGGTGCAAAAGATACATGCATGCCCTAATGATTGCATCCTCTACCGCGGTGAGTACGAGGATTTGAACGCTTGCCCGATATGCGGTGCATTGCGTTATAAGATCAGTCGCGATGACCCTGGTGATGTCGAGGGTGAGCGTCTCAGGAAGAAGATTCCTGCCAAGGTCATGTGGTATGCTCCTATAATACCACGGTTGAAACGTTTGTTCCAAAACAAAGAGCATGCGAAGGCGATGCGGTGGCACGTAGAAGACCGTAAGAAAGACGGAAAGTTGAGAGTACACGCTGACGGTTCGCAGTGGAGAAAAATCGAGAGAAAGTACTGGGAGGAGTTTGCAGGTGACCGAAGGAACGTATGGTTTGGTCTAAGCGCATATGGCATTAATCCTTTTGGGGAGCAGAGCAGCAACCATAGCACGTGGCCTGTGACTCTATGTTTGTATAACCTTCCTCCTTGGTTGTGCATGAAGCGGAAGTTCATTATGATGCCAGTGCTCATCCAAGGCCCTAAGCAACCCGGCAACGACATTGATGTGTACCTAAGGCCATTAGTTGAAGAACTATTACAGCTGTAGAATGGAACAGGTGTACGTGCGTGGGATGAGCACGGACAGGAAGAATTTGACCTAAAGGCGTTGCTGTTCGTGACCATCAATGATTGGCCTGCTCTCAGTAACCTTTCAGGACAGACAAACAAGGGATACCGCGGATGCATGCACTGTTTGGATGATACCGACAGTATATATTTGGATAGTTGTAGAAAGAATGTGTACTTGGGACATCGTCGATTTCTTCCGACAAGACATCCCGTAAGAAAGAAAGGCAAGCATTTCAAAGGTGAGGCGGATCACCGGACGAAGCCTCGCCACCGTACTGGTGCTGATGTACATGATATGGTCAAGGATTTGAAGGTAATCTTTGGAAAGGGTCCTGGCGGACAACCTGTTCCGAACGACGCTGACGGACGTGCACCCATGTGGAAGAAGAGATCTATATTTTGGGACCTGCCATATTGGAAAGACCTAGAGGTCCGCTCCGCAATCGACGTGATGCACGTGACGAAGAATCTTTGCGTGACCCTGCTTGGCTTTTTGGGCGTGTATGGGAAGACAAAAGATACACCAGAGGCACGGGAGGACCAGCAACATATGCACGGAAAAGACGGCATACACCAGGGTCAGGCCATCTACACTCTTCCCAAAGAAGAGAACGAAATCTTCTTCGAATGCCTGCTCAGCATGAAGGTACCGTCTGGCTTCTCGCCGAATATAAAGAGAATAATAAATATGGCAGAGAAAAAGTTTCAGAACCTAAAGTCTCATGACTGCCACGTGATTATGACGCAACTCCTTCCGGTTGCATTGAGGGGGCTTCTACCGGAAAACGTTCGATTAGCCATTGTGAAGCTATGTGCATTCCTCAATGCAATCTCTCAGAAGGTAATCGATCCAGAAATCATACCAAGGTTATAGAATGATTTGGTGCAATGTCTTGTCAGTTTCGAGTTGGTGTTCCCACCATCCTTCTTCAACATCATGACGCACGTCCTAATTCACCTTTGCAAAGAGATTAACATTTTGGGTCCTGTATTTCTACACAATATGTTCCCCTTTGAAAGGTTCATGGGACTCTTGAAGAAATATGTTCATAACCGTGCTAGGCCAGAAGGAAGCATCTTGAAGGGCCATGAAAATGAGGAGGTCATTGAGTTTTGTATTGACTTTATTCCTGACCTTAAGCCGATTGGTGTTCCTGAATCGCGGCATAAGGGCAGACTAGAAGGAAAAGGCACGCTAGGAGGGCATCAAATAATATGTATGGACGGGCATTCTCTCACTGAAGCACACTACACAGTTCTACAGAATTCCGCCTTGGTGGCTCTGTATATGGAGGAACACAAGAATTTTCTACAGTCCAAACACCCAGAGAAGTCTGACGACTGGATTACACGCGAACAAACGAGGACTTTCGCCGGTTGGTTGCAGAAACGTGCCCTGAATGATGGCGATATTCAAAATGACCTGTACTCGCTGTCCCAGTTACCATCTTCGAATATAATGACTTTCAAAGGGTACCAGATAAATGGGAATACATTTTACACGATCGCTCAAGATAAGAAGAGCACCAACCAAAACAATGGTGTCCGCTTTGATGCAACAACCAACACGGGAAAGGAAACATATTATGGTTACATAGAGAACATATGGGAACTTAACTATGGATCAGGTGATTTGAAGGTCCCTTTGTTTCGGTGCAAATGGGTCAATATGACACGAGGCGGGGTAACGGAAGACCCGCAGTACGGAATGACAACAGTGGATCTCAACAATCTTGCGTATGCAGACGAACCATTCGTCCTAGCCAATGATGTGGCGCAGGTTTTTTATGTGAAAGACATGTCTACCAGGCCGAGAAAAAGAAAAGATAAGGAAGCAAATGGATCATACGACGAGCCAAAGCGCCACATAGTTCTTTCAGGAAAAAGAAACATCGTGGGAGTGGATGACAAGACAGACATGTCAGAAGATTATGAAAAGTTTGGTGGAATTGCTCCATTCACAGTGAATATTGACCCGAGCATCCAGTTAAATGATGAAGATTTTCCATGGCTACGGCGCAAAGGGACACACGCGAAGAAAAAGTTTCACACCCAAAGATCTGGGATGTGATCGACTTCACTATCATCACTCTCTTCTGTGTTTCACACCCAGAAGGGAATGTCTGTAATAGTTAGGGTAGTTATGTGTTTTGGCATTTGAAACGCGAAGAAATTTTATGTGCAAACAAATTCTTTTCATGCATTTACTGATTTTTTTCTAGCTAAAAGACCCTGAAATTGAAAATCATTTCAAATGAACTCAGAAAAGGTTGAAAGTTGGCATGGTATCATAATTTCATACAAATAGCATGTGCAAAAAAGTAGAGAGGGTTACGGCAAAAAATGGATGCACTTCGTGTACAAAATGGACAATCTCTTTAGAAGTATGAGGGTTTCCGTCGAAAACTGAACTGTTACAAAGGCATTTCATTTTTTAAATAACCTAAGCATTACCAAATTGAATATAATGATAAAACACACTAATATTAAACATAAAAAAAGAATCACTGAAAAAACTTTTTTTAAAGTTAAGTTATTCACAAACTACCGATTCACACAAATTTCAAATAATTCAAAAATTAAACTATTCAAATTTGAAAACTACCGGCACTAACAGAAAGTTTGTAATTTTTTGTACCTAAAGCAAAAATATTCACAAAGAAACTCTAAATACAGCAAAAAACAATTCTAAAATAAATAAAACAAAAATAAATAAAGCGAAAAAAATTAAGAAAATAAAAAAGCCCGCCTAGTGGGCCAAAGCGGCCTGCATATGACTACGAACACAACCTTTTGTTGGGCCAGGATGCAGGCCCCCAAAGGCCCAGAAGGCCCACTGGGCGGAAGAGGACAGGTAGGCCCAGCAGGCCTGCTTAGGAGAGGAGCTCGAGAGAGCTACCGCACTGGGGCTTATAAACCAGTGCGGTAGCGCCTCGGCTAGCGAGGTGGGACTAAACTTGCGCACCGCCTGGAGCTAGCGCACCCCTTTTAGTACCGAGCCGTGGCTCCAACCGGTACTAAAGGGAGGGCCTTTAGTACCGGTTGGAGCCACCACCCGGTACTAAAAGGGGGGCGCTTCCCGCCGCTTGGCCTAGCCAAAACAGACCTTTAGTACCGGTTGGTGGCTCTAACCGGCACTAAAGGTCCATCCTATATATACAA
Organism: Triticum timopheevii; assembly: GCA_963921465.1. Lineage (NCBI taxonomy): Eukaryota > Viridiplantae > Streptophyta > Magnoliopsida > Poales > Poaceae > Triticum > Triticum timopheevii. The sequence continues at coordinate 542,077,169 of OY997270.1, read as the reverse complement.
CACTTGAAAAAAAATTAGTTTCCCTCTGTTTCCTCCCTCCGTCGCGCCGCCCTGCCCCGATCGACGCCGTCCCCGTCGATGTCGCCGCCCCCGACCCTCGTCGCCGACCCAAGCCGTCCCCGCCCCTCGTCGCCGCCCCCGTCGACGTCGCCGCCCCCGCCACCCCCGTCCCCGTCATCCCCGTCGCCGCGCCCCGCCCCGCTCCATCATCGCCGCCCCGTCCCGTCGCCCGGCCGCCCCGCCCCGTCGTCGCCGCCCCGTCCCGTCGCCCTGTCGTCGTCGCCCCGTCGTCGCCGCCCCATCGTCGCCTCGCCGGTGAGCTCGCCCCAGCCGCCATGTCCACACACACACACACACTACACACACACAGACACACATACACACACACACACACACACAGAGAAACTACACACACACACATTAGTTTGTTTGTTATAAATTTTTCTGTTTTTTAGTTATAGAAATGTTAGAAATTATTCTGTTTTTTAGTTATATAAATATTCGAAATGTTAGTTATATAGAAATGTTATAAATGTTTTCTGCTTTTTAGTTGTAGAAATATTTATAGAAATGTTAACAATTTTTCTGTTTTTTAGTTATATAAATATTAGTATTGTTATAGAAATGTTAGTTATATAATCAGGAAATTTTAGAATTAGTTTTAGTTACATGAATTAGATTAATGTCAAATTGTTACAATTTGCATATATATAGAATTTTAGTTATCACAATCCAATCATTTAAAAAATGTTACTTTTTGCGGGCATATAGTATTTGTTTTCGACGATATGCCCGACCCGCATCCTCGCCGTCGACCCGTTCGTGATGACGTCCTGCTTCAGAGGATCCATGTCCGGGACTGGGCTCCGCCTGGCTGGCACTGGGAGGTGCTACCTGGAGGGGCGCGCCGCTTGGTGAGGAACCCGACCTCGGGTCCCGTCGTCGACCCTGATCTTCTTTGGTGTCGTTCGCATGGGCCACATTCGGTGCAGAGGCAGCCGGCCCCGCCGGAGGTGGTGCGTCGCTGTGTCAGGGAGGAAGATGAGCACGTCCATCGCTACATGGCTGCTATGGACGATGTCAGGTTCTCCACTACTTGGCGGATTCTTTGGGCAGATGACCGGAGATATGATCCTGTGATGGTTCCTTCTCTTTGGGTGTGCACCACCCGCGCCCCAGGAACCGCGAGTGGCGCCCTAGATTCTTCTGTAGTACTCGATCTTTATTAGGTACCTAGCCAGTGATGTATTTGATATATAATATTCGAGACGATGTATTCAAGATTATATATATTAAAATGATGATGTATTCGAGATTATATATTTGAGACGATGTATTCGAGATTCAGTTTTTCCTTATTGATTAATTGCATCCATGCATTGTAATTTGAATACTAAATTGTTTTATATTTCTTCTGTATTAATTAGTAAAGTAAAAGCTATGGCGGACAATACCGACAGAGAGAGAGAAGAGGAATTGTTCGACATCATACGCAGCCCTCACAGGCTAGATGATCTGAATGAAGATGACGGCTCCCAATATCTAAACAATACCGGAGAGGGTGATGAAAAGATATTCGATCTCGACGACCGAGCTGATGAAGTCATGAACTATGATTATGATGACACAGACAATGTTTTTGATGACATAGACAATGCTGATATTCAAATAACAAAGACTACCGGCGAGGTATATTTATATAAGCATGCATCCTGGTGATCATCACATGTTTTTTATTGAAGATATATTAACGAATCGATCTTTCTTCTTTCAGCCCTCCGGATCGAGCAAATCTGCTTCTACAGACAGCAAGACAAAGCGAGGCCCAGGCAGATTGTTGAAGGATGGTGTAAAGTACCACATCGAATCCACCAAACTTAGTGGCGAACCCCTCATGCCTAAGAACGTTGCGGACAAGTGGACTCGTCAGTGCGGAGTTCTTGTGAAGGACAAACTCCCGATCTCCATTCAAGAATGGAAAGAGCCAAAGACTAAACGTCCAGGTGTTACTTGGGTCGACGACAGAGCAAAAAAAGACCTGATGAAATCTCAAATGGAACATTTCATCCTACCAGATCATTTCACTAAAGCAGATGTGGAGAAAGTCAAGGCCGCTGCTCTTAAGAAGATGGCAATTGAATTCAACACCCACAAAAAAACTGTATGGGCCAACTACCTCACTAATGAAAGGAAGACTCCAGATTTCAAGGGAACACTGCAGAAGCAAAGAGAACACTGGGACGATTCCATAACCTTCAAGGATTCAGAATTATCTAAGGAATGGTCGATGAAAAACAAGGCAAATGCCGCAAGAAAAACGCAGTTCCATAGGCTGGGTCCAGGTGGCTACGCGGTGGGATTGCCTAAGTGGGATAAGTCTGAGCAAGAGATGGAGGGTGCAGGGGTCACTCCGATTACTAGGAGCTGGCCCCCCAGGTGCAGAACTTGGTTCTATGCGCATGGGGGGGCGTTGGACCCGAAGACAGGCCTGGTTTCGAAGAAGGCAAGTCTAAAAGGAGCCGAACAAAAGATACTTGACACAATAGAAGAAGCTCGAGCGGGGGTGTTCACGCCCAACAGAGAGAACGACGAGCTTACGCGTGCCCTGGGAAATCCTGAACACCCGGGAAGAACATGATGCATGGGCGTTATTCCCTGGTATGAGGGCTTTTCGGACTGGAATGATGACTACAAGTCCCGTGCAATAAAGAAGATGGAGGAGGAGAAGAAGAGGAAGCTGGAGGAGGAGCAGAGGAAGCAAGACGCAGAACGCCTTCAAGGCCTAGAAGCAAGGCACGTGGACCTGGCACTCAAATTCCAGCAGCAGCAGTAGCAGATCAACTCACTTAGCCAGGAAAGGGGGTCTCAGCAGCGGCATCAGCAAGCGGATGATCGTCCAGCATTGGATAGCACCGTCCCATCCATGCCGAGAAGCAGCGTTGGTTCTGCCCCGGGCGACACACTGCTGGATACATACCCTGTGGATGACATCATAGAGAACACTAATTGTGAGCTACACTCCAAAATGAAGAACATATCCATGAAGGTGGCGGACGGTGTTACTTTTCCAGTTACCCCCGAAGTAACCTACCATTGCATCCCGATTACAGAGGGCTATGCTTGTGTCATGGTTGATGAAGTGGTGGACCCATATTCGGGGCTAATGCTTGACATTCCTGGAGGTCAAGACGAGCGCACACTTTCGAAGTCCACCGACACCGCATCGTCTGCCGACTCCTCCTCGATGTCTGCCACCGAGTCAGCAGACTCCCGCTCCTCCAATTCCACGAACGCGTGAGACTCCTCCTCCTTGAAGTCCACCACCTCCTCCAAGTCCCCGAACGCATGAGCTGACTACTCCAGTTTCAAGTCCGGCACAATGTCATGCCACTTCTTGGGTTTCAAATCTGGCACCGTGTCAGGCCACACCTCCTGCTTCAAGTCCGGCACATCGTCAGGCCACTTCTCCTGGTGCAACTCCACGTCAGCCGTCTCCGCCGTCTCAGCAATCGCAGAAGAGACATGCCGTAGCTTTGGTGCGTAGCGGTACGAGTCGAGGTAGTTCAGGAAGTACAGGCGGAGACAAGCGATATAAATATGGTCCAAGCCTCGCTCCTCTTCCTCAGAGGCCTTACGACATGACTAAGGAGCAAAACACAGCCATAGTGCAAGCCCAAGTGGACGTCCATTTTGGACCAAAACCGGCACCGCCGCCAAAGGAGAAAGTGCCTGAGAAAGTAATTGACCACTTCATTCGTATGGCTAGAGAACCAGCTCCCAAGCCTATTGACTCGGACTATGAGCGCCAAATCAGAAAACTACATCGAGAACGGCTAAAGAAGGAAGCGAGCTCGAGCTCGAGCCAACAAGCAGCTGGCAAAAAATGCGGGAAACCCGTTCCCCAGTTGGGAGAATAGGCGGTGCAAGCGATCCCCCCGCTTGTTGTGCCAACAACACATGAGAGGAGTAGTACGCGGGCCAAATATTATTGTGGGCAAACCGTTAGCGTTCCCCAGCATGGCGATGTGGTAATAACGGAGGATCATATAATGCAGGCTCAAATGCTCAATATCTCTGTTGGACAACTCCTCGAAATCGAGCCCATGCCTACGCTTAGAGAATCGGAAATAGCATGGAAATATGTCCGGGGCCAACCTTTGGTCCATCCAGACAAGGTCAAGGACCTCCCAACGAGAATGTATCAATTGCATCAATGGTACATGAACATTACCAAGATTTCCAATCGAGAGTCCCTCATGGTGAATGTCAAGCATGAGCATTATTATCATGAGAAAGCTCTGGCCATTGAGTATCCAGAACTATTTCAGTTATATAATCAAGACGCAGCCGACAAGTCTATCGTCAGTTGCTATTGTCTGTAAGTGATTTCTTTCTGTAATTTAAGTCTCAAGCTAGTTATGTAGTGATAATTTTGAGCAATCATTACATGTAATTATCCTCACTATATTCTTTTTCTGTGGTATTGTATGCAGGATGAAGATGTATGAAATAAAAAAAACTGGACGCTATGGCGTTGGGTTCATTGACCCAAATACCATTAATGAGGACATATGGCAGATTAAATATTGTCAAGATGCTGTAGAGCAAAGCATGCTAGAGTTCTTGAAGCGTCTCAATAGCAATGAAGATATACTACTTCCTTACAACTTCCTGTGAGTCACACTGTCTTGTACTACAAATTCTGTTTTTTTTTTGCTTACTAGCTAGCTAGATGTTAATAATTAAGTGTATACGGTTTACGATAGTTGATTAATTTTATGCACATGCCCGCTTAATTAAGACATGCAAACGTGTGCGTATACAGTTGGCACTGGGTCTTGATAGACATTAAAGTTGAGGAAGGAAAAGTTGAATTACTGGACTCGCTAACTAAAGAAGATAAAGACTACACCATCATGAAGGGGATAGTCAACAGGTAATTTCAATCATTATTAACTATATATCGGCCTATTAATTATTAGTTCGTCATTTCCTGATATGAACTATTTAATAACACCTTTATTAATTTTCTTTGCCGGCGGGCAAGGCATGGGCAAAGTTCATCAAGGTGACTCCAGGTAAGTGGGCAAAAAAGTCATTTTGGCATCGACCCAAGGTAAGTAATTAAGTAGTACTAGCTAGCTACCATCTCTTTAATTCTTGTTTCAATATCATTAATTAATTATCATGCTTAATTAATCATTATCTGATTCAATTCCATTCTCGTAAAGGCCCTGAAGCAGGCACCGGGGAATAATCTGTGTGCATTCTACGTTTGCGAGAACATTCGCATGATGACGTGCGAAAGGAGCAGATCTGATAGACAGGACTGGGTACGTTTGTCAGAACACTATTCACACTATTATCGATATCTAGTCACACAACTAACACACAAGCATATTGATCTCCTTCTTAACAGTTTAAATCGGTGCGGGATAAGCTCCTACCATCGGACCGCATTCTAGCACTTCAAGAGGAAATAGCCGGATTTTTGCTCGACCAGGTCATAGATCCCAAAGGAGAATATTATTACCCGCTACCGCCCCTATGAACCACTTGTCATCGTACTCCGGAGACACCAAAGGCAACATATGTAGGAGAAATTGTATATGTATATACATGTGTATGTGTGAATAATTAATGGTGTTGGTTTGTGAGACTATATATATATATATGTGTGTGTATATATATATATATATATATATATATATATATATATATATATATATATATATATATATATATATATATATGCGGTTCTACGTACGAGAAAATCTATTTATATATATGCATAACATGTACAATTTGTAGTATCGTGAAATACCAGCAAACAAAAAAATTGAATGGAAAATAAATCAACCCCCCCCCCCCCCCCCCCCCAATATTTAGTACCGGTTGGTGTTACCAACCGGTACTAATGCCCTACGCGCACCCCAGGCCTGGCTCGTGCCATGTGGTGGCACTTTAGCGCCGGTTCGTGATGAACCGGTACTAACGCGGGGGGGGGGGGGGGGGTGTTAGTCCCCACTCTTTAGTGCCGGTTGGCAAACCGGCACTAAAGGCCGGTTCTGCACTAGTGATGCCACGATTGATCAATTTGCTTATGTTACCTGTCTTGATTGATCATTGTCACTAATTTTAGATAGAAGTCCATATGCATATAGAACTGTATGCCTAAGCATTGCGTGAAGAAGAATCATGTGAATGTGTCCCACTAGTCTGATGGATGCTATGGAAGGAGAGGAATCACACGCATCTTTAATAACCCTGCTGGCTCCACACATCACTGTCAAAAGAATTGGCGCCCTTGCTGACGCTGGACGTACTCTCCTTTTAAGCCTCCCTTGTCGAACAAAAGAACCTAACTAAGAGCATCTCTAAATCACACCCGACCAATCTCTTATATGCGTTAGATGGGTAAAAAATTTACTCCGCAGCCGCCCCAACTCTAAAATATACTCAGCCACCCATCCATGAAGAAAAAGAATTCCCCCCTCTCACGGCTGAACCGCACCCGCGTCGGTGCCACCCAATCCCTACCGCAACCCTATGTGAGCATCCCGCACCCCTGCTGGCATCGCCCTCGAGTGGCCTCCCCATGCGAGCTGTGGGAGGGCCGGGATGCCCGCAAACGCCTCAAGGTGGAGCTTGCTAACGAGGATTACATGCCGGAGCTCCTCCACCGGTATCCAAAGCACGTCGAAGAGGAGCCCTGACCGTTCGAGGTGTACAAATTTGGGAAGACCAATGAAGCCGGGCCATCTGATGCGTTAGTCATCGACCTTTGCTCAATGATAATGAAAGCTCTGGATCCGATGGTGACGGATCGGGTGAGGGTGGTGGTAACCACCACAACGACCAGGAATGGGAGAAGATCATGGCCGATATCACGAACAACGACTAGTTTTTCTACTTTTTATGCAATTTTAGTTTAGACTTAATGTAGGGTCATGCAAATATAGTTTCTACTAGCAGTTTGAAACGAGTTTGGTGGATGAGTTTGAATCAAATTTGAATGTTTTTTTTTAATTTTTTAAGGAGTTAAGTTTAAGGGATTGGCTAGAAACCTCTAATCTTTAGAGGAACAAATTTTTATGTATCGGTTAGAGATGCTCGAAGTCATTGGAATAGTGATTTTCAGCTAGTTTATACATTATAATTGTTCTATTGGGGTTTTCTGTCTTAGGCTTAGAATGTACTCTCTCGTAATTAAATGAAAGCAGCTCAATGTCTACACTCATAAAACAAAGTAGTGGGAATGCCCACGCGACAGTGTTGTTCAGTTATCTTCTAAGTGCAGACTGCATACGGAGCCATTGAGTATAACATGTATGTGGGAAGACTTGTGTGAGATCTCACATTTGATGAGATGAATGAGTTTGATTTTCTCGAAAAAAATACAAGTTTAAACATTCGCAATTTTGTTTGTACAAACACATCAGCGTTTAATGTACAACCTCAAAAAGTGCCAGCTCCTAAATTGACTTACATTAATAGAAACAAAAAATGTAAAATTGGATGTCAATAGTGTCAAAGTACTATTCACCCAAAGCTGCAACTATTTACATTCGAATTTGTCTTTTTTGAATCTCTAAATATACATTAGGTTTTGAGCTGATCTTTTCAGTGTTGTAGACATACCTCACATGGATGCTGTCAAATAATTTCTGATCTTTTCGAAATGTCTAATTTTTTTTGGGGGGGGGGGGGGGGGGGGGGGGGGGCGGACAGTTCTCCCCCAACATGTACCGGGAATAGGCCCATACACATAGCACTGCATGCCTAAGCATTGCGTCTATGAATTACTTGATGTCACTGTCTTGTGCGGAAATTTTATTCCTGATGCCTTCCATTGGCAAAGTTTAATCACCAGCAATGTGTCTCTTTTGTTTGTCGACCACTTTGGCAATAGGTTGTTCTATGAGTGTGGCCTAACGCCCCCGCTCCTCTCTCGCGACCGCTTCCCCCCCCCCCCCCCCCCCCCCCCCGGGCAACCGGCCGCGCGTCCCTCCTCCTCCCTCCAGCCACACCCTCCCTCCCTCCCGCCGCCGTCGCCGGCGCCCGCGGCCGGCCTGGCCCTGGGCTGCTGGTGGCGGCGGCCTCCCTGCCCTTCCCCTCAAGGTCGCTCTCCGACACGGGCGGAGCTGCTCCAGGGGGGTGCACTTCGGCGGTGATGGTCTGGGGTGGCGGCGGGGCTCCGTGGCGCGACGCAGGCGGACAGCTGGGCGGCGGCGCTGTCGTTGGCGGCGGCGCTGTCGTTGGCGGCGGCGCGAGCTGTTGTCGTCCGCTTAGCCCAGATCTGGGCCCTTCGGGCCCCTTCTAGGCTTGGGCGGGCCGGCTGCGGGGATCGTCTCCGGCGTGGCTTCTGGGAGGCGAGGGAGACGCGACAAGTGGCTGGGTGCTGGCGGCGCCGACGCCGACCTGCTGCATCATGGCCGGCGGGGCTTAACGGGCCCGCTGCGGGCCTTGCTGGGCCAGGGGTGGCCCGGCATGCCCCACGGCCATGACCGGACGGCTACCGCGACGGTGCCAGAGGCATGGGCCTCCCGCACGACGGCGGTGAAGGTGGTTTCCTCCCGCTCGGCGTCGGTGTTGCTGCTCCCATGGTGGTGCGCTTCTCTCCGGTCCTCTTGGCCTCGTGGTGGTGTTCGTAGTGAGGCGGCGTTGGTGGCGGCGTTTCTGCGTTGGCGCATGGGGGTGGGCGACGGTTTGGCGGGTTGGTTTCATCCGGTTGGGCGGTTGGGTCTGGGAATGCGGGAGAAATCCCTGCTGGCTTCGGCCCCGACGCGGTGACACCTGCGGGTGCCACCATTCCTTCCTGGAGGGTGTCGGTGGTATTCACCCCCACCTCCCTCCGCGTGCCGGGGGAAACCCTAGGACTCGTCCGGGTAGCAGTGTCGTCGGTGTCGCATTCCTTTTTGGAGGTGTTGCTTGGTACGCGGCGGTTCGGAACCTCGGTCTGTGGTGGTTTTTCTCCGGTGGGCGCCGCGGTGGCGGGTCATCCGTGCTTTGCCGAGCTGCCGTAGTTGGCATTTGTTTCTTCTTCCTTTTCTTTTGGTGTGTTGTGCTGCTCGCCACAGCGATCTCTGTACTCGGTGTTGGTTGCTTTGGAATACAAAGTGGGGGAAACCCTTTTTTGTATGAGTGTGTCCTAGATATAGTCTTGATTGAATTAGCTGAATCAAGAATCAAGTTGAAGTTGAGCACTACAGAGTGAAACATAGTTGTGCATGCGTATATATTAAAACATCATGCATGGTGTGGCCTGGAAAAACTGGCAACATTAGTCACTAATCATTAAACTATGGATGTATGATAGCATCGATAGGGGAAGACGATACATAAACCTTTCATTCAGGGTTGTAAGAGCATCCAGAGCCGGGCTCCCCAGACATGTCCTATACGTATGATCTATATTCCACTAGCATCTACTCGACAAAACGGAGCTTCTCGGTAATTTTCTCTATTTTCCATCAAAATCAGGTAAGTTGTGAATAACCCTCTGAATTCCGTAGGGGTGATGGTTCCTTAACATTCTGTGGATTTCCATGGTCGGGGAGGAATGATTCGATATGTTCAGCTAGCTTGCTCCGATCAACATGTGGTTGCCATAGTGGGGACAAAAGCAGCGACCCGCCACCCTGGATAGCCGAGGACGCAAGTCGCCAGCCCGCTGTAAGAACACTCCGATTGTATGGTACACATTTTATTACTGGTGTCTTCCATTCACAAAAATTAAGCACTGGCAATGCTTGTTGACTTATTTGTCAACGAAGTTGGCAATATATAGGTTGTTCTATGAGTGTGACCTACCTATAGTCTTTATCGAATTCGCAGAATCGAGAATCAAGTTGAAGTTGAGAACTACAGAGTAAAACAGAATTGTGCATGCGTATATATAGAACATCATGCACGTTGGCCTGGCAAAAACAAGCAACAATAATTATTCATTTTGATGACAAGTATTTTCGGACGGAGAGATTAATTATTAAACTGTACGCATGATAGCATCGATAAGGGGAGACGATGCATGAGCCATTCAGGGGTGCAAAAGCACTCCCATTGTGGAGTTCAAGTGTCAAATACTTTCACTGGAAACTTTGCAGAGAGTAAGTAGTAGGTGCCCATGCAATGGTGCTGCTGCTCTGTTCTCATTCGAACTGCAGACCTTTTGATGGCACACTAGTAGAAAAATACCTAATAGTCCCGGTTCGTAAGGGCCTTTAGTCCCGGTTCATGAACCGGGACTAATGGGTCGTTACTAATACCTCCACCCATTAGTCCCGGTTCAAACACGAATCGGGACCAATGTGCCTCCACGTGGCCCTGTGCGCCGAGCCCAGCCAGGGGGCCTTTGGTCCCGGTTGGTGGCACCAACCGGGACCAAAAGTCCATGTTTTTTTAGAAAAGTGGCTGCTTTAGGGGTTTTGGGGGTTATTTTTAGGTTGTTATTAGCTAGCTAATAGAGAGAAGTGTCCTCTCTTATATCTTCGTCCTTGGTTTACCAACGCTGCTGCTATATATGTTTATTTCACCAGCTGATATAATAACTCATGCATGCTCGCATCATACATCATCATATATAATAACATGTCCTACTAATCATGCATCATCATACAACTTCTACTCGTTATTAATAATAAGTCATACGATCATCATCCTCATAGTCATCGAATCCAACCCTACATAATTGTTCTTAGCACATGATCATCAGTATCAGGTAGGACACATACCCTTAAGATAAAATAACATAAAACAATATAGACTCGGACTCTTCATTATGAAGAATGGCGATCATCCTGTCTCCAATTTTTGCCCTTCGCTGATTGTTGCTTCCAAGAAGCTCCTTACGACTATCCATACATTTTTCCCATTCTTTGATTGTCATGTCTCCACTTGTTTTAGAAACCCGGTATGGACAGTTCAGATTCGTAGGAAGACCTGGTTGTATGTACAAAACATGAAGGTTGCCGTGTGTATACATCAGATAAGGCACACAATCATTCGGGATTATCTGTCGAAAAACATAGTAATAACTTCGTAGTTACAATGATGTACTAGTTTTAGAAGTGTGCAAAAAGATGCACGGATGTCGTAATAGTAAAAAATCTTACCAGGGTATCTCCATGGTAGTTACCGTAGTTCAACACGTGCACTAGTGGCACGTATTGACGATAATGTTGAGGAGTTCGATTGTAGACATTGTAATTCTCAAGATCAGTACAAAATCCGACCAGATAATTTTTCTCCTGATAAGTTAGTTCGGAGCCTTCGGTGTAGTAGGTTCTGTCTACCATCTTCCGCACATTCTTTGAAGAATAAAAATAAGCTGTCAATGGAAATAAGTTGTCAACTATTTTGAAATAAACAATATAAATTACTTAATAACTATGCTAAGCTCACATGGGGAAGAATTGGAGGTGTATCCACAAGGACGAAAATCGTAGGTCTCTCTTGCGCGATTGCAGGATCACCAAGATCCATGGTGACAAGCGTACCCTCATCAAAACCATACATCTTGCAAAGTGCTTCCTAATTTTAACAACCAAAATGGGTTACACTCTGAGCATTGTACAGCTTTACTTGAAAATCCACACCATGATGGGTACTTAGGATAATTTTTTTGGTTTCCATAATTTCATGGTCTTCAAAACCCATCCTCTCCAAGACATAGCGTCTTGCAAAACATGGGATAAGCTAGTCGAATTGGAAAAGACGAAAAATACACGTTAAAATAGTTGAAGTCGTGCTCAATTACGAAAAAAACTATTGTCGTCGTTGTGTACCGTGTGAACATCGCAGGTCTCCTCGAGCTTAATGCTGAAGCGCCCATCTTCGTCAGCTCAATGAACCTGTCGCAGATACCTCGGTCGTCGTGGCACCAGTCGCACTCCCCCGGGCGGTTTTCGTCGTTCGATGAGTACGACATTTCCGGCCTATGTTCATAATTCAAATATTAAATATATGTACTAAAAAACCTAAATTAGATCATTATTATTAATTACGGGTTGACTATCGGTGATGGTATGTAGCTCCTCCTTTCATTCCCGATTGCATTATTACAACAAATTGTCTAGCACACGGGAATGAAGGAGAAGCTACCCCCACGACGGCGTGGATGATGGAGGGGGCTCCTAGATTTCTGCATGGAGTGCTCTTCATTAGCATTCAAAGTAGGAGTACGTTTTCAATATGAGCATTCAATAAGCAAAACCAAATCGTAAAATAAAGTAGTATTCAAATTAGCATGCATTCAATTATAACCAAAAGTACATCATCTCTTGTGTTCGTACATCGTCGAATACTCCTCGAATACTATCATACATATAGCATCGCTAATTAATACAGCTAGAACCGTAGCGCCCGACGGGTATCGTCGCGGGCGGTGGACACCCAAAGATAAGGAACGATCACAGGATCATAGCTCCAGTGAGATCCCTAAAGAACCTGCCAGGTATTGTCGAACCTGCCCTCCAACGCAACCATGTAGCGACGGACGTGCTCGTCCTCCTCGCTGACACGGTGACGTACCACCTCCGCGGTGTCCGGAAGCCTCGGCACTGTCACTGGCCCACGCGACCACCACCAAACAAGGATCGGGTCAACAACGGGCTGCCTCCTCACCAACCTATGTCCCCCACAAGGTAGCACCTCCCAATACCAGCCCGGCGCAGCCCAGTCCCAAACATGGCCCTGATCAAGCAGGCCTCCACCATCGAGTCGACGACGACGAGGATGCGGGATAGGCATCACCGACATCGATGCGGGAACTACGTACTTCTATATATAGTTAAATAAAGTAGCTTTATTAATTAAATCAACTATGTAGTTCAACTATTAAGTACTTACTAAAAACAAAGTAGCACTTACTATATTGTACTTACTAAAAATAAACTAGTATTTTTCTAACTAACTAATATTTTTCTAACTAATTATATTGCCAAAAAAATCTAACACAATATGAACAAATTAATTACACCAAAAAAATCTAATAACAGAAAAAAATCTAACACAATATGAACAAATTAATTACACCAAAAAATCTATTAACAGAAAAAAAATCTAACACAATATGAACAAATTAATTACACCAAAAGAATCTATTAACAGAAAAAAAGTAACACAATATGAACAAATTAATTACACAATCTAAATTAACATACTATGAACTACATATCTAAATTACTACACATCTAATCTAAAAAAATCTATAAACTACAAAAAAATCTAAAAATATCTAACAAAAATCATAAAACGTTGCTCACGGCGAGGTCGACGGCGACGGCGACGGCGACGGCGAAGGCGAGGTGCGGCGCGGGGCGGCGACGGCGTCGGGGGCGGTGACGTCGGGGCAGCAGGGCGGGGCGGGGCGGGGCGGCGACGGTGTCGGGGCGGGGTGGGGCGGCGACGGCGTCGGGGCGGGGCGGGTCGGCGACGGCGTCGGGGCGGGGCGGCGACGGCGTCGGAGCGGGGCGGCGACGGCGTCGGGGCGGGGCGGCGACGGCGTCGGGGCGGGGCGGCGATGGGGCTGTGACGGCGAGGTGGCGGCAGGCGACGGCGTCGGGAGATCGAGAGGAGGAGGAGAGATCGAAGTGGGGATGCGGTTCTGAAATTTTCCTTATATAGCAAAGCCTTTAGTCCCGGTTGGTGGAATCAACCGGGATCAATGACCCCCTTTAGTCCCGGTTGGTACCACCAACCGGGACCAAAGGTCACTTTTCAGCAGCCCAAAGGGCGGGAAGCAGAGGGCTTTGGTCCCGGTTGGTGCCACCAACCGGGACTAAAGGCTAGGCATTGGTCCCGGTTGGAGCCACGAACCGGGACCAATGGTCGTGTGCTGGCACGGTGCGGCACGAAAGTTTAGTCCCACCTCGCTAGCTGAGAGGGGCGCAGTGGTTTATAAGCCCCACTGCCGCACCCCTCTCGAGCTCCTCTCCACTGCAGGCTTACGGGCCTACTTACTACCGCGTTGCCTGATGGGCCTACTGGACCACGTGCGGGCCTGAATCCTGGCCCATGGTGGGTTTCTAGTCGTATTCAGGCCGTGGGGGCCCAGTAGGAGGCACTTTTTTTCTCTTTACTTATTGTTGCTATTTTTATTTTTATTCCCAAATTTTTTGTTTTGTTTTCTGCATTATTTATTTTCTTTTGTTTTTTTGCTTTATTTTTTAATTCTTTTTGCTTTTAGTTTTAGAACAATTTTAAACTTTCTGTTAGTGCCATTAGTTTTCAAATTTGAAAACACTTTTTTTGTTTTTTTGTTTTGTTTCGTGCTTTATTTATTTTATTTTGTTTCTACTTACAACAAAATACTTATTGTTGCTATTTTTATTTTTTCCCCAGATTTTTTGTTTTGTTTTCTGCATTATTTATTTTCTTTTGTTTTTTTGTTTTATTTTCTAATTCTTTTTGCTTTTAGTTTTAGAAAAATTATAAACTTTCTGTTAGTGCCATTAGTTTTCAAATTTAAATACACTTTTTTGTTTTCTTTTTGCTTTATTTATTTTATTTTATTTCAATTTTTTTGTTTTGTTTTCTGCATTATTTATTTTCTTTTGTTTTCTGCATTAAAGCATTTCAAACGAACTCTGAAAAAGTTGAAAGTTGAAAGTTGGCATGGTATCACGAGGGCCAAACCATAAGACTAAAGAGGTGCATTTGTCCTGTTTGTAGCCACCAACAGGTACCAATGGACCCGTCTAATTACTTATCTACGGTGGTTTCACTAGTGGGTTTTTTTAGTCCCACCTCGCCAAGCGAGAGGCATTCGCAGCTGTTTATAAGCCCTGAGTGCAGAGACGATGAAGAAGAGGCTCAATGCTCACCTGCACGTTGGTTCGCTTCAAGCCTTGAGGAATAGGGTAGACTGCACGGAGCTATGTGCACTACAGTTTACACTATTCTGAAAGGCTTGAAGCGAATTAACTAGCATTGCGCCTCTTTTTTATTTTTAATGACTTATTACCACACAGAAATAAATAGAAAAAATAAATATAGCAGAAAAAAAAACTATATAAAAAACTACTCAGAAATAAGTAGAAGAAAAAATAGTTGTGATTAACTTTACTAAAATCTTTTTTATTTTTAATGACTTATTACAACTCAGAAATAAATAGAAAAAAATAAATATAGTAGAAAAGAAAAAAACTATATAAAAAACTACTCAGAAATGAGAAGAGATGCGCTTATAGAGAAAATTCAACCTAAATTCATAATAAATTTCTACTAACTTCAGAGAAATTCAGTATGAATTTAAGTCAAATTTCCTGTATAAGGGCATCTATTTTCATTTCGAGAGGAGCTCAATAAGGCAGAGAGGGAGGGGCTTATAAACCGGTGTGAGCCCCCTTTGGTTGGCGAGGTGGGACTAAACTCTGGCCACAACGAGGACCAACACTTTAGTCCCGGTTGGTGGTATGAACCGGGACTAAAGGGAAACCTTTGGTCCCGGTTCGTGGCACCAACCGGGACCAATGGTGGTGGCCCAGGAGCAAGGCACATTGGTACCGATTCGTCCCACAACCAGGACCAAAAGGTCCAGACGAACCGGGACCAATGACCCACGTGGCCCGGCCGGCCCCCAGGGCTCACGAACCGGGTCCAATGCCCCCATTGGTCCCGGTTCTGGATTGAACCGGGACTAATGGGCTGACCCGGCCTGGACCAATACCCCCTTTTGTACTAGTGGCATTGGCATGAGAAAGTACAGTGCAACAATTGTACTTTAAAAGTTAGCTATGGTACATGAAATTCAACCGAGTTTTTCTTATGGAGAAAATTCCACTCAGTTTGATTGTGCTTAATAAAATGTTGAAAGTGTTAAGCTCATGCACTAGCCAACACAACGAAAAGTCCGGACTGATGGAAAGGTCTAGTTTTTTTCGAAAAGGGGGGACACCCCTGCCTCTGCATCAGAACGATGCATACGGTCACATAAATAAATCAAAATGAGGTTCAACAAGGTCTTAATGTCTCGAAGCAAAAAAGAAAACGGCAAGCTCACACAGAGCCACAACGCCCAGAACAAAACCCTCAAAAGCCACAATCGGCTGGCATAACAAAAGATAGGAAAACTAATTGCCTATCCTATTACATGACCGCCATCCAAACTGGTTGAAGATATCCCGTGCTACCATCTCCCACCGAACAGATCCAGTAACCAAACGCTCCCTGGCCTCCATCGGAGTGAGTAAGGACCACATACGGATCACCGCAGTAGCTCGGAATAAAACCTGCAAAAAATGAATAGTTGTTGTTCTGTTAAAAGCCAAATTATTTCTGAAGTTCCAAATTGCCCATAACAACGCGCATGCTCCTACATGAATGTGTCTAGCTGTTTCGGACTCTATCCCAACAAGCCACGTTCCAAATAACGTACCGACCTAATTCGGAGGAGTAATGTTAAAGGCAATTTGCACGGTTCGCCACAAGACTCTTGCCAACGGGCAATCAAAAAATAGGTGCTTGATATCCTCATCCCGATCACTGAAACTACACCTAATACATCCTGTCCAGTTGCGCTTAATCAAATTATCCTTTGTTAAAATTACTTGTTTATGCACAAACCACATAAACACTTTAATCTTTTAAAGAGAGCGATGAAAAGGTCTAGTACAATCTACATATACTGTAACACCCTCTCTCATGTGTGACGGGGAAGACAAGTCAACACGTGCAACCGAAAAAGAGTGACGGCGCGCGAAACTCACATATGACTCAAGAGGCCTCTACGTGGATACAAAGGGGGGCTATCAGCAATTTTTAAATAAATTGCACAAACCAAGACTTGAACTCAAGACCTTAGCTCTGATACCATGATAGGAAAGCAACTTATCTTTATTCAAGTCTCAAGGGGCATATATATATTACACATGACTTGAGGTGCAAGGAAACAAAACATAGACTAATAAGGACTCCTAGACCAATACTAGTACTACTTAACCCCCCCTCCCTAAATGCAAAGCGTATGCAATAGCATTAATATTACAAAAATGATAATCCAAATCCGCGTCTTGAGAGTATCGTCGTAGCATGAAGAGTCTTCAAAACCTGTCGAGTCACCAAGGGGATAACAAAGAGATGACATATCAGAGGAAGACACCACATCAATAGAAGATACAATAGAAGTATCAAGAGAAGATGGGTTATCAAAAGAATATGGCACATCAAGAGAAGAAGCATTGCTTAAAGAATCATGGCCCATGAAAATCGACGGCGAAAGAAGCTCGGAGACAAGAGAATGGGCTTAGATCAACAATGCAAAGAGAGGCCACAGAAATCCTTTACAGAGGACAATGACCAGAAAAAGCCTGACGGACAAAGATATGTTGGACTCGCATGGCATGAGAAACACAAAATATCAACAGATTTAGTGGACGCAACGGAAGAAAAGAAAACTAAAAGCAATACTAGATGTGATAGATAGATGGAAAATCTAGCAGCGGAAGAAACATAAAGATTTTTTTTACGAGATCAAGCAGCGGACCAAGACACAGCAACACGTAGCCGGACCAAGACATAGCGAAAGCAAAGCAGGCAGCCGAACGGCAGAACTAGATCCATGGGGGACTAGCTGTTAGGATAATCATGACTTGACCGTGCATGCATATGGTTGTGTGGATAAGCTAGCTATGTGTGCCTTGACCGACTCGTGTGCGTGCGTGAGTTTGTTGGATGCATGCAGGTTGTTAGCTAGCTTTGTGGAGTGGGTTTAGTGGCCGGGTGGTCATGTGTGCGTGTGTGTATTGGGTATAAAAAGCCCCTCATGTACTGCTTGAAGCTGCGCCGGTATGAGCCAAGCCTAGGAGCTAGAGATGAGGTAGTCTTCGCCGGAACCGTGGTATGCGCCCGGTCAGCTGTGAGAGAGCTTCTCTGGGTAGGCTGCAGTGTGTTGCCGCTCCCGGGTATGTGCCTAGTAAAGTGAGGCCGTTCGTGCGGCCGAGGCGTTTGTGCGCTGAAAAATTGTGTGCTCCATCTTCCACCTTCGTTTGTGCGAGTGAGAGAAAGGCCACGGCAACAACAAAGTGGGGATAGACATGGGCACTAGCCACTTTCTCTTCGTCCACTGAGACAATGTAAACTCACTGCCTATTCGGACTCCCTCCGCTTCGCAACTCCGTTCCGGAGTGGAGCGGCATCCAGTTGTAATTTGTGGAGAAGCTAAACCGATGTTCCGCGTGCTCCTTTCGGTGACAGAGGAGTGAAGGGTTGCCGAACACAACCTCAATTTGGGAAAGCCTGTGTCCTCGAAGTTAGTATTTTCATAAGTAAGGAGTCGCTATATCGCTATTGAACGATGCCAAGCCTACCCTACTGAGAAAACAACAGTTCTGCGCGATATTGCCTCTAAATATAACCCATATGTCTATTCTTTTTTTCCTCTAGCTAAGAGCTTGTACACTTTAGGCTAAACCAAACTGTACATTTGTGATAAAGAAGCACACCAAATGTAATCTATAAATAACCTTGCCCAGTAATGTCGGGTATGTAAACATATGTGAGTTCTACACTTTAGGCTAAACCAAACTGTACATATGTGATCAATTAGCACACCAAATGTAATGTTATAAATAATTCTGCTAGTAATGTAGTTGCCTGGTATGTACACATATGTGAGTTCTAGCGGAAATGCGCAGGGGCACGCACCTGCGGAAATGCCTGCAGCCGTCCATCTGTGCCGTGATTCGGACACATGTTTGGAGAGAAAATGGTTGAAAAATAGATGGAAATTTTTCACTGTCTTAATATGAAATAGTGTTTATTCTGTACAAATACTTTTGTGGTCCTGCTTATACATGTGTTTACCTATGCATATCCTCGTTCTGTTACGAACATGTTCCAAGAGTTTTGAGCACTGTTCATCTTCTTCTTCCTTCGTCCTTGCCCTGTTCTTATGTTATGTTGAAAGTGTAACTATCCCTAGGTGGTTTTGGTAATTCATCACAACATATAGCTCATTGAGCTAATGCTATTCCAAGACAAATATTTCAGGAAAGCTCAATGAATGGCATGGCATGGATGATGAAAGTGGATCCCTCAAAATATTAAGGACAAAGGATTGGCTCAGGCTCAAAAGCTCAAGACTCTATATTTTACATTTTAGTGATCCAAGATCACATTGAGTCTATAGGAAAAGCCAATACTATCAAGGAGGGATGAGGTGTTGCTTAATGAGCCTCTTGGTTCAAGTGCTTAGTGATATGCTCCAAAAATCCTCAACTACTTTCTCACATCCACATATGACCTAAACCCAAAGTCAAAATCGGTCCTACCGATTCTTTCTATCCGGCGCCACCGAGTTCAGATGTCATAGCCACAGCCACAAACCCTAGGCAAATCGGTCTCACCGATAGGGATCTCGGTCTCACCGAGATGGGATTGTAACCTCTCTGTTTCCCTTCGTAACGTTTCGGTCTAACCGAAGTGAGCGATCGGTCCCACCAAGATTGCAATGTAAACTCTCTGTTTCCCTTTCGTAACATTTTGGTCTCACCGAAAAGAGCGAATCGGTCCCACCGAGTTTCCCTGACCAACTCTCTGGTTAGCTAATTACCAAAATCGGTCTTACCGAGTTTGTGTAATCGGTCTCACCGAGATTATGTTATGCCCTAAACCTAACCATATCGGTCCTACCGAGTTGCATGTCGGTCCCACCAAAAACCCTAACGATCACTAGGTTTACTAAATCGGTCCGACCGAGTTTGTTGATTCGGTCCCACGGAGTTTGGTAAATTGTGTGTAACGATTAGATTTTGTGTGGAGGCTATATATACCCCTCCATCTCCTCTTCATTCATGGAGAGAGCCATCAGAACAAACCTACACTTCCAACTTACCAGTTCTGAGAGAGAACCACCTACTCATGTGTTGAGGCCAAGATATTCCATTCCAACCATATGAATCTTGATCTCTAGCCTTCCCCAAGTTGCTTTCCTTTCAAATCTTCTTTCCACCAGATCCAAATCCTGTGAGAGAGAGTTGAGTGTTGGGAAGACTATCATTTGAAGCACAAGAGCAAGGAGTTCATCATCAATGCACCATTTGTTACTTCTTGGAGAATGGTGTCTCCTAGATTGGCTAGGTGTCACTTGGGAGCCTCCGACAAGATTGTGGAGTTGAACCAAGGAGTTTGTAAGGGCAAGGAGATCGCCTACTTCGTGAAGATCTACCGCTAGTGAGGCAAGTCCTTCGTGGGCGACGGCCATGGTGGGATAGACAAGGTTGCTTCTTCCTGGACCCTTCGTGCGTGGAGCCCTCCGTGGACTCGCGCAACCGTTACCCTTCATGGGTTGAAGTCTCCATCAACATGGATGTACGATAGCACCACCTATCGGAACCACGACAAAAACATATGTGTCTCTAATTGCGTTTGAATCCTCCAAACCCTTCCCTTTACATTCTTGCAAGTTGCATGCTTTAATTTCCGCTGCTCATATACTCTTTGCATGCTTGCTTGAATGTTGTGAAGATTGCTTGACTTGTACAAAGATAGCTAAAATCTTCCAAAGTCTAAAAGTGGAAAAAGGTTAAGTTTTTAACTGGTCAAGTAGTCTAATCACCCCCCCTCTAGACATACTTCAAGGTCCTATAAGTGGTATCAGAGCTTTGGTCTCCATTTGCTTTGATTTCCATAGCTTTTGGTGGTCATAGCCTTGGTTTCACAACCTAGGAGAGTATGGCGTCTAGCGAGGGAAATTATCACCATAGAGGTCCTTACTTTGATGGAACTAATTTTGCTAGTTGGAAGCATAAGATGAAAATGCATATTCTCGGACATAACCCCGCCATTTGGGCTATTGTGTGTATTGGCTTGCAAGGTGAATTCTTTGATGGGAGAGAGCCGAACCGTGAAGCTAGTGCAGATGAATTGAAGATGCTGCAATACAAAGCTCAAGCTTGTGATATCCTCTTCAATGGCTTGTGCCCCGAAGAATTCAATAAAATCAGCCGTCTTGAGAATGCAAAGGAAATTTGGGATACTTTGGTTGATATGCATGAAGGTACCGACTCCGTCAAGGAATTCAAGTTGGATGTGCTCCAAAGTCAGCTTGACAAGTTCAAAATGAAGGATGGTGAAGGTGTCGCTGAAATGTACTCTAGGCTTGCTCTTATCACAAATGAGATTGCCGGCTTAGGAAGTGAAGAGATGACCGACAGATTCATCATCAAGAAGATCCTAAGAGCATTGGATGGAAAATATGATACCATGTGCACATTGATCCAAATGATGCCAAATTACAAAGATCTCAAGCCAACGGAAGTCATTGGAAGAATTGTTGCTCATGAGATGTCACTCAAGGATAAGGAGGAACTTCACAACAAGTCAAGTGGTGCTTACAAAGCCTCATGTGAAGCCCCCACATCATCAAGTGAGAAACAAACCTTCAATGAAGAATTGAGCTTAATGGTGAAGAACTTCAACAAATTCTACAAGAGTAGAAGCAAAGAAAGAAGCTCTAGGTCAAGGTCCTACAATGACAAAAGATCTTCTAGTCGAGAGCGCAATTGCTACAATTGTGGGAGACCCGGACACTATTCCAATGAGTGTACGGCACCCTACAAAAGAAGAGAAGATTCTCCAAAAAGAAGAAGTAGAAGAGAAGAATCACCACCAAGAGAGAGAAGGAGTAGAGATGATCGCTATGAACGAAGACCCTCACAGAGAAGCAAGGATTCGGAAAGGAAGGATAAGTTATCAAAGAGCTACACAAAACGAAGACATCAAGCTCATGTTGGTGAATGGGTATCTGGTTCCGACTCTGAACATCACTCCGAGAGAAGCTATCACTCCGACTCCGAACATACTCAAGATGAAGGTGTTGCCGATCTAGCACTTGTGTCAACCAACTCCTACGACACATTTGATTCACCAAATGAAGGACTTGGAAGATGCTTCATGGCCAAAGGTCCTAAGGTAACACACCCCGAGTATGTTGATTTTAATAGTGATGAAGATGACTTGTTAGGTGATGATGATTTACTTATTGACAACTCTAGTAATGAATACTATGATGAAACGTCAATTATTCATG
The DNA here is from genome assembly GCA_963921465.1 of Triticum timopheevii. Classification (NCBI taxonomy): domain Eukaryota; kingdom Viridiplantae; phylum Streptophyta; class Magnoliopsida; order Poales; family Poaceae; genus Triticum; species Triticum timopheevii. Next base: position 542,055,139 of record OY997270.1, on the reverse strand, counting down.
CTAATCAAGATAAAACGAATGACAATGATAAGGAGAAGATTGAGATTCTAACTAAAGAACTAAACACTCTTAAGTTAGCTCATGAAACTATCCTCGAAGATCATCGAGAACTTTTAAGGGCTCATGAGAAGTTACGCTTTGAAAAGCTCAATCTTGAGCAAGAGCATGAGTTCTTAAAGGCAATCAATGATGATCTTCGTAAGAAAAGTTCTTCTTACATTGCCAAGCGTTTACTCTTATCTACTTACATGCCTCAAGTCAAGTCCATTGACAAGAACAAGAAAGATTGTTCCTCTAGTAGTAACAATCATCATGTTAAATCCAATATTGTTGCTTCTAGTAGTTCTCTTGATTCCACTAATGATTCTCTTAGCCAAGTTACACTTGAGCAAAAAAATAGCTTATTGAAGGGAATTATAGAGAATGGTATATACAAGAGCCTTGCCGGGAGTAAGCAATTCGAGGAAATTGTACGCAAGCAAGGAAGGCACCAGAAGAATCAAGGTGTTGGTTTTGAACGAAAGTTCAATGACAATGGAGTTGAGTGGGAAGAAGATCAATAACCCAAGACGAAGTTTGCTCCTCAACAAGAGATGTATGATCCTACTTCATTCAAGGGAACACAAGTACAAGATGATCTGCCACCCCAAGACCACAAGAACAAAGGCAAGGACAAGCTTCAAGAGGAGATTGATGCATTTGAAGAAGCACCTAAGGCCTTGGTCAAGTGGGTTCCCAAGACTACGTCAAGTTCTACTTCATCAAGTACAACTACAACTCCAAGGATTCCCATCAAGATGATGTGGATCCTGAAGAAGAAGAACTAGAGTGTTCTTGAGGGTGACTCTGCCAACATTCTTCACTCATATCATTATGGCAAGGACAAGTGCAATCAACTTCCATATCTTGCACTAGTTCAAGGAGTCACAAACCCTCATGTTGGTAAGGCAAGGGACAAGGTAACCTAATGTTTTCATGGACATCATCTTGTGTGTTCATCACTCTATGTCTATGGATATTCTTGTTTGTTCCTTGTGGGACTAACCATGTAGGTATTGAAAGTGCAACTCACTCCAAAGGATTGCTCCAAATGATCTACATCAACATTGAGCATCCACATCTTCAACACTTACATGAAGTCATCATCGACAAAACCCAAGGTTAGTTCATCCCTCTAATGGGGGATCTCACATCTAGGGGGAGCTTAACTCTAAGAATTGAGTCAAAGCAACTCTAATGATGTGAACACATCAATGCATTATGTAAAAGTGGTAACCCCACTTGAGCTTAAACGATGAGTATGACCTATGATCAAATGTTCTCATTTGACTCCTAAGTCAATATACTCATATATAGATGACCTAGTCATCGCCAATTGTTTGATAGATGCTAGAATTGGTTGTGCATGCTTTGCCACATATTTCATTTGCCATTATATTGTGTGAGCATGTTGGTTGCATATTTTACTCATTCGAGGACATCCATTTATTGATTTGATTGATTGGTTTCTTTTTCTTTGGCCAAGTGGATGGACAAGAATGCCTAAGAACCTTCTCTAGCTATCTATGCTTTTCTCGTCTCAAACTCTATTCATGCTACATCACAAAATTTGATCAAGTCAGATTTGAATCACTCTGTGTGAGGAGCACTTTGAGTCCCCGATTTGTCATAGACTTAAACTTCCAAAACTTCTTTGTGCTTTTTGGTCTGACCGATTCTTCCATTTCGGTCATACCGAGATCACTAAGTCGATCTAGGTTTTCAATCTCGGTGCAACCGATTTGAACTTTTCGGTCACACCGAGTTGCTGTAAGTGTCAACAGTTATGCATCTCGGCGCCACCGAGTCGTTCCACTCGGTCACACCGATAGTGTCGGTCTATATATTCACACGGGCAAAAATTTGGAAAACTTTCTCCAAACCTCTTCGCCCGCGCATAGCTCGCTCTGCCTTCTAGGTCTCCGGATCGTCAACTTCGTCGCCAGCAGCCTCCTGTCGCTGGTCTCCGCCGCCGTCAACGGATTTCATCTCTGCCGTTGCCGCCGTAGAGAGTTCATCGCCGAACTAGGGTATGAACTCGATCACAGTGCTATCCTCGTCTCATTCTCAGCACATTGTGTTCATTATGACTCTTGCCACGATAGAAACACCTCTATCCAGTCAAAACAATCCTTAGAATAGATGCGATTTGAAAATTTAGGGTTAGGTTTCCGCCGAAACCATCTCGGATCCATCGAGTTGAAAAACTCGGTCCCACCGATTCGGCTAACGCCATTGCACTAGTAACTCTCGGTCTGACCGAGAATTGCTAATCGGTGTGACCGATTTTAGAACTTTGTGAAACCCTAGCAGTCTCGGTGCCACCGAACTGTGACTCGGTCTGACCGAGTTCACTAGTTTAGGTTCCAAAACTGCTTTGGTATCACCAAGTTTGAAAATCGGTTGATCCGAGATGCTTTCTGTGGAAAACTAAAACTAAGTTTTTGAATCATTCTTTTGCAAAAATCTATTCATTTTGTGATGCTCATCCATTCTATCTCATCTATAACTATTCACAGGGTCAGCAGTCAGTGTTTGCAGTATGTCAGACCAAAGTGACAGCCAGAACAAGTCAGAAGAGCAGATTCACATGAGTGAGGGCACTAGTCCCTCTAGCACTTCAGATGATGGCAGCAGAAGCACTCCTAGCAATTTTCCCAAAGCAACCACAAGAGCCAGAAGGAAGAGAACCTCAGAATCTGAGGATGAGGACTATGTGGCAGCTGAAGATGAGGCTACTTCCAAGAAGGTAGTGCTCAAAAAGGAGTATGGCTCAGCAAAGACCACAAAGCCTAGACTTAATAGGAAGGTCCCTGCCAAGAGGACACCTATGCTGAAGGTCAGAGGATCAAAACAAGTACCTGAAAAACCTGATCCCAAAGAGCCAGCTGCAGAAGGAAAGTAGAGGAAGGAAAGGGTCAGAAAGACCATGGCCAGAGTTGTTGGACAACCTTCCATGATGGAAGAGGAGGAGGAAGAAGAGGTTGCTGCACCAGCACCCAAGGCACAAAAGCTGATGGGTGATGCTATAAAGTCAGGGGCTGCAACATCAAAGCCTAAAGAAGAACCCAAAGCTGCCTCCAAGCCCAAGAATGCACCAAAGAGGAATACCAGGAGTATACCAGCTGCTGAGAAGAACAAGGCCCTAGTGCCTGAAGTTGCTGCTGAGGAAGGTGATGAAGGACAAGTCCTAAGGAAGTTCAAACCCAAGATTCCAGACCACAATGATGCTCATCCTGTGGCCGAGGACATGAATATCAGGAGAGACTCAGGGTTGAGGCTATGGAGAGAGTCAGATCCATATGCCACCAGGAGAAGGACAGCTGTTGACTACAGGTTCCACACAAAGGAACAACAGGATTTCCATGAGACAATCTTGTTGGACAAGAAGCCTATAGTGTGTGATATGAGGTGGGTCGACTGGACCTACATAAAGGAGAATGAAGAACATTATCTTGGAGTGTATGACAGCTTCAGTGCGTGTGGAGTTGCAGACTTTGTTGGGCAGAAGCTCACAAACTGGAATGATGAGCTCATTATGCAATTCTACTCCACAGCACATTCTATCCAGATGGCAGGATAATTTGGATGTCTGAAGGTACGAGATACCAATTAACTATTGAGTAATGGGCCAATCTGATCAATGCCCCAAAGGAGAGTGAAGATGACTTGGATGTTTATGCCAAGAAAAAGATGGGACACAATTCTATGTCACATATGTACAAGGAGATCCCAGACAAAGCTCTTGAGACTTTCAAGTTTGGGTCAGTCCATTTTCTTCTGTCAGGGCTGCCAACGACCAACTGGATCCTAAGGCACACTCTTTTGCCCAAGTCAGGTGACCATAACATGATCAGAGGGCATGCAATTAACTTTCTACACATATTTGATGTGCCACAGAAATTCAAGGTCATGAGCCTCATGGTTGACACTATCAAGAGGACATCATCAGACCAAAAGAGAAGTTGTGGATATGCCCAACATATTCAGGAGTTGATTAACTCAAAGATGGGCACAGAAAAATATCTGTTGGATAAGGAACACTTTGCTCTCTATCCAGACTTTGAGGACAATCGAGTTGTGATGAATGAGAATGAATCATCATCAGTACAAGCTCAAGAGAAGAAGGAGAAAGCAAAGAAAGAGAAGGCTGCCAAGATGCCAACTCAAGAGGAGGCATCTGAGTACTTTTTGAAGAACAAGCAGGACCAGCTTGGTTACTTGATAGCATCAACTCTGAGGATTGAGAAGGGGTTGGCCACCCTAACTCAAAACCAGGAGAGCCTGGAAAGAATCATGGAACAAAAATTCTATGATTTAGATGTCAAAGTAACTGAGATTCAGTCAATTGTGGAGCAACTACAGGATGACATGCAGGAGAGGAAGGGCAGGGCAACTACAGATGCATTTGCTAGAGTCCCTCGAGCTCACACATCAGCTGCAGTGCCAGTGACAGACACCGGAGTCACTTCATCTGCACCAGCTACAACTCCAGTGAAACCAGCTCCAGCACCAACTCCTTCAGCTCCATCCACATCAACTGAAGTCTTCGTCCAAGGAGCCATCTCTACACCACCAACTGACCAAGCCTGAGAGACGATATAGTACTATGCATTTTCTAGGAACTTTTTGGTAACCTGTTGCCAAAGGGGGAGAAAAATGTATAGATCATAGGCTTCGAGAGAGAGAATTTTCTTTTGTTCTCTCTTATCTTCTGGGTTGAACTTTGTTTGCTTTTGATTGCTTGAGATACTATGCTATTATCTGTGAGACATTGATGATCATGTGTTTGATCATAAGCTACACTTATGCTTGTTAGATGATATTATCTTACTTATCCTTATATGATCATTCACTTTGCTTGGTGATGAGTGCATGTATTCAATCTTTATTATTTTGAGCGCTCCACCAAGATGTATGTGACATGGAAGAGTAACCCATGAGCCTAATTCTTTGTGCATTTGCAATCCAAAGCAAATCTTAAACTATGCACAAATTTAGGGGAGCTCTTGCTCATCACATACTTCTCAAAGCGACGATGTTTTTCAATCTTATTATCATTTGTCGAAGCTTTGATCTATATGTTGTCATCAATTACCAAAAAGGGGGAGATTGAAAGTGCAACTATCCCTAAGTGGTTTTGGTAATTCATAACAACATATAGCTCATTGAGCTAATGCTATTCCAAGACAAATATTTCAGGAAAGCTCAATGAATGGCATGGCATGGATGATGAAAGTGGATCCCTCAAAATATTAAGGACAAAGGATTGGCTCAAGCTCAAAAGCTCAAGACTCTACATTTTACCTTTTAGTGATCCAAGATAACATTGAGTCTATAGGAAAAGTCAATACTATCAAGGAAGGATGAGGTGTTGCTTAATGAGCCTCTTGGTTCAAGTGCTTAGTGATATGCTCCAAAAACCTCAACTACTTTCTCACATCCACATATGACCTAAACCCAAAATCAAAATCGGTCCTACCTATTCTTTCTATCCGGCGCCACCTAGTTCAGATGTCATAGCCACTGCCACAAACCCTAGGCAAATCGGTCTCACCGATAGGGATCTCGGTCTCACCGAGATGGGATTGTAATCTCTCTGATTCCCTTCGTAACGTTTCGTTCTAACCGAAGTGAGCGATCGGTCCCATCGAGATTGCAATGTAAACTCTCTGTTTCCCTTTCGTAACATTTTGGTCTCACCGAAAAGAGCAAATCGGTCCCACCGAGTTTACCTGACCAACTCTCTGGTTAGCTAATTACCAAAATCGGTCTTACCGAGTTTTTGTAATCGGTCTCACCGAGATTACGTTATGCCCTAACCCTAACCATATCGGTCCTACCGAGTTGCATCTCGGTCCCACCAAAAACCCTAATGGTCACTAGGTTTACTAAATCGGTCCAACCGAGTTTGTTGATGCGGTCCCACCGAGTTTGGTAAATTGTGTGTAATGGTTAGATTTTGTGTGGAGGCTATATATACCCCTCCACCTCCTCTTCATTCGTGGAGAGAGCCATCAGAACAAACCTACACTTCCAACTTACCAGTTCTGAGAGAGAACCACCTACTCATGTGTTGAGGCCAAGATATTCCATTCCAACCATATGAATCTTGATCTCTAGCCTTCCCCAAGTTGCTTTCCACTCAAATCTTCTTTCCACCAGATCCAAATCCTGTGAGAGAGAGTTGAGTGTTGGGGAGACTATCATTTGAAGCACAAGAGCAAGGAGTTCATCATCAACGCACCATTTGTTACTTCTTGGAGAGTGGTGTCTCCTAGATTGGCTAGGTGTCACTTGGGAACCTCCGACAAGATCGTGGAGTTGAACCAAAGGAGTTTGTAAGGGCAAGGAGATCGCCTACTTCGTGAAGATATACCGCTAGTGAGGCAAGTCCTTCGTGGGCGACGACCATGGTGGGATAGACAAGGTTGCTTCTTCGTGGACCCTTCGTGGGTGGAGCCCTCCATGGACTCGCGCAACCGTTACCCTTCGTGGGTTGTGTAAGTGCATCTAGTGCCACCCCTGGTTGGTTTTGGAGTATTGACGACAAAGTTGGTTGAGGGACTAATGCGTTTGTGAGAATTGCAGGATAACGCAGGTAGTGTCCCTCATTGATTTGGTTTACCTACCGGAGATGACCCCTAAAAATGTATGAAGACATTGAAGACAATGGTGGTATGAGAAGATATTCATATTGAAGACTTTGTGGTTTTGTTGTTTCCTTTTCTTCTTTGTTGAGTCATAGGAACCACCGTACTGTTAAGTGGGGTCCAAGTGAACTAAGTCAGAGTGACTGAAGTGATGCTCAACCCTAATCCTATGTCTTCGAGCGAAGGCAATGAGAGCAAATCTTATCCAAAGTTGGATGAGTCAGCTTTGCTTGTAGCCCAAGTAAAGTTGCCGCGTGTGTTTGAAATCTGACCGTTGGAACACGTGTCAGTTCCTTAGTGGCCCAGGGTCATTTCGGACAAATCAGGTCGGGTTGCCTTGTGGCTATAAATAGCCCACCCCCTACACCATAAATTGGTGGCTGCTCAGAGTTAGTACACGGCTTTTGTCGTTTTGAGAGCAACCCACCTCGAAGCCTTTGAGTGAGAAATCCTTGCGAGGACAAAGCCCAAACACCCAGAGCCAAAGAGTGTTAGGCATCACTGAAGTCTTTCTGTCTGTGTGACCTGAAGACTTATTACACTTGAGGACTGTGTATCCTCCAGCCGGTTAGGCGTCGCGTTCTGAGCATCCAAGAGTCATTGTGGATTGCCGGGTGAACGAAGTCTGTGAAGGTTTGGAAGTCCACCTTGAAGACTTACCAGAGTGATTGGGCGAGGACTGGGTGTCCTTAGCTCAAGGGGAATAAGGTGAAGACACGGTCTTCTGAGTTAAATCTCAGCCTACCTAACCAGACGTACAATTGTCACAACAAATGGAACTGGTCCAACAAATCATGTGTCTTCAACAAGCGGCTGGTTCTATCTCTTCCCTCCTTTACTTTGAGTTTGTCTTCGTGAAGTCATTGCTCATCTGTCTTATCTGATTGACTTCATTGCTTGACTACTATTGTTGATTGGCTTCATACTATCTTCCATTCTGATCCTACTACCTAGCTGCTATTAGTCTTCGTACGTTAACGCTATTGCATACTTGACTATGGCTTGCTTGTTGTAGTTTATCTTCCGCTGCATATCAACTAGGTCATTTCTATTGTTTGTCTTCGAAACTTCCATGTTTTGAAGACTTCGATAAAAATCACCTATTCACCCCCCCTCTAGTCGATAACTAGCACTTTCAATTGGTATCAGAGCAAGATACTCCCTTGTTCTGTGTGATTCGGTTTAACCACCTGGAGTTTCAGCTATGTCGACTGCAGGATTGAGGAATGTATCTTGCCCCACCTTTGACGGTCATGAGTATCCTCGGTGGAAAGCCATGATGAAGAAGCGACTCATTGCTATGGACAGCAAACTGTGGACCGTCACCGAGATTGGTCTTACCGATCTATGCAAGATGGCGGAGGCTGATGACATTCACAAGTACACTCTACTGAACCTCACAGCAAAGGATGTCATCTGCTCCTGCCTATCCCGAAATCAGTTCAGGAACGTCATGCACCTCAATCACGCGAAGCTAATCTGGGACCGGCTTTCTGAGGTCTATGAAAGTCATCTTAATCGTCATGATCCTTGGCTTGATGACTACAATGAGTCTCTTAAAGAGATGACCTTTCCACCTGAACCGTCTTCATCTTCAGCATGCCTCATGGCAGGGGGTGCTAAGGTAACTGAATGCTATCTTTCTGAAACTAGTGATGACGAATCAGGTGATGAATTTGGCCCCAGCTATGTCAAACTTGCTTCCCTTGCCACTAAACAACAAAGAGCTTTGGAAAAGATTCAAAACATGCTTAGTAAGAGCGATGATATGTTAGGCGAAGAAATGGATCAGTCAAAAGCTTTGGCTGAGAGTCTTCAGAGACTTCATTCTAAGTTTGACGCCCTTCAAGATCAACATAATGCTCTCTTGTCTGATCATGAGAAACTTTCTTCTGAATGTCTTCAAAGAGAGCAAGATCTTGAAAAGATAAGGGTGGATTATGAAGATCTTCTGAGGAAGCACGATTCATTACATGCTCAACAAATCAGTTCCGCTCAGGATGAATTTGAACCACCATGTCTAAAATGCATCGAGCGTGATAACGCTGCTTCTGTTGCTGAATGTTCCACTGTTGCTCTGTCTTCAACTTCTGATGTGGTAACTAACCCCTCATCTGAGGATACCACTACTATTGCTGATGAAAATGCTAGGTTGAAGACATTGCTTGAAACAGGGATGTATAAAAGTCGGAAAGGGCATTAGACACTTTGTGATGTCCTCAAAAAGCAGATTCTGAACCGAAACCTTAGGAAAGAGGGTGTTGGGTTTGAGAGAAAAATGAATGCTGATGGTTCCAACTGGAAGCCCGAGCAGTATCCCAAAACCACATGGGTTGCTGCAAAGGAACCTTCAGTGGATCCATCCACTTTATCTGGATTTACCTGTGCTAATCCTATTATCATCGATGAATCCTTTGATGCAAACTACAAACTGTTCAAAAATCAGAATGGTGAAGTGTTTGCCTGGTATATTGGTACTAACTGCAGGAATGGACCTCCTATGAAGAAGATCTGGGTTCCCAAAAGCTGCCTTGAGAATCTTCCAGTGAATGTCATCATGACACCACCAGGGAAGAAGACAAACCCCAGACCTAAGGCATCATATGGTCCAACGGCTTCATACGAACACAAGACTCACTTGAGTCACTCTAACGCCAATGTTTTGCAGGGAAATCATACTCAGACTCATGAATATGAGCATGTGTCTTCAAACCGCTATGTTCATAGAACTAAGAACTTTTCTGCTTATTCACATGAGTATCATTCATCTCCTGCAAGGCTATTTGCTAGGGCTTCAAAGCCGAAATTCTCAGATGCTGCACTTAGACTCATTGCTTCTAAGCCACCCCTGAAAATGTGGGTGGTGAAGAAGAATTAACTCTCTTTTGCAGAATGTGGTCTCCAGCCAGCAAATCAAAGGCGTCCGATATAATTGCTGGGGACCTAAAACACAAAGGGACGCATGATAAAATGACTTACTATGTATTCCACATATGAATCGCTTACCTGTCATACTGTGTGCTAACTTTGATCTAATCTGTCATAATCCTAGTGTGCATCAAATGCTTATACTTCACAACATACCTTGTGAAGCCTATCCTCCTAACTGCACTGTAGGGCATGTCACCAAAAGCTTCAGAATGGATTATTGACAGCGGATGCACTAATCATATGACTGGTGATCGAAGTCTTCTCATGGACTCAACCTTACGTCCATCCGACAAGAGTCAAATCACATTTGCTGACACTGGTAAAGGCAAGGTATTGGGTCTAGGTAGAGTTGCAATCTCAAAGGATCAACACATGGATAAAGTGATGATTGTTGAATCCCTTGGATTCAACTTAATGTCTGTCTCAATGCTTTGTGACTTAAACATGATTGTGATATTTGGAAAATATCGTTGCCTTGTACTAATGGAATCTGACAAGTCTCTAGTCTTTGAAGGGTATAGAAAAGGTGATCTATACATGGTAGATTTCTCAGCAGGTCCACAGCTTGCCGTATGTCTTATTGCAAAAGCTTCAGAATGCTGGCTCTAGCATCGAACGCTGGGGCATGCTGGCATGAGGAACTTGCACACTCTCGTCAAGAAGAAGCATGTCATAGGCATAGACGGTGTCAAGTTCAAGAAAGATCATTTGTGTGGTGCTTGTGAAGCTGGGAAGATGACGAGGGCCAAGCACCCCTCGAAGACAATCATGACAACATCTCAACCGTTCGAGCTGCTACACATGGACTTATTTGGACCAACTCACTACTCCACCCTCACAACAACGGCGTGTCTCTATGGCTTCGTCATTGTTGATGACTACTCAAGATACACATGGGTGCACATAATTCTCTACAAGACTGAAGTACAAGATGTCTTCAGAGGATTCGCCAATCGAGCAATGAACAACTATGGCGTCAAGATCAAGCATATCAGAAGTGATAACGACACTGAATTCAAGAACACCGGCCTTGATCTTTATCTGGATACAATGGGAATCACTCATGAATTTTCAGCTCCTTACACACCTCAGCAAAATGGCATTGTTGAGTGCAAGAACAGAACCATCATTGAAATGGCTCGAACAATGCTCGACGAGTACAAGACACCAAGAAAGTTCTGGCGTGAAGCTATTGATACAGCTTGTCACATCATCAACCGTGTCTACATCCATAAGCTTCTGGGCAAAACATCCTATGAGCTCCTTATTGGCAAGAAGCCATATGTCAGCTACTTCAGAGTCTTTGGTGCTAGGTGCTAGATCAAGGATCCCCATCACAAGTCAAAATTTGAACCCAAAGCTCACGAAGGCTTCATGCTTGGCTATGGAAAGGATTCTCACTCCTACAGAGTCTTCAACCTCTTCCACTACAAAATCATTGAAACAGTGGATGTGCAATTTGATGAAACCAATGGTTCACAACGAGAGCTCCTGCCAAGCACACTAGATGAAGCTCCTTCCAGTGAATCTATCAAGTTGATGGGAACTGGTGAAATCATGCCCTCTGAAGCACAACCTGAAGAGGAACTTATCATTTCTACACCAAACCAACCTAAAGACAATGCTCAAACCGAAGACAATCCTCCCAATGATGACAATGATCAGCATGAGCAAGGTCTTCGTCCAGTTCATCCTCGTGTTGCAAATGAAGTACAAATCGAGAAGATAATTAATAGCATCAATGCGCCTGGTCCGCTTACTCGCTCAAGAGCAACACAGTTAGCAAACTTCTATGGGCACTTTTCATTTGTGTCAATATCAGAACCCAAGAAAGTTGCTGAAGCTTTTATGGAACCTGAATGGATTCAAGCCATGCAAGAAGAACTTCAACAGTTCAAGCTGAATAATGTTTGGGAACTTGTCAAGCGACCTGACCCTCGCAAGCATAACATTATTGGAACAAAATGGATATATCGAAACAAGCAAGATGAGCATGGTCAAGTCGTCAGAAACAAAGCACGTCTTGTGGCTCAAGGATATACTCAAGTTGAAGGAATTGACTTCGATGAAACATTTGCTCCTGTTGCTAGGCTTGAAGCTATTCGCATACTGCTAGCCTATGCTAATCATCACAACATCTTGCTATATCAAATGGATGTGAAGAGTGCATTTCTCAATGGCAAGATTGAAGAAGAAGTATATGTCGCTCAACCACCTGGCTTTGAAGATCCAAAACATCCTGATATGGTGTACAAGCTAAACAAAGCACTGTATGGCCTCAAACAAGCTCCTCGCGCATGGTATGATACGATCAAAGACTTCCTGAAGAGCAAAGGATTCAAACCAGTATCCCTCGATCCCACACTCCTCACGAAGACATATGATGGCGAACTGTTTGTGTGCCAAATATATGTGGATGACATTATCTTCGGCTGCACCAACCAGAAGTATAGTGATGAGTTTGGATACATGATGCAAGAGCAATATCAGATGTCCATGATGGAAGAACTGAAGTTCTTCCTTGGTCTTCAAATTCGCCAGCAAAGCAATGGCATCTTCATATCTCAAGAAAAGTACCTCAAAGATTGTCTGAAGAAGTTTGGAATGGAAGACTGCAAAGGTTATACGACGCCAATGCCAGCCAAACACCACCTTGGTCCCGACGACAATGGTAAAGAGTTCAATCAAAAGATATACCGCTCCATGATTGGTTCTTTACTTTATCTATGTGCATCTAGGCCAGATATTATGCTTAGTGTTTGCATGTGTGCTCGATTCCAAGCAGCACCAAAGGAATCACATCACTTAGCTGTGAAGCGAATTCTTCGATATTTGGCTTACACCCCAACACTCGGATTATGGTATCCCAAGGGCTCAAAATTTGATTTGGTTGGATTCTCTGATGCTGATTATGCTGGTGACAAGGTGGATTGCAAGTCTACATCAGGCACCTGTCATTTTCTTGGTCGATCACTTGTCTGTTGGTCTTCAAAGAAGCAGAATTGTGTATCACTCTCAACTATTGAATCTGAATACATTGCTGCTGGATCCTATACTAGTGTTCTGTCCTCTACAGCATTCACTTATAGCTATGTCTTCAAGTTGAATCTTTTGAACTAAGTGAATGTGATCGGACCCCAACCTCTCTATGCTTCCTATCTCAAACTCTATCTGTCCAAATCATATGCATTCTATTGAAATTGTCGAATGTCTTCTCTGCGTCCTAGTCAGCAGAAGACACAGAGACAAACATCAAGTCCTATTTAAATGATTCATCTTTATTGTTGATATCCGGAGAAGCCGGAACAACTCTCCGACATGCCTGGCGGGCGTGGGAACGTGGGACAACTCTGAGTATGTTGCATGCTTGCCACATGTCCCACGGATGTGAACAGACAGGGGCATCTGTGTAATTGCGCTGTGCCGCACACCTACTTATAAATACGTGTCCCCTGCGGTCAAGAAAACCTTCTTCCACCTCTCCACCTCGTCAAAACCCTAGCACCACCGCTAGCTCTCAACGACGCCGGCAACGAAGCGCTTAGCTGCCGCGACTTCTCCGACGCCGTCCTCACGCCGGCCGCGGACATCGTCCTCTCCGCCGTCGCCGTAGGTGTCCTCCGTCGCCAAGTTAGGGCACGGTGGTCTGAACTGCTCGGTCTCCTATTCATCCAATCTAGCAGTTCTTCGTGCGGTAACTATAACTCTATTTTTACCACCTTTTTGATCTTCATAGATTCATCCTATCTACCGAAAGTGGTTTCTACCTACTCAATGATAGATCTATTCTGTCTGCATCTCATAATGCCTAGTCTATTCACTTAGATTTCCTATCTAGTTTGATTCCTCACTTGTACTTATTCACGGATTGGTACAAATCTGGAACCAACTCACCTCATATAAGTGAATGTCTTCGCTTCATGAGGTCAATGTCTTCAAACTGATTTATCTTCAAAATCTTTTGAGAATGCATATGACCTCTTCCCCTTCCCTCGCATCTCTAATGCTATCACAGGTACATGTCCGTGGGAGAATCCCTTGGTTCTCATAGTCTGCATTCGTTTGCAGAATACTTACAACATCATATCAATTCTCCTGAAGCCAGTTCCTGCTTGACCAGCAAGCAAAAGTCTCTGAAGCATTTGAACATATTGAAGCCATTCAATTTGAAGTTCATGGCTGCAGAAAAATCAGCAAGGAAGGGTGGTAGACAGCGTCGTGGGGGAACGTCAAAGGATCTGCCTGATGATCTTGCAGAAATATATAAAACAGATCCTGAAGAAGATTAAAATCAGCGCAAGACTCGAATCCAATGGATTCGACACTATTGGGCTGAACAGTGGTACAAGTACAAGTTTGTGACCCAGGAGTACGCAGAGAAAAATGCTATCAAGAGTCCTTGGGGTGATATTCTCTATCGAGGCATTCCTCCCAAGAACATAGCTGAAGCCATTGCGCAAGAATTCTATCCGTGCATGGTCCGTGGACCATAGCCTGAAGAAGCCAACCCATCATCATTGCTCTGGTGTCGTGACGACAATCTCTTCAAGCGCAACTTCCAGTTTGCTAAGGCTTCGGCAAAGGAAAACAAGAAGTCACGGGGATTAGACTTCAATCCTGGTCCCTCTGCTCCCCATGATGATGGCACATGTGAAGCTGAAGAAAACAGAATTGGCCCCTTTGCAAACCTTGATGGCCTCATCTCCTACATCTTGGTACAAGGTGCCAAAGTGGATCATTCTGACAATGAGGCTGATTCTGATGAAGCCCCAGCTCCTCCTCCAAGGCCGCAGAAGCTAAACAAGATTAAGGCTTCATCATCAGTTGCACCTCCAAAAGCTTCTCGTGTGAAGTCACTAGCCACTGCACCTCCTGAAGCCAGTGTGCAGTCTGAAGATCAATCCCGCATCTCCAAGAAGACGGAGTAGAAAAAGCAACTTGTCAGGCATAGTGATCAAGCCTTGACTCCTGCCGACATTCTGCGTGAAGAGCCCATTGATCTGTCAAGTGATGAAGATCTTGCTGATGATGCCCTTGAGCAACTGATCAAGAGCAAGGAAGAAGCAGAAATCTTCAACAACTTGCCTCTCTTTGACGTGGGAATCATCCATAACTTCATTGATGAGTGGTTTGACACCCCCAATCTAAGCTTTGAAGATTTGCAGCTTCCCATTGGCCTCAGCGTCTCTTTCAATGGCACCATTGCTTCTGAGCTGGCTCTTGCTCAGTGCATCGTTGAGCTGAAGAACAAAATTGATTATGAAAAGGCTCAATTCAAGAAGCATGTGGCGAAGCTCAGTGTTCAAGACGTCAGAAACTTCAAGGTCATGCTGCATGAGCTTAAAGAAGCTTTTCTGAATAAGTGCCAAGAAGCTCAAGGCTCTCATGAGCGCATGAAGAGTTTGGCTGATAAGTGTGTGCTTGCCTACAATGAGGCTGAGAAGTGCAAGTCACTTGGCCGTCCTGGCATAGACCCCAGGATGGTAGCAAAGAAAAAGAAGAAGCTTCCTGCTGACCAGCCTGCTCCTTCAAGCCAAGAAGCCCCACACATTATCTTCCCAAGCAGCATGACTGGCTCGAAGCCAAAGGTCACCACAACCGCTTCTGAACGGAAGAAGACAAGGGCTGCCGAGGCTGAAGCCAGAAAGAGGAAAAATACTGAAGCCTCTGATGCCGCTCCCTCCAAGAAGAAGCGCAAGATCAAGAAGAGTCGGGCTGCTCCCACAGAGCCCCTTGTTGTTGAACCAATCTCAGTGGTTCGTCCTGCATCCACTACCAAGAACTTCGCATGACTGTTCATGAGCCTGCTTCTACAGAGGCTCCTGAAGCTGAAGATAGACCAGTAGCTGAACCCACCGCTGCTGAAGACATTGGTCATGATGACAATGTTGAAGATGATGAAGTTCTTCCTTAGGTCGAATATAATGTGGTATCATCGCCTATTCGTACGAACAGCGAAATCATCAGCATTGGTCGTCCTCTGACGCCAATTGCTCAGGATGCATCGTGGGCTGATCACCCACAGCAACAAGACTCCCCAAGTACTCCCCAACAACAACAAACCACACCATCCGTACAAGTTGAAGAGGATGAGGACCTGCCCACTCCATCTCCAAAGGCGTCGCCCATACTACAAAGGCTTCGCAAAGGACCAAGGCCTCAAGCCCCTCTTCTGAGCGTTCCAGAAGGAGAAGTGCACCATCAACCTGTTGCACGTCAAGTGTTCTCTGAAGCCACTCCAACTATGAATGTCTCTGTGTCTGAAGCACAAGCTGCTGAAGACAATCCGGCTGCATCAGCCGATGAAGAACGTCAAGAAGAACGTGTCCAAACTCCCCCCATACCTGAAGAAACAGTTCATGAAGTGAAGGTGTCTGTGCCTGACCCTCCAGCTCCTCAAGTGGACATTGAAAATCCTGAAGCTGCCACAACCAACGCAAGTGAAGCTCATGACGTTGTCATGACTGACGCTAATGTGGAGCTTGAACCGACCAGTGTGCCTGAAGCTAATGAGGCCACTGCACCTGAAGCACCTGTTGTGCAGCCTGAAGCCTTAGCATCTGCCACTGCTCATGTTCCGCCACGAAGGCCCTATACAATCGAGCAAGCATAAAACCATGACGATCTAATCATAGTAAGATGGCCCGTTCTGGTCCCTCCGCCTATTGTCTCTGGTCCTCAATTTGACTATCACATTGAGCATAGGCCTCAGGTCCAGAAGCCCAAGGCAAGACTGCCAAGGTTTCCTGGTACTGCCACATCTGTCGGGTCTTTCAATGCAAATGGCTTCAAGACCCACAACACATTCTTTGACAGCTCAAAGAACCCCTACACGAAGCCAAGAATATCATCAGATCGGTTCTGGAGTCATCAGCAGCGAAGCTATTACTCCTGTGTTCTGTATGATCAAGGGCGCATTTTCCCTCATATGCGCCTCGACACTGAAGCCATTACTGGACTGCCATGCTTAGAAGAAGCACTTGATTGCTTTCGTGATGCTGGTCTGCTCAACTTTGTGACAGACAAAGAACACTGGAATGAAGAGCTATTGCTTCAATTCTATGCCACACTCCACATTCGCGGCTACAATAGAGATACGAAGACATGGGTTCTCGAGCGGATGACCGGAAATGTTCATCACAAAGCCGAAGCTCATGACATCATTGAGCTTATAGGCCTATCCACTCCTGGAGAGCTCTATGAACCTGGTTGTCAAAACCACCGCAATGCATTAGAGAGCATCTTCCATAAGCCTGAACCCAATATGAGCCAGATGTTGAGCATGATGAAGCCTTTGCCACGTGATGCTGAATATCCAAACGAGTTCTTTGTTGATGACCTTGAGTATCTGCCGCGCACCATATATCACATCATCAGGCGGACTCTATGGCCCATCAAAGGACATTCATCAGCTGCAAAACTCGAAGGAGCCATGAAGACATTGGTCTTTTACATCATCAATGGCATCAGCTTCAATGCACATGATTTCTTCATCAGGCAACTTGCTGCTTCTGGATCTGATCTGTTTGGTCTGAAGTTTTATGGTCCATGGGTCACGCGCCTCATCAAGTGACACTCATCTATCAACTATCAACCATCTGCTCGCAATCATGTGATCTTCCTACCAGAGGTTGATATGTCAGTTGAAGCCATATATTTTGACCCTGCCAAGAAACCTCTTTGTCATCAGAATGCCGAGCACCAAAGCTTCACTCAACCCATTGAAGGTGTTCAAGCTTCAACACGAATCTATCCATTGGCTGGAAATACTCGTCTACCTCATCGAGCACCTACTGAAGCCACTGAAAGCACCATTGCCCAAAGGCCTCGGAAGCGTTCTCGCATTCTCAATGACCGAGAACTTCTTGTGGCCCTACATCAGAAGCAAGATAAGCATCATTTTTGGCTGAAGTGTCAGATGCAAAGCCTCTTGGTGGATGTCAATCGCATTGGTAACCTTGCCACCAAGAATGCCTTTGTTGCTCATGAAACTTGCCGGCGATCATGGAAGAGCTTGACCCTGCTTAGTGCTGAAGCAGATCTTCAAGACGATGGCTTCACTGAAAGGTTCAAGTTTGACTCCACTCCTCCACGGAATGATGTCCTACGAAGAACTCCATCTCTTGAAGACTCTGATTATTCTTCCTCTGCTGCAACTGTCAATGCCAATGTCATCGATGATGAAGACGATGCAACTTCACCGCCCCCTACTTCTGCTCGCATCGACAATGCACCAAGTTCATCTGCACCGCCAAACGACAACGACAACCCTGCTGCTTCAACTACTCCTCATGAGGACGAGTAGATGCTCTATGTCTTCAAACCTTTTTGGTCATTACTGACAAAAGGGGGAGAAGCGTATGAGTTGACAGTCTTCAAGCGGGTTCATATGGGCAGTTGCATTATATTTTGCCTCGTGCTTACAACTCTTGCTTTTTAAAACATTTGGTTCTTTGAGTTGTAACACTTAAACTTGATGGTCGTCTGCTACTTATTTGCTTTACTGTGATGCGATGATACATTCCACATGTGCGATGATAACTTCCGCACTTAGATCATCCTGCAGACGTCCATTTTTCATTATGCATGTCATCCTACTTGCTATATCATTTCATGCATGATGAATTATCTTCATAAGTTGAAGTGGATCTCCACACATATAACCTGCCATGTGCATTTGCATTCCAAAAGCAAAATTACTTATATGCACATCTTCAGGGGGAGCCCTTGCTACTTATGAAGACAATTCCTATCCTTTACAATTTCACATACTTTATCCCCGTTGAAAACTTCAATCAGTTTGTCATCAATCACCAAAAAGGGGGAGATTGTAAGTGCATCTAGTGCCACCCCTAGTTGGTTTTGAAGTATTGACGACAAAGTTGGTTGAGGGACTAATGCGTTTGTGAGAATTGCAGGCTAACGCAGGTAGTGTCCCTCATTGATTCAGTTTACCTACCGGAGATGACCCCTAAAAATGTATGAAGACATTGAAGACAATGGTGGTATGAGAAGATATTCATATTGAAGACTATGACATGAGAAGATATTGCGTGGAGACTATGGAGCGCGAAGACTGTGTGGTTTCATTGTTTCCTTTTCTTCTTTGTTGAGTCATAGGAACCACCGTACTGTTAAGTGGGGTCCAAGTGAACTAAGTCAGAGTGACAGAAGTGATGCTCAACCCAAATCCTATGTCTTCGAGCGAAGACAATGAGAGCAAATCTTATCCAGAGCTGGATGAGTCAGCTTTGCTTGTAGCCCAAGTAAAGTTGTCGCGTGTGTTTGAAATCTGACCGTTGGAACACGTGTCAGTTCCTTAGTGACCCAGGGTCATTTCGGACAAATCAGGTCGGGTTGCCTTGTGGCTATAAATAGCCCACCCCCTACACCATAAATTGGTGGCTGCTCAGAGTTAGTACAGGCTTTTGTCGTTTTGAGAGCAACCCACCTCGAAGCCTTTGAGAGAGAAATCCTTGCGAGGACAAATCCCAAACACCCAGAGCCAAAGAGTGTTAGGCATCACTGAAGTCTTTCTGTCTGTGTGACCTGAAGACTTATTACACTTGAGGACTGTGTATCCTCCAGTCGGTTAGGCGTCGCGTTCTGAGCATCCAAGAGTCATTGTGGATTGCCGGGTGAACAAAGTCTGTGAAGGTTTGGAAGTCAACCTTGAAGACTTACCAGAGTGATTGGGCGAGGACTGGGTGTCCTTAGCTCAAGGGGAATAAGGTGAAGACACGGTCTTCTGAGTTAAATCTCAGCCTCCCTAACCAGGCGTATAGTTGTCACAACAAATGGAACTGGTCCAGCAAATCCTGTGTCTTCAACAAGCGACTGGTTCTATCTCTTCCCTCCTTTACTTTGAGTTTGTCTTCATGAAGTCATTGCTCAGCTGTCTTATCTGATTGACTTCATTGCTTGACTACTATTGTTGATTGGCTTCATACTATCTTCCATCCTGATCCTACTACCTAGCTGCTATTAGTCTTCGTACGTTAACGCTATTGCATACTTGACTATGGCTTGCTTGTTGTAGTTTATCTTCCGCTGCATATCAACTAGGTCATTTCTATTGTTTGTCTTCGAAACTTCCACGTTTTGAAGACTTAGATAAAAATCGCCTATTCACCCCCCTCTAGTCGATAACTAGCACTTTCAGGTTGAAGTCTCCATCAACGTGGATGTACGATAGCACCACCTATCGGAACCACGACAAAAACATCTGTGTCTCCAATTGCGTTTGAATCCTCCAAACCCTTCCCTTTACATTCTTGCAAGTTGCATGCTTTAATTTCCGCTGCTCATATACTCTTTGCATGCTTGCTTGAATTGTGTGAAGATTGCTTGACTTGTACAAAGATAGGTAAAATCTGCCAAAGTCTAAAATTGGGAAAAGGTTAAGTTTTTAATTGGTCAAGTAGTCTAATCACCCCCGCCCCCTCTAGACATACTTCAAGGTCCTACATATGTCCCAGTTTTGTTTTCTCCATTTCTTTTATCTCCACTCATTCGCTCGTGCTATCCTATGTGTTCTCCTTTAAATGCATCGTTCTTCCCATGCAAAGCTACTGATGTTTTCCCAAGTTTTTCTGTTCTCTTGCCTGAAATGTGCATTCTATTCTTCAATACTTGCACCCTTGTACTGTCAAATGTTGATTTGTGAAAACACTTTGATGCCATAGTTATGATTTTTGCCGTAGCAGATATGATTCAATTTTGTTCTTCAAACTGCACTTCTTTTTCCATCATGATTTAGTGCAAGAAGTTGTTGCTCCATGATGTGAAACTTATCATAAGCCTCTTTAGGCAGATGCAAATAGAAAATATCATATAACTCATCTTGATGGCATACTTCAGAGGGAGAGAAAGTTGATCATGTGCAAAGGAGTGTAGGTGGGGCAATTCCTCCTTTCTTTTAGGATTATTTCAGGAATCCTTCCAGAAAGATATTGAACAACAATTATGAAGAGAACCAGCAACATGTGATTTATAAGAGAGATATAAAATAGAAGATCGTGTATGTTTGCCCTCTTGTTTTCTTTCACATCGGTCTGTGTGTGTGCGCGCACACACACAATCCCATATTTTATATATTTCGTTATGTGTTTCTACACTCTAGACTACAGTTAAACTGTTGAGGATAGACGACAAGCCGTTTAGGTGCCCAAGGGTATACTCCAACTTTGTGTTGGAGTGAGTGGTTGCAGACTTTGAATGGAAGTCACCAGAATGACATGTATATCTGAGATGACTCAACACCCGGGGATTGGAGGGGGGGGGGGGGGTATATCCATTCTTACCGAATACAAGCCATAGGTGTCATTATCATTTTAACCTGTCAAGGTATCGGGTCCATCAGAAATGAAAAAATCTTCAGGACGAAGGCCCAAATATTGAGGCTAGTTGGAAGCATGGTTGGAAGCGTTTCTTAAACCATGAGTAATTGCCATGGTTACCATGGGGAAAAGGTGTTTTGAGTACATAATATTATTCTTAATTAGATAGATGGTCATATATAATTCTCTAGATTTTTTGGTTCTAATATTTGCAAATGTCTTATAGTTGATATAATGAATGGAGTCGGGCACTCCCCCTATTGCTTGGCTTCCCAAAATTAAAGTCCCTTGTCAAGTATACTAATTAATTATAACAGAATAAAACTTCACCTCTTTGGATTGAGATACAAGTCCAGGTTATCAGAAGGGGAAAATAGGAATTGATCGTGATGCTCATGCTAACAATGATAGTACCAACACAAATTTCAAAACCATGGAGAACCACAGACCTTTTTGTAATCAACTTTGTAACTTCTTCAATGAACGGTGGTTCTTCAATCATGGTTCGAATCACTAGTAGGAAACAGAGCTTTGGTCACAACTCAATGTACACATTAGTCCCGCTTGCATCACGAACTGGGACTAATGTGAGCATTAGTCCCGGTTCGAGCGGCTAAGGCGTCGGGAAGGCATTATTCCCGGTTCAAATGGGACCTTTAGTCCCGGTTTAAGACACGAACCGGCACTAAAGGGTGCGATGCCCTTTAGTCTCGGTTCATGTCTCAAACCGGGACTAAAGGTTCAAACTCTACCCCCCCCCCCCCCGTATCGTCTTTGCAGTTTTGTAAAAAACAAAAGAAAATTATAAAAACTTCGAAAATTAAAATCCTTCGAGATGTAGTTATGTTACTACATCTAGTAGTTAGGAAAATTAAAAAACTTAAATTTTGGACATGTTTTGCAAAAAAGTGTTATGAAAAAGTAAAATGGCCATATCTTTTGCATATGATGTCGAAAAAAACCCGCATAGTATATCAAAAAAATCAGCACGAAATTCTGTAGGCCTATTTGCAAATTTTTAGAATCCTCAAACTCTAAAAGGGAAAAAAAGATATGCTCAAATTTCAGTTTTTTTTTCAATTTTGGTCCAACTGTGGTCAAACTACTTACTCAAGAAATATTAGTGTTACTAAATAATTATTCTAGAATATTAGTGTTACTAAATAATTATTTTAGTTTTTTTTTGAATTTTGGTCAAATCTTGTCAAACTATGGTCAAACTACTTATTCAATAAATATTAGTGTTACTAAATAGTTATTGGTTATAAGAATAATAGTTTCAAACTCAAACGGTGTAACATGTGACTTCATGCTCAACTCCAACTCCTAAGGGTTAATAAGATTGATAGCCTAGTATTGTCACGAAAACAACAAGTGCAGACTTGGAAACAAGGGGGAATAGAACTCGAAAGTTAAGCGTGCTCAGGCTGGAGTAGTGAGAGGATGGGTGACTAATCGGGAAATTAGACGATTTGGAATGATGAGGGGTGATTAGAGATTAAATACAAATAATTTAGCAATTTAAAAATCGAGAAAAAAATTCATTTTTTTAAAAAAATCTTGTTACCAACCGGGACTAAAGGTCGAGCTCCAGATAGCGGCCACGTGGAGGGCCTTTAGTCTTGGTTCGTAACAGAATCGGGACTAAACGGGGGGAGGGGGAGGGGGGCTTTAGTACTGACTCTTTAGTCCCGGTTCCGTAACCGGGACAAATGGGCCTTTTTCTACTAGTGAATACACTGGGTCAACTAATTGAGAAACACATGTGTGATGCCTAAGAGGAACTAGGCATCAATTTAGTTAAGGTAGAGCTATGGACTAATCCCAGGCTTAGCCTCTGGGTGACTTCTCTTTGGACATACTAATTAACCATCAGATGCTCAAGAAAAAAACCAATTAACCAGCAGACCCAATAAAACCTTGTTGCCTTTACGTATTACCATGAGGTGGCGATGAATGGCCTCATAGAAAGCCTAGGCCCTATGTGTGTACGTCAGCCGGTTTGATGGAGCGGGGCCCAGTTTTCAGGGGCCCGAAGTTCGTAGCACTTCAGTACAGTTGAGAGGCCATATGAACTTAATCCTATCTTGGCTGGACCACCAAAGTGCTGAACGAGGCCCAGACGCCTGGTCTCCACCACAGTGTGGCCCTCGAGGCGCCCCTTCGTGTTGCATACGTGTGTCAAGCATATGATCGAGTGGAATGGGCCTATTTGAAGGCCATTATGTTGAAGCTAGGTTTTTTGGAGACATGGTTTGGCATAATTATGAGCATGGTTTCCTCAATTCGATTCTCCATGCTCTTTAATGGGAAGAAGCTTCAGGAGTTTATACCATCTAGAGGGATCTGGTAGGGGACTCAATTTCCCCATACCTTTTCTTGTTGGGAGCATAGAGCCTTTCGTGCCGACTAAAATCTAGAGGTCAATCATCGAATCTACGGGGTTTACAGTTTTCGTCTCACACACCAAGCGTAAATCATCTTTTATTTGCAGATAATAACTTGTTGTTTCTCAAGGAAAATGATGATGGGATGAGAGAGGTTCACCAGGTGTTCGACGTGTATAGTGAAGCTTCAGGTCAGAGAATCAACAATGACAAGTCATCGACTTATTTTAGCAAGGGTTGCCCTAAAAATATCCGTTTGGAAGTGAAGGAGATCTTAAATGTGCAAAATGAATCTTTGAATGAGAAATATCTTGGGATGTCGTCTGATGTGGGAACCTCTAGAAACGACTCTTTTAAATAATTGAAAGACTGCTTGTGGGAGAAAGTTCAAGGTTGGATTAAATGGACTATGTCCACTACTGGTAAGGAGGTCTTGGTTAAAGTTGTTGCCCAAGTTGTGCCTATTTACTCAATGTCTTGCGTCAAGCTACCTACAGGTCGAGCACCACAATATGTTGATAAGGAAATTTTGGTGGGGTTCTATAAAGATGGAAAAAGAAAACCAAGTTGGGTGTCGTGGCAGGAGATGACTCAACCTAAAGGTATGGGTGGACTTGGTTTCAAGGATTTTGATTTTTTTTAATCGTTCTTTGTTAACCTAGCAAGCCTGGCGTATTCTTCAATGCTCGGACACTTTAAGTGCTAGAATCTTGAATGCAGTATATTTTCCATCGACATCTATATTGCATGCTGAACTTGTCGGTCACACTTCTCAAATTTGGAGGGCGGTGCTTGAGGGATGTGACATCCTCAAATAAGACTTGATACATCAAATTGGCAATGGAAATACCATGTATTTTTGGAGTGACAATTGGCTTCCGAGATCAGAGATGTTGAGACCTTATGGATTCAGAACACTGAACCCGCCAAAATTTGTATCAGAGTTAATTGATGCAACATCGGCAACATGGAGGTCAGATCGCATTGCAGAGGTATTTGTATCGATTTATGTTCCGGTTATCTTGAGGATACCTCTCTGTACAAGGAACTTAGATGATTCATGGGCATGGCATTTTTAAAAGAATGTCATGTTTTCGGTACGGTTAGCCTATAGAATGTTTGTGGACACTAGGAGGAGAAGAGAAGCCTGGCTGGATGGGAATCCCGGTTCATCTAGTACTCACCAGGAGGAACCATTTTGGAAGCAGTTGTGGAAAATACAAGTCACGGGAAAAATTATAATGTTCCTTTGGAGGTTGGCCAAGCATTCATCGCCCCTACTAATGATATTCAGTGTAACACAAACATGGCGAACTCAAGTACATGTGGATTATGTGGTATGGAAGACTCGTGCAGGCATTCCTTGCTTGAGTGTTCTATGTCCCGGAGTATGTGGGCTCTTGTCGATGAGGAGTTAGCGGAGCACTTAATTGCATCGACTGAACCCGGCGCAAAACAGTGGCTCTTTGCTATAATTGAATCAATGCCACATGATGCTTCTGTCACTCTCGTGGTAACTCTGTTGGTTACATTGTGGAAGAGGAGGAAAGCCATTCACGAACATGTATTTCAAAGTCCTTTATCCACCAGCCTGTTCGTGAAATGGTTCATTGCAGAACTTGCTAGTGATGTCAATGCGAAGCCAGCTAACACAAGACATACACATGTGATAACGCTACAGAGGTGGACCTGGATGGCAGCTCCGTCAGCGGGCTTTGCTAAGATTCACGTGGATGCAGGTTTCGCCCGAGTGGGACAAGGAGGGGCAGCAGCGGCAGTGTGCAGGGACTCGAGCGACCTCTTTCTCGGGTCGTCAGCACTCATGGTTTTATGGTATGCGTGACGCAGTAACATTGGAAGCTATTGCGTGTAGGGAGGCCCTTTCCCTAGCCGAAGCCTCCTTCTTCATGACTTTGTCGTTGCAACTGATTGCAAACAGGTTTCGAGAGAGATTGAAAAGGGTTGTAACGGAATCTATGGTCAGATCATTAGCGAGATTAAGCTTAGAGCAGAAAACTTCAATTGTATCTTCAGTTTTGAAGGTTGAGCTTCTAATTTCGAAGCTCATTCGTTAGCCAAGTACTCCCAGTCTTCAAGTCAAGGCCGCCATGCTTGGCTGGGACAACCCCACGATCCCTTCTCTGTAATCTTTGAGTAATAGAGTCTTGGCTTCCCTAAAAAAAAGTGTGTCATGAGACCCTCGTGGCGCTGTGTTTAGGGCTCTACCTACTTGGCCTGTGCCGCCAGGTGTGCGTGTGGAGAAGAACGTCCCTCTGGACTTGGATGACGACTCGATGAGGGGTCCAGTGCTGCAGTAAGCTCTTTTCGTTTCAGATACGTCAGCTCATCCACGTCTCCACGCATGCGATGGCCGATCATCCAGACCTGCGACGATCAGTTGTTTCCCTGACTAGGGGCCCCGACGGCAATCACCTAGTCCACTATCCGGTAACCGGCAGCGCTCAGGTAGTAGTTCACCATATGGTTTAGTTGTTCGGTTGTTCCACTAGGTCCAAACTGATCTTTGCTCTCATATCCTAGTGAATTTCTACTGGGCTTGGGTGCAGTGGCAGAGCTACAAACAAATTGTTGGGCGCGCTAAGATTTGATATATAGAAAGCTATTACTCCCTCCGATGCAAACAAAAACAAAATGTTGGCATTAATTAGTACCTTATGTTCCATTCTTTACATGATCAAATGATCTGATATATAGAAAGCTATTACTCCCTCCGATGCAAAAAAAGTGTCGTGGTTTTAGTTGAAACCAAAATACAGTTTCACTATTAGACTATTTTAGTTAGCCACAGGAGGACCTTGGAGACATTAGATATTGAGTCACATACAACAAATCGTGTTTCAACCCTTTATCCGTTTAAAATCGTTAAGAATCCCTTTGCGTAGAATGTAAACGACAGCTCTTCAGTGAATTATTTACACAACCACACGAATAGATGATGATCTCGGTGGAATTTAAGGGATGATTCGAAGAGATTTTTACGTGTGAGCCAGCTTACAGGGATTCAGACTACTCTGCGTGGGTCATGACCTCATGGATCGGCCGACTGGCTGGGGCCTGGGAAGTGACTGATGTGCCCGGTGTGTCGCGGGCGACGGCTACTGTGACCTATGGGGGGCGATGGTGGGCAGCTGCTCCGGGCTGACTGCTGCGTGTCGTTTTTTCCAGAAACGAGTAGCCGATCCGCTGGGCTGATGTGTGGTGTTTTGTTTTCTGCTGCCTTGTGAGCTACGCGTAAATATTTTTTTGCCTCAGTGCTGGGCGGGCCATGGTCCATTTGGCCTTGCCGTGTCTGTATGGACAGTAATTACATACGTGAGTTCTAGTTAGGTCGGAGTGGTTGTTTGCATGTAAACCTGGATGTGCATATAAACACGACATAGGGGCTGTAGTTTAGTACACCGCGACTCCATGAGTGTGAGTTGAGTAGAAATACAGGAAAAATAAATCTATGCACGATGGGATGCAAAAGAGGCAGCGCCCACAGTCTCACAAGCTGCACAAATAAAATGAGATTCAGGTCAAGTTTGTAGCTCCACCACCTCATATCTTTAATAAATATTGTTACAACAAGAGCACAATTTTTTTCCACACATCACAACTATCGAGTTATTTTTCAAAACCTAATTGCATACAGGCGACCTACTAGAAGACAAATCCGAAAACAAAGCTTATTTTTTGCACTCCTACAAGCTAGACGTTGAACTCGTGCTTTCTGTAGGCTTAGTGCCGTTGTTCCTCGGTGTTGGCAAGTGATTGTGCTATCTAAGCCCGGCCAGTGGGGCAGGGGACGGTGCCCTCATCGAGTTGCGCGCGGGTCGGCAGGGGCCAGCTCCGGGGTCCGTGCTGCACCGGCACGGGAGCGGCGATGGGGCAGATCCGGAGCTGCCCCTTTTGTCCACCTTGGACTACTCCAGCTCAATGCGTAGGACTAGCTCCTCGTCACCATCGAGGTCGGACTCAGTGTGACTGCCAGTGCTTGACATGGTCGCCGGAGTCGTCGGAGTGGATTGGAATCAAAGGCATCTGAGTAGGGCAGTAGAAGAGGTGGAGCCAGAGCGGAGTAAACTGAGCTATGGCTTCGAATTGGGGTTGTAGGTTTTGTGGGGACAACGTGGGGTTGTTGTAGGCCAGGCCAACATGGCAGACGCGCCCGGGCCGCCCCATAACCGCCATACATTTGGGACGGATATGAGGGGTGCCGGACAGCCTGGGAATTTTATGCAGGTTTGAGACGCCAGGATGGCTCTGTTTTTGTTTTAACCGGTCAGTTACCGGGCCATCCACCCGGGCATTTGAGGTTGAGTTTGAGATGCCCAAGTGTAGATGCTCTAAGAGTGACCTTTGCAAATGGTACCCTTTAATTAATGATTTTGACAACCTCCCTCCTGTTGCCTTGGACGAAGATTTGACAGAGGAGTCCTATAGAGACCAGTGCCGTAATCTTTTCTTTTCGTTTCGTATGTCATTTCGTGTATGGGCTCCACATATGAGGTTGCCGATCATCCAGGCCTGACCCGACCAATTTTTTCCCTGATTGCACGACATGATGGAGAAGTGCCTTGGCCGCTATCTGCTGTCGGCTATGGCGCTCAGGCGGTAATTCATGAGATGGTTTGGTTGTTAAGTTGTTCCACTAGGTCGAAACTGAATTATGCTCCCATATCCAAGTGAATTTCCACCAGGCTGGGCGGATTGTTGCACAGTTTTGCTCGCCTGTAGCTCTGCCATTACTGTAAGAGACTGGCCACTTGACCCGATCATGTTCAAACCAACTCGAATCTGCTCCAGAGCTCGATTTTTTCTGCCATATGCCTTATATTTCCAAAGGTTATCATCGATCTTTCCTTGTCCTTAAGCATCAGCCTATGATTGTATTTCACTTAACACCTTTTTTTTTTTGCATATGTTGTTTCTTGTATCTCATCTCAATCTGTATGAACCCTACTATCTATACTTAGTCTAAGCTTACTTCAGAAGTGAATAAGAGGTGTGGATGTGCTTATATATAGACGAGCATGCGTGGGGGGCGTGTGGCCAGGCAAAAGGAGCAACTAATATTGCAAATGAGCTAGCTACATCTTATCACACAATCCAATCCTTATAATGCTGACGTACTGGGGTCCAATTAATGGCACTCCTACAGAGATAGCTACCTCAACATGGCGCATGATAAGGATTGGATTCTGTCATGAATTTGACGAGTACCTCATGTCTTGTGAAGTGGGGACAGACATGGCCGCTAGCCTGTTTTTCCTCTTCCACTGAGATAAACTCAATTTGGTGAAGCATGTGTCCTTGGAAGTTAGTATTTTCAAAAGCAAGGAGTCTCTTCATCTTGCCTGGTGAACGATGCACAAGACTAGCCTAATGAGAAAACAATAGTTCTGTGCGATATTGCCTCTATAAATCCAACCCATATGTCCATTCTTTGTTTCGTCTAGCTAAGTGCTTCTACACTTTAGGCTAAACCAAACTATACATATGTGATAAAGGAGCACACCAAATGTAATCTATAAGTAATCTTGCTTGTTGTTGTCCGGTATGTAGACATATGTGAGTTCTAGTTAGATCCGAGTGGTTGTTTGAACTAAGCTTGGATATCCGTATAAACACGCGTAGGGGATGTAGTTGTTGACATCAGATTTTGGCACAGTCAAGAACTTATTTCAAATGGCCTCAAATAGAGAAGATCTACATGAGAGAGTTCCGTATTGTTGATATAAACGTCTTTGAAGTTTCGGCCATCGCCGTCCGATTTCATCTCGAAGGCCGAAACTATGTTCATAGTACTAAGATCTTATATTCAGAGTACAGTTTGGCGGATTAAGCCCCCAAGACGACCTCAAATGGGAAAACGTTCTACACAAGTTGTCTTCGTCTCGTCGAAACGATCGATTTTGATGTAAAAATCGTCTTAATCTGAGGTCGTATGCAACCTGTGGAGGCAAAACAAGGACAGCAACAGAAGCTGCACAGTCATTTTGGACGGACTGAGTTGATTGACTCGGTGAGACCGAGTTGATCCGAGAAATTAAATAAAGTTACAGAAAGTTGGCAACGCTCACTCTGTGGCACCGAAGCAAACTAACCGGTGAGACCGAGTTGATCTACGAAATTACAAAAAATTATAGAGAGTTGGCCACGTTCACTCGGTGGGACCGAAGCAAAACAATCGGTGATACCGAGTTGATCCGGAAAATTGCCAAAGATTCCTGTCCGAGTTAGGTTAGGGTTTTTGACGTTTTGGATGGACTTTTTAGTCCTTTTCTTGTACGGGAAGTCCAGCCGCCTCATAAATAGATAAGAGGTGACGGCCGATTGAACAACACACAATCGACAAATCAATATACTACTTTTTATCCTAGTTTTTACATCTCTCCCTTGTTCTTTCTCTCTCGTTCTTCGTTCGTTCTTCGTGTTGAAGGGCAGCGATCCTCGAGGCTCTAGGCGCGAGCGAATCGACCTAGGGCAGCCCATAGCCGCCGCGCGTCTAGATGGGGTTCCTCCCGGGCGCTTGGGGTTTCGGGTCCTAAAAAGCACCCGCCGGATTGCTTGCGTACCGCGCTTCCGGATGGGTCTCCTTTGACGTGAGCTGCGGTGCATCACCCTCGGCGTTGGAGGTACACGGTGACGTGTTCGTGTGCGAACACACTTTTTGGCGACTCCGCTGGGGAAGAAAGATCAAGAATCATCATCAACAATGTCTAATCTCCCCAAGCCCTCAGAACATCATTAAGCCCGATCTTGATGAGCTATCGGATGAACATCGCCAAGCCTATGAAGCGCGCAAGAAGCAACGTGAAGAGGCTTTTGAGGCGCTCAAGAAGAAGCGCGAGGAGGAGGATTTGGAAGCGTTTCTTTCAAGTTTCAAGAAGGACCGTCAAGGCAACATCACTCCTGTTGGAAACGTCAATTTTCCTCCCCTCATCGACGAACAAGATGTAATCACTATGAGTAAAGTTTTTTCTCCGGAGCAAGTGGCTGTGATTGAAAGTCTTGTTAGCAAAGGTAATGTGATGGCATACAATTCTTTTGTGCCAAGTGCTAATGCTCAGAAAAATATGCCTCCGTCATCTAGTGGTACTGTTGGTGTATCTGAAAACGCTAGTCCAACTTTACCTATTTCGTCGGCACCTCCTATACAACAACAATATAGTATGCCGTTGAATTTTTACCCTAGTCAAACCAACCAGTTTGTGACTACACCTACATACCCTAATCCTATTATGAGTGTGCCCAATTCGGCATCAACGCCAAATCATTTTGTCACATCACCCATAGGCGCAAGTATGTTTGGTCTTCCGCCGAATTATGGTTCGGCGCCCATCCAACAACTTGCACCAATAGCTAGTACTCAGGTTGCTCCTATGTCATTGCCACAAACATCTTCATCTACCTCGGATCCAATTTTAGCTAAATTAAGGGAGGATTTGCATAAAATGTTTCTAGAAACTTTCGGAAACGAGCCGAAAGTAAAGAGTCGTGTGTATCAAAAGCCTTACCCTGAACACTTCGATGCAATTTCTTACCCTCAAGGTTATAAGGTTCCTAATTTTGTTAAATTGAGTGGTGAGGTTACGAAAACAACTTGGGAGCATGTGAGTCAGTATCTAGCACAGTTGGGTGAAGCAGGTTCCATAGAAGAGTTGAAAGTGCGTTTATTTCCCTTGTGTTTAACTGGCACCGCATTTTCATGGTTTGCTGCTTTACCACATGGCAATTAGAGCAAAAGTTTCATGATCACTTTTCTAGCGGCGATATGAGCTAAAGTTGTCACATCTTACATCGGTTAGGCAGAAACATGATGAATCGGTCACCGATTACATCAAGAGATTTAGAGATATAAAGAACCGATGTTATAGCTTAGTGATAACAGAGAGAGACTTGGCGGATCTTGTTCTTAGTGGTTTATTTAAAGAGAGGCTAGAAAGTTATGAGTTTTTGAATATTAACCAAGTCTTGCAAAAGGCGTTGGCTCAAGAGAGTCGAAGTAAAGAGGTTCATAGGTCTACAACCGATCGTCCTAGAATGCATATGGTTGAATACAATGATGATAATTTGGACGATGAGGTTGACGTCTATACTACTGAGTTTGTTTGGTCCTCAAAGGCCAAACCCTATACATGCAATGTTCTTAAGCCGATTCGCAAGAATCGTGATAAGGAGATGAAGTTTACTTTTGATATATCAAAGTGTGATAAAATATTTGATGCTCTCTTGCAAGATAAGATGATTAGAATATCACACACCATACCACCGTTTGACGAGCTGAAACGGTGTGCTTATTGCAAATACCATAATTCATTTTCTCATGCTACTAACGATTGCAATGTTTTCCGACGACAGATACAATCAGCCATTAATGATGGACGATTGAATTTTACTGAGATGCAAGTTGATAAACAACCCTTCCCGATAAACACCATGGACTTGGAAGGGAAGAAAATGTTAATTCGGCCTAACATAGCCGAATCCGCTAATAAAGATAATGTTGTTATTGGTGAACCCAGGAATAGCAAGGAGGGCGACAAGGTCTTGGGAAGAAAGATTGTGCTTGAGAAGCAACCCGATGGCAAGGAAGTGTTGAAGATCACTATAAATACTGCTACACTCGGGGGGCAACCACAAGTGCAAGAGGATACTCATGTTAAATTGATCAAGCCTAAGAATTCAGAAGTTGGCAAGTGGGAAAAGAGTGAAGCTAAGCGCAAGCGAATCAGTCCAACTTTTGTTATGTTGCTATCCAAATATGCAAGTCAAGCGACCGGTTCTAGCTCTAATCGGCCATCACATTCAAAGCGTTCAAGATTGCGTCTGGAGCAAGAGTTTCGACACTTTGCAAGGCCATATGGGTCATGGGCACCGACACCATGGATGTCACAACCCTGCTATGCGCCATATTACATGAGAGGTTTCAGTGGAGGATGGGGGCAACCCCCAATGGCTCCTTATGCTTTTCATATGGGGCAGGCAACACCTAGAAGGCTTGCTCGCAAGAGGCTTTATTATCCCACACAAGGCCGTTTGAGCTATGGTGCTAATCGGCCAACAAAAATTTCTCCAAGTAAGGCCAACAAAAAAGTGTGGCGTGTTAAGTCACCTAATGCGGAAATTGCAGAATGTGACAAGCAAAAGGAGATCGAAAAGCCGGTTGTTGGTAATCTGGCTACTTCTAATGGTGATATTCTTATTGTTCAGCAGGGTTCCATGGTTAATGATCATGAGGCGAGAACAAGCAAGACCAAACCAAGGGATCCCAAATATACTCAACCTAAGTGGTGTCCTCCCGATTTAACTAAGACCATGAAAAGGAGATTACAACGCATGAGGAACCACTGGAAGGTAGAGCATAACAATGAGAGGCAAAGGGACGAATTTTTTAGTAAAATTCGGCCCATAGCACTCACAAAATAAGTATGGAGGCCTAAACAAAAACAAAACACAGATGCTTCTATATTAGCTGCAGCAATACCTTCACCACCGAAAGAGGATTATGCGACCTCTATTACATCGTCCATACCACCTAAAACATCCCCTTCAATTGAGGAAACTTTAAGCCCAATATACACATTGGGAGATGAAGATGAGATGATGGATTATGAATCTACGCCGGTTCAGGAAGGTATGGATATTAATATGGTATATTACTTACCTGCCGAGTTTCGTGCTAAAGGTGAAGAAGGGGAGGTAGCCCGGCTGGATTTTGGTGCTAAGAATGCTATCTTCGAGAAGCCAAGGGAACCGGTGAAACACTTGAAGCCATTGTACCTCAAAGGTCATATTAACGGATCGCCGGTTGCTAGGATGCTCGTTGATGGTGGTGTTGTGGTAAATCTTATGCCCTACTCGGTCTTCAAAAAGTTGGGGTTAGATGATGATGCATTGATGAAGACCAATATGGTACTTAATGGATTCGAGGGTAAAGAAAAGACAGAGGCCAAAGGTGTGATGTGCATGTAACTCACCGTGGGAAGCAAAACTTTGGCCACCACATTCTTCATCGATGAGGTGCAAGGTAACTATAATGTTATATTAGGTCGCGATTGGGTTCATGCTAACCAATGTGTGCCATCTACCATGCATCAATTTTAATTACAATGGATCGATGATGAGGTAGAAATCATTCACGCTGATAATTCGTCTTGTGTTGCTTTGGCCGATGCATCGGTGGATTGGAATCATCCCGATGTTACTTGTTTAACAGGGCGTGACCTCTCAGAGTTTGATTTCCTTAGTGCTACAATGAACGGCTTCATTCACATCTCTTTAAAGCCGATTGGTGGTAATCGGTTACAAGGTATGATGTGAACCAGAAGTTAAAATCAATGGCCGATATAAAATTATCGCCCTAAGCATAAACATAGTCGATACATAATTATCATCCTGAAAAAAATAAATGGCCGATGGAGTGTTGACATCGTCCTTAGAAAAAGCATCGTGCAAGTTATTTTTCGGCACACAAGTTTGCCGAAAAATAGGGGGGCATGTGTTGACACAAGATTTTGGCACGAGAACTTATTTAAAATGGCCTCAAATGGAGAAGATCTACACGAGAGAGTTCCGTATTGTTGATATGAACGTCTTTGAAGTTTGGTCCATCGCCGTCCGATTTCATCTCGAAGGCCGAAACTATGTTCAAAGTACTAAGAACTTATATTCAGAGTACAGTTTGGCGCATTAAGCCCCCAAGACGACCTCAAATGGAAACAATTTCTACACAAGTTGTCTTCGTCTCGTCGAAACAATCGATTTTGATATAAAAATCGTCTCAATCCAAGGTCGTATGCAACCTATGGAGGCAAAACAAGGACAGAAACAGAAGCTGCATAGTCATTTCGGACGGACCGAGTTGATTGACTCGGTGAGACCGAGTTGATTGACCCGGTGAGACCGAGTTGATCCGAGAAATTACATAAAGTTACAGAAAGTTGGCAACGCTCACTCTGTGGCACCGAAGCAAACTAACCGGTGAGACCGAGTTGATCTAGGAAATTACAGAAATTTATAGAGAGTTGGCCACGTTCACTCGGTGGGACCGAAGCAAATCAATCGTTGAGACCGAGTTGATCCGGAAAATTGCCAAAGATTCCTGTCCGAGTTAGGTTAGGGTTTTTGACATTTTGGATGGACTTTTTAGTCCTTTTCTTGTACGGGAAGTCCAGCCGCCTCATAAATAGATGAGAGGTGACGGCCGATTGAACAACACACAAATGACAAATCAATATACTACTTTTTATCCTGGTTTTTACATCTCTCCCTTGTTCTTTCTGTCTTGATCTTAGTTCATTCTTCGTGTTGAAAGGCAGCGATCCACGAGGATCTAGGGGCGAGCGAATCGACCTAGGGCAGCCCATAGCCGCCGCGTGTCCAGACGGGGTCCCTCCCGGGCGCTTGGTGTTTCAGGTCTGAGAAGCATCCACCGGATTGCTATCGTACCGCGCTTCCGGACGGGTGTCCTTCGACGTGAGCTGTGGTGCATCACCCCCGACGTTGGAGGTACACGGTGACGTGTTCGTGTGCGAACAGTTATTATTTATTTCCTTATTTCATGATAAATGTTTATTATTCATGCTAGAGTTGTATTAACCGGAAACATAATACATGTGTGAATACATAGACAAACTTAATGTCACTAGTATGCCTCTATTTGACTAGCTCATTAATCAAAGATGGTTATGTTTCCTAACCATAGACATGAGTTGTCATTTGATTAACGGGATCACATCATTAGTAGAATGATGTGATTGACATGACCCATTCCGTTAGCTTAGCACTTGATCGTTTAGTATGGTGCTATTGCTTTCTTCATGACTTATACATGTTCCTACAACTATGAGATTATGCAACTCCCGTTTACCGAAGGAACACTTTGTGTGCTACCAAACGTCACAACGTAACTGGGTGATTATAAAGGAGCTCTACAGGTGTCTCCAAAGGTACATGTTGAGTTGGCGTATTTTGAGATTAGGTTTTGTCACTCCGATTGTCGAAGAGGAATCTCTGGGCCCTCTTGGTAATGCACATCACTATAAGTCTTGCAAGCAATGTAGCTAATGATTTAGTTACGGAATGATGCATTACGTAATGAGTAAAGAGACTTGCCGGTAACGAGATTGAACTAGGTATTGAGATACCGACGATTGAATCTCGGGCAAGTAACATACCGATGAAAAAGGGAACAATGTATGTTGTTATGCGGTTTGACCGATAAAGATCTTCGTAGAATATGTCGGAGCCAATATGAGCATCCAGGTTCCGCTATTGGTTATTAACCAGAAACAGTTCTAGGTCATGTCTACATAGTTCTCGAACCCGTAGGGTCCGCACGCTTAAGCTTTCGTTGACAGTTTTATTATGAGTTTATGAGTTTTGATGTACCGAAGGTTGTTCAGAGTCCCGGATGTGATCACGGACATGACGAGGAGTCTCGAAATGGTCGAGACATAAAGATCGATATATTGGACGACTATATTAGGACACCGGAAAGGTTCCGGGTGAGATTGGGACAATACTGGATCTCCAGGAGGTTATCGGAACCCCCCGGGAGGTATATGGGCCTTATTGGGCCTTAGTGGAAAGGAGGGAAAAGAAGCAAAGGAGGGGGCCCCAAGCCCAAACCGAATTGGGAAGGGGGGCGCCCCCCCCCCCTTCCCTTCTTCCCTCCCCCCTCTTCCTTCCCTCTCCTACTCCTAATAGGAAAGGGGGGAGTCCTACTCCCTGTTGGGTTGGACTCCCCCCCTAGGGCGCGCCACCCCCTTGGCCGGCCCCCTCTCCTCCACTCCTTTATATACGGGGGAAGGGGGCACCCCATAGACACAACAATTGATCTCTTGATCTCTTAGCCGTGTGCGGTGCCCACCTCCACCATAGTCCTCCTCGATAATATTGTAGCGGTGCTTAGGCGAAGCCCTGCGACGGTAGAACATCAAGATCGTCACCACGCCGTCGTGCTGACAGAATTCTTCCTACCAGCATGTCATACTTTGGTTTAATGCGTTGATGTTATATGCACGAGTAGAACACAAGTGAGTTGTGGGCGATACAAGTCATACTTCTTACCAGCATGTCATACTTTGGTTCAGCGGTATTGTTGGATGAAGTGGCCCAGACCGACATTACGCGTACGCTTACGCGAGACTGGTTTTACCGCCGTGCTTTGCACACAGGTGACTAGTGGGTGTCTGTTTCTCCAACTTTAGTTGAACCGAGTCTGGCTATGTCCGGTCCTTGCGAAGGTTAAAACAACACCAACTTGACGAACTATCGTTGTGGTTTTGATGCGTAGGTAAGAACGGTTCTTGCTCAGCCCATAGCAGCCACGTAAAATTTGCAACAACAAAGTAGAGGACGTCTAACTTGTTTTTGCAGGGCATGTTGTGATGTGATATGGTCAAGACGTGATGCTATATTTTATTTTATGAGATGATCATGTTTTGTAACCGAAGTTATCGGCAACTGGCAGGAGCCATATGGTTGTCGCTTTATTGTATGAAATGCAAACACCCTGTAATTGCTTTACTTTATCACTAAGCGGTAGCGATAGTCGTAGAAGCAATAGATGGCGTAAATGACAACGATGCTACAATGGAGATCAAGGTGTCGCGCCGGTGACGATGGTGATCACGACGGTGCTTCGGAGATGGAGATCACAAGCACAAGATGATGATGGCCATATCATATCACTTATATTGATTGCATGTGATGTTTATCCTTTATGCATCTTATCTTGCTTTGATTGACGGTAGCATTTTAAGATGATCTCTCACTAATTATCAAGAAGTGTTCTCCCTGAGTATGCACCGTTGCGAAAGTTCTTCGTGCTGAGACACCACGTGATGATCGGGTGTGATAGGCTCTACGTTCAAATACAACGGGTGCAAAACAGTTGCACACGCGGAATACTCAGGTTAAACTTGACGAGCCTAGCATATACAGATATGGCCTCGGAACACGGAGACCGACAGGTCGAACGTGAATCATATAGTAGATATGATCAACATAGTGATGTTCACCATTGAAACTACTCCATCTCACGTGATGATCGGACATGGTTTAGTTGATTTGGATCACGTGATCACTTAGATGACTAGAGAGATGTCTGTCTAAGTGGGAGTTCTTAAGTAATATGATTAATTGAACTTAAATTTATCATGAACTTAGTCCTGGTAGTATTTTGCAAATTATGTTGTAGATCAATAGCTCGCTATGTTGCTTTCATATGTTTATTTTGATATGTTCCTAGAGAAAATTGTGTTGAAAGATGTTAGTAGCAATGATACGGATTGGATCTGTGATCTGAGGTTTATCCTCATTGCTGCACAGAAGAATTATGTCTTTAATGCATCGCTAGGTGACAGACCTATTGCATGAGCAGATGCAGACGTTATGAACGTTTGGCTAACTCAATATGATGACTACTTGATAGTTTAGTGCACCATGCTTAACGGCTTAGAATCGGGACTTCAAAGACGTTTTGAACGTCATGGACCATATGAGATATTCCAGGAATTGAAGTTAATATTTCAAGCAAATACCCGAGTTGAGAGATATGAAGTCTCCAACAAGTTCTATAGCTAAAAGATGGAGGAGAATCGCTCAACTAGTGAGCATGTGCTCAGATTGTCTGGGTACTACAATCGCTTGAATCAAGTGGGAGTTAATCTTCCAGATAAGATAGTGATTGACAGAGTACTCTAGTCACCATCACCAAGTTACTAAAACTTCGTGATGAACTATAGTATGCAAGGGATGACGAAAACGATTCCCGAGCTCTTCGTGATATTGAAATCGACGAAGATAGAAATCAAGAAAGAGCATCAAGTGTTGATGATTGACAAGACCACTAGTTTCAAGAGAAGGGCAAAGGGAAAGAAAGGGAACTTCAAGTAGAATGACAAGCAAGTTGTCACTCCTGCCAAGAAGCCCAAAGCTGGACCAAAGCCTGAAACTAAGTGCTTACATTGCAAAGGAAATGGTCACTGGAAGCGGAAATGCCCTGAATATTTGGTAGATAAGAAGGTTGGCAAAGTGAACAAGGGTATATTTGATATACAGGTTATTGATGTGTACCTTACTAGTGTTTATAGTAACCCCTGGGTATTTGATACTTGCTCGGTTGCTAAGATTAGTAACTCAAAATAGGAGTTACAGAATAAAGAGAGACTAGTTGAGGGTGAAGTGACGATGTGTGTTGGAAGTGGTTCCAATTGATATGATCATCATCACACACTCCCTATATTTTCGAGATTAGTGTTAAACCTAAATAAATGTTATTTGGTGTTTGCGTTGAGCATTAAATGATTTGTTCATATTTATTGCGATACGGTTATTCATTTAAAATCAGAGAATAATTGTTATTCTGTTTACATGAATAAAACTTTCGATGGTCATACACCCAATGAAAATAGTTTGTTGGATCTCGATCGTAGTGATACACATATACATAATATTGATGCCAAAAGATGCAAAGTTCATAATGATAGTGCAACTTATTTGTGGCACTGCCGTTTGGGTCATATCGATGTAAAGCGCATGAAGAAACTCCATAAAAATAGACTTTTGAAATCACTTGGTTATGAATCATTTGATTCTTGCGAATCGTGCCTTTTGGGCAAGATGACTAAAACTCCGTTCTTCGGAACAATGGAACGAGCAACAAACTTGTTGAAAACAATACATACTGATGTATGCAGACCAATAAGTATTAAGGCTCGTGGTGAGTATCATTATTTTCTGATCTTCACAGATGATTTCAGCAGATATGGTTATATCTACTTGATGAAGCATAAGTCTGAAATAGTTGAAAGGTTCAAAGAATTTCAGAGTGAAGTGTAAAATCATCGTAACAAGAAAATAAAGTTTCTGCGATCTGATCGTGGAGATGAATATTTGAGTTACGAGTTTGGCCTTCAGTAAAAACAATGTGGAATAGTTTCACAAACTCATGCCACCTGGAACACCACAGCGTAATGGTGTGTACGAACGTCGTAACCGCACTTTATTGGATATGGTGTGATCTATGATGTATCGTACCGATTTACCACTATCGTTTTGGGGTTATGCATTGGAGGTAGCTGCATTCACGTTAAATAGGGCACCATCTAAATCCGTTGAGACGACACCGTATGAACTATGGTTTAGCAATAAACCTAAGCTATCATTTCTTAAAGTTTGGGGCTGCGATGCTTATGTGAAAAAGCTTCAACCTGATAAGCTCGAACCGAAATCGGAGAAGTACATCTTCATAGAATACCCAAAGAAAACTGTTGGGTGCACCTTGTATCATAGATCCGAAGGCAAAATATTCGTTGCTAAAATGGATCCTTTCTAGAGAAGAAGTTTCTCTCGAAAGAAGTGAGTGGGAGGAAAGTAGAGCTTGATAAGGTAATTGTACCTTCTCCCAAATTGGAAAGTAGTTTATCACAGAAATCAGTTCCAGTGATTCCTACACCAATTAGTGAGGAAGCTAATAATATTGATCATGAAACTTCAGATCAAGTTACCACCGAACCTCGTAGGTCAATCAGAGTAAGATCTGCACCAGAGTGGTACGGTAATCCTATTCTGGAAATCATGTTACTAGACCATGATGAACCTACGAACTATGAGGAAGCGATGATGAGCCCAGATTCCGCGAAATGGCTTGAAGGCCATGAAATCTGAGATGGGATCCATATAAGAGAACAAAGTGTGGACTTTTATTGACTTGCCCGATGATCGGCAAGCCATAAAAAATAAATGGATCTTTAAGAGAAACACGGACGTTGATAGTAGTGTTACTATCTACATAGCTAGATTTGTCGAAAAAGGTTTTTGACAAAGTTCAAGAAGTTGACTATGATGAGTTTTTTCTCACTCGTATCGATGCTTAAAGTCTGTCCGAATCATGTTAGCAATTGCCATATTTTATGAAATCTGGCAAAAGGATGTCAAAACTGCATTCTTTAATGGATTTATTAAAAATGAGTTGTATATGATGCAACCAGAAGGTTTTGTCAATCCTAAAGGTGCTAACAAATTGTGCAAGCTGCAGCAATCCATCTATGGACTGGTGCAAGCATCTCGGAGTTGGAATATACGCTTTGATGAGTTGATCAAAGCATATAGTTTTATACAGACTTGCGCTGAAGCCTGTATTTACAATAAAGTGATTGGGAGCACTACCGCCTTTCTGATAAATATATGTGAGTAACATATTGTTGATCAGAAATGATGTATAATTTTTCTGGAAAGCATAAAGGAGTATTTGAAAGGAGTTCTTTAAAAGAAAGACCTCAGTAAAGCTACTTACATATTGAGCATCAAAATCTATTGAGATAGATCAATACGCTTGATAAGTTTTTGAAGTAGTTCAAAATGGAACAGTCAAAGAAAGAGTTCTTGCCTGTGTTGCAAAGGTGTGAAATTGAGTAAGACTCAAATCCCGACCACGGCAGAAAATAGAAAAGAGAATGAAAGTCATTCCCTATGCCTCAATCATAAGTTCTATAAAGTATGCTATGCTATGTACCAGACCTATTGTATACCTTGCTCTGTATTTGGCAAAGGAGTACAATAGTGATCTAGGAGTAGATCACTGGACATTGGTCAAGAATATCCTTAGTAAGGACTAACGAAATATTTCTCGATTATGGAGGTGATAAAAGAGCCCGTCGTAAAGAGTTACATCGGTGCAAGCTTTTACACCAATCCAGATGACTCTAAGTCTCAATCTGCACTACTAGGAAAAGGGCTATAGATAGGACTGATTCTAATGGTGCACCAGGTAAGTAGTGCGCCACTACTATATACTAATGGAGCACCGGTTGCTCATGCACCATTAGTGTGGAAGACACTAATGGCGCACCGTGCTCACGGTGCACCACTACTATTGATTTTTTTCCCATTTTTTCATACAAACTAATGGCGCAGGGATGGCAAAGTGCGCCATTACTAGTTAGAACTAGTAATGGCGCACGACCAAGAAAGTGCGCCATTAGTATATAATTTTTTTTTACTTTTTTGCAAACCTACTAATGGCGCACTATGCCAAAGCCCAGTCGTGTTTATACCCGAAGCCAAATCCAAGACCACGGGCGCAAACGTCACCGCGAAAAATGAGCCATGGGTACTGGCTTCCCAAGTGGACCAATGCTTCTTCATTACCGACCTGCCAAAGCAGCCCAGTCGTGTTGTCGTGAGGAGAGGCAAAAGGAAGATCATCGGAATGGATGGAGTAGCCAATGAGCAAGACTTCGACAAGTACGGCGACCCGAAGATCGAACATGATGACGACGATGAAGTAGCAGCACACACCACAAGAAGAAGCAGGACCACCCTACCTAAAGGACGTCCGTTCCACAGAAGAACTCCATTTGCCAAAAAGAAGGGCAAGAGGATTGTGAACAGATAGCTAGCTAAGATCGATTGTATTTAAATCGTAGTCTTCATTTCTCGATTGTATTTCATGGGCACTTTTTGATATCATGAATATTTTTAAATTTCATGGGCACTTTTTGAATTCATGAGGACACTTGATCTTGATCCCCCTCCATCTCGATCTCGATTCCCCCTCCATCTCGATCTCGATCCCCGCACCCTCCCCCGCTCCACCGCCGCCGCCGATGATATTTTCAAGTAAGAAA
The DNA here is from genome assembly GCA_963921465.1 of Triticum timopheevii. Taxonomy (NCBI): domain Eukaryota; kingdom Viridiplantae; phylum Streptophyta; class Magnoliopsida; order Poales; family Poaceae; genus Triticum; species Triticum timopheevii. Next base: position 542,013,146 of record OY997270.1, on the reverse strand, counting down.
TTTGAACATATTTTTAAAAAAATCATTACTGTTTTTATAAAAAATATTACTGTTATGATTTAAACAAGTTTGAACATATTTAAACACAAATAAATATAAAAAACAGCATTTAAAATACATAAAAAATATTGGGGAGCCTCGGAATCGAACCCAGAACATCCTGGTGTGTGTGCTGCGTGCTGACCAGTCGGGCTAGTGGGTGGGTTCTATTGTAGATAGGGTTAGGTTGTAGATATGGTTAGTGGGCTAGATTAAAACAAAATTCTAATGGCGCACCGAGGGGTGGTGCGCCATTAGAATAGTCATACTTATGGCGCACGACTGGACGATGCGCCATTAGAACCCTCCCCCTAGCTATCCTCCCTCCCTCTCGCCAGATCCCCTTCGACCCTCTCTCCCTCGCCACCAGATCCACCCGCGCGCTGCCCCGACCCACGCCGCCGCCGCCCCCGCGCCTCCGTCTTCGTCGCCGCCCCCAGTCAGCCCCTGCCCTGCCCCCCATCGCCGTTCGCTCCCAATCCACCCCTCCCTCGCCTTCACCGCACCCACCCACCCCCTCCCTCGCCTTCCCAGCCCTCGAGCTCCACCGTGCGAGGCGACAGGCAAGGCGGCGGGCAGAATCTGCTTCAACACCGGGCCGGCGAGCCGCGGAACCAGGGCGCGACGGCGCTCGACCCCTCCACCCCCCCCTCCACCTCTTCTTCCTCGGGTCGCCGCTGTCTTCCTCAACTTCGCCCACCTCTGTTGCTACTAAGCTGTCGCAGGGCCTCCTTGCGCCTCCCCGGTGAGCTCCGCCTCCTCTCCCCTCTTCCTTCTCGCGTGCCAAGAAATGCATAGCAATTATTTGCTTCACTTAGTCATTGATGGTCATTCAATATGAAATTACAACCTGCAGGTATTGGTTGGAATGTGTAACTACAATTTACAGGGGAAATGTTTGCAGTTAAGTTATGTGGTTGGAAAGATCATGTGTCATTAGAAACTTGGAAGCTAAAAACATTGCGATCCTCACCATAAGGATGATTATATCTTCCATGCCTGAATAGCTCTGCCTAAATAATAAATAGATAAAGGTAAAATTAAACCATGCTCAGCGATGAGATGATGTCAACTGACAACCAAAGCAAACTTGTTCAACATAACAAAAGCAAACTTGTTCAACCACATAACTACAAACTGAGACAGGGTAGTAGGGGTCATCCCAATACCACAAACAACTCAATATCCCCAGTAGTAGGGATCATCCCAATGATCCTCCGCCTCTTGCCAGAGCTCTAAACCTTCTTTGGTGATTTCGATTTTCTTCCATGCCTCGTAGGTGACGTACGCATCTTTCGCAGCATACTCGATGAGCTTGTTTGGCAGTGGGCTATCCCCCCATAGTAGGTGGTCCGAATTCCTGTCAATCGTCTGCTTCATTTTTGAGTAGGATGGGTGGATGAGGCTGGCTGCAAACTCAGCCAAAGACTGCTACTTCTTTCCATTGTTTGGAACTCTCCATTTGCGCTGCAAGTCGACGTACTTGTCAGGGTTGATCTCCAAACCAGACAACTTCAGCTTCTCCTTGTCGCCTCTAATGCAGAAGCCAACAAAGGTGTACAGCTTCTTCTCCTGCAGGAGCGGGCGGAGTTCCTTGGGCCTGCATCAAATTAATCTGGTGCATCAAATTCATCTACTTCAAAAACTTCAGAAACTACAGAATTAAAATGGGTTCAGTTGAAGCAAAATTCAGTTAAAATAGCATCTTCAGTTCTGACCAAAATTCAGTTAAAACAGTATGATCACAACAACTACTAAATGATCACAACAACTACAAGACAACATTCTGTATGATCAAAACAGCAAGCATAACATCTCAATGATGTATTTTTTTTTGCAATCTTTTGCATTACAAGACAACATTCATAACAGCTACTAAATGATCACAAAAACTTGTAGACAACATTCTGTATGATCACAAAAAGACTACTAATTAGACAGAAACTTCATAACTTCAGAACTAGTATTGCATCTACTTCAGAACTTCAGAACTATTGCATCTACTTCATAAACTTCAGAAACTACTAATTAAAACGAAACTTCAGAACTTCAGAAACTTCATAACTTCAGAACTAGTATTGCATCTACTTCAGAACTATTGCATCTACTTCAGAAACTTCAGAAACTTCAGAACTAGTATTGCATCTACTTCAAAACTTCATAACTGTTGCATCTACTTCAGAAACTACTAATTAGATAGAAACTTCCGAACTGGATGTTTTCACCATTTGGTTGCCATGGTGATGTGGTATACCAGGACGAGATCCTCCACGCATAACTGCAGAACTGCAGCAATTTGCGGAGGTTTGTCTTCCCTGGTATACTCGACATCAATGCCGATATTCCGAGAAAGCATGCCGCCGAGCCTCCTCCTCATCTTGCGGATCATCTTGTCGGCTTCGTCTGGATTGCTGGTGCATACGACATCCAGCGGCTCCTTCAGGTGGATATCAACCATGAGCGGCACGGTGTAGTCCCGCTTCTGCCCGGGGACCGGAACATCATCGTCGACCACCAGCAGCTCCTTGCCAGACGCCTCACCATAGTGATGCTTGGCAGACGGAGGGGAGTTGCTCCATGATGCCTCCGCCATTCTCTTGGCAGACGGAGGGGAGTTGCTCCACGATTCCTCCGCCATTGCCCTCCTGGCCAGCAATGGTGGAGGCAGAGGGGAGTTGCTTGATGCTAGAGGCAGAGGGGGGTAGAGGGAGGAAGATGGAGCGGCAATGGAATGAGGAGGGAGGCAGAGGGAGGAAGATGGAGCGGGAATGGAATAGGAGGGGAGTTACCTGGACGTGGGAAGAAAAACCCTCTGCGTCGTGGGGAGTTGCCAGTGGAGGGGAGACGTGGGGAGTTGCCTCGAAAACTCAAACATCCTGGCCTTTGGAGGGGAGACATGGGCCCTTCTATTTCCGAAATGTCCAGGAGGGGAGACGTGGGCCCTCCTATTTCTGACAACTACACCTATATCTGACGAAACTGAAGGTGTTCTTCAGCAGCTGATTAAAATTAAGTTAACAACAACATCAGTAAAATTTAGTTAATTAACTGAAGAAGAGAAGAGAGATAGTAGAGAGCAAGAGGAGTACTTGCATTAACTAAAATGTTTTACTTTAAACTTGCATGCATTCTTTGCTTGTTTATATTCATTCTTGTAAACTGAACATGCTCATCTATCTAGCTATCTATCTATCTACCTGTTTAAGTATGTATGTATGCATTGTATTTTTATTTCATTTGGAAAGTAAAGTTTATTTCCTGGCTGGCTGGCATGATGGCTCATGGATCCCTCAGCTGCAGCTACAGTTGGAGCTCAATCTGATCTCATCTGAAATGAATCTATAAATACAGAGTGTAGTTAGTTACAGAGTAGCAGAAATAGTTGTTGGATGCAGTTACTTGCATGGGCCTGGCTGATGAAGAAAAACTTTATATATATTCATACTGATGTTGACTCTATAAATCATACTTATTGGACATGTTTTATGTGTTGATCCATCAATTGATCACATTGAGAAAGACCATTGTGTCTCCGACCATTCTGCAAAGGTCATGTCTCCGACCATCGTGTCGTGATGAATTTGCAGGTACCCCGAGAGGCCCTTGAGTTTGTCGGAATGTTGATTAACTTCCGTTCCGGCAAATTCGGGTACTCCATATGTCCTATTTTCAGCAAAGGTCATGCTGAAATTTTCCGTGAATTTTAGCATGACTTTGCTAAAAATAGGACATATGGGGTACTTGCGACTAATGCATGGGCCGGGGTATCTTAGTACTTAGTTAAGTAGGATCAACTGCCCCGCCATTCTTGCTGCATTAAACTATAGGTGGCAATAGAGCCAAGTGATTAGGCCCAACTTAGAATTCTCCTTAGCATCGATAAACCCTAGATGATAAACCCAACATAGGTGGCAATAGAGCCAAGTGATTAGTGCCAAGTGATTAGGCCCAACCTAGGGTGCCTCGGCATCGATAAACCCTAAATGATGAAAACTTAACTTGGCTGCCCCGGATGCCTCGGTGTCGATGAGAACCTAAATGATGTACGCTTAGGCTTTTAGGGTGCCTCGGCGTCGACAAACCCTAAATGATGAAAGCTTAGGCTTTTAGGGTGCCTCGGTGTCGACAAACCCTAAATGATGAGACCATTATCTTGTTCCTTGACAATAACCAACTTTTTGACCAAACTTTTTTCCTATTTAGAGCGAAACATGGCCCACAATGATGAGGCCGGTGGTTCGGGCGGCAAGAAATTCTGGGAGCTGTCCCAGGAGATGGAGGAACAACCTCACCGATATGAGGACGCCGCGGAAGACACCGATCCTGATTACACAACCCCTAGTGGCGTCGGGGATGACACCACTGATGGTGCCGCCGAGGATGCCACCACTGATGATGGCGGCGCACACACAAATGGCAGCCAATCGAAGAAGCAAAGGAAGGACCGGCGTCCGAATGCGCTCCGCACCGTCAAGGAGGAATTCACTCAAGTACAAGGGTAAGGTTTCCGGAGTCTACGACGACTGGGAGGACTGCCAGAGACAGGTTCACCGTTTCAGCGATAACAGTTACAAAGGGTACACCACTAGGGCGGAGGCCGAATCTAGAGGACCAGTTTGATCGCGATGATGCTCATCGTGATGACCACAACTCTCTTTTATGTGATGGTAGTTTAGATGATCGATATCGACTTGTAATGTGAAGACAAACTCGATACTCGCGGTCTTGAGACTTGTAATGTTTTATCTTTGTTCGGTCTTTTGAATTCGGAGACTAATATGATGAATTGTATTCGGAGACTAATCTTCTATTGTATTCGATGAATCTGATGTTGCTGTGTGCTGCTGTCTATATTCTGTCCAATAATATATTTTGTAACCTGTGCAAAAATCAGAAAAGCAAAAAAAACAAATATTCATACTAATGGCGCATCAAGGCAGAGTGCGCCATTAGTATGCCAAAGGATACTAATGGCGCATCAAGGCAGAGTGCGCCATTAGTGTGACAAAGCACATGGTTACATATGGCCCCCGGGAGGCATACTAATGGCGCATGGAGTTACATACTAATGGCGCACTGCCAGGTGCGACATTAGTATACCAGATACTAATGGCGCACCAGTGGTGCGCCATTAGTAAAAAATTCTAATGGCGTGCTACTAATGGCGCACCGGTAGTGCGCCATTAGTAGGCAAAACCGGTGCGCCATTAGTAGGCCTTTTCCTAATAGTGTTGGATACATATTGAAAGTGGGAGCAATTAGCTAGAGTAGCTCCGTGCAGAGCATTGTAGACATAGAATATTTGTAAAATACATACGGCTCTGAATGTGACAGACCCGTTGACTAAGCTTCTCTCACGAGCAAAACATGATCACACCTTAGTACTCTTTGGGTGTTAATCACATAGCTATGTGAACTAGATTATTGACTCTAGTAAACCCTTTGGGTGTTGGTCACATGACGATGTCATCTATGGGTGTTAATCATATACATATATGAATATTTGTGTTAAATCACATGACGATGTGAACTATATTATTGACTCTAGTGCAAGTGGGAGACCGAAGGAAATATGCCCTAGAGGCAATAACAAATTTATTATTTATTTCCTTATTTCATGATAAGTTTTTATTATTCATGCTAGAATTGTATTAACCGGAAACATAATACATGTGTGAATACATAGACAAACTTAATGTCACTAGTATGCCTATACTTGACTAGCTCATTAATCAAAGATGGTTATGTTTCCTAACCATAGACATGAGTTGTCATTTGATTAACAGGATCACATCATTAGTAGAATGATGTGATTGAGATGACCCATTCCATTAGCTTAACACTTGATCGTTTAGTATGTTGATATTGCTTTCTTCATGACTTATACATGTTCCTACAACTATGAGATTATGCAACTCATGTTTACCGCAGGAACATTTTGTGTGCTACCAAACGTCACAACGTAACTGGGTGATTATAAAGGAGCTCTACAGGTATCTCCAAAGGTACATGTTGAGTTGGCGTATTTTGAGATTAGGTTTTGTCACTCCGATTGTCGGAGAGGAATCTCTGGGCCCTCTCGGTAATGCACATCACTATAAGCCTTGCAAGCAATGTAGCTAATGAGTTAGTTACGGAATGATGCATTACGTAACAAGTAAAGAGACTTGCCGGTAACGAGATTGAACTAGGTATTGAGATACCGACGATCGAATCTCGGGCAAGTAACATACCGATGACAAAGGGAACAATGTATGTTGTTATGCGGTTTGACCGATAAAGATCTTCGTAGAATATGTTGGAGCCAATATGAGCATCCAGGTTCCGATATTGGTTATTGACCGGAAACAGTTCTAGGTCATGTCTACATAGTTCTCGAACCCGTAGGGTCCACACGCTTAAGGTTTCTTTGACAGTTTTATTATGAGTTTATGAGTTTTGATGTACCTATGGTTGTGCGGAGTCCCGGATGTGATCACGGACATGACGAGGAGTCTCGAAATGGTCGAGACATAAAGACCGATATATTGGACGACTATATTTGGACACTGTAAAGGTTCCGGGTGAGATTGGGACAATACCGGATCTCCGGGAGGTTATCGGAACCCCCCGGGAGGTATATGGGCCTTATTGGGCCTTAGTGGAAAGGAGGGAAAAGAAGCAAAGGAGGGGGCGCCCCCCCCAAGCCCAAACCGAATTGGGAAGCCCCCCCCCTTTCCTTCTTCCCTCCCCCTCTTCCTTCCCTCTCCTACTCCTAATAGGAAAGGGGGGAGTCCTACTCCCGGTTGGGGTTGGACTCCCCCCCTAGGGCGCGCCACCCCCTTGGCCGGCCCCCTCTCCTCCACTCCTTTATACACGGGGGTAGGGGGCACCCCATAGACACAACAATTGATCTCTTGATCTTTTAGCCGTGTGCGGTGCCCCCCTACACCATAGTCCTCCTCGATAATATTGTAGCGGTGCTTAGGCGAAGCCCTGCGACGGTAGAACATCAAGATCGTCACCACGCCGTCGTGCTGACAGAATTCTTCCTCGACATTCTGCTGGATCGGAGTACGGGGAACGTCATCGAGCTGAACGTGTGCTAGAACTCGAAGGTGTCGTAGTTTCGGTGCTTGATCGGTCGGGCCGTGAAGACGTACGACTACATCAACCGCATTGTTCTAACGCTTCCGCTTTCGGTCTACGAGGGTACGTGGACAATACTCTTCCCTTTCGTTGTTGTGCATCACCATGATCTTGCGTGTGTGTAGGAAATTTTTTGAAATTACTACGTCCCCAACAAGTACACCATGGCAAAAGAGTGTTTCCGCAATGGGAGTGATTTACCACTATTACAAGCAATTTATCGAGAATCTACCGATAAACCGGGTCTATTCATAACACTATGTTTGCAAAAACTATGTTTATTTGTGTTCTGTGGACCTTGTTATGCAATATGTATTGTTGTTCTATTTTTTTTTGTCATCATACGAGGACTCAAAGGCTAGGAATCAAGGTAACACTTCTGTCCAATATTGTTTTGGTGTAGAATACAACATATTTTAGTGTTGGGAACCTCGGAGTAGCAAAAAATGGCCGATTAATAGTCGACCGATAAAGTCCATTAATCGGCCGAATTTTTATCAATCTCTAATCCCCAGTTGACCCAGACACTAACGATAAGCGATATCCTTAACATTGGATAATACACACAAAATGAACACACACTCGACATCTCCATAGTTATGATGCACAAATCCAACACCCAAGCACGCACACAACAAAACACTGACAAATAACAAAGTCATATAACCGAAAAAGGCTTTCGCCCCGCTTTATATATAAAGCACCAACCAACATCCGAGCCGATACAAACGACAACACGCCACACCAACACACACCCAAGGCCAGATACATAAGTGCCAAGAGCCTACAACAACAAACACACACACACCCAAGGCCAGATACATAGGTGCCAAGAGCCTACAACAACAAACACACAGAACGACTCGAAGTAGACTAAACAATGACTGTAAGCAACACTACGGAGCCGCCGGAGCCCTTCACGGTAAGGATACCACAAAGAGGTGAAGTTGAGAGTCGACGAACCGTGAGCTCCAAGACAGTGCTTTCAGGAAGGATACAACACCGAAGCGCCGCCACCGCCCGATCCAAAGATCTAGATTTTCACCCGGAGCACAACGAGGGGAAAGGAGCAACCACAACGGAGACTTCAGGAAGATGACGACGACCACGGGCGCCGCCTCCATTGGCCCGGCCAATGGCAGGCAGGATTTTCACCCCGGCAATCATACTCCGCCTTCGCCCAAGGTGCCGCCAGGCACAATACCCTAACGGCACACCACCACGAAACATCAAACGGCCAGCCACCACGCCGCCCCTGCGGCCATGGCTGCTAGCCGCCCGCACCTGAGCCGCGAGCTCAGCCCACGAGCACCGCAGCTTCCGCCACCCAGACCGTCGTCCAGGAAACAAGACACCCCATAGGTCCTTCAAGTTGCGAGCGATGAACCGACCGGCTTGCTCCAACCGCCGGCAGAGCTGCCAGTGACCAGAACAACCAGACCAACCAGGGAGCCACTAGGTCTAAGAAGAGGTGAAGCGGGAGCGGACGTCGTCAACGCTCGGCACCCCTGCCGGTAATGGGTGGCCCGACCGCATCGGAGCCACCTATCACACCCACCACCTCTTCCAAGCGCCACCCCTGACGCCCAACCTCTGCTCCCAGCTGGATCTGCACCTGGCAAGGACCGACCACCCGCCCAGCCACGCGGGGATCGCCGGACAGGCCGTAGCCGAGGCTGAAGACATCCAACGGGGCATCCACACAGGGCACCTGCGAACGAACAGACGCCAAATCTGACTCCGGCCATCGCTGCAACGCCGGCCCAACCAAGCACCGTGAGGCCGCCATGCCGTATCCCATGCCCATCGCAACGACCAACGCCGGGCCGCTGCCTCCACCTCGCGCCCCTTGCCCACACCAGCTAGAAGGATCCAGCCGCAACAGGCACCACGCACCACCCGCATCCTCTACCTGCAGCCAACACTGCCGGCCCACACCGCCCGCAGCCCGCGCCGCCCGCCACCGCCAACCGCCAGATCTAAGGCCGCCACAGCCGCAGGCACGCCCCCCCCCCCACCACCACCACTTCGCAGCCAGCCACGCCGCCCAAAGCCCCGAGCGCCACCGCCGGAGAGGCCTCTGCTGCGCCACCGCACCCTGCAACCGCGCGGAGTCCCGACCCAGCGGCGCCGGCCCGCACCGGTGCCCCTGCGCGAGGAGGCGAGAGGTGCCCCGACGCCGACGCCAGCTGGGCTTCGCCCAGCCGCGTCCCCTGGCGGCGGCGAGGAGGAGAAGGGAAGGGAAGGGAGCTGCGGGCGGCGGCAGCTGGGGATCCTCCCCGTCGCCCACGGGCACGACGAGGGAGGGAGAGGACCACAAAGTCATATAAGACCCAATGCTACGTGTAGGCGAGGAAAAAGAAGAAAAATAAGTTTGCAAACATGTTTATGCACATGCATGTCTACTTGAAGTCGATGTATGTGAGTCAAAGTTTTGTCCAAGTGCTCGTCTCCGTGAGATTTCAATGCAGTTGAGCACGTCGCCGCCAATGGATGTCTTACCGGCCAGGCGTATCACCATGGGTGAAGTGAAGAATGTGTGTAAACACAAGTCTATTTCTAGAGATATATTAAATTAGTATGATTCCGAAGATGTAATCCCTCCGTTCAATAATGCAAGAGCATTTTTGACACTATAATTATAGAACAGAGGGAGTAGTTATCATATATAGCAGTGACCGTGAGGATAAACATACAAGTTGCCATGCATAATGAATATGTACTAGTACATATGCCCGTGCGTTGTAACGGGCGGTACAAAATCACAAAACTTGCTTCCCGTGTCACTACGCTTCATTCGTATTCAGGTCTGACAAACCTTGCAAATAAGATTACCCTCATCTCTATAAGGTGCATATGCGGTTGTGTTGTTGCCACCCTAACGTCCTTCATTGGTGCATACTTAAGCTTCACACTTCACCGAAAGAAAGGGTAGTGGTGCATGGAACAATCTTTTAGCGGGAGAAACATAGAATGTGATTCTCACATACTCTTCTAGAGTTTACTAATTCATTTATATTTATAGTATTTTATAAAATTATCAGAATATTTGATTTCTAATGATTTTGATTATGTAGTTTTTTTTCTTTCGAAGGTTGTTTGATTTGGAAGATTATAGTATTTCATTCCTAAATATATTTTTTTTGCACTATTAAGGCTTGGCCCAAACGCAGGAAAAAAATTTATACTATCTTCTGATGCATCTGTCCATACTTCCGTGTATAACCGACTGATAAAAAAGACCGGGTCATAAACCAATTGGCCGGCACGAGTACACCCCATCACCCTTTAAAAATATCCATTCGTCTCCATCCCATCACATGTGGTCGGGAGGTTGATGCAATGTTGTAGTCGAGCGGCCTACACGTAGACCCCCATCACATCACATGTACGCCTCCACCGCTTAAGCATATCTGTCTCCACCAATATTTCGGTTCTTTCTCTCGCTCCATCTCTCTTTCTCATCCCCATCTATCTGTGGCCATATACGCAAAGCGACAGAGAGAGAAAGAAAGAGCGCATGAGAAGAGCAAGCGAGCAGCCCAGCGAGCTCAGCGACCGCCGCAGGGGCCAGAGGCGGAGGAGGTGTGGTGCGGTGCGCAGTGGGAGGCGGCGTGGCCATCCATGGAAGGTGCGGCCGGTGGTGCTCGCCGGGGAAGACGGGGCCCCAGACGGCGCTGGAGCAGGTGCCAGGGATTCTGCCGTGGGGCATGCCAGTAGCCTGACGGACGACGACCTGGAGGACCTCAAGAGGTGTGTGGATCTCCGGTAAGATTTGCACAGCAGCAGTGCAGCAGATCCCTCCCTCCCCCTGTCGGTGAGCCAACTCCTTCCCCGCTTCTCCCTCCCCCCATCCTGCCCACCGGTCTCCTCTCTCTCCTCACCCTCTCTCTTCTCTCTCGAATAGGAAGCAGCACAGCTCCACCACAACAATGGTGTCGCCTCCATGGAGCTCAGAACTGCCGCCGTCATGCCCGCATCAAGTCGCTGGAACCTGCGCACCAACGCCCGCCGTTGTGACCTTGCATGCCGCCCGTGCACGCCTTTGGCCTTGCCTCTACGCATTGCCTCGTCCGGACCCCTCTGCTACCTCCCAGCCGTGCCTCTGCATCAGTCGCCAGCGAGCCCGCTGGCTCGTCCAGCCAGCCTCCTCTGGTCCCAGATTTGGTTTAGGCCACAATGGCGGTTGTTCCTGTCGATTGTGCTTGCCTGAATCGGAGTTTCCTTCACTCCATCTTCCCTCTTGCGGAATTAATTGCTTCATTATGTTCCCCCCATACGCTGCTTGATTTCTGATGCGGCAAAGTCGCTTGCGTATATAAATTGATTGAATTGGATGCAGAGGAGAGAGGTGGGACTAAATCTCAACACGGGAAATTGAGAAGCTTACGGCGGAGGAGGCCGAGGAGGGTCACAGCGGCGCCGCAGGTGGAAAGTGAGCGTCTGGATAAGATAAAACAGAGGATCGCGGGTTGAATTCTTACAAATATAAGGGGGTCTTTGTAAAAAGCGAAACGTTTTCCCAGGTTACCACTAAAACAGGGACTGCGGGTTAATTTCTTTTAAACCGAGGGACTTTTATGCAAAATCACTAGCGACGACGGACAGACAGAAACCCAATTCTCTTTAGTATTATTACTAGCAAAAGAGCCCGTGCGTTGCAACGGGAGAGAAAACATAACACACACTCTTAACCCAACAACCATCACTCAAGACCACAATAGGTCCATCTCGCGAGGCATCATATTTGTGTTGTCGCTTATCCTCCTTCTCACCCTCGCCGGCGATGGCATTGGTGTTCACAAAAAACAAAAAATACGTGTTTGAATATGTTTAATCCTAAGGCGTCTCTCTCTCCTCCCTCCCTTCCCCTCTCTCTCTCGCTTTCTCTCACTCTCGCAATAAGAAATCTGTTGTTTTCCCCTGCGACATTTTTCAGAGGAATGCATGTGTAGTTATCGGTATTTTCTTTTCCCTATATTGTTATAGTGTGGTGTTTATTTGCAATCCGGGTCGCCGCCAATACGAAAGGAAAACGGATCTTACGCTCTAAATTATAAGTTTGCTCCAAAAATGATATTTTAAAAATATTTAACAGGTAAAATTAACATCATATTTAGATTTCACATATTTTTCTAATAAAAGTTCATATATAATATGTTAAAATCAAAGTTACGGTTTAAAAGATACGGATGATTTAGAAAATCATTTTTTTGACTTAAATCTATTCCAAAATAATATTTACAAATATTTAACAGGTGAAAATAATCCCATATTCATATTCTATATATTTTTCTAATCAAATTTCATATATAACATGTTTAAATCGGAGTTACGGTTTAAAAGATATGGATGATTTAAAAAAACATTGTTTGACCTAAATATGATCCGTGGATGAATTACCTAAAACATCAGGGGGGTTCGAAAAATGTAAAATAACGGTTCGGGTTTGACTTAAATCCGGACTGCGGGTTGATTTGAACGAAACACTAGGATTTTTGTGTAAAATATGAAAAAAAAACGATTCGTTTTAACTTAAAACAGGACTGCCGGTTGAATTCTCTGAAATAGAGGGACTTTTCTAAAAAATGCCATGACGGACAAAAGAAACTCAATTTGCTTTATTGTTAGATAAAGATAAGGTAAAGATAAAGATTGTAGCTGGTTGCGGAAGTTCCCTCCAAACTTAAGGCACAAATACGGTGTTTGTGCCTTAGTGTGTGCAATATGAAATTAGATGTAATGACTTAGCCACTCGTACATTGGACACACCAATTAGACACCAAACTGCTCATCTTTTTGACACACTCACTGATCACAAAAACCGCGACCACTGAGCTCCTGCCACGAAACTTTTGTGTGCCATCATGTCTATATTGCACACAACCAGGCTCTTTGTCACAAAATGATGGCACCCATTCATGCCGGCTAGTATTCTCATTCTGACGTACTTCCTCCGTTCTCGATAGCTCTACATCACTGGCTGTTCTTGTATCTTATCACTATAAATGTACCTTAAATTTATCGGCCCAAAAGTGAGTGTGAGCTGGTGCCATGACTAAAAGAGGTGCTAGCTGGTATAACTCAAATGAGCCAGCACCCATCGTCTCACAGTCCATTTAAATGAATACTACCTCCGTAAAGAAATATAAAAGCGTTCAGAGGACGAGTCCGTGTCCTCAAATATTCATATTTCTGCAGGTCATAATGAGATTGAGGTGTGGACGTACAACTGTGTTATTGAGGTGTGGTCCGAATGAGATTGGTTTCTTCTGCCAGTTTGATTGTTTTTTCTCGAGTACGCACGAGTGTGCGTACTTTACTATATAGAAGGAATGGGGTAAAAGGAGCCCCTCCACGTCAGTGTTTACATATTACATGCACACGACTCTACCCCTAGTGTTACTACCTGAGTTATAATTTAAGTACTCACACTAGCCCACGTTTCCACCTCCTGAAAGAAGCCTTCCGTGTCGCCTTTGATCAATCCCGCTTGCTTCCATGCTCTACCTTCCTGGCATATCCGGAGAATAACATAGTTCTTGGACGGTGAAGCACCCTCGAAAATAATGGCGTTGCGCTGTTTCCATATCTCCCACATGACTAAAGTGAAAACTATCGCCTGATCTCTCTTCTGCTTAGTTGTGCCTCCCTTGTCTATGCACCAGTTGTCGATTTTGCTGCTATTCCTCGGCATCCACTCGAACTTGCCCAAGGCTTGTAGGACCGCCGTCCAGATTTCCTTTGCGAACACACACTGAAGCATGAGATTGTTTATTGATTCTTCCTCTTGATCACATAGGGGACAACTATCCTGATGGTCAAGACCTCGCCTTGCTAGGCGGTCAGATGTCCTCGCCTTGATTGTTTGAGCTATCCTTGAGTAATGAATTTACCCTTTTGTAAAAAAAAAGGGTAAGGAAGCCACATTTTTTTCTTTCTTTTTTGAAACAACGGCAAGAGCATGCCATTCTCATTAATGAAGACAGAAGAGCATATACAAGAAAAAATGGACGATATCATTCTATCCTACCATGGTTTCTGCCAATATGTTCCCGACTAGGAGGCCAGGACCTGTCCGGGTTCCTCCAAACTCATGCTAACAAGACCGGGAGCAGGAGATGCCTCTTCTGGCTTGTGTTCGGGACGCTAGTTTGCACGTTGTGAACGGCGCATACCAAGATGTTTATTGAGCAGGTCTTTTTATAACCGAAAAAGGCTTTCGCCCCGTTTTATATAAAACAACAACCCACATACAACCGATGCAAATCACAACACAACACCACCACAACCATACTCACCCAAGGCCAGATACAAAGGTGCCAAAAGCTACAACAACCACACACAGAACGACTCGAGGTAGACTACAAGATGACAGTACGCATCACTATGGAGCCGCCACAACACTTCCCGGAGATACCGCGAAGAGGTGAATTTGAGGGTCGACGACACCGTGAGCTCCAAGACGGTGCTTTCATGAAGGATACGACACCAAAGCGTTGCGCTGCCCGATCCGAGGATCTAGATTTTCATCCGGAGCACGACGAAGAGAAAGGAGAAACCACAACGAAGACTTTTTTAGGCACTCGGTCTTCATATTCCTTGCATTTTTTCAGCACCAGCATCCGCTCTCGAGGCAGCTGGACCGTGACCGGCTTGGAGACATTATACACAGGATAACTACTGCCACACACTGCCTGACTTCGCCACTGATCACCTAAGCACCTGAGCTACCAGCCACTTGGTGGTGCTTTTTCATGTTTCTTTCATGTTTCTTTTGGGCATGTTTCATGTTTTTGTTGTTGCCCAGCAGAATATTTTATTTCTGGTGCGACACTTGAACTTTTTATATGAACGTGTTGGTTATTTTATTTATAATAAAGCGGGACGAAAGCCTGTTTCGAGAGGTAGTCAATATAAATGCAAAAATATTAAAGCTTGGAAGGTGACATGCTGCGCAGTAAGCGAGGAGAAAGATGAAAAGCTTACCTTTAAGAGACTACATTTTGTAAATCTGGGTGTACTGCACTTTTCAAATACCCTGTTAACAAGAAGCGAGATTAAAAGCTTGCCTTTAAGAGAATGGATGTTGCAAACATGGGCGTACTTCAGTCCTTATCCGTGCCATCCATTACTTGATTGAGGCTCTTACTACATAGTATTTTCAAAAAAAATTCCTCCCAAATGAAACAACACATGGACTTCAAACTTTCCATGTCAACCATAAATTAAAACTACAATGTGCAGAAAAACTTTTGGATTTTTGAGGCACGATAGGTCTATCATCCGGTGATTTTTGAACGCAAAGAAGGGCAATCTAGTTGCACCTCCGGACTACAGAAGCTATATCAGAATTAGTTTCAGGGGTTTCTCAAAAAAAAAAAAAAAACAGAATCACTTTGAGCGAGAGGAAGGAGATCTGTTGTTGTTGAATCAATAAGAGCCACTAGATATTGTCTGGCTCCCATAAAACCCTTGACTGCAACAAAAAATGGTGATTCCCTTGCACGATTCTTTGATGCTAAGTGGAAGTGCAGGTTAACAATGACCAAGCTTAGACATATTTTTGAATTCTTTATTGTGTGCACTTACACGTAGAAGTAGTCTTTGCAGCTCCCCGTTCATTTCTCCACCAAGAGTATCAAGCAGAACAACGGCAAAACTGTAGACGTCACAAGTGTTACTTTGGCAGTCTGTTTATATAGCCTTTAATATTATCCCTTCAGTTAGCATTGACGTGTTGTTTGGGACGTGGCTAAATGGAGTGACTACTCATATTGCGTCAAGTATTCGGATTGGAATATGTGCACTTCTTTGGGCTATATGAAACTGCAGGAATGATATAATTTTTAACAGACTTTCTAGAGAAAAGTATACTTTTCGTCCCTCAACTTTTGGTGAAGTCTAGATTTGGTCCCCCAACTTCAAAACCGGACAACTTACACTCCCAACTACCGAAACCGGACAAGGTTCGTCCCTGGACTCGGCTTTGACCGGTTTTGGTGTTGACTCACCCTTGTTTTAACCGGTGCTCACTCATATTCCTGTAATTTTTTTATATCCGTGAACTTTTGAAATCCACATACACTTTTCAACTCTGTGTAGGTTTTTCAGGGTCACGTATTTTTTTTAAATAAACATACTTTTTTCAAATCAGCGAACTATTCTGAAATTCACGTACTTTAAAAAAAATGAACATACTTTTTTCAAATCAGCGAACTATTCACAAATTCGCGTACTTTTTTTAAATCCCTGACTTTTTAACAGTTACGTACTTTTTCCAAATCCCCATATTTTTCCCAAGTTTGTGTAATTTTATCAAATCCAAGTATTTTTCAAAGCCATAAACTGTTTTTGAAATTCACAAACTTATTTCAAATCCACATGCTTTTCAAAGTCCGCATTTTTTTTCAAATCTGTGTTCCTTTTATAATCCATGAACTTTGTTTGAAATTCACGTGCTTGTTTCAAGTTGAAATAATTTTGGAAATCCACATATTTTTGCGTAAAAGAAGTCCATATCCGTGTACTTTTTTCATGTTCACATAAAATTTCCAAATTCATAAACTCTTTCAAAAAAATGTACTCGAATATGAAAAGGTACATCAATTTTAAAAAATTAAATGAACTTAAAAAACTAAATGAACTTAAAAAAAGCATATTTGTAAAAGTACGCAGATTTTAAAAAAGTACACAAATTTTAAAAATGTTAACGTATTTGAAAAAGTAACCGAATTTGAAAACATGACGTGGACTTGGAAAAGGTAGGCTATTTGAGTCGGAACTGTCAAAACCGGGATAGGACAGCACCAAAACCGGTCAAAACCGTGACCAGGGATGAATCTTATCCGGTTTCAGAAGTTAAGGGTGCAAGTTGTCCGGTTTTGGAGTCGAGGGACCAAATCTAGACTCCGCCTAGAATTGAGGGACGGAAATTATACTTTTCTCGACTTTCTATGATTAACTTCTTGTAGGTTATCTTCAGAGCTACGGCATGGATCCGTACGTAGTCGTTACTCACTCCTACGGGTTCTAGGGAGCAGCTGGCTACTGGGTGCAACCAGTGGGACATGGTAGCACGAGTTATATTCAACCGGTTTGGATGGCGATCGCATAATAGGATAGGTCCTTAATGCCCTTTTGTCCAGCCGGTTGTGGCTTTGAGTTGCTTATTTTTTTTATTTTGCTCTTTTTGTGAGCTGTACTTTGCAAACCAGACTTTTTGTTTTGTTTAACTTGATCTAATAAAGTGGCCGCATGCATCTGTCCGATGCAGAGGCCGGGGGTTGACCTCCTTTTCAAAAAAAAAAAATCTCCCCTCCCAATAGGTACTCCGGTGGTGCGTATCCTCTGGGTGCAACTCAACCATATTAGAAAAAGGTTTTGAGCCTATATATACAAGTGTTGGAAACAAGAAAAAAACATGTAAACTGTATGATTACATAATGCTGAGGTTAGCAATAATATATGTAGAACCATAGATCAGAAGTTTTGAGTATGAAGCAGCTCATCATGAACCGACCATGGCAAGGTTAGACTCCGGACGATCAGGGACAAATAGCTTGTGAAATCCATGGCTACCCCTTTATCATTGTGAGGGTGAGGCTACCTATCTCGGTGAACAACGCTCTCAGCGAATCCCGCATGCATTTAGGCCACACGGTACGAAACTCTCACGTTGATATCAGTTCTCAGACTCAAGCCCAGCTTTGCATGGAGCTCGGGTCTGCCTGCCATAGTGCCAAATGTATGCAGGGACATGCGGGGATGAAAAGCTGTTGCTTTTCTTCTCAAAAAGGGGGTAGACAAGGATCCGCTTCTAGTCTTCATTGCAGTACAGACCCGACCCACGACGTGATGCCAGCCCACGCACACTGCCTCATGTCTCTCACCCTCACCATCCCAAAGAATGATCCCCCACCCCCTCCCCCCACTCCCGTCTAGCTCGTCGGCCTGCACGAGTGTTGATCACGCCGCCGGCCGACCGGGCAGCGCTAGTGCAAGCCCATCTCGAGGCTCGCACCTCGTCGGGTTTGACCCCATGGTCGCGCGCCACTCACTCTCTTGGCTTCCTCTGCGTGCCACAGTGGTGATGCGTGCAGCAGCGACAGTGCGCTACCGGGGAGCTGCGACCGCATTGTGCAATGTCACGAGCCACAAGCTGCAGCTGTGATAGGGGACATAGAATGCTGCAACCAGCGAGCAAGTTTGCTGCAACCGGCGCCTTGGTTTGCTGGCATCGGCGACCACATTTGCTGGCTCAATCTTTTAGACGTGTCACCGTGGCCTCCGTTCTCGGTCCCTGCTTTCTCTTGGCAGGAGCGGTGCTCCGCGGCCCGGAGCATGGGGGTTGTCTCTACCATGAGGTGGCCCTTTTCGGAGATGGCTCGGTGTGTTCAATACCATGGTGCCCGATGGTTTCTCCAGGCGGCTCTGCTCTGATCTTTCCAGTAGTAGTGGGTGTTATGTGTTAGGGGTGGTGTCTCCTGGTTCCATGCTTGGTGTTGGGTTAGTTGTACTTGTGCCACTAGATCAATGTTGTTTTATTTTCCTTTCAAGCTGCATGTATGAGGATTTCCTTTATTTTGGTACGGTGCTAGAGGATATAGAAGAAAGAGACAATGACTCCAAAAGAGTTCCAGATGCTTTCAGAAGTGTTTTGCATGCCGTAAGTGTCCCGGAATTGACCTGGAGCGCTCCGGTTATTTTTGGAAGGTAGCAGAAAGTTCCATAAATTTGCATAGTTTTGCTCGTTTGTAGCTCCACCACTGCATGCTAGTGTACCGCAAGGCTTCGCGCACGTGACCAGATCATATAAAAACCAACTTGAATCCGCTCCCTTGCTCGATTTTTTTTTAAAAAAGGGTTTTCCCCGCTTTGTATTCCAAAGCAACCAACACCGAGTATAGATAACGCTATGACGAGCAGCACAACACATCAAGAAAAAAGAAAAAGAAACAAATGCCAACCACGGCAGCTCGGCAAAGCGCAGATGACCCGCCACCGCGGCGCCCACCGGAGACAAATTACCACAGACCGAGGCTCCGATCCGCCGCATACCAAGCAGCACCTCCAAGAAGGAATGCGACGCCGCCGACGCTGCTGCCCGGATGAGTCCTCGGGTTTCCCCAGGCACGCGGAGGGAGGTGGGGGGTGGATACCACCGACACCCATCAGGAAGGAATGGTGGCACCCGCAGGTGTCACCGCGTCGGGGCCGAAGCCGGCAAGGATTTCTCCCGCATTCCAACCCCCAACCGCCCAACCGGACGGAACCGACCCGCCAAACCGTCGCCCATCACCATGTGCCAACGCAGTAGCGCCGCCACCCACGCCGCCTCACTACGAACACCGCCATGAGGCCAAGAGGACCAGAGAGAAGCTCACCACGACGGGAGCAGTAGCATCGACGCCGAGCGGGAGGGAACCACCTCCACCGCCGCCGTGCGGGAGGCCCATGCCTCCGGCACCGTCGCGGTAGCCGTCCTGACGCGGCAGCGGGGCATGCCGGGCCACCCCCGGCCCAGCAAGGCCTGAAGCGGGCCCTTTAAGCCCCGCCGGCCTCGATGCAGCACACCGGCGTCGTCGCTGCCGGCACCCAGCCACTCGCCGCATCTCCCCCGCCTCCCAGAAGCCACACCGGAGTCGTCCCCGCCGCATGCTCAGATGGGGCCTGTAGGGCCCAGATCTGGGCCGAGCGGACGGCGCCAGATCCCGCCGCCGCCCAGTAGCTCACCTGCATGCACCGCGGAGCCCCGCCGCCACGCCAGACCGCCGCCGCCTAGATGCACCCCCCCGGCGCAGCTCCGCCCGCGCCGGAGAGCGACCGGGAGGGGAAGGGCCAAGAGGCCGCCGCCACCAGCAGCCCCGGGGCCAAGCCGGGCACGGACGCCGGCGCCGGCGGCGAGAAGGAAGGAGGGAGGCGGAAGCCTGGAGGGAGGAGGCCCGATGCGTGGCCGGTCCCCCGCGGGGGGGGGGGGGGGGGGGGGGGGGGGGGCGGCGACGCGGTCGCGAGAGAGGAAAGCTAGGTCGTGACTCAACACCCTCGATTTTGTTCTTCCCGATGCCTTCTATTTCCAAAGCTCATATTGATCTTTCCTTGTCCTTAAGCACCAGCCTTCCATTGTATATCTCTTGATGACTTTTTGCATAGGTTGTTCATGTATCAATCTGTATGAACACTACTATACATACTTAGTTTAAGCTTACTTCAGAAGTGAATAGGAGTCGTGCATGTGTTTATGTATATAGACGAGCATACTGAGGTACTGGTCCAATTCATGGCACTCCTGCGGAGGTAGCTACCTCAGCATGGCACATGATAAGTATCGGATTGTGTGATGAATTTGACGAGTACCTTATGTCTTGTGAAGTGGGGATAGACATACACGCTAGTCAGTTTCTCCTCATCCTAGAAGTTAGTATTTTCAGAATTAAGGAGTCTCTATTTCTTGCCTGATGAACGATACTACCCTAGTGAGAAAACAACATTTCTGAGATATGATTTCAATTTTGTTCTTCAAACTGCACTACCTTTTGCACCAAGATTTATTGCAAGAAGTTGTTGCTCCATGATCTGAAACTGATCATAAGCCTCTTCAGAAAGATGCAAATTGAAAAGATCCGGTAACTCATCTTGATGGCATACTTCAGAGGTAGACAAATGTTGATCATGTGCAAAGGAGTGGAGGTGGGGCAATTCCTCCCCTCTTTTAGGTCCACTAGTGGCTGGGGCGTGCCATTGCCACGCCTCCTGAGCATTCATGTGCGCACTTATCTAGCTTATGCACCTCCGCAGATCTAGGTTGATCCTTAATGGCACTTATACACAACAGTATGTGATTTTACTATAGAATTATAAAAAAAATGATTTGACTACAGTGATTTATTACAAATATGCTATTATGAGGATCACATGTGCTCAAACAAGTGTTTCCATCATTCCAATTCCCATTGAACTGATCCTTGATTCTTTTTTAAGGTAATGTTGAGTAGGAGAGTCTCATGTATATTTCATCAAGAACCTGATCCTTGAATCTGGTGCATGCCTATAAGAAAGAATACATATTTATGCATATTCCATCAAGTATATGTCAGAAATATCAACAAGCGAAGTTGAATGTAAACCTATGCAGTTCGACCTCAAGTTCCACCATCCTAGAAACAGATGGATCATCATCCTTGTGGGTGTGTATGGAGTGCCTTTCATCCTTGCTCTAGAAACAAATTTGTATATATGATATTATTCCAGCATATTGCCCCTTGATATGTTTTGCTTATGTAGAAATGCTTAAAAAAAATTACTCATACGGATATCGTTCTTTATGTGTTGAAGTAAAAGTAGCTACTATCCATATAAACACAAGTGATTAGGTTCATCTAAAACACATCAGGAAACGTAAACAGAAGACATATTGGTGAAATTTAGATCTTAGACTGAATATCTGAAACAAACAACAGGAGCAAGTCTCAGTCCAAAAATACTGTCTACGGGTAACATGTTACAGAACATAAAACGAACAAGACATCTAGTGACAGTACCTCATGTGTTTTTTAAGCTCATTCCTGGAGAAACAAGACATCCACTTTAATACTAAACTCACACTGTTTATTTCTTCGAAACATGAGCGCTGCTCATATGAAGTAGGATGCATGTACGACATTAGTTCAATGTTCAGTTAGTCGAAGGAGAGAGAATGTCAGTGTAAATACAAATAGAATCCTATCGGTTCTCAATGTTCTGGAGAAAATGATATTGGCAGGTTGCTCTCAACATCATTATACCGATGATGTTCTATATAAGACCTCAACCATCGAGCAATATTAGAAACGTTGATATTGGATTCTTATTTATAAAAATTCTTTGAGACCCCCCACATTCCAATTCCCATGAGTCATTCAAGTAACCTCTGACCGATAAAATTTGAAACGTTGAGATTAAAAATAAAAATAGTAGAGCAAGGCATTAGATTGTAAAACTTAATAACGGAAACATCATACAAATTACCACACCTACAGGATGGAGTAGGAGCTCACCTGGAGCTTAGGTGTTTTGCCCGCCATCTACACTCTGAATAAAATGGTTGGCGATGAGCAAGGGGAGGGTCGAGAGGGCAAGCGGAGGAGCACGCGCAAGGGACCAGACCTGCGGTAAATTTCTGCACAAAAGGCGACCCTCTACTTAGTTT
Organism: Triticum timopheevii; assembly: GCA_963921465.1. Taxonomy (NCBI): domain Eukaryota; kingdom Viridiplantae; phylum Streptophyta; class Magnoliopsida; order Poales; family Poaceae; genus Triticum; species Triticum timopheevii. The sequence continues at coordinate 541,990,792 of OY997270.1, read as the reverse complement.
CTCTAGATTCAGGCTCTAAAGAAGTCAATACACAAACCAACTGAGACCATCACTTTCAAGCTTACTCGAAATAAGAAAATGGCACATGAAATACACCAGCTCCTAATATGTCAAGTACAGAAGCAATTCCTCTAAACAAAACACATAACAAAAAAAATGAGCAAATGTAATTATATCAATGCTCCAGGATGACATATGTTTTTGTCACTAAATCTGCTACAACACACTAATATGTAAAGAACACCAGATGTAAAAAAAACATCTCGTACCTAGATTTTCCACGAGATATATTTAATTTATCCGATAAGAATGGATAGGAAGGCCCATCCTGAAAGTCCTACAATTGATGGGGGGGGGGGGGGGGGGACCATCAAGCAAAGGAGCAAAAGTACCGTAAATCATACCGAAACACTCAAAAGGTCATGTAGACATCATGAAGGAAAATTAATTCATGGTTACAGTCTACAGTATCATGTTCATATGATTTCAGTGAAAGGTTGCACTGGAATCAATCCTCGACGCAACAGAGAACGATGTATTCAATTTTCTGCTGCTTCTTCTATACCTGTATCACATTGGGAAGAAAAGTAATATGTTAGTATGATCAATAGGCATTTCGCTCAAGCAAGCATCACTAATTTTTGGACATCAAGCATATCCAACCTCGATGATAGGAGCACAACACGGACTTTGCATCAATCATCATAGAATCTGTACCAAAAATCAAGCCCGATTCAGAGAAAATAGTAGTTAATTTTTAATTCCTCACCATAGAACATCACACTGACTCGGATATTTAAGAGTGAAAAGATTGAACATAGTGAGAGTACATACTGTTTAGTCTATCAAGAACTTCAATTGCATGGTTTGCTGTGTAACCTTCATTTGCATCCAAGATAAATGAGAAGTCAGGATGCACAAGCCGTATAGCCTTCAGAACTTCTATGTCTGAGTTCAAGTTTTTCCCCTACTTTGAGCTTCAGAGTCTGAAACCCTTGTCCTCGATATTTTGCAGCCAATTGAGCGGCTTCATTTGGGGTCACAATTATTGGAATCTAAATTCAGAAATAGATGAACTTAGCAATTTTGATAAAGCATACCTAAGCTGCTAAGCATGCTGAACGCACAGCAGGGGAAATTTTGATAACCATACCGTGATGTCTGTTTTTTTAAACTTCCCGTGATGTTTGTTGTCACAGTGTTTGATGCTCCCCTAAATAATCTCCACAAGAGTATGCGGATGCTGTTAGCTACCACGGCAATCACTGCCATCTCCACACCTGCTCCGGCCTTTGTTGGAAAAAAGAACAAGTAAGTACACATCAGAGGAAGATTCTCTTGTCCAAACACTTTTGGTATCAGGGGGAAAAATACTGAGAACCAGATAATATATCTGACTAAGTTCCAAGAAAAGAAATTAAAGCAGTTGTATCTGGACTAAAAGGATCAGAATCTAAGAACTGAGAACCAACTTTCCTTTGAAGGTAGGACTTCTCTGGTTTTGGACATAGTATTTCTTTGTTACTCCTGGCTTTTGTTGAGAGTCCCTCAATTACCATTTATTTAGGGTAAAATTTGTCTATGCAGTTATCATTCCTTTTGGGCATGAGCCAGTGGTCAATAACCTTAATCAGTCTAGAGCCCTAAAGAAGATCTCCATCTACATCAAGGCCCGAGATCCAAAAATAAATTCCCCATCCTTCCATCTACATCTGCTAAAAGAGCTGACTTCTAAACTCTGAAGTCTGTCTTGTGGAGTAGAACTCCTCAAACTGTCAAACTCCAAAATTGTACTGAAAACTGAACCAAAATTGCTTGCCAAGAGTATGAACTCAAACAGGTGTGGCTGTCTCACCGAGGCGAAGGTGTTCCGGGGAGTGCATCAACGACGTCCTGGAGCACGGCGGTGAGGGGGCGCGATCAGCGCGGCCACGAGCTCGACGCAGGCGCAGGAGAGGGCGGCAAGCGAGGCGGGCTGGTCCTCGGCGGTGACGGAGGGGAGGACCGGGGCCTTGTCCCAGCCAACGGGGCCGCTAGAGAGCTTGATCAGCACGGCAACATTGGCGACAGCCTTGAGGAGCGAGGAGGCGATGGTGAAGGGTGTGGCGAGCGTCACGTTGAGCGGGCGCGCCTCGGCCGCCGCCACGTCCACTGAGAAGGTCTCCTTGAGCGCGTCGAATCTAGACGCCTCCATCGGCTGTTGCGGCGTCGCGCGGGGGGGGGGGGGGGGGATGGCGAGATGGTGTGGAGGCAGGTGGCGCGCCGCCGTGAGTGGAGTGGGTCTGCGAGAGAGAGAAAGAAGAAGCAGGTTGGAACAGGGCAGACGCATCTGGGACCTCTCTTCCTTCTTGTCGAAGGTGTTTTGAATCAGAATGATCGAATAGATTGATCGATGGTTACAGGTTTATATTTCCTGAAGAGACACGACGATCCCTCGAGGAGGCGTCGATTCCAGGAGATCAAAGGGAGGCGTCGATTGCGGGACAAACCGCAACGACGGTTTGGACAAGGGGAGATTTTCCCCTAATTACAAAATTAATTTTAACACTCCCCCTAATCTACGCTTGACCATGTAGATCATCTTCATGATTGTCCGGGAAGCTCTATCATCTCAAAAGATTCTCCTTCAAAAGTTCTTCATAAAATCTTTGATGAGATCCTGAAACATATACTCACAAAGAAAGATAGCATAATGTGATGTCATTAAAATGAGGATATCTCAAGAAGAGACTCCCCCTGACACCTGCAAGTTCCTAAGTCTTCGCATACCAATTCCATGAACACATTTCTGGAATGTAGAATTTGGTAGAGACTTGGTAAATAAATCAGCAAGGTTGTCGCATGATTTGACTTGCATAATGCTTATGTCCCTGCTTTTCTGAAGATTATGGGGAAAAACCATTTAGGAGAAATATGCTTGGTGATATTACTCTTGATGCATCCTGTTTGCATCTGCGCAACACAAGCCGCATTATCTTCATAGATAATCGTAGGTGATTTTATCGAACCCATTCCACATGACTGTTGTATATGGTTTATCATTCTGCGAAGCCATACACATTCGCATGTTGCTTCAAATAATGAAATTATTTCAGAATGATTGGTAGATGTTGCCACCAGAGTCTGTTTCAAAGACTTCCAGGATATAGCAGTGCCACCATGTAGGAACACGAAGCCGGTCTGAGATCTGGCATTATGGGGATCAGACAAATAGCCGGCATCTGCATACCCAATCACATCAGAGTCCTGATTTTTCTGGAACTGAAAAAATAGGCCAAGATCCTTTGTGCCTTGGAGATATCGAAAGAGATTCTTCACTCTAGACCAATGACGTTTGGTGGGAGCTGCGCTATGTCTAGCAAGTAGATTCACTGCAAATGCAATATCAGGTCTTGTGCAATTTGCAAGATACATAAGCGCTCCAACGGCACTGAGGTATGGAACTTCAGGTCCCAACACCTCTTCTCCATCATCCCTTGGTCTGAACGGATCTTTCTCCACATCTAGAGATCGAACCACCATAGGAGTTTTGGATGGATAGGATTTGTCCATATTGAATTTCTCCAATATTTTCTGGATATAGGCAGATTGGTGTACCATGATTCCCGAGGGAAGATGCTCAAGTTGAATACCTAAGGAAAATTTGGTTTTACCCAAATCCTTCATCTTAAATTCCATCTTTATGTGATTGCGTGCTTCATCAATGTCTGGTGTGCTGCCGATGATGTTGAGATCATCAACATACACAGAAATGATGCAAAATCCTGTAGAGGACTTCTTGATGAAAACACATGGGCAATCAGCACTATTGGTTGTACAATACATGTGATTGGTTGTACAATACATGGGCAATCAGCCTTAAGCCATATAATGACTTATTCAGCTTTACACAATACATGTTGCATTTTGCATTTTTATTCGGGACAGATATTCCATCAGGAACCTTCGGATTAGAGGCCGTACTACTCCTCCTCTTTTCAGGAATAGGGAGTTGAGTGGTTTTTATTGATACCTCCACTCTTTCTGGCGCGAATCTGGCCGGATTTAAGGATTTTGTAACACCTTTCAAATCAGTAAATGAATCTGGCAGATTATTTGCAAGATGTTGCAAATTAATGATCTTCCAAACCCGAAGTTCGGTCTCATGGGTGCGTGGATAAGAGGATGAAATGGAATGAGCATTCCAATCAATTTCTGGGCATTCTTTCCGGTACTTGAAATCTCCCCCTAATGCCGGAAAATGTTCCTCATTAAATATGCAATCAGCGTGACGGGCTTTGAACAGATCCCCAGTCAGGGGTTCCAGGTACTTAATAATCGACGGCGATTTCTACCCCACATAGATCCCCAACTTCCTGTGTGGGCCCATAGATGTCCGCTGTGGTGGTGAGATCGGGATGTATGCAGCACATCCGAACTTACGCAGATGGGAAATGCTTGGAGGATTTCCACATACCAATTCCAGAGGGGAAGAAGTGTGATATGTAGTTGGCCTCAATTGTATCAAGTCAGCAGCGTGTAAAACAGCGTGACCCCAACAAGAGGTTGGCAAATTGCAATTCGTCAACAAAGGTCTTGCAATGAGTTTGATCCTCTTAATAAATGCTTCAGCCAAACCATTTTGTGTATGGACATATGGAACACAGTGTTGAACTTCAATCCCCAAAGCCATGCAATAATCATTGAAAGCCCATGAGGAGAATTTTGCAGCATTGTCCATTCAAATTAACTTAATTGGACTTTCAGGATAATGGGCTTGCAACTTAATGACTTGCCTCATTATCTTGGCAAATGCATGGTTTCGTGTGGATTGAAGACACACATGTGACCATCGTGTAGATGCGTCAATCAGAACCATGAAATACCGAAAAGGTCCAGATAATGGCTGAATGGGACCACAAATGTCTCCTTGAATACGTTCAAGGAACTGAAGTGGTTCAGCTTGTATTTTGAGGTGTGAGGGCCTCAAAATTAGCTTTCCCGTGGCACAAGATGTGCACACAAAATCAGAAGATTGAGGAAATTTTGACTCAAGCAAATTATGACCAATGGAATTGCTAGTAATTTTTCTCATCATCCCGATTCCAGGATGGCCTAGGCGATCATGCCAAGTTTGGAATGCGTTAACATTCTGAAAAATTACTTTGTATGCAACATGTTCCACGGGTTTGATGTACGTATAGTACAAACCAGACGATAGAGAAGGAATTTTCTCATGTACCTTTTTGCCGTATCTGTCATCTTTAGTAAAGAGTAGATACTCCTCTTTGTTGTCTTCATGGGTTTCAATATGAAAACCATTTTTATGGATATCTCGATAACTGATCAGGGTACGTGCAGCATCGGGATACAGTAAAGCATCCTCAATTGTCACATATGTACCACTTGGGAGGGTGAATATGACACGTCCAGTACCAACAATCACAGTATCGCGTCCAGCGATAGTTAGAATATCTCCATTTGTCTTTTTTAGAGTTTGGAAATATTTCATCTCCCTCAGTATGGAGTTTGTGGCACCACTGTCCACAAGGCATAATTCCTCTTCCATCGGATTGTCCCCGTAGAAAACTATATAAAACAAAGAATTTTCAATAAGAAAACCTCATAGTAATATATAGAATACAATCTTTATTATATCAAATGTGCTGATACAATACAATATAAAGACAACAATAAACTTATGTTCTTATTACAATCATCACAAATGGACATAATTAAGTAGATCACTAAGGAGATTGAGGGACTAGTCGAAGTCGCCAAACACGTTGTTTGCAGTGTACTCAATCAACATGTTCTCCATTTCAGAAGTAGCCTCAGGAAGATAAGGAACCACGGCGTTGTTCGGTCCAGGAGGAACATCGTGCGAACCACCAGCTCCTTTTGCTCTATTCGGATGAAGGTTGAAGTTGGCTTCAAACCTTTTCCCTTGAGGTGCTTTGCGTCCCTGAGATTGCTGGTACAGCATAACCAGATGCTTGGGTATTGTGCACTTTTCAGTAGAATGCGTGGAGCATCCACACTTGTTGCAAAGCTTAGATTTATCAAAAAACATGGGCTTTGAAGTGCCTTTTACCTTGCCTGGGTGTCTAGATCTCCTGTTCCCATTGTGCTTTCGCTTATGTTCGAAATTGGATTGTTTACCCCGAGGGGTACCATTAAACTTTTGTCTATTTGCAACATTCAGATGGACTTCAGGTAAAGGTTGTGCCTGTTGGGGAACATAGCAGAAATTCAAAATTTTCCTACGTGTCACCAAGATCTATCTATGGAGAAACCAGCAACGAGGGGAAGGAGAGTGCATCTACATACCCTTGTAGATCGCTAAGCGGAAGCGTTCACGAGAACGGGGTTGAAGGAGTCGTACCCGTCATGATCCAAATCTCCGGAGATCCTAGTGCCGAACGGACGGCACCTCCGCATTCAACACACGTACAGCCCGGTGACGTCTCCCACGCCTTGATCCAGCAAGGAGAGAGGGAGTGTGTCGGTGTCAAAACCGGCGGATCTCGGGTAGGGGGTCCCGAACTGTGCGTCTAGGCGGATGGTAACAGGAGACGAGGGACACGATGTTTTTACCCAGGTTTGGGCCCTCTCGATGGAGGTAAAACCCTACGTCCTGCTTGATTAATATTGATGATATGGGTAGTACAAGAGTAGATCTACCACAAGATCAAGGAGGCTAAACCCTAGAAGCTAGCCTATGGTATGATTGTTGTAATGTATGTTGTCCTACGGACTAAAGCCCTCCGGTTTATATAGACACCGGAGAGGGCTAGGGTTACACAGAGTCGGTTACAATGGTAGGAGATCTACATATCCGTATTGCCAAGCTTGCCTTCCACGCCAAGGAAAGTACCATCCGGACACGAGCCGGAATCTTCAATCTTGTATCTTCGTAGTCTTGGAGTCCGGTGGATAATGATAGTCCGGCTGTCCGGACACCCCCTAGTCCAGGACTACCTCAGTAGCCCCTGAACCAGTCTTCAATGACGATAAGTCCGGCGTGTACAATGTTCGGCATTGCAAGGTGGGTTCCTCCCTTGAATAATCCAGAGAAGATCATGAACACCAGGATAGTGTCCGGCTCTGCAAAATAAATTCCACATTCCACCGTAGAGAGAATAAAATGTACACTTAGTTCAATCTGCTGACGTATTATGCGGCGTGACATCACACCGCCACCAGGCCTTTGTTTGAATTACTATACCACCTCAGCACGTTTAGCGAAGCGGTTTCCTTGGCACGTCTTGTCGAAGCAGAGATCGTGTTTCCCTTATTCCGGGATTCTCATCAATACGTGCGTGGGTAACCCAACCGCTCCCGTCGCCACACCTCCTCTATCGAAGGGGAATCCCAAACGGTCACGGAGACGGCCCTTGGTATTTCTTCCCCGTTATAAGAGGACCAAGGCTCGCCATTGTTCTTCAATCTCGCATCGAATCTCTTCCCCACTCCCAGTTCCAACACCCAGAGCCTCAGATTCGAGCGCTTCGGATCCTCAATCATGTCCGGCTCCGACCTCCAGGGCCGGTTGATGCCCTCCTCCGTCATGGAGGAGGACATATTGAAGTTGCGTGAGGCCAAGTACCTGGCCTACGAGGTTTCGCACAGGTTGCCTGCCCAAGGGCAGGCCGTGCCAGCCCCCGAGCCCGGTGAATACGTCATTTTCGTATCCCACCTCCGTCGGGGTTTAGGCTTCCCGACGGATCCCTTCGTGAGGGGGCTCCTGTTCTACTATGGGCTGGACTTTCACGACTTGGCTTCGGAGTCCATCCTCCATATCTCCGCATTCATTATCGTCTGTGAAGCCTTCCTCCGCATCATTCCCCACTTCGGCCTATGGCTGAAGACCTTCAAGGTGGAGCTGAAGATGATCGGGGGGCGTCAAGCGGAGTGCGGCGGGGCGACCATAAGCAAAAAGGTCGATGCCCCGTGGCCCGAGGGTTCCTTCCAAGAGGAACTTGGACTGTGGCAGCAGGAGTGGTTCTATATCACCGCTCCAAGGGGCAGCAGGCAAAAGCCGCCGCCCTTATTCCGCCCGGGACCTCCACGCCAACTGATGTCGTGGGTCAACCAAGGGCTCAATTGGGGGCCGTCCGAAGACGTGCCTTCACTGCAGGGCCGGATTCGAGATCTCCAAGCGAGGGAGATCGACCTGATCAAGGTGATGCAGGTTATGCTAATCAGGCATCTTCTGCCCTGCAAGCGCCGTCCTCTCCATTTATGGGAGTTCAACCCGGAGGGACCTCGAATTCTCCAACACTTCATGGGTGCGACACCCGTGGAGATGTACAAGTTATTCTTCGGACCGTAGGTGGCGTGTCCAGATTTAGCCGAGGATGCAGGCTTAAGCAGCGATCGCCCGGATACTCAGGTAAGTAGCTCAGAGTCCGGACATTCTGTTTATGTGCCTTTCTAGAGTTCGCCTCCTGACCCTTTGTTCTTTACAGGAATGGGTGGCGCGATCAAGGCTGATAAGGTGTCCGGCCCCCCTCCCAGAGACCGCACAGGAGCCCGTGCTGGTCAGAATGTTGGAGGTTGCGCCCACAGAATGGGGCGACGGGGAAAATAGAGGAGCTAATATTTCGCCCAAAGGGGCGACTGAAGAGGGGGGAACCAAGAACCCCTCCCTTCAGGGGGAGAAGAGGACCGCCTCCGAAGATCCGGAGGCCAAAGCCCCTAAGCGTGGGAAGAGATCTTCCCTGGGGGGTCCGGCGCCCGGAAAGAATCCGGACGCACAATCATCATCAAAGGATCGGCCCTCCAGCGAGCCGTGAGTATGAAAGAGGGAGTTAATTAGTAAGGAAATACCTTCATTTGTGCTTCTGTAGATAACCGAAATATTTATATTGCAGTTCGGATCTGCAGCCTTCTCGGATGAGTTAATCTTCGGGGGACCTTCTTTCGGAGATGATGGAGAGCGATACGCCTCCGTCCGCAGCGCCGCCAGATGAGGCAGGCGAACCCGAAGTGTCATCACGGAGGGTATCCCCGAGTCCGGAGGGGCCAGAGAGTTCGGCACCTACTAGTGTCCGGCCGGGAGAACTGAAGAATCTGCTTGAGAGGGCGCCCATTTCAGAAGATCACCGCGCGTTAATGCGTATGGTGATTGGAAGGATTTCGTCCGCTGAGAGCGAATTGCGTAATGCCGCCATGAGTTTGCTGGCGGGATTTGAGGTATGCGAGAATGACGCACCCCTTTGTCTTTTAACAGTTTTGCATATAAAAAATGCGCCCTGTATAGATAGTAGCCCCTGAGACTCGGTAGGTTGTCGGAAACGACAGCGTACCGAGGATCGAAATCTAAAGGAATGAATTCCGTTGTTCCTATGCAGGTGGCGGATAGTCCGGGGGCTAGCCGGACTAGTGAGTTTGCCGAGTTAAATCGGCAATTTGACTTGGCAGATGCGGACATCGCACTTGTCAACAGGCGACTTGACGAGTCGCAAGGTAAAAGAGTTCTCCGCAGTCGCTTTATTAAGGGGGTCGAAGCCCTCCTCTGATAAATTATATGCTATTTGTACAGACGGTGCTGCTGCTGTGGAGGGCCTTCGGGCCGAACTTGCTCGAGCTAAGGAGCAAGCCCGAAGGAGTGAAGCGGCTGCCTCGAGGGCGGCCGAGGAGTTGAAAGCCGAAAAGGCTGCGCACTGCCTAAGCAGGGCCGAGGTGGCCGAATTGGCCATAAAAGTAAAGGATGTTGCCGACCGCAATGAGGCTCTTGAAAAGGAGCGCTTATCGGAGCGGGAAGGCCTGAAGAAGGCCACCGCCGAAGCCAAGGATGCCCGCTCTGCAATGCGGGCTATGAAGGAGGAACTGTGCCAGGCCAGAGAGATCGTGGCTGGCAAGCCTTTTCTGCTGCGTCGCCGGTTCATGGATGGAAAGTATGCTCAATTTGAGCGGCTGTGGAGTCCGGAGGATCCGTATATGGACTTAGCTGCAAGTGCGGCCGATGCCATTAAGCACTTCCAGAGCCAGAAGGATCACGAGACGGAAGAGCTATATTGGTCTCAATTCCACAGTCCAGATCGCCCACTTGCATTGACAGACCGGTTGGCCGAATGGGCCTAGCTAAATAGATTGTCCGGACTTGCCATGACTGACATCGTGGCCCATGTCTGGCCAGAGAGGTCCAAGGCGACGAGCTACTTTGGCTTACTACAGCAATTCCTTGGAGCGTTGCCGCATATAAAGAAGATGAAGCGGTCGGCCTGCATAGAGGGTGCGCGGATGGCTTTTGCCCGGGTGAAGGCGCATTGTCCAGAGATGGACGCCACCGTTGTTGCTGCCATGGGTTCGGATGAAGACCGGCTCCCTGCCGAGCACTATTTCGGGGAAGTTATGCGTGGCGCTCGTGTAATAGAGTCGCAGTGCTCGAAGAATGTAACATTCAAATGAAAGCATTAGCTTGTAAATCAATGATTATGTTATAACTGCTTTTTATACTTGTGCGTTCAAGTAGTAAAACTTCTCCTGTGCGGCTGTTTATGTATACTTGTGTATAACTTGAAAGATGGCAGTCTTCGGCTTCAGCCCCCACGCACAAGGTGCTGGGGTGTTCGCAAAAATAGCAAGTTTTCACACTTAATGCGACGTCTCGGTCCTGTTATAAGGAGGTGGTAGCGTAACGAACGAGGCAATCCGGACTATAATGCTTTATCACTTTCACTTAGCCAGTGGAGCTCGAGGGTGGGGCTACGATATAGCCCCTGGTGGCATCACCCTTCTCCGAAGTCGGAGCGCGTGTGTCTGACCGGGAAACGGCCCTTCGTCAAAGCGGGGAATTCTAAACATTCTGATAGTCGATCGAGTGGCTGACCAGTCTCTCGCTGTATCATGACAGTCAGTTTTCGGCTTTCTCTACTGAGGTGCTCGCCCAGCCGAACTGGGGCACAATCGCAGTAGTTCTCCTGGTGCCGCGTTAGCCGATGATACGGAATGTAAGGCAGAAAAACACAGGAGCTGGGCAAACCCAACATTTGACCAAAGACATGATTCGGAGCTGATGGATATAATGCCTAACTCGAGACGCCAAACACTCCCTAAGGTGTTCGGTCTTTATAATAATGGGCAGAACGATGCCCTAAGCCCCTAGTGTCCAGGTACGGACATGGTCTTCTGACGCGGCCGATGCCAAAGCGTCAGGCTCCGCTTTGGCTATAGGAAGAAACCAAGGGAGAATAACAACAAGAGACAGTAAAAAAGGTTTACGCAGGGTCTTAATCTGAAAAGAATCCTCACAACGGGTCCCTACTGCACGTCTGCGCATGTGTCTCCGTTGCGCCGTTATCCTGGACGGGTATGCACGTTGTTCATCTGTAAAAAGAGAGGAACGTTTAGTTTAAAAAACAATTCGTGCGAAAAATATTAGAAATATAAATAATTAAAGCGGGGTTTGTATGAACCCGCGGTTATTTGTGCGCGCAGCCCCCTGTGAAGGGGTATGCGGCTAGGGAGCCCCTAGCCCACTGACGCCGGATTCGTCTATCCAAGTCCGGGGTCTTTAAGTGACCCTCGCACTAAAATTACGCCACGCGGTCCGGGCATCTTGAGTGTAAGAGACGCGTAATGCGGTATGGCGTTGAAGCGGACAAAAGCCTTTCGTCCCAAGAGTGCTTGATATTCACTTTCAAATGGGACGATGTGAAAAAGTAATTTTTCGCGTCGAGAATTGTTCGGCGATCCAAACACGACTTCTAGTAATATGGAGCCTGTGCACTTGGCGTAATGGCCTGGTGTCACTCCTTTGAAGGAAGTGCGGCTGTGTCGAATTTTGGTAGGGTCTATCCCCATCCTACGGATTGTGTTTGAATATAGCAGGTTTAAGTCACTGCCTCCGTCCATTAGGACGTTAGTAAATTGCAATCTGTCTATTATGGGATTCAATATCAGGGGAGTCTGTCCCGCATTTCGAACGCTTCTGGAATAGTCCAGGTGGTCGAAAGTGATTGGTTTTGATATCCAATCTCTACGGTCTGCTGGGTTGGACCGCGCGAAGCTCTTTTTAAGAAGTGCCGCACTATTTTTCCGTATTATCACATGAAGTGAGTTTACTGCTTTGACCCCTTGTGGGAAAGTCTTTTGTTTTCCGGTGCTCTGCTGGTGGGGTTTATCTTCTTTGCTTGACGCGTCGAGCCCCTTGTGTTCAGCATTTAGTCCGCCGGACTGTTTGAAAACCCAACAATCCCTGTGGGTGTGATTTGCAGGCCTTCCGGGGGTACTGTGGATTTGACATATCCGACCCAAAATTTTATTTAAGTTGGACAATTCGTCACTGTCATCCTTAAGAGGCTGTGTTTTATTATTGGGCCGCGAGCTTTGGAATCCGGCGTTGACTGCCGCGCTCTTTGGGCTTTTCTCTTTATTTCGGCGCTGCTCTTTTCTGCACCGTGATTTTCCGTTTCCATCTCTTATCTCTGATGTACTTGGGTCGCTGGTGCTGTATCGTGCTAACCAGCTATCCTCGCCCGCACAGAAGCGGGTCATGAGGCTTGTTAGTGCGGACATTGTCCTCGGTTTCTCTTGACCGAGGTGCCTGGCGAGCCATTCGTCTTGGACATTGTGCTTGAAAGCTGCTAAGGCTTCGGCGTCCGGACAGTCGACTATTTGGTTCTTTTATATAAGGAACCTGTTCCAGAATTTCCGCGCTGACTCTCCGGGCTGTTGAGTTATATGACTTAGATCATCTGCATCCGGAGGACGGACATAAGTCCCTTGAAAATTTGCTCTAAACACGTCCTCGAGCTCTTCCCAACTTCCAACAGTATTTTCTGGGAGGCTTTTAAGCCAATGACGGGCTGGTCCTTTGAGCTTGAGGGGTAGGTATTTTATGGCGTGGAATCATCTCCTCTGGCCATATGTATATGTAGTATATAATCTTCTATCCAGACTCCAGGGTCTGTTGTTCCATCGTAGGCCTCTATGTTTATGGGTTTAAATCCTGCTGGGAATTCATGGTCCAGCACCTCGTCAGTGAAACATAGTGGGTGTGCGGCGCCCCTGTATTGAGCGATATCGCGACGCAGCTCGAGAGAGCGCTGTCTGCTGTGTTCGGCCCTGCCGGGGTTATTGTATCCGGCACGATGATATTCGTCGTGGGTCGTAGGGCGCCCACGTGATCCTTAGATGGATCTGGATTGCCTTGCTTTGTCCTCCAATATGTCTCGCAAGTCCGGCGCGTTCCCTCTTGGCTTCGTACTTTTGGAGCGATGCCGGGGTATGGTCTTGGCTGGGGGCCTGGATGCCTCTCTGTCACGACCACGGGGTGGTCGGTCAGCCATATCGTGCGCTGGTGATGGAGGTACGTATGCTTCCTCCTCTAATCGGGGGAGCAGCTTGCGTTTTGGGTAACTTTTGGAGGGACGTTCGAGTTTATACTCTTCGGCCGCGAGGACCTCGGTCCATCGATCGGCCAGCAGGTCTTGATCAGCTTGAAGCTGCTTCTGCTTTTTCTTTAGGCTGTTTGTTGTGGCGATAAGCCTGCGCTTGAAGCGCTCTTGTTCGACGGGATCCTCGGGTACGACGAATTCGTCATCGTTGAGGCTTGCTTCGTCTTCGGAGGGAGGCATATAGTTATGATCCTCAACCTCTTCGTCTGCCGCCCCCTCAGGAGGGCTTGCTTCTGCATCCTCCTGCACTGAATCTTGCTGGAGGGGATTGTCTTAGGCACTCTCTGGAGTATTATTATCTCCTGTGCCGGAATCTCCATTCTTGTTGTGGCGAGATTTAGAGCGGCGCCGCTGACGCCGGAGCTTGGGCTGTTTCTTTAAGGGATCTGCCTCCGCTGTTTCTTCGCCGTCCCCATCTTTTGGGGTATCCACCATGTATACGCCATATGACGAGGTGGCCTTCTAGTGCCCTGTGGGCGCTGGTTCCTGTTCGTCTCCGGCATCGTCGTCCATAGCGTCGATGTCTTCGGAGTCGTAGTTTAGCATGTCGGTTAGATCGTCGACAGTGGCTACAAAGTGGGTGGTGGGTGGGCTCTGAATTTCTTCGTCGTCCATATCCCAACCATCCTGGCCATAATCCGGCCAGGACTCTCCTGATAACGAGAGATGCTTTAGTGAATTCAAGATATCGCCGAAAGGCGAGCATTGGAAGATGTCCGCGGTGGTGAATTCCATAACCGGCGCCCAATCCGGATCGATTGGTAGGGGCGCGGGAGGTTCGGAGTCCGGCAAGGAGTCCGGCGCCTCGGAGTCACGAGTTTCGCGGGGGACAAGATTAGTGTTCGGCTCCATCGCCGTGGATGTTGAAGCCCCCAGGGCGGCGCCTATCCACCGACCCTCGATCTGGGCGATCGGCTCCGGGCTAATGGCCGAAGCGGATCCGTGTGCGGCCACCAAGGCACTGTTCGGTGGCAGAGCTAAATCATGCCCGTCGTCACAGTGCGGCGCGCTTGGCTGTGGCTCGAGTCCGTCGAAGATCAAGTCTCCGCGGACGTCGGCCGTGAAGTTTAAGCTTCCAAATCTGACCTGACGGCCAGGGGCGTAGCTTTCGATCTGCTCCAGATGGCCAAGTGAATTGGCCTGCAGGGCGAAGCCGTCGAATACGAAGATCTGTCCGGGGAGAAAAGTCTCACCCTGGACAGCGTTGCAGGTTGAAGGTGCCATCAAGCCTATCGGTGACGACATAGAGGAACTCTCAATGAAAGCACCAATGTCGGTGTCAAAACCGGCGGATCTCGGGTAGGGGGTCCCGAACTGTGCGTCTAGGCAGATGGTAATAGGAGACGAGGGACACGATGTTTTTACCCAGGTTCGGGCCCTCTCGATGGAGGTAAAACCCTACGTCCTGCTTGATTAATATTGATGATATGGGTAGTACAAGAGTAGATCTACCACGAGATCAAGGAGGCTAAACCCTAGAAGCTAGCCTATGGTATGATTGTTGTAATGTATGTTGTCCTACGGACTAAAGCCCTCCGGTTTATATAGACACCGGAGAGGGCTAGGGTTACACAGAGTCGGTTACAATGGTAGGAGATCTACATATCCGTATTGCCAAGCTTGCCTTCCACGCCAAGGAAAGTACCATCCGGACACGAGCCAGAATCTTCAATCTTGTATCTTCGTAGTCTTGGAGTCCGGCGGATAATGATAGTCCGGCTGTCCGGACACCCCCTAGTCTAGGACTCCCTCAGAGAGGTTGAGGAAGACTCCATCCAGCAGCAGCACAACAGAGTGGTGGTGGTGGAGGAGCGTGGTAGTCCAGCAGGGCTTCGCCAAGCACCGCGGGAGAGGAGGAGTAAGAGAGGTAGGGCTGCGCCAAGAGGGAGAGATTCTCGTGTGTTGGGCAGCCCCCAGGCCTCAAGTATTTATAGGGGAAGGGGAGGGGGCTGCGCCCCCTCTAGGGTTCCCTCCCCAAGGGTGGCGGCAGCCCCCAGATGCCATCTGGGTGGCGGCCAGAGGGGGAGAGAGGGGAGGCGCGCCTGGGGTGGGCCTTAGGGCCCATCTGCCCTAGGGTTTGCCCCCTCCCACTCTCCCTTGCGCCTTGGGCCCCTTGTGGGGGGCGCACCAGCCCACGTGGGGCTGGTTCCCTCCCACACTTGGCCCATTCAGCCCTCCGGGGTTGGTGGCCCCACTTGGTGGACCCCCGGGACCCTCCCGGTGGTCCCGGTACGTTATCGGAAGAACCCGAAACTTTTCCGGTGACCAAAACAGGACTTCCCATATATAAATCTTTACCTCCGGACCATTCCGGAACTCCTTGTGACGTCCGGGATCTCATCCGGGACTCCGAACAACATTCGGTAACCACATACAAACTTCCTTTATAACCCTAGCGTCATCGAACCTTAAGTGTGTAGACCCTACGGGTTCGGGAACCATGCAGACATGACCGAGACGTTCTCCGGTCAATAACCAACAGTGGGATCTGGATACCCATGTTGGCTCCCAAATGTTCCACGATGATCTCATCGGATGAACCATGATGTCAAGGACTCAATTGATCCCGTATACAATTCCCTTTGTCTAGCGGTATTGTACTTGCCCGAGATTCGATCGTCGGTATCCCGATACTTTGTTCAATCTCGTTACCGGCAAGTCTCTTTACTCGTTCCGTAACACATCATCCCGTGATCAACCCCTTGATCACATTGTGCACATTATGATGATGTCCTACCGAGTGGGCCCAGAGATACCTCTCCGTCACACGGAGTGACAAATCCTAGTCTCGATTCGTGCCAACCCAATAGACACTTTCGGAGATACCTGTAGTGCACCTTTATAGCCACCTAGTTACGTTGTGACGTTTGGTACACCCAAAGCATTCCTACGGTATCCGGGAGTTGCACAATCTCATGGTCTAAGGAAAAGATACTTGACATTAGAAAAGCTTTAGCATACGAACTACGATCTTTGTGCTAGGCTTAGGATTGGGTCTTGTCCATCACATCATTCTTCTAATGATGTGATCCCGTTATCAACGACATCCAATGTCCATGGTTAGGAAACCGTAACCATCTATTGATCAACGAGCTAGCCAATAGAGGCTTGCTAGGCACATGGTGTTGTCTATGTACCCACACATGTATCTGAGTTTCCTATCAATACAATTATAGCATGGATAATAAACGATTATCATGAACAAGGAAATATAATAATAACTAATTTATTATTGCCTCTAGGGCATATTTCCAACAGTCTCCCACTTGCACTAGAGTCAATAATCTAGTTCACATCGCCATGTGATCAACACTGATAGGTCACATCGCCATGTGACCAACGTCCAAAGAGTTTACTAGTGTCGCTAAACTAGTTCACATCACCATGTGATTAAGACTCAATGAGTTCTGGGGTTTGATCATGTTTTCCTTGTGAGAGAAGTTTTAGTCAACGGGTCTGCAGTATTCAGATCCGTATGTACTTTGCAATTCTCTATGTCATATTGTAAATGATGCTTCCTCCTTCCACTTGAAGCTATTCCAAATGGTTGCTCCACTATACGTATCCGGTTTGCTACTCAGATTCACTCGGATAGGTATTAAAGCTTGCATCGACGTAACCCTTTACGCCGAACTCTTTATCACCTCCATAATTGAGAAACATGTCCTTATTTACTCCAAGGACAATTTTGACCGCTGTCCAATGATCCCCATCCCTGGATCATTCTTGTACCCCTTGACTGAATCATGGCAAGGCACACTTCCGGTGCGGTTCACAGCATAGCATACTATAGAGCCTACGTCTAAAGCATAGGGGACGACCTTCGTCCTTTCTCTCTTTTCTGCCATGGTCGAGCTTTAAGTCTTAACTTCATACCTTACATCTCAGGAAAGAACTCCTTCTTTGACTGATCCATCTTGAACACCTTCAAGATCATGTCAAGGTATATGCTCATTTGAAAGTACCATTAAGCGGTTTTGATCTATCCTCATAGATCTTGATGCTCAATGTTTAAGTAGCTTAATCCAGGTTTTCACTTGAAAAACTCTTTTCAAATAACCCTATATGCTTTACAGAAAATTCTACATCATTTCTGATCATCAATATGTCAACGACATATACTCATCAGAAATTCTATAGTGCTCCCACTCACTTCTTTGGAAATACAAGTTTCTCACAAACTTTGTATAAACCCAAAATCTTTGATCATTTCATCAAAGCATATATTCCAACTCCGAGATGCTTACTCCAGTCCTTAGAAGGATCGCTGGAGCCAGCATACCTTTTAGCATCCTTAGGATCGACAAAAACTTTCTGATTGTATCACATACAACCTTTCCTTACAAAACTGGTAAGGAAACTAGTTTTGACATCCATCTGCCTGATTTCATAAATGCAGCTAATGCTAACATGATTCCGACGGACTTAAGCATTGCTACGGATGAGAAAATCTCATTGTAGTCAACTCCTTGAACTTGTGAAAAACTCTTTGCCACAAGTCGAGCTTCATAGACGGTGACATTAATCTCAATGGCTTGCCGATCAACGGGCAAGTCCACCAAAGTCCATGCTTTGTTCTGATACATGGATCCTATCTCGGATTTCATGGCTTCTAACCATTTGTTGGAATATGGGCCCACCATTGCTTCTCCATAGCTCGTAGGTTCATTGTTGTCTAGCAACATGACCTTTAAGACAGGATCACCGTACCACTCCGAAGCAGTACGCGTCCTTGTCGTCCTACGAGGTTCGGTAGTGACTTGATCCGAAGCTTCATGATCAATATCATAAGCTTCCACTTCAATTGGTGTAGGTGCCACGGGAACAACTTCCTGTGCCCTGCTACACACTGGTTGAAGTGATAGTTCAATAACCTCATCAAGTCTCCACTATCCTCCCACTCAATTCTCGAGACAAACCTTTCCTCGAGAAAGGACTCGATTCAAGAAACAATCCCTATTGCTTTTGGATCTGAATTAGGAGGTATACCCAACTGTTTTGGGTGTCCTATGAAGATGCATTTTATCCGCTTTGGGTTCGAGCTTATCAACCTGAAACTTTTCCACATAAGCGTCGCAGCCCCAAACCTTTAAGAAACGACAACTTAGGTTTCTCCAAAACAGAGTTCAAACGGTGTCGTCTCAACGGAATTACGTGGTGCCCTATTTAAAGTGAGTGCGGTTGTCTCTAATGCCTAACCCATGAACGATAGTGGTAATTCGATAAGAGATATCATGGTACGCACCATATCCAATAGGGTGCAACTATGATGTTCGAACACACCATCATACTATGGTGTTCCAGGCGGTATTAATTGTGAAACAATTTCCACAATGTCTTAATTGTGTGCCAAATCTCGTAACTCAGATACTCATCTCTATGATCATATCATAGACATTTTATCCTCTTGTCATAATGACCTTCAACTTCACTCTAAAGTTATTTGTACCATTCAATAATTCAGACTTGTGTTTCATCAAGTAAATATACTTAGTATCTACTCAAATCATCCGTGAAGTAAGAACATAACGACATTCACTGCGTGCCTTAGCACTTATTGGACTGCACACATCAAAATGTATTACTTCCAATAAGTTGCTATCTTGTTCCATCTTACTGAAAATGAGGCTTTTCAGTCATCTTGCCCATGTGGTATGATTTGCATATCTCAAGTGATTCAAAATCAAGTGAGTCTAAACGATCCATCTGCATGGAGTTTCTTCATGCATATACACCAATAGACATGGTTTGCATGTCTCAAACTTTTCAAAAAATGAGTGAGTCCAAAGATCCATCAACATGGAGCTTCTTCATGCGTATTATACCAATATGACTTACATGGCAGTGCCACAAGTAAGTGGTACTATCATTACTATCTTATATCTATTGGCATGAAAATGTGTATCACTACGATCGAGATTCAATAAACCATTACTTTAGTTGCAAGACCATTGAAGGTATTATTCAAATAAATAGAGTAACCATTATTCTCCTTAAATGAATAACCGTATTGCGATAGACATAATCCAATCATGTCTATGCTCAACGCAAACACCAAATGACAATTATTCAGGTTTAATACCAATCTTGATGGTAGAGGGAGCGGGCGATGTTTGATCACATCAACCTTGGAAAGACTTCCAACACACATCCTCATCTCACCTTTAGCTAGTCTCCGTTTATTCCGTAGCTCTTTATTTCAAGTTACTAACACTTAGCAACCGAACCGGTATCTAATACCCTGGTGCTACTAGGAGTACTAGTAAAGAACACATTAACATAATGTATATCCAATATACTTCTATCGACCTTGCCAGCCTTCTTATCTACCAAGTATCCAGGGTAATTCTGCTCCAGTAGCTGTTCCCCTTATTACAGAAGCACTTAGTCTCGGGTTTGGGTTCAACCTTGGGTTTCTTCACTAGAGCAGCAACTGATTTGCCGTTTCATGAAGTGCCCCTCTTTGCCCTTGCCCTTTTTGAAACTAGTGGTTTCACCAACCATCAACAATTGATGCTCCTACTTGACTTCTACTTTCGCGGTGTCAAACATCGCGAACACTTCAAGGATCATCATATCTATCCCTGATATGTTATAGTTCATCACGAAGCTCTAGCAGCTTGGTGGCAATGACTTTGGAGAAACATCACTATCTCATCTGGAAGATCAACTCCCACTCGATTCAAGTGATTGTTGCACTCAGACAATCTGAGCTCAAGCTCAACGATTGAGCTTTTCTCCCTTAGTTTGCAGGCTAAGAAAATTGTCGGAGGTCTTATACCTCTTGACGTGGGCACGAGCCTGAAATCCCAATTTCAGCCCTCGAAACATCTCATATGTTCCGCGATGTTTCGAAAACGTCTTTGGTGCCTCAACTCTAAACCGTTTAACTGAACTATCACGTAGTTATCAAAACGTGCATGTCCAATGTTCGCAACATCCACAGACTATGTTTGGGGTTCAGCACACTGAGCAGTGCATTAAGGACATAATCTATCTATTGTCCGCATAATCGCTACTGTCAACTTTCAACTATATTTTCTCTAGGAACATATCTAAACAGTGGAACTAAAGCGCGAGCTTACGACATAATTTGCAAAGATCTTTTGACTATGTTCAGGATAATTAAGTTCATCTTATGAACTCCCACTCAGATAGACATCCCTCTAGTCATCTAAGTGATTACATGATCCGAGTCAACTAGGCCGTGTCCGATCATCACGTGAGATGGACTAGTCATCATTGGTGAACATCTTCATGTTGATCGTATCCTCCATACGACTCATGCTCGACCTTTCGGTCTCTTGTGTTCCGAGGCCATGTCTGTACATGCTAGGCTCATCAAGTTAACCTAAGTGTTTCGCGTGTGTAAATCTGGCTTACACCCGTTGTATGTGAACGTAAGAATCTATCACACCCGATCATCACGTGGTGCTTCGAAACGACGAACTTTCGCAATGGTGCACAGTTAGGGGGAACACTTTCTTGAAATTTTAATGAGGGATCATCTTATTTACTACCGTCGTTCTAAGCAAATAAGATGCATAAACATGATAAACATCACATGCAATCAAATAGTGACATGATATGGCCAATATCATTTTGCTCCTTTTGATCTCCATCTTGGGGCTCCATGATCATCATCGTCACCGGCATGACACCATGATCTCCGTCATCATGATCTCCATCATCGTGTCTTCATGAAGTTGTCTCGCCAACTATTACTTCTACTACTATGGCTACCGGTTAGCAATAAAGTAAAGTAATTACATGGCGTTGTTTAATGACACGCAGGTCATACAATAAATAAAGACAACTCCTATGGCTCCTGCCGGTTGTCATACTCATCGACATGCAAGTCGTGATTCCTATTACAAGAACATGATCAATCTCATACATCACATATCATTCATCACATTCTTCTTGGCCATATCACATCACATAGCATACCCTGCAAAAACAAGTTAGACGTCCTCTAATTGTTGTTTGCATGTTTTACGTGGCTGCTATGGGTTTCTAGCAAGAACGTTTCTTACCTACGCAAAAACCACAATGTGATATGTCAATTGCTATTTACCCTTCATAAGGACCCTTTTCATCGAATCTGTTCCGACTAAAGTGGGAGAGACTGGCACCCGCTAGCCACCTTATGCACCAAGTGCATGTCAGTCGGTGGAACCTGTCTCACGTAAGTGTACGTGTAAGGTCGGTCCGGGCCGCTTCATCCCACAATACCGTCGAAACAAGATTGGACTAGTAACGGTAAGCATATTGAACAAAATCAACGCCCACAACTACTTTGTGTTCTACTCGTGCAAAGAATCTACGCAATAGACCTAGCTCTGGTACCACTGTTGGGGAACGTAGCAGAAATTCAAAATTTTCCTACGTGTCACCAAGATTTATCTATGGAGAAACCAGCAACTAGGGGAAGGAGAGTGCATCTACATACCATTGTAGATCGCTAAGCGGAAGCGTTCAAGAGAACAGGGTTGAAGGAGTCGTACTCGTCGTGATCCAAATCTCCGGAGATCCTAGTGCCGAACGGACGGCACCTCCGCGTTCAACACACGTACAGCCCGGTGACGTCTCCCACGCCTTGATCCAGCAAGGAGAGAGGGAGAGTGTCGGTGTCAAAACCGGCGGATCTCGGGTAGGGGGTCCCGAACTGTGCGTCTAGGCGGATGGTAACAGGAGACGAGGGACACGATGTTTTTACCCAGGTTCGGGCCCTCTCGATGGAGGTAAAACCCTACGTCCTGCTTGATTAATATTAATGATATGGGTAGTACAAGAGTAGATCTACCACGAGATCAAGGAGGCTAAACCCTAGAAGCTAGCCTATGGTATGATTGTTGTAATGTATGTTGTCCTACGGACTAAAGCCCTCCGGTTTATATAGACACCGGAGAGGGCTAGGGTTACACAGAGTCGGTTACAATGGTAGGAGATCTACATATCCGTATTGCCAAGCTTGCCTTCCACGCCAAGGAAAGTACCATCCGGACACGAGCCGGAATCTTCAATCTTGTATCTTCGTAGTCTTGGAGTCCGGCGGATAATGATAGTCCGGCTGTCCGGACACCCCCTAGTCCAGGACTCCCTCAGTAGCCCCTGAACCAGTCTTCAATGACGATAAGTCCGGCGTGTACAATGTTCGGCATTGCAAGGCGGGTTCCTCCCTTGAATAATCCAGAGAAGATCATGAACACTAGGATAGTGTCCGGCTCTGCAAAATAAATTCCACATTCCACCGTAGAGAGAATAAAATGTACACTTAGTTCAATCTGCTGACGTATTATGCACACCAGGATCCAGCAAGGAGAGAGGGAGAGGTTGAGGAAGACTCCATCCAGCAGCAGCACAACGGCATGGTGGTGGTGGAGGAGCGTGGTAGTCCAGCAGGGCTTCGCCAAGCACCGCGGGAGAGGAGGAGTAAGAGAGGTAGGGCTGCGCCAAGAGGGAGAGATTCTCGTGTGTTGGGCAGCCCCCAGGCCTCAAGTATTTATAGGGGAAGGGGAGGGGGCTGCGCCCCCTCTAGGGTTCCCTCCCCAAGGGTGGCGGCAGCCCCCAGATGCCATCTGGGTGGCGTCCAGAGGGGGAGAGAGGGGAGGCGCGCCTGGGGTGGGCCTTAGGGCCCATCTGCCCTAGGGTTTGCCCCCTCCCACTCTCCCTTGCGCCTTGGGCCCCTTGTGGGGGGCGCACCAGCCCACCTGGGGCTGGTTCCCTCCCACACTTGGCCCATGCAGCCCTCCGGGGTTGGTGGCCCCACTTGGTGGACCCCCGGGACCCTCCCGGTGGTCCCGGTACGTTACCGGAAAAACCCGAAACTTTTCCGGTGACCAAAACAGGACTTCCCATATATAAATCTTTACCTCCGGACCATTCCGGAACTCCTCGTGACGTCCGGGATCTAATCCGGGACTCCGAACAACATTCGGTAACCACATACAAACTTCCTTTATAACCCTAGCGTCATCGAACCTTAAGTGTGTAGACCCTACGGGTTCGGGAACCATGCAGACATGACCGAGACGTTCTCCGGTCAATAACCAACAGCGGGATCTGGATACCCATGTTGGCTCCCACATGTTCCACGATGATCTCATCGGATGAACCATGATGTCAAGGACTCAATTGATCCCGTATACAATTCCCTTTGTCTAGCGGTATTGTACTTGCCCAAGATTCGATCGTCGGTATCCCGATACTTTGTTCAATCTCGTTACCGGCAAGTCTCTTTACTCGTTCCGTAACACATCATCCCGTGATCAACCCCTTGATCACATTGTGCACATTATGATGATGTCCTACCGAGTGGGCCCAGAGATACCTCTCCGTCACACGGAGTGACAAATCCCAGTCTCGATTCGTGCCAACCCAACAGACACTTTCGGAGATACCTGTAGTGCACCTTTATAGCCACCCAGTTACGTTGTGACGTTTGGTACACCCAAAGCATTCCTACGGTATCCGGGAGTTGCACAATCTCATGGTCTAAGGAAAAGATACTTGACATTAGAAAAGCTTTAGCATACGAACTACGATCTTTGTGCTAGGCTTAGGATTGGGCCTTGTCCATCACATCATTCTTCTAATGATGTGATCCCGTTATCAGCGACATCCAATGTCCATGGTTAGGAAACCGTAACCATCTATTGATCAACGAGCTAGCCAATAGAGGCTTGCTAGGCACATGGTGTTGTCTATGTACCCACACATGTATCTGAGTTTCCTATCAATACAATTATAGCATGGATAATAAACGATTATCATGAACAAGGAAATATAATAATAACTAATTTATTATTGCCTCTAGGGCATATTTCCAACAGTGCCCCAACTGGGCGCTGAGAGCCATTCTTAGCGAGTAGCTCATCATGCTTCTCAGCCTGAAGTAACATGTGAATAAGCTCGGAATAGATAGTGTAGTTTCGAGCATGGTATTGCTGTTGGAGGACTCTATCTGAAGGGAGCATAGTAGACAAAGTTTTCTCTATCTTCTTCCCCTCAGTAGGTTCCTTCTCACAAAAGCGTGGTTTGGAACATATCTTATGAACAACATGATTGTACTCACCAATGGACTTGAAATCCCGAAGACGGAGATGAGTCCAATCATGGAGTGCTTCTGGCAGGACTACTGCCTTCTGCTATTCATACCCCGTTTTGAGGGCTAGAAACAGAGTACTAGGAGATTCCTCCTGTAAATACTCAAACTTGAGATCTGGATGAATATGGTGCCTTATGATGAATAAGGCAGCATACTTCTGTTGTTCTGTCAGCGGCGTGGCCCCATCCGGGAGAGGAGTCTCCGGGGGTTGTATTGCACGCGCTATCCCACGGGACGCAAGACTGATCTTGATGTCCATAGCCCATGTAGGGTAATTTTGGCCATTGAGGGCAAGCTCCTCAAACTCTTTGGCAGTCATCTTTGCCTACATGGGAAAACCAGAGATAATTAATTTACAGGTGGTAAATTAAAAACCATCATGGTTCTGTAATAAGAATGCAAACTTTTGATACTCAAGTGTAAACTTGAAAAATTCTCAACCTCAATTGTGTGAACATAACACTTTGAAGATCATTTAGATCTCACAGTAATAGGCTATATCGCCATAACCTTGTGTATGCTACAATTCAAATATAAGGAATACATGTTGGAGGTAATCGCTTGTCGAGAATGACAAAGCGTAGACCTCACAGTAAGAGGGGATAATCTGCAAATGAGCAGTAGATCCCAACTCATTACCTTGTGATTCCAAATATAATGAGGGAGAAATATTCAAAAATTTGCAAGTTTGGTGTGCGAGAGAAGATGATCTCGATCGCTAAAACATGTTCAAGAGAACTTGATATGTGGTAAACACATGGAACATGTCATACTTCCTAGATGAAATACGATACTTTATTTATATTATCAATCCATTACATAATATAAACACACTAATAACACAAGTCCTAGTCAGATGTAATCTAGAACAAGACTAGAATGTAAGTAGCAGTCAAACTAGGTACTAAACAGTACTAAACATAGTCTAAAACTGCACTAATACAATAATTAGTACTAATGATCAATGAAACAGAGAAAAAAATTGTAGCCACCACGAGGACCCGTATGCGCCTAGGCCTAGGCTTGCACGGCTTTTGGCCAGCCCATCCGCTGCCGCACCGCATAAAGCAGAGGGAGGACAGCGGTTACGGATATGGGTCGGATACTCCGACCCCCCGCACCACTGCTCGATCCCCACCTCTGGTCACAGCGCCGCCGCGGGGAGGAGTGGCTGCCGCCGCATCCGTTCTTCTCCATTGGTTACCGGCGCAGCCCCACCGAGCTCTCCTCATACGAAGAAGAAGCAACCACGACGGGGTCCACGCGGACTCCTGGAGGCGCGGCGCTGGCGAGGCCGAGGCTCGCCGGAGCCCATGAGCCGGTGCGGCGGCCGGGGCGGCGGTCGAGGGCTGCGACGGCGCGCCCGAATAGGCGGCCGAAGCGCTGCTTAGTGCGGCTGCACGAGCCTGCGGTCGTCTCCTGTTGAGGTGTGGCGGTGGCTGATACGTCTCCAACGTATCTATAATTTTTTATTGCTCCATGCTACTTTATCTACTGTTTTAGGCAATGTTGGGCTTTATTATCCGCTTTTATATTATTTTTGGGACTAACCTATTAACCGGAGGGCCAGCCCAGATTTGCTGTTTTATGCTTATTTCAGTGTTTTGAGGAAAAGGAATATCAGACGGAGTCAAAACGGAATGAAATCAACTTGAGAAGTTATTTTTGGAAGGAAAGCCACCGGATAGACTTGGACTCTACGTCAGAAGATACGGGAGCTGGCCACGAGGGTGGGAGGCGCGCCCACCCCCCTAGGGCGCGCCCCCCTGCCCCGTGGGCCCCCCGAAGCTCCACCAACGTACCCCTTGCACCGATATATACCTACGTACCCTAAAACTTCCAGAACAGAAGATAGATCGGGAATTCCGCCGCCGCAAGCCTCTGTAGCAACCATAAACCTCTCGGGAGCCCTTCCCGGCACCTTGCCGGAGGGGGGTCCTTCACCGGTGGCCATCTTCATTATCCCGGCACTATCCATGACGAGGAGGGAGTAGTTCACCCTCGGGGCTGAGGGTATGTACCAGTAGCTATGTGTTTGATCTCTCTCTCTCTCTCTCTCTCTCTCTCTCTCTCTCTCTCTCTCTCTCTCTCTCGTGTCCTCTCTCGTGTTCCCTCTATGGCACGATCTTGATGTATCCCGAGCTTTGCTATTGTAGTTGGACCTTATGATGTTTCTCCCCCTCTACTCTCTTGTGATGAATTGAGTTTCCCCTTTGAAGTTATCTTATCGGATCGAGTCTTTTATGAGGACACTTGATGTATGTCTTGCCGTGCTTATCTGTGGTGACAATGGGATATCATGTGCCTCTTGATGTATGTTTTGGTGACCAACTTGCGGGTTCCGCCCATGAACCTATGCATAGGGGTTGGCACACGTTCTTGACTCTCCGGTAGAAACTTTGGGGCACTCTTTGAAGTAGTTTGTGTTGGTTGGATGAATCTGAGATTGTGTGACGCATATCGTATAATCATGCCCACGGATACTTGTGGTGACAATGGAGTATCTAGGTGACATTAGGGTTTTGGTTGATTTGTGTCTTAAGGTGTTATTCTAGTACGAACTCTTTTATAGACCGATCCGAAAGAATAACTTTGAGGTGGTTTCGTACCCTACCATAATCTCTACGTTTGTTCTCCGCTATTAGTGGCTTTGGAGTTACTCTTTGTTGCATGTTGAGGGCTTTTTATATGATCTATCTATGTTATTATTGTTGAGAGAACTTGCACTAGTGAAAGTATGAACCCTAGGCCTTGTTTCCTATCATTGCAATACCGTTTACGCTCACTTTTACCACTTGTTACCTTGCTGTTTTTATAATTTCAGATTACAAAAACCTTTATCTACTATCTATTTTGCACTTGTATCACCATCTCTTCGCCGAACTAGTACACCTATACAATTTGCCATTGTATTGGGTGTGTTGGGGACACAAGAGACTCTTTGTTATTTGGTTGCAGGGTTGCTTGAGAGAGACCATCTTCATCCTACGCCTCCTACAGATTGATAAACCTTAGGTCATCCACTTGAGGGAAATTTGCTACTGTCCTACAAACCTGTGCACTTGCAGGCCCAACAACGTCTACAAGAAGAAGGTTGTGTAGTAGACATCAAGCTCTTATCTGGCGCCGTTGCCGGGGAGGTTAGCGCTTGAAGGTATATCTTTAGATCTTGCAATCGAATCTTTTTGTTTCTTGTTTTATCACTAGTTTAGTTTATAAATAAAACTACAAAAAAATGGAATTGAGTTTGTCTCATACGCTTCGTCTTTTTAATATCTTTCGTGAGTATGATGGAAAGGATAATTGTGCTCAAGTGCTAGAAGAAGAAATCTCTAAATTGCTTGGCATAAAATATGTGAATGATGAGCATGATTGCAATGTTGTTAGTATGAATTCCCTGAATACCCATGATGATAATGATAAGCAAAGCCACAAGCTTGGGGAAGATATGTTTGATGGAGATGATATTTTTTGTCCCCCAAGCTTTGATGAGCAAATTTACTATGATGAAAGCATGCCTCCTATCTATGATGATTATTGTGATGACACGTATGCTTTAAAGAATAATAATAACCATGAAACGTGTCATCTTGATCTTAATTTTCAATCACATGATAGTTATTTTGTTGAGTTTGCTCCCACTACTATTCATGAGAAGAAATTTGCTTATGTTGAGAGTAGTAAATTTTCTATGCTTGTAGATCATGAAAAGAATGCTTTAGGTGCTGGTTATATTGTTGAATTCATTCATGATGCTACTGAAAATTATTATGAGAGAGGAACATATGCTTTTAGGAATTGCAATAATATCAAGTTTCCTCCCTATGTGCTTAAATTCTTGAAGCTATGCTTGTGTTACCTTCCTATGCTAGTTGATTATTGTTCCCATAAGTTGTTTGCTCACAAAATCCCTATGCATAGGAAGTGGGTTAGACTTAAATGTGCTAGTCATATTCTTCATGATGCTCCCATTATGTTTCAATTCTTATCTTTTATGTGAGCATCATTGTCATCATCATGCCTAGCTAGAAAGGCATTAAAGAAAAGCTCTTGTTGGGAGACAACCCAATATTTACCATTACTGTTTTTTGTGTGTCCACATGATTATGATATTGTAGTAATCATGTTTTATAGCTTTTGTTTCAATAAATTGCCAAGTAGAACCTTTGGGAAGACTTGGGTGAAGTTTATGTGATCTTGCTGTGAAAAATAGAAACTTTAGCGCTCACGAGATTAGCTGACATGTTTTACTGGAGAGTGCTTTTTGGTTGATTCTTTTTTCAGATGATTAATAGACAAATTACTCAGGTCCAGCAATTTATTTCATATTTTTTGGGGTTCTAGAAGTATACGTTTGATACAGATTACTACAGACTGTTCTGTTTTTGACAGATTCTGTTTTCTATGTGTTAGTTGCTTATTTTGATGAATCTATGAGTAGTATCGGGGGGTATGAACCATAGAGAAGTTAGAATACAGTAGATATTACACCAATATGAATTTAGAATGAGTTCATTACAGTACCTAAGTGGTGGTTTTATTTTCTTATACTAACGGAGCTTACGAGTTTTGTCTTGAGTTTTGTGTGGTTGAAGTTTTCAAGTTTTGGGTAAAGATTCGATGGACTATGGAATAAGGAGTGGCAAGAGCCTAAGCTTGGGGATTCCCAAGGCACCCCAAGGTAATATTCAAGGACAACCAAGAGCCTAAGCTTGGGGATGCCCGGGAAGGCATCCCCTCTTTCGTCTTCGTTCATCGGTAATTTTACTTGGAGCTATATTTTTATTCACCACACGATATGTGTTTTGCTTGGAGGGTCATTTTATTTTGTTAGTTTTTGCTTGCTGTTAGTTAGAATAATGTTTTTCATCTTTAGTTTCAATAAAAAAGTCAAGGATAGCCTTTGCCATGCTTATTTTGCTAGTATACATGTTGCTCTTTGAAAACAGAAAGTTTACCGCTCTTGCAAAAATTCCCTAGAAAAGTCAAAGAATGGTATAACATTGAATTGTTTTGCATATTAAGCTCTGATAAATTTATTACAGTGGGAATTTTAGTTCATAGGTAATATTCAAGGACAACCAAGAGCCTAAGCTTGGGGATGCCCCGGAAGGCATCCCCTCTTTCGTCTTCGTTCATCGGTAACTTTACTTGGAGCTATATTTTTATTCACCACATGATATGTGTTTTGCTTGGAGTGTCATTTTATTTTGTTAGTTTTTGCTTGCTGTTAGTTATAATAATGTTTAGTTTCAATAAAAAAGTCAAGGATAGCCTTTGGCATGCTTATTTTGCTAGTATACATGTTGCTGTTTGAAAACAGAAAGTTTACCACTGTTGCAAAAATTCCCTAGAAAAGTCAGAGAATGGTATAACGTTGAATCCTTTTGAATATTAAGCTCTTATAAATTTATTACAGTGGAAATTTTAGTTCATAATTTTTGGAGTCAGGGAAGTATTGATACTCTTGCATTCTTTACAGACTGTACTGTTTTGGCAGATTGCTGTTATGGTTGCATTGTTTGCATGTGTTTGCTTGTTTAATGATTATACTTGAGGATAGGAGTATTAAATATACAGAGACATTTAGTATGCAATGTTGAATAATAATTTTAGTGATTTGTTACAGTAGAAAATGATAAGGTTTTGCATTGTTTTATACTAACCTATCTCACGAGTTCTTGTTGAGTTTGTTGTGAATGAAGCTTTTGATAAAAAGAGAAACCGTGATATGAAAGGAATTAAGGAGACACAAAAGTTCAAGCTTGGGGATGCCCAAGGCACCCCAAGATAATATTTCAAGAAGTATCAAGCATCTAATCTTGGGGATGCCCCTGTAGGCATCCCACCTTTCCTCTTCAACAACTATCGGTTAGTATCGGTTGAGCCTAAGTTTTTGCTTCTTCACATGAGTTGTGATATCCTTGCAATGTAGTTTTCTTTAGCTTTGCTTGCTATTTGAATAAAGTATCCAGATATGAAATTATTAATTTGGAGAGTCTTCACATAGTTGCATAATTATTCGACTACTTATTGATCTTCACTTATATCTTTCGGAGTAGTTTGTCATTTGCTCTAGTGCTTCACTTATATCTTTTAGAGCACAATGGTGGTTTTATTTTGAAGAAATAGATGAACTCTCATGCTTCACTTAGATTATTTTGAGAGTCTTAAAAAACATGGTAATTTGCTTAAATGATCCTAATATGCTAGGCATACAAGACTAATAAAAGAAAAATTCTTATGAGTGTGTTGAATACTATGAGAAGTTTGATGCTTGATAATTGTTTTGAGATATGGAGATGGTGATATTAAAGTTATGCTAGTTGAGTAGTTGTGAATTTGAGAAATACTTGTGTTAAAGTTTGTGATTCCCGTAGCATGCACGTATGGTGAACCATTATGTGATGAAGTCGGAGCATGATTTATTTATTGATTGTCTTCCTTATGAGTGGCGGTCGGGGACGAGCGATGGTCTTTTCCTACCAATCTAGGAGAATGCGCGTAATACTTTGCTTTGATAACTTGTAGATTTTTGCAATAAGTATATGAGTTCTTTATGACTAATGTTGAGTCCATGGATTATACGCACTCTCATCCTTCCACCATTGCTAGCCTTTCTAATACCGCGCACCATTCGCCGGTATCATACACCCACCATATACCTTCATCAAAACAGCCACCATACCTACCTATCGTGGCATTTCCATAGCCATTCCGAGATATATTGCCATGCAACTTTCCACCGTTCCGTTTATTATGACACGCTCCATCATTGTCATATTGCTTTGCATGATCATGTAGTTGACATCGTATTTGTGGCAAAGCCACCATTCATAATTCTTTCATACATGTCGCTCATGAGTCATTGCACATCCCGGTACACCGCCGGAGGCATTCATATAGAGTCATATTTTGTTCTAAGTATCGAGTTGTAATTGTTGAGTTATAAGAAAAATAATAGTGTGATGATCATCATTATTAGAGCATTGTCCCAGTGAGGAAAGAATGATGGTGACTATGATTCCCCCATAAGTCGGGATGAGACTCCGGACGAAAAAAAAAGAGAAAAAAAAGAGGCCATAAAAAAAGAGTAAAGGCCCAAACAAAAAAAAAAGAGAAAAAGAGAGAAGGGACAATGTTACTATCCTTTTACCACACTTGTGCTTTAAATTAGCAGCATGATCTTCATAATAGAGAGTCTCTCGTTTCATCACTTTCATATACTAGTGGAATTTTTTTATTATAGAACTTGGCTTGTATATTCCAATGATGGGCTTCCTCAAATGCCAGCAAGCGAGTTGGATGCACACCCACTTAGTTCCTTTTGTTGAGGTTTCATATACTTATAGCTCTAGTGCATCCGTTGCATGGCAATCCCTACTCACTCACATTGATATCTATTGATGGGCATCTCCATAACCCGTTGATACGCCTAGTTGATGTGAGACTATCTTCCCTCCTTTTGTCTTCTCCACAACCACCATTCTATTCCACATATAGTGTTATATCCATTGCTCACGCTCATGTATTGCGTGAAGATTGAAAAAGTTTTGAAAATGTTGAAGTATGAAACAATTGCTTGGCTTGTCATCGGGGTTGTGCATGATTTAAATATTTTGTGTGGGGAAGATGGAGCATAGCCAGACTATATGATTTTGTAGGGATAACTTTCTTTGGCCATGTTATTTTGAGAAGACATAATTGCTTAGTTAGTATGCTTGAAGTATTATTATTTTTATTTCAATATGAACTTTTGTCTTGAATGTTTCGGATCTGAATATTCATACCACAATTAAGAAGATTTACATTGAATTATGCCAAAGTAGCACTCCGCATCAAAAATTCTTTTTTATCATTTACCTACTTGAGGACGAGCATGAATTAAGCTTGGGGATGCTTGATACGTCTCCAACGTATCTACAATTTTTTATTGCTCCATGCTACTTTATCTACTGTTTTAGGCAATGCTGGGCTTTATTATCCACTTTTATATTATTTTTGTGACTAACCTATTAACAGGAGGGCCAGCCCAGATCTGTTGTTTTAAGCCTATTTTAGTGTTTCGAGGAAAAGGAATATCAGACGGAGTCAAAATGGAACGAAATCAACTGGAGAAGTTATTTTTGGAAGGAAAGCCACCGGATAGAGTTGAACTCTACGTCAGAAGATACGGGAGCTGGCCACGAAGGTGGGGGCGTGCCCACCCCCTAGGGCGCGCCCCCCTGCCTCGTGGGGCCCCCGAAGCTCCACCGACGTACCCCTTGCACCGATATATACCTACGTACCCTAAAACTTCCAGAACAGAAGATAGATCGGGAGTTCCGCCGCCGCAAGCCTCTGTAGCCACCAAAAACCTCTCGGGAGCCCTTCCCGGAACCCTGCCGGAGGGGGGATCCTTCACCGGTGGCCATCTTCATCATCCCGGCGCTATCCATGACGAGGAGGGAGTAGTTCACCCTCGGGGCTGAGGGTATGTACCAGTAGCTATGTGTTTGATCTCTCTCTCTCTCTCTCGTGTTCCCTCTATGGCACCATCTTGATGTATCCCGAGCTTTGCTATTGTAGTTGGATCTTATGATGTTTCTCCCCCTCTACTCTCTTGTGATGAATTGAGTTTCCCCTTTTAAGTTATCTTATCGGATTGAGTCTTCTATGAGAACACTTGATGTATGTCTTGCCGTGCTTATCTGTGGTGACAATGGGATATCATGTGCCTCTTGATGTATGTTTTGATGACCAACTTGCGGGTTCCGCCCATGAACCTATGCATAGGGGTTGGCACACGTTCTTGACTCTCCGGTAGAAACTTTGGGGCACTCTTTGAAGTACTTTGTGTTGGTTGGATGAATCTGAGATTGTGTGACGCATATCATATAGTCATGCCCACGGATACTTGAGGTGACAATGGAGTATCTAGGTGACATTAGGGTTTTGGTTGATTTGTGTCTTAAGGTGTTATTCTAGTACGAACTCTTTTATAGATCGATCCGAAAGAATAACTTTGAGGTGGTTTCGTACCCTACCATAATCTCTACGTTTGTTCTCTGCTATTAGTGGCTTTGGGGTGACTCTTTGTTGCATGTTGAGGGCTTGTTATATGATCTATCTATGTTATTATTGTTGAGAGAACTTGCACTAGTGAAAGTATGAACCCTAGGCCTTGTTTCCTATCATTGCAATACCGTTTACGTTCACTTTTACCACTTGTTACCTTGCTGTTTTTATAATTTCAGATTACAAAAACCTTTATCTACTATCTATTTTGCACTTGTATCACCATCTCTTCGCCGAACTAGTGCACCTATACAATTTGCCATTGTATTGGGTGTGTTGGGGACACAAGAGACTCTTTGTTATTTGGTTGCAGGGTTGCTTGAGAGAGACCATCTTTATCCTATGCCTCCTACGGATTGATAAACCTTAGGTCATCCACTTGAGGGAAATTTGCTACTGTCCTACAAACCTGTGCACTTGCAGGCCCAACAATGTCTACAACAAGAAGGTTGTGTAGTAGACATCAGTGGCGGCACCGAACTCCATGCCTGCTCCAAGGCGGATGACTCCGGAGGCACCGGTCGGCGCGGAGACGAAGGCGAGAGCCTCCTCCTCATTCACGACGACGCGCATCGGCACGGGGCAGTATCCGGGCGGGCCGGCGGCCTCGACAGCGGGCGTTTGCGTCGACGGCGCGAGCCACGCGGGCGGCGGAGGAGGTGGTGGAGGCGGAGATCCAGGGGGCGGTGCAGGCGCGGCTGCAGCCCTGTGCACCATCGAGGCGCTCGGGCCGGCCACTAGCCAGGGGTCGAACCCCATGGGCGTCTGGCCACGGGCGCAAGGAGCACCATCGTGGGCGCGTCCAGGGGCGAGGGGAGCACCGCGGGGGGCGCGTCCAGCGGCGTGGTGGCGGCCAGGAGCACCACGTCCAGCGGCGCGGTGGCGGCCAGGAGCGCCACGTCCAGCGGCGCTGCGGCCGAATCGACGGATGGCTTGCATCCGGCGACGGAAACAGCGGTGGCCACCAATTCCATGGCGGCGAAGGGCAATGTGGCGGTAGCGGCGACCATCCTCGCGGATCAGACGGAGGAAGAAGGAGACGAGGCCTGTCATCTCACCGGCGGCAAGTGCTTCCTCTCTTCTCCTTTCTCTGTTGCCTTTCGCTCTCGCTGGTTGTTCTACGTGTGTGATAATGTGTTTTAAATCAGAATGATCGAATAGATTGATTGATGGTTACAGGCCCCCTTTTATATGCCCCGAAGAGCAGGGCCGTACGCGAGAAAATGGAGGCCCGGTGCGAAATCAAAAATTAGGCCCTCGACATAACAAATGGCAATCAATAAAATAAAGCTTGTTTGTCTCAAAAAAAAGAAGAATAAAGCTTGTATTTGCACTCTGATTTTCACAAGAAACTTTGATCCTTTTGGTAAAAACTTATCAAGAGCACATTTTAAGGTCGATTTTTTTTCTTTTTCTTAGGTTTTTCATAAATTGACTCAAGATTCGTAATTATAGAACTAGAATACTTTCAGAAATAAAAAATAGGATGCAAATATCATGCATTAAAACTTAAGATAGAAACAAAAATTGACGAAACAACCTTTGATTTATTTGGAAGGAACACCATTTGGCGGCAACATGGCTTGGGTCTTCTGGTTCCTCGTCTTGGTTAATCGGCAACCTAGCGATTGTGGCATACCTCCAACTCCGATCAATGCACCCAGGTCACAAGACCAGCAGCAAGCAACAATGGGACTGAAAGAAGCAGCGGAGATGTGTGAGAAGATGAGAGAAATGAGAAAACGGATAAATAGATGGACAGAGGGTAGAACAATACCAATTCATTGAATAAGGAGATTAGTTTTGGGGGAAATGCGAAGGAATTGATCCACTAGAATGGAATAGAATCGAGACCTTTGGTGGTGTGATTGGACCATGGGGAGAGAAAGGGATTTGAGCTTGAAGTGAAAGAGAACGGAGAGAGAAGAGGAGGAGACGTGCGTGAGATTGGGCCTCTGCCTTGGAGTTATTTCGTTCCAGGTTCCAACGTGTATTTGCTGATGCGTTGATTACCCACACCTAAACTAGTCATCAATGCTCTAGAAAAGTTGGGGCCCTGTCAATTTGGGGGCCCTGTGCAGTCGAACACTCTGCACAGGTGCGTCGTACGGGCCTGCCGAAGAGACATGACGATCCCTCGAGGAGGCGTCGGTTCCAGGAGATCGAAGGGAGGCGTCGGTTGCGGGACAAACCGCAACGACGGTTTGGGCAAGGGGAGATTTCCCCCTAATTACAGAATTAATTTTAACAGAAGGAAACGACGAGTGGTGGGGGCAACGGCGAACGGAACGAAAAGGCAGATCGCCATCCCTTCATGTACACGTGGCATAGCCATTCATTCGCCCTTGTAGCGACTGTTAATGGGTTGTATTTCAGGAAACCTTCGAAAAAGAAATCGAACAAAAATTATGAAGACAACCAGCAGCATGTGATTTATAAGCGACATATAAACTAGAACATCGTGTGTGTTTTCCCTTTTGTTTTCTTGCACATTGGTGTGCGCGCGCGCCGGGGGGGGGGGGGGGGGGGGGTCTATGTTTTTTGGCTTAAACAACCCAAATGCAGATGTATTTATGCACTTTAAACCACACCGCACAATCCCATATTTTTCGTATTTCGTGATGTGTTTCTACACTGTAGACAACAGTTAAACCGGCTGTTTAGGTGCCCAAGAGTATACTGCAATTGTCTTGGAGTGAGTGGTTGCAAACTATGAATGGAAGCCACCAGAATGACATGTATATCGGAAATCCCTCAACAGGAAATCCCTCAACCACCACACATTGTTGCTATTTCTAGTGAATATAAGCCATTGCTAGCTTTCGGATGTACGATTGTTCCAACAACAATACACCTTTGGATTGTACTCCTGCTCAAGATTGTTGCGACACCATTTACCACCAAGGAATGGAGGATTCCATTTTTTTATGAGGTTCGCAATATATGCAAGAAAAATTAATAGGCCCTGGAATACCTGAACTTTTTATTGTGTTAGTAGCTTGTTGCTTTTACTTTGGTTTTCAAACTCGTGGAGCTCTGTAATAATAGTTTTTGAGAAAACTATTTGTAATAACTAGCTCTATGCTCCCTTGGGTGCAAATTCCAAAAATTGCTCTCCCATTATCTAAAATATATGCAAGATCAACTGTGAATCAAGCCATTTTCCATGGGTGTCGTTAAAATTCTAGTTGTATGTTTCATTTTCCATCAGAAATGAACAAATCTTCAGGACGATGGCCCAAATATTGAGGCTAATTGGAAGCGTTTCTTAAACCACGTGCAATTGCCCAGGTTTCCCCAGGGGAAATGGTTTTTAAGTACATAATTTTATTCTTAATTAGATAGAAGGTCGTCTATTAGTTCTCTAGATTTTTTGGTTATAATTTTTGCAAATGTCTTATAATTGATATAATGAATGCAGCCATGCACTCCACCTATTGCTTGGGTTTCAAAATTGAAGTCCCTTGTCAGGTATACTAATTAATTATGACGGAACAAAACTTCACATCTTTGGATCGAGATACAAGTCCGAGTGATCACTAGGGAAAAATAGGAATTGATCGCGATGCTCATGCTCACAATGATGTCACCAACACAGTCTCGAAAACCATGGAGAACCACGGACCTTTTTGTAATCAACTTTGTAACTTCTTCAATAAATGATGGTTCTTCAATCAAGGTTTGAATACACTGGGTCAATTAATTGAGAAACACATGTTTGATGCCTAGGAGGAACTAGGCATCAATTTAGTTGAGGTAGAGCTATGGACTGAGCCCACTCTTAGCCTCTGGGTGACTTCTCTTCAGACAAACTAATTAACCAGCAGATGCTAAGAAAAACTAATTTACGTACCAGCAGGCCCAATAAAATGTTGTTGCCTTTACGTATTCGCACGAGGTGGCCATGAACGGCGTCACAGGAAGCCCGGGCCCTACGAGCATAGAGCCTCTCGGTGGGATAGAACAGGGCCCAATTTCCAGTGGAATGAAGCCCCTAGCACTCCGAGAGGCCACATGCCCTTAATCCTATCTGGGCTGGACCACCAAAGCGCTGAACGAGGCCCCGACGCCTGGTCTCCAGTGTGGCCCTTGGGGCGCCCCTGCATGCTGCATATGCACTGATCAATTGTTTCCCTGACTAGGAGCCCCGACGGCAAGCGCCTAGGCCCCACTATCCGCTAGCCCGCAGCGCTCACGTAGTAGTTCACCATATAGTTTAGTTGTTCAGTTGTTCCACTAGGTCCAAACTGAATTTGGCTCTCATATCCTAGTGAATTTCTACTGGGCGTGGGCGGGCAGTTGCACAGTTTTTCTCGGCCGTGGCTCCGCCACTGCATGCTAGTGTGCACCAGGGCATTGCCCGCGTGACCCGTTCATATACAAACCTACCACTATCTTATCTTGCACTTGACCTTTTCTTCCCGGTGCCTTCTATTTCCAAAGCTCATCATCGATCTTTCCTTCTTGTTAAGCATCAGCCTATGATTGTATATCACTTAACGACTTTTTGCGTATATAGAATGTTCTTGTATCTCATCCCAATCTGTATGGACGGTTCTATATATACTTATTATTTTAAGCTTACTCCAGTCCAGAAGTGGGAATAAGAGGCGTGGGTGTGTTTAATATAGACAAGCATGCATGGTGGCCAGACAAAAAGAGCAACTAATATTGCAAATAAGGTAGCTGCTACCACTTGTGATGACACAATCCAATTATTATCATGCTGAGGTACGTACTGGTCCAATTAATTCATGGCACTCCTACGGAGCTAGCTACCTCAGCATGGCACATGATAAGGATTTGATTATGTCATGGATTCGACGAGTACCTCATGTCCTGTTAAGTGGGGATAGACATCCCAGTTTCTCGTCGTCCACTGAGACGATATAAACTCAATTTGGGTGCAAAGGAGGCAGCACTCACCAGTCTCACAAGCCGCACAAAGAAAATGAAATTCAAGTAAGTTTCTAGCTCCACCACCTCACATCTTTAACAAATATTGTTACAACAAGAGTACAAATTTTATACCACACATTACAAGTTCAGACCTATCGAGTTATTGTTCAAAACCTAATTGCATACATGCGATCTCCAAGAGGACAAATCTGAAACAAAGCTTATTTTTAGCACTTCTATAAGCTAGATGTTGCACTCAAGCTTCCTATAGGCTAAGTGCAGTCGCTCCTCGGTGTTGGCAAGTGATTGTGCTAGCAACTGAATCATAGCGGGGTACTAGCAGCGACACAACTCTATGTTATCCACACCCGGCTTGCCCTGCGATAATTGACACAAATAGACTGATTTAGCCGTAAGTCACATCAAAAGCAGATTATCGGTGT
Source organism: Triticum timopheevii (assembly GCA_963921465.1). Lineage (NCBI taxonomy): Eukaryota > Viridiplantae > Streptophyta > Magnoliopsida > Poales > Poaceae > Triticum > Triticum timopheevii. Next base: position 541,951,898 of record OY997270.1, on the reverse strand, counting down.
AACGAATTAGCTATTATTTATCAAAAATCCACACACTATTTGCATACGTTTTATCCTCTCCACATTTGACATGCTCTTTTCCCTTTCGCCCCAGATCAGGCTTCAAGTGGGACTCGAGATGGGAGTCCCACCTTCAGCCCACTTGATCCCAATACATTTAGTGGGAATAACCGGACATACCGTCACAAGATGCAAAAAATTATATGGGCACAAGTGGGATCTCACTTAGCAAATGCACATACAATTGGAACACACACACTAGTTTAGCATCCATATGTTACTCACACTCTCACACCTTCGCTAGCCCTCATCTCATACTCCTCGTTGCAGCTACAGCCAACGATGTCTCCTCCCGCATGTTCCCTTCTGTTGGAACCGCAGCCCTCTCTCACTCTCGGCTAGAGGTAGAAGAAGACACAAGACACAAGAAATTCCGGGCCGGCGCACGAACGCCGCCGTGGGCGCACACACGCCCTAATCCTCTTTATCTTTTCAGTGGCTACATCGCTGCAACATCGGCTAACCACAAGCAGTACACAGGGGCTTCTTTTATACCCGACTCACTAAGCAACTGACTCCAACAGCCCCTCATGCGCACGTACGCGTGAGCTCCTCAAGACCCGGCCTCCTCTCGTCGTGAGCCATCTACCCTTCCGCAAGAGCCGCACATCGTCCGAGCTTGCCGCTGGATCACGCCCAACGCTCCCGCGATCAACGCCTGTGACTAACCTGCGCATGCACGTCCACTAACAAACTCTGTGCATGCTAGCTTCTAACTACACGCACACAACGTATGCACACTACCATGCATAGCCGGACAATGCCCATACACCACTCGGACTATGCCTAGACACACACACGTAACGTGGTTTACTCTAACATATTCCCCCTAAACCACTATCTCGTTGTCGCCGGAGTTGTTGCAGCTCGCGTCGTTGCCGTCGTCACGGCCGTGACCCAGCCCGTGGACCCGACCGGGCGCACCGTTCTCCGTCACGACTCCGGCGACACACGCCAAGCTCCTTCTCCACCGGCGACACACGCCTGGCGTCTCTCTGCGCCCCGCACGTCCCGCGCGCACCCGACGCGCCCAACGAGCCCGACCGCATCAGTGTGTCCCGCACGTCCCGCGTGCATCCGACGCGCCCGACGAGTCCGACAGCACCAGACGCTCACCGCGTGCCGCCTCCGCGTCGCCATGGCAACCGCCACGTAGCGCCTACGTGTCATGCACCTTCCACGGTTGTCGCCCCGAGCCGTCGCGACCTCTGCGCCACCACGCAGGTCCTTCGCGACCTCCTCGTCTCCGCGACCGCCGTGTCCTTCGCGCGCACTCCCCACGTCCCTGCGCTCCCGGCCCGCGCTCCCGCGGCGCACGTACGCGATCTGTGCAACCAGGTCCAGCGCCTCGACGCGGTCCACTCCCGCGGTCCCGACGCGCCCGACGCGTCCAGTGCGCACCCATAACACGCACCGGTCGCGCCCGGCTCGTCGCCGCGTCTTATTGCCCTGCACCGCCGCGGCCTCCATGCCGCCATGTCGTGCTGCGCCGCCGCGCCACCAGGCAGAGCCTCGACAGCCTCCACGGTCGCCGCACGTACGACGTCACCGCCCGCCGCCTCCGCCACAGCGCCGCCCACCTCCATAGGCCGACACATGACCCGGAGCTCCAACGCGCAGCTGCCGGCGAGCGCCGCCATCGCTGCCACGCCTCCGGCATGGCAAGCACGCCCAAGACACCAAGCTCATGATACCAAATGTTGGAACCGCAGCCCTCTCTCACTCTAGGCTAGAGGTAGAAGAAGACACAAGACACAAGAAATTTCAGGCCGGCGCATGAACGCCGCCGTGGACGCATGCACGCCCTAATCTTCCTTATCTTTTCAGTGGCTACATCGCTGCAACACCGGCTCACCACAAGCAGTACACAGGGGCTTCTTTTATACCCGACTCGCTAAGCAACTGACTCCAACAGCCCCTCATGCGCACGTACGCATGAGCCCCTCAAGACCCGGCTCCTCTCGTCGTGAGCCATCTACCCTTCCGCAAGAGCCGCACATCGTCCGAGCTTGCCGCTGGATCACGCCCAACGCTCCCGCGATCAACGCCTGTGACTAACCTGCGCATGCACGTCCACTAACAAACTCTGTGCATGCTAGCTTCTAACTACACGCACACAACGCATGCACACTACCCATGCATGGCCGGACTATGCCCATACACCACTCGGACTATGCCTAGACACACACACACACGTAACGTGGTTTACTCTAACACCTTCTACTCATCCGCGAAGGCGCACTGTGAGGACATGTTTTACCTGGAGCTCTGACTTTCCGTGCTCGCCGACATTCCAGACCTCCACAAGTAACGTTGACGGACGTCAGCTGCGCAGCCGTCATGCACCTAGACCGTGGTGACCACCATGTCCGCCGACTGCTTCGCCTTCCTCCGAGCGACCACGTTGCCGTCTCCGACTTCATGGGTCTCCTCGAGACCACCATGGAGGCATAGACGACCTCGTGGCCGTAGACCTGCAGTCGCCCTCCATGGCGAGGCGGCTGATCATGGAGCATGAGTGCACGACATGACGGTCTGATCCGGTCCCTGACCGAGCTGGCCTTTATATCGGACGTGACTGACAACTGAACGGTCTCGTACTTCGAGGCCGGACCAGCGGCGCTCTGGCTCGAGCTGGACCGAGCGGCTCATTCGATGGTGATGCAAGAGCGGTTGCCCGTGCGTGCATGAGACACGAGGAGATGCCATGTCGTGCAGGTGCAGCCGTGCGCCGGTGCGGGCAGCCATGGAGCTCGCCATTACCGGGCTCGTGCTTTTCCTCCACACCTCGCCGCTGCCCCTGGCGAGCACGGGAGCTTCGTCCCCCGCGTCCTTCATTCTCGAGGAGCCGAGGAGGTTGTCAACCACGGCGCTTGGAGACACCCAGCGGCGGCGAGGAGCTGGACCACGCCTGGGCCGTGCCGCCGTGCCGGTACATGCCATGGCCGTGCAACTCCCGAACCGCCCATACAAGCATCACAAGAGTGCTGGAGTCGGGCTGGAGTCGGAAGTATAAGTTGCATGCATGCATGCTTCCTTTCAGGTTTCTGTTAGTAGTTGAATACTTTTTTTTTAGCAAAATCTGTATCCTTTATTAAACGTTCAAAGACATGGGAATACAAATGATGTCGGGCAAAGAAGAAAGCCACACGTGGCGCCCGGGAGGAAGAGATGCAGCAGCCCTAGATAAGGCATGGGCCTCTCCATTATAAATCCTATTCTCATGAACAAACTTAACATCACTAAACACCTTCCGCTGATGCTTGATATCCTGCAGGATTGAGAAGAACTTGCATGGGGAGTCGTCTGCTATCCTTGTCACAACTTCAAGACAGTCAGAGGCCACACAGACGGATCGGACCTGGAGGTCTGTGGCGAGAGCGAGTGCCTCACTGCAAGCTTGCGCCTCGAGAGTTGCCGGATCTAGAAGGCCTTCATGGATGATGGCAGAGGCCCCCAGATAATTTCCTTGCTTGTCTCGACAGACCGCTGCTGAAGCTCCTTTGTCCCCAATCTTGGAGAAACCCCCATCCGCATTTATTTTTGCTTCATGGGTTTTCGGTGGTAGCCATGCAGGCTGTGCGGCCAGCCCCGCTGTTTCTCTGGTAGTTACATGCAGGTCCTTCCGCCTTACATGCAGGTCCCTGGAAAGTGAATGCAGCTCTCCGGTCCGTGCGCCTCTCTCTGGGATTTGATCAAGCTCCACCATCTATAAAAACATGAGTGCTTAGAGGGCTCTGAAACTGGTTGTCGTGAATTGCTCGACGTCTCGCCCACCAGATCGCCCACATTGTTACGAGCACCCACGCAAGAGCCTCCGTTGGTAGAGTGTCCACTAGCCAAAACATCCACAACTTTGCATCGTCCGTACGATTGGATATGATGGTGTCAGTGATTTCTTCATTAGCAAGAGCCCACACGCAGCGCGCCATATGGCAGTCAAAAAGAGCGTGGCGCCATGTATCAACGGCAGCATGGCATAGCGAGCATGCAGCAGTTTCAGTCATACCTTTGTGCTTACGGACATCACCTGTTGGTATGGAAGTTCTTGCTAATCTCCATGTGCAAAGACTCGCACCTTGGAGGGAACATGTGCTCCCCACAGCTGTGCCCATGAAGGGCCATCTGCTTTGCCATTAGAGTGCCCGTCGTTATGTTCGAGCCAGTCAGTCCGCTGCTGCTTTGTTGCGGTGAGAAGCCTGTATGCTGAGCTTACCGATAATACTCCCTTCCGGTCGTAATGCCATGACCAAAAGTCCTCATGCACTCTACTGCTGAGAGGGATGTTAAGAATCGCCTCCACATCCATCGGATACAAGTGTTCCTGGAGCGTTTCACGCTTCCATGTGAAAGTGACATGATCAATCAGTTCTGAGACTTGATGTGGAGGGTCAAGCGATCTTGGACAGACCGGCAGCAATTTGAAATCGCGAGGGATCTAGTTTTCCTGCCAAATGTTTGTGTCCTCTCCAGAACCAATGTGTTTCATAATACCCAGCTTTAAAGCATCCCGCCCCTCAATGATGGAGCGCCAGACTTGTGATGGATTTTTTCCCACTTCTGCCTCGAGTATAGAAGAGGACGGGTAGTACACTGCCTTGAGAATCCGAGCGCTGAGAGAATCATGTTGAGTCAGGAGTCGCCACGCTTGACGAGCAAGTAGCGCCAAGTTAAAAAGCTCAATATCTCGAAACCCCATGCCTCCCATGCACTTCGGTTGCGACATAACTTCCCAAGAAACCCAAGCTTTCCTTCTTTCTCCTTTCCTTGATCCCCACCAAAATTTCCTCAACAAACCGTTGATGTGCTGACATAGACCGCGTGGTAATTTGAAACATGCTATCGAGTAAGTGGGTGTTGCCTGCGCAACGGATTTAATTAACACGTCCTTGCCACCCGCAGATAGAGATTTTTCCATCCATCCTTGCACATGCTTCCAAATGCGATCCTTGAGGTATCTGAATGACCCTTCCTTGGCTCTCCCCACATCTGCCGGAAGGCCCAAGTATCTATGCGAGAGCTGCTCATTCTGGACTTCTAGAATCTGTTTGACTTCATTTTTCAAATCATCCGAACAACCCTTGCTAAAAAATATCGATGACTTATCCTTGTTGATGCGCTAGCCAGAAGCATCACAATAGCGACTCAGCAACGAGTCCACCCTTGCCGCCATCTTAGGCGTGGCATTGAAAAAGAGGAGACTGTCGTCAGCGAAAAGAAAATGATTTACCTCGGGTGCATCAGCTGCCACCTTTATACCCCCCACTCTCTCGTTCAGATCATTCGACTTCAGCAAACAAGAGAGCCCCTCGGCTGCCAACAAGAAAAGGTAAGGGGATATTGGGTAGCCTTGACGGAGACCCCGTGATGGATTAAACTCCTCCTGCTTTTCGCCATTGAACACAACAGATAATGACACCGAAGTAACACACCTCATAACAATCTCAGTAAAACGTGGACTGATGCCCAGTTTTAGCATCACCCGCTCAAGGTAGTTCCACTCAATTTTGTCATAGGCTTTCATCATGTCGAGCTTCAGAGCACAAAAGCGGTTAGCCTTCAACTTCCTTGTCTTCATGTAATGGAGACACTCGTAGGCAGAGATGAAATTGTCGGTGATAAGCCGTCATGGTACGAATGCAGACTGTTCCTCAGAGATGATATCGGGGAGAATTAGCTTGAGCCGATTAGACAAAACCTTAGATGAGATCTTGAATATCACATTGCAGAGACTGATCGGTCGAAACTGTCCTAGATTTTTTGGACTTGCAATCTTGGGAATTAAAACAATGAACGTTTGATTTATCTCCTCCGGGGAATCATCTCCCTTTAGAACACGGAGCACCATATCAGTTACCTCCTCACCACACAACTCCCAATGCCTCTAGAAAAAATGCGTCGGAAAGCCGTCGGGTCCTGGTGCCTTAGTAGGAAACATTTGAAACAGGGCCGCTTTCACTTCAGAATTAGTATATGGAGCATTGAGCAAACTGTTCATGGCAACATCCACCCTAGGTGGTATGTGAGACAAAACTTCATTGATCCCAATTGTGCTCACGGAAGCATACAAGTTACCATAGAAGCTTGATGCCATGCTCGCCATCTCATGTTCATCCGTGCACACCTTGTGTTGGGGAACGTAGCAGAAATTCAAAATTTTCCTACGTGTCACCAAGATATATCTATGGAGAAACCAGCAACGAGGGGAAGGAGAGTGCATCTACATACCCTTGTAGATCGCTAAGCGGAAGCGTTCAAGAGAACGGGGTTGAAGGAGTCGTACTCGTCGTAATCCAAATCACCGGAGATCCTAGTGCCGAACGGACGGCACCTCCGCATTCAACACACGTACAGCCCGGTGACGTCTCCCATGCCTTCATCCAGCAAGGAGAGAGGGAGAGGTTGAGGAAGACTCCATCCAGCAGCAGCACAACGGCGTGGTGGTGGTGGAGGAGCGTGGCATTCCTGCAGGGCTTCGCCAAGCACCGCGGGAGAGGAGGAGTAAGAGAGGTAGGGCTGCGCCAAGAGGGAGAGGTTCTCGTGTCTCTGGCAGCCCCAAAACCCCCACTATTTATAGGGGAAGGGGAGGGGGCTACGCCCCCTCTAGGGTTCCCTCCCCAGGGGTGGCGGAAGCCCCCAGATGCCATCTGGTGGCGGCCGAAAGGGGGAGAGGGGGGAGGCGCACCTAGGGTGGGCCTTAGGGCCCATCTGCCCTAGGGTTTGCCCCCTTCCCCACTTCCCTGCGCCTTGGGCCCTGTGGGGGGGCGCACCAGCCCACCTGGGGCTGGTCCTCTCCCACACTTGGCCCAGGCAGCCCTCCAGGGTTGGTGGCCCCACTTGGTGGACCCCCGGGACCCTCCCGGTGGTCCCGGTACGTTACCGGAAAAACCTGAAACTTTTCCGGTGACCAAAACAGGACTTCCCATATATAAATCTTTACCTCCGGACCATTCCGGAACTCCTCGTGACGTCCGGGATCTCATACGGGACTCCGAACAACATTCGGTAACCACATACAAACTTCCTTTATAACCCTAGAGTCATCGAACCTTATGTGTGTAGACCCTACGGGTTCGGGAACCATGCAGACATGACCGAGACGTTCTCCGGTCAATAACCAACAGCGGGATCTGGATACCCATGTTGGCTCCCACATGTTCCACGATGATCTCATCGGATGAACCATGATGTCAAGGACTCAATCAATCCCGTATGCAATTCCCTTTGTCTGGCGGTATTGTACTTGCCCGAGATTCGATCGTCGGTATGCCGATACCTTGTTCAATCTCGTTACCGGCAAGTCTCTTTACTTGTTCCATAACACATCATCCCGTGATCAACCCCTTGGTCACATTGTGCACATTATGATGATGTCCTACCGAGTGGGCCCAGAGATACCTCTCCGTTTACACGGAGTGACAAATCCCAGGCTCGATTCATGCCAACCCAACGGACACTTTCGGAGATACCTGTAGTGCACCTTTATAGCCACCCAGTTACGTTGTGATGTTTGGTACACCCAAAGCATTCCTACGGTATCCGGGAGTTGCACAATCTCATGGTCTAAGTAAATGATACTTGACATTAGAAAAGCTTTAGCATACGAACTACGATCTTTGTGCTAGGCTTAGGATTGGGTCTTGTCCATCACATCATTCTCCTAATGATGTGATCCCGTTATCAATGACATCCAATGTCCATGGTCAGGAAACCGTAACCATCTATTGATCAATGAGCTAGTCAACTAGAGGCTTACTAGGGACATGGTGTTGTCTATGTATCCACACATGTATCTGAGTTTCCTACCAATACAATTAGAGCATGGATAATAAACGATTATCATGAACAAGGAAATATAATAATAACTAATTTATTATTGCCTCTAGGGCATATTTCCAATAGTCTCCCACTTGCACTAGAGTCAATAATCTAGTTCACATCGCCATGTGATTAACACTCACAGGTCACATCGCCATGTGACCAACATTCGAAGAGTTTACTAGTGTCATTAAACTAGTTCACATCATCATGTGATTAAGACTCAATGAGTTCTGGGGTTTGATCATGTTTTGCTTGTGAGAGAGGTTTTAGTCAACGGGTTTGCAACATTCAGATCCGTATGTACTTCGCAAATCTCTAAGTCATATTGTAAATGTTGCTTCCACGCTCCACTTGGAGTTATTCCAATGGTTGCTCCACTATACGCATCCGGTTTGCTACTCAGAGTCATTCGGATATGTGTTAAAGCTTGCATCCTCGTAACCCTTTACGCCGAACTCTTTATCACCTCCATAATCGAGAAACATTTCCTTATTCCTCTAAGGATAATTTTGACCGCTGTCCAATGATCCATTCCTGGATCATTCTTGTACCCCTTGACTGACTCATGGCAAGGCACACTTCCGGTGCGGTACACAGCATAGCATACTATAGAGCCTATGTCTAAAGCATAGGGGATGACCTTCGTCCTTTCTCTCTGTTCTGTCGTGGTCGAGCTTTAAGTCTTAACTTCATACCTTACATCTCAGGCAAGAACTCCTTCTTTGACTGATCCATCTTGAACACCTTCAAGATCATGTCAAGGTATATGCTCATTTGAAAGTACCATTAAGTGTTTTGATATATCCTTATAGATCTTGATGCTCAATGTTCAAGCAGCTTAATCCAGGTTTTCCCTTGAAAAACACTTTTCAAATAACCCTTTATGCTTTCCAAAAATTCTACATCATTTCTGATCAACAATATGTCAACAACATATACTCATCAGAAATTCTATAGTGCTCCCACTCACTTCTTTGGAAATACAAGTTTCTCATGAACTTTGTATAAACCCAAAATCTTTGATCATCTTATTAAAGTACATATTCCAACTCCGAGATGCTTACTCTAGTCCATGGAAGGATCGCTGGAGCTAGCATACCTTTTAGCATCCTTAGGATCGACAAAACCTTTCTGATTGTATCACATACAACCTTTCCTTACGAAAACTGGTAAGGAAACTCGTTTTGACATCCGTCTGCCAGATTTCATAAATGCAGCTAATGCTAACATGATTCCGACGGACTTAAGCATCGCCACGGATGAGAAAATCTCATCGTAGTCAACTCCTTGAACTTGTGAAAAACTCTTCGCCACAAGTCGAGCTTCATAGACGGTGACATTACCGTCCACGTCCGTCTTCTTCTTAAAGATACATTTATCTCAATGGCTTGCCGATCATTGGGCAAGTCCACCAAAGTCCATGCTTTGTTCTGATACATGGATCCTATCTCGGATTTCATGGCTCCTAACCATTTGTCGGAATTTGGCCCCACCATCGCTTCTCCATAGCTCGTAGGTTCATTGTTGTCTAGCAACATGACCTTCAAGACAGGATCACCGTACCACTCCGAAGCAGTACGCGTCCTTGTCGTCCTACGAGGTTCGGTAGTGACTTGATCCGAAGCTTCATGATCAATATCATAAGCTTCCACTTAAATTGGTGTAGGTGCCACGGGAACAACTTCCTGTGCCCTGCTACACACATGTTGAAGTGATGGTTCAATAACCTCATCAAGTCTCCACTATCCTCCCACTCAATTCTCGAGACAAACCTTTCCTCGAGAAAGGACCCGATTCAAGAAACAATCCCTATTGCTTTTGGATCTGAATTAGGAGGTATACCCAACTGTTTTGGGTGTCCCATGAAGATGCATTTTATCCGCTTTGGGTTCGAGCTTATCAACTTGAAACTTTTTCACATAAGCGTCGTAGCCCCAAACTTTTAAGAAACAACAACTTAGGTTTCTCCAAACCATAGTTCGGTGTCGTCTCAACGGAATTACGCGGTGCCCTATTAAAGTGAGTGCGCTTGTCTCTAATGCCTAACCCATGAACGATAGTGGTAATTCGATAAGAGACATCATGGTACGCACCATATCCAATAGGGTGCAACTATGATGTTCGGACACACCATCACACTATGGTGTTCCAGGCGGTATTGGTTGTGAAACAATTTCCACAATGTCTTAATTGCGTGCCAAAGCTTGTAACTCAGATACTCATCTCTATGATCATATCATAGACATTTTATCCTCTTGTCACAATGATCTTCAACTTCACTCTGAAATTACTTGAACCATTCAATAATTCAGATTTGTGTTTCATCAAGTAAATATACTCAACATCTACTCGAATCATCTATGAAGTAAGAACATAACGATATTCACTACATGCCTCAGCACTCATTAGACTGCACACATCAAAATGTGTTACTTCCAACAAGTTGCTATCTTGTTCCATCTCACTGAAACCGAGGCTTTTCAGTCATCTTGCCCATGTGGTATGATTTGCATATCTCAAGTGATTCAAAATCAAGTGAGTCCAAACGATCCATCTGCATGGAGTTTCTTCATGCATATACACCAATAGACATGGTTCGCATGTCTCAAACTTTTCAAAAACGAGTGAGTCTAAAGATCCATCAACATGGAGCTTCTTCATGCGTTTTATACCAATATGACTTACATGGCAGTGCCACAAGTAAGTGGTACTATCATTAGTATCTTATATCTTTTGGCTTGAAAACGTGTATCACTACGATCGAGATTCAATAAACCATTCCTTTAGGTGGAGGACCATTGAAGGTATTATTCAAATAAATAGAGTAACCATTATTCTCCTTAAATGAATAACCGTATTGCGATAGACATAATCCAATCATGTCTATGCTCAACGCAAACACCAAAAAACAATTATTCAGGTTTAATACTAATCTTGATGGTAGAGGGAGCGTGCGATGTTTGATCACATCAAACTTGGAAACAGTTCCAACACATATCGTCATCTCACCTTTAGCTAGTCTCCGTTTTTTTCGTAGCCTTTCATTTCAAGTTACTAGCACTTAGCAACCGAACCGGTATCTTAATACCCTGGTGCTACTAGGAGTACTAGTAAAGTACACATTAACATAATGTATATCCAGTATACTTCTATCGACCTTGCCAGCCTTCTCATCTACCAAGTATCTAGGGTAATTCCGCTCTAGTGACTGTTCCCCTTACCATTGAAGCACTTAGTTTCGGGTTTGGGTTCAACCTTGGGTTTCTTCACTAGAGCAGCAGCTGATTTGCCGTTTCATGAAGTATCCCTTCTTGCCCTTGCCCTTATTGAAACTAGTGGTTTCACCAACCATCAACAATTGATGCTCCTTCTTGATTTCTACCTTCGCGGTGTCAAACATCGTGAATATCTCAAGGATCATCATCTCTATCCCTGATTTGTTATAGTTCATCACGAAGCTCTAGCAGCTTGGTGGCAATGACTTTGGAGAAACATCACTATCTCATCTGGAAGATCAACTCCCACTCGATTCAAGTGATTGTTGCACTCAGACAATCTGAGCACAAGCTCAACGATTGAGCTTTTCTCCCTTAGTTTGAAGGCTAAGAAAAACGTCGGAGGTCTTATACCTCTTGAAGTGGGCACGAGCCTAAAATCCCAATTTCAGCCCTCGAAACATCTCATATGTTCCGTGACGTTTCGAAAATGTCTTTGGTGCCTCAACTCTAAACCGTTTAACTGAACTTTCACGTAGTTATCAAAACATGTATGTCCGATGTTCGCAACATCCACAAACGACATTTGGGGTTCAGCACACTGAGTGGTGCATTAAGGACATAAGCTTTCTACTATCCGCATAATTGCTACTGTCAACTTTCAACTATATTTTCTCTAGGAACATATCTAAACAATGGAACTAAAGCGCGAGCTTACAACATAATTTGCAAAGATCTTTTGACTATGTTCAGGATAATTAAGTTCATCTCATGAACTCCCACTCAGATAGACATACCTCTAGTCATCTAAGTGATTACGTGATCCGAGTCAACTAGGCTGTGTCCGATCATCACGTGAGACGGACTAGTCATCATCGGTGAACATCTTCATGTTGATCGTATCTACCATACGACTCATGCTCGACCTTTCGGTCTCTTGTGTTCCGAGGCCATGTCTGTACATGCTACGCTCGTCAAGTTAACCTAAGTGTTTCGCGTGTGTAAATCTGGCTTACACCCGTTGTATGTGAACATAAGAATCTATCACACCCGATCATCACGTGGTGCTTCGAAACGACGAACTTTCGCAACGGTGCACAGTTAAGGGGAACACTTTCTTGAAATTTTAATAAGGGATCATCTTATTTACTACCGTCGTTCTAAGCAAATAAGATGTATAAACATGATAAAGATCACATGCAATCAAATAGTGACATGATATGGCCAATATCATATTGCTCCTTTTGATCTCCATCTTCGGGGCTCCATGATCATCATCGTCACCGGCCTGACACCATGATCTCCATCATCGTGTCTCCATGAAGTTGTCTCGCCAACTTATTACTTCTACTACTATGGATACCGGTTAGCAATAAAGTAAAGTAATTACATGGCGTTGTTCAATGACACGCAGGTCATACAATAAATTAAGACAACTCCTATGGCTCCTGCCGGTTGTCATACTCATCGACATGCAAGTCGTGATTCCTATTACAAGAACATGATCAATCTCATACATCACATATCATTCATCACATTCTTCTTGGCCATATCACATCACATAGCATACCCTGCAAAAACAAGTTAGACGTCCTCTAATTGTTCTTTGCATGTTTTACGTGGCTGCTATGGGTTTCTAGCAAGAACGTTTCTTACCTACGCAAAACCACAACGTGATATGCCAATTGCTATTTACCCTTCATAAGGAGCCTTTTCATCGAATCCGTTCCGACTAAAGTGGGAGAGACTGGCACCCGCTAGCCACCTTATGCACCAAGTGCATGTCAGTCGGTGGAACCTGTCTCACGTAAGAGTACGTGTAAGGTCGGTCCGGGCCGCTTCATCCCACAATACCGTCGAAACAAGATTGGACTAGTAACGGTAAGCATATTGAACAAAATCAACGCCCACAACTACTTTGTGTTCTACTCGTGCAAAGAATCTACGCAATAGACCTAGCTCATGATGCCACTGTTGGGGAACGTAGCAGAAATTCAAAATTTTCCTACGTGTCACCAAGATCTATCTATGGAGAAACCAGCAACGAGAGGAAGGAGAGTGCATCTACATACCCTTGTAGATCGCTAAGCGGAAGCGTTCAAGAGAACGGGGTTGAAGGAGTCGTACTCGTCATGATCCAAATCACCGGAGATCCTAGTGCTGAACGGACGGCACCTCCGCGTTCAACACACGTACAGCCCGGTGACGTCTCCCATGCCTTGATCCAGCAAGGAGAGAGGGAGAGGTTGAGGAAGACTCCATCCAGCAGCAGCACAACGGCGTGGTGGTAGTGGAGGAGCGTGGCAATCCTGCAGGGCTTCGCCAAGCACCGCGGGAGAGGAGGAGTAAGAGAGGGAGGGCTGCGCCAAGAGGGAGAGGTTCTCGTGTCTCTAGCAGCCCCAAAACCCCCACTATTTATAGGAGAAGGGGAGGGGGCTGCGCCCCCTCTAGGGTTCCGTCCCCAGGGGTGGCTGCAGCCCCCAGATGCCATCTGGTGGCGGCCAGAAGGGGGAGAGGGGGGATGCGCACCTAGGATGGGCCTTAGGGCCCATCTGCCCTAGGGTTTGCCCCCTTCCCCACTTCCCTGCGCCTTGGGCCCTGTGGGGGGGCGCACCGGCCCACCTGGGGCTGGTCCCCTCCCACACTTGGCCCATGCAGCCCTTCAGGGTTGGTGGCCCCACTTGGTGGACCCCCGGGACCCCCCCGGTGGTCCCGGTACGTTACCGGAAAAACCCGAAACTTTTCCGGTGACCAAAACAGGACTTCCCATATATAAATATTTACCTCCGGACCATTCCGGAACTCCTCGTGACGTCCGAGATCTCATCCGGGACTCCGAACAACATTCGGTAACCACATACAAACTTCCTTTATCCTACGGGTTCGGGAACCATGCAGACATGGCCGAGACGTTCTCCGGTCAATAACCAACAGCGGGATCTGGATACCCATGTTGGCTCCCACATGTTCCACGATGATCTCATCGGATGAACCATGATGTCAAGGAATCAATCAATCCCGTATACAATTCCCTTTGTCTGGCGGTATTGTACTTGCCCGAGATTCGATCGTCGGTATGCCGATACCTTGTTCAATCTCGTTACCGGCAAGTCTCTTTACTCGTTCCGTAACACATCATCCCGTGATCAACCCCTTGGTCACATTGTGCATATTATGATGATGTCCTACCGAGTGGGCCCAGAGATACCTCTCCGTTTACACGGAGTGACAAATCCCAGTCTCGATTCGTGCCAACCCAATAGACACTTTTGGAGATACCTGTAGTGCACCTTTATAGCCACCCAGTTACATTGTGACGTTTCGTACACCCAAAGCATTCCTACGGTATCCGGTAGTTGCACAATCTCATGGTCTATGGAAATGATACTTGACATTAGAAAAGCTTTAGCATACGAACTACGATCTTTGTGCTAGGCTTAGGATTGGGTCTTGTCCATCACATCATTCTCCTAATGATGTGATCCCGTTATCAATGACATCTAATGTCCATGGTCAGGAAACCGTAACCATCTATTGATCAACGAGCTAGTCAACTAGAGGCTTACTAGGCACATGGTGTTGTCTATGTATCCACACATGTATCTGAGTTTCCTATCAATATAATTATAGCATGGATAATAAACGATTATCATGAACAAGGAAATATAATAATAACTAATTTATTATTGCCTCTAGGGCATATTTCTAACACCGTGCCATCTGCACGCTGAAGTTCAGTGATGCGGTTCTTTGCTCGCCTTGCACTGGCTTTCCTGTGAAATTTTTTTGTGTTGTTGTCTCCCTCCGCAAGCCACTGTATACGCGCCCGTTGTCGCCACATGATCTCTTCCCGTAAACACAGTTCGGCCATCCTGGCTTCAACACGCTCCTCTTCCTGTGACGGGACAACACGGTCTGGCATCGCACGCAGTTCCGTAAGCTGCGAGCGGAGTGATCGCAACTCCGACCGGACTGCCCCAAACGTAGACCGTCCCCACCTGTGCAGAGTACCCGCAACGTAGGTCAATTTTTCAGAGAGGGCTCCGACAGTTTGTGCTTTAGCAGTAGAGTTCCACGCTTCCGCAACCACTTCTCTGAATCTTGGATCACGTTCCCACATGCATTCATACCTGAAGCGCTTCTGCTTTGCTCGGACACTCGTGACAGCAAGCTCCGTCTCCAGCAATATAGGGCAATGGTCAGACTTTGCCGCAGTTAGGTGTTCAACTGTTGCAAAAGGGAAAAGATTTGACCAATCAGCCGAGCCCAAAGCTCTGTCCAACCTGACTCTGCAGAAGTGTCCCCCTGCTACTTTTTTCTCCCAGGTCCAGTCCAGCCCGCGGTAGCCCAAATCAGCAAGATCGCAGACATCAACAGCCTCTCTGAATCCTTCAATATGTGCACTGTCACGCTCATTTGGCCCAAACTGCTCCTCTGGCCTTAATATCTCGTTGAAGTCACCAATGCACATCCATGGGAGGGTGCTCTCCCCCCTCAATGTTTTCATCGTGTTCCAAGTTTTGTACCGAAGAGATCTCATTGCTTCACCATCAAAGCAAGAAAGACGCCATTGTTCCTTTCCCGTTTCCAGCACCCAAGCATCCACATGATACTCCAATTTTTTTTATTGCAACATCAACCGAACTTTTCCAAAAGATACAAATACCACCACTTCGACCACTACTTCCCACACCAAAACTAAAATCAAAACCTAAAGAAAAATGGAGACCCTCAACACGACTCTTCTGCAACTGAGATTCAACTAAGGAAACGATAGTAGGCGAACAAAGCTCCACGAGGTCGCGGAGTTCTCGAACTGTCGCGGGATTGCCTATCCCACGACAGTTCCAGCTCAATATTTTCATTGGGCCTGGCGGCGCTCCGAGGAGGAGCCTGCCAATAATGCCATCTTCTCTGTTCCTTGCTTCACCGGTGACCCTGCCTTCTTCGCTTTCTTGGCATCCCTAGGGGACACATACAACGGGGGTGGCGGCGGAGCTGCCATCGCGGCCGTATCATGAGTGACAACTGCCCTGTCATTCTCCACCCCACCAGCAGTAGCCGAGTTGTCTGTTAGGACTAGGTTTAGGTTGCGACATACTGTCGGGGCATCGTGCATTGCCTCCCTAGCATCCCCAGCCTTGAGAGGGCTTGTGACCTCGTCCTCTTCCTCTGCATTGTCCAAACCAGCGTCCTGAGATGATCGCTTGCGCATCGGCGAGCGCTGTCTGGGAGCTTGGTTGCCCCGGCCAGACCGTCCTCTGCCCCTTCCACCTGATCGGCCTCTGCGAGTAGCCCAGCCTCCTTGTTGCTCCGGTGCAATTTCCCTCCTCTGTGCCAGCATCCAACTACCCCACCGTTTATGTTTCTCCTCCCAAACACCATCTCCACACTCCTCGTGGTTATGACCCATGAGCCCACAAACTTTGCATAAATAGGGGATCTTCTCGTATCTGACCAGAAGCAGTAATCTGCCCTCCCCCACCACGTTCAGAGGTGTGATCCGTGTCAAGGGTTTGTTCGCAAGAACCTTTGCCCGAACCCTAACGTAATCTCCTTCATAAAATAACCGAGGGGCTAGCTGGATTTCTTTCACCCGCCCGATGCGGCGAGCTAGTTGATCAACAACCTCTGCTTTGCGGTATAACTCTGGTATGTTGTGGATTTGCGCCCACACGTAAAGTCCATCAAATTCAAAGGATGTAGGTTCCTTCTTGCCATCACAGTCCTCAATCAGCATCCCCATCCCCCTGAACAGCCAAGGACCGCCATGAACCACCTTCTTCCAATCGCCCAGACAGAACATCTGGAAGATGAATAAGTTTTTGCCCGCCTCCCTGTACTTGGGAACTTGCGCAAGGGACCAGATCGACTTCATGCACTCAAACATCACTGACGAACTGAAAGTCTGGGACGTGTTCATCTTTGCGATCGCCAGCCACCTAGCATCCGCTGCATACTTCTTCACCTCTTCCTCCCCTACCACCACATCATCAAGCTCATCATCTTGGAGATCCAGATGTTGCAGCATCTCCTCAGGATTCTTCCCCGACCAACCCGCTGACGACGATTCCGCTCGTTCCGCCATCTAGGGTTTAACTACAGATGGTACTGGTATCTCAGATGATCCCGTCCGGTTCCCTCCCTTGTCGCCCAGGCAGTGGATCGAAGCAGGGGGCAGCCAGCGGTCAATTCTCCGGTAAGATCTCTTGACGGCGATGGAGTCGCCGCCAGAGCCAGCAAACCCTAAACGAGAGGGTAGAGAGAATCCATGCTATTAGTAGTTGAATACTTAGTGCATGAGAACTTATCGGGGTTGGTGGGCTCCCAACAGATTAAGTGGGATAGCCCGATTATTATTTTTGCTATCCAATGGGATCCCATTAAAATGATTTAAGTTTTTTTTGAGACAATTCACGAAGCTTTTTATTCAAAACGTCACAATGTTTACATGGACGAACTGAAGGTCACCAGGGTTGCCCAACCAAACATGGCGGCCGATCCCTAGTCTCAAAATATGCTTCGCTAGATTGTGAGCCTCGACATTCGAGCTCCTAAACTCATGCACAAAATTGCATGAATGAAAACTACGAGAGTAATCAACTATCTCACGGATAATAGCCCCATAGTTCGGACTGTTCTTTTGCTTGATATCTTCCACCACGCTTTTGCAGTCTGTGGCGACGTGTAGTGCATGTATATGGAGATCTTCTGCAAGTGCCATTGCTTTCCGAACTGCCAAAGCCTCGAGGGTGGCTGGGTCACAAATCCCATTAAAGACTATAGCCGAAGCATCAACATTTACTTTCATCAAGCCTGGGGGTGGTTTAATCCAACCAGTTGGCCTCACTTGCACTGGTGGCACTACTCTCCTCTCTGGTTGCTTGACAAGTTGGATATCATTGAGGAAGGAATTGACAAAGCAATGAGTGGAGTATGGACTCTGAAATATATCTTCATAGATCGCCTTTCTTCTTGCCGCCCATATAGCCCATAAAGTGGTCGTCATGCGGACAAACAGATCACTTGACAAAGCTCCCTTCATGTCAAATAGCCAGCCCTTGACATTAACGGTGTCAAAACGGCTCATTTGGTCCAGGATGGCCTCATCAGCTAGTGCCCATACGCTGCCAGCCATTGGGCAAGATAATAAAGCATGCCTCCACGAGTCCCTCGCTCCACATAGCGAACATGCAGCCGACGTTGACATATGCCGATGCTCCAAGAGATCGGCTGTCGGGATTGAATTCCTAGCGAGTCGCCATAGAAAGAGTTTGATTTTTGGAGGTACTTCGGTCTTCCAAAGTTCAGTCCAATCCGTCCGCAAACTGTCAGCTGTCGACGAACTATCCCTTTCTTCAATCCAGTTCTCTCTTGTGATCTTGGTTTGCACGATAATTCTGTAGGCAGACTTGACAGAAAAAGACCCTCTTTGCTCTCCACTCCAAGCCCAAAAATCTTCTACATTTTTAGTACATAGAGGAATAGCTAGAATTGCTTCTGCATCAATGGGCAAGAACACCGAACGGACTAGCTGCTCATTCCAACTCGCTGTCGCTGACAGTAACAAATCTGAAACTAACTGTGGGGGGTTTGGAAGCATGGGCGCGATCGCACATATTAAAACGATATAAGTGGGATGGGATAATTAGTCCCACTTAAATCCACTTCTACCTGCAGCCTGAGGCACAAAGGACATATTGTAAAAATGATAGGCCTCGCTTAAGGAATCGAAGCTCGTTCCAATTGTTGGTATGATGGTATTATCACAGGGATTACCCGTGCAACCCCTTGTTTGCTTTCTCTAATGCAGCCACTCTAGTCGGGCACAGTGTTTTGCCTGATGCCGCTTACCCAATCCTACCATGGACAGAATTATCTACGGATTACACTTAATGAATTAGTCTTCGACGCAGACGTGCTACATTTTCCTAATTCATTTTCAACAAAATCTGACACCCAACAATCTTCTACCAATATATTAGATCCTAAATGGCCAATAGAATACTAGTTGTAGATCCATGAAACATACTGAAGGACCACAATGAACGTTACATTGCGAGGCTGTCATAGAACATGAATTAAACAATTTGGATACTAATTACTGTTTCTAAATTGTGGGCACTGTAGTCCTTCATATGCAGGCTAGCCAATCAGGGGTTAACTACAACGTGCACCTCGAAGTAACAGTGTTTACTCCTCGCAGATTTGTGCATCTCTGCTAACTATATTTACAGATTTCCAAACTGCTAATCCTGCAGTGTATATATCTACTCTACTCAGTATGCAGATCACAGCACACAACACGCCGCATTTTCAATGTCTGAAATACTAAACCACACATTTGGCACAACTTGTACCAAGTTGTGCACGGCATTAATATTCAGCAGTTCATCTCCACATTCTAAACCGCACCCCTGCAATTGCTCAGCTAACTATTTTGGAGATTCTAACTGCTAGTACAAATGTTGCTCAGACTACTAATACAGTAATAAAAAAAACAGATTTCATCGGTTCTACTATCTTCTATGTTACAATTTTGTATCTAGGCCATGAACTGCAGGATTAACAACAGATGTGGCTCACGGCTCACCACTTACTCCAACCAGGGGCTAGGGTGCGATAATGCTCTCCATCTACGAACAGGCTATTGTAAAATAAAGTACGGAAATGTTAACGCCCACACGTGTGGGCGTTTGCACATCGCTCACACGTCTCCATCACCACTCATTTTGCCATGTATGAATAGATGACATCAGCAGATTTTTTTTTTGTTTTTGGCTTAAAAATGTTGTATCTTCTAAATAAAAAAGCGAACTAAAAATCCGTTTTCATCATTAAATCCGTCTCGACGAGATCTTCAAAACTAGACCCCATGTTGATATGTTTCAACAAACTTTTTTTTTTGCCAGAAGTTGCCACGATGTTTACACTGCAGTTGCCATATGGCTTAAATTAAAGTTGCCATGTGGCAATTTTAGTTTGTAGATCATGGCAATTTTAGTATTTTGATGATGGCAACTCCAGTACTTTGACCATGAAAATTATTTTTTGTATGAACCATGACAATATTACGTGCATGTATCATGGCAATTTTAGTTTATGGTTCATGGCAAGTCTAGTTTTTTAATTCCTCATTTTATAAATGTCAAAATTTACTTTTAAATGTAGAAGAAAATAGCTGAAACATATCATGGCAACTTCAGTGTAAACATCATGGCAATTCATATGCAATAGACATGGCAACTTTTAATCCAAAATTTCATCAAAACATATCAACATGGGATCTAGTTTCGAAGTTCTCATTGCGAGGGATTTAATGGTGAAAACGGATTTTCAATCGGATTTTTCGTTTAAAAGATAAAACATTTTAAAAACTGAAAATCCAAAAAGATTCCTGCATGCATGCATGCGATGACGTGGCAATCTGTTTACATTAGAGACGTGTGGTGCGTCTCCCTTCCTGCCACACGTGTGGCAGTTAGCGCGACCCATAAAGTAACGTAATCTTCCTAACTATAATCCCCCCTTCCCCTATTTCAACTGGGGTGGTCCCGCCTTTCCTGAGCCACGGACCAAAACGATCTTCCAGTTCCGATCCATAATTCCATATGGCTCAGTTTCCAAACTCCAAATGGCCATCCACCATGTCGTCCCGGCTAGGAGCAAGTACAATAAGGTGATGTAGTCGGGCTGTAAGACAAAAAATATTATATTCTTGCTTACTTGGAAGAGAGAGAAGAGGAGAGAGAAGAGAAACGGACTACTAGTTAACAGCCGGCTGCAGGACGTGTTTCTAGGTACTTTGTTAGAGAGTGGGATGGGCCATGTATCAACAAAGTAGTACATATTTATATCTAGCTATTGTATTTGTTGGCTACTATAAGCTTGGCTATATGCGATATGACAACATCATATAGCCAGCAGTAGACTATATTATTAACCATGCTCTAACGGCAAATGGATGTTATCGGCCCACAAGCAACATCTTCCTAGTAGGTATGTCTGTCCCAATCGCATTTACCAACTGCCCGTATTGCTAAGGAAATGGCACATATCCCCACGCATTAATGATCGATTCCTGACCAGAAACTCCGCGTGCCCCACTTATGACTAGGAACATGCTGTGAGGTGATCTGGAAACAGCAGGACTGACTAATAAAGTATATGGGGCATGCTGCATGGCCCCATACTATAACGAAACGATTTGTGCTTGATCACCTTAAGCCCTCTGCCACAGCGCTGAATCTCCACCCCACTAAACATCACTAACTTGTCGACAGTGACAGTAGTCTCAAGGAAACAGCACGGGCAGCACGCCTTGTTGTCTTGATCGACTTGGCGAAACAGAAATGGCCGGCACCTAGGTGCACGAGGTACGGTTCTATCTCGGTACCCTAGGAGCATCTCCACCAGCCACGCCAAAAGACGTGCGCGCAGGGTAAAATGCCCATTTAGTATCGTGCGCTCTAGCGACGGCGGGAAACAACCGCGCGCGCGGAAGAAAGGTGTCGGTCGCGCGGCAGATTTGGCGTGCCGCTTCGGGCGCGCCTATAAAATGCGGCGCTCGTCACGCGGAGCACCACACTGCCACGCGCGCATTTCCCCGCTTCCACCGCTTTTTTGCCGCTTCCTCGCCGCTTCAGCGCCCCGCCATCACCGCGCCACCATGCCGCCGCGCCGCCAGGGATCATCTGGCTACCGGGGCGTCTGCCTGCGCCCCTCCGGCGCCTACTACGCCAAGATCCGGTCCGGCGACGTCCACCTCGGCTCGGCACATTCGAGACCGCGCACGAGGCCACCCGCGCGTATGACGCGGCAGCGTAGCGCCTAGGGAGGCCTCGCGCGCAGTTGAGCTTCCACGGCTTCTACATGCGTGAGCAGGCGAAGCGCGTCGCCCCTTCGCCTCGTCTGATTACAGACCACGACCGTGAGGACCACCGTCAGCTGCAGCGCCGCCTCCTCATCTCCGAGGAGGATGAGCGAGCCATGGCGGAGTGGCGCCGGCGTCACCCAGAGGACGTCGCTGCCGAGAACGCCTTCTGGGCGGAGAGGACGGCAAGGCGCCGCGCGGAGCGTGCGGACAGGCGTCGGCGCAAGGCATTGGCCATATCATAGTGCAATATCGTCTAGGCAGGCGGGACGTCGTTCTTCTTACTGACGATGAACATTGGGATGACATCTTGCTCGATACCTCGGACAACACCACCGATGAGGATGATGATGATGAGGAGGAGGAGGACGACTGGGAGTAGGTTCTAGTTGCACCGTAGTTTATTTATCTAGTTCCACCATAGTTTTTTTTTCTAGTTGCACCGTATTTCTTATCTATCTATCCGATGTATCATTTTATCTATCTATGTATAAAAATCTATCTATCTATGCATATGCACAGTAGTCTAGAGTGTTTCTGCGAGCGCGCGCTGCATTGTTGCGCACTGCTGAAGCTACGCGCGCGCTGCATTTTACCGCAGCTGCTGGAGCCAGCGCTGCCCGCCGCGCCAAACCAGGCGATGGGCGCGCTGCATAGTGGTTTTCAGCATGCCGCACATTGGGCGGTTGTTGGAGATGCTCTCAGGGGCAGCAAAACCCTCCCACTCTTGGAATACCATCGGAGGCGTCAGCTTTGCCGACGCGGCACCCAGGTCTGATGCATAGAGGACACCACCGCCCCTGGCCGAGACACCAAACTAGAGATTGTACTCCGGAACATACTCTGCGAGTGCTTTAAACGGCAGCGGCAGCGGTGGCAAGCCATGTTTGGGCCACGACGGCGGCGCGCCATATGCCTTTGGATCGGTGGCAGCGGCGTGGAGGGCCTGGTGCCTCCAGTCTGATCTGTTCTGGCCGGTGCAGCTGGTGATGGTGGTCATCTCTTCCGCCAGAGATGGTCGGCCCGTGGCTGGGTGGCCAGATCTCGAGATTCGCCGTCTAGTCCCGGCTACGAGTCGGGGAGACATAGTTGCCGGTGAAAATCGAGCCGTTGGCGGGCGATGGCGGCGCTTTGTGCTGTTAAGTTGATGAAGGCATCATCGTGTAACTGTTGTCGACCCACTCGTGCTGCTTCGGGGGAAACCCTAGGATCTGGTCTTCCAGATCGGACGATGGCGGTACTACGGTGTCGTTTCTCTCTTGGTAGCATTGTTTGTGAAGTAGCGCAAGAAGACAGAGGTAGGAGGTGGAGCGGCTTCCTCTCGCATAGAGCTTCGGTGGAGCTGGCAAGTCATGCCTGACCGACAGGTGCTACATTGAGTCATGCCTCGTTTGCAAGTGCTACGCACCACAGATCTTCTAGAGTCTTCGTGTCTGGACGAACAAGCGCAAGGCGGTGGCACCGTGGTGGCGTCAATAGATGTCCGGATTGGCAAGAATGATGCGGATCTCTCTTCTGAAGATGGATCAGTGGTCCAATGAAGATGACGGCTCATAAAACATGTGCATTTTATGTGCGCTTTAGGTAGGTTTGCATCGGATGTCGGTCCCGATATGTTATGTGGATGGATCGGCGACAACACAGGTTTTAGATATGGGGAGTGAGAGCACTCTACATTATCGAGTCTGTAGGTGTGAGTGATGGCTTTAGGTGAATTGATGTATGTTCTTGTCAGTCCTTTGTGAAATACTTAATAAAGATGGTTGTATGCATCGGTTGATGCAGAGACCGGGGTTAACCTCCTTCTCTAAAAAAATGTCTTGCTCCACTTACCGCTCACTGTGTCCAAGCAGTAGGTGTCGAGGCTCTGTGGATATCAAGATGCTTGAGCTGTTGACCACAGTGCACGCGGTGATCACTCAGAACGGTGGATGCCATAGCCAGGGGCATACACATAAGGAGGCGGCGGGATGGAATGCCAGAAGAAGTCCTCCCCTTGAATATTTTAGGTCTTTCACCATACATAAGAGTCTCGAAAGATTGATGTTCCTTCTCTCGATCGTTCTTAGCGATCGCCTCCATGACCAACAAGTTGTCACTATGAGGCTTGGTGTTTGACACGAGAAAAATCTTAAGGCACTCAGGATGAAGGGAAGAGAATGAGTATGGATTTCTCTCATGCGTCGGGGAAAAAGAAAAATGCGGACGTGCCAGTGTATCATAGTACAAAAATAAAAGTGATATGGGAAACAATTACTTCATTTATCTCTTTGGATGAACAAAATTACAAGATCCAATAAAAAACGGTTGCGCTCCCTGGCGTACTAGCGCGGCCTGCCTGACTATGGCGATGTGCGGTCTCCTGGTTCCCAGGGCCTCAAAAAGCTCCCGGTTAATTACTCCAGTGGGTTGCTCCGCGAGATACCTCCGATTAAGTTGTGTGGTCGTCTTCGGCGTCTTCGCTTCACGTTCTCCATGCATGATGATGATGGTATGAGTGTATGGTGTGGTCAGTGGCAAAGCCCGTGTCCTCATCGGTACACGTGCCACTCAAAACATGTCTTTGTGCTAGCCATGTCTGCCCTCGCCGTCGCGCCTCGTCGGTCTTGGCAGCGTTGATATAATCGGTGTTGAATTTGCATGGGTCCTGCTCTGCTCGGACTTCTTGACGATGTAGCAGCTTCGTCGGGATACGCAAGGGGTTCACCTCACGGGAGTATTCTTATGGAGACCGACATCGGTGTAAGACCAACGCTCGCTCATATCGACAATGCCGGTGTGGTTGACACCTCGTCTCGGCAGAAAGCCGAATTTACGACGGTCTGCCAAAACAAAGGCACTGCCTCACGGGGCCATCGGGATTTACCGTTGGTGAAGTCACGTCGCCTCCTCACCATCACGCCTCGCCTTCATGGGCTTCGTGTCGCAAATAGCACCATGTAGTGGTAAGGGTTGGTGAAGCCACGTCGTTGCGTAGCGCCATCTTCTTCTCATCGCGGGCTCTGTGTTGCGGGCAGCACCGAGGGCGTGTGTCATCTTCATTGCTCCAGATTGCACGCTCCATCTTGACGAGGTAGACATAGGTGGTGACGTCGGTGGTGTCCTCCTTGCGAGCTCCACGCCACGATCCTCCGTAGTACCAGGTTGATGTTGGCGATGGGTGTCGTCTTGGCGAGCTCCATGCCACCATCCACCGCGGCACAGCAGCGGCATCCTTGCGAGCTGCACGCCTCCGTCCTCCATGGCACTGGTTTGGTGATATTGGCATTGGTTTCGTCTTGGCGAGCTCCTCGCTACCATCCACCACGGCACGGTCGCGCTATCGTTGCGAGCCTCCACGCCTTTGTCCTCCATGGCACCGGCTTGATGAAGAAGAAAACGGGCGTCCTCCTAGCGAGCTCCGTCTTGCCTTCCTCCGCGGCACACAGCAGAATTCCTGCGAGCTCCACGCGTCCAGGCTCCAGCTTGACGAAGTAGACGTCGGCGGCATCCCCAATGGGCGCCACTCCTCCGTCCTCTAGCTCCAGCATGACAAAGTGGATGGCGGGTGTCCTTCTTGCGATCTCCCCATCATGATCCTCACGGCACCGGGTTTATGATGTTGACATTAGCGCCATCTTGGCGAACTCCATGGTGCCATCCACCGTGGCATGGCGGCGACATCCTCGCATGCCTCCATGCCTTCGTCCTCGATGGCGCCGGCTTGATGAAGTTGACACTGGCGTCGTCTTGGCGAACTCCGCGCCACGATCCACTGCGGCACGGCGGCGGCATCCTCGGCGGCACACGGCAGCTTCCCTGCGAGCTCCGCGCCTCCAGGGCTCCAGCTTGACGAAGTAGACGTCGTCGGCCTCATCATCAAGGGTGGCCCCCACAAAGGAGTCCAACAGGCTGCGCGCCGGCAGCCCCATCGATACGCCATCGTCTTCCACGCCTTGGTGAAGTCCTAGAGTAGCATCATCGTCTTGGTTAGCTTGATGAAGATGATGGTAACGCCAACGAAGTGCTGCATGATCGCGAGCTCCACCGCGCCACCATGTGTTGGGCATGCATGCAATAAAGGATGAAGGAGTGATTAGATGATAGCTTTACCGTTCGGGAAGGTCGACTTGGTGTTCATGTTGCTGCGGAGGCGCTTGCTTCTTGTATGGATGATCGTCGACGTTGTTGTGACGAGATGTTGAGGGCGATCTCTCTTCTCTCCTTCTTCTTGATGTGTGAGTTCTGGGACCGTGATGGCTGGATGTTTCTGCGTGCCGTGGATGTGGTGTTATGTGCGTGGTGCGTTGGCTCCGTGGGTGCCTGTCTCCTCTCCCCGATGTTGAGACCTTGCCTCTATATATATATGCAGCCGGCCGAATCAGATTTCTTGACCCGTACATCTCGCGTCGTTCGGCAGGTCATCTTATATTTCCACCTTCCTGATGCGAACTCGTGTGTGTCCTTCCCAAAATGATCAAAGGCGGCTGCTTTTGTTTCCAAATTTTGCCGACTTGCCGATTGTGCATTGCTCCTCGTCCAAGTTGATCTTCGATACGTGAGCTAAGTAAAGTAAATCCCGACGTCGTTTCTACACCTTCCTTATGCTAGAACCTTTTTCCGTTTGAGCCTGCAAAATGAAAGGAAACCATCTTGCGTACATTTTTTTTTTTGAGAACCCATCTTGCGTACATGTGATTACCTGGCTGCAGATGGGCCTGCCTCTCGTCAGGTAAATACGTGTGTGTGCTGCGGGCCGCGAATACTCCAGCATGTATGCATGCGCACCTGGCTGCCGTGTATAATCTACCCAAAAATAATAATACATACATGTATGCTACCTTATGTGTGCATGCAAAGATATAGACTTGCCCTCCAGTGTAGTACGAGGCATGTAATAATCTTAACTTGGATGCATGTGCAAAACTAAACCAGCTAGTACACGAGTGGGCTACTGTACAGGTACACGTATATGCATGGTTTGGGAGTTGCGGGTATTTGGGTATATACGCGCACGAGCTTGCTGGCCGGCCAAGACACCCGAATACATACATATAGTGTATAAATACCACTGTTCAAGAATTCACCCAATTAATCAGTTAACGGGCCAGTTAATCGCTACTCATAGCATGGCCGAATCGAATAACACCTATTCACCGCATTAACTTGTCAGGCTGATTAATTGGCCAGTTAGACCAATTAATCGATTGTCATGCTGATTAATCCATGCTGGCCTATTAACGGGTGGGCAAAAAAAGCCCAAGTTTTTGGCCTGTAACCCCTTCCAACCCCACGCTGCTCCTTAATAGCAAGGATTTAATTTTACCTCCTCTCTATGGTTTTCATATGCGTATCGCAGCATGTTTTGGTATACTACATAGCTGGGAGCATGAGAATATGATATAATATATAAAAAAAATCTAGATATATGTTGGCAAGTTTCTATTCAATCTATCGATTAATGGTCTACCGATTAATCCAATTAATAGGCCGATTCATCGATTAATCGCTAATCCTAAACCGACCGAGCAGCTACCAGTTAACGATTTCTTGAACATTGATAAATACTAGTCCAAGGCAAAACTCGTCACATACATGCAAAACACCGATCTCTTATTTTTGAACGTGCATGCATAAGCTATGTACATATGATAATAAGTCCAATCTCACGTACATTACATGTGCCGAAAAATTTCGAAGATAATCATTAGTAAAGAAAAAAATCCATCGAACACTTGGCAACATGCGGACAGCTTGCAAGCCGTCATCATATAAGACGACTCGACCTCTCTCGTCCGTGCAGACAATTTTATTTCTCTTTCTGCCGAAGAGCATGAACTCCATTATCTCCCATGTATGCTGTTGTTGGTGATGGCACAGAACGGACCTCCACCGGCGCACCCGCCAGTCAGGTTCACCCTTGAGGTAAAACAATTGTGACGCCTTGATGCGGTGCAGAGTGTATGAGCTCCTTTTGATGTTCATGGCCACCATATACAGGAATTGTCGGCAAAGACAGACTTATGTATATATGGGTCAATTTTGCCAGTCCCTTCTTCTAATAATCGCCTAAGAAACCACACGATTATCTGAAATAGAAATTACACGTGCTAGGAGAAAGAACTGTAAATTCAAATCAAAGTACTCCCTCCGATCCCTTTTACTCTGCGCATAACTATTTTTCATTTTTCCCGAATTGCTCTGCGCGGTCAGCTTTTGCCTCGCCTCTTTCCCAGTCTGCCCCTCATCTACCGTGTTCATGCAGTAGAGGAGCGAGCGTGCGCGTTAATTGATTTCCAGTTATCCGCTTACCTCCTCGTTTGGTGCGGTGCTGCATGCAAACCACCATTAACTGCTCTCTTAGTATTGGCTGGTTGCTTGTTGCATGCAAACAGGTACAACTTTCCTAGTTATTTGTGGTCAGCTACATGCATCTAAGGCTGGTCATAGTGGGAGTAACTTAGACTAGTAACATACATACTCCCTCCTTTCCAGTTTATAAGGCTCAATTCAAAAATCTCACCAATCAAGGTAGATGGTGAGTGGTGGAATATCTTTTGAAGTTTGCAAAAGCACCCAAATTAATGCTCTTGTTTTTCTCAAAAAAGTATGTTTATCAATGCATTAATTGCAATGCATACATGCATAAATTACATGCATTGGTCAATTTTCTCTTAATATTTGCATGCAATGATTTAATACACCTTGAAATCTGAACATGTGATGGGAAATAACCAAATTGAGCCTTATAAAATGGAAAAACTAAAATTTTGAGATAAGCCTTATAAACCGAAAAGGAGGGAGTATGTTACTAGTAGTCTATGTTACTACCTCTATAGTGCATAATATCATAAATTAGTATCATAGATGGTCTCATTTATTGCCATGCATGACACATAGTAGTATCACATTTATTATGTTACGATAACCATCTCTCTCTTCTTTAATTGTCTACCACATAAGCATGTTTGCGAGTCCCAAGCGCATGATACTACTTATGTTACCCCCACTATAGCCAGCCTAATCCAGTAAAAAGAAAGGGCAGGATAAAGAGGATCGGAGGGAGTAAATACATAGTAGAGCAGCGCCGTGAAGAAATGGAAAATAAGGTCTGGCTTTACTTATGTACCAATCATACTCGTGACAGTTCACTAAAACATCAGTTAAAAATTTGTGTTAACTAAAACAGGCTACAAATACTACTAGCTAGTAAGGTCCTTCTCTGTCAGTTACTACGATGGCTACTTGACACAACATTGACCTGAGGCTACTAACTAGCGGTAGCAAAGTTCCATTACTTTTGCACAACTATACCACAAATCATATACACTTTTGAAGGTTTACCTAAAGTTTTACGTAACCTTCCTTCACTGATTCTATCGCCCCCTGATTTTAGCTGCGGTGGGCCCCTCCTTCCCCTGATCCAATCACTAATTGCCATGTGGCTAATCACGTAGCATTACGTTAACTTGTTCGTAAGTGTAACATTACCCGTTTTGGTGGCGTTGGGAGAAGAGATATCTTTTCTCATTTTTGGAAGTATGATACTATCTCCACAATGCATAGTATCGTTCTCTCTCCAATCTTAAATATAAGTCATTTTAGAGATTTTCATAATGTATTACATATGGAGCAAAATAAATGAATTTACACTATAAAATATGTCTATATACATCGGTACGTGCTTTGTATTGAAATTTCTAAAAAGACTTATATTTAGAAATCGATGGAATAGTTTGTATCATAGTGACCTCATTTATTGGCATACATGGGAGCAACGATATGGCTCGTACTACTATATAGTCATATTATCTGGACCATTTGATGGACAGATCTGGTAGTTGAGCGGCACTGAATGCTACTATGTGCGAGCTATGGTAAATAGCGTATTGGGCGATGGTGGAGCCGTACGCGTAGACGAAATCGTATGTCTAACAGGACACTGGCCGGCGAGCAGCTAACGGACGTTTAGCACTGTGCTAACACTAATCAGCCTTCCCAACACAACATCTCACTTAAAGTAAACTATAGCTAGGATAAGCACGCACATGCCGAGTAACACCATCAGTTTCGTCGAGATGAGGAGAAGGCCGATCCTTGAGAAATCACCACCGGCGTTGGATCCGTTCACAGGGTGCTGGAGCTAAGGGCATCTCCAGCCGTATCCTCAACAGGCCTTTCCCAGGCGATTTTGCCACGCCGGCGCCAAAAAAATGCCTCAGTCGCGTCCCCAGAAGCCCGTTTTTCGCCGGCTCTGGCCAAAACTGGTGCCGGCGGACCCAGGCCGAACCCGACGCCCTGGGGGCGCTTGGGGAGCCGGCACAAGCGAAAAAGGCGCGTGGGCTCGCCCTGGAGGCGACCCGAGGGCCTTTTCCCGCCGTTTCTTGACGCTTTTCCCTCGCATCTCTCCCGCTCGCTCGCCTTTCTCCCGCCATTCTCTTCCTTTTTCCCCGCCAAACCCCCTCCCGCTCGCCGCGAAGAAGTACACCATGCCGCCGAAGAAGTACGCCATGCCGCGCGCGGCGGCAACCGCGACTGGCGCCGTGGCCCAGCCGAAGCAGAGGAAGCCAAGGGCGCCGCCATCGAAGCCACCGGGCCTGTCGAACGCCGAGTGAAGGGTGGAAGTTCAGCGGCGCGAAGCAGTCACCACCGACAGGTGGAACAGGGCCATAGCCAAGAAGGCCAGCGACAACGCGGCGCGCGCGGCGACGTCTTCCTCATCGGTCGACCAGGCGGGGATGAATCCACCCGTCGTCAGCCACGTCCAGTACGCGCCTTGGGGACAGCAAGGCGCCGGATCTCCATGGGGTTCATCGTCGCCCGGCTACGCCGACGCGACAGGATCGACCGCGGCCGCCGCGTCTCCCGGGTTCGCCACCCAGGACGAGGTAGTGGACCTCAGCGGCGACATGGAGGACGAGCTAGGCTACGTCTACGGCGACGATGCGCAGGAACCCGAGGAGGAGGACGAGGACGAGGACGAGGAGGAGGAGGAGGAGCCGGCTCCTGTTCCGACGAAGGGGCGCCAGAAGAAGAAGAAGCGGGCGGCTAGGTCAGGCGAACCGCGCATCAAGTGGACCGCATCAAGGTTGAGTTCGACGAGCGAAAGCTCGTCGACCCCTACTTCAAAGGCGTCTACATGCAGCGCGGCTCCAAGGCGATGGCGAACCATTGGGGGCGTATCCAGTTGGCGTGCAACAAATGGCATAGAATCATCGAGGAGGTCGCGGCTCGCCCAGAGAGCGGCGCCAGCGTTGAGGATCAGGTATGCATGCCGTTCGCCCGCATATCTTCGTCCCCTACGCCCGCCGCCCGCCAACTGTTTGTCTCTCCGCGCAGCTGCTGCGTATGTTCGCCATGTATCGGAGCGACAACCAAGACGCCGACTTCAAGCACCTCCACGTCTACAAGCGCATTGACAAGTGCGAGAAATGGGCGGAAGTCCGACGTGCCCTCGACAAGACCAAGGAGACATACAAGCCGGACGCGACGACTCCGGGCGCGTCAGAGGGGCGGCCGGACGACCACAAATTGGCAAAGAAGGGGAAAAGCGCCGACGCGGCAACCGCGCGAGTGCAGGAGTCCATCGAGCATTGCCTCGCCGACGCCCAGGCCCGGGCCGTCCTACGCGAAGAGAAGACCGAGGCGCGGTGGTCGTCGCTAATGAAGAACAACGCCATCAAGCTCGACCTGCTCCGGACGAACGTCGCCGCGAAGAAGAGGAACACCGACATGGCTTTTCTGATGGGCGGGGCAGACATGCTCCAGAGCAACGACGATAAGCTCAAGGCGTGGTACCTGGTGCAGCGCGGCCTCATCCTGAACGAGCTGCCAACGGCAACGCCGATGACGCCGACGACGCCCACGACCACACGGACGCCAAGCCTGAACGACGCCTCTACATCGCCGCCCAGCAGTGCCGAAGCCGCGCCGACGCAGCCCAGCACCGAAGCAGCTCCGACACCGACGAGCCCGCGCACGCCGACTCCGCCAACGCCTGAAGCCGACCCCGCCGAGTGAATCGTTGCGCACGCGAACTTGCGGCGGCGGCGCTCTGTTTTTTGTAACGCTAGACTACGTCCGATCGCCGGATTTGCGGCGTCTTTTGAGAGCGGGAATGACCAAGTTTAAATTTTCCGCATCCTGGAGCCGGCGCGTGGGGGCGTGACTGGGAGTTAGGTCGCCCCGAGAGGCCGAACTAGCGCCGGCACGCCCCCAGGCCGCTCTATTTAGGCGCCCCGGGGGCCGAACGGCTGGAGATGCCCTAGCAAGCTTGCGACTCCAAGCACGAAGGAGCATTGGCAGTTTGGCACCGTCTTCGGGAGTGGCGCAGCGCACGAGTCCACCTGAAACAGCTGGGGATTGAGGTGCTGGAAGAGATCTACCGCGCACAGCTTCAAGCACGGCAGGATATGTGTCCTGCCATTCGAAGAAGGGGCACTGCCCAGACAGCAAGAAAAATACGGCGAAGCACAAATGAGATCGAACAAACGGTGAAGGACGTGGGGTCAAGATAAGATCGAAGATTCAAATCCAACTCACGCTCCAGAGGATGCACTTGTAGTGCCGAGTGCCCGGCCTTTTCCCGCTGCTCGAAATATCGGTGGGGGGGGGGGGGGGGGGGGGAACTAGGTTACCACGGTAACCACGAAATATAAAAAAAAATTGACTGGAATTTCAAAAATTCACTTGTAGTGCCGAGTGCCCGGCCATTTCCCGCTGCTCGAAATATCGGTGAGGACCAAGGTTTTGGATTCCGAATGGAACATTTTTCTCGAGGGGGGCGGTAAACTCGGTTACCACAATAACCATGAAATACCGAAAAAATTCGAGCGAAATTTTAAATTCAAAATTTCACTTGTAGTGCCGAGTGCCCGGCCTTTTCCTGCTCCTCGAAATATCGGTGAGGACCAAGGTTTTGGATTCCAAATGAACATTTTTCTCGAGGGGGGGCGGTAAACGCGGTTACCACGGAAACCCTGAAATACCAAAAGAAATTGAGCGAAATTTAAAATCAAATTTTGAATTCAAAATTTCACTTGTAGTGCCGAGTGCCCGACCATTTCCTCGAAATATCGATGAGGACCAAGGTTTTGGATTTTGAATGGAAATTTTTCTCGAGGGGGCGGTAAACTCAGTTACCACGGTAAACACGAAATACCAAAAAAAAAGTCAAGCGAAATTTAAAAACAAATTTTAAAATTCAAAATTTCACCTGTAGTGTTGAGTGCCCGGCCTTTTCCCGTTGTTCGAAATACCGGTGAGGATAGAGGTTTCGGATTCTGAATGGAACATTTTTCTCGAGGGGGGCGGTAAACTCGGTTACCACAGTAACTACGAAATACCAAAAAGAATGAGCGAAATTTAAAATCAAATTTTGAATTCAAAATTTCACTTGTAGTGCCGATTGCCCGGCCTTTTCCCGCTACTCGAAATATCTGTGAGGACCAAGGTTTTGGATTTCGAATGGAACATTTTTCTTGAGGGGGGCGGTAAACTTGGTTACCACGAAATACCGAAAAATATTCGAGCGAAATTTAAAATCAAATTTTGAAATCAAAAATTTTAAGACACGAATACAAAAGCCTTGAGCAAAAAATGTCGTCTACACTGGTGCTAGCGCAGCGGTAAGAGGTCTGCTCCACGACTCACGCTTGCTGTTTAAAGATCCTTACCACTGGGACACAAGTATTGTTGTGTTTTAGTTAGAGATATACCTTATTTAACTAGGTGATGGGAGTTTAAATTCAAAAAAATTCGAATGTTTGAATTTTTCTGCTCGATATACATGATTCTTGTGGGGGAGCGGGAACACGGTTACCGAGCGGTAACCGAATTTACCGCCTGGTACCCAAAACTTGGTGAGGACTTCCCTGCTGCACCTAGGGCAAGGGACCAGAGGGAGAGCTTCGGTGTTCTCCACCTACGGGATGGAGGAGCACGAATAAGCCATGGCTGCTGGCGAGCGACAAGAGGGGATCAATGGAGTGGGACGCGTACACGGCGAGAGATAATAAGCAAAAATAAAGAAGGACACGAGGTGGCTTTCAGAGCATGACTAGCCCCCCTGCCTCATAAAGCCTGTAACGTAAACCTGCTGACGGGTCAAGTGCGATAGTGCGATAAACGAGTCCAGCCCTGTTCAAAAACGGGTGATGGGGATCAATACGAGGAAGTTATACTACTGCTGGTATGAATCTCTAGGAGTACCAATGGTTCAGATAATAGTACTATACTAGATACGAAGTGCGGCTTGCCGCACCCCACCCGCACCAGCCATAGCCAGCAGCCCGGTAAGGCATGATTTATATTTCATAAGTTAAGAAAAAAAGTATCCGAAGTACCAAAGTCTATTACATATCAGTAGTGCATTTTCATAGGAAATGCAATATGATATACCAAAAGGATAAAGGTTCAATACATTATACCAACAAACGTCACAACTAATTATTACTCTGCCATCAAGATGATGAGTCACAGAAATAGGAGGTGTATGAACAATATATCATAGCTTATATGTGCACAGTAAGTCACGTTGATTATATACATGAAGCGAGTTTACATCACCGATACAACTCATTCAATCAGGACTATTGATTATGGAAGCATAGAAGTCGAGTTTGTAAAGTGCCCAATTCACCTGCAGAGAGTAGCAATCTTGGGCAAGCCCACATAGACAATTCCATCTACATGGTAGAGATCGGGTGCACAATGTAAGAATGCCTGTTGGTGTCAGGGCTCGCCTCTATAACCCAACATACTTGACCTCCCTCCAACAGCCTCTTGAGTTCACCAATCTACAAACCAGCCCCATAAGAGCACATAATCACACCAAATGGCAAGGTAAGTATTCCCTGGCAAGTACTGGACCAGAAAACTCTGACTGGAACTACATGATATTAGATGCAATTTTTCATCTCAACCATATGCGAATACTGATGGAAGATGCATTACTTATTAGGCACATGTAGAATGAGGTACCAAAAGAGCAAGTGGTACGGAAAAGAAGTGAACCAACATGATAAAAGAGGGCAAAGTGTTATGGCAGACCTTTTATTTTCAATGAGTTGATGAGCTGGAGACCATATAATTTTGAAGGTCTGACCAACTATGCATACCATGGTTTCATGCTTGGAATTCTCTAAGCATTATAAGTGCGGTCAATATAAAATTGTAGAGCACTTGCAACCAAGAAAAACATGTAATAAACATGATCCAAACAATATAAAAGTAAATCCGACCTCACCAATTGAATCTCAAACCCTGGTAACATTCTTAAAACAATAAACCGTTTACAATATATTGCAATTTGAACCACTAATTGTTTCGAACATTAGGCAATTTCTTAGAACACTACCATATCAATTTGAATCACTTATTTCTGTTGTGTGATGGGAAACACTAATTTAGAAGATATGACAATGTTTGATTTGAAATCATATATGCTAAGGCATCACATCAATACAACTAAGGCCTAGGCAGTTTCTACTTGGTTCCTCTGCTCAAAGCTCTCACACAATAAACAACATAATGTTTGTTAGCAGCTAAAGGCTCTCCCGGAAAGAAGGAAAAAACGTTACTACATGATTTTTCATTCATAGGCATCATATGCATGTGCAGAGTTTCTTATAAGTTGTACTAAACAAACAGCATCACACTACAGTAGATACGCATGCGCATTGAGACCCCAAGCTAGGACCGATAGCTTGGTTTTTAAGTTACTTTGAGGAAAAATACATCAGGTTCTTCGCCTCAAAATGATTTGCCTGTATGAATATTAGAATATGGTTCTGAAACCATGGTACTTAACTGGTTAGTACTTTTTGTCATCATATTAATTCAGTTGCTCCGAGAATGAAAAAGGATAACTAATAATTGGAAGAACCATATATTCGGCTTCCGCCATGTCAATGTTTAATTGATTGGGCCATGTACAAGACTTTTACCACGGGTTGTTCCTTTATTCTGCTTCAGGGTAGACAGGAATGCCATAAATATGTGCGCAACACTGTTAGCTAAGGAAGGGAAACAGAGGCTAGGCGTGGTATTTATCGGCGATTCCGGTATCTAAACCAGAAATCCATAATATTTGTAAGACCAAATCAACTAAACCGCATGTCCGCATGTGTATTATTTAACCATACGGAAGTTTCATTAAAAAATGCACTTTCAACAAAATGATTAATGGACCATCACACGTACTGATCGTTAGCAGAATCAGAAAGTCCGACAGACTTCGCCAAGGTGCAGCTAGGAGGATCAGAAAGTCTGACAGAAAGATCACCAGGATATAAAATCGAAAGGTCTTGGACAGCAGCAATAGTTCAATCATAAACCGAGCTATTTATGATTGAAACTGCAATCTAACTTTCTGACATGATGGCTGTCAAAACTAAATTACTATTAGTCAATCATGAACTATATGCACTACATAGATACCCTGAGAATGTACATACAGGTGCGACAGATTGGTAATATAATAAGGTGAGGAAGAAGCATGCTTACCAAGTCCGTGGCAGCCTGCAGTGTAACCTGATCACCTCACTGTCCATCTCTAGTTGGTTCAGTAATAAGCATACAAATGTAAGAACAGTTCATCCTTCCACTCTAATTGATAAATATTTGCTGGTAAATAAATAGTGAAAAGGAGCAGGCACTGACTTTGGCATCTTCTTAAGATATTATCTGTAATCCATAGGGAATCCAGTATATACCTCATGATGAGCCAATGAGATCCAAGCTGTGAATGAAAATACACTAATGTGAGAACAAAGGATCTGACAAGGATTTTTTTTTTCATCTTCTCCGGTAACAACAGAAAAAAAGATACATCCAATTCTCGTAGACGTATATATCTAGCAATTAAAATCATTCTTATAGTTACCGTGAGAAGGACCATGATAAAAGTATCCACTTTGATAATACTAACCTGCTTCACCAGCTGTTGCCATACAAATATATGGTGTTCAGGAGTACACTTATTTGGGCCTAAACTGAAACAAGCCGAAAGGCCCACCCATACTCCACTACAAGGTGGGGGTGACCAAGTGCACTCCAGCCACTGTGTTTCAAAACATTGAAACAAACCTTTATAGCATATTCAAGTAAACAACAGCAAATGCAGTAAACCAAGAGAAGATCCAGAAATCTGAGGAAATAAAAGGGCTAATCTTTAACACTCTAGCATATCACGAGTAAGTTTCTTATTTCAGCATGCATTAAAAGGACGAGAGATGGACTATTATTTCATTTTTGCACCTTAACAGCCAGAATTGTAGGTACATATAGCGAAACATTACCTCCGGAGGTCTTGTAAGTGAACACAGCATAGTCCCACAGGAGTGCAGAAATGTGGTCTTGTTGTACCATGGAATGTTGTTATCCAATTGCGGTATTCGCAGAGCCTGCATATCCTGGCTCATTGAAGTATGGCTTCTCATTCAAAATGAAGCCTGAATGGACACAAGCACCTGCAGCATTGTTGAGTGAGCTGAGTTCCACTTCTCGCAACCACTACCACTCCAGGTACCAAGGAGGCGAAGGCAGACTTTTCCACAATTATAAAAAGTTCGGATTAAGTCGAAGCCCTCCAGAATGGCAATACACCAACTGCAGCACCATCAGTGTTAAGCATTTTAGTAAAATGATAAAATAATCGCATAAAAAGAAATGTCGGAAGCTTATATAACGAAGGCTTAGAAGGATAATTAGAGGTAAAATGTGCATCAAAGAAGAAGAGGCCATCATGGTAGGGTGTTCCCTTAGGGCCAATAATCGCATCCCTAAGAAGATCCATTCTATCTTCAGCAACATGGACAAAAATAGAAGCTACAAAAAGGAGTAGTTTTCAAAATTTATACTTCTGATTTGAGAAAATATACTGAGAAGGTGCAATAAATAAGCCATATTTTGCTCAACTTCATAATATCAATCTGTTTGCTAGTGCTAAGTCGAATGAGAATTAACTAAATCTCAGTATACCAAAATTAGCTGCCGATTAGCCATAGGATTTAATTCTTTATCCAAATCTAATTTTTATTATGTATCATTTTGGTATTATTTCCCCCACCATTGGATGAAAGATCCTAGGGCTCCCAGCACTGACTGAGCATTAGAAATCAAATATGCTATTTAAGCGTCACTATTTAATCAGTACAAGCTACGCAAAACCGATACCAGACAAATCATTGAATTGGTTTAGCTACACCATATTAACACTAAGTATAAGTCCAGATCCACTAGTAGAAAAACGACTTTTAGTACCGGTTCGTAAGGACCTTTAGTACCGGTTCAACACGAACCGGGACCAAAGGCCCACCACGTGGCACGAGGCGCGCCGTGGTCTGGGGGACCTTTAGTCCCGGTTGGTAAGGATTATTTTTATTTTTATTTTTGAAATAAAGCAAAAACAGCCCGTCTACTGGGCCGGCACGGCCTGCATACGACTAGAAACCCAATCTCTAGTTGGGCCAGGATGCAGGCCCGTACGGCCCAGTAGGCCCACAGGGCAGAAGACTTGCAATAGGCCCACAAAGGCCTGCTTAGAGAGGAACTCGACACGGTAGCCGCAGCGGGGCTTATAAACCGGTGCGAGCTCCTCTCAACTAGCGAGGTGGGACTAAACATTGTGCACCGCGGGTGGCAGCGCACCACCTTTAGTACCGGTTGGTGGCTCCAACCGGTACTAAAGACCCCCCTCCCCTTTAGTACCGGTTGGAGCCACCAATCCGTACTAAAGGCCACCACCTCTTTAGTACCGGTTCGTGGCACGAACTGGTACTAAAGGTTCGCTACGAACCGGTACTAATGGGCGCCGCCCGCTTGGCCGTTGGAACCGGCACTAATGATCACATTAGTGCCGGTTCAATTGCAAACCGGGACTAATGAGTTTCACATTAGACCCTTTTTCTACTAGTGATCTAATAGCTTTCAGAACTCACTCCAAAATCTTAAGATTGTACAGAGATAATAAGCGAATAGCATAAAGTAGAAGGCTTCCGTTCATAGCAAGCTTTAAACTGACAGTTCTATACATATCATAGTTACAGTGTGGATCAGTTTATGGGCCTCTTCCTATTATATCTCGCGAGACAGAGAAAAAATGAGACGCCTAACAAATCAAGCAAGGCAACAAAGACGTATATTGAAACCTAGCACATGTATCCTGAAGGGAACTGCTAGCCAAACATATACTCATATATAGTGCTTTGTAAGCTCAAAAGTACTAATATTTCAGAGCAAACCATATACTCACGTTGCCCATTACATAATGTATATGACGATACCTTTCTCGCTGTTGATGTGTATAGGTCACTGATCCTTTCCCCCTTTCATGTTGTAGCTGTGGTTGGATCCGTAAAAAGAGTGAGAGTAGATTAATACATCAACTTTATCTGTATAGAGTAAAGCCCAGTGTCATTGCCTATTGTCGTTTGTGTATGTGGTTGCTATTAGATGAAAGAGTGTGATCACAGTGAGTTAAAGACAATGGTCCAGAAAAAAAATCAAGAGTTATTGCACAAGTCTATATGTATATATGGTTCAATATAACGTCAGAGGATAATACAATGGCTACCTAAATAACTGAACCAACCAGCATCTCGAACGCAACATCATTGAACGTATCTTTATCATCACTGAAGTAGATCGGGTCATCGAATGTCGCTCCTTTCATAATTTGCCTGGTACAGGGCGGTGCATCCATTGAGACACATCAATTTCACCAAATTTGCCATGCAACAATGGTGGTAGAAGGCCTTATAATGTTACCTCTAGTAGCACAAGCAGAAAACAGATGAGCCCACTGTTTACATGATGACAACCGCCGAAATGACAATGTTCTTGACAAAAAATTGCATCGGCCTGCAAAGGTACAAATAAGAATTGTTTGACATTTTACAGATGAAACATGGGTACTCCATCATCATGAACCAAAAAAGACAGGTAATAATAACCTGGAAGACACGGACCAGGTACAATTGGAGTTTGATATGTGTGCAATTCCTGCAAAACTGAAGAACACAACATCATGAGAAAAAATTGCAAAGCTGGACCTGCCTCTCTATGAACACCACACCAAATTGCTAGGGTTTTCTATTCCACACTGAGCAGTCTGAAATCTACAGGTCTGAATTCTCTGGGGAGGGAGAGGGGGAGGGTGGGAGAGATATGCACCTGGAGGTCTAGCAGGCGCAGCAGGAAGGACTGGTGAGCTCGTCGTTGCCGCTGCTCTCACGACGAGCTTGAAGCCGCATCCGCATCAGCCCGATGTGCCCCATAAGGCTGCACCCCATGGCCAGCGGGAAGTGGAGCCACGCATGGGGACGATGAAGAAGATGGAGAGGAGCCGCCGGAGTCCACCTGCCAGACGCCGACGTCGGCATTGACGGCGAGGACGAGGAAGATGACGGGCGGCTCGACGAAGGCCGGGGCCATGAAGATGAAGATGGCGCGCTTTGCCTGGATCTCCTCCTCAGCTCTGGCCATGGACGCGCCCTCTGCGGGGTCGGAGCAAGAGGTTGGAAGGGGAGGGGGCGGCGGGGGAGAGAGACCTTGATATGGTGCATCCATGGCTGTGGCGGTGTGGTCCGAGGTCGATGGTCGCGTCCAGCTCGACGGCGGCGCGGATCCAGAAGCCCCTGCCGTGGCCGTGGTCGTGGCAAAACAGGTTGCCGCCTAGGGAAAGGCCGACAGCAGGAGGAGGAAGAGGGCGCGGTGGTTGGCCCTGCCGTGGCAGATCTGGCCGCCGCCTAGGGAGAGGCCAGCGGCAGGAGGAGGCATAGGGCGCGGTGGTTGGGCACCGGCCAGGAGGTGGAAGGAGGAGGAGGGCGCGGTGGCGTCAAGCGGCTGCAGGGCGCGGCGGCTAGGGTTTCATAGGAGGGGACGGGAATAGAGGAGAGCAGGCGGGAGGGGAGGGGAACGACCCGATGCTCGCTGTCCACGGTTTCACCCGGATCGCTATTGGGGACTTTTTCAACCGCGTGAAGTGACGAAAATGCCCTTGGCGGGCTCTGGGAATTACAGGCGGTGGCATCCCAGTTCTAATACTATTCATTGCAATAGTGTTTCAATCTGATCCGACGGCTGAGGTGATTCCCGTGGAAGATCCAACGGCCCAGATCGCATCAAGCCACCCGATCCGACGGCCAGGGATCCGAACGGCTGAGGAGCCGGGAGGATGACTGTCATCCTTATTTCTGGATGATAGTACGACCCATATTGAATTTCTGACATACTACTACATGTTGTCCCTGAAGAAAGAGATGGTTGCGCGTAGGTCGCTATCTCACTGTACCAGGAGGTCGTGAATTAGCATTTTTCTTTTCCTTTTTAACACTGACAGAGACACTCATATACTCATTCTATGAACGCACCCATGCTTATAAATGATGCAACAATTAATTTATGGTTGTGTACATCACTCGATGCAAAGGCTGGGGTTTTTCCTCTTTTTGAAAAAAGAAAAATATATACATACTACATCATATGTGCCCTACTCCACGAGGGCGTAACTCTCTCTCTCTCTCTCTCTCTCTCTTGAAGGTTGGATGCTTCGTACAAACACAAGTTATTGCGCCGGGCTGGGAAAATTCAGGGCAAAACTCTAAAATGAGGCCCATTTCCCTAGAAAAATAAAACTATAATCAACTTATATGCAATTCCTTTATGATATCAAATTAAATACTCTAATTTTAATTTTTGTTCTCATGTTTCTAGTACCCATATTCATATTTGCTAGAGAACATAACTTGGATCTTGAAATGCCAGACATCTAGAGCAATTATTTGTAAGTATACAAATGGTGAAAAAGAACAAAATTCAAGGGATACACATCAAACAGCTAGCAGCAAAATATTAGTAGAACTGAGACCGTGGAACTCACGGACGTCAAACTTAGCGTCATCAAATGTTCATGTACGAGGCGCGAGGGACTAATGGAGAGGCAAGACGCCATCACAACTAGATTGACTAGATGATCGCGAGGACGAAGACGACACGCCCTTGATTAGTAGTTGTGAGCTCATCAACTATCTCTCTGGCTTAGGATTATTGCCACCACACAATAGAGAAAATTCAATCATGCAATTGACAACCTAATTAACCGATAAGCTATTCTTACCTTGGCACATTCACAACATACAACCAATTGATCACTCATGTTGTGGTGGGATTTGATCACAAGTACTTTTTCTTTCCGATCATAAGTATTTTTGCTCGTACCTGAAAACAGAGCAGTGCATGAACAATGTAAACAATGTTTCCTAGTTCTACCTTTCTGGTTAGCCTGTTCTTCGATAGATAGAGTACCATATGCATAGCAGTGTATGCCCAAGCATTGCACCATGGAACTCCACAGTGTCTCTATCGTCAAGTCATGGCGCATTGTATATAACTTTTCTTCTAGGTGCCTCCCATTCATAAAGCATAAGCATCGACAATGCTTGTTCGTCCACTATCCTTTGGCAGCAGGCTGTTCTACTTTGGCAATCGGCAGGACTTGATTTCATTAACAAGGTGAGCTACTGAGGGAAACAAAGTTGTGCGTGTCTATATATGTAGGACATCATGCAGGGTGGTCGGGAAAAAGGAGGCAGTATGAGTAACTACTCACTAAACTAAGTGTGCTATAGGGAAAGACAGTCGATGAGCCTTCCAAGGTACAGAAAACTCATATTTTGGGGTCAACCAACTTAACCGGAAACATTGCAAACTCGTAGTGCCTAGTAGCTAAAGATGCAAAGGCACCTGAATGCGCATGTGGCATTACTGGTCCTCTAATAGTCCTTCCATCTGCAGGCGTTAAAGCCATTGGCATCTGAATCCTTGGCCTTGCTCGCTCTCGGATCTCAATTGATATATCATCGAAGTTCAAAGCAAGTATCCAACAAATATAGGTGCAAAGTTAACTATGTGACCTTCGGCACATGAACTTTTCATCCTGATGTCTTCCACCCACAAAGCTTCGACATCTGCAATGCTTGTTTGTTAACGACTTTGGCAATAGGGTGTTCTATGAGAGGGTGTCCTAGCTATAGACTTGAGAGATGTGTGTGTATATATGTATAGACCACCATTGTACCATCCACGGCAGTCTGACAGAAAACGACAATACTAATTGCTTATCATTAGACTTTATAATATATACGACATGGGAAGATGACCGAGGAGCCTGTCAGCTGTGGAAGAACACTCTTATTGTCTATTACTACCTCTGACTAGATTTATTAATCACAGTCGTATTTTAGATCATAGTTTGACCCATATTTGATTAGGAAAATGTTAGTGCATGTAACTAAGAATTACATTGCTTGATTCGTGTTTCAATATAGTTTCACTATTTTTCTTATGTATAATATATATATTATTAGTTAAAATTATAGTCAAAATATGAACCAAAATATAAAGGAGACCGAAATGAGCATCTGACTGTAGTGCTCCTCTGTTCGCCTAACAACAGAAATTGATGACAATGGCATCATGACATCTAAATACTAGGCTACGGCGTTGTCAGATCTGATTGACGTACAATCAAACTTGAAAGCAACATATCCACGTGGAAAGATATCTATATGGCGGGGCATTCAACCCAGCTTGACTTTGATTAAATACTAAATATTTCTGCACAGAGGAAGTAGTGAATTGGCGGGTGGTTTAAACAACTGTCAGGCAATCGAGACTAGATAATAAACTTGAGGGAGGCACCCACATACGGATATAAAAAGACCTATACAGGGTGAGCGTGAAACTTCAAGGGGAGACTCGCGTTCACACGTGGACAACCTAACGTGAGGCAGCTGGCATACACTGATTTGATGCACAATCCACAATACTTAAATTGATTTTATGCATCATAATCTGAAGGGCCAAATCCGTGCAAGAGATTGTGTCATTCTTTTGGCAACTTGGAATTGCGGGAATGAGTGCGTTTTGAGCAGATCATCTATTCCAAAAATATTGCAGGTTATCTTCAGAGCTATTTGATCATCACTACAACATGTGGATGCGCAAGAGCCTATGACCTTTGGGTTCGGCCGCCTGAAAACGGTTGCACGGGGTTTGTTTACCAGTTTAGCTTGTGTGCTAGTAGCATATGTGGACGAATTGTATAATCTTGTTTCCGTCCAACATTGTCGTGCTTTGTCATAAACTATTTTATTCATTGTCTGGGCACTCTTTTCTTTAATAAAAGGGTTGTGTGCACCATATGATGCAGAGGTCAGGGTGATCCCTTTTCTCAAAAGAAAAAAAAGCATAATGCAAGTTTGGAAATCAAGCTCGCATATATGTCAAGAATTGGCTCTTAGAATGGAGGATGGTCTCCCTGATTTATAGGAAAATGGGGGTAGGTTAGGAGATTACAAGTTTTCCCTTCGGGCTAC
The DNA here is from genome assembly GCA_963921465.1 of Triticum timopheevii. Lineage (NCBI taxonomy): Eukaryota > Viridiplantae > Streptophyta > Magnoliopsida > Poales > Poaceae > Triticum > Triticum timopheevii. Next base: position 541,907,571 of record OY997270.1, on the reverse strand, counting down.
AACAAACACCGAGGGGTAATGCTGGAGTCTCTGAGTGCAAAATGCACTGTACAAATAGTTGACAATACATGGTCGTGCATGCCGTATAAATGAATTTCACCATCTTATTTTCAAACAGTGACTCTGGTCTATATGCGTGGTGGTAGCTGGTGAGTAATTTGAGCGTTTATTAGAATTAGCCGAAGTGTTCATCAGAATTAAAGGAATTAAGGTGTTTCATAAGGAAATGGATGGTAGTAGCTGGTGAGTAATTTGAGCGTTTATTAGAATTAGCCGAAGTGTTCATCAGAATTAAAGGAATTAAGGTGTTTCATACGGAAATGGATGGTAGTAGCTGGTGAGTAATTTGAGCGTTTATTAGAATTAGCCAAAGTGTTCTTCAGAATTAAAGGAATTAAGGTGTTTCATACGGAAATGGCCAGCAATGTGAATAAGGTCATCATTATGACCTAGCTATGTACGGTGTTTGTTTGCAAGTTTGGTACCTAAAGATCTGTTTTCAAGTTCCCACGAGACTAGCTAAGCCACCAACAATCACCATCAGGGGCGGATCCAGCCCAGCCCAGCGCCCCGGGCCCCCTTCGTGGACTACAGTACTTTTGCTACAGTATTTGCTACAGTATACAAAGGAACTGGGCCTCACGCCCCGGGCCTGGGCCCCCCGGGCCTGGGGCCTAGATCCGCCACTGATCACCATATATACCATCGCTTTTGGTAATATATACTACGCCAACTACCTCATATATAAGCATAGTACTATTCCGTCAGACCGTCAGTCGCTTGCCCTCTCTCTATATATAGCTTTTTAAAGGTCGATTGTTTGGTAGAAACAAGTTACAAGAACCGAACTATGTCTAGGTTGTGTTCATGGCACATATAGCTTGTTTACACTACCGGAAACAATGAAATCATGAGTTTTGAGAATACGATGCATCGGGATAAATTCTCCGACTCTCCCATCTCCCAGTAAACAATTCATTATGCTCATTGTGACATTCCCTTCGTATTAGCTACATGATTGGCAGAATATTTATGTGAGAGATCTGATTAGTGATTGGTGTACTCTGTTTTTTTTTTCCAAGCATGCTAGCTATGGTGAAGCTACAGCCTCATCTGATGCGCTAGCTGCGGAGTGCACGAAGGAGGCAGGGCCCTATAGTGCATATGGATCGTGCCACATCGTCAAGTTAGGATCCAACAGTGCAGACGAAAGCCCAGCAAAGTTGAAGATGTGTTGGGTGTGTGTGCACGAGTGGCCTTGCGTCTATTATGGGAGGCTGATGTTTAGAACCATAGTACCACAGCGGTTGCAGCCAAGTTGAAGATGTATTGGGGTGTATGTGCACCCGCTGCAGCCCGTGTGGGACTCTTGTCCCGTGCCAGCTGAGATTTTCCTCGGCTGCAAGAAGACACAGGAAGTTGAGATGTTTATACAGAACGGAAATCAAATAACAAATTGCAGTTTTTATGTACTAATTGTTTCAAGTTGGACTAAAATCACACATATATGTTCCCATCTTCTAAAATAACAAACTATGGCCGTATGTATCCAGCTGTGAGAGAACAAATTTAGTATCTGCACATGAACAAAAAATTGCATGTGGATGAACAGTAGCAAATGTATATGCATGAACCAAATATGGTTTTGGGAAATTAATTTTCAGTACGGACGTAAACTTTGGTACTGAAGCAAGGACAAATATCTGTATGTGTGAACAAAAACAAAAGTTGGCCTGAACCAATGTATGGTTAAGGGAAAAGTCCGCATGAACTAATGTATTGCATTGAAATAATTCATGATGTGATAGTAGAACAATGATGGTTGAATGCTGTTGAACCAACTTCTAAAAATCAAAAAGATGCTCATGGACTAACTACTCCCTCCGTCCAAAAATACTTGTTGGAGAAATGGATGTATCTACATCTTGATACATCCATTTTTTTCGACAAGTATTTCCGAATGGAGGGAGCATTACAATGTTAGAGCATCTTCAGCCGCGCCCCCAACACGGCCCCCCAGGCCCTCGCAAAAGCAGCCCTCTCCCCCCTTTCCGCCGATGAGCAAAGCAAAGATGGCCGAGAGGTTTCCAGGCGATGGCGCGGCGGCGAACGGTTTCGGCCACCGCCACCTCCAAGAGCCGGAGGCGTGCCTCTGAAAGCACAAGTGCTCCCTGGGTGGTTTTGGCAATTAATGTCAACATATCTCTTGTTGGACTAACACTTTTACCTAGTATATTTCAGACAAGTTCAACAATAGAGTGGCATGGACTAAAGGATGTTGAACCCCTTCAAGATTATAAGGACAAAGGATTGGCTCAAGCTTCAAGATCAAGACTCTACATTTTTTATTTTAGTGATCCAAGATCACATTGAGTCTATAGGAAAAGCCAATACTATCAAGAGGGGATGAGGTGTTGCTTAATGGCTTGCTTGCTCAAAGTGCTTACTGATATGCTCCAAAACCCTCAACTACTTTCTCACATCCACATATGTCCTAAACCAAAAGTCTAACTCGGCCCCACCGATTCTTTCTATGCGCCGCCACCGAGTTCAGATGTCATAGCCACTGCCACAAACCCTAGGCAAATCGGTCTCACCGATAGGGATCTCGGTCTCACCAAGATGGGATTGTAATCTCTCTATGTATGTCCATTACCAAAATCGGTCTCACTGAGTTTGAACAATCGGTACTATCTAGATTACAATGCAAACTCTCTGGTTAGCCTATTATCAAAATCGGCCCCACCGAGTTTGTGTAATCGGTCTCACCGAGTTTGCCTGACCAACTCTCTGGTTAGCTTATTACCAAAATTGGTCTCACCGAGTTTGTGTAATCGGTCTTACCAAGATTACGTTATGCCCTAACCCTAACCATATCGGTCCTACCGAGTTGCATGTCGGTCCCACCGAAAATCCTAACGGTCACTAGGTTTACTAAATCGGTCTGACCGAGTTTGTTGATTCGGTCCCACCGAGATTGGTTAATTGTGTGTAACAGTTAGATTTTGTGTCGAGGCTATATATACCCCCCCACCTCCTCTTCATTCATCGAGAGAGCCATCAGAACAAACCTACACTTCCAGCATCCTATTTCTGAGAAAGAACCACCTACTCATGTGTTGAGGCCAAGATATTCCATTCCTACCATATGTATCTTGATCTCTAGCCTTTCCTAAGTTGCTTTCCACTCAAATCTTCTTTCCACCAAATCCAAATCCTATGAGAGAAAGTTGAGTGTTGGGGAGACTATCATTTGAAGCACAAGAGCAAGGAGTTCATCATCAACACACCATTTGTTACTTCTTGGAGAGTGGTGTCTCCTAGATTGGCTAGGTGTCACTTGGGAGCCTCCGACAAGATTGTGGAGTTGAACCAAGGAGTTTGTAAGGGCAAGGAGATCGCCTACTTCGTGAAGATCTGCCGCTAGTGAGGCAAGTCCTTCGTGGGCGACGGCCATGGTGGGATAGACAAGGTTGCTTCTTCGTGGACCCTTCGTGGGTGGAGCCCTCCATGGACTCGCGCAGCCGTTACCCTTCGTGGGTTGAAGTCTCCATCAACGTGGATGTATGATAGCACGACCTATCGGAACCACGACAAAAACATCCATGTCTCCAATTGCGTTTGAATCCTCCAATCCCTTCCCTTTACATTCTTGCAAGTTGCATGCTTTACTTTCCGCTGCTCATATACTCTTTGCATGCTTGCTTGTTATGTATTGTGAGTGTTAAACTTGTACCTAAACTCTACTCCAACTTAAAGAAGTTAAAAACTGCAACTTTGGGCACTTAGTGTCTAATCACCCCCCCCCCTCTAGACACATCTTCTCGATCCTTTCAATTGGTATAAGAGCTTTGGTCTCCATTGCTTTGGTTTAAACACCATTGGAGAAAGATGGATGAGTCTACTATTGGGAGTCTTAGATATAGAGTGCCTATACTTGATGGAGAGTACTTTCATGAGTGAAAAAATGAGATGCTTTTGATTTTTAATCAATATCATTTGAACAAGTACATTGCTAGCCCTTGTGCACCTCATGTTGATCCTATGCATCCTACCCTTGATGAGTCAATTGACATGATTCACAATCTTAGAACTGTTAACCTTATCACTAGAGGCTTGCCTAGAAACTTGATTAGAAACTTGCCTACTCTTGAGTGTGCCTACACTATATGGAAATTTCTTGAGGAACGATTTCCGGACTATTCCTTAAAAAATCTAAATGAAATTCTTCATAAGTCTATTACCTTGAGTAAGATGAATTCCAGTGATCCTATGTTTGGTGATTGTCTATTTGAACTTACAAACCTTATGCGTGCCAAAGGAGATGTTGGAATTATTGGTGATATTATTTCCGAAGCTATAAAAATTCATAAGCAAGATCATTGTCAAGCTCACTCTAACGAATCACCCTCTCTAGGATTTGATCCACCACATGACGATGTTGAACATGGATACTATGATGAGGATGATGATAGTGACTTTGATCTTGATGATGCAATGAGACACTTTGGTCTTATGGCAAATCTTCGGGGATATATGGCAGGAGGAAAAGAATGGGTTCTTGATAGTGGGTGTACCGATCACATGACCGGAGATAAAGACATGTTTCGTGAGCTTGCTGAAAATGATGGTCCTCAAAAGTATGTCACCTTTGGTGACAACTCAAAGGGTAAGGTGGTTGGCCTCGGTAAGGTGGCCATATCACATGATAGCTCCATTCAAAATGTCATGCTCGTTGAATCTCTTGGCTACAACTTACTTTCAGTATCTAGACTTGCTGATTTCGGTTTCAATGTCCTATTCACTGAAGTAGATTGCCAAGTGTTTCGTAGAGACAATCATAAAATGGTATTTACCGGTATACGTAGAGGTGATCTTTACATTGTTGACTTCACTAAAAAGGCTCAACCTAGAACTTGCTTTATTGCTAAATCTTCTAAAGGTTGGTTATGGCATAGACGATTAGGTCATGTTGGTATGCGAAAAATTGACAAGCTTATTAAAGGAAATCATATCCTTGGCGTTAACGATGTCATATTTGATAAGGATAGACTTTGCAGTGCTTGTCAGGCAGGTAAACAGGTTGGAGGAAGCCATCCTGTGAAGAACATCATGACCACAAGAAGGCCACTCGAGCTACTTCACATGGATCTTTTTGGTCCCAATGCTTACAAGAGTCTCAGTGGAATTTCTTTTGGTCTATTTATAGTTGATGATTTTTCAAGATTTACGTGGGTGTTCTTTCCCAATGATAAATCGCAGGTTCAAAAGATCTTCAAAAACTTCGCTAAGAAGGCCCAAAATCAATTTGAAGTGAAGATCAAGAAGGTTCGCAGCGACAATGGAACGGAGTTCAAGAACATAAATGTGGATACCTTTCTTGACGAAGAAGGATTTGACACGAGTTCTCGGCTACGTACACACCTCAACAAAATGGAGTTGTTGAGAGGAAGAACCGGACGCTCATCGAAATGGTGAGAACGATGCTTGATGAGTACAAGACATCGAAGCACTTTTGGGCGGAAGCGGTTGAGATAGCTTGTCATGCAACAAATCGATTGTATCTTCACAAGCTACTCAACAAGACGGCATACGAGCTCCTCACCGGTAACAAACCCCAAGTTGGATACTTTCGAGTATTCGGCTCGAAGTGTTATATTCTTGATAAACATCGTCGTTCTAAATTTGCTCCTAAGTCTCATGAAGGTTTCCTACTTGGTTATGGCTCAAACTCTCACACATACCGTGTCTACAACAATTTCACCCGAAAGGTTGAAGAAACGGTAGATGTGAAGTTTGATGAATCTAACGGCTCGCAAGTAGAGCAATTGCCAATTGATGTAGGAGACAAAGATCCCTCGGAAGCAATCCAAGACTTGTCTATTGGCAAGATTCGTCCAACGGAGGTGAAGGAGAGTACCTCGTCCGTCCAAGTGGAAGCTTCTACCTCACAACAAGGTGAACCGAGAGTTGATACGGAAGCATCCACAAGTGGGACACACCAAGATGAAGAAAACAAGGAAGTGCGTCAAGATGAACGTCAACAACCTCCTTCTCCACCACGACAAGAGAACGCCAACGCCAACAATGAAGAAGGCCAAGAAGAAGAACAAGATGAAGAAGATGTTCAACCAAGACCCAAGCAAAAGCTTTCACGAGTTTGAGCAAGAATTGCTAAAGACCATCCCGTCGAGCAAATCTACAACGATATCCAAACCGGGAGAATCACTCGCTCTAAAACTCGTTTAGCTAACTTTTGTGAACACTATTCATTCATCTCTAGCATTGAACCTATGAAGGTTGAAGAAGCATTGGAAGATCCGGATTGGATAAATGCCATGCATGAAGAGCTACACAACTTTGAGATAAACCAAGTGTGGACATTGGTTGAGAAGCCCGACAACAACCACAACATCATCGGTACCAAATGGGTGTTTCGCAGCAAGCAAGATGAAGACGGACAAGTAGTTAGCAACAAAGCACGTCTCGTCACCCAAGGCTACACACAAGTCAAAGGTATGGACTATGGTGAGACTTATGCTCCCGTTGCTAGACTTGAGTCCATTCACATCTTACTTGCCTATTCTAATCACCATGATATCACCTTGTACCAAATGGACATTAAAAGTGCTTTTTTAAATGGTGAAATAGAGGAGGAAGTTTATGTTAAGCAACCTCCCGGCTTTGTCAATCCTAAGAAACCAAATCATGCTTACAAACTTCACAAAGCTCTTTATGGTCTTAAACAAGCTCCTAGAGCGTGGTATAAATTCTTGACCAAGTTCCTTATTGAAAAAGGCTCTGAAATTGGAAAAATATATTCTACTCTTTTTACTAAAAGGGTCAATGGAGAACTATTTGTGTGCCAAATCTATGTTGATGATATTATATTTGGTTCTACTAACCCTCACTTTAGTGAAAAGTTTGGGAAGCTAATGTCGGAGAAGTTTGAGATGTCTATGATGAGTGAACTCAAATTATTCCTTGGTTTGCAAATCAAGCAAACTAAGGAAGGTACCTTTGTCTCTCAAACAAAGTACACCAAGGAGTTATTTAAGAAGTTCAATATGCAAGAATGCAAAGGTATGACTACACCCATGCCTACTAGTGGACATCTTGACTTGACCAAAGATGGTAAACCGGTTGATCAAAAGGTTTATCGCTCCATGATTGGTTCATTGTTATATCAATGTGCTTCATGTCCCGATATCATGCTAAGTGTGTGCATGTGTGCACGATATCAAGCTGCTCCTAAAGAATGTCACCTTAAGGCCGTGAAAAGGATAGTGAGATACTTAATTCATACACCAAATTTTGGCATTTGGTATCCTAAGAGGGCCTCTTTCGATCTTGTTGGCTACTCCGACTCGGACTATGCCGGTGACAAGGTTGATAGAAAGTCCACTTAGGGTACTTGTCAATTTCTTGGTAGATCTCTTGTGTCTTAGTCTTCCAAGAAACAAAACTCGGTATCTTTATCCACTGCCGAAGCGGAATACATTGCCGCTGGATCATGTTGTGCTCAATTGCTTTGGATGACCCAAACTCTTAAAGATTATGGGATATACGTGAAACATGTTCCATTACTTTGTGACAATGAAAGTGCTATCAAGATTGCTCACAATCCCGTGCAACACTCTCGAACTAAGCATATTGAAGTTCGTCATCATTTCGTTCGAGATCATGTTGCTAAGGGTGACATTAAACTTAAGCATGTTCGCACCGAAAAACAATTAGCGGATATTTTCACTAAACCACTTGATGAGAAAGTGTTTTGCAGGTTAAGAGGTGAATTGAACATCATTGATGCTTCAAACTTGGAGTAGAAACTCCATTGGATACATGCAAGACATGAGCTTATGACTAATCCTTGATATTTCTCTTATGATGATAATCTTATGTCTTGGATATATTTGCACCTTGCATGTTATCTAACCCATGTAGGTACTTGGTTGAATCGGATTCCATGAGATTGTAACCTACTCATATCTTGAGCAATCTCTACATCACCAAGTCTCTACACAACGGTGGTTGAAGACAAGGAAGCACGGAACCATTCAAACATATCCTTTGACAAATTCTATGTTGAGTTTCATAATTGTCATTTTGGACACACAAGTGCTCTTCCTTGCAAAAACTAACCCATGTAGGTAGATGAACTCAAATTCCAAGTGGTGCTCCCAACTCTTGATGAGCTACATCAACCTTGAGCAACCCACACAAGTTCAACTACATGATCAACACCACCACCTAAGGTATGTTATTCACATCTTAGAGAAGCTTTACTCCAAGTCATGAGTCAAAGCAACTCGACAAGATGTGAATACATCTAGATGCTTAAATGATAAATGGTAACCCCATTTTGAGCTTAAACGATGAGTATGACCTATGATCAAGTGATCTCACTTGACTCCTAAGTCAATATACTCTAACATAGGTGACTTTGTCGCCGACAAACTCTAGATGAAGTTCTCTTGTGTTCTTTTTTCTGTGCTCTTGCATTTTTCTCATGCATGTTTGTTTCCCCTTTCAAAAAAAAACTTCATCTAGATTTCTTTATTTTCTATTTGTTCTACATTTCCTGCATCCAATTCTTTGCAAATCTTTTAGTTAATTTCTTGCAAATCCTTGTGAGATCTTACTTGTCTAGTGAGCTGAGGTGACAAGTGTTTTCTCTGCGATGAACTCAGTCTCACCGGTTTGTTGTTTTCGGTCCAACCGAATCCTTTCGGTGCAACCGAAGCATACCACTCGGTACCACCGATTTCACTACAGGAAAAACATCTTTCCACTCGTTCTTGTTTTACGTCCAACTCCACTCAATGAATCTTGTCCTCTACAAGCATCACATTTTTATTAGTGCTTTGTGTTGTGACTCAAGGACCAAACCCATTCACGACAAATTCCAGAAGGCCCTTCTTGGAAATTGATGTCAAAGGGGGAGAGAGAGATCACATCAAAGCTTATCACCTCCAAAAGGGGAGAGAGAGATCTCCAGGGGGAGAGAATACTCAAGAAGAGAGTAATCCTCAAGGATCCCAGATGCTTGGTGTTCAAGAGGAGAGATGACACATGTCTTCTTGAGGGGGAAAGAAAGACATGTTCATATGTGCTTATTTGCATTAGCTCTGATTTTGCTTTTTGCTCTGATTTTCTGTTCCCTATCTTCTCCCAGTATCCCATGCTAGATTCAGGGGGAGCATGACATCTAAGGGAAAGAAATTCCTTAAATTCATTGCACATCTTTACCTTTGGGGACATGTCTACATCAAATGTGGTACTTAGTACTCACTCTCTACATGTCATCCTAGTCTTGGTATTCTTGTGGTTTCTTCTGTTTGCTCTGGCTAGCAGGTGTATATGTGTTATCTAACCTTGTTTACGCAGGTTCATTCCATCCTAAGCCAACTCAAGACCACAAGGTAAGTATATGCATCACAGTCATGTGTATGAGGAATTCTTGCTGATGTGCATATTGTTTGCAAGGACTCATGAGCATGAAGGTACATTTCCCACATACACATCTGTTGCTATCTTTTGCTCTGATGCATATGGCCAAGATACATGTAACACATTGCTTGCTCTGTCATGTTCATGCATTCACATGCCTCTATATTCCATATTCACATGATTCCATACATGTAGGGGGAGCCTATGCTTGCTACATGTCTTTCCAACGTTTTACTTAATATTCTCTATATATTTATATAAAGCTTTGATGTATGTTGTCATCAATTACCAAAAAGGGGGAGATTGAAAGTACAAGTGCTCCCTGGGTGGTTTTGGTAATTAATGTCAACATATCTCTTGTTGGACTAACACTTTTACCTAGTATATTTCAGACAAGTTCAACAATGGAGTGGCATGGACTAAAGGATGTGGAACCCCTTCAAGATGCTAAGGACAAAGGATTGGCTCAAGCTACAAGATCAAGACTCTACATTTTCTATTTTAGTGATCCAAGATCACATTGAGTCTATAGGAAAAGCCAATACTATCAAGAGGGGATGAGGTGTTGCTTAATGGCTTGCTTGCTCAAAGTGCTTAGTGATATGCTCCAAAACCCTCAACTACTTTCTCACATCCACATATGTCCTAAACCAAAAGTCTAACTCAGCCCTACCGATTCTTTCTATCTGGCGCCACCGAGTTTAGATGTCATAGCCACTGCCACAAACCCTAGGCAAATCGGTCTCACCGATAGGGATCTCGGTCTCACCGAGATGAGATTGTAATCTCTTTGTGTATGCCCATTACCAAAATCGGTCTCACCGAGTTTGAGCAATCGGTACTACCGAGATTACAATGCAAACTCTCTGGTTAGCCTATTACCAAAATCGGTCTCACCGAGTATGTGTAATCGGTCTCATCGAGTTTGCCTAACCAACTCTCTGGTTAGCTTATTACCAAAATCGGTCTCACCGAGTTTGTGTAATCGGTCTCACCGAGATTACGTTATGCCCTAACCCTAACCATATCGGTCCTACCGAGTTGCATGTCGGTCCCACCGAAAATCCTAACGGTCACTAGGTTTACTAAATCGGTCTGACCGAGTTTGTTGATTCGGTCCCACCGAGATTGGTTAATTGTGTGTAACGGTTAGATTTTGTGTGGAGGCTATATATACCCCTCCACCTCCTCTTCATTCGTGGAGAGAGCCATCAGAACAAACCTACACTTCCAGCATCCTATTTCCGAGAAAGAACCACCTACTCATGTGTTGAGGCCAAGATATTCCATTCCTACCATATGTATCTTGATCTCTAGCCTTCCCCAAGTTGCTTTCCACTCAAATCTTCTTTTCACCAAATCCAAATCCTGTGAGAGAGAGTTCAATGTTGGGGAGACTATCATTTGAAGCACAAGAGCAAGGAGTTCATCATCAACACACCATTTTGTTACTTCTTGAAGAGTGGTGTCTCCTAGATTGGCTAGGTGTCACTTGGGAGCCTCCGACAAGATTGTGGAGTTGAACCAAGGAGTTTGTAAGGGCAAGGAGATCGCCTACTTCGTGAAGATCTACCGCTAGTGAGGCAAGTCCTTCGTGGGCGACGGACATGGTGGGATAGGCAAGGTTGCTTCTTCATGGACCCTTCGTGGGTGGAGCCCTCCGTGGACTCACGGCAGCCGTTACCCTTCGTGGGTTGAAGTCTCCATCAACGTGGATGTACGATAGCACCACCTATCGGAACCACGACAAAAACATCCGTGTCTCCAATTGCGTTTGAATCCTCCAATCCCTTCCCTTTACATTCTTGCAAGTTGCATGCTTTATTTTCCGCTGCTCATATACTCTTTGCATGCTTGCTTGTTATGTATTGTGAGTGTTAAACTTGTACCTAAACTCCACTCCAACTTAAAGAAGTTAAAAACTGCAACTTTGGGCACTTGGTGTCTAATCACCCCCCTCCCCCTCTAGACACCTCTTCTCGATCCTTTCAGCCTCCTCTAGGAGGCCGAGTACCCAGCGCCCCCTGACATGCGCGTGTTGAGAGCGTGGAGGCTGAGCGCCGGCGGCATCCCAGTGCCACCGGTGCCCCAAGGGGCGGCACGGCGGGCGGAGATCGCCTGCATCCGCTCCTCCCTGACGGAGGAACAGCGGAACGAGCCGAGGTACAAGCCCGACAGTGAAACGTTGTGGACGATGTACTTCGAGCGCCTCCGCGAGGAGCAGATCGCCTCCGTCAACGGCGTCATTCCCCGCGGCCGCCTCAACGCCGAAGGACGGCGCGAGTGGTGGGGCGTCCCCGACCGCACCCTCGAGGCCGTCCTCGACCACATTGAGATCGGCAACGTGTCACGCCTCGAGTACCCGACGCGGCCGTCCTTCTCTCGCCGCCACGGCACCTCCTGGATGCCACGGCGAATGGAGCCGACGCCCTCGTCGTCGGTCTTCGGCTCTTCGGCTCTCCGTCCCGTCAAGCCAGAGTCGGAGGAGACACTGCAGCGGCACCCTCATCATCAACGAGGGTGCCCGCCCCTCCCCGAGCTCCCTTCGCCTGGTCCGGCCGAAGCCCGAGCCGGGCCTACTCCCCGTGAAGCCGGAGCACGCCAACATGATGGCCCCCGACGACGAGGCTGCCCTAAAATGGGCGAAGGAGGACTACGTCCGCGAGCAGGTGTGCCGCCAGCGCCAGGCGTACGCGGAGCTCCAGGCCCGGCGATAGGCCCGGTGACGCGGCCACGAGGAGGGCGGCGTCATAGTCTTCGACAGGGATGAGGAGGACGAGGCCGGGCCGTCTAGTGCCCGGCCGCGCGTCGGCGACCCTGGGCAGGGTTGCAGCTGGGACGGTGGCGGCTCCGGCGGGGCGCGCGACGACGACGACGACGGCGGCGACTACACCCGCCTCTACAGGCTTCTCGACATGTAGATGGCGGGCGGTGGACGCGGCGTAGTGGCTGGCGTAGTTTTCAAGTTTTTACTTTTTGTACAAATTTCATTGAAATTTCGCCGAGTTTGTACCAGATAGCCGACTTTGCACAAGTTTCTACGTAATTTTGCCGAACTCAGGGCGACCTGATGGGCGAAGACTGGGGATCGAATCGCCCCAAGCGCCAAACTTGCGCCGGTTTGCCCCCAGGCGGCCTTTTTTCGCCGCCCTGGGGGGCCGAACGGCTGGAGATGCTCTTAGAAAGAAGGAAAAAAAACCTAAGCATAACAAAAGCATGCTACTGCACAAAAGGAAAGAAAATGATGAGAGGGCATTTATTCATGTCAACCGTTCTTGTAATGAGGCAACATATGTTCTCCCTGAATTCCGCAGAGCTTAATGTTTCGTTCGGCTGGTTTTAATGAGCTCCCAGATGTACTCCATCCCTCCGGAAAATTTTGTCCCAAGTTTGTCCCTCAAATAGATGTATCTAGCATTAATTTGGTACTAGATACATCCATTTGAAGGACAAGCTGAGTAATCACGAAAATTATTTGCAACAAACCGTTTATCAATGAATGGAAGGGTGCAGCTTCCCATTACGTAAAGAAAATATTTATCTCACTCGTGCACAAGTAAATATCGGTTTACCTCACAACGTGGAACCACTGAAATGTGCAGTCTTTTGCAGGTCTAGCCATAACGTCACCTGATGCGCCAAGAAGCAGATGAGAAGAATCGTCCTGGTGAGCGCAAATGAAACCCAATTAGCAACCACAGGGGGGAGCTACGTACGGTCAAACTATGTTGGTTTTATTTTGGAGCTTTGAAACCGCTCGTTTGCTCGATGGTTTCAGCATAGGTCCAGGTCGAGCGGAGTCATAATGGCACTGCATGTCCAATTGGCACCACCGGAATGATAGGCTATGCCGACGGCTAATGACCGTCGGCATAGGCCCAAACACTGTCGGGATAGGCCTATGCCAACGACATCCATCGGCATAGCCCCGTTGGCAACTTGTACATCTGAGTATCCAAAGCAGGCCATCGGCATAGAAAGGTCGTCGGCATAGACCTCTATGACGACGGTGTCCGTATAGCCGTCAGCACAAAGTCACTGTCGACAATTTCTGCGTGCAACGGCCGTTGACGCTGTCGTCGTTAAGCCGTCGCCTACCAGATGCCGCCACATGTCCACGATATGACGATGGCGAGACCGTCGGCGTATCTAGGTCACATGGCAGCTCGTGAATTGCCCTGGTGCACGTGTAGGCCGAAAGCCCCACCATTGGCATAGACCGCATCTATGCCGACGGCCCCACCGTCGACATATAGTCGCCACGTGTCAGTTATTGGTAACTTCTGGTGCACAGTTATGCCGATGGTCAGGCCGTCGGCATAGATGCGGTCTTTGCCGACGGTGGGGCCGTCGTCCTACACATGCACCCGGAGTTACCAGTAGCCAACACGTGGCTTCTATGCCGATGGTGTGGTCGTCGGCATACATGGAAATCTATGCCGATGGCCATACCATCGGCATAGACGCCACTTGTCAGCTACTGGTAACCCGACAGTTATTTATGCATTAATAGAATAGCATTTTAACAACATCTCAAATTGCAAGATGTGCTTCATAGAATTATTTACTAGATTAGCAATACCAAATAAATTCATCCACTTAAAGTTCTACAATCAAAGTATTAGCAATGTTAAATCCTAATGAACAAGTTACTATGAAATCATCAACAAGACAATCTATCTAACTATCATCTATCTATCAATCATCTATGTAACTACCATCTATCTATCTAACTATCAAATTAATCACTATTATCCTTTGAAAGATCATGAACAAAAAAAGGATGCCCAAGGGAGAGGAATCAGGCCGAACCGAACAGGGAGGAGGAGCTACTGCGCCGTACATGGAGCATGAGGGGGAAGGCAGAGCGTGGCGGCGTAGCTTCGGGCTGGTGGTGCCTGCTCTAGGGAGTGAGGAGAGGAGGTCCTGGTGGTGGCTGCTCCGGGTGGGAGGGAGCGCGATGGCGGCTCCGGGCAGAAGGTCCTCCCCCACCACCACCGAGTGGCGGAGGCGACCAACACACGGGCCGGGAGGCATTGGCTCGCCGGAGGCGACTGAGATGGCCCTAAACCCCAGCGCGGGCAGCGGCTGAGGCGGGCCCGAACCCCAGCGCGGGCGACAGCGGAGGCAGGCCCGAACCCTAGCGCGGGCGACGACAGAGGCGGCCCCAAACCCTAGGGTGGGCGGCGGTGAAGACGGCGCAGGTGGGGATCGAAGGGAGGGAGGTGACAGCGCGCGTGAGACAGAGAATGAGTGGAGGGGGGTGGTTCCCGAATGGATAAGATCGATCTATGCCGACGGAACACGTGTTCATCTATGCTAACGGCTAAGCCGTCGGCAAAGATATTTCATTTCTTTCATTGCATTGTTTTATTAAACATCAACTTTTAAGTCTCCTAGCAATTTTTTAAATATCCACTAGCGTTCCTACCATCGGAAGACCACCGATCGGCCTAACCCTTTCTAGATTGACCGGTAGATCTACCGGTTTGACTTTCACCAGACGTTCAGTTGTCCGCGAACACCGTCGGCATAGCCTGCCATAGGCGACCTTTTTTTTTTTGAGGGACTACCATAGGCGACCTTGATATATGGATAGGCCAAAAAGCACATATGTCCGCTTGCAGTTCCGGCAGACTCATTGCCTCTTGGAAGTCATCTCTGACTTATCGCGGCGCCACGCACGATCACGCGGCGTCGTGCAGGTGTCCAGTTGTCCGCGCACGGGTGGTGACATGGCGACACACGGATGGAACCGGACGTACGTGCATGAGTTTTTCCTTCGGCGGCTATATGAATCGGCACACGGTGTACGCGACCAGGTCGTACGTGTTGTAGATGTCTTCCGCCTCTAGCTGCGGTCGAATGCAGGACCTGAGAGTGTGAGATGCGTGTGCGTTTGTGGGCGTGGTCGACAATCGTGCATGGAGAGATTAGCTGTGGACTTGGGTGGACGTCACTGTGACGAGATGACTGCGATCCCCAAGGCACATGACTGGACGAGTATGATAGGTGGCTATCGGACTGACACTATCGTCTTGTTACCTTCCAGGTAAGTTTTTCTAGCAACCCTAAGGCTATCGTTGGTTCATTTTTTGTGCAACGGCTTGGAAGCTGGAACATAGGGGGAACATGAAGATGTGCAGTAATGTATCTTCTCTTAATGTCTCTCATCTATTTTTTAGACGGGTACAAACAGCGCCCAAATTTAAATTAATAAAGCCAATGGAGGCCAAGCAAGATCGTTTAAGGTCTTACAAACCGAACTGATAGAAGCTCCCGTAAAACAGGCAAAAAAATAAAGCAGATGTACACAGCGCAAACGGTACTAAATAACTAGGTTACGCAACTGGATTGGCTCAAGCGTCCCTGTGAGTGGCGTGAAGCTGCTTGATCTTGAGAAGGTTAGCCGTCATCGCGTCACAGTCCTTCCTCTTCCCTAGAGGCTGCCAGTGCTGAAAAACATAAATTATTCAACAACATAGTTAGCAGGATGAGACGGAATAGATCCGTCAACGGCCAATCTATTTCGAGTTGTCCAAAGCCCCCAAGCTAAGGCATCGAAAGTTCTCCAAGATAGCATGCGATGTTGGCCGCGAGTAGTATTTAGGAGCGTGAGAATATCAACCATGGAATTAGGGTTCGGTTTGCACCCGAAACAATCACGAACGCAACTCCAATCAAAAGAAAATTGGCAGAGGGACAACGAAAAAGGATGTGGCTGGCGTCTTCCAGCGCACTGCAGAGAGCGCAGCAGCTGTTGTCCGGACCAAGGCAATTCTGTAGGTCGGCAGATGGTCAAGGGCCGCCTGTCAAAGGAAGATATAAACTAGTTGGAACATTGTGAGGAGACTTTGCAGAATGGTTGTCTTAATACACTTGTTTCATTGGTTTGACAAGCTTCCTGTAATTTGCATGATTGAAATAATGTAGAAGTATGACAGTTATTTCTTACACGTTTTGCAACTATGGTTTGCGTGACCTCGCAAACATACTCCCCCAGTTATAAAATTTATTTCCTTTTTTATCTCTTATTTGCACTCTAAGAATTTCCCTCATGAATCTTTACAGTATTGAGTATAATACCCTGCAACTATGCGCGCCAGATATCTAGTTACTCCATAAAGAGAAAAGTATATTTTTCGTCCCTCAACTCTCTCGATAGTATAGAAATGATCTCCCAACTCCAAAACCAGCAAATCTAGGTCCCTTAACTTCTCAAACCAGATAAGTTTAGTCCCTCATACCGTTTTTTGTGGTTTTCATCCTAGTGGACCCGGTTTTGACTAAAACTTGACAAGTCATTGGGGTTTGACTGCCACGTTACGGAGCTGCGATGGCACCCCACGCTGTGTGTGTGCTCCGCTGTGGTGGCACTACATGCAGGGCATGGTGGCCTGGCTAATGGGATGCTGGACTTTCGCCATGCTCGCCGTTCAAGTCATGCGGCCGGCAGCGGCAGGGGTGCATGCGCCGTGGCGGTTTTGGTTGACGTACAGAGCAAAGTGGCTTTGGATTCTCACGTGAAAAGCTAGCTAACTCATCTGGCTAGACACGCACGTACTTGACGCTGTTCCCTTTGATTTGTACCGGCTAGAACACGCGAGTAATACACGTGTTCATGGTGCACGGAGTTGCGGATGAGCCACGGTGGTGACCCTCGACACGCTTGCTGAAGGAGTTAGAATGAAGGCCCCATGAGTCTGCACGGACTAGCGGTGAGAAGGCAACGAGCAGCATAGGTACGCGACGGCGAACATCGGCCGGACAATGACGGTCCTGGTCATGCTCCACGCGGGTCATGGCGACATGGTGTTGAAGTGGAAAGTGATGTGGCAGTCAAACCCGAATGACATGTCAAATTTTTAGTCAAAACCGTATCCACATCGGATGAAAACCACCAAAAGTGGTATGAGGGACTAAACTTATCTGGTTTGAGAAGTTGAGGGACCAAGGTTTACCGGTTTTGAAGTTTAGGGACAATTTCTATACTTTGGAAAGAGTAGAGGGACCAAAAATATATTTATCCCCACCATAAATGTGTGTGGTCTATTTACCCCCAAAAAGCTAGTCCCTAAGAATTCTTTGACAAAGGTATATGCAAAACCCCACGATCGCACAACTAAAGTGCCACTCCTAGCACTTGCTGGCTCGACACGTTGTCCCCCTCAACAACAGCAGCGATGCTACATCTACAGGGGTTTTACTGGAGTTTTACAGGCTAGGCTGAGGTGGGGTGTGTTGATTGGTTGTTAAGATGAAGCGGACCCCACCCTGAAAATCAGGGGGGGAGAGATTAGTGAGGGGAGAGGGTTAGTCTGTTAATTCTTGTAAAGGTTTCCCGTATGTCTAGCATTTTTGCAACAACAGAGGGGTCGCAAAGCGGGGAAGTTCTCAAGACGTCTTAGTAGCTGGAAGTTGGAACACAGGGCAAACGTGAAGATGCACAGTCTTGCACCTGCTCTTAAAGTCTCTCCTGCTCAATGAAACGTGTAGTGTGATATGCACATCCTCCACTCACACACGCCAATCTTGTCCTTTACCTGTCATGGTCTACACAGGGTTGTTGATGGTTCAATGCATATATGTGCTACACAGGGTTGTTGATGGTTCAATGCTCCCCATCCATCCATGACGGAGCCCATGTTACTCATCCGTTTCATCCATGTATACATATACTTACAATATTAAAGTTAGCATACAGGTCGTTCATTTCATTTGTTCACAAGTTGTCAAATGATAATAAGAAAATGAGAGATGGTGAGTTGGGATTTATAATTTTTTATATGTCCGAGTTGGGAATGGAAGGCGCCGGGATTACGTAGTTGTCCTAGCAGGATACGAGGGAGTTTCACCACCGACTATCTTGGAGCACCGCGATCCAAATTAGGGGCATTGTCGTAACTGCTTGACAACTAACAACATGTTAAGGCGGACACGAGGGGTTATTGTGATGTGTCGTTTTTTACAAATCTTAGATGCACACAGTGAGTTGGTGGCGAGCGTAACGTTTGCCATTCAAGTCTGTGGATCCCTGGTTTTTTATCTTGTGGACTTGCGCACTCCGGCCGGCGGACGACCTCGAAGACTCAAAGCAATGATGCGGCACACCACTTCACAGTACTTATGTGCTGATTGGAACTAGTGGGGACTCATGAGCTCCACCAATGTATTCCGGCGAGCAGTGAAGGTGCTCCACAAATGTTCCCCATCAAGCAAAATGTAAAATTTCACGCCACAAAAATGAAAAAAAAAGTGAAATTAGAACAGTGAGGATGAGTGATTTGTTGGCATGGGCGATGATCTTGCATGGGAATATTAGCTATGTACTTGGGTGGGCGTCACTATGGCGAGACGGCTGCGATCCCCAAGGCACATGACCGGACGAGTATGATAGGTGGCTATCGGAATGACACTGTCTTCCTGTTACCTTCCACATAAGTTTTTTTAGCAACCCCAAGGCTATCTTTGGTTCATTTTTTGTGCGACGCCTTGGATGTTGGAACATAGGGGGAACGTGAAGATGTGCAATCCTGCATCTTCTCTTGAAGTATCTCATCTTTTTTTAGAAACAGGCATAAGCAGGGCTCGTCTTTATAAATTAATAAAGCCAACAGAGGCCAAGCAACATCTTGTTCATATATTAACCTTGTGATCTTTTCTATATGCACTGCTAAAAATAACAGATGGGACCACCAGAAGATTTGTGGGAGGCGATGTTAACTTGGGTAAAAAGTGTTCCGATGGCCCATTGTTCTCTCCCAGCGATCGAGAAGATTGCAGAGAGGCGGTTCACTGACCTCGCAGTGTGCATCCTTCCGAAGGCGACCCCGGATGAGAGGCTGAGAATCCGACCGGGTACGAGTCCAACCACCATACCCACACCCATTGAGATTGTGCAAGAGAGGCCAAATCTTCAATTCCAGAGCAATCGCCCCGTTGGTCCCGTTCGTTCCATCAAGTACTAATTCATATAGTATGTGCGGCTTCTACTAATGGTTTGCATGTTGAACATCGGCCAACACTCAATTCACTCCAAAAAATCTCGTCAAAACATTAATTATGTGATGAGCGCGACATATATATGTGTGTTAATTATTGTAATGCACTTGTTATATTTTATAACTACTATTTTTCATTAATCTGAAATCATTGTAATGTGGTGTGTGTATGTGGATCAAGGTTCAAACCAGAATTTGTGTATCAAATGCAATCTGATGATATGATCTAGGTACAATATGCTGTAATTCAATCATGTCGGCATGCAACAATAGCGGTGGCAAGTGATAGAAAAGGACCGACACAGCAGTGCGAAAATCCCGTGGTGGGCAACACAGAGTGTTGTGGCGGGCATGGCCTAGAGCCCGCCACTTCTCAGGGCCTAACATTGGCGGGCGGATGCCCGCCACTGATGGCGTTCTAGCAGTGGCGGGAGGTCAGTGGCGGGCAGCCCTGAGACCCGTGCCCACCACCACTGGACTTTTCCCACCCGCCACAGCTAGACATTCCTGCAATAGTGCAAAGTAATATACAAGCTCTATTTTTGGAACATTGTACGGAGACTTTGCAGAATGATTGCCTTGATACACTCGTTTCATTGGTTTGACAAGCTTCCCGTAATTTGCATGATTAAAATAATACAGAAGTATGACAGTTATTTCTTACACATTTTGCAACTATGGTTTGCATGACCTCGCAAACATCCTACCCGAGTTATAAAATTTATTTCCTTTTTTATCTCTTATTTGCACTCTAAGAATTTACCTCATCAACCTTTACAATATATTGCGTATAATACCCTGCAACTATGCGCCGGATATCTAGACTCAATAAATGTGTGTGGTCTATTTACCCCCCAAAACTTAGTCCCTCAGACTTCTTTGACAAAGGTATAGCGGAAACCCCACGACCGCACAAGTAAAGGCCCACTCTTAGCACTTGCTGGCTCGACCCATTGCCCCCTCCATAACAGAGGCGTCGCAAAGCGGGGAAATTCTTGAGACGGTTTGGAAGTTGGAACACAGCGCGAACATGAAGATGTGCAGTCCTGCACCTGCTCTGAAAGTGTCTCCTGCTCAATGGAACTTGCAGTATGATCTGCACATCCTCCACTCACACACATCAATCTTGTCATTTACCTGTCATGGTGTACTCTCTGTGGTACACAAGGTTGTTGAGGATTCAATGCTTCCCTTCCCATCCATAACCGAGCCCATGTCACTAATCAAGTCCATCCATATTACATATCCTTACTATTTTAAACCTGGCATGCAGGTTGATCGTTTCATGTGTTCACAAGTTGTCAAGTGATATAAGAAAATGAGAGATGGTGAGCTAGGAACGGTCAATTTTGATAGGTTTGAATTGGGAATAGAAGGCACCGGGATGAAGTATTTGTCGTAGCAGGATGCTAGGGAGTTTCACCACCGACTATCATGGAGTACAACAATCCAAATTAGGGGCACAGTCCTAATTTCTTGACAACTAACAACATGTTAAGGTGGACGTGGGGGGCTATTATGATGTGCCGTTTTTTATAAATCTTGTATGGCGAGTCGGCGGCGAGCCTGTCATTCGTCATTCAAGTTTGTGGATCACTGGTCTGTCATGCAGGGGAGTTGTGCACTCCGGTCGCTGGCGACCTCAAAGGCTCAAAGAAATGGTCCAGCACACCACATCGCACTACGCATCCTCTGGCTAGAACTAACGGGGCCATGGGAGCTCCACCGATGTACTGCAGCGAGGCGGTGAAGGTTCCGCACAAGACCACAAATGTTCCCCTCCAAGAAAATGTAAATTTTCACGCCACAAAAATGAAAAATGTGAAATTGATCGGAGCCCGGCAATTCTACCGCTGGATGCAAAGAAATAACAACTTTAGGTAGAAGCATGACATAAATTCAAATACTCTGGTGCGACTTATGCGGGGTGGAGGAGTCACAGATGTGTGATTGTTGGGAAAGCGCCTGCTACGTGCAATGAGATCACAGTGGGAATAGTGTTTGCACACGATCTGAAGGGGACATGCACTTTATCAGTACTGCAGACGTGCAAGGATACACATGTGAGTCAAAATTACCCATAGATTGACAAGATAAAATGTCTAAACTAGACCTGGCTAAATCTGATTGGTAGTACTCCGCTGAGTACATGCACAGTACTCCAATAAACAGCGAGTGGTGCTAAGATAAGACTCTCCATGGAGGTAGGCGAAGAAGAGAGCGACTGAGCGAAGGCCCTTTTCCAATCGGCGGGACTGCGGATCCCTGCCTCCTCCGCTCGCTTCGGCGACAGGATGAGGTGGGGATCTCGTTCCTCTGCTTCAGGCGTGTAGATAGATTAGGTTTAGTCCATTCGGGCATCGATATGGAGATGGGTTCATCGCTACTCCGAGAAATAAATCCGCCAATTCCCCACTCTGTTGCTAGTGCTGCTGGTGCTAGCTTGCAGCCTGCATTTTCATCCCACCGATCATCAGACCTCGCGGTAGTTCCGTGTCTTGGTCCTTCGGTGGCAGTGGCGAACTGAAGGGCGATTTTGCTCCATGTATATCCAGGAGTTCATGGCTCCTCTGGTCGGTTGGCGAAGCGGCGTTGCTGACCTCGCCTTGTGAGTGTTGTTGGCTTCTCTTGAACACACACGCACACATATGAAACCTCAAGAAAACACACACACACACGCACACAACCAAGAAAGATGGCCAGTGGCTTTGCCCAGAACACTTCCTTGGTTACACATGAGACTACATTGTTTTTCTGCCCTCACGGCCTCTTTCACATTCATTAGTTCTGGCTTAAATAGCCTGTACAAGAAAGACTTAACGCACCCAATAAACCGGTCACCAAGCAACCACTAAACCCACTAAACCGATGACCTTATCCTTGGGCTGGAATCTCTCCAAAATCCTAACTACTAGGCCAACAACGACGCATGCACCTAACGACTCGGCATAGCCGGCCACTTAGCAACTAATCCATGCATGCACCAACAACCAGCTAGATGCACGTACGCCCCCAGGATCCGCATGACCCATTCACACATACGTGCACAAGCTACATGTCAAGATTAATTCCATCATTTTCCCTCCTAATCTTGACATGGACTTATGGACTAATCTATGTGAATCACTTATACCTTCTTGCCGTACGTGTGTAGCAGCTTCACCGCGTGATGGATGACGCCTTCACAGCGCCACAACTCCATCTCCCCGCCCACAACGCCATCATAGCGACGTACACTCGCACCTTGCCGCAGCATCGCACCGCAACATTTGTTGGCTTCGCAACAACTCTCCATGATGACGATGACATCACACCACCGCCGTTGTGTCCCGCACGTCCACCGCGCACCTGGCGCGCCCGACGAGCCCGACCGCACCAGTGTGTCCTGCACGTCCCGCGCGTACACAATGCGCCCGACGTGCCCGACCACATCACACGCTGTGGACCCGACGCGACAAGCTCGTCGCCATGGTTGCTGCCGCCCGGCGCCACCATGTCCTTCCAGCACGAGCCGCCGCAGATGCCGTGCAACGCGGCCACCTCGCCGGTCGCTGTCGCGCACCGCCGCCGATGCAGCTACCACCGCGTCGCGCCCAGTCGTGCGCCACTCGCTGCCGCTGCCGAAACCCGCAGCTCCATGCGCCGCCATGCCGCGTCTCCGTGCCTCGCGCCACTGCGCCTCCACGGTCGTCGTGTTGAGCCGCCTGTGCCTCTGCGCCACCACGCAGGTCCTCCACGACCTCTTCGCATCCGCGACCACCGCTGCTCGTCGCGCGCGCGTCATCACACTGCATCGCCGCGGACTTGCCGCGCACCGCAGCCGATGCCTCCATGTCCGCCACACGCGCCGCGGACGCCGCCACACGCCATGGCCGCCCCTCGAACCTGGTCGCTCTTATACCAATTGTTGGCTCCGCCTCTCGCAGCGCCTCTTCTTCTTCCTCTCACAACTCTCTCCTCCTGGTGGTTTCTCTTGAACACACAAGGACACATATGAAACCTCAAGAAAACACACACACGCGCGCACACAACCAAAAAAGATGGCCAGTGGCTTTGCCCAGAACACTTCATTGGTCACACGTGAGACTACATTGTTTTTCTGCCCTCACGGCCTCTTTCACATTCATTTGTTCTGGCTTAAATAGCCTGTACAAGAAAGACTTAATGCACCCAATAAACCGGTCACCAAGCAGCCACTAAACCCACTAAACCAATGACCTTATCCTTGGCCTGGAATCTCTCCAGAATCCTAACTTTTTTTTTGAGACAACGTCGTGAAGCTTTATTAATTCGTCACAATGTTTACAGGGACGGATGGTAAATTCCCGGGGTTTCCTAACCAAACATGGCGGCCACCACCGAGGGATAACGCATGCTTCGCTATGTTGTGAGCCTCATAATTAGAGCTCCTATACTCATGACTAAAATTGCAAAAATCAAAAGCAATAGAGTGATCAAGTATCTCATGTACTATTGCACCATAGCTCGCCCGATTTTCCTTGTGTAAGCTTTCAACCACATGCTTGCAATCGGACGCGACTTGAATTCGTCTGAGATATAAGTCGTCTGCCAAAGCAAGTGATTCCCTGATGGCTAGGGCTTCAAGAGTTGGAGAATCTGAAATATTCGGAAAACAGATCGAAGATGCTCCCAAAAACCCTCCGTCTTGATCTCTGCAAATAACGCAAACTGAGCCACCTGCTCTCCTGGAGACGGCAGCATCGACATTGATTTTGGCATTGCCAGCCGTCGGTGCTACCCAGCTAGACGATCTTCGAACTGCAGATGTAGTGTGTGTTGTTAACTTGATATTAATGAACCGCAGCTCGCCCAATTAGTTTGATATGAAGCCGTCCACCGACTGGGGTGATTGAAATATATCCTCATGAATGGCTTTCCTCCTTACTCTCCAAATTGTCCATAGGGTGACAACTAGTCGATCAAACAAATCCTGTTTCAGAGATTCATACAAAGCAAACAGCCACTCTTTAGGGGTCTCCTCAGCCCGCTCAAGCATTCCTTCTACCAGATCATCAGGGGCCAGTGCCCAAATACTTGCTGCCATCGGGCATGATATTAGAGTGTGCTTCCATGTATCAACTGCTCCACATAGCCTACAAGAATCCTCTGTCGCCATGTTCCGGTGCTTCAGTACCGCTCCTGTTGGCATAGACTGCCTCAACAGCCTCCACACGAACATCTTCAGTTTAGAGGGAACTTTGAGATGCCATATCATTGCCCATTTGCTTGTCTCGCTGTGATCGTACGACGTTCCCCCCTCCTCGTACAGCCACGCCTCTCTGCTTTGCTTCGTTCGTAGGATCATGCGGTAAGCCGATCTCACAGAGAAGCCCCCCCCAGCTTTCCTCATGCCAAGCCCAAAAAATCTGCCACCCTTCGCGTGCACAATAGAATTTTGAGTATAGCTTCTGCATCGAAATGAGTGAAAACTGCCCGGACCAGGCCCTCGTTCCAACAAGCTGATGAAGCATTAATGAGTTCTGCCACTCTCTCAGGCGGGTTATGTTGAAGCGAGGTGATCGGGCGCTTAAAAATGTCCCTCAGGATCCAGTTGTCGTGCCATATACTCACGGATTCCCCATCCCCAATTCTGCGTATGATCCCTTGAGCCAAAATGTCCCTTCCGTCCAAAACAGCCCGCCAAATTTGGGATGGATGAGCTCCCAGTGCCGCCTGCAGCAGTGTATAATCCGGGAAGTAGACAGCTTTCAAAATCCTTGCGCTGAGTGAGGAACTGTCTGTTAATGTCCTCCAAGCTTGCCTGGCCAGGAGTGCTAGGTTAAAAACTTCCAAATCCCTAAACCCTAGCCCTCCCAAGTGCTTTGGCATTGTTAGGATATCCCATGCTACCCAACTTGGCTTCCTGTGCCCCCGCTTAGAACCCCAAAAGAACTGTCGGATGGTGGCTGTAATATTGTCACAGAGCCCACGGGGTAGCCAGAAGCAAGACATTGAGAACACCGGAATCGCCTGGGCTACTGACTTGATCAATACTTCCTTTCCCGCCGATGAGAGAAGTTTTTCCATCCACCCCTTTATCTTCTCCCACACCCTATCTCGAAGATATCTGAACGTTCCATTCTTCGAGTGGCCTACATCAGTAGGCATGCCAAGATAGCGCTCGCTCATCGATTCATTGTGAACATGTAAGTTGTTCTTCACAGTTTCCCTCAAAACAGTCGGGCAGCCCTTACTGAAGAATATCAAAGATTTTTCGTTGTTGATCCTTTGTCCAGAAGCATTACAATAAGTATCAAGTAGGTTTGACACCGCGATGGATCCATCCCCACTGGCCTTGAATAGCAACAGGCTATCATCCGCAAACAGGAGATGGTTCACGGTGGGAGCCATGGGAGCCACCTTGATTCCTGTCAAAGACGACTGAGAACTTGATTTAAGGAGGCACGAGAGGCCCTCTGCTGCAATCAAGAATAAGTAGGGGGAGATCGGGTCTCCCTGCCGAATACCTCGGGTAGGATTAAAAGAATCAAGCCTTTCTCCATTAAAACAAACTGAAAAGGAGATAGAAGATATCATACCCATGACTGTATCTATCCAGTTTTGATCAAATCCCAATTTTGTCATTATTCTCTGAGATAATCCCACTCCAATCTGTCATACGCCTTCATCATATCCAATTTTAGGGCGCAAAAACTGTTTGATTTTGCCCTTGACCATTTCATAAAATGCAAGCACTCATAAGCACGTATGATGTTGTCCGTAATTAACCTCCCAGGGACAAAAGCAGATTGCTCTTCAGATATAATATCAGGCAGAATTACTTTTAGTCTGTTTGATATCACCTTAGATGATATCTTGTACAAAACATTGCACAAACTTATCGGACGAAATTGAGCAAGTAGTGTTGGGTTATTTACCTTTGGGATTAGTACCAACACTGTATCATTAATCATTGCCAGGCTCTCTTCACCTCTTACAATTCTGAGAACTATGTTGGTCACTTCATCTCCACATACGTCCCAATGACGTTGGTAAAAGTGAGCTGGAAAACCGTCGGGCCCCGGTGCCTTGGTAGGGAACATCTGAAAAAGAGCAGTTTTAACCTCCTCTTTTGTGTAAGGGGCACACAAACTGGCGTTCATCTCATCTGTCACTTTTCTGGGCACATGATCTAATACTGCTTGCATATTTTGCACCCCCTCGGACTGATATAACGCCTAGTAAAAATCACTCGCTAAGGCTTTCAGCTCTCCCGGGTCTGTTATTTCCACACCCAGAGAGTTCTGTAATGCTTTTATCATGTTCTTCTTCCTACGGAGACTGGCTCGCAGGTGAAAGAACTTGGTGTTTTTATCTCCCGCAGACAGCCACTCCACCCTTGCTCTTTGACGCCACATGATCTCCTCCCGGTGATACATCTCTATCAACCGTTCGTTAATCTTTAGCTCTGCATGAGAAGGTGCAGTCCTCAAGGGATCACTCTTTAATTCCTCGAGCATTTGTTTTAACTTCTTTATCTCTTTTCTGACGTTACCAAAGGTATCTCTGCTCCACCGACCCAAATCCCTTGCGAGGCCTGAAAGCTTGTCTCGCAGCTCATGCACCGTTGTGCAAGGAGGGCTAGCGCCCCATTCCGTTGATAACATGTCCCGAAAACTGTCATGTGTCTCCCACATCGTTTCATACTTAAACATCTTCGGCGCCTGAGCCGTAGTTCCAACGTCCCTTTCTAGCATGATTGGCTCGTGATCAGAAGTGACCCCTGATAAGTGTTTGACGGAGGCGAGCGGGAATCTTGCCAACCATGCTGCATTCGCCAGAGCTCTATCTAGCCTGCATCTGGTATGTGTACCACCCATTACCTTCTTCTCAAAAGTCCAAAAATTTCTTTTGTATCCCAAGTCTATCAACATGCAGACATCTATGGTATCTCGGAAGGCTTGAATCTGAGCATTACTGCGTTGCTCAACTCCATGATGCTCATCCGGACGCAAAACTTCATTAAAATCACCTAGGCATACCCAAGGGAGAGCACTCAAAGTACTTATATTTTTCAGTGTCGTCCACGTCTGGTATCTCAAGTGTGTTTGTGCCTCCCCATAGACGCATGTCATCCGCCACTTCTCTGTGTCATGTTCTTCAACAGAAACATCAAGATGATTAATCAGAGTAACCAAGAATTTCAACTCTAATTGAATTGTTCCAAAACAGACCTATGCCACCACTCCTTCCTTGACTACTAACAGCATAAGCATTATCAAAACCAAGCGTGCCTGCTAAAGCTTTTACCCTTGTTCTTTCTAGCTGAGTTTTGAGAATACACAATAGGGTAGGGGCAAATTGCCTTGCGAAATCGCGAAGCTCCCGAACTGTCGCGGCTTTACCCGCACCACGACAGTTCCAACACAGAATATTCATTGGGCCCGGCGGCGCTCCTCGAAGGAGCCTGCCAAAGATGATACAACCTTGCCAAGATCCACCCTTTTATCCATGTCATCTTCCCCTTCTTCAGTGTTCACCCTGGCTCTTTTCTGTTCCTGAGTGCTACTTGGGCTAGAAGGAACTGGTTGAGTTTGGGGCAGCGCCAACAAGGCCCCTCGATCGCCAGCATATACTTCATGAATGATAGCTTGTTTTATGGGCTGCCCAACCTCGGTGGCCCTCTTTCTATTGGCATCCGCCTCGACCATATCGGCGTCTGCTACATTGCCCACATCATCCCTGTCCTGATCAGAACGAGAACTTGAGGCACGACCAGCTCGGCCTCCCCGTCGGCCTCCTCTGCGTCCACGACCCCCTCCCGGGCCCTGTCCAGCTCGCATAGTCCATGTTGCCTTCAGATCCTTGAAGATCAGCGCTGATGGGGGATGTAAGCCAGTCCCATGTTCCTTATACAGATGGCCCAACATGCCACACACAGCACACCAATCAGGTAGTTTCTCGTATTTGATTCTGTAAATTTGGCGCTTCCCTTCCCTTATCATCGAGACTGCGTTCTTTAGAGCTTTGTTGACATTGATCCGGATCCAGACACGGTGAAAATTTCCAGCAAAATCTTGCGATTGGGGTTCAGCATATAGCACCTTGCCCACCTTTGACGCTAATGATGGCACAAGATGAGCATACAGGGGTGGAATATCATGGATTTGCATCCAGATCTCGATGGTGTCAAGCAAGACTGTTGACGGTTTGGCTAGGCCATCGTATGGCTTCAAAATCACAGCATCCCCCCTGAAGTGCCAAGGCCCATCGCGAGTTACTCTCTCCCAGTCTCCTAGGCATGAAAACTGCACCGTATACAAATTATCTTCCAGTGGTTTAAACTGAACTTCCTAGGCCAGATCCCACGCCGCACGCATGTTCTTGAAGAACCAGTATTGGCTGTAGGTTTTGGCCGTGTGAACTCTTGCAAGTGCTATCCATCTTGCCGCCTCCGCTGGCACCTCATCCTCATCGTAAACCACATCATCCAGATCTTCTTCCCGGAGTCCCAGCTCCTCCATCAGTGCAGCCACATCGTCTGGCTCCATCGGGCCGCCAGCGGCCGACCCCGAAGTTCCATCCGATGCCATGATCCCTTGAAACCCTAACCCGGTCTAAGAAAAGAACCTGGCCTTGCAGGAACCCTAGGCCTCCCCTCCCAAGCCTCGTCCTACGTCAGCGAGCGCAGCAGCGCCCCGATCGGAGGAAAAGGTCGAGGGTTAATGGCGGGTGGCAGGGAAGGGCAGGTCTCAACGGCGGCGATCGTGATCGCCTCCGAGAGGAAAAAACCCTAACGAGAGGGAAGACCACACATGAATCCCTCCAGAATCCTAACTACTAGGCCAACAACGACGCATGCACCTAACGACTCGGCATAGCCCGCCACTTAGCAACTAATCCATGCATGCACCAACAACCAGCTACATGCACGTACGCCCCAGGATCCGCATGACCCATTCACACATACATGCACAAGCTACATGTCAAGGTTAAATCCATCAAGAGTGTAATACCCTTCGGCCTCTGGGTTCCGGGGATGATTCGCCAGCGTTGGCTATAGCCCCGGTATGCTGGTCCTGTGTGACCGAAGATCGAAGACTTCTCATTCGCCATGGTAGTTTTTACAAGGGTAATTGCTTCGGTGAAGGAGCAGCCGCAGTGATGTCACATGCCTACATCGACATGTTTATGGTTGACGGATAGCATGACTGGGCATAGGACCGGTTTGCCAGTTAGCTAGTTGCCAGGCTGTGGCGCTGAGGTGTTGCGTGTGTTAGATGTGATGTATGGGTGAGATATATTTGAGCATCTGCAGACGAAATCCCCAAATTAACCGAAAGGACATACGACCATTGACCGGACCCTCAAAACGTAGGGGTTGTCCGACACCTCATACTCAAGCAATACATGGCAAATATGAGGAGTGCCCGAGCCTGTCAAATCAGGTGCCATATAAGATTTGGCCCACCGCAGACCACCTTTTTCTTTTTTTTTTCTCCCCCCCCCCCACATCAATCACATGCATGTGATCGGGTATGTAGGAAAAAAGTGGGGGACCTAACTATGTGCACAGACAAATAGGGAGTCAAAACACACCTGCCCGGACACTTGGTTAATTTTCCTAGTTCTGTTGTATATGCCCTAAAACAAAGTGTGTGAGTTTGTAGCGGCGGTCTGAATTTGAAAGTAATCGTCTAAAACTCTTTTCAACTTGAGGCTTTCTTTAGCAATTTCATGCGCTCTCTCTCTCTCTCTCTCTCTCTCTCTCTCCCTCTCTCTCTCTCTCTCTCTCTCTTCGAAGGGCCATTGGCCAAATTTTATTAGATAGGATAAGAGAGTACATCAGGGTTACATTCTAAGAGGGCTAGAGCTTCAACCCTGACCTTACACATACATCATGAAGCATCGGACTGCACATACAAATGAATACAGAAGGGACCAGGCTATGCCGCCAAGTCGCTGATACAGCCGGCCGATCTCCACACGTCTATATCTTCCAAGATCAGGTCCCGAACCTAGCGGTGCTCGCCACATTGTCGAATATCCTTGCATTTCTTTCCTTCCAGATCCTCCAATGTAGAAGGATGGCAATTGTATCATAATTACGCCTCATTTGCTTGGGGATCACCGCCCTAGCCTTCAACCACCAGTCTTCCGCGCTGCTGAAGTTGTTATTTGGAATCTGAAAATCAGCTTGTGTTAGCCTAGATAATCTCATTGCATGCAGCGTAGTTTGTTTTTCTGTTTTGTAATAACGCATGCATGGACATGCACGTAGTGGAGAGCTGCACCTCTCCGTAGCTAGTTATCCTCCTGGTCGTGGCCTCTGGTTGATCCTGTCGCTGGATGGAGCGACAGATGCGGATCACAGCAGCCAGGCCAGGAGGTAGTTAGTCCAGTCTTGTAATCTGCCGAAGATGTGGGAATAACAGAACAGAAAAGCTGCGCAAAGTGTGGCAGCACAAAACCTCGCGAGTTCTTCCTCTCCAGCTACCTCTCTCTCTCTCCCTCTGATCCGTTTGATCGGCGACAACATTTTGCATCAGAGTTGTGGTGTTCGATCCCTGCTCCGGTGGTCAGCGGTGTCTGATCCGCCGCGGTCATGTCCGACAGCGACTCAGAGAAGAAGAAGAAGAGTAAGGGCCGGACGAAGTCGCCCTGGAAGTCACCGCCGTCTACAACGCCAGTGGCGCGTCTGACGGGCAGCGGCAGCGACGAGCTCCACATCGTCGAGCGGGTTGTGTGGGAGAGCGAGACCTCTTCGTCATCCATGGTCCTCACCCGCACAAACTACATGGAGTGGTCCCTCATAATGCAGGTCAAGCTGCAGGTAGCCCGTGTCTAGTCTGCGGTGACTGAAGACGTCGCCGATGAGCACGACGATCGGCGCGCGATGCAGATCATCCTCACCGGCGTGCCATCGGAGATGATCCGTGTCCTGGCGGCCAAGGACACGGCCAAGAAGGCATGAGAGACAATCAAAACTCTCCTGATGGGGAGCGAGCGCACACGCGAAGCCAAAGCCCAAGTACGCCACCGAGAATTCGAGGATCTCCGCTTCAAAGACGGCGAGTCCGTCGAAGATTTCGCGTTGCGGCTCTCCGTTCTTGTCGCCGATCTCGAGCTGTACGGCGACCCGGTCACAGAGCACAAGGCCGTCCAGAAATTCCTTCGTGTTGTGCCGCGGAAGTACCGGCAGATGGCGATGGCGATCATGTCCCCCATCGACCTCAAGATCATGACAATCGAAGAGCTCACCGGGCGTCTGTCAGCGTGTGAAGATCACTACGATTTGGACGACACGACGCAGTCCGGCGCGCACCTCATGTACACCTCTGCAGAGCGGGACGCGCGCGAGCGGCAACTCAGCTCCGGCGGATCGTCATCAGGCGGAAACAACAAGAACAAGTCGCCCGGGAAGAACAAATTCCAGGGCAACGGCAAGGCCGCGCCGCCGAGTGCGGGCGCGAGAAGATCCGGCGGTTCTGGCGGAAAGAAGATGGGAATGTGCCATTATTGCAACAAACCGGGCCACCGGAAGAAGGAGTGTCGCGCCAGGCTCAAGGATGAGGAGCAGAAGGACAAGCAGGAGCAGGAAAATCTTGCCCAAGCTGGCGCCGAGCACGACCAGGGCCTATACATGGCCGTGGTCACCACTGTAGATACCACCCAGCTCGTGGTGCTGCAGCATGTGTACCTCAACGAGGAGAAGGTCATGCATGTCCCCTCGCCGGACGGGGTGTGGTTCTTCGACATAGGGGCAAGCAGCCATATGACAGGTGATCGACACGTTTTCTCATCGCTCGATGAAATGGTGCACGGGTCGGTGAGATTCGGCGACGGTTCGGTCGTGCCCATCCGTGGGCGAGGCAGCGTAGTGTTCCACTGCCAGGGCGGCGATCAGTGCATGCTCACCGGTGTCTTCTACATCCCTAGCCTGCAGACGAACATCGTCTCTGTGGGGCAGTTGGATGAGGCAAGCTGCATCGTCAACATCGCAAGCGGCGTCATGGCCGTTCTGAACCCGGCGCGGCGCATCCTGGCGCGCATCAAACGCTTCGGCAACCGCCTGTACACCGGTGTGCTCACCGTCGACTCACCGGCGTGTCTGATGGCGCAAGGCGACAATGCTACCTGGAGGTGGCACGCTCGCATGGGGCATCTCCACTTCCGCGTGCTCCTGGCCATGACCACGAAGCAAGTGGTGCGCGGCATGCCGGTGATCGATCGAGTGGCCGAATACTGTGACGGCTGCTCTCTGGGAAAGCAACATTGAGCACCCTTCCCACATGCCACGGCATACCGAGCCGAGCGCGGTGTGAAGCTCGTGCACACGGACTTGTGCGGGCCGATCACTCCAGCAACACCGGGAGGTAACAAGTATTTTCTGCTCGTGGTAGATGATTACAGCCGCTACATGTTGTTAGAACTTCTATGATCCAAGGATGAGGCGCACTCCCACTTCAAGAAAATCAAAGTGATGGCCGAGACCGACGGCAACTGCAGGCTGCGCGCGTTCAGGTCAGATCGCGATGGCGAGTTCAACTCAATCGAGTTTAAAGAGTACTGCGAGTAGAGCGGCATCAAGCACTTCACCACCGCGCCGTACACGCCACAGCAGAACGACGTCGTTGAATGCCGCAATCAAACGGTGGTGGAGATGGCCAGGTGCATGATGAAAAGCATGGGCATGCCGGCGTTCTTCTGGGCAGAGGCGGTGAGAACAACAGTGTATCTGCTAAACTGCGCGCCAACCAGAAGCTTGGAGGGTGTCACGCCCTATGAGGTGTGGCACGGTCGTAAACCCAATGTGCAGCACCTGCACACGTTTGGGTGCACGGTTCATGTGAAACGCGTCGGCACCGGCATCACCAAGCTCAGCGATCGATCGACACCAATGGTGTTTGTCGGCTATGAGGAAGGCTCCAAGGCGTATCGAGCATACGATCCAGCCACTAAGATGGTCCAAGTAATGCGTCACATCATTTTTGAGGAGAGCAGGCCATGGACGTGGAGCGCTCAAAGCACGAGCGTGGTCACCACCATGCCAGCGACTTTCACCGTGGTCTACACCACGGAGAACGGTGTCCAGGAGGTCGATAGCGGGTCGTCCACCCCACCAGTCACTCCTCGGGGAGCGGCGATACCCTCTACACCAGCCTTGGGGACGCCGCGATCTACTGCAGTCGCCACGCCGGTGGTGAGCACGCCTGACCCTTCGCAGTCCGGGCTGGCGACGCCCACGGACTCGTCAGGCGGCGAGAGCATGCCTCCATCACACGACTCGCGGCACGATGTACCTACGGGGCAGCCAGTCCGTTATCGGAGTTTCAAGAGCGTACTGGAGGAAATTGAAGACGAGGCGGTGCGCAAGCAGTTCGAGCGTTGTTTGCTCGTGTGCTGTCTGTTCAGCACCGAGGAGCCGCGCGATGTGGACGAGCAAGCCGTGGAAGGATGCCATGGACGTCGAGATGGAATCCATCATTGACAACGGGACATGGGAGCTTGCTCAGCTCCCGGCTGGGCACAAGGTGATCGGGCTGAAGTGGGTGTATCGCGTTAAACGCGATCCGGCGGGCAATGTGGTTAAGCACAAGGCTCGTCTCGTCGCCAAGGGGTATGTCCAGCGTCACGGGGTGGATTTTGAGGAAGTGTTCGCTCCTGTAGCCCGCATGGAGACAGTGCGACTGCTGCTAGCCCTTGCTGCACATTCAGGATGGGAAGTCCACCACATGGACGTAAAATCAGCTTTTCTGAACGGAGATCTCATAGAGGAGGTATATGTCGCTTAGCCACCGGGGTACGAGGTTGCCGGCAAGGAGAGAAGTGTGTTGCGCCTCCACAAAGCACTGTACGGGCTGCATCAGGCGCCACGAGCATGGTATGCAAAACTGGATGAGACCCTCTCCTCTCTTGGTTTCACACGGAGTGGTCTCGAGCATGCAGTGTACAGACGAGGCAACACACAATCGTTTCTGCTGGTGGGAGTCTATATCGATCATCTGATCATCACAGGAACAAATGCAGCTGATATAATCTCCTTCAAGGACCAGATGAAGCAACTCTTTAAGATGAGTGATCTTGGGCAGCTGAGTTACTATCTGGGTATATAGAAGTAAAGCAAAGCAGCAGCGGAATCATCCTGAGTCAGAGGAGCTATGCAGGCAAGATCCTGGAAATGGCAGAGATGAGCAACTGCAACAATTGCCACATGCCAATGGACTGTCGCCTCAAGCTGAAGAAAGAAGACGAAGGCGATCTGTCTGATGCCACTCTGTATCGCAGAGTAATTGGGAGTCTGCGTTACCTTGTAAACACGAGGCCAGACATTGCACATTCAGTGAGTATTGTGAGCAGATTTATGGAGAAGCCAAGCATGCACCACTGGGCATCAGTCAAGTAGATCCTACGGTACATTAAGGGTACAATGCACTACCGATGCAGCTATAGGAGAGGCCATGGAACCGCTAAACTATTGGGCTTCAGCGACAGCGACCACGCCGGGGACGCTGGCGATCGGAAAAGCACTTCTGGGCACGTCTTCTTCCTTGGAAAGAATCTGGTGACTTGGAGCTCTCAGAAGCAAAGGATCGTTGCCCTCTCCTCCTGTGAAGCGGAATATGTTGCGATCGCAGCTGCTACCTGTCAGGGACTGTGGCTGAGCCGGCTGCTAGAGGATATCATAGGAACCTCGCTAGCACACTTCAAGCTCTTGGTTGATAACAAGTCAGCCATAGCCCTGAGCAAGAACCCAGTCCATCATGATCGAAGCAAACACATAGACATTAAGTTTCACTTTGTGCGAGATTGCATGGAGAAGAAGTAGGTGGAGATAGATCATGTGGGAACCCAAGACCAGCTCGCCGATGCACTGACCAAGGCGCTTGGGCGCGTCCACTTCATCGAGATGCGGTAGAGGTTAGGGGTGATCGGCGTGGCGCAGTGAGATTAAGGGGGTGAAATGCTAGCCTAGATCATCTCATTGCATGCAGCGTAGTTTGTTTTTCTGTTTTGTAATAACGCATGCATGGACATGCACGTAGTGGAGAGCTGCGCCTCTCCGTAGCTAGTTATCCTCCTGGTCGTGGCCTCTGGTTGATCCCGTCGCTGGATGGAGCGACAAATGCAGATCACAGCAGCCAGACCAGGAGGTACTTAGTCTAGTCTTGTAATCTGCCGAAAATGTGGGAATAACAGAACAGAAAAGCTGTGCAAAGTGTTGCAGCACAAAACCTCGCGAGTTCTTCCTCTCCAGCTACCCCTCTCTCTCTCTCCCTCTGATCCGTTTGATCGGTGACAACAGCTTGTGCCCACGCCTTGAACCTCGCCCAAACCTGATTACTGAAACTGCAGTGCACAAATAAGTGCGAGCTCTCTCTCTCTCTCTCTCAAACCATTTATCTCACTCGTGCAGTCTGTCAAACTAAAAGCCTTCGATTCCGTCAAAGGTGCATCCACTAATTACACGTTGGCATTCCTTTTGCCATTTTAAGAAAAAATATGGTTATGCTGTATGCATGCAGTCACTCTCTATGTGTGTGGTGATAGCTGGTGATTAATTTGACCATTCATCAGAATTTACTTGTGTGTTCGTTAACATTAATGGAATCAAGGTGTTTCATACAGATATTGGACTGGAACATGATTACGATCACGATTAATGACTTAACTACCTGAGCTATTTGCTAGCAAATAGGTATCCAAAGATGTATTTCTGTTCCCAGAGGACCAGCTAGGCCACAGCCAAGTCACCATATGGCCACTTTTAGTAATATATACCACGCCAACTACGTCGTGCATATAGTTGCTTATGTGATAATGAGGAGTCAATTCAACATAACTTTCTTGAGTGCCCACCTGCCAAGCTAGTATGGCATTCTATGCATATAGCTTTTAATTACCTTCAGCCAGGAGTAGTATGAATAGGTTTGATAATTGGTTAGTAGGGGATCACTCGAAGTTGAGGCCTCCATCCGTGTAGAAGAATGTACTTTGGGCCATGTGGAATTCTTGTAATGATTATATTTTTAACAGAAAGTTTCAAATTGTATGCAGGTGATCTTCAAGACTATTAATGGGATCCTTACATAGCCGAGAGGAGGTGCAGGCCCCCACCGTCTTTGGGTGCAACCGATGAGTGATAGTCACTTAGAATTTACTCAACGGATTTGGTTGGTGGGCTTCTAGAAGCATCTGCGATACCTGATGCCTCATTATTTCTTACACCTTTCCATTTCGTTGTCATTTGGGCTGCCCATTGGGGCTTTTATGTTTGAAATACATTTTTCCTGGATCATATAGGTGTTACAACAATTAATTCATGACTGTGTACATCAGTCAATGCAAAGGCCGGGTGTCTTTTCCTCGTTTTGAAAAGAAAACAAATATATACTACACCAACTACATCGTATGTATAGATATAATACTACTCGGTCAGGCCATTCCTCGCTTGTTCTCTCTCTATCTCTCTCTAAATATCTAGCTTTTCAGAGATCGACTGTTTGGTAGAAACAAGTTACAAGAAGCGAAGTATGCCTAGGTTGTGTTCATGGTACAATAGTTTGATTACTCACCACCGAAAACAATGAAGAGTTTTGAGAATAGAAGGCATCAGGATAAACTTTTCCAGACTCTCACCACCCAGTAAGCAATTAATTATGCGCATTTTGACATCCCCTTTGTATTAAGTACATGATTGCAAAAAAATTGATGCGAGAGATCTGATTAGTGTACTCTGTTTTTTTTTCTAAGCATGCTTGAAATGGTAAATCCATGCATGCCTGGCCACAGCCTTATCTGATGCACTAGCTGCAGAGCGCATGCAGAACCTTGTAATCCGTATGGATCGTGCTACATCATCAAGTAAGGACCCACCAGTGTGGAAGAAAGCCCAGCCAAGTTGAAGATGTGTCCGGGGCGTCTCTGCACGTGGTTCCGATCTCTTGGATGCGAGGCTATTGCCTTTGAAACTTTGAAAGATTCGACAATGAACTGAACTAGCTTCAGCCAGTGTAGTACTCCCTCCGTCCAGAAATACTTGTCAGAAAAATGAGTGTAACTAGACGTATTTTAGTTCTAGATACATCCATTTATATCCATTTCTCCAACAAGTATGTCCGGACTGAGGGAGTACTAGAGTCCCCTGAGTCAAATTTTCCTCGGCTGCGAGAAGACAGAGGAAGGTGACTAGGTGAGGGGTCCCAATTCGTTGTATTTCCAAAATCTGCACCATCTCCGACCCTCTTTTATACAGAATGGAAATCAAAGAACAAATTACAGTTTGTATGTACTCATTGTTTCAAATTGTACTAAAATTACACATATCTGCTACCATCTCCTAAAATAATTTACTTTTGTTGACTACATAGCAACTCAAGATACTAAAACTGTTGTCGTATGTATCCAGCTGTGAGAGAACAAATTTAGTATCTGCGCATGAACACAAAATTACACATGCACGAACAGTAGCAAAAGTAGGCATGGACAAAATATAGTTTTGGGAAAAAGTAAGCCTTGACCACTCTTTCGAGCACATCTCCTAAAATAATTTCACTCGCTTGCCCCCTCTCTATATATATTAGAGGTGGACCGTCGACTGTTTGGTAGAAACAAGTTACAAGAAGCGAAGTACGGCCAGGTTGTGTTCATGGCGCATATAGCTTGATTACACTACCGGAAACAATGAAATGAATAGTTTTGAGAGTAGGAAGCATCAGGATAAATTCCCGAGGCTCCCACCACCCATTAAGCAATTAATTATACTCAATTTTTACATCCCCATGTATCGGGTACATGATTGCAAAAATATATTGGTGTGTGAGATGCAATTAGTGATTAGTGTACTCTGTTTTATCCCTAAGCAAGCTACCCATAGTGAAGCCACAGACTCATCTGAGAGGAAGAGAGGGTCGCTTGGAATTTAGAGCAACTTTAGCAGACCCCGCAAAACGCCCGGCCGCAAAAATTCCGGCGAGTATGCGGGCTGGACCCAATTTTCCGGCCAGAAGAGAGCCCGCATACTCGCCCGGTCCGCAAATTTTTTTGCCGCAGCCCGCAAACGCAACCCCGAGCAGTATAACTGCGGTTCCGTGACCCTTTTGCGGGTCCAATCCCTATCCCCCGCCGCCGCGAGCCACCCGATTCCCCTCTCCCCTCTCCCAATTTCTCGCCGCCGGCGACCACCGGCCCCGCCTCCAGCCGCCATGTGGGGGCGAATGTGGAGCTCCGGACGCGGCTCCGGCAGCAGATCCGGCTGTGAGCGCCACCCGGAGCGCGAGCGGCGCGTCCGGGCGGACGGCGCGAGGAAGCGCGGCGTCCGGAGGTGGACCAACCGCGGGATGTCGCCGCCGCCGAGCTACAACCGCCGCGAGACGGAGGAGTAAGACCGCCGTAGCGCGTCCTTCTCCTCCGCGAGAACTTCCTACGCCGGATCCTCCTCGTCCTCCGGCGCGGGCTTCCTCCCCGTGAAGAGGGAGTGTCGGACGACGAGGAGGAGCCGGAGCCACCGGCGCCGTTCGCCTTCGTCCCGGTGAAGGAGGAGCCCGCTCCGCTCGGCCGCTGATACGTCTCCAACGTATCTATAATTTTCGATTGCTCCATTCTACTTTATCTACTGTTTTGGACTATATTGGACTTTATTTTCCACTTTTATATTATTTTTGGGACTAACCTATTAACCAGAGGCCCAGCCCAGAATTGCTGTTTTTTTGCCTTTTTCAGTATTTCGAAGAAACAGAATATCAAACGGAGTCCAAACGCAATGAAACCTTCGGGATCGTGATTTTCCAACCGAACGTGACCCAGGAGACTTGGACCCTACTCCAAGAAGCACCAGAGGCGGTCACGAGGGTGGAGGGCGCCCCCCTGGGCGCGCCCCCTACCTCGTGGGCCCCTCGGAGCTCCACCGACGTACTCCTTCCTCCTATATATACCTACGTATCTCCGAACGTTCAGAAGGAGAGCCAAAAACCTAATTCCAGCGCCGCAACTTTCTGTATCCACGAGATCCCATCCTGGGGCCTGTTCCGGAGCTCCGCCGGAGGGGGCATCCACCACGGAGGGCTTCTACATCATCACCATAGCCCCCCCGATGAAGTGTGAGTAGTTTACTTCAGACCTTCGGGTCCATAGCTAGTAGCTAGATGGCTTCTTCTCTCTTTTTGGATCTCAATACAATGTTCTCGCCCTCTCTCGTGGAGATCTATTCGATGTAATCTTCTTTTTACGGTGTGTTTGTTGAGACCGATGAATTGTGGGTTTATGATCCAGCTTATCTATGGAAAATATTTGATTCTTCTCTGAATTCTTTTATGTATGATTGAGTTATCTTTGCAAGTCTCTTCGAATTATCTTATTTGGTTTGGCCAACTAGATTGGTAGTTCTTGCAATGGGAGAAGTGCTTAGCCTTGGGTTCAATCTTGCGGTGTCCTTACTCAGTGACAGAAAGAGTTTCAAGGCACGTATTGTATTGTTGCCATCGAGGATAACAAGATGGGGTTTTTATCATATTGCATGAATTTATCCCTCTACATCATGTCATCTTGCTTACGGCGTTACTCTGTTTTTACTTAATACTCTAGATGCATGCTGGATAGCGGTCGATGAGTGGAGTAATAGTAGTAGATGCAGAATCGTTTCGATCTACTTGTTTTGGACGTGATACCTATATACATGATCACCGCCTAGATATACTCATAATTATGCTCAATTCTGTCAGTTACTCAACAGTAATTTGTTCACCCATCGTAGAATACTTATGCTCTCGAGAGAAGCCACTAGTGAAACCTATGGCCCCCGGGTCTATTCTCATCATATCAATCTCCATCACTTTATTTACTTGCTTTACTTTTACGTTTTACTTCGCATCTTTATACCAAAAATACCAAAAATATTATCTCTATCAGATCTCACTCTCGTAAGTGACCGTGAAGGGATTGACAACCCCTAATCGTGTTGGTTGCGAGTAGCTATCATTTTGTGCAGGTACGAGGGACTTGCGCCTGACCTCCTACTGGATTGATACCTTGGTTCTCAAAAACTGAGGGAAATACTTACGCTACTGTGCTGCATCATCCTCTCGTCTTCGGGGAAAACCAACGCAAGCTCAAGACGTAGCAAGAAGAATTTCTGGCGCCGTTGCCGGGGAGGCCTACGCAAAAGTCAACATACCAAGTACCCATCACAATCCCTATCTCTCGCATTACATTATTTGTCATTTGCCTCTCGTTTTCCTCTCCCCACTTCACCCTTGCCGTTTTATTTGCCCTCTCTTTCCCAATCTCCTCCTCTCTTTCCGTTTGCCTTTTTCTTTTGCCTTTTTGTTTGCTTGTGTGTTGGATTACTTGTTGCCATGGCACAAGATAATACCAAATTGTGTGATTTCTCGAATACCAATAATAATGATTTCCTTAGTACTCCGATTGCTCCTCTTAATAATGATGAGTCTTGTGAAATCAATACCGCTTTGTTGAATCTTGTTATGAAAGATCAATTCGCCTGCCTTCCTAGTGAAGATGCCGCTACTCATCTAAACAATTTTGTTGATTTGTGTGATATGCAAAAGAAGAAAGATATGGATAATAATATTGTCAAATTGAAGTTATTTCCGTTTTCACTTAGAGATCGTGCTAAAGTTTGGTTTTCATCTTTGCCTAAAAATAGTATTGATTCTTGGAACAAGTGCAAAGATGCTTTTATCTCTAAGTATTTTCCTCCCGCTAAGATTATCACTCTTAGGAACGACATCATGAATTTTAAACAACTTGATCATGAGCATGTTGCCCAATCTTGGGAGAGAATGAAATTAATGCTTCGCAATTGCCCTACTCATGGTTTGAATTTATGGATGATCATACAAAATTATTATACCGGATTGAATTTTGCTTCTAAAAATCTTTTAGATTCGGCCGCGGGAGGCACTTTTATGGAAATTACGTTAGGGGATGCTACCAAATTGCTTGATAATATTATGGCTAATTATTCTCAATGGCACACCGAAAGATCTTCTAGTAAGAAAGTGCATGCTATAGAAGAAATCAATGTTTTGAGTGAAAAGATGGATGAACTTATGAAGATGTTTGCTCCTAAAAATACTCCTCTTGATCCCAATGATATACCTTTATCTACTTTGCTTGAGAATAATAATGAATCTATGGATGTAAATTTTGTTGGAAGGAATAGTTTTGGAAACAACGCTTATAGAGGAAATTTTAATCCTAGGCCTTCCCTAGTAATCCTTCTAATAATTATGGAAATTCCTACAACAACTCTTATGGAAATTTTAATAAGATTCCCTCTGAATTTGAGAGTAGTGTTAAAGAGTTTATGAATTCACAAAAGAATTTTAATGCTTTGCTTGAAGAGAAATTGCTTAAAGTTGATGATTTGGCTAGGAACGTTGATAGAATTTCTCTTGAAATTGATTCTTTAAAGCTTAGATCTATTCCTCCTAAACATGATATCAATGAGTCTCTCAAAGCCATGAGAATTTCCATTGATGAGTGCAAGGAAAGAACCACTAGGATGCGTGCTTCCAAAGATGCCTTTATTAAAGCGTGTTCTTCCAATTCCTATGAAAATCAAGATGAAGATCTAAAAGTTATTGATGTGTCCCCCATTAAATC
Source organism: Triticum timopheevii (assembly GCA_963921465.1). NCBI lineage: Eukaryota > Viridiplantae > Streptophyta > Magnoliopsida > Poales > Poaceae > Triticum > Triticum timopheevii. The sequence goes on along the minus strand of OY997270.1, from coordinate 541,865,533 downwards.
TTTGTTTTTTCAATATGAATCTTGATGAATCTGAAGATTATCTTCCTTTACCTAGAAGGCGTGCTAAGAATTCTGAGTTTCTAGATCTTGATGATGAAATTGATGAAAGTGGGATTGAAATAAATGAAAACCGTGATGTTGCTAAACCCACTATTCACTACAAGAATCAGCTACTTTGCCATCAGCCACAGCGGATGGCAAAGGCATGGATGGCGGACTGCCGTCAACCATGGACGACAAAAGGGGACGGCAAAGTAGGGGATGGCTAAGAGTTGCGTTGCCGTTCGCTTCGGGCAGCTGACGGCAAAGGGGCCTTTGCCATCAACAGCGGACAACAAAGAAGGCGGACGGCAATAAATGTGTTGTTACTCCGTTAGGTGGTTAACAACAGGCCTTTGCCGTCCGCTGCGGACGGCAAAGCCTGTGCCGTTAGCCACTATAGGCAAACTGACCAAATTGGTCAGCCTCCCAGGAAGCACAGTTGCCTGCCACGTGGCCTCTTTGCCGTCCGCTGCTTATGGCAAAGAGCCCTTTGCCGTCGGTGGCATACGGCAAAGAGGCTGCATATTGTCTCTTTTTTTCTATTTTTTTTAATTCAACAATTTTCACAGCAAATATATATGACATATATAGATATATTTCACAGGGCTATTTAACAGCAATCATATCACATATCCAGCACATAAGTTTCATCCATTCATACATAAGCAAGTTCCATCCATACACATTGTTCCATCCATATACATATTACAATGCAAAGTTTCATCAACATATCAAGTTCCATCATAGCAAGCTAGATACAATGCAAAGTTTCATCAAAGGAAAAGCAAGCACTCCATCATAGCAAGCTAGCTTCCATGAAGTGAATGAAATCTGCAAAATGGTAAATAAGAAAGTTAGAAATAGGTTACTAGAACAAGAATAATACTAGAACAAGAAGTATATGTCATTTATGAGCTAACTTAGGTGAAATGGATCATATATGAGCTAACAAAGTTGAAATGGGTTGTTTATGAGCTAACTTAGTTGAAATGGATTATTTATGAGCTAACTTAGTTGATATGGGTCGTTTATGAGCTAACTAAGGTGAAGGGCATCGTTTTTCAGCTAAGTACGGTGAAATGGATCGTTTTTTAGCTAACTTAGGTGAAATGGATCATTTATGAGCTTTTATGAGCTAACTTAGTTGAAAAGGGTCGTTTATGACCTAACTAAGGTGAAATGCCACGTTTTTGAGCTAACTAAGGTGAAATGGATCGTTTTTAGCTAACTTAGGTGAAATGGATCATTTATGAGCTAATTTAGGTGAAATGGATCGTTTTTAGCTAACTTAGGTGAAATGGATCATTTAGGAGCAAATCTAGGTGAAATGGGTCATTTTGGAGCTAACCTAGGTGAAATGGGTTATTTTGGAGCTAACCTAGGTGAAATGGGTCATTTTAAAGCTAACGTAGGTAAAATGGATCATTTAGGAGCTAATCTACGTAAAATGGGTCATTTTAGAGCTAACTTGGATAAATTAGATCACTTGTAAGCTAACTAAGGTAAAATGAGTCATTTTAGAGCTAACTTTAGGTAAAATGGATCGTTTATGAGCTAACTAAGCTAATTATGCAATTTTTGACATAAGTAACCTAAGTACATATAGTTTTAGAGCTAACTTAGGTAGAATGGATGGTTTATGAGGTCAGTAAGCATATTAAGTCATTTTGGAGGAAAAAAAGCTAACTCTAGGTCATTATGGTAAGCATATTGGAGGAAATAAAGCTAAGTCTAGGTCTTTATGCATTTGTTAAGCAAAACACTAGAGAAACTTACCGTGATCAGGGAGGTGTACGAGCGGGCTGGCTCGCGCCGGTAGCTGGAGAAGGATCGTGTGATGCGTTTCTGGAGTTAAGCTGCACCAAAGATCATTTCCAATGTCTTGTTAGCATTATGACACTCAAATGTTAAGACTAGCAAGTAATGTCCATTCTAATTAAACTCACCGTGCTCCCAGGAGCAATCACTGGCATCGGCGGAGCGGTCTGACCGGACTTCTCGCACATAGACTGCACATTTGGTTTTCACAACAGAGTCATACTAGTTAGTAATGAGACTCAAATGTTAAGACTAGCAAGTAATCTGCAGAAGAAACTTACCACAAGGAGCTCATACATGGCCCTTGCCTGCATGTCATTCCGTGCCCTCTCCTCCTCCAACATCTTTGTCGTCCTCTCCTCCAACTCCCGCTGCCTATCCGCCGCCTCCACCAGAAGTTTCTCCGTTCTATCTCTCTCACTCTGTATAGCAGCCTGCAATACCACTCACATGACCATTTGTAATCACTGATGGAAGCGCACACAATGTAATGGAGAAAGATAGCTGAGTACTTATAACTAACCTTGAAGGCGAGTTGGACTGGCCGTTCACGAGGCCTTATCTCAGGAGCGGAGCTCGACTGGCGCGCCTTGATCTCTGGGAGAGTGCTAGGACAACGGATAAGTCCATCTCCCATGGCTATGGAGCCATGGGACCTCCCGCCACCAGATATCATCAGCAGCTCTGTATCAATGGGACCCTGGCTCGGGTTAAAGTCCCCCCCTTTCCTCGCCTTCCCCTGATCTCTATATTGCACGAGCTTGTCGTGGGCGGAGATGTTGGTGAAGTTCTTTGGATCATCGAGGTCAGACGCAGAGAATGCCTGGACTTTCTTATAAGAGCCAGTGTGGGCAATGGCATATAGGTCGTACACCTCTGGCACCTTATCCGCCTTATTGTAGCGTGCCTGAAAGAGAGAAACAAAGTAAATTAGTAATTAAAGGGCTAAAGCTAGCATGATGAATGAATTGCATGAAGCATGAAGCAAACCACATACCCAGTTCCGCCCGTACTGAAATAAGTTGGAGCTTCCTTGGTGGTGTGGCACACCTTCCATTTGGGCACGTTTGTCCTTGGCCTCGTTGTGGGAGGCCCGCAATTGTTTTGAGCACCACGCATTGACCAACACCTCCCAACAATCCATCCGATCCGCACACCATCTCGGAGGGGCCTAAGTTAGCAAATAGAAACTTTAGCGCTACGGCTATGAATTACTAAATGAAGGAAGTAAGTACAAGGCCTTAAGAATTACCTTCATGTACTGCTCCTTAATCAAGAACTTATCGCGACACTCCTGCTTGGGCTTCTTGATACCACGCCCAGCGTAGTAGTCTCGAATAGCCTGCACCCGAACCTCATGCCGTAAGTTCAATCCCCGGGAAGCCGACCCTCACCAGGAAACGTGACAAACCCTGGGAAGTTTTACCGAATCAGAACTCCAAGGACGGAGTTGGGCCGGCGGACACTTTCATGGTGGTCCCAACCCCTGTAGCATGACAAGGCCAACGTATTAGTTATTTGAAGAAATGTGAATGCAGAAGGTACAAAAAGATTAAATGCACTTACCTCTCCCCATCAGGGAAAATCAACCACCTCTGCTCGCGGGTCACCGGCACGGTCGGGAGCCGTGTAGCACCACGCTGGTAGACGTTGCCCCCCTCCTCCTCAATATCAGTCGGCTCCCCGTCATCATCAGCATGGCCACTCGGCTCCCCTCCATCATCAGCATGGCCACTCGGCTCCTTAGGCTGACCCGACCAGGTACCCTATCCAGATGTGTGCTCCACCGGGGTCTCGTGGGCCGAAGGCCCGTCGACCGGAGGCTCGTGGGCCGAAGGCCCGTTGACCCGAGGCTCGTGGGCCGAAGACCCGTGGACCGGAGGCTCGTGGACCGGAGTCCGTGTAGCCTCCTCCTCGGACGAGTCCACCCTAGCAGTCACGTGCTCGGGTGAAATAGCTGGGGGTGGCTGTGAGGAAGGAGCCGTAAGAGTCACCCTACCTCCTCTCCCGCGACAACGTGCTCTACCTCCTCTCTTCTTCTTACCTCGTCCCCTGCTGGGCACCGCAGTCGATGAAGAAGGGCCCAGTGGTGTCGACATACTGTCCAGCAACGCTCGGCGGAGACGTGCGTGTGCAATGGAAGACCTCGCAACACACGCCGACGAAGAAGGGGCCTCGGCGCACTCCCGACCAGCGCCCACCATCTTTCAACACCTGCCATGATAAAGAATAAACGAAATTAGTACAACATAAAAAAAAGTACCGACATGAATAATAATATGTATATCACTTAAGTGTATCATCATCAAGTACAACATAAAAAAATTGAATACCTGACACTACTAATAATCTCGATCAGTATCATCAATAAATGCATAATCATCATCATCACTATAATCAATGATGGGCTCACTATAATCATCATCATCACTATCATCACTATAATCATCATCATCATCACTGGACAGACAACAATTATATATATAATTCACCACGAAATTTATGCGTCGGATCCGGAGCAAAGCATATGCGTCGGATCGGGTGTTGTTTCGGGGTCGGGGTTTCGGTTGTCGGGGTCGGTTGTCGGGGTCGGGGTGTCGGGTCAGGTCAGGCTCGGGGTCGGGGTGTCGGGTCAGGCTCGGGGTCGGGGTGTCGGGGTCGGGGTGTCGGGTCAGGCTCGGGGTCGGGGTGTCGGGGTCGGGGTGTCGGGTCAGGCTCGGGGTCGGGGTGTCGGGGTCGGGGTCGGTCTCGGGGTCGGGGTGTCCGGTCGGGGTGTCGGGTCGGGGTCGGGGTGCCGTGTCGGTGTCGCGGTCGAGGTGTCGATCGGGTCAGGCTCGGGGTCGGGGTGTCGGGGTCGGGGTCGGGGTGTCGGGGTCGAGGTGTCGGGGTCGGGGTGTCAGGGTCAGGGGGTCGGTTGTCGGGGTTGTGGTGTCGGGTCAGGTCAGGCTCGGGGTCGGGGTGTCGGGTAAGGCTCGGGGTCGGGGTGTCGGGGTCGGGGTCGGTCTCGGGGTCGGGGTGTCAGGTCGGGGTGCCGGGTCGCGGTCGAGGTGTCGTGTCGGTGTCGCGGTCGGGGTGTCGATCGGGTCAGGCTCGGGGTCGGGGTGTCGGGGTCGGGGTCGGGGTGTCGGGGTCGGGGTGTCGTGTCGGGGTGCCGGGTCGGGGTCGGGGTGCCGTGTCGGGTCGGGGTTTTTTTTCCTCTTTTTTTTCCTTTTCTTCTTCTTCCTCTTCTTCCTTTTCTTCCTTTTCCTCCTTTTTTCCTTCTTCTTCTTCTTTTTCTTCCTCCTTTTCTTTTTCCTCTTCTTCTTCTCCTCCTCTTTTTCTTCTTCTTCTTCCTCTTCTTCTTCTTCCTTTCCTTTTTCCTCTTCTTCTTATCCTCCTCTCCTCTTTTTTTCTTCTTCTTCTTTCCTAAACCTAAACCTAAACCTAAACCTAAACCTAAATCTAAAACTAAAACTAAAACTAAAACTAAAACTAAATTTAAACTAAACATAAACCTAAAACTAAAAAAACAGAAAAAAGGAAAAAACTAAATCTAAACCTAAAACTAAACTAAAACTAAACCTATCCTAAAACCAAACCTAAACCTAAAACTAAAACTAAAACTAAAGCTAAAACTAAATCTAAATCTAAACTAGACATAAACCTAAAACTAAAAAAACAGAAAAAACAGAAAAAAGAGGAGGTAGAGCTCACCTGGGGCAGGGCCGGTGGAGGAGGGGGGCGGGGCGGCCTGGGGCGGCGGCGCCGGGCCCGGGTCGGTGGGGCGCGGGGGGGCCGGGGCGCGGCGGCGCGGCGGCGCCGAGACGGCAGGGCGGCGGGGGCGACTGGGCGGTGGACCGGTGGGGCGACGGCGCCGGGCGGCAGTGGCGACGAGGCGGGGGGCCGGTGGAGGGGGGGCGGAGTGGCCTGGGGCGGCGGCGCCGGGCCCGGGGCGGTGGGGGTGCGGGGGGGGGGGCGCGGCGCGGCGGCGCCGCGACGGCAGGGCGGCGGGGGCGACGGGGCGGGGAGGGTTGGCCGGTGGGGCGGCGGGGCGGTGGGGCGACCGGGCGGCGGTGAGTGGTGGGGGCGGCGGCGCATGTGTGGGAGCAGGGAGAGAAACAGAGAGAGAGGGCGGGGTGGGGCGCGCCGTTAGATATGTTAAATGTTTGTCGTCCGCCCTCTTTGTCGTCCGCTTTTTTGCTCTTGGTCGTCCGCTAGCAGATGGCAAAGAGGGGGGTCGTTAAGTATTTTTTAAACAACTCCTTAGTGGGGCCCCCTCCCTCTTTGCCATCTGCTAGCCGACGGGAAAGAATCTTTGCCATCAGCTAGCGGACGGCAAAGAACTGGCTGATGGCAAATACTTTCTTTGCCATCAACCAGTTCTTTGCCATCTGCTTTTGGGTAGCTGATGGCAAAGAGCTTATTTGTCGTCCGCTAGCAGACGGCAAAGAGCTGGCAGATGGCAAAGTAGCTGCTTCCAGTAGTGATTTTCTATCTTAAGGAATTTAATTATGAAAATTGCTCTTTGATTGGTTGTATTTCCTTGTTGCATTCTGTGCTAAATTCTCCTCATGCTTATAGTCAAAATAAGGCCTTTACCGAACATATTGTTGATGCTTTGATGCAATCTTATGAAGAAAAACTTGATTTGAAAGTTTCTATCCCTAGAAAACTCTATGATGAGTGGGAACCTACTATTAAAATTAAAATTAAAGATTTTGAGTTTCATGCTTTATGTGATTTGGGTGCTAGTGTCTCTACTATTCCCAAAACTTTATATGATTTGCTAGATTTCCGTGATATTGATGATTGCTCTCTAAACTTGTATCTTGCGGATTCCACTATTAAAAAGCCTATGAGAAGAATTAATGATGTTCTTATTGTTGCAAATAGGAATTATGTGCCCGTAGATTTTATCGTTGTTGACATAGATTGCAATCCTTCATGTCCTATTATTCTTGGTAGACCTTTCCTTAGAACGATTGGTGCAATTATTGATATGAAGAAAGGGAATATTAGATTCCAATTTCCCTTAAAGAAGGGCATGGAACACTTCCCTAGAAAGAAAATAAAATTACCATATGAATCTATTATGAGAGCCACTTATGGATTGCCTAACAAAGATGGCAATACCTAGATCTATCCTTACTTTTATGCCTAGCCAGGGGCGTTAAACGATAGCACTTGTTGGGAGGCAACCCAATTTTATTTTTAGTTTTTAGTTTTTTATTCTATTTAGGAATAAATAATCCATCTAGATTCTGTTTAGATGTGGTTTTATCTTTTAATTAGTGTTTGTGCCAAGTAGAACCTATAGGATAAGCTATGATGATAGTTGATTTGATTCTGCTGAAAAACAGAAACTTTACGCTCACGGGAAAAAATTCAATAAATGACAGGAACGTGGTTTTGCATTGATTTGTTTTGCTGATGATCAATAAACAAATTGTTCAGAACGTCCTATTTTGTTTGGAATTTTTAGAGTTCCAGAAGTTTGCGTTAGTTACAGACTACTACAGACTGTTTTTGTCACATCCCTAGTTCTGACAATGCCTAGGGCATGCATTACAGTGTTGCATCATGTTTAAATTCCAAAGAAATTTGAAACGGGGATTGACTAAGCCCTAGCACCAAATGAATTCAACTAGGGTCAAAATAAAACCTTTTTCATTGAACTCAAAATGTCCTCTAAAAATGTTCAACATTTCTGGTTTGAGGTGGAAGCATCTACCAAAAATGGTTTATATTTTTGCAGGACATATTTGGTCACTGAATTAAATCATATAGTATTTGCATTTGGGCATTTAAATGCTATTAAATATTTCAAATGCTCAAATAATCCCAAACTAAAATGTTCCATGTTGGATATACTCTATACAGTGGGCATGTGCAGTTTGGTGATTTTTGACAGTGCTTAGCTATTTTTAATAAAGCCCAGAAAAAAATAACAAAATAGAAAACAGAAACAGAAATAAGAGAGAGAGAACTCACCTGGACCTACCTGGCAGCCCACCTGGCCGGCCCAGCTGGCGGCCTGGCCAACTGGCCCAGCCCACCACCGCAGCCCCTCCGTCGTCTTCCTCCCCTCGCCCCGAAGCTGCTCGGTGGCGCGCGCAGGCCACGCGCCCCGGCCACCTCCTCCCTCCCAGCCTGCTTGGCTCCTCCTCGACGCCCCGGTGACGCCACGCGCCTCCCCGACCCCCTCTCACCTCCCCCTCACTCGCTTCACCCTCTCTCCCTTCCCCTGGCTCTCTCTCTCTCGCGCAGCCCGAGCGGAGCTCGTCCCCGCCGTCCACTGCCACCACGGCCACCGAGCCTCCCTCGCCTCCCCGACTAGCCCACAAGCTCCGCCACTCCGTCCTCGACCCACCTCACCGATCCACGGCCCTCCGGAAGCCCTGCAGCGTCGCCCTCAAGCTCGTCCCCAACCTTCGGCCGCCGGCGAACTTTCGAGGATTCGCGAGCTCCAGCCCCTCCCCGGCCTCGCCATTGCCTCTACCGGATCCGCTGTGAGCTCCTCTTCCATTCCCCCTCCTCCTCGCGCTCGTTCCCGCACTTTGGCCGCCCTTTTCACCGGAGCCGATTGCTCCTCGCCGCCGGCCATGGCGTGGCCGTGGCCACAGCCACCGCAGCTCGCTCCTGAGCCCACCGTCGTGCTCACCGCAACCTCAGGAGCCCGCAGCACCCACCAGTTTCTCCCGTAGTGCACCAGAGCGTCGAATCGATCGGCGCCCGAGCTCCGGCCGCCGCCTCTGTGCTCGCCGTCGTCATCTCCGGCGACTCTGAGGCCTTCCGATGGCTCTACTAGACACGGTCGAACGCAGGCTACCCCCTGGTGGCCTTCGCGCATTCATCCGTCGCCCGCAGCTCAAGTCCGGCGAGTTGCCGCTGCAGTTTAGGTCGTCACCGGCGAAACTCCGGCGGGAGCTGACGTGGCTCCGTCATTAGGAGCTAACCCAACTAACTAAACAACCTACAGCCACTGACAGTAGGCCCCACCCCTGGTCAAACCCCAGTCAGCGCTGGGTTTAACCGGGATTAGTTCCTGTGTCACTGACGTGTGGACCCCGCACGTCAGGTTTGACCTGGACCTGGCCGTTGACTCGCTGACGTCATGCTAGCATCAGGCTAACGCAGTTAAATCATTTTCTGGATTTATTATTATTCAAGAAATTTCAGAAAATTGTATAAACTTCTAAAAATCATAGAAATTCAACCGTAACTCCAAATTAAATAAATTATATATGAAAAATGATCAGAAAAATCCAATCTATCCATCTGTACCACTTTCATGCATGTTTGAACAATGTTTGTCCTCTGTTTTGGACAAATCATATAAAGGGCATTTGAATATCCACATATGGAGTTTGAATTTGAATCTTGGATTCAAACCAACTTCATTTAACTTTGTTGCTAGATGCATTAGCCCAGAACACATTCATATTGCCATGTCATAGCATGCATCATATTGTGCATTGCATTGATCGTGTTTCTTCTGTGTTTGCCGGTGTTGTTCCCCCTCGGTAGACGTTGTACCGACGATGTGATCGTTGACACTGATGAAGACTCAATGTTATCTTCAGAAGTGCCAGGCAAGCAAAAACCCCTTGTTCATTCCGATACAATCCCACTCTCTCGCTCCTCTCTATTTTACTGCATTAGGACAACAACAATTCAGCTGTTACTTGCTGCGGTAGCTGAACCCCTTTATCCTTTGCATGACCTGTTATTCCACAGTAAATAGATGAAACCCACTAGCATGAGTAGGAGTTGTTTGAGCCCTGTTGTGCCTACTCATTAATGCTTGTTTGTCATGCCTGCTACTACTTAGAGTTGAGTCAGGTCTGATTCATCGGGGGTGAATCAGGTGTGTGTGAACATGTCCTACTGTGTGTGAGCTAAGTGTGTGAACACGATTTGGTAAAGGTAGCGGTGAGAGGCCATGTAGGAGTACATGGTGGGTTGTCTCATTGCAGCCGTCCTCAGGAACTTAGTTCTGTGTTTGTGATCCATGATTCAGCTACTACCACGCATTGGGCCCGAAACCAATGGACCCTCTCGGCTTCTTAATCACCCTTGTCCTCTGTCCAGGAGTTGCAAGTAGTTTCTGGTGTTTGTAGTATGCTGGAGGCCGTGCGCAGCGCTGACCGTAGGGGTGGGCTGTGATGCGGTAGGCACGTGGCCGGGTAAACCGGGCGCCCGTTTGGTGTCACGGAACCCTGTTCACATCGTTTGGGGCTGTGAGCGAAACTTCGGCCGGATCTCCTCATGGATGGAACCCAAATAGGCGATAAACCTGGACTAGGGACTTGAGTGTTTAGGTAGGTCGTGGCCGACACCCTCGTTGGGCTTCCGCTTGAAGGTTGCCGAGTACATGTCGTGTAAACGGCGGTAAGTGGTGAGAGCATGTGCGAAGAAGTACACCCCTGCAGGGTTAACATTATCTATTCGAATAGCCGTGTCCGCGGAAAAAGGACTTCTGGGTTGCCTATAACAGTTCATAGACAAGTGAAAGTGGATACTCTAAAATACGCAAGATAAGCGTGAGTGCTATGGATGGCGTTCTCGTAGGGAGACGGGAGCGGATCCATAGTGGTGTATTGATATGGTGAATATGTGGACTCGTGTGCGCCACCTCAAAAGAGTTACTTGCAGTCGTAGTTCAGGATAGCCACCGAGTCAAAGCTGGCTTGCTGCAGTTAAATCCCACCATCCCCTTGTTGATAATGATGCATATGTAGTTAGTTCTGATGTAAGTCTTGCTGGGTACATTTGTACTCACGTTTGCCTATTTTATGTTTTTGCAGAGAGACTTCGGTCTTGTTAGTAGTTCCGCGTGGACTTCGACGTTTAGCTTGATACCTCAGCTACGATCTTGTGCCCTCGGCAGGATCTGGTAGATAGTCAGGCTTCTAAGCCTTTTTCATTTGTAGATGTCTGTACTCAGACATGTTAGCTTCCGCTTGTGCTTTGACTTGTATGCTCTGAATGTTGGGTCATGAGACCCCTGCTTGTAATATCTCGCTCCTCGGAGCCTAATGAATAATTACTTGAGTCGTAGAGTCATGATGTGATGCCATGTTGTATTTGCACATATCGAGCATATTGTGTGTATGTTATTGAAATGCTTGGTATGTGTGGGATCTGACTATCTAGTTGTTTATCTTTAGTAGCCTCTCTTACCGGGAAATGTCTCCTAGTGTTTCCACCAAGCCATGGTAGCTTGCTACTGCTCCGGAACACTTAGGCTGGCCGGCATGTGTCCTTCTTCGTTCCTGTGTCTGTCCCTTCGGGGAAATGTCACGCGTTGAGTACCGGAGTCCTGCTAGCCCAGTGCTACAGCCCGGAACTTATTTGCTGATGACCGACACGTTCGATGCTGGGTCATGGATGCCTGTCCCTGTAAGTCTGTGCCACTTTGGGTTTACGACTAGCCATGTCAGTCCGGGCTCCTTATCATATGGATGCTAGCGACACTATCATATACGTGTGCCAAAAGGCGCAAACGGTCCCGGGCAAAGGTAAGGCAACACCCGTGGGAATTCCGTGCGTGAGGCCGCAAAGTGATATGAGGTGTTACATGCTAGATCGATGTGGCATTGAGTCGGGGTCCTGACAGTTTTGTTTTTGATAGATTCTGTTTTGCGTGTGTTGTTTGCTTATTTTGATGAATCTATGGCTAGTAAAATAGTTTATAAACCATAGAGAAGTTGGAATACAGTAGGTTTAACACCAATTCAAATAAAGAATGAGTTCATTACAGTACCTCGATGTAGTCTTTTGTTTTCTTTCTCTAACGGAGCTCACGAGATTTCTATTGAGTTTTGTGTTATGAAGTTTTCAAGTTTTGGGTGAATTCTTTTGATGGATTATGGAACAAGGAGTGGCAAGAGCCTAAGCTTGGGGATGCCCATGGAACCCCCAAGATAATCCAAGGACACCAAAAAGTCAAAGCTTGGGGATGCCCCGGAAGGCATCCCCTCTTTCGTCCACTTCCATCGGTAATTTACTTGGAGCTATATTTTTATTCACCAACATGATATGTGTTTTGCTTGGAGCGTCTTGTATTATTTGCATCTTTGCTTGTTAGTTTAACACAATCATCCTTGCTGTACACACCTTTTTGGGAGAGCCATATATGATTTGGAATTTGTTAGAATACTCTATGTGCTTCGCTTATATCTTTTGAGCTTGCTAGTTTTGCTCATAGTGCTTCACTTATATCTTTTGAGCGTGATAATTTTTGCTCTAGTACTTCACTTAGATCTTTTAGAGCACGGCGGTGGATTTGTTTTAAAGAAACTTGATCTCTCATGCTTCACTTAGATTATTTTGAGAGTCTTTAATAGCATGGTAATTTGCTTAATGTTAATATACTTGGTGTTCAAGATATGTGAAACTTTCTTTTGAGTGCGTTGAATACTAAGATAAGTTGGATGCTTGATAATTGTTTTGAGATATGGAGGTAATAATATCAAAGTCATGCTAGTTGAGTAGTTGTGAATTTGAGAAATACTTGTGTTGAAGTTTGTAAGTCCCGTAGCATGCACGTATGGTTAAAGTTGTGTAACAAATTTGAAACATGAAGTGTACCTGGCTTGTGCATCCTTATGAGTGGCGGTCGGGGACGAGCGATGGTCTTTTCCTACCAATCTATCCCCTTAGGATCATGCGCGTAGTACTTGATTTTTGATGACTTCTAAATTTTTGCAATAAGTATATGAGTTCTTTTGACTAATGTTGAGTCCACGGATTATACGCACTTTTACCTTTCCGCCATTGCTAGCCTCTTCGGTACCGTGCATTGCCCTTTCTCACCTTGAGAGTTGGTTCAAACTTCGTCGGTGCATCCAAACCCCATGATACGATACGCTCTATCACACATAAACCTCCTTATATCTTCCTCAAAACAGCCACCATACCTACCTATTATGGCATTTCCATAGCCATTCCGAGATATATTGCCATGCAACTTCCACCATCATTATCATGACATACATTACTTTTGTCATATTGCCATTGCATGATCTTGTAGTTGTCATCGTATCTGTGGCAAAGCCACCATGCATTATTTTTCATACATGTCACTCTTGATTCATTGCACCATCTCGGTACACCGCCAGAGGCATTCATATAGAATCATACCTTGTTCTAGTTTCGAGCTGTAATCCTCATGTTGTAATGAATAGAAGTGTGATGATCATCATTATTAGACACTAGTGCAGAACCGGGCAATAGCACCGGTTCGTAAGGCCCTTTAGTGCCGGTTCCATAACCGGCACTAAAGTGTGGGCACTAAAGCCCCCCCCCCTTTAGTACCGGTTCAGCACGATCGGCACGAACCGGTGCTAAAGGGCAACCACGTGGCACGAGCCAGCTCCGGGGGCCTGGAGCCCTTTAGTACCGGTTGGTAAGACCAACCGATACTATAAGGTTTGGTTTTTTAGTTTTATGATTTCTTTTTCATTTAATTTTGTGTTTCCATTTTAATTCTTTTTTGTTTGCTGGTATTTTACGATACTACACATTGTACACGTTATGCATATATATATATATATAAATAGAATTTCTAGTAGAACCAATCATGCATATATATATCATTAATGTCTCACAAACCACCATATTAATTAATTCACACATACACACATGTATAGCTATATACAATTTCTCCTACATATGCATGTTGCCTTCGGAGCCAGTGGCATTAGCCTAATTGGTGCCTTTGGAGCACAATGACAATTGGAAGTGGTTTTCATGAGGGCGGTAGCAGGTAATAGTATTCTCCCTTCGGATTTATGACCTGGTCGAGCAAAAATCCCGCTATTTCCTCTTGAAGTGCTTCTACGCGCTCTGTTTCTAGGAGCTTCTCCTGCACCTCTTTGAACTGTTAAGAAGGAGATCAATATGCATGTGTATTAGTTGTGTGACTAGATATTGATAATGGTGTAAAAATTGTGAATAGTGTTCTGACAAGCGTACCCATTCCTGTCTTTGAGATCTGCTCCTTTCAGACGCCATCATGCGAATGTTCTCGCAAACGCAGAATGCACACAGATCAGTCCCCTGCGCCTGCTTTAGGGCCTTTACGAGAATGGAATTTGATCAGATAATAATTAATCAAGCATGATAATTAAAGAGATGGCAGCTAGCAAGCTAGCTAGTACTACTTAATTACTTACCTTGGGTTGAAACCATTTAAGCTTTTTTTTCCATTCGCCTTCCGTGACGCTGATGAACCTTGCCCAAGCCCTGCCCGCCGACAAAGAAAATGAATAAAGGGGTTATTAAATAGTTCATATCATGAAATGACGAACTAAATAGGCCGAGATATATAGTTAATAATGATTGAAATTACCTGTTGACTATCCCAAACAAGATGTTATAGTCAGTTTTTGCTTTGAGTAGTGAGTCCAGTATTTCAACTGTTCCATCGTCAACTTTAATGATACACAAGACCCAGTGAAATTTGCATGCACACACACTTGCATGTCTTAATTAAGCGGGCATATGTAAGCAAAAACATGTGGCTAGCTAGTAGGCAAAAACAGAGAATTTGTAGTACAAGACAGTGTGACTCACTGGAAGTTGTAAGGAAGTAGTATATCTTCATTGTATTTGAGGCGTTTCAAGAACTCTAGCATGCTATACTCTACGTCCTTTTGATGATGTGGATTTATCCGCCATGTGTATTCATTAACGGTGTTTGGGTCAATGAACCCAATGCCAAAGCGTCCACCTTTTCTCATTTCATACATCTTCATCCTGCATAATACCACAAAAAAGAATATAGTGAGGATAATTACAGGTAATGATTGATCAAAACGATCACTACAGCTAGCTTGAGACTTAAATTACAGAAAGAAATCACTTACAGACAATAGCAACTGACGATAGATTTGTCGAGTGCGTCTTGATTGTATAACTGAAACAGTTCAGAATACTCAACGGATAGAGCTTTCTCATGGAAGTAATGCTCCTCCTTGACATTCACCATGAGGGACAATCGATCTGAAATCTTGGTAATATTCATGTACCATTGATGCAATTCATACATTCTCGTTGGGAGGTTCTTTACCTTGTCTGGCTCGACCAAAGGTTGGCCCCGGACATATTTCCGTTTTATTTCATCCTCTCTAAGCACAGGCATGGGCTCGATCTCGAGGAGTTGTCCAACAGTGATGTTGAGAACTTTAGCCTGCATTATATGGTCCTTAGTTATTACCACATTGCCCACCTCGGGAATGTAAACTGTTTGCCCACAATAATATTGGGCGAGCGTACTGTCACGTGTTGTTGGCACAACAAGCGAGGGGATCGATTGCGCCGCCTGTTCTCCCAGCTGGGGAATGGTTTTTCTGCATTTTTTGACAGCTGCTTGTTGTTTGCTCGATCCCGAGATCGCCTCCTTACGTAGACGTGCTCGATTTAACTTCCTGATGTGGCGCTCATAGTCTGTGTCAACAGGCTTGGGAGCTGGTGGTTGAGCCATACGAATGAAGTGGTCAATCGTTTCCTCAGGCACTTTCTCCCTTGGCGGCGGTGGCGGTTTCGGTGCAAAATGGGCTTCCACCTCGGCCTTCGATATGGCTGCGTTTTCCTCCTCGGACTTGTCATAAGGCCTCTGCGGAAGAGGCGTGAGGCTTGGACCATATTTATATCGCTTGCCTCCGCCTGTACTTCCTGTACTACCTCGACTCGTACCGCTACGCACCATAGCTGCGGGGTGTCTCTTCTGCGATTGCTAAGGCGGCGGAGACGGCTGACGGGGCTGAGTTGGATGAGGAGGAGTGGCCTGAAGCTGTGCCGGACTTAGAGGAGTGGACGTCTGACGCTGTGGCGGACTTGGAGGAGGAGGGGTGGCCTGACACTTTGCTGGACTTGGAGGAGGAGTGGCCTGACACTTTGCCGGACTTGGTGGACTTGCAGGAGTGGGAGTCTGCTGACTCGGTGGCGGACTTCGACGAGGAGTCGGCTGACGCGGTGTCGGTGGCCTTCGAAAGATGATGCAATCCTTTTTCCATAGGATGATACGATGTTTGGCCTCTCTGAGAAAGCGCTCGTCGTCACCTCCAGGAATGTCAAGCTGTAGCTCCGAATATGGTGGGTCCACCACCTCATCAACGAAGACACGTGCATAGCCTGCTGGAATCAGGTTGCAATGGAAGGTTGCCTCGGGGGGATTTGTAAAAGCAACAGCGTCCGCCACCTTCATGGATATGTTCGTTATTTTGACGTGTAGCTCGCAGTTAGTGTTCTCCGTGATGTCATCCACGGGGTATTTACCCAGCATTGCATCGTCCGGGGCGGAACCCACGCTGCTTCTCGGCATGGATGGGGCGGTGCTATCCAATGTTGGATCATCCGCTAGCTGCTGCAGCTGCTGAGACCCCCTTTGTTGGGTAAGTGAGTCGATCTGCTCCTGCTGCCGCTGGAATTTGACTGCCAATTCCGCTTGACCTGCTTCTAGGCCTTGAAGGCGTTCATAGTCCCGCTTCCTATGCTCCTCCTCCATCTTCCTCTTCTTCTCCTCCGCAATCTTCTTTCTCGCACGGGTTCTGTAGTCAGTTTTCCAGTCTGAAAACCCCTCATACCACGGAATAGCGCCCTTGCCTCGTGTTCTTCCCGGGTGTTCAGGATTTCCCAGGGCACGCGTAAGCTCATCGTTCTCTCTGTTGGGCTGGAACACCCCCGATCGTGCCTCTTCTATTGCAACAAGTATCGCATCATCGGCTCCCTTCAGACTTGCCTTCGTCGAAACATTGCCTGTCTTCGGGTCCAACTCCCCCCCATGCGCATAGAACCAAGTCCTGCACATGGGGGGCCAGCTCTTAGTAACCGGAGTGACACCTGCATCCTCCATCTCTTTCTCAGACTTATCCCACTTAGGCATTGCCACTGCATAGCCACCTGGCCCCAGCTTATGGAACTTATCCTTTTTTTCGGTATTCTTCTTGTTTATTCTCAACCATTCCTTAGCTAATTCCGAATCCTTGAATTTCACGAAATCGTCCCAATGAGCACGTTGGTTCTCTAGTGTTCCCTCGAATACTGGAGTCTTCCTTCCTCCCTTGCGTACTTGTCCCATTCACAATTCTTGTGGTTCTTGAATGCAACCGCCATCTTCCTAAGAGCAGCGTCCTTGACCTTCTGCACATCTGCTTTTGTGAAATGATCTGGTAGGGTAAAATGTTCCATGAGAGTATCCCAAAGCAGATCTTTTTGATTCTTGTCGACAAAAGTAACATCTGGACGTGGCTTTGTTGGCTCTCTCCATTCTTGAAGTTTGATCGGGAGTTGGTCCTTCACAAGAACTCCGCACTGACGAACGAACTTGTCCGCAATCTTCTTAGGCGCTAATGGTTCGCCATTAGGTCTGACTGCCTCGATATTGTACTTTACGGCCTCCTTCAACTTTTTGTTCGGGCCTCGTTTCGTCCTTTTGCCTGAAGATTTGCTCGATCCGGATGGCTGAAAGAACAAAGATTGATTGGTTAATATATCTTCAAGTCATTTAAAACATGTGATGATCACCAGATGCCTGCTTATATAAATATACCTCACCGGTCTTTGTTGTTTCAGGATCAACATGTTCATCGTCATCGTCATAATCGTAGTTCATGACTTCATCAATTCGGTCGTCGCGATCGAATATCATATCACCCTCTCCGGTGTTGTTTAGAAATTCGGAGCCGTCATAATCTTCTTCTTCATTCTGATCATCATCTGGCCCCCGTATTATATCGAACATGGTCTATTCTCCCTCTCTGTCGGTATTGCCTGCCATAGCTTTTATTTAACTAATTCAAAAGAAATATAAAACAATTTAGTATTCAAATTACATCGTCTCGAATAATAGATATAATCTCGAACACATAGTCTAGAATAATAGATATAATCTCGAATACATCGTCTCGAATAATATATAATATTGAATAGCACATCACTGGCTAGGTAGCTAATTAAAGATCGAATACTACAGAAGAATCTAGGACACTCGCGGTTCCTGCGGCGCGGGCGGTGGACACCCAAAGAGAAGGAACCCTCACAGGATCATAGCTGAAGTGAGATCCCTGAAGAAACTGCCAGGTATTGGAGAACCTGCCGCCTTCTAACGCAACCATGTAGCGATGGACATGCTCGTCCTCCTCCCTGACACGGCGACGTACCACCTCCGGCGGGGCCGGGTCCCTCCGCACCGAAACTGGCTCACGCGAACGCCACCAACCGAGATCAGGGTCGACGACGGGACCCGGGGCCGGGTTCCTTATCAAGCGGCGCGCCCCTCCAGGCAGCACCTCCCAGTGCTAGCCCGACGGAGCCCAGTTCTGGACATGGGTCAGCCGGACGTCATCGCGGACGGGTCGACGGCGAGGATGCGGGCCGGGCATCGTCGAGAACAAATACTAGCTATATGCCCGCAAAAAGTTATATTTTTTTAATGATTGGATTTTGATAACTAAAATTTCTAACATTTTTATATAACACTGATTATGCTATCATTGCATATGTCAAAAATCTATATACTATTTCATACTAATTAAGCATCTAACACTAAAAACAGAAAACACAACTTCTATACATCCATTAAAAAACTGAAAAACAACATTATATAAAAAATTTCCATACTAATTAAACACTAATTATATCCATCTAACATGCATTCATACATATATAATAGTGAAAAAATAATAATCTAAATAACCTAAACTAATTAAACATACAAAATACGTATATACTAATATATACATGCATTAATTCATACATATGTACGTGTGTGTGTGTGTGTTCATCATGCTTGTGTGTGTGTGTGTATGGGCTCGGGGAGGGGCCACGCCCATGGTGGCCGCCGGGGGCGAGGGAGAGGGGTTAGAGGGGGAGAGCTCACAGCGGGGCGACGGCGACGGCGAGGCGACGGCCGGGGGCGGTGACGGGCCGGGGCGTGATGCGGGGGCGGCGACGCGGGGACGGCGCGACGGGGACGGGCCCGGGGTGGTGACGGGGACGGGGGCGGTGACGGGGGCGGCGACGGGGACGGGGCCGGCGACGGTGACGGCGTTGATCGATCGGGGCGCGCGGGCGGTGTTTCAATGGGGAAACAGAGGGAGAATGAAATTTTCGCAAGTGTTGTATATATAGGAGAGGCCTTTAGTACCGGTTGGAGCCACCAACCGATACTAAAGGCCAACTTTGGCCAGGCGAAGAGGCGGCAAGACGAGGCCTTTAGTACCGGTTGGAGCCACCAACCGGTACTAAAAGGTGGTCTTTAGTACCGGTCGGTGGCTCCAACCGGTACTAAAGGCCTCGCACTGTCACCCCAAAGTTTAGTCCCACCTCGCCGGGCGAAGGGCAGCCGCACTGGTTTATAAACCCAGCCGCGGCTACCACTTCGAACTCCTCTATATAGCAGGATTGTGGGCCTAAACTCTGCGCGCTGCCCTATGAGTCTGCTCGGCATTTAAGGCCTGTAATTACACACCTGTGGCCTATCAGGCCCACAGGGCAGCGCCCCAATTTTTTTATAGTTTTTTTCTTTTTTGCTTTATTTTCTTCTATTTATTTTTGCGTAGTTTTTTGTATAGTTTTTTCTTTTCTGTTATATTTACTTTCTTCTATTTATTTGTGAGTAGTTTTTCATCTAGTTTGCCGAAATTCAACATTTTCAGAGTTCATTTTGTAGTGATTTTCATTTTCACGGTCATTTTGTAAACGATTGAAAAATAGCAAATATTTTTTTTCTTTTCTGCTTTATTTCTTCTTCTTTTTATTTCTGAGTAGTTTTTTCTTTTCTGCTATATTTATTTTCTTCTATTTATTTCTGAGTAGTTTTTTATATAATTTTTTTCTTTTCAGCTATAGTTTTTCTTCTTTTCTGCTATTTTTTCTTTTCTGCAAAACTTGATGGTAAAAGTCTGGAGTTATAACTAAAAAAAGAAATGTCGACGTGCAATTAGTTTTTGCCATAACAGAAGAAGTCCGGAGTTGTAATAAGTTATTAAAAATAAAAAAGAGGTGCAATGCTCGTTAATTTGCTTCAAGCCTTTCGGAATAGTGTAAACTGCACTGCCATAGCTCCGTGCAGTCTACCGTATTCCTGAAGGCTTGAAGCTAACCAACGTGAGCACTGAGCCTCTTCTTCATCGTCTCTGCACTCGGGGCTTATAAACCGCTCCTAGTCCCTCTCACTTCGCGAGGTGGGACTAAAAAACAGCTTACGTCTCGTTCATCCATGAACCGGTACTAAAGGTGCTCGTGGGGCCCCAGCCTTACCTGACACAACCTCATTAGTACCGGTTCGTGGTACGAACCGGCACTAAATGGTGATAGTGGGGCCATAGCCTGACCGGAGGCTGACACAGCCTCTTTAGAACCGGTTCGTGGCATGAACCGGTACTAAAGGTTCGCCACGAACCGGTGCTATTGATCGCCGCCACGAACCGGCACTAGTGTACACATTAGTGCCGGCTGAAATTCCAACCGGCACTATTGTGCTTCACATTTGAACCTTCGCCACGACCCGGTACTAAAGGGGGTGCGCTGGCGCAGGTGCGGTGCGGCAAGTTTAGTCCCACCTCGCTAGCCGAGGGGTGACCGCACTGGTTTATAAACCCCCTTGCAGTCGCTCTCTCGAGCTCCTCTCCAAAGCAGGCCTACTGGGCCTACGTGTTCTTTGCTGCCCTCTGGGCCCACTTGGCCTTTGCGGGCCTGCATCCTGGCCCAACAACAGGTTGGGTTTCTAGTCGTATGCAGGCCGCTCTGGCCTAGTAGGCGGGTTTTTATTTTTATTTTTTTTGCTTTATTTATTTTTGTGTTGTTTTTTTTGTGTATTTAGAGTTTCTTTGTGAATATTTTTGCTTTAGGTACAAAAAATGACAAACTTTCTGTTAGTGCCCGTAGTTTTCAAATTTGAATAGTTTAAATTTTGAATTATTTGAAATTAGTGTGAATCACTAGTTTGTGAATAACTTAACTTTAAAAATCAGTAAAGGCATGAAAGAATTTGTTTGCACATAAAATTTCTTCGCGTTTCAAAAGCCAAAACACATAACTACCCTAACTATTACAGAGATTCCCCTCTGGGTGTGAAACACAGAAGAAAGTGATGATAGTGAAGCCGATCACATCCCAAATCTTTGGGTGTGAAACTTTTTCTTCGCGTGTGTCCCTTTGCGCCGTAACCATGGAAAATCTTCATCATTTAACGGGATGCTCGGGTCAATATTCACTGTGAATGGAGCAATTTCATCAAACTTTTCATAATCTTCTGACTTGTCTGTCTTGTCATCCACTCCCACGATGTTTCGCTTCCCAGAAAGAAGTATGTGCCGCTTTGGCTCATCGTACGATGCATTCGCTTCCTTATCTTTTCTTTTTCTTGGCTTGGTAGACATGTCCTTCACATAGAAAACATGTGCCACATCATTGGCTAGGACGAATGGTTCGTCTGCATACGCAAGATTGTTGAGATCCACTGTTGTCATTCCGTACTGCGGGTCTTCCGTTACCCCGCCTCGTGTCATATTGACCCATTTGCATCGATACAAAGGGACCTTTAAACCACGTCGATAGTCAAGTTCCCATATGTCCTGTATATAACCATAATATGTTTCCTTTCCCGTCTTGGTTTCTGCATCAAAGAGGACACGACTGTTTTGGTTGGTGCTCTTCTTATCTTGGGCGATCGTGTAAAATGTATTACCATTTATCTCGTACCCTTTGAAAGTCATTATATTCGAAGATGGTAACTGGGACAGCAAGTACAGGTCATCTTCAATAGAGGTGTCATGCATGGTACGTGTCTGCAACCAGCTGGCAAAACTCCTGGTTTGTTCACGTGTAATCCAGTCATCAGACCGCTCCGGGTGTTTGGAGCGTAGCAAATTCTTGTGTTCATCCATATACGGAGCCACCAAGGCGGAATTCTGTAGAACTGTGTAGTGTGCTTCAGTGAGAGAATGTCCGTCCATACATATTATTTGTTCCCCTCCTAGCATGCCTTTTCCATCTAGTCTGCCCTTATGCCGCGATTCAGGAACACCAATCGGCTTAAGGTCAGGAATAAAGTCAATACAAAACTCAATGACCTCCTCATTTTGATGGCCCTAGGAGATGCTTCCTTCTGGCCTAGCACAGCTATGAACATATTTCTTTAAGACTCCCATGAACCTCTTAAAGGGGAACATATTGTGTAGAAATACAGGATCCAAAATGTTAATCTCTTCGCATAGGTGAACTAGGACGTGCGTCATGATGTTGAAGAAGGATGGTGGGAACACCAACTCGAAACTGACAAGACATTGCACCAAATCATTCTGTAACCTTGGTATGATTTCTGGATCGATTACCTTCTGAGAGATTGCATTGAGAAATGCACATAGCTTCACAATGGCTAATCGAACATTTTCCGGTAGAAGCCCCCTCAATGCAACCGGAAGCAGTTGCGTCATAATCACGTGGCAGTCATGAGACTTTAGGTTCTGGAACTTTTTCTCTGCCATGTTTATTATTCCCTTTATATTCGATGAGAAGCCAGACGGTACCTTAATACTGAGCAGGCATTCAAAGAAGATTTCCTTCTCTTCTTTGGTAAGAGCGTAGCTTGCATGACCCTGATGTATGCCATCTTCTCCATGCATACGTTGCTGGTCCTCCCGTGCCTCAGGTGTATCTTTTGTCTTCCCATACACGCCCAAGAAGCCAAGCAGGGTCACACAAAGATTCTTCGTCACGTGCATCACGTCGATTGCGGAGCGGACCTCTAGGTCTTTCCAATATGGCAGGTCCCAAAATATAGATTTCTTCTTCCACATGGGTGCGCGTCCGTCAGCGTCCTTCGGAACAGGTTGTCCGCCAGGACCCTTTCCAAATATCACCTTCAAATCCTTGACCATATCATGTACATCAGCACCAGTACGGTGGCGAGGCTTCGTCCGGTGATCTGCCTCACCTTTGAAATGCTTGCCTTTATTTCTTATGGGATGCCTGCTCGGAAGAAATCGACGATGTCCCAGGTACACATTCTTCTTACAACTATTCAAATATATACTGTCGGTATCATCCAAATAGTGCGTGCATCCGCGGTATCCCTTGTTTGTCTGTCCTGAAAGGTTACTGAGAGGAGGCCAATCATTGATGGTCACGAACAGCAACGCCTTTAGGTCAAATTCTTCCCCCATGTGCTCACCCCACGCACGTACACCTGTTCCATTCCACAGTTGTAAGAGTTCTTCAACTAATGGCCTTAGGTACACATCAATGTCGTTGCCGGGTTGCTTAGGGCCTTGGATGAGCACTGGCATCATAATGAACTTCCGCTTCATGCACAACCAAGGAGGAAGGTTATACAAACATAGAGTCACAGGCCAGGTGCTATGGTTGCTGCTCTGCTCCCCAAAAGGATTAATGCCATCTGCGCTTAGACCAAACCATACGCTCCTTGCGTCATCTGCAAACTCCTTCCCGTACTTTCTTTCAATTTTTCTCCACTGCGACCCGTCAGCGGGTACTCTCAACTTTCCGTCTTTCTTACGGTCTTCTCTGTGCCATCGCATCGCCTTGGCATGCTCTTTGTTTTGGAACAAACGTTTCAACCGTGGTATTATAGGAGAATACCACATCACCTTGGCAGGAATCTTCTTCCTGGGTGCTCGCCCTCGACATCACCATGCTCATCGCGGCTGATCTTATAGCGCAATGCACCACATACCGGGCAAGCATTCAAATCCTCGTACTCACCGCGGTAGAGGATGCAATCATTAGGGCATGCATGTATCTTCTGCACCTCGTACTCACAGTCTTCTTTGCTTCATACGTACTCTCGGGCAATTCGTTGTCCTTTGGAAGCATATCCTTTATCATTACCAGCAACTTTCCAAATCCCTTGTCAGATACAGCATTCTCTGCCTTCCATTGCAGCAATTCCAGTGTGGTGCCCAGCTTTTTCTTGTCACCTACGCAATTCGGGTACAACAATTTTTTGTGATCCTCTAACATGCGCTGCAACTTCTTCTTCTCCAAATCACTTGCGCAGTTTCTCTTTGCATCAGCAATGGCTCGACCTAGATCATCAACGGGCTCATCTGATGCCTCTTCTTCAGCTTCTTCCCGCATTACCGGCTCAGCTTCTTCCCGCATTACCGGCTCAGCTTCTTCCCCCATTGTTGTATCATCGTATTCAGGGAACCCATGGCCAGGATAGCTGTCATCGTCCTCTTCTTCTTCATTGTCTTCCATCATAACCCCTCTTTCTCCGTGCTTGGTCCAAACATTATAGTGGGGCATGAAACCGGACTCAAACAGGTGGACGTGAATGGTTCTTGACGTAGAGTAATTGCGACCATTTTTACAGCCAGCACATGGACAAGGCATAAAACCATCCGCCCGCTTGTTTGCCTCAACCGCAAGCATAAAAGTATGCACACCCTCAACGAACTGGGGAGAGCATCGGTCATCATACATCCATTGCCGGCTCATCTTCATTACACAACACCGAATAGACCAAATTAATACAAGTTCATACATGAAGTTCATACAACACTTAAATGCAACAAACAAATAACTCTCTAGCTAAAGCATTTAAATGCAACAACAAATGCGATCAAGATCGCAACTAAGGTAACAATTGATGCAACAGCATAATGATACCAAGCCTCACTATCGATGGCATATTTTCTAATCTTTCTAATCTTCAAGCGCATTTTCTCCATCTTGATCTTGTGATCATCAACGACATCCGCAACATGCAACTCCAATTCCATCTTCTCCCCCTCAATTATTTTCAATTTTTCTTTCAAGTACTCGTTTTGTCTTTCAACTAAATTTAACCTCTCGACAATAGGGTCGGTTGGAATTTCCGGTTCACATACCTCCTAGATAAAAATATCTATGTCAACTTGATGGGCATAATTTGTCATAAACACAAAATGCAACAAATAGTTTTAAAAGAGAATATACCACATCCGAATCATAACAAGGACGAGGGCCGACGGGGACGGATATCAAAACCATGGCACTATGTATAACAAACAACGTACGGGTAAGATAATTATTATACGAGTAACTATATATCCAAATCACACAAACATCAATTTTTTATATAAAATTTCATGAACAATAGGCTCACCACAAGGTGGTGCCGGCGACGGGGCGGTGCGGGCGATCGACGGTGGTTACGACGGAGATTTAGAAGGCACTAAGTAAACCACACCTACATATGCAAACTAAGTGTTATTTTGACCTCAAATTGCATATAAATCAAATACTACCACATATAATTCCTCCCAAATTACTAAAACCCACAATTAATCACTATATAAACCAATGCAAGAGCTAATCTAGCAATGAGAGATGAAAGGACAAAGTTGCTAACCTTGGTGATCATTTGAATGGATGAGGGCCTGCAAATCTTGACAAATTTGGGGCAAATTTTGTGATGAACTCGAGAGGAAGAAGGGAAGAACAGAGGAGAGGGAGAGGGGAAAGGGGGAAGAACAGAGTGCGGGTGGACGAAGGGTTTATATAGGACGACCTTTAGTATCGGTTCGTGCCACGAACCAGTACTAAAGGTGCCGGAAGGGCCCCACTCTGACAACATCTTGCCACCACTTTCTTTAGTACCGGTTCGTGGCACGAACCGGTGCTAAAGGTTCGCCATGAACCGGTACTAAAGAGCTCCTCCCACCTAGCCGTTGGAATCGGCACTAATGGACACATTAGTGCCGGTTCTGTTACAAACCGGGACTAATGTGTCTCACATTTGACCCTTTTTCTACTAGTGAGAGCATTGCCCAAATAAAAAGAAGAGAAAGGCCAAAATAAAATAAAATAAAATAAAGGCCCAAAAAAAGGGCAATGCTACTATCTCTTTTTCCACACTTGTGCTTCAAAGTAGCACCTCGTTCTTCATGTAGTAAGTCTCATATATTGTGCTTCAAAGTAGCACCATGCTTTTCATGTAGTGAGTCTCATGTGTTATCACTTTCATATACTAGTGGGAATTTTTCATTATAGAACTTGGCTTGTATATTCCTACGATGGGCTTCCTCAAAATGCCCTAGGTCTTCGTGAGCAAGCAAGTTGGATGCACACCCACTAGTTTTCTTTTGTTGAGCATTCATAGCTCTAGTGCATCCGTTGCATGGCAATCCTTACTCCTCATGTTGATATCAATTGATGGGCATCTCCATAGCCCGTTGATTAGCCTCGTCAACGTGAGACTTTCTCCTTTTTTGTCTTCTCCACACAATCCCCATCATCATATTCTATTCCACCCATAGTGCTATATCCATGGCTCACGCTCATGTATTGCGTGAAGGTTGAAAAAGTTTGAGATTATTTAAGTATGAAACAATTGCTTGGCTTGTCATCGGGAGTATAGAAGTTGGGAACATCTTTGTGTGATGAAAATGAAGCATAGCCTAACTATATGATTTTGTAGGGATGAACTTTCTTTTGCCATGCTATTTTGAGAAGACATGATTGCTTTGATTAGTATGCTTGAAGTATTATTATTTTTATGTCAATATGAATTTTTGTCTTGAATCTTTCGGATCTGAATATTCATATCACAATTAAGAAGATTTACATTGAAATTATGCCAAAGTATCACTCCGCATCAAAAATTCTTTTTTATCATTTACCTACTCGAGGACGAGCAGGAATTAAGCTTGGGGATGCTTGATACGTCTCCAACGTATCTATAATTTTTGATTGCTCCATGCTACTTTATCTACTGTTTTGGACTATATTGGGCTTTATTTTCCACTTTTATATTATTTTTGGGACTAACCTATTAACCGGAGGCCCAGCCCAGAATTGCTGTTTTTTGCCTTTTTCAGTATTTCGAAGAAACATAATATCAAAGGGAGTACAAACGGAATGAAACCTTCGAGATCGTGATTTTCCAACCGAACGTGACCCAGGAGACTTGGAACCTACTCCAAGAAGCGCCAGAGGCGGTCACAAGGGTGGAGGGCACCCCCCTGGGCGCGCCCCCCTACATCGTGGGCCCCTAGGAGCTCCACCAACGTACTCCTTCCTCCTATATATACCTACGTATCCCCGAACGATGAGAAGGGGAGCCAAAAACCTAATTCCACCGCCGCAACTTTCTGTATCCATGAGATCCCATCTTGGGGCCTGTTCTGGAGCTCCACCGGAGGGGGCATCCACCACGGAGGGCTTCTACATCATCACCATAGCCCCTCCGATGAAGTGTGAGTAGTTTACTTCAGACCTTCGGGTCCATAGCTAGTAGCTAGATGGCTTCTTCTCTCTTTTTGGATCTCAATACATTGTTCTCCCCCTCTCCCGTGGAGATCTATTCGATGTAATCTTCTTTTTGCAGAGTGTTTGTTGAGACCGATGAATTGTGGGTTTATGATCCAGCTTATCTATGGAAAATATTTGATTCTTCTATGAGTTCTTTTATGTATGATTGAGTTATCTTTGCAAGTCTCTTTGAATTATCTTATTTGGTTTGGCCAACTAGATTGGTAGTTTTTGCAATGGGTGAAGTGCTTAGCCTTGGGTTCAATCTTGCGGTGTCCTTACTCAGTGACAGAAAGAGTTGAAGGGCACGCATTGTATTGTTACCATCGAGGATAACAAGATGGATTTTTTTATCATATTGCATGAATTTATCCCTCTACATCATGTCATCTTGCTTACAGCGTTACTATGTTTTTACTTAATACTCTAGATGCATGCTGGATAGCGGTCGATGAGTGGAGTAATAGCAGTAGATGCAGAATCGTTTCGATCTACTTGTTTTGGACGTGATGCCTATATACATGATCATCGCCTAGATATACTCATAACTATGCTCAATTCTATCAATTGCTCAACAGTAATTTGTTCACCCACCATAGAATACTTATGCTCTCGAGAGAAGCCACTGGTGAAACCTATGGCCCCCGGATCTATTCTCATCATATCAATCTCCATCACTTTATTTACTTGCTTTGCTTTTACTTTTTACTTTTCATCTTTATACCAAAAATACCAAAAATATTATCTCTATCAGATCTCACTCTCGTAAGTGATCGTGAAGGGATTGACAACCCCTAATCGCGTTGGTTGCGAGTAGCTATCGTTTTGTGCAGGTACGAGGGACTTGCGCGTGACCTCCTACTAGATTGATACCTTGGTTCTCAAAAACTGAGGGAAATACTTACGCTACTGTGCTGCATCATCCTCTCCTCTTCGGGAAAAACCAACGCAAGCTCAAGACGTAGCAGCCGCCACGGAGTCATCGGGCCCGAGGACTATGTCGCGGACTTCGACGTCGTCGCCGCCACCGTTGCCGTGCGCAAGGAGGAGGAGCATCGGCGCCACGCCGAGGAGCTCGAAGCCTCCAGTGGCGGCAGGCGGTCTCCGACAACGTCGCCGCCAACAAGAAGGCTGAGGAGTGGCGCCGCATCCGCGTGGAGCAGGCGGCGAAGTACGTCGACCTGTGCAGCTCACGCGAGGAGGATTGAGCTCCGTCCGGCTCTTCCACGGCGTCGTCCATTTGTTGCGACCTCGCCGCCCGTCAGATCCGACCCCTCTAATACTAGTTTAACGTAGTATGTAGTATAACTATGCTTGTAGTTTGTTGATCATGTGATGAACTATGTAGTATGTGATGAACTATGTTTGTGCAATTTCTCCCGCGAAAGTGTTTTTTTCAAATTATGCAGGTTTTGATACGAGTTCTGTTCGGCCGCGCATGTTTTCAACCCGCAAACGCGATCTTCGTAAAACCGCAAACGCGTTTTGCGGGTCGAATTTTTGCGGGGTCTGCTAGAGTTGCTCTTTACTCAACCGGTTTGAGCGGCGGTTCTGTAGTATGATTTACAATGCATGAGGCCTCATCATTCCCTACTTTTTTTTCGTTTCATTGACATTTGGGCCTCGTCAATTATTTCCTAGTACATCATTTTGTTTCATTGCCATTTGGGCTGCCCATTGGGGCTTTTATCTTTGAAATACATTTGTAGTGCATCATACAAACGTTGCAACAATTAATTGATGTGTGTGTACATAACTCGATGCAATGGACGAGGGTCTTTCCCATATTTTGAATAAATAAATAGATATATACTGCTCCAACTACATTGTACGTATAGATATAGTACTACTCTGTCAGGCTGTCCCTTGCTCCCTCTCTGTATAGCTTTTTAAAGGTCGACTGTTTGTTTAGAAACAAGTTAGATGAAGCGAAATATGCCCGAGGTTGTGTTCACGGCACGTATAGCTTGGTTACAAATACCCGAAACAATGAGGAGTTTTGAGAATAGGAAGCATCAGGATAAATTCTCAGAGTCTCCCACCATCCAGTAAGCAATTAATTATGCTTATTTTGACATCACCTTTGTATTAGCTACATGATTGTCAAAAACGTTGACGTGAGAGATCTAATTACTAAATAGTGTACTCCTCTGTTTTTCTTTGTAAGCATGCGAGCGATGGTGAACCCTTGCATGCGTAGCCACAGCCTCCTCTGGCGCGCTAGCTGCGGAGAGCACGCATGACCTTGTAAAGCATACGGATCGTGTCACACCGACAACATGAAGAGAATATTGGGCAGTGCAGAAGAAAGCCCAGCCAAATTTAAAGATGTGTTGGTTGTGTGTGAACGAGGATGCCTTGAACTGAACTAGCTGCAGCCGGTGTGGTACTGTAGTCCCCTAACTCAAAATTTCCTCGGCTGAGAGAAAACAGAGGAAGGTGACTAGGTGAGCGGTCCCAATTTGTTCTGTTTCAAAAATATACACCATCTCCGGCCCTATTGCATACAGAATGGAAATGGAAGAACAATGTGTCCCAATGTATATACTAATTGTTTCAAGTTGTACGAACGTCACACATATCTGCTCTCATCGTCTAAATTGTTTACTTTGGTTGACTGGACAGAAACTCAATATGCTAAAACAATTGTCCTATGTATCCAACTGTAAGAGAACAAATCATGAACTAGAATTTGAGTATGCATGGATAGTAGCAAAAGTAAGCATGTACCAAATATGGTTTTGGGAAATTAATTTTCTACGTGGAAGTAAACTTTGATACTCAAGCAAGGACAAATATCCTTTTTCTGTTTGTGGGTAAGGACAAATATCTCTGTTTAAACACAAACCAAATATGATGTGAACCAAAGTATAGTTAAGGGGAAACTGTCCATAAACTAATATATTCCATTCAAATAATTAATGATGTGATAGTAGCACAATAATGGTTAGATGCTATTGCACCAACATCTAAAACTCATGAAACTTAAAAAGATGCTCATGCACCAACTATTACAGAGTAAGAAATAAGATCAAAAAATACGAATGTTGCCTTTGGAGGCCGAGCTCCATGGAGCTCGATTTTGAAAAATTTCAAATTTGTTAAATTTCATATTCTATGTTTCATTAAATTATGAAAAAAAAATACAGATATACATGGAGGCATAACATATGTCTGTAAATTTTCAGGGCAAAATACGTTGAAATGAGGGTTATGCAAAAAAGACAAATCTAGAGCTTTTTAACACATAATACTATTCATCCTCCCAGACCTTGAATTTGTCTTTTTGTACAAATAACATTTCAATGTATTTCATCTTGAAATTTTGCACACATACACATAACATCCTTATTTACTTGCGCAATTTTTTTCAGATTTCTTCGAAACAGAAAAGTTTGAATTTTGATTTTTTTAAAGGCCTCCATGGAGGCTGAGAGCCAAATGTCCGTTCTCCGGACGATACCTATAATAAAATGCATGCTACAACAGAAAAAAGAGAAAGGATATGGGAGAGCATGATATTTGGTCCTGTTTTTTTTAATAAACCTCATCACGAGGGAAAGGGGTGAGAGATTGTTAGATTTATAAGGAAAATTGGACCCAAAACCTACTCTTGGAACATGCTTTCACTCTGCTTTACGTATAACGTAACAACCGAACAAAGTACATGGCCGAAATATACAAGGTGGTGACGTAGCCTCTTACAAAGAAGATGACACGCTAACTGGATCACACAAAACGCATGCGACTACTCTATCAAAGGAGAACACATGGAATACTGAGTGCAACGCCATGCTACGCCCTAGCACAGGTAAGCTCTACGACAATGCCTTCAGGAGGGAATACGACATGAAGCTTCGCCATTGTCGAGTCTGAAACAGATAGGAGAACCACGACAATGTCTTCAAGGAGAGATTGGCTCTAGCGAGCTTCGCCGTCGGCGGCACCAAAGCGCGGAGCTTTTGCCTGATAGCTCACCCATGGCGCCACGATGTCTCCAGGACAACCGCGATGAGCTCAGACTCCCAGATCCGAATCTAGGCATCGCCACTGCCAATGACAGAGGATGAGCCGGAGCCACATGACGCTACCCCCTCGTCGCCCACACAACCAAGAAGGAGAGCCACTGTCGCCGCCATAGCGCCCTCCGAAGAGCCAACTATGTAGCCCACCATTCGAGGTCATCGCCCTGGTATCCAAGGCCCGAAACAACGCCAACTGCCCACTTCAAGGCACACCCACCATGATAGGAAGATCGAAGGCATCTCCATCCACTCCTAGCCCGGTATCAGCCATCGATTCTTGGTCGGCGCCTCCATCGTAGGGAGAGCCCACACCTCATTCCCAACCAGCACCGATGGACCGTGGAGGACATGAACCGGTGACTAAGGATGGTTGTGCTAATCAAGCCTCTGTCCTATCCATCTGGCCTTGGCTCAGACGAGTTCACACAATGCCATATGCATGGCCTTCGGCGGTGATCCGCTCGGCGGTGCAGTGATTTCACGACCGCCACCATCAACCACTGGATCCACAAGGAAGGAACCTCGCTCCCGCAGACACCACCCGGACCATGCCCAACCACCCCTACCTGATGTGAGAGCACCAACCAGGCCTAGGCCCAAAACTAGCCCACCCGAGTGTATGTCCTCGGTCCAAGCCTTCGTCATCTTGCACAAAGGAGGAGGGGCGCCACATCCACCCTGCATTACCTATCGATGCACGGGTGCCAGATATGCACCACCGAGAACCCAGCAGGGCCGAACCACTGTTGGACGTTGGCCATCGGAGCTTGTGCAACCGCTAGCCACAGCACCGCTGCCTGCAGAGTAGTACCCGAGGCCAAGGCACACCTGAACCTTCATCCCCACTCGCAAGCCCGACGGACCCAAGCCAGACCCCGCCTCTGCCAAGAGAGAGGAAGCCGCCGCGCAGGCATGTGCACGCCCACATGCCCTGGAGCCACCGCCGCTAGCTCATGTCATTGCGCCCCATGCCAGCACTGCACCGCCGCTTGAGAAGTACGCCCCGCGTCACCACCCTCAAGTAGGAGTAGAGGTGGACCTACCATGCCCAGGCTGACCGGGCTTTGCCTGACAGTGTGCTGCAGCGCCAGCAAGGAGAGGTGAAGTCTAGGTTGCCCCAACTACTCGCCGGGGCAATGCAAGCAGAAAGAAGAGTTGTTCGGTGGAGTTGCTACCTCCCTAGTTGTTTATAGTGAAGTCAGTAGAGGAATGTACCTTCACCGTCCAAAAAAAGTGACCTACTCCTTGCAGTCAAAAATAACTATTGTGATTTTGGTTCAAATTTGAACTAAAACCACGGAACTTATTTTTGATTGGAGGGAGTAACATTCTAGGTTAATCTGGGAAACTGAACAAAACCCTGAAAATGGAAAAAGGAGAAAAGGCACTAGGGCATGGGGATAGGGACCTGACAAATGGAATATCAAGTGACATTGTGAGAGCTAGAAACTATAGTGCCAATGCCTGGAGCAGTTAGCGTGGCCCAAATGCAACCAAATTGACCACCACTCGCTGGAAAAAACCCACCCATATCGAATAACTGCGTACTGTCTCAGCCTAGAAGCATCATGGGCTAGCAATATTGTTTGGGAAACATCAAGCACAGCCCATCTTCAACTTCCTTGCGATGCCCTCAATAGTGCTCAACGCCGTGATCACTTCTGGTGAGAGCAATTATTGGTACATGTTTAGGTATGCTTTCATCTTTTGCTCAACGGCCTCCGCTTTGCTCACTTTTGGCAGCTCATCAAAATCCTCCAACAACCTACGCTCTGCGCCCTTGGCCGTAGGGATATTGCATGCCTTGTTCTTCTTTTCCAAAAGCCCGCTTCGTCTTGCGTCATCCTTCTCTCTGTGGAAAGGTGCAGGGGTCCAAGCAGAGTTTGTGGGACCACACAAGTAACCTTGCTAAGAAAATTCTCCAGAGATAATGGTGGTACTTTAGCCCGAGCCACCTCTACAACAGTACTACTCATCTCAACCAGAGGCTCCCCTAGAACGCTAGGCTTGCCGAAGGACCCCATCATGTGCTTCACGTTGAAACCAAGTCACTCTGCTGAACTAAGGATCAGATGTGCAAGGGACTTCACATCATAAGATGGGGGCAGCCATCGGGGTGGGACAACCAGAACTTAGCCTTGGAGCACACTCTATTTGCGAATTCCTCACTCCCGGTCGACAAGACACCAGGGGTCAACCACACATGATGGCCCCAAGTAAAGCAGCCCACTACTCAATAGTTCTCGTAACAAGGCAACATATGCTCTCACTTGTTGTTTTGCCCTGTTGGTTTAATAAGTTCCCACATGTAATCAGGAATATTGCCTCTAACAAATAGTTTATCAATGAATGGAAGGTTGCAGCTTCCCATTACCTAAAGAAAAATGTTTCTCTCATTCGTGCACCCTCACAGTGTGGGGCCGGCCACTAACATGTGCGCACATTATTGTCGGTCTAAACATGAAAAAGAATGTGGTATCATGTTTTATGCATGCGCCATCTTATTGTAGAACTAGATCATTGATGGCGCGTGTTGCCACGCCCGTCCATTTTACTGGTAGAATGAACAAAAATTGTAACTAAAGGTGCCATGAAACATAAAAGTTGAATGCAAAATGAGTTGATTGAAAATTAAGAACGACAACAAACTAAATTTTCTGGATAGCAAAACAAAACAGAGCACTAATACTGCTTGTTCTTAGGAGAATAGTACAGTGAAAGAGATTTGTAAATATGTCTACTTCACAAAGCGCAGATTCTAATCAGCTAGGATTCCAAGGTTGGTTCTTATGGCAGATGGCAACTGTTTGCTATGTCCCATCACAAGATGCACATTTTTCATTATTTTACCGCAGCCACATCTAATTGGAATCTTAATAGTTGAAGCCTTGATCCGACCTGATTTACTATTCTTATCATGTCATAAAAAGTGAGAACTTACCGCAAGTTTTGGCAATTTCCCAAGTCAAGTGAAAGAAAAGTAACTTATATAGTAAGTACCAAACTGACCTCCACAACTACCATCTACCTTCGGATCAACTCTGTCATTGCTTGCCACGTAGTACTTCGACACCTTCGATAGTAAAGTATCATATTTAGCCATCAGCATCAAGACCAAGTTATTAAGCTCGAACGCAACATGTATATAATTTCTGACTGGCATGCTCATACTACAAACTCAGCCTACAAAAATAGCCTCAGCCTCTGTTTCATTCCATACAAGAGTAATCAAACGTCTAGTCATGACAAACTCAGCATGAAAATAACAAATATATGCCGAGAAGAATAGATGTAGTTGTTGTACATATTAACTCTGATCACTTGCTGGGCACAAACAGTGAAAGTCATATACTATAAATTATTATACAAGAATATTTTCACATGGTATAATTTTTGCTGAGCTTCTCAGGGATGTGCATGCAACTAAGATTAATTAATGCACAGTGTTAAGTTCCATTGTCTGCCAGGACCATCACCCTACTATTCCCGAACCAATACAATTACATTTAGTAGGACAGGGTGATAACAAAAACTTATATGATGATGCAGCATGTCTGCAGCAAAATGCTGAACATCAACATGCATATGGGTAAATATATGCTGAGAGAAATAGATGTAGATGTTGTACTCATTAAATCTTATCATTTGGTGGGGACAAACAGTAAAAGTCATATACTGTAAGTAATATACAAGCATATTTTCACATGGTATAATTTTTTTGTTGAGTACAATTATATTTAGTAGTACAAGGTTGATAACAGAAACTTTATATGATAATGCAGGAAGTGTGCAGCAATATGCTGAACATCAACATGCATATGAGTACTTGAGATATTCTAAGAAGCATGTACAAGTACATGGACTTTAGCGTCGGCTCTACTAGACCTTAGTATCAGGGACTAAACATAGAGGGGAGAAGAAACAGGAGGGGCACCTTGAGGAGCTCATTGTGGTTCTATGAGTTTGGTAAGTACTCCAACAAGGTGAAGATAGTGAGGCGGCAGAAGTTGCAGCGTGTGACATGTGAGGACTGAAGTCATGGGCACCGCCGCAAGGGGTATGGGTTAATTAAGTAGTATGAAACCAGGTCGACCTCACAGAATATAGAGGTTATTAGAATCCTACTTGCTTATATTCAAGCTTTAGTTCTGATGCTTCTCAAGCCAACATGCCTGTACCTAAGACATACTAACTAAAACCACGACGTGTAATTTGGAACGAGGGAGCATGTTTTACGGTAAGCTTCACATGAACATCAATACCAACGATGGAATATTAAGGTTAATGACATGACACTTGGAATCAGCTATAGCCATGTTATGCTCCTCACCTACAGAAAGTAGAGACCACTAAGTACAATGAATCCTGCTGTCCATTGCATCGAACACATGACGAAGAATCAAAGCCTGAATTATTTGCAGAGACAACTTATGAGTTAACTGGGATTGGGAAGAGAGACTTGCCTAGAGCAAAGAATGGAACACGCACACACACTGTGGACGTCTTGTCCACTTTCCATCATGAATGCTATCTCTGGTCAGTTCAAGGAACATGAAGGAAAGCTTCTCCCTATAATGAACAATCAGTATAATGAACACCAATGTACGCCATTGTTGGGCTGCAGCCTCACCATGGCCCTGCCATAATGAGCTCCCTTCTTATTCTCCTACATCATTACAATCATGAGAAATAAAGTTTATGCAGTATGCATGCCATGAATTTAAGAACAGAACTCAGACATATACATCAAAGAAGAATTGAGCAGTTCGTCCAACACACGACTCAGCAAAACCTAGAGCAAAAGGGGAAAATCTAATAGCATGAAGGAGCAGCAATTGCGATTGTACTGTCCTTAATACTGAGGTGTGACAGAGGCTGAGCGGCACACACATGCACGGGCGCGAGGGGCACGCGCATGATGCCGAGGAGCAGTCGGAGGTCGTAGTGGGCTGCATCAGCGTCGGCTGCCTTGCAGACACAACGATGGCTCTCGCGCGTTATTAACGCGAACCCACCGCCCTAACCTTCCCTTCCTACCGCACCGCAGTTCCTGCCCCACCATCAATGACTCCAGCTTCAACTCTTTCACCACGCCGCCAGGAGCGCCTCACCTTATCGAGATGGGTCAAGACCGTGAAGGGAAGCGGAGGAGGTACCATGGTGCTTATCCAGATCGCCGGGCAGGTGGTGGTTCTCCGTCATTTATCAAGATCATCGGACCTTCCAACGAATAGGATACACCAAAAA
This sequence comes from Triticum timopheevii, assembly GCA_963921465.1. Classification (NCBI taxonomy): domain Eukaryota; kingdom Viridiplantae; phylum Streptophyta; class Magnoliopsida; order Poales; family Poaceae; genus Triticum; species Triticum timopheevii. The sequence continues at coordinate 541,829,156 of OY997270.1, read as the reverse complement.
GCCTGAATGAATCGACCACAAGGAGGATGAACACCACCTGCACAAAATTGGGACAGGAAAGATTTTGGGACAATGTAATTGGAGGGTGAAAGAGGGGGTCGGGTAAGGACATGAACACAGATAGAGGGCAACCTAGCCAAGCACCATGGCTGCGTGACGATGACGTCCTACTACTGCAGGAACAAGGGTGATAGTAGAGCAGCATGAGAAGAAGTATATATACAGGCACACATGGTGGATTTGATGCAGGATAGAAGGAAGAAACGCATACCTCCATTCAGCATTTAGACAGTACAAACTGATCCGCGATGAATGACTCCGGAAACTGATGATTGATTGCCTCATGAAGTCCCGGCAGATCAGTTTCACTCGCCTTTGTCACCGAACAATCTGCTGATGCTTCGCCTCCGCTCATCCCCTCGCGCGTTAGACTGCATCGCCTTGACCCGGATACGGCTCCTCCGGTCGATGCCAGGCTTCCAGCGCATGCATAGACTTGCCTCGGTCCATCCCGCATGGATCCAATCGAGCGACACCCGCCGCCTGGATGGAACAGATGGCTCCTCTCTGCTCCTCGCATCGGGAGATCGGGAATGATGGATCGGACGCGGTCGCTCCTCTGGATCCCATCCCAGCAGTAGACCTACTTTATCGAAGCAATGTAATGGGCTGGCCGACGGCCTAGGGAACCACAAGCCTTCGTTTTGGCCTCCAGAGCAGCGGCCCATAGGACAGACGGGCTAGTATTAAACAGATGCAGGGCAGAATGCTTTACGCAAGAGATCTGACGGCCCAAAACATCCTGATCATGAAAACGAACGGCCAGAGACGTAAATCGCTGTGAGGGCAGGGATTAGGTGCGGTTATACGGTCCTTAATATGGACTCTTGTCTAAACTAGACTAGATAGGCCACCACCAACCAGCCGTACGACCATCCATTAAGAGTGTATATATACTACACAAAGTCTGCTTCCTTACTCCCTTGTTCTCTCTATATATATCTTTAGCATAGAGATTGATTGATTGGTAGAAACAAGTTATAAGAAGAAAACCATGTGCACATTGTGTTTATGTTACTCATAACTTGATTACACTACAACTTAACATCATGGTATTGAGATTGGAGGGCGTCGGGACAAATTCTCGACCACTCGACAATTAGTTATACTCATCCCCGATCACATCCCCCAACATTTGGTATAGGATTCCAAAGAAAACAATTTGTTGAGAGATCTAATTAGTATTGCTTCTCTGTTTTTATCTTCATGTCTAAGGATGCTAAAACATTGTACACACATGCCTACCTAACCACACTGTCATCAGATGTGCTAAGAAACGACGAGAAATATATGCCACTATATAGCGCAAATGGTGGAGGGTTAGCAACTACACGTGGGATCAGAGCATGGGTGCACTATGTTGGTTTTGTTTCAAAGCTTTGAAACCCCTCTCTTGATTGATGCTTTCAGCGGGTATCCATGGTCAAGCGGAGCCATTAATAGCAGCATTGGATGTGAAACTCTTTGTATAGTAGATGTGATCTCACTAGGAGTCGGCCATTATACATGCATATACCTTTTCCCATACATACCGTTGTAGCTTAAGCAGACCCATTACCCCTGCAAAGTCATCCTCTGCCTTAGTACTACCGCACGATCATGCACCGCCGCTTAGTGTCCGAATGACCATACATGGGTGGTGAAACTACAACACAAATGGATCCAGAATCGTATGTGCATGCATTTTTCCTTCGGCGTTAGTATGAGACGATGGCATGCGTTATAGGGGTAGACTCAAATAGTTCAAATTGTGTTGTTGATGTGTCCTGCTGCTACCTGCAATCACATGCGGGACCTGAGACGGTGAGATCGTGTGCCCTTATGGGTGCGGGCAATGATCGTACTTGGCCTCTTGTGGTCCTGAGTGTACGACTGTGTTCCCCAAGACACATGACTAGACGAGTACGATAGGTGTCTATCGGAATTACATGATCTTACTATTGCCTTCCATATAACTTCCTTAGTAAGAAATGTGACCCCCAAGCCAATCCTTGGTTGATTTTATTGTGTAACTTTCGGTCTTTAACAAAATCCAAAAGTAGGCCCTAGGATTGCTGATGACCCACAAGTATAGGGGATCTATCGTAGTCCTTTCGATAAGTAAGAGTGTTGAACTCAATGAGGAGCAGAAGGAAATGACAAGCGGTTTTCAGTAAGGTATTCCCTGCAAGCACTGAAATTGTAGGTAACATATAGTTTTGTGATAGGATAATTTGTAACGGGTAACAAGCAATGAAAGTAAATAAAGTGCAGTAAGGTGGCTCAATCCTTTTTGTAGCAAAGGACAAGTCTGGACAAATTCTTATAATGAGAAAAGCGCTCCCGAGGACACATGGGAATTATCGTCAAGCTAGTTTTCATCACGCTCATATGATTCGCGTTCGTTACTTTGATAATTTGATATGTGGGTGGACCGGTGCTTGGGTGCTGCCCTTTCTTGGACAAGCATCCCACTTATGATTAACCCCTATTGCAAGCATCCACAACTACAAAAGAAGTATTAAGGTAAACCTAACCATAGCATGAAACATGTGGATCCAAATCAGCCCCTTACGAAGCAACGCATAAACTAGGGTTTAAGCTTCTGTCACTCTAGCAATCCATCATCTACTTATTGCTTCCCAATGCCTTCCTCTAGGCCCAAACAATGGTGAAGTGTCATGTAGTCGACGTTCACATAACACCACTAGAGGAGAGACAGCATACATCTCATCAAAATATCGAACGAATAACAAATTCACATGACTACTAATAGCAAGACTTCACCCACATGTCCTCGGGAACAAAGCTAACTACTCACAAAGCATATTCATGTTCAAAATCAGAAGGATATTAATATGCATTATGGATATGAACAAATGATCTTCCACCGGATAAACCAACCAGCATCAACTACAAGGAGTAATCAACACTACTAGCAACTCACAGGTACCAATTTGTGGTTTTGATACAAGATTGGATACAAGAGATGAACTACGGTTTGAGAGGAGATGGTGCTTGCTAAGATGTTGATGGAGATTGACCCCCTCTCGATGAGAGGATCGTTGGTGATGATTTCCCCCTCCCGGAGGGAAGTTTCCCGGCAGAAGAGCTCTGCCGGAGCCCTAGATTGGTTCCGCCTCGTGGCGGCGGAGTTTCATCCCGTAAGCTTTCTTATGATTTTTTCGAGGGTAGAAGACTGCATATAGCAGAAGATGGGCACCAGAGGGCCACCAGGGGGCCCATGAGGCAGGGGCGCACCGAGTAGGGGTGGGCGCGCCCCCCACCCTCGTGGCCAGGGTGTGGGCCCCCTCTGGTACTTCTTTCGCTCAATAATTCTTATTAATTCCAAAAAATACTTTCGTGGAGTTTCAAGACTTTTGGAGCTGTGCAGAATAGGTTTCCAATATTTGTTCCTTTTCCAGCCTAGAATCCCAGCTGCCGGCATTCTCCCTCTTCATGATAAACCTTGTAAAATAAGAGAGAATAGCCATATGTATTGTGACATAACATGTAATAACAGCTCATAATGCGACAAATATCGATATAAAAGCATGATGAAAAATGGATGTATCAACTCCCCCAAGCTTAGACCTCGCTTGTCCTCAAGCGGAAGCCGATATCAAAAAATTATGCTCAAGTAACAATCTATTCACCATGTCAAGTATGGTTCAGAAACTTCATTGAGAACTAACAAACTATATTCTCAGTCATTGAAGCAGTTGCAATTTATCATAACATCGGAAAGAGTCAAAAAATAGAGTTTTTCAGCAAGTCCACATACTCAACTATCATATAGTCGTCTACAATTGCTAACACTCACGCAATACTTATGGTTATGGACTTTTAGTCGGACGCAGAGAAAGATAGGGGCTAATAGTGTTGCCTCCCAACATATTACCTCAAGGGTAATGTCAACAATAATAGTTCATGCTAACTTACATCCAATTGGATATATATATATATATATATATATATATATATATATATATATATATATATATATATATATATATATATATATATATATATATCAGGATCTTTCGAACACGAGGTACTTGCCGAAGGATAAAATGAAAACTGGGAAGATGAGGAACACCTTGACTCTTGCATAAGGTATAAGACATAAAGTAAAAAATAGGCCATTCGCAAAGGGAAGCAGAGGTTGTCATGTGCTTTTAGGGTTGGATGCACAAAATCTTAATGTAAAAGAACGTCACTTTATATTGCCACTTGTGATATGAACCTTTATTATGCAGTCCGTCGCTTTTATTACTTCCATATCACACGATCGTATAAAGCTTATTTTCTCCGCACTAATAAGTCATACATATTTAGAGAGCATTTTTTATTGCTTGCAACATGACAACTTACTTGAAGGATCTTACTCAATCCATAGGTAGGTATGGTGGACTCTCATGGCAAAACTGGGTTTAAGGATATTTGGAACCACAAGTAGTATCTCTACTTGGTGCAAGGAATTTGGCTAGCATGAGGGGGAAAGGCAAGCTCAACATGTTGGACGATCCATGACAATATACTTTAACTGAGATGTGAGAAAACATAAACCATTATGTTGTATTCCTTGTCCAACATCAACTCTTTAGCATGTCATACTTTAGTGAGTGCTCACAATCATAAAAGATGTCTAAGATAGTATATTTATATATGAGAATCTCTCTTTCTTTATTACTTCCTATTAGTTGCAACAATGACCAAAACTATGCTTGCCAACTCTCAACAACTTTTAAGCCTCATACTCTCTATGTGTGAAGTCATTACTATCCATAAGATCAATATGAACTCTTTTATTTCTTTTTATTCTTTCTATTTTCTCAAGATCATAGCAAGATAGAAAAGCCCTTGACTCAATACTAATCTTTATTATATAGCTCACGGACTCGATTACATAGAGGGATGACAAAGCAAAACTAAAAACTAATTCATACCAAAACTTTATTCTACTAGATCAAGATATTACCAAAAGTATCGAACTATGTAAAATGGTAAAGATAGGAGTGTGATGGTGATACGATACCGGGGCATCTCCCCCAAGCTTGGCAGTCGCCCACGGGAGTGCCCATACCCATGTAATTATGTCCTCGGAGGTGGTGAAGAAGGAGTTGTTGATGATGTAGGCTTGTCGTCCGTCTTCCAAGGCACAGGCTCTCCATCATAGAAGGATGATCGAGTCTCCGGAATCCTCAAATCTGCATCCGAACTCATCCTCTTGAATCTATATTCATACTCACAGTTTTGGTTTTGCAGGTCATAGATCTGGGCTTGGAGGTGCTCGATTTTCTCATGAAGCTTGAAGATGGTCTCCCCTATGTTCTTGTCGTCCAGCTTGTGGTTGTTGGTGAACTCCGCCATCATCATCTGGTTGGCGTTAAGTCCACGTTCCACCATCCCTTGGCACTTGAAAACTTGTTGTTCCATAGCTTCGAGCTTTGTCTCCACGCTTCCGGTACGCCTTGGTCCCTCCACATCGCGGATGTGCAGCACCCCCTCACGCTTCTCAATGGTTTGAGGGTGTTGCAGCACCTCCGCAAGATAGGGGTTGATAACCCTCTCGAAAAACTTGTCCTTGGAAGCGCTTGGAGACGTCATCGTGCTCTAGATCTGTAACAGAAAGAGCTCGAAACAAAGACAAAAGATTTTTGCATGATACGATGGTCAAAACCTTCGGGAGATTATATAATGAATTTTTACAGACCAAAAGAAGTATTGTGCAAGAAAACGGAGTCTGGAGAGCACACGAGGTGCTCACGAGGCAGGGGGGCGCGCCCTCCACCCTCGTGGAGGGCTCGTGTCCTTCCCAGACTACTTCTTATTTTCCTAAATTCTTAAATATTCCAAAATGAAAAAATGCTATTTTAGAACTGTTTTGGAGCCGGTTTACTTACCGTACCACATACCTATTCCTTTTCAGAGCCTGAAACATTCTGGAAAGTGTCTCTTATGTATTCCTCCGGGGTTACGGTCTCAATAATATTAGTTTCAACATTTATAGGATTACCTGAGATATAATGTTTGATTCTTTGACCGTTTACCACCTTCGGATTTGTGCCTTCGAAGTTGTTGATTTTTATGGCACCGGAACGATAAACCTCCTCGATAACGTAAGGGCCTTCCCATTTAGAGAGAAGTTTTCCCGCAAAAAAATCTCAAACGAGAGTTGAATAGCAACACATAATCACGTACATTAAACTCACGCTTTTGTATCCTCTTGTCATGACATCTTTTAACTTTTTCTTTAAACAACCTGGCATTCTCATAGGCTTGGGTTCTCCATTCATCAAGTGAGCTAATATCAAATAACCTCTTCTCACTGACAAGTTTGAAATCATAATTGAGCTCTTTAATGGCCCAATATGCCTTATGTTCAAGTTCGAGAGGTAAGTGACATGCTTTCCCATAAACCATTTTATATGGAGACATACCCATAGGATTTTTATATGCAGTTCTGTAGGCTCATAATGCATCTTCAAGTTTCTTGGACTAATTCTTCCTAGATCTATTAACAATCTTTTGCAAAATTAAGTTGAGCTCTCTATTACTCAACTCTACTTGACCACTAGACCGTGGGTGATAAGGAGATGCAATTCTATGATTAACATCATACTTAGCAAGCATTTTACGAAAAGCACCATGAATAAAATGTGAACCACCATCAGTCATTAATTATCTAGGGACTCCAAACCTTAGAAAAATAACTTCTTTAAGCATCTTAATAGAGGTGTTGTGATCAACACTACTAGTTGGAATAGCTTCTACCCACTTAGTAACGTAATCAACATCAACTAAAATATGTGTATATGATTTAGAGGTAGGAAAAGGTCCCATATAATCAAAGCCCCAAACATCAAATGGTTCAATAACAAGAGAATAATTCATAGGAATTTCTTGACGTCTACTAATATTACCAACTCTTTGACATTCATCACAAGACAAGACAAACTTACGGGCATCTTTGAAGAGAGTAGGCCAATAAAAACATGATTGCAATACCTTTTGTGCAGTTCTATCTCCAGCGTGGTGTCCTCCATATGCCTCGGAGTGACACTTGCGTAGGATATGTTCCTGTTCATGCTCAGGTACACAACGTCTAATAACACCATCTACTCCTTCTCTATAAAGGTGTGGGTCATCCTAGAAGTAATGTCTTAAATCATAAAAGAACTTTTTCTTTTGCTGGCATGTAAAACTAGGTGGTATAAATTTAGCAACAATGTAATTAGCATAATCAGCATACCATGGAGCAGTATGAGAAGCATTAATGACTGCTAATTGTTCATTAGGAAAACTATCATCAATAGGTAGTGGGTCATCAAGAAAATTCTCTAACCTAGACAAGTTGTCTACAACGGGGTTCTTAGCTCCCTTTCTATCAATAATATGCAAATCAAATTCTTGGAGCAAGAGAACCCATCTAATAAGTCTAGGCTTAGCATCTTTCTTTTCCATGAGATATTTAATAGCAGCATGATCAGTGTGAATAGTTACTTTAGAATCAATAATATAAGGTCTGAACTTATCACAAGCAAATACAACTGCTAAGAATTCTTTTTCAGTGGTAGCATAATTTCTCTGGGTAGTGTCAAGAGTTTTACTAGCATACTGGATAACATTTAGTTTCTTATCAACTCTTTGCCCTAGAACAGCACCTACATCATAATCGCTAGCATCACACATAATTTCAAAGGGTAAATTTCAATCAGGTGGCTGAACAATAGGTGCAGAAATTGAAGCTTTCTTAAGTATTTCAAATGCTTCTACACAATCATCATCGAAGACAAAAGGAATATCTTTTTGTAATAGATTAGTCAGAGGCCTAGTGATTTTAGAAAAGTCCTTCATGAACCTCCTATGAAACCGGCATGACCAAGGAAACTTCGTATACCTTTAATGTCCTTGGGACACGGCATCTTTTCAATAGCATCAACTTTAGCTTTATCAACTTCAATACCTCTTTCAGAAATTTTATGCCCCAAGACAATGCCTTCATTAACCATAAAGTGACACTTCTCCCAATTCAAGACTAGACTAGTGTCTTCACATCTCTGCAAAACTCGATCAAGGTTTCTCAAGCAATCATCAAAAGAGGATCCACAAACGGAGAAGTCATCCATGAATACCTCACAAATCTTTTCACAAAAGTCAGAGAATATAGCCATCATACATCTTTGAAAGGTAGCAGGTGCATTACCTAAACCAAAAGGCATACGTCTATAAGCAAAAGTACCGAAAGGGCAAGTAAAAATAGTTTTTGATTGATCGTCCGCTGACACAGGTATTTGAGAGAAACCAGAATAACCATCTAGAAAGCAGAAATGTCTATGTTTGGATAGTCTTTCTTGCATTTGATCAACAAAAGGTAAAGGGTAATGATCTTTCTTAGTAGCTTTATTTAATTTACGGAAATCAATTACCATCCTATAACCTGTAATAATTCTTTGCGGAATCAATTCATCTTTATCATTAGGAACAACAGTAATACCTCCCTTCTTAGGGACGCAATGGACATGACTTACCCAATCAGTATCAGCAATGGGATAAATTGTACCTACCTCAAGGAGCTTTAGTATCTCCTTTCTTACCACTTCTTTCATCTTAGTATTTAATCACCATTGATGATCTCTAACTGGTTTGGCATCTTCGTCCAATTTAATTTTGTGTTGGCATAGAGTGGGACTAATGCCCTTAAGATCATCGAGTGTGTCAGGGATATACCCCGCGGTATGACCCGGCCGGAGTCGTAAACCGGCCGGGACTTGGTAAACCGGCAGATGGCTAAGACAGACGGTAAACCGGCAAGTGTTAAACCGGCAGATGGCTAAGACAGACGATAAACCAGCAAGAGTTAAACCGGCAGAGTTAAGACAGATGGTAGCACCGACAGACATTGTTAAACCGACAGACGTTGTTAAACCGGTAGACATTGTTAAACCAGCAGATGTTGTTAAACCGGCAAACAATGTTAAACCGGCAGACATTAAGAAGCCCAGGAAGGGAAGTCAAAATAGTTTAAGTTAAAGTCCGAGTTGGACTCCACATGTAACCCGCCCCTTCAACATATATAAGGAGGGGCAGGGCTCCCAAAAGAGGGACAAGCAAGAAACAATCTTTAGGGCTAGACACAACTAGAGGAGAGCCGGTTTATGGCGACTCCCTCGTGATGATAATGAGATCTAGCCTCAAACAACATGTAGGGTTTTTACCGGATGATGTTTCCCGGGGCTCGAATCTGTCTAAATCTTTGTCTTGTGTTGCGTCTCTCGATTCCGCTCAACCCCTCTCAAGCTACCACATAGATGCGCGCCCTCACGACTAAGTCCTCACCCTAAGACATCTTACGTGTTAATTCCACAACAGTTGACGCCCACCATGGGGCTCACGCACGATGGTGTTGAGTTCATGGAGGATCTCTTCAGGGATCGAGAAGCTCTTGTTTGATCAGATGAAGAAGAATTGAAGAAAAGTTAAGGTTGCATTGCGCGCCCTGGCATACACTTCGATCCGGCTGTTTGAAGCCAGATCAATTTTTTGAGCGCGTTCTTGAGACGATAGATTTGATTCATACCTACAACTTGCGTTCGAATCAGAAGGATTTACCGATTCATATGTACGGCAATGCGTGCACATGAAGAAAAAACGCACCAGCACCTTGTTCAAAAACATGGAAAGATTGACTGAAAGCTACGGTTGTTCCAAGCATCAAGGAAACAGGAAGCAATCTACTCCACGCATCAAGGCTCAAGGGGTATTAAAAAAAGGGTCGCGCTAACTGCCACACGTGTGGCAGGAAGGGAGACGCACCACACGTCTCTAATGTAAACCGATTGACACGTCATCGCGTGCATGCATGCAGGAATCTTTTTGGATTTTCAGTTTTTAAAATGTTTTATCTCTTAAACTAAAAATCCGATTGAAAATCCGTTTTTACCATTAAATCCCTCGCGATGAGATCTTCGAAACTAGATCCCATGTTGATATGTTTTGATGAAAAAAATTTAGATTAAAAGTTGCCATGTCTATTGCATATGAATTGCCATGATGTTTACACTGAAGTTGCCATTATATGTTTCAGCTATTTTCTTCTACATTTAAAAGTAAATTTTGACATTTATAAAACGGGGAATTAAGAAACTAGACTTGCCATGAACCATAAACTAAAATTGCCATGATACATGCACGTAAAATTGCCATGGTTCATACAAAAAATAATTTTAATGATCAAAGTACTGGATTGCCATAATCAAAATACTAAAATTGCCATGATCTACAAACTAAAATTGCCACATGGCAACTTTAGTTTAAGCCCTATGGCAACTGCAGTGTAAACATCGTGGCAACTTCTGGCAAAAAAAAAATTTCGTCGAAACATATCAACATGGGGTCTAGTTTTGAAGATCTCATCGAGACGGATTTAATGATGAAAACGGATTTTTAGTTCGCTTTTTTATTTAGGAGATACAACATTTTTAAGCCGAAAACTAAAAAAAATTCTACTGATGTCATCTATTCATACATGGCAAAATGAGTGGTGATGGAGGCGTATGGGCGATGTGCAAACTCCCACACGTGTGAGCGTTAACATTTCCGTAAAAAAAATATGGAGGGAGACCACGACCTGGAAGACACAAAAGTGGATAGTCAAACCGACAACAACGACCAGGACACGGACGTCGAGTGGAGATGGAGTCGGACCATGCCGTCACAGGTCTCTGCCTCGTCACCGTGGTCGTGCTCGAGCCACTAAGCCGGCCCTCCTGTCTCTGCCGTTGCGGCCGGCCACCACGGCACAGCGAGCCACTTCCTCCACCGTCCAGTGCTGAGTTGCCTTCTCGGCGCTCGCTCTGCCTCTGCCTATCTTCACGGCTGCACGTTAACACAGCCGAGTCACCAGCTAGCCTCAACCGGCCGCCCGGCCAAGTGGCCACCCTTCCGCCTCCGAGTCGTCATCGCACCATCTACGAGTCACCACGATCCTGAATCGCCGGCCTCGCCTCGCTTCGGCTGAAAGGCCGGCTTACCGCCATCTCGTCCTCATTTTTCATCGGTCGTACTGATAACTCGCCGGGGACCGGTTTGTGCTAGCTGCACCCCGCGCTCCTCACACCTCCGCAGCTAATTCGCCGGGGACCGGTTTGTGCCCACTGCGCCCCGCGCTCCTCACTTTTCCGCGGTCAAGCTCACCCCGCCGTGGCCAAACCGCCGGCGCCCCTCCGCCTCGGCCCAGCCACCTGCTGGCTTTGCCACGCCCACGGCCAATTCGCCACGCACCTGGGCCAGCAGACGCCTCCCGCGTCGCTCCGGCCATGGCAGCGCGCTGTTTTTGCCCGGCGCCCCCAATTCGCCTCTTCTTGCTCTGCGCCCTCGCGCTGAACTGGCCACGGCCGCGCCTCCAACTCGCCGCTGCCGTAATCCGCCTCACTGCTGCTTCCTGCCGGGTCACCACGGACTCGCCCTGTTGCTGGTCGGTCGGTCGGCCACTGCAAGTCGCCTGGAGCCGCCGCGCTGGCCTCAACCCGCCGCTCTACGCCACCACGCGCTCGGCCGCCCTGCTCCATGTCCGCGGCCGCTTCACCTCTGCTCCGGGCCACGACCACGCCTCTTCAACCTGGTCTTGAACCGTCGTAGCCTCGCATTGTGCTGCTGGTTTGTTTCGTCACCGTGGCCCATCTCTGCCAACCCGACCTCGTTCCGCTTTAAGCTACGGACTAAACCGCCGCCGCACCTGTGAGCCGCACCGGACTCCACCTCAAACTGCTGAGCGCCTCGCCAAATCGCCGCCGGGTCACCGCTGAGCGCCTCGCGAACTCGCGTCGGGTCTCCCATACCGCCCTGAGCGATTCTGATCCACCCAGCTCGCCTGCTGCTATCCCTCGCACTGACGAACACCTCCCGCTGCTCTCGCGTTGCGGCATCGCTTGAGTGCTGAACCACGGCGGCCTCCGCCCGTGGGCCGGTCACTATGCCTTGCTCCGCATAAAGGTTTCCATCACCGCGCCTCCGCAGCAGTTGCGCCCTCGGCCGCCAAAATCAGCGCGGTATGCTTTAAATCACCTCCAAGATGAGCCTTTCACCTACTGACTCGACGCAACCTTCCGCCACTCCAAGTCGCCATTGGTCTTCACCCGCGACCCAGCATTGCCTTCGGGCTGGCCTCAGCAGTGGCTGTTTCTACTTCTATCAGTTGCTTCCTCCGCCGCCGTAACCAGCGGCTCCACTGCTGTAACCCGCTTGCTGCTGTCCTGCTACTGAGTCGCCGCGTCACCGCGACCTTGAGACGCCAGTTCAAGTTGCTGCACAAACCGGCCTTACCTTTTTCCTCCATTGGTATAAAGCCAGCATAGCAACGACTCCAGCAGGTACTCGTACATCTGAGGGGTCAAAGCAAAAAATTATTTGTATACATAAGAGTCGAAGGGGATTAGCACATGTCTCGAGCAGAATACAAGTGATGGATCAAGCGCTCCTCATCACTATATAAATCACCTTTGGTACATCATCACGTGAGGAACAAGGGAAACCAGCTCGTATTTTGGGTGCAAAGCAATGAGTCACCATCTGATGTTTCGCCTGGGACTGCTGAACCGATCTTGACGGAGACTCTGAAGGACCAAACACCACTGCTAAGATAAGATGATCGTGATCCGCCACCGTCGCCAATCTATATAAAAAAAACAGTCAAAGAGTCCAGCGGTACAACTTAGGCGCTGGACAAGACATCAGCAAATACTACGGCGAATCTTGGCATCCGGCGGACGTGACACATGGATCATCCATCGTCTATGATAAATCAGGTGCTATTTGCCCAGTCTATTTTTTAAGTTCTTTTGAGAACTATTTTACTCTACGTATTTTCTGTATGCAGGGACAATGACTCATTATACAAGTGGTGCCATGCTGTGCCTACGACATATGCGCCGGCGTCCGCGCCCGTTTGCTATTGAACGGGTGTGCGCAAGCCGCCGTCCGTGCAGCTTGCTCTACATCAACTCGCCGGGACCGCGCCTTCGATTGACTCGCCGTCTGTGCGGCTTACCGCACCTGCAATTGTCTTGCTCGTCCGCACCGGTTTATAAATGCCGCGGCTGGTTCTCCCGCCCGCGCCGGCTTATAACACCGTAACCGACTCGGCTATTTATGCTGCCTCTGAAGCCATGGTCGTCTTTAAGGTCCATCAATCGCGGCCTGGTCTACGCCAACATACCGAGCCGCACCTATCCGCATGAAGCTGTTTATTGAGTATGAGCAAGTCACAGTTTGGGTAGCCCGGTTTTCTTTCAAATTGAAGGCAAATTATCATTCAGCCGCCGTCTGCACTGGATGGATCAATGGACATGCGCACAGATCACTGCCACTACAGTTTGGTTAATTTCAAACAGCCAGTTCAAAGGAACCATTGTGCGAGTTGCTGACACGGCTCATACGGGATCATTTATAACCTGCCGCAGTCACCTCAACCTTCTGTGGATTTACATCGCGTTATCAAACCAATGATATATGCCTTCTGCTATGGTCAATTACGGAGAATCTCAAGACAACTCCTTGAGTCATCTTAAGACCCGGGGGCTACGATGATATGACTTAGCAAGTCTTGCCAGTTTCAGCAAATTCAAGTGCCCCAGGATGTTGAAGGGAAAGATAACCCGGTCCCGGAGGCTACTGTTATATTGATAAAAATTTAAAAGCCGTCAGAGAATTTCCGGCTCAAAAAGTATATGACAAAATCCCGGCTCAATGAAGTTCTGGGTCATCAGAAAGGATTCCGGTTTACAATCCGGTTCAAGGGGAAATCTATCTCCCACAAATCTCTAAAGCTGTCAATATCCGGTTCAAAATCCCGGTTCAAGAAGAATTTATTTTCTTGCAAAAAGTTAAAGGTTGCCAAAGAGGACCTGCTGCCCTGACGCGCGGTTCAAACATGGGTATCCCGCCTTATTGGCTTATCATATTATTGATTGCATGGGGGCTTCAACTGACAAAGCGGAGTTCTGTCCATTAATCCGGCTATCACGCCATAACAAAGCTTGGAGCTTCACACCCAAGGGGCCAAAGAGAGTTTTGTTGCTACGCACAGCTCAAATATAGGAACCCAATGAGCACAGCTCATCACGTTACTTGGGGGCTCCTTGTGTCAAATACCAAGGAGTTTGAATTGACCCTTGTAGCTGGGTATCGACCCACGGCTTGGAAGCCTGGTATATTTACCTAAAACCCCGGGTTAACCTGCCTTCATCAAGTAAGACACTCCTATCCAGGTCATCCTGGCACGACCCTCCGAACGTTTGACAGTTACTCTCATTGAGACCCTGCACTTGTCAAAGTTAAAACGGTGATTGGTTAATTGGAGGTCCATCTTAAAAGACTTTGTTAAATGGTTCAACTCAGCGGCCTGGCAGCCCACAAAAAGCCTCGAATTTGGGCCTGGCAGCCCTCAAAAAGCCTCGACTACACGGTTTTATTTGCCTTTGTCAAGATTTTTCTCTTTTGATAAATTTTATGTTGAACCGGTGTCTATTGACCCGGCATGACTATTAGTCATCAAATTAACTCGGTGTTCATTAACCCGGCTTGACTTTCAACTACAAGTTGTCAGTACATAATCACTTATAATCCGGTGTTTATTGACCCAGCCTGGCTTTGGACTATAAGTCGCCAGCATATATTTGGATTGCGCCATTGGAATTATGCGCTTATAAATCATTGGGTATATTATTTAAATAGCCAACATGTCTGGATTTTTATTATGGTTATCAATACCAATATTATGATTGAGGTTTTCAAAGTCGCTTTTAGCGCAGTGGTTATTATTTATCAATGGATATGATTTATTCTACAACGGAGGAAGTAGTCCCGAGTTGCTGCAGGCTTACAACCCGGCACTTGGGGACTACATTATTTAAGTTGAGATTACATCAAATACACAAGTCTCATGTCGCTGCAAGTATGCACCATGACACTTGGGGGCTAATGCAAAGTCATTGTTTGCTCACCTTATTGAAGACCCGACTCCTCACATCTTAATGAGCCGGCCCTTGGGGGCTACCAATTGCTTCTGTCAACAATTCAAGGTACAAAGTTTTTTATCCATTACATTGTCCACTGCTCAGTTGGTAAAGCACAAGGCTCTTAACCTTGTGGACGTGAATTCTAGCCCCATGATGGGGGTTACATCATATGATGTTATTTTCATTGAAGTATATATCAAAGTCCCAGCTCAATATTATCTTACTGAGCCGGCCCTTGGGGGCTACGCCGTTGCTGTTCAAAGATTACATGATTATATTTACAAAGTCCCTGCTCATTATTGCATAATGACCCGGCCCTTGGGGGCTACACTGGTTGAAGTTTTTATGAGCATCAGGAAATTACAAGTCCCAGGTTGTTGCAAGCATGACAACCCGGCACTTGGGGGCTACATATGTGGAATACTCAATTCTGACTAGTGATTGAGATGAAAAAACTTGATTTCTTCAAGATTGTGATATTTATATTGAAGCAAGTCTTAAGCTGTTGCTATGCTACCTTCTTAAGACTTGAGGGCTACAAGTGATAGTCATATAAGAGGTATATTTTCAAGCTGGATGTTAACTATAAGTATGACCCGGTGCTATCAATATTTATAAACCGACAAGTTCTACATTCTTAAACCGGCTGGAGATCAGATGAGGATTTCAAGGACCATTGTTTTTGTTAAGTCATTGGGAGTTGAATCAAAGAAGTTATTCTTCACAATTTTTCTCTATGACAAACCAATGTCAGCAAATTGATTATGAAGCTGGCCTATCAAACCGGATTTTCTAGAAGAAGGAAGCGACAAGGACCTAAGGATGATCAGAGTCAGTTTAATATGGATAAATCCAAATTAAACTGGGGGCTAATGTCAGGGATATACCCTGCGGTATGACCCGACTGGAGTCGTAAACCGGCCGGGACATGGTAAACCGGCAGGTGTTAAACCGGCAGATGGCTAAGACAGACGGTAAACCGGCAAGTGTTAAACCGGCAGATGGCTAAGACAGACGATAAACCGGCAAGAGTTAAACCGGCAGAGTTAAGACAGATGGTAGCACCGGCAGACATTGTTAAACCGGCAGACGTTGTTAAACCGGCAGACATTGTTAAACCAGCGGATGTTGTTAAACCGGCAGACAATGTTAAACTGGCAGGCGTTAAGAAGCCCAAGAAGGGAAGTCAAAATAGTTTAAGTTAAAGTCCGAGTTGGACTCCACATGTAACCCGCCCCTTCAACATATATAAGGAGGGACAGGGCTCCCAAAAGAGGGACAAGCAAGAAACAATCTTTAGGGCTAGACACAACTAGAGGAGAGCCGGTTTACGACGACTCCCTCATGATGATAATGAGATCTAGCCTCAAACAGCATGTAGGGTTTTTACCGGATGATGTTTCCCGGGGCCCGAAGTTGTCTAAATCTTTGTCTTGTGTTGCGTCTCTCGATTCCGCTCAACCCCTCTCAAGCTACCATATAGATGCGCGGCCTCACGACTAAGTCCTCACCCTAGGACATCTGACGTGTTAATTCCACGACACAATGTATATCCAATAGCAGCTCGGTGCTTCTTCAGACTTTTCAATAATCTTTCCTCTTCTTGCTCTGAAAGGTTAGCACTAATAATAATAGGATATATATTCTTTTCATCAAGATAAGCATATTTAACTGTATCAGGTAATGGTTTAAGTTCAAACACGGGATCACCCATGGGTGGAGGAGGATCTCCTAGGATTTCAACAGGTAAGTTGTGTTTCAGAATAGGACACTGTTGAAAGAATACTTCATCTATCTCCCTTCTTTCATTCATAAACATATCTTTTTCATGGTCTAGCAAATATTGTTCTAACGGATCAGTAGGAGGCACAGCAATAGAAGCAAGACAAATAATTTCATCCTTACTAGGCAATTCTTTATCATGGGGTTATCTACGGAACTTAGCAAAATTAAACTCATGTTTCACACCCCCAAGCCAATTGTGACAACATCCTTTTCACAATCAATCTTAGCATTAACAGTATTCAAGAAGGGTCTACCAAATATAATGGGACAAAAGCTATCTTTTGGGGAACCAAGAACAAGAAAATCAGCAGGATATTTAACTTTCCCACACAAGACGACATCTCTAACAATCCCAAATGGTGAAATAGTATCTCTATTGGCAAGCTTAATTTTAACATCAATATCTTTTAACTCAGCGGGTGCGATATCATGCATAATTTCATTATATAAGGAAATAGGTATTGCACTGGCACTAGCACCCATATCACATAAGTCATGATAACAATGATATTCTATTTTAACAGAAATAGCAGGGATGCTTACAACAGGTCTATGTATCTTAGCATCGGGTTTAGCAATATTAGCAGCTTCCTCACAAAAGTAAATAACATGCCCATCAATATTATCGGCCAAGAGATCTTTAATGATAGCAATACTAGGTTCAACTTTAATTTGCTCAGGGGGTGTATATGTTCTAGTATTACTCTTACGAACAACAGTTGAAGCTTTAGCATTATCCTTTATCCTAACAGGGAAAGAGGGTGATACGTCTCCAACGTATCTATAATTTTTGATTGTTCCATGCTATTATATTACCCCTTTTGGATGTTTATGGGCTTTATTTTACGTATTTATATCATTTTTGGGACTAACCTACTAACCGGAGGCCCAGCCCATATTGCTGTTTATTTTGCCTATTTCAGTATTTTGAAGAAAAGGAATATCAAACGGAGTCCAAACGGAATGAGACCTTCGGGAGCATGATTTTTGGAACAAATCTAGTCCGGAGAGCTTGGAGTGCAAGTCAAGAAGCTTTTGAGGGCCCCACGAGATAGCCCCCCCTGTAGGGTGCGCCCCCCTGTCTTGTGGGCCCCTCGGGCGGCCACCGACGTACTTCTTCCTCCTACATATATACCTACGGACACCAAAAACATCCAGGAGCACCACAAAACACAATTTCCACCGTCGTAACCTTTTGTATCCGCGAGATCTCATCTTGGAGCCTTCGCCGACACTCTGCCGGAGGGGGAATCGACCACGGAGGGCTTCTACATCAACATCCTTGCCCCTCCGATGAGTTGTGAGTAGTTTACCACAGACCTACGGGTCCATAGTTATTAGCTAGATGGCTTCTTCTCTCTTTTTGGATCTCAATACAATGTTCTCCCCCTCTCTTGTGGAGATCTATTCGATGTAATCTCTTTTTGCGGTGTGTTTGTCGAGATCTGATGAATTGTGGGTTTATGATCAAGTTTATCTATGAATAATATTTGAATCTTCTATGAATTCTTTTATGTATGATTGAGTTATCTTTACAAGTCTCTTCGAATTATCAATTTGGTTTGGCCTACTAGATTGATCTTTCTTGCCATGGGAGAAGTGTTTAGCGTTGGGTTTAATCTTGCGGTGTTCTTACCCAGTGATAGAAAGGGTTGCAAGACACGTATTGTATTGTTTCCATCGAGGATAACAAGATGGGGTTTATATCATATTGCATGTGTTTATCCCTCTACATCATGTCATCTTCTTAAGGCATTACTTTGTTCTTATGAACTTAATACTCTAGATGCAGGCAGGAGTCGGTTGATGTGTGGAGTAATAGTAGTAGATACAGGCAGGAGTCGGTCTAGTTGTTATGGATGTGATGCCTATATACATGATCATGCCTAGATAATCTCATAACTATGCGCTTTTCTATCAATTGCTCGACAGTAATTTGTTCACCCACCTTAATACTTATGCTATCTCGAGAGAAGCCTCTAGTGAAACCTATGGCCCCCGGGTCTATCTCTTATCATATTTGCTTTCAATCTACTTTTATTTGCATCTTTACTTTTTGCATCTATATTATAAAATACCAAAAATATATTTATCTTATCATACTATCTTTATCAGATCTCACTTTCGTAAGTGGCCATGAAGGGATTGACAACCCCTTTATTGTGTTGGTTGCGAGTTCTCAGTTTATTTGTGTAGGTGCGTGGGACTTTTGAGGAGCCTCCTACTGGATTGATACCTTGGTTCTCAAAACTGAGGGAAATACTTATGCTACACTTTGCTGCATCACCCTCTCCTCTTCGGGGAAAACCAACGCAAGCTCAAGACGTAACAAGAAGGATTTCTGGCGCCGTTGCCGGGGAGGTTTTCGCTCAAGTCAAGACATACCAAGTACCCATCACAAACCCATTTCCCTCGCATTTACATTATTTGCCTCTCGTTTTCCTCTCCCCCACTTCACCCTTGCCGTTTTATTCGCCCTCTCTTTCCCAATCTCCTCTTCTCTTTTTCGCTCGCTTTCTTCCGCCTTGCTTTTGTTTGCCATTATGTCTGAAATTGGGGAGATTATCGTCGATATGGACAATAATGATAACATGAAAAATCCCGAGGCTCTGGCCGATGAACCCCCTAACTTGCATACTAAAAAGTTTCGAATCGGTAGTGGTAACTTCATTGGCAAAGGCGTTATTCAAGATTTATTTACTTGTGCCGGTGCTTTACCTTCCATGGGTTGTTCTATTCTTCATAGAACTAGTACTCTTGCGGACGCTATCGCTATGCTTGTAGTTGAACTTGAAAGACAATTTATGCATATGCATCCTTGCATACAAAGGATTTTCCTAGAATTCTGTAATATTGAGCATTCTTCTGTTAAGCGCGCTGTTACTATCTTTTTGGCTCACGAGTTTAGATTTATCATAAGAGAGGCCAAAGAAATCTTTGCGTACTATAGGGTGGACGCCGGTCGTACTCCCATAGAGGCGATCCTCTATGATCAAGAGGAATTTAGGCGTTTTCAATCTTTGGACTACGTTGCTTTTAATGAAAACCTTAGAAAAAAGGTTCCTACCAATGTCTTGGTTGATTGCATTAATGAACTTAATAATGATTTTGCTCTTAGAAACAATGAGATAGGATACTCTCTTGAGTATAGGCTCACAAGATTTTGCCAAAAGAATGCTTTTAGTGATGAAATAGTTGTGCACTATGAAGGGCCAAAGGAGGAACCCGTTCCTCCTGTGATTGATCTTGGGGACATTTGTCCCACTAAATTTAGCCCTTTTGATTACTTTTCCTAGCCTCAAAGAAAACTTGCCGCCGAACGTAGAGAATATGAGATGAGCCTTCAAGATCTATCTTATTATTATGGCACTAGTTAAATCTATCTTCGCTTTTATGCCTAGCTAGGGGCGTTAAACGATAGCGCTAGTTGGGAGGCAACCCATTTTTTTTATTTTTTTGTTTTTGCTCCTATTTAGGAATAAATCTTTCATCTACTCTCTGTTTAGATATGTTTTTATCTCTTAGTTATTGTTTGTGCCAAGTAGAACCTATAGGATAACCTACGATGATAGTTGATTTGATTCTGCTGAAAAACAGAAACTTTGCGCTCACGAGAAAAAGTTCAGTAAATCACAGAAACTTGCTTTTGCATTGATTCTTTTTGCTGCTGATCAATAGACAAATTGTCCAGTACGTCCTATTTTGGTAGGAGTTTTAGAGTTCCCTAAGTTTGCATTAGTTACAGATTGCTACAGACTGTTCTGTTTTTGACAGATTCTGTTTTTCGTGTGTTGTTTGCTTATTTCAATGCATCTATGGCTAGTAATTCAGTCTATGAACCATAAAGATGTTGGAATACAGTAGGTTTAACACCAAAATAAATAAAGAACGAGTTCATTTCAGTACCTTATGTGGTGGTTTTGTTTTCTTTCACTAACGGAGCTTATAAGATTTCCTGTTGAGTTTTGTGTTGTGAAGTTTTCAAGTTTTGGGTAAAGCTTTTATGGACTACGGAATAAAGGGTGGCAAGAGCCTACGCTTGGGGATGCCCATGGCACCCCAAGATGTTCAAGAATAGCCAAAAGCCTAATCTTGGGGATGCCCCGGGAAGGCATCCCCTCTTTCGTCTTCGTTCATTGGTAACTTTACTTGGAGCTTTATTTTTATTCGCTACATGATATGTGTTTTGCTTGGAGCGTCGTGTATTATATTAGTCTTTGCTTTTTAGTTTACCACAATCATACTTGATGTACACACCTTTTGGGAGATTCCTATTTGATTAGAATTTGCTAGAATACTCTATGTGCTTCACTTATATCTTTTGAGCTTGATAGTTTTTGCTCTAGTACTTCACTTATATCTTTTAGAGCACGGTGGTGTCTTAATTTTGAAGAAATTGCTAGTCTCTCATGCTTCACTTATATTATTTTGAGAGTCTTTTAGAACAGCATGGTATTTTCTATTATCATAAAGTTGGTCCAAGAATGATGAGCATCCAAGTTGGGTATAATAAAAACTATCATAGGAAGTGAATTGGATGCTATGATCAACCAGATACTTGATAATTATTTTGAGATATGGAAGTAGTGATATTAAAGTCCTGCTAGTTGGGTGATTATGAATTCAAATAATTCTTGTGTTGAAGTTAGCAAGTCCCTTAGCATGCACGTATGGTTAAAGTTGTGTAACAAATTTGAAACATGAAGTGTACTTGGCTTGTGCATCCTTATGAGTGGCGGTCGGGGACGAGCGATGGTCTTTTCCTACCAATCTATCCCCCTAGGAGCATGTGCATAGTACTTGATTTTTGATGACTTCTAAATTTTTGCAATAAGTATATGAGTTCTTTTGACTAATGTTGAGTCCATGGATTATACGCACTTTTACCTTTCCGCCTTTGCTAGCCTCTTCGGTACCGTGCATTGCCCTATCTCACCTTGAGAGTTGGTGCAAACTTCGCCGATGCATCCAAACCCCGTGATACGATACGCTCTATCACACATAAACCTCCTTATATCTTCCTCAAAACAGCCACCATACCTACCTATTACGGCATTTCCATAGCCATTCGGAGATATATTGCCATGCAACTTTCCACCGTTCTGATCTTCATTATCATGAAATACTTTAGTTTTGTCATATTGCCATTGCATGATCATGTAGTTGACATCGTATTTGTGAAAAAGCCACCATGCATTATTTTTCATACATGTCACTCTTGATTCATTGCACCATCCCGGTACACCGCCGGAGGCATTCATATAGAGTCATATCTTGTTCTAGTTTCGAGTTGTAATTCTTATGTTGTAATCAATAGAAGTGTGATGATCATCATTATTAGAACATTACCCAAAGAAAAAAAAGAAGAAAGGCCAAAAAGAAAAAGAAATAAAGAAAAAGAGAAAAAGAAAAAAAAGAAAAAGAAAAAGAATAATAAATAAAAAGGGCAATGTTACTATCTCTTTTTCCACACTTGTGCTTCAAAGTAGCACCTAGTTCTTCATGTAGTGAGTCTCATATTTTGTGCTTCAAAGTAGCACCATGTTTTTCATTTAGTGAGTCTCATAAGTTGTCTTTTTCATACTAGTGGGAATTTTTCATTATAGAACTTGGCTTGTATATTCCTACGATGGGCTTCCTATAATGCCCTAGGTCTTCATGAGCAAGCAAGTTGGATGCACACCCACTAGTTTTCCTTTGATGAGCATTCATTTGTAGCTCTAGTGCATCCGTTGCATGGCAATCCCTACTCCTCATGTTGACATCAATTGATGGGCATCTCCATAGCCCGTTGATTATCCTCGTCAATGTGAGACTTTCTCCTTTTTTGTCTTCTCCACACAATCCCCATTATCATATTCTATTCCACCCATAGTGCTATATCCATGGCTCACGCTCATGTATTGCGTGAAGGTTGAAAAAGTTTGAGATTATTTAAGTATGAAACAATTTCTTGGCTTGTCATCGGGGGTATAGAAGTTGGGAACATCTTTGTGTGATGAAAATGAAGCATAGCCTAACTATATGATTTTGTGGGGATGAACTTTCTTTTGCCATGTTATTTTGAGAAGACATGATTACTTTGATTAGTATGCTTGAAGTATTACTATTTCTTATGTCAATATGAACTTTTATATTGTATTCATTTGGATCTGAACATTCATGCCACAATGAAGAAAATTACATTATGAATTATGCTAGGTAGCATTCCACATCAAAAATTCTCTTTTTATCATTTACCTACTCGAGGACGAGCAGGAATTAAGCTTGGGGATGCTTGATACGTCTCCAATGTATCTATAATTTTTTATTGTTCCATGCTATTATATTACCCCTTTTGGATGTTTATGGGCTTTATTTTACATATTTATATCATTTTTGGGACTAACCTACTAACCGGAGGCCCAGCCCATATTGCTGTTTTTTTGCCTATTTCAGTATTTCGAAGAAAAGGAATATCAAACGGAGTCCAAACGGAATGAAACCTTTGGGAGCGTGATTTTTGGAACAAATCTGATCCGGAGAGCTTGGAGTGCAAGTCAAGAAGCTT
Organism: Triticum timopheevii; assembly: GCA_963921465.1. Taxonomy (NCBI): domain Eukaryota; kingdom Viridiplantae; phylum Streptophyta; class Magnoliopsida; order Poales; family Poaceae; genus Triticum; species Triticum timopheevii. The sequence goes on along the minus strand of OY997270.1, from coordinate 541,805,762 downwards.
CCGAGGTCCCCACCAGATAGGGGGCCGCCCTCCCCCTGTAGGGCGCGCCCCCCTATCTCGTGGGCCCCTTGGGCGGCCACCGACGTACTTCTTCCTCCTATATATACCTACGGACCCCGAAAACATCTAGGAGCACCAAGAAACACAATTTCCACCGTCGTAACCTTCTGTATACGTGAGATCTCATCTTGGAGCCTTCGCCGGCACTCTACCGGAGGGGGAATTGACCATGGAGGGCTTCTACATCAACATCCTTGCCCCTCCGATGAGTTGTGAGTAGTTTACCACAGACCTACGGGTCCATAGTTATTAGCTAGATGGCTTCTTCTCTCTTTTTGGATCTCAATACAATGTTCTCCCCATCTCTTATGGAGATCTATTCGATGTAATCTCTTTTTGCGGTGTGTTTGTCGAGATCCGACGAATTGTGGGTTTATGATCAAGTTTTTCTATGAATAATATTTGAATCTTCTCTGAATTCTTTTATGTATGATTGAGTTATCTTTACAAGTCTCTTCGAATTATCAGTTTGGTTTGGCCTACTAGATTGATCTTTCTCGCCATGGGAGAAGTGTTTAGCGTTGGCTCCAATCTTGCGGTGTTCTTACCCAGTGACAGAAAGGGTTGCAAGACACGTATTGCATTGTTTCCATTGACGATAACAAGATGGGGTTTATATTGTATTGCATGTGTTTATCCCTCTACATCATGTCATCTTGCTTAAGGCGTTACTCTGTTCTTATGAACTTAATACTCTAGATGCAGGCAGGAGTCGATCGATGTGTGGAGTAATAGTAGGAGATGCAGGCAGGAGTCGGTCTACTTGTTATGGACGTGATGCCTATATACATGATCAGGCCTAGATAATCTCATAACTATGCGCTTTTCTATCAATTGCTCGACAGTAATTTGTTCACCCACCATAATACTTATCCTATCTCGAGAGAAGCCTCTAGTGAAACCTATGGTCCCCGGGTCTATCTCTTATCATATTTGCTTTCAATCTACTTTTTTTTGCATCTTTACTTTTTGCATCTATATTATAAAATACCAAAAATATATTTATCTTATCATACTATCTTTATCAGATCTCACTTTCGTAAGTGGCCATGAAGGGATTGACAACCCCTTTATTGCGTTGGTTGCGAGTTCTCAGTTTCTTTGTGTAGGTGCGTGGGACTTTTGAGGAGCCTCCTACTGGATTGATACCTTGGTTCTCAAAACTTAGGGAAATACTTACGCTACACTTTGCTGCATCACCCTCTCCTCTTCGGGGAAAACCAACGCAAGCTCAAGACGTAGCAGGGGGTCTCTGAACATAAGTAGTAGGAACAATAGGATCATTGTAAGTGATAGTCTTTTCTTCAACTGTAATAGGTGCAACTAGTTTTACTTCAATGGGAGGATTATATTTAAACCATTTATACTTAGGGAGATAAACGTGAGTAGCAAATGATTCACAGAAAGAAGCTACTATCTCATAGCCAAGTCAATACTTAGTGCTAAATCCACGAAAAGCATCGCTATCCATAAAAGATTTAACACAATCAAACTTAGGTGTCATACCTGACTCCTTACCATCGTCGGAACCCCAATCTTCAGAGTTGCGTTTAATTCTTTCCAATAAGACCCACTTGAATTCAATAGTCTTCAGCATATAAGAACCAGCACAGGAAGTATCGAGCATGGTGCGATCATTATGAGAAAGCCGAGCATAAATTTTTTGAATAATCATTTCTCTTGAGAGATCATGATTGGGGCATGAATATAACATTTACTTAAGCCTCCCCCAAGCTTGAGCGATGATTTCTCCGTCGGGAGGCCAAAAATTATATATATAATTACGATCATGATGAACAAGATGCATACGATAAAACTTCTGGGGAAATTCCAATTTCAATCGTTTATAGTCCCAAGATCCCGTATCATCACATAGCCTATACCATGTCAATGCATCTACCTTCAAAGATAATGGGAAGACCTTCCTCTTAACAACATCATCGGGTATACCTGCAAGCTTAAATAATCCACAAACTTCATCCACATAGAAAAGGTGCAAATCGGGATGCAATGTTCCATCTCCTTCAAAGGGATTAGCCAGTAGTTTTTCTATCATACCCGAAGGACGAATTTCAAAGTAAACATTTTCAGTAGGTTCAGTAGGTTGAGGAGAAACTCTTTGCTCTACTGGTCGGGGCGAAGATGCCCCGAACAAGCCCCTCAAAGGATTAGTTTCCATAGTAACAAGTGACAGTAAATTTCAGCACACTATATAAATGTTTCCTTACCAAGTTCCACTCACCAAAGGCGCTTCAGTTCCCGGCAACAGCGCCAGAAAAGAGTCTTGATGACCTACAAGTATAGGGGATCTATCGTAGTCCTTTCGATAAGTAAGAGTGTTGAACCCAACGAGGAGCAGAAGGAAATGACAAGCGGTTTTCAGTAAGGTATTCTCTGCGAGCACTGAAATTGTAGGTAATAGATAGTTTTGTGATAGGATAATTTGTAACGGGTAACAAGCAATGAAAGTAAATAAAGTGCAGCAAGGTGAGCCAATCCTTTTTGTAGCAAAGGCAAGCCTGGACAAATTCTTATAATGAGAAAAGCGCTCCCGATGACACATGGGAATTATCGTCAAGCTAGTTTTCATCATGCTCATATGATTTGCGTTCGTTACTTTGATAATTTGATATGTGGGTGGACCAGTGCTTGGGTGCTGCCCTTTCTTGGACAAGCATCCCACTTATGATTAACCCCTATTGCAAGCATTCGCAACTACAAAAGAAGTATTAAGGTAAACCGAACCATAGCATGAAACATATGGATCCAAATCAGCCCCTTACGAAGCAACACATAAACTAGGGTTTAAGCTTCTGTCACTCTAGCAACCCATCATCTACCTATTACTTCCCAATGCCTTCCTTTAGGCCCAAACAATGGTGAGGTGTCATGTAGTCGACGTTCACATAACACCACTAGAGGAGAGACAACATACATCTCATCAAAATATCAAATGAATACCAAATTCACATGACTACTAATAGCAAGACTTCACCCACGTGTCCTCAGGAACAAACATAACTACTCACAAAGCATATTCATGTTCATAACCAGAGGGGTATTAATATGCATTAAGGATCAAAACAAATGATCTTCCACCGGATAAACCAACTAGCATCAACTGCAAGGAGTAATCAACACTACTAGCATCCCACAAGTACCAATTTGTGGTTCTGATACAAGATTGGATACAAGAGATGAACTAGGGTTTGAGAGGAGATGGTGCTTGTGAAGATGTTGATGGAGATTGACCCCATCTCGATGGTGATGATTTCCCCCTCCCGAAGGGAAGTTTCCCTGGCAGAACAGCTCCGCCAAAGCCCTAGATTGGTTCCGGCAAGGTTCCGCCTCGTGGCGGTGGAGTTTCGTCCCGTAAGCTTGCTTATGATTTTTTCTAGGGTAGAAGACTTCATATAGCAGAAGATGGACATCGAAGGGCCACCAGGGGGCCCACGAGGCAGGGGGCGCGCCAAGTAGGGGTGGGCGCGCCCCCCACCCTCGTGGCCCGGGTGTGGGCCCCCTTGATATGTCTCCAATGTATCTATAATTTTTTGATTGTTCCGTGCTATTATATTACCTGTTTTAGATGTTTATGGGCTTTACTTTACACATTTAAATCAATTTTGGGACTAACCTACTAACTGGAGGCCCAGCCCGTAGTGCTGTTTTTTTCCCTATTTCAGTGTTTCGGAGAAAAGGAATTTCAAACGGAGTCCAAACGGAATGAAACCTTCAGGGCGTGATTTTTGGAACAAACGTGATCCAGAGGACTTGGAGTGCAAGCCAAGAAGCAGCCGAGGCGGCCACGAGGGTGGAGGGCGCGCCCACCCCTGTAGGGCGCGCCCCCTATCTCGTGGGCCCCTCGGGCTTCCACCGACGTACTTCTTCCTCCTATATATACCCACGACCCCGAAAACATCCAGGGAGCCATCGAAACACAATTTCCACCGCCGTAACCTTCTGTATCCATGAGATCCCATCTTGGAGCCTTCGTCGGCGCTCCGCCGAAGGGGGAATCGACCATGGAGGGCTTCTACATCAACACCATAGCCCCTCCGGTGAGTTGTGAGTAGTTTACCACAGACCTTTGGGTCCATAGTTATTAGCTAGATGGCTTCTTCTCTCTTTTTGGATCTCAATACCATGTTCTCCACCTCTCTTGTGGAGATCTATTTGATGTAACTCTTTTTGTGGTGTGTTTGTCGAGATCCGATGAATTGTGGGTTTATGATCAAGTTTATCTATGAGAAATATTTGAATCTCCTCTGAATTCTTTTATGTATGATTGAGTTAACTTTGCAAGTCTCTTCGAATTATCAGTTTGGTTTGGCCTACTAGATTGATCTTTCTTGCAATGGGAGAAGTGCTTAGCTTTGGTTTCAATCTTGCAATGTCCTTTCCTAGTGAAAGCAGGGGCAGCAAGGCACGTATTGTATTGTTGCCATCGAGGATAAAAAGATGGGGTTTATATCATATTGCATGAGTTTATCCATCTACATCATGTCATCTTTCTTAATGCGTTACTCTGTTCTTATGAACCTAATACTCTAGATGCATGCTGGATAGCGGTCGATGTGTGGAGTAATAGTAGTAGATGCAGGTAGGAGTCGGTCTACTTGTTACGGACGTGATGCCTATATACATGATTATGCCTAGATAATCTCATACATATTTGCTTTTCTATCAATTGCTCGACGGTAATTTGTTCACCCACCGTAATACTTATGCTATCTTGAGAGAAGCCACTAGTGAAACCTATGGCCCCCGGGTCTATCTTTTATCATATAAGCTTTCAATCTACTTCTATTTGCATCTTTACTTTTCCAATCTATATTATAAAATACCAAAAATATATTTATCTTATCATACTATCTCTATGAGATCTCACTTTCGCAAGTGGTCGTGAAGGGATTGACAACCCCTTTATTGCGTTGGTTGCGAGTTCTTTGTTTGTTTGTGTAGGTGTGTGGGACTTTTGAGGAGCCTCCTACTGGATTGATACCTTGGTTCTCAAAAACTGAGGGAAATACTTACGCTACTATTGCTGCATCACCCTTTCCTCTTCAAGGAAAACCAACGCAAGCTCAAGACGTAGCACCCCTCTGATACTTCTTTCGCTCAATAATTCTTATTAATTCCAGAAATGACTTTCGTGGAGTTTCAGGACTTTTGGAGTTGTGCAGAATAGGTTTCCAATATTTGCACCTTTTCCAGCCCAGAATCCCAGCTGCCGGCATTCTCCCTCTTCATGATAAACCTTGTAAAATAAGAGAGAATATCCATACGTATTGTGACATAACATGTAATAACAGCCCATAATGCAATAAATATCGATACAAAAGCATGATACAAAATGGACGTATCAATCGCTGAGTATGAAGAAGAGAACATATATTTCTTTCATTCATCATACTAAAGCACCACGCAAGAAAATACATTGGAAATTTTTTAGAGACACAAGATAAGATAAGACATGAGCATACATTGAAAATACATTGATGGCAGATACATTGAACACAGATTCATGGCAGATACATTGAACATGCATTGAAAACATGTCGATGCAAAAAGATAAGATATGTTTGGTTAATTGACGTTAGATACATTGAACATACATTGAAAACATGTCGATGAAAATAGATAAGACAATTTTCGTTAATTGAGTGTATTACTTCCAGTTCGATGTTTGCTACCTCTTGAGCATGCGTTGGTTTTCCCTTGAAGAGGAAAGGATGATGCGGCAAAGTAGCATAACTATTTCCCTCAATTTCAGAACCAAGGTATCAATCCAGTAGGAGACGACACACAAGTCACCTAGTACCTGCACAAATAATCAAGAACCTTGCAACCAACGCAATAAAGGGGTTGTCCATCCTTTCACGGTCACTCGCGAAAGTGAGATCTGATAGAGATAGTAAAGTAAATATTTTTGGTATTTTTGTTGTATAGATTGGAAAGTAAAGATTGAAAAGTAGTAAATGAGATGCAAAGTAAATAAAAGAGATGTAATATATTAGGAAAGAGACCTGGGGGCCATAGGTTTCACTACTGGCTTTTCTTGAGATAGCATATATATATTACGGTGGGTGAACAAATTAATGCCGAGCAATTGATAGAAGAGCGCATAATTATGAAGACATCCAAGGTAATGATCATGAACATAGGCATCAAGTCCGTGTCAAGTAGACCAAAACAATTCTGCATCTACTACTATTACTCCACACATCAATCGCTATCCAGCATGCATCTAGAGTATTAAGTTTATAAGAATGGAGTAACGCATTAAGCAAGATGACATGATGTAGAAGGATAAAATCAAGCAATATGATATAAACCCCATCTTTTTATCCTCGATGGCAACAATACAATACGTGCCATGCTGCCCGTACTATCACTGGGAAAGGACACCGCAAGATTGAACCCAAAGCTAAGCACTTCTCCCATTGCAAGAAAGATCAATCTAGTAGGACAAACTAAACCTAATTCAAAGAGACTTGCAAAGATATCAAATCATGCATATAAGATTCAGAGAAGAATCAAATAATATTCATAGATAATCTTGTTCATAAATCCACAAGGAAGTGATGTCGTTGCGTCGTTTCTCAACGACACCGATGGTCAGGAAGGACGGGGTAGTGAAGAAGGCTATGATTATGATGGCTCCGGTGACCCATCAATGCCGGTACAAGAAGAGGGCTATGTTCATGATGGCTTCGGTGACCCAATGGAGGTACAAGAAGGAGACCGTGATGACGGCTCCGGTGACCGAACCGAGTCCGGCCAGGTATATATATATTAGTTAAGCCCGTGCTGACTAGTTAATTGATGCATTCATTGTTTTCATATGTACACATATTAATTAACTCTCGCCTTTTTTATTTTCTCTAGCCCTTCGGATCGAGCTCAACTTCGGTAAAGAAACGAGGCCCGAAGAAAAAGTTGCGCTCGGATGAAAGGTTTGAGAATACAACAATTGCGCGCGATGGCAAGCCGATTGAACCCATCCGGACAAGGGATGCATTTCTTGCTCAGTGCGGGGTTCTTGTGAGGGACAAGATCCCGATCAGTATCTAGCAATGGTTAAAGCCTAAGAAGGAAGACCCTAAGGTGTCTTATGTCTCCGATATGCAGAAAGAAGATCTTTGGACAACGCTTAAGGCAAATTTCACCCTACCGCCAGAGGAGGATCCGGAGAAGCCAGTTAAAGAGCAATTGATCAAGTCTCATGCTCTTAAGAAGATGGCAGAACTATTCAGGAGATGGAAGAATGAGCTGAAAACGTTTGTCGACAAACAAAAGACACCAGAATTCATCGGAAAGTATGAGAAGATTAGAGATCAATGGCCCGCATTTGTGGCCCATAAGACATCGGAAAAGAGTGAGAAGATGTCAGCGACAAACAAGATTAATGCCGCGAAGAATAAGCATTACCATCGCACGGGGTCAGGTGGTTACCTCAAAGCCTGGCCTTTGTGGGACTAGGCTGAGAATGACCTGATTGCTAAAGGAATCGAACCAAAGACATTGAACTGGCCAGATCGTTGCCGGACTTGGTTCTTCGGGGTTGGCGGAACCTTGGACCCTGTATCAGGGAAGTGCGTTTGCACGGAAGAGCAACTGCAAATACCCGTCACGAGGCTTAAGGAGTATATCGAGAAAGCGCATCAAGGGACGTTCGTTCCAGATAGAGAGAATGACGAGCTCACAATGGCCCTCGGGAATCCTAAGCACCCTGGACGGACACGAGGCACGCCAGGCTCCATTCCGTGGAAGGCTGGCTTTCCGGACGCAGGGGGTTAAAAAACCCAGGAGAGGAGGAAGAAAGTGGAGCATAGCCAACCGCAGGCGCTGCACGAAAGGGAACAAGGGCTAGAGGAACGAGAAGCAGATCGTAGCAAACGACCTGCCGAAGCTTCCCCTGAAGCTACCCCGCCATCTCAGCGGAGAAGCAGCATGGCTTCCACTGAGCAGACTCAGCAGCTGGAGCCTATGTTCACAGCTCCTGCTGGCTACCCCGTGGATGCTATCACGGGGTCTCAACATTGCCACCTTATGACGCGATGGATGGCATTGAAAATCAAGGCGGCTGTTGGCTCTGTTATACCTAATGAACCTGGCTCAACCTACCACGGCCAGCCGATTCCAGAAGGATATGCTAGGGTGATGGTGGATCAAATAACAGACAGATTTGAGGACCTTCAGCTTGACCACCCTATGGGTGAAGGGGAGATTCGGCTGGGTTCTTCTCTAAAGACTCCATGCCTATGGCGGAAGGAGCTCATCAACCTTCCGAACTGGACGCCTCCGCCTCCGCCTCCTCCTCCGGCGAGTCAGGGCACTCCGCCTCCTCCTCCGCCTCCTCCAGCGAGTGATCAGGGAACTCAGCCTCCTTCTCCGACGTGTGGCGGTACTCCGCCTCCTTCTCCGCCTGCGCCGGCGCGCCCGAGCAGCCAGCCTCCTCCTTCTCCACCTCGTCAACAAGGGCGGAAGAGACCCGCCGCCGCTCCGGCTGCTCCGGCACATCGTCCTTCTTCCCCACCTTGTAAGAAAGGAAAGACAGCCGCAGCCGCTCCGTCTGCTCCAGCGTCTAGCAGTACATCCAGAGGCAGGCAATACAAATATGGTCCTTCTCTGAAGACTCCAGAGAAGTTACCATACGAGAGGAGCCAGGAGGAAAACGCGAAGATCGTGCAAGCCGAAGTGACCAACTTCTTTGAAGGGGTCAAAGCAAAGAAAAATCCACCTCCAGAGGAGAAGATAGATCCGGTAAAAGCGAAGCGTACTCTAGCTGCCCTAAAGAAACCACCAAAGTCTCCAGTGAAAGACAACTATGAGCGCATTCTTACAAAGTCATTTATCAAAGCGGAGCGATCGGGTAGTACTGTTAGTGGTCAAAGGTTAGTAGAACGACGAGCTGGGAAAAAAGTTGCCCAGCTCGGCGAACAAGCGAACCAATCATTGCCCCTGCTCCAGGTGTCTAGCGATATCGTCGCTAATGTTCCGGGTGGGATGGTGCCCGGTTATAACAATCCTGAAGACCTGCCCGACGAAGTACATTATGATTTGTTGGAGGTGGACGAACACAAATACGTGTACGGGAAGCCTCTCGTCAAAGATGAAATTTCTCTACCAACGATGATGCGAAGCTTCCATGATTCGTACATGAAAACCTGCAGAGAGTCTCAGGGGAGCAATATTTTGACGCTGATGGTCAGAGAGGAGCATGACCTCATTGGAATTAAACTGTTGAATGTTTCATTTGAGGAGTTCTTCGCATTTCTCAATCTAAAGGCCTTCGATAAATTAATGATCACTTGCTACTGCCTGTAAGTACAGTACTACTTCTGTCATTAAGTCTCTATATATAGGTCAGCTCTTTAATTGCATGTATTTTTAATTATCCTCACTATATTATGCAGATTGAAGATCGCCGAATTGAAGAAACGACAAGTCGGTGATATTGGGTTCATTAACACAAATCTCATAGATGCATATATGGTTAAATCTCAGGCCAGAGAGACCGAGGCCAAGCTGCTACAATCGTTTGTATTAAATCAAAACAAAGCCATAATATTCTTCCCTTACGAATTCAAGTGAGTGTTACTGTCTTGTGCATATTCGGTTTCCCTTATTAGTCGAGGTTATAGTAATGTAATTGATGAGTTATATGCATGCATGCACAGCTTCCACTATATTCTCCTAGAGATTAAGCTTGAGCAGGGACTAGTAACCGTCTTAGACTCGAGACAAAAAGATCCCAAGGAGTATGTGGACATGACTCAAATTCTAGAGAAGTAAGTTAAATCGATCATTATCGCACCATATCGGCAACTTTTTGTTCATTTCCTGATATCAAGTAATTGTTTTCTTTGTCTGGTAGGGTTTGGAAAAAATTCACCTCAAAAACTCTGGGATTGCCGAAGAAGCTGAAATTTAGACACCTGAAAGTAAGTACTATAGTAGCATGTTCCACGCATCTCCTAGTGATTCAAGTGCTAGTTTCATCAATACCATTTAGCATGATTGCTAATTAATTATCAGTTTGATTGACCTCTATTTCTTGTAAAGTGGTTGTGGCAGGAACAAGGGAATAATTACTGTGGATACTACATTTGCGAGTCCATCCGCCACACGACCTGTGAGCGGGACTACTCTGACAAACAATATGAAGTGCATAAATAATAATATTCACAATTTTATTTTATTACCATCATTTGTGTTCAGTTTCATTTATTCATATATATATATATTGACCCCCTTCTTCAAATTAGATATTTCGGATGCGGGATGAACTCCTACCACCAGATCATATGCGAGGAATTAAGAGGAATTGGCGGCATTCTTTCTTGACCACGTGATCGCTAAAGATGGAGAATACCATATGGACCCTGAGTTCATTTGGAATTAGGAGATTATATTGTAAGAGATAATTATATTGTATATATGTAGCCAGTACGTAGCGTCGGATAAATATACGAGAACTTGTTGTTTGACCAATCTCTCAGAGAAGGAGAGGTGGTCGATATCACTTCTCCCTATATGCATATGTTCATGACGATCGTCTGTTTCCTTCATTTGCTTACTAGCTAGCGTGTCTAGTCCTCTCTATACGTATAGTACATAGCGTCGACCAAGCACAGAGATAAGAGAGGACACTTCTCTCTATTAATTAGCTAGCTAACACAATATATGAAACACCTAAATTAACTCCCCAAAACCCCCTAAACCCCCCCCCCTTCAAAAAAATACCCCAGCACCTGAAATGTTGACGCGTGGATGCCTATTGGTCCTGGTTGGTGCCACAAACCGGGACCAAAGGGCCTCCTGCCTGGGCTCGCCGTACTGGCCACATGGAGGCCCATCTGTCCCGGTTTATGCAAGTACCGGGACTAAAGTTTTAGGGCATTAGTATCGACACTTTAGTCCCGGTTCAAAAACCGGGACTAATGGCCCTAACGAACCGGGACTATAGGTCCTTTTTCTACTAGTGCGCGCAAGTTTTTTAGCAACCCCAAGGCTATCTTTGGTTCATTTTTTGTGCGACGCTTTGGATGTTGGAACATAGGGGGAACGTGAAGAAGTGCAATCCTGCATCTTCTCTTGAAGTATCTCATATTTTTTAGAAACAGGCATAAGCAGCGCCCAACTTCATAAATTAATCACTACTGGAATTAGCTTATTTGTCGTCTGCCAACTCTTTGCCGTCTGCTTGCTGGCGGCAAAGAAGGTCTTTGCCGTCAGCCACAAGAAAACGGACAACAAAGAACTGGCTGGTGGCAAACAAGGTCTTTGCCATCAGCCAATTCTTTGTCGTCTGCTAGCAGACGACAAACAGGTGGGTGGGTCCAGTTATTGTTTAACCAACTACAGCCCACTAGCCCCACCTCTTTGCTGTCCACTAGCAGACGACAAAGAAACTTTGCCGACCGTTGGCCGACGGCAAAGAGGCGGGTACGTTAACCGCCATCCCGCCCCCTACTACGTCTTGAGCTTGTGTTGGTTTTCCCCGAAGAGGAGAGGATGATGCAGCACAGTAGCGTAAGGATTTCCCTCTGTTTTTGAGAACCAAGGTATCAATCCAGTAGGAGGTCACGCGCAAGTCCCTCGTACCTGCACAAAACAATAGCTACTCGCAACCAACGCGATTAGGGGTTGTCAATCCCTTCACGGTCACTTACGAGAGTGAGATCTGATAGAGATAATATTTTTGGTATTTTTGGTATAAATATGCAAAGTAAAAAGTAAAAGCAAAGCAAGTAAATAAAGTGATGGGGATTATATGATGAGAATAGACCCGGGGGCCATAGGTTTCACTAGTGGCTTCTCTCCAGAGCATAAATATTCTACGGTGGGTGAACAAATTACTGTTGAGCAATTGATAGAATTGAGCATAGTTATGAGTATATCTAGGCGATGATCATGTATATAGGCATCACGTCCAAAACAAGTAGATCGAAACGATTCTGCATCTACTACTATTACTCCACTCATCGACCGCTATCCAGCATGCATCTAGAGTATTAAATTAAAAACAGAGTAACGCCTTAAGCAAGATGACATGATGTAGAGGGATAAATTCATGCAATATGATAAAAACCCCATCTTGTTATCCTCGATGGCAACAATACAATACGTGCCTTGCAACTCTTTCTGTCACTGAGTAAGGACACCGCAAGATTGAACCCAAAGCTAAGCACTTCTCCCATTGCAAGAACTACCAATCTAGTTGGCCAAACCAAAAAGATAATTCGAAGAGACTTGCAAAGATAACTCAATCATACATAAAAGAATTCAGAGAAGAATCAAATATTTTCCATAGATAAGCTGGATCATAAACCCACAATTCATCGATCTCAACAAACACACCGCAAAAAGAAGATTACGTCGAATAGATCTCCACGAGAGAGGAGGAGAACATTGTATTGAGATCCAAAAAGAGAGAATAAGCCATCTATCTACTAGCTATGGACCCGTAGGTCTGAAGTAAACTACTCACACTTCATCGAAGATGCTATGGTGATGATGTAGAAGCCCTCCGTGCTGGATGCCCCCTCCGGCGGAGCTCCAGAACATGCCCCAAGATGGGATCTCGTGGATACAGAAAGTTGCGGTGGTGGAATTAGGTTTTTGGCTCCCCTTCTGACCGTTCGGGGATACGTAGGTATATATAGGAGGAAGGAGTACGTCGGTGGAGCTCCGAGGGGCCCACCAGGTAGGGGGCGCGCCCAGGGGGGCGCGCCCTCCACCCTCATGACCGCCTCTGGTGCTTCTTGGAGTAGGGTCCAAGTCTCCTGGGTCACGTTCAGTTGGAAAATCACGATCCCGAAGGTTTCATTCCGTTTGGACTCTGTTTGATATTCTGTTTCTTCGAAATACTGAAAAAGGCAAAAAATAGCAATTGTTTCATTTTCGTCACACAAAGATGTTCCCAACTTCTATACCCCCGATGACAACCCAAGCAATTGTTTCATACTTAAATAATCTCAAACTTTTTCAACCTTCACGCAATACATGAGCGTGAGCCATGGATATAGCACTATGGGTGGAATAGAATATGATGATGGGGATTGTGTGGAGAAGACAAAAAAGGAGAAAGTCTCATGTTGACGAGGCTAATCAACGGGCTATGGAGATGCCCATCAATTGATATCAACATGAGGAGTAGGGATTTCCATGCAACGGATGCACTAGAGCTATGAATGCTCAACAAAAGAAAACTAGTGGGTGTGCATCCAACTTGCTTGCTCACGAAGACCTAGGGCATTTTGAGGAAGCCCATCGTAGGAATATACAAGCCAAGTTCTATAATGAAAAATTCCCACTAGTATATGAAAGTGATAACACATGAGACTCACTACATGAAAAGCATGGTGCTACTTTGAAGCACAATATATGAGACTCACTACATGAAGAACTAGGTGCTACTTTGAAGCACAAGTGTGGAAAAAGAGATAGTAACATTGCCCTTTTTATTTATTATTCTTTTCCTTTTTCTTTTTTATTTTTGATACTTTGGCATAATTTCAATGTAAATCTTCTTAATTGTGATATGAATATTCAGATCCGAAAGATTCAAGACAAAAGTTCATATTGACACAAAAATAATACTTCAAGCATACTAATCAAAGCAATCATGTTTTCTCAAAATAGCATGGCAAAAGAAAGTTCATCCCTACAAAATCATATAGTTAGACTATGCTTCATTTTCGTCACACAAAGATGTTCCCAAATTCTATACCCCCGATGACAAGCCAAGCAATTGTTTCATACTTAAATAATCTCAAACTTTTTCAACCTTCACGCAATACATGAGCGTGAGCCATGGATATAGCACTATGGGTGGAATAGAATATGATGATGGGGATTGTGTGGAGAAGACAAAAAAGGAGAAAGTCTCACATTGACGAGGCTAATAAACGGGCGATGGAGATGCCCATCAATTGATATCAACATGAGGAGTAGGGATTGCCATGCAACTGACGCACTAGAGCTATGAATGCTCAACAAAAGAAAACTATTGGGTGTGCATCCAACTTGCTTGCTCACTAAGACCTAGGGCATTTTGAGGATGCCCATCGTAGGAATATACAAGCCAAGTTCTATAATGAAAAATTCCCACTAGTATATGAAAGTGATAACACATGAGACTCACTACATGAAAAGCATGGTGCTACTTTGAAGCACAATATATGAGACTCACTACATGAAGAACGAGGTCCTACTTTGAAGCACAAGTGTGGAAAAAGAGATAGTAGCATTGCCCTTTTTTTGGGCCTTCTTTTTTTTGGCCTTTCTCTTTTTTTTTTTGTTTGGGCAATGCTCTAATAATGATGATCATCACACTTCTATAAATTACAACACAAGGATTACAACTCGAAACTTAGAACAAGATATGACTCTATATGAATGCCTCCGGCGGTGTACCGGGATGGTGCAATGAATCAAGAGTGGCATGTATAAAAATAATGCTTGGTGGCTTTGCCACAAATACGATGTCAACTATAAGATCATGCAATGGCAATATGACAAAAGTAATGTATGTCATGATGATGATGATGATGGAAGTTGCATGGCAATATTTCTCAGAATGGCTATGGAAATGCCATAATAGGTACGTATGGTGGCTGTTTTGAGGAAGATATAAGGAGGTTTATGTGTGATAGAGCGTATCGTATCACGGGGTTTGGATGCACCGGCGAAGTTTGCACCAACTCTCAAGGTGAGAAAGGGCAATGCACGGTACCGAAGAGGCTAGCAATGGCGGAAAGGTGAGAGTGCGTATAATCCATGGACTCAACATTAGTCAAAAGAACTCATATACTTATTGTAAAATTTTAGAAGTCATCAAAAATAAAGTACTACGCGCATGCTCCTAGGGGGATAGATTGGTAGGAAAAGACTATCGTTCATCCCTGACCGCCACTCATAAGGATGCACAAGCCAGGTACACTTCATGTTTCAAATTTTTTACACAACTTTAACCATACGTGCATGCTACGGGACTTACAAACTTCAACACAAGTATTTCTCAAATTCACAACTACTCAACTAGCATGACTTTGATATTATTACCTCCATATCTCAAAACAATTATCAAGCATCAAACTTATCTTAGTATTCAACGCACTCAAAAGAAAGTTTCACATATCTTGAACACCAAGTATATTAACATTAAGAAAATTACCATGCTTTTAATGACTCTCAAAATAATCTAAGTGAAGCATGAGAGATCAAGTTTCTTTAAAACAAATCCACCACCGTGCTCTAAAAGATCTAAGTGAAGTACTAGAGCAAAAAATTATCACGCTCAAAAAGATATAAGTGAAGCACTATGAGGAAAACTAGCAAGCTCAAAAGATATAAGCGAAGCACATAGAGTATTCTAACAAATTTCAATTCATGTATGGCTCTCTCAAAAGGTGTGTACAGCAAGGATGATTGTGGTAAACTAACAAGCAAAAACGCAAATAATACAAGACGCTCCAAGCAAAACACATATCATGTTGGTGAATAAAAATATAGCTCCAAGTAAATTACCGATGGAAGTGGACGAAAAAGGGGATGCCTTCCGAGGCATCCCCAAGCGTTGACTTTTTGGTGTCCTTGTATTATCTTGGGGGGTGCCATGGGCATCCCCAATCTTAGGCTCTTGCCACTCCTTGTTTCATAATCCATCAAAAGAATTCACCCAAAATTTGAAAACTTCACAACACAAAACTCAACAGAAATCTCGTGAGCTCCGTTAGAGAAAGAAAACAAAAGACTACTTCAAGGTACTGTAATGAACTCATTATTTATTTGAATTGGTGTTAAACCTACTTTATTCCAACTTCTACATGGTTTATAATCTATTTTACTAGCCATAGATTCACCAAAATAAGCAAACAACACACACAAAACAGAATCTGTCAAAAACAGAACAGTCTGTAGGAATCTGTAACTAACGCAAACTTCTAGAACTCTAAAAATTCCAAAAAAAATAGGACGTACTAGACAATTTGTTTATTTATTAGAAGCAAAAAGAATCAATGCCAAATCACGTTCCTGTGATTTATTCAATTGTTTCTCGTGAGCGCAAAGTTTCTGTTTTTCAGCAGAATCAAATCAACTATCATCATAGCTTATCCTATAGGTTCTACTTGGCACAAACACTAATTAAAACATAAAAACACATCCAAACAAAAGGTATATGGATTATTTATTCCTAAACAGAAGCAAAAACAAAAAACTAAAAATAAAATTGGGTTGCCTCCCAACAAGCGCTATCGTTTAACGCCCCTAGCTAGGCATAAAAGCAAGGATAGGTCTAGGTATTGCCATCTTTGGTTGGCAATCCATAAGTGGCTCTCACGATAGATTCATATGGTAATTTTATTTTCTTTCTACAGAAGTGTTCCATGCCCTTCTTTAAGGGAAATTGTAATCTAATATTCCCTTCCTTCATATCAATAATTGTACCAATCATTCTAAGGAAAGGTCTACCAAGAATAATAGGACATGAAGGATTGCAATATATATCAAGAACGATAAAATCTACGGGCACATAATTCCTATTTGCAACAATAAGAACATCATTAATTCTTCCCACTACTAGGAAAAGGGCTATAGATGGGATGGACACTAATGGCGCACCAGTGAAGGAGTGCGCCACTACTATATACTAATGGCGCACCACTTGTCGATGCGCCATTAGTGTGGGAGACACTAATGGCGCACCAGACAAAAGGTGCGCCACTAGTGATTTTTTTTCATTTTTACATACATACTAATGGCGCACCCGATCGAAGTGCTCCATTACTAGTTCTAACTAGTAATGGCGTATCGGCCATAGAGTGCACTAGTAATGTATTTTTTTATTCTTTTTTTGCAAAATTACTAATGGTGCACCGTGTCATAGTGCGCCATTACTAGTTGGCGCACCAACTGGAGGTGCGCCATTAGTATATATATATTTTTCTTTTTTGCAAAACTACTAATGGCGCACCACATGCAGGTGCGCCATTAGTAACCAGGGTTACTAATGGCGCATTTGCAGGTGGTGCGCCATTAGTAACATGGGACCCCAACAAGATATTTTGGACAGCCATACCTATCCACTCACTTTCCCCACTTTATTCCCCCCACCTCCTTCTCCAAGCTTTCGGCTGCCTCCTCCTCCTCACCTCATTTGCACCATAGATTCATCAAAATTAAGTGGTGAAATTACCTTTTTTTGATAGGTAAGTAATGGGAAATCTATCTTCATGATGTAGATCTACTTTTTTTCTCCCTAGCTCGCTCCAACAACGTGCACATGCACTTTTTGTGGCCTAGCTAGATCTATGTATGTTTGTGGTGTTGCTTGTGTTTGTGGTGTTGCATATATGTTTGTGTTTGCAGGTACCGGTATTTGAAATGCGATAGTTGCCAATATTTTGCCGGAATGTTGATTCATTTCCGTTTCGGCGAGAATTTTGGCACTATGCATTCTTTTTGGTCCTATTTTAGGGAAGGTCATGCCAAAATTTTTCTTGGTTCTAAAATATCATTTTGCTCTACCCCGCAGGCGACCATGGTCTGCACGATGACTGAAGGCATCGTGAATAGGTTTTTGAGCTCCACGAAGGCCGAGATGCTTCAAAAGAACGAAACAGAGATAAGATGTCCGTGTCGAAGATGCAAGCTGAAGAGCCTTATTGCGGACCCGGATTTCGGGCAGGTGCGGGACCACCTTCTCTTGCGTGGTTTCATGGATGGCTATCGGTGGCAAGGTGATGAAGATGACTATGAAGTCGTCCATGGGGGCCGGGCAAGAAATGAGGAAGGGCAACAAGACAACCAGCACGACGAGGGCGGGCGAGAAGACGAAGAATCTCCAGGACATGATCACGACGGTGATGCTATACACAGTCATCATGTAGAAGATGTCGTACATGATGATGAGGAAGATCAAGACGAAGGGCATGATCATGAAGATGAAGATGCCGAAGCAGACGACGATGGAGGCTGGGTGCAGGACCCTCATATTCAAGAGCTGCTTCTCAAGCAGACGGATAACGCAAGAGCTGCCGCCCGAGAGAAAGCCAAGCTGGATCAACTGGAGATAGACGTGGTTACTCCATTGTATGAAGGATGAAGGTCCAAGGATACCCGCCTGAAAGTAACGCTCATGGCTCTGGAGATGAAGGTAAAACACAAAATGACCGACGCATGCTTCGACGAGAACATGTCATTCTGGCACGAACGTCTTCCCAAGGGGAAGAAGTGCCCGACCAGTTTCGAGGAGGCGAAGAAAGTCGTGTGTCCTCTGGATTTACCGCACGTGAAATACCATGTGTGCATGAACAATTGCATCATTTATCGGGATGAGCACGCGGAGTCTACCATATGTCCGGTGTGCGACGTCACTCGATACAAGAAGAGGAAGAAAGCTCCTCGAAAATCGGTGTGGTACTTTCCGATCACTCCTTGTCTGCAGCGGTATTTCGCGGACCCTAAGGTAGCAAAGCTCCTACGTTGGCACGCGGATCGGGAGGAGAAGAAGCGGGAAGATGACGGAAATGATCCGGAGATAAATAAAAAAGACAAGATGCTGAGTCACCCTAAGGATGCGAGCCAGTGGCAAGCGTTGAACTTCGAATACCCAGAATTTGGGAAGGATCCAAGGAACATCGTGCTGGGCGCAAGCACCGATGGAGTCAATCCGTTTGGCAGCCAGAGAAGCACACATAGCACCTGGCCTGTGTTTGTGTGGATGTACAACCTTCCCCCCTGGTTGTGCATGAAGAGGAAGTACATTCACATGAGTATGCTAATTGAAGGGCCGAAACAACCAGGGAACAACATCAATCTGTATCTGGGGCTTCTGAAAGAGGAGCTAGACACGTTGTGGAAAACGCCATCCAATACGTGGGACGTTGCAGAGAAAGAATATTTCCCTATGAGAGCCGCACTGCTCACGACGGTGCACGACTATCTCGGTTACGGATATCTCGCGGGGCAGGTAGTCCACGGATTTTTTGGATGCGTAAGGTGCATGGATGACACAATGTATCGCCAGCTAGATAGAGATCCCGGGTCTTTGAAAACCGTGTTCATGGGACATCGAAGGTGGCTTCGCGACGATGACCCGTGGAGGAAAGGCAAGGGTCTATTCAATGGTGAAACCGAACCCCGAAAACGCCCGCGTACGAGGAGCGGCGAGGAAATAGACGAGTTGTTGAAAAATTGGAAAGATTGCCCACTGCCAGGAAAGAAGCAAAAGGCGCCAAAGCCGGGAAAGAAGCGAAAGGCGCCAGAGCCGCTGTTGAAGGTATGGAAAACGAGGTCTATTTTCTGGGACTTTCCGTACTGGAAGATCCACCGTGTGCCTCACAGCCTTGATGCCATGCATATCACGAAGAACGTGTGTGAGAGTCTGCTTGGTACCCTGCTCAACATGCCAGAGAGGACCAAAGATGGTCCGAAAGCAAGGGCAGACTTGAAATCAATGGGCATCAGGCAGGAGCTTCACGCTAATGATGATGATGATGATGATGATGAGGCGAAGCAGGACACAGAAACTCGTCGCAAATGCAAAAAGGCCAAGAAGACCGGAAATGACTACCCTCCCGCGTGCTTCACTCTAAGTGAGGAGGAGATCGAGCAGTTTTTCACCTGCCTCGTAGGAGTAAAACTTCCTTACGGTTACGCGGGGAAGATAAGCAGATACCTAGACCCAGCGAAGCAGAAGTTCAGTGGGATGAAGTCTCATGACTGTCACGTGCCGGTGACGCAGATACTTCCAGTTGCAATCCGTGGATCATGGATGCGCACGTCCGTGAAACGCTATTTGGCCTATGCAACTTTTTCAACGTCATCTCTCGGAAGTCGATTGGCGTGAGGCAACTCAGAAGGCTAAAGGAAGAGATCGTGTTGATACTATGAGAGCTTGAGATGTACTTCCCGCCCGCATTCTTCGATGTTATGATGTATCTGCTGGTCCATATCATGGAGGATATCATCCAACTCGGGCCGACGTTCCTGCACAGCATGATGCCGTTCGAAAGGATGAATGGTGTCATCAAAGGATACGTTCGCAACATGTCACGTCTAGAGGGAAGTATAGCCAGGGGCTTTCTGACCGAAGAGTGCATCTCCTACTGCACGAATTATCTAGGCATCGAGAACCCCATTGGTTTGCCGGCACCTCGGCAGGCTCGCTGGATGGGGTCACCGTGAGGGTCGCCGTGAAATGCATGTCGACTTCGAGGGTCGACTCGCCGACTTTGAAAGAGCAAACCTAGTCGCGCTACAACACATAGACGTGGTCGATCCTTGGGTGGTAGAGCACAAAACCTTTCTTGAGAAGACGTACAATGACCGAGGCCAACAGAGGACGGACGGAGATATAATCAAAGAGCACAACTCATGTTTCACGCGTTGGTTCAAGCAGAAGCTTCTGTTGTACCCTTTACATGAGGATTCTTCTATGGAAGAACAACTCATATTCGCCTTGTCACAGGGCGCCGAGCACAACCTGATGACATATGAGGCGTACGATATCAATGGCTACACATTCTACACTAAGAACAAGGACATGAAGAGCGATGGTTATCAGAACTCTGGGGTAACGATGGAATCCTACACCAGTAATGACAAGGACAGATACTACGGAAGGATCGAGGAGATCTGGGAGCTGAGCTACGCTGGAGAGAAGGTCCTGATGTTCCGTGTCAGATGGGCCAAGAGCGTCCTAAAAGAAGACCGGTATTTCACCACCATGGTTATACCCGAAGCCAAATCCAAGACCGCGGGCGCAAACGTCACTGCGAAAAATGAGCCATGGGTACTGGCTTCCCAAGTGGACCAATGCTTCTTCATTACCGACCCGTCAAAGCCTAGTCGTGTTGTCGTGAGGAGAGGCAAAAGGAAGATCATCGGAATGGATGGAGTAGCCAATGAGCAAGACTTCGACAAGTACGGCGACCCGAAGAACGAACATGACAACGACGATGAAGTAGCAGCACACACCACAAGAAGAAGCAGGATCACCCTACCTAAAGGACGTCCGTTCCATAGAAGAACTCCATTGGCGAAAAAGAAGGGCAAGAAGATTGTGAACAGATAGCTAGCTAAGATCGATTGTATTTAAATCGTAGTCTTCATTTCTCGATTGTCTTTCATGGGCACTTTTTGATATCATGAATATTTTTAAATTTCATGGGCACTTTTTGAATTCATGAGGACACTCGATCTCGATCCCCCTCCATCTCGATCTCGATTCCCCTCCATCTCGATCTCGATCCCCCTCCATCTCGATCCCACCCGCACCCTCCCCCGCTAGCTCCACCGCCGCTGCCGACCCACCGCAACCCTCCCCCGCTCCACCGCCGCCGACGAGCACCCGGCCCCCCGCAACCTCCCCCGCTCCACCACCGCCGCCGATGATATTTTCAAGTAACAAATTTGAACATATTTTTTTAAAAATTATTACTGTTTTTATAAAAAAATATTACTGTTATGATTTAAACAAGTTTGAACATATTTAAACACTAATAAATATCAAACATCATTTAAAATGCATAAAAAAATATTGTGGAGCCTGGGAATCGAACCCAGGACCTCCTGGTGTGTGTGTTGCATGCTGACCAGTCGGGCTAGTGGGCGGGTTCTCGTGTGGATTGGGTTAGGTGGAATATAACCTGAGTGCTCGAACTGTAATAAAAAACATTCTAATGGCGCACCTCTGCGGGGTGCGCCATTAGTAAGCTTCCCCCCACTCCACCTATTCCCCTCCCTCCCTTCCTCCCCACTCGACCTAATTTGCCCCAACCGTACACCGCCGCCGCGCCTGCACGCCCCCCCCCCCCCCCGTCCCCTGCCACCGCTGCCCTGATCCCCGCCGGACTCCACCCCCGCGCCCCCGCGCCCCCCACCACTGCAGCTCCCCCGCGCCGCCGCCCCCGCGCCCCCACGCCCCCACCACTGCAGCTCCCCCGCGCCGCCGCCCCCACGCCCCCGCGCCCCGAGCCGGAGGAGGAGGACCAGGAGGAGGACGAGGAGGAGGAGGAGACGATGACCGCCTCTACCTCAGCTCAGCTCTGCTGCGGCGTGGTCTTGTGCCGGCCCCGAGCCCTAGGGATTCGGCACGACCGCGGCTTCCTCTGGGTCCAAGGCGGCCGGTCGGCGCCGTGTACGGCCTCGACTGCAGGTGAGCCCCTCCCCTCCACTTCCTTCTTCTTCTTCCTCTTGCCCTCAACCTCTGCTCTGAGTCTCGACCGCTGTACCGGGCCCGTCCATCTCCGGCGAGCTCACCACACCGCCCGAGCTCAACAACCGTTGTGCAGGGCACCACCATGCAGGTGACCCTCTGAATGTCAAAATTTCAACATTTTGATGGAGTACAATTGTTACAGTACAGTCAGAATTGTGTATGATTGTGCCTAAAGTAGATAATAGTGGACTTCTTACAGTTTTAGAGGCAATACTAGTGAATTCCAGTTAACTCCTTACAGTTCAGATCATATTTTGATTGTCAATAATAGTGTACTTTTAAGGCTTTTTTTAGAGGCAATACTAGCGGATTTTAGGCTTTTTTACAGAAAAATAGGGCCAAGACTGTTACAGAAAAATTCAGTTAGGTACAGTTACAGAAAAATTCATTAGGCTTTTTAGAGGCAATACTACTGGATATTAGGTATCTATTTGCTTGTCCTTCAAATAGGGGCAAGACTATTACAGAAAAATTACTAAATACAATTAGCTATTGTCAAAAAATTCAGTTAGGTACAGTTAGCATCATGTAAGAAAATGGCCATAATGTGCCCTGATAATGATGTATTTTGTCATAAAAATATCATATTTGTGACAGTTAGCATCAGTTAGGTACAGTTAGCATCAGTTAGTTGTCAAAATTTCAGTTAGGTACATTTAGCATCAGTTAGGTACAATTAGGTACAGTTAGCTACTGCCAGGCTTGTTAGATTAATCTTCAGTTTACTTGACTTTTGAGCCTGCTAGTAGTTTACTTCCATGAGTTGTTTGATTGACATGGCACATTTGCAATGGAGTTTTATATATCTTTAGCCACAGTTTACTTGACTTTCAGGTTTGCTCGGCTCATTACTTTACTTTAATTCTGGCGGGTCGATTTCTTCTCCCTCGTGTGGCATCACTGTCATATGACAGTATTAGTAAGCAAAGATTTTGTATGCTATCCCCATTGATTTTGGGGACTGTATTGCTTTGCTTGGATTTTGATTTTGATTTCTACTATTGGATTGGGTTGAGGACAAGTTTTGTAGGTCTGGACCTTCAAATTCCATTCCTAGGTAGGGTAGCAACAACCAGTAGCTTAATTACTTAGTTTTGACTACCTGTCTGTCAATCTCTAGGCCTGTAGCTGTAGGCTCTAGAATTCAATTCAGATAAGCACCTATCTATCGTCGTTTTCATTTCATTCTCACTTCATTTCACCTATATATGTATGCTATATATCCTCCCTCTCCACAAACAAACATAGATAGACCATTTCTTACTCTAGATAGGTATGTACCCAATTCCTACACTAGATACATAGATAGGCAGCAGCAGCTTAACTGATCCCAAATCCTCCTCCTTCAAGGACCACTTCTGCCATTTCTTTGCTCCACATAAATTGCAGACAAACAAATTAATGTGCTCATATATTCACATTACAGTCAGTCAAACAAGATTTGGGGGGTAGTATTTCTGATTTTAGAGCACCTTTGCTGGATGTATTTTCTGATGAAAAAGACTCTTCCTTTGCGCTAGTTTTCCTCTCGTTTGTTATTACGCAAGATTATGATGATGGAAGAGACATTACTGAAGTGTTAAAGTATGCATGTTTTGCTTAGTTGAAGAATCTGAGATATTGTGGTACGAGTTCGTGGCTTAAATTTGCTTGTTCTTTGTTGTTGCCCATGATGTGCAACATATGCAGCTAGATTGTTCCTGCTCTTGTGTATCTAGTTTTATATTTATAACCTGCCATTACTGGATATTCCAATTTTGGTGTCCCTGTGATATAGGGTTGGCTGTTTAATTGATACACACCAAATTTTGCGGTAGCAGTGGTCGTTTCCTGATCAATCATGCCTAGTATACTTTTTAATTAATTAGGAGCAGTGAACCCTTGTTTTGGAAACTTGAAACTGACTGGCTGTTTAGCAATGTTCAGTAGGACCGAATTGTAGTAGCGCATTTACAGGGTAAGTTTGATGCATTCTTTCTAGTATGTGTTCTTCTCTCTACTTGATGGTGTGATGAAATGGTGCTTGATCTGAAGTTAGAAAGCAAGAGTGTGACAAAGTTATGTTAGGGCGTAGTTTGTGATGATGCTACTTGTGATCTTGTGATGATGCTACTTGTGATCTTGTGATGATGCTACTTGTGATCTTATGAAATTACCCATTGGTGACTTCATTACACAGGCATAATGATTTTGCAGGTACCCCGAGAGGCCCTTGAGTTTGCCGGAATGTCGATTAACTTCTGTTCCGGCAAATTCGGGTACTCCATATGTCCTATTTTCAGTAAAGGTCATGCTGAAATTTTCCGTGAATTTTAGCATGACTTTGCTAAAAATAGGATATATGGGGTACTTGCGACTAATGCCTGTTATCATGCATGTTTTATGATCTGTTGTAAGGGTACTAATTGGTCTCTTCTGCTGCTTATCAGAGATGGAGGGAAGCAGCCACCGCTGCTCTGCAGCACCGTAGTATGAGTTGGACGCTTCTGAGTTCTTCAGTATCATACTTGGGACTTCAGTATCATCCATGATGCAGGTATATAAAACGAGAGATCTCCCCTTCACCCATCTCATTATGATATCTGTTGTTTGCTACATCACTCATTGTCCCAAACTGCAGAGGCTGCCTGACAGTTTTATGAACATGCTGGGTGAAGATCCACCAAATAATGTGAAGCTGCGACAGACCGACAGCGGGTTTCGCGGGTAGTGGGATGTGGAGTTGGTCATCAAGGAGGGCCACATGTACTTGTCTCGTGGGTGGGAGAAGTTCTACCATGCCTACGACCTGCGGCTGGGGTACTTCCTTCTCTTCAGGTACGACGACGACGCCACCATGATCATCGTGAAGGTGTTCAACGCGACTATGTGTCGCATGCGCTACGCTGACGATGATGATGCCAGTACGTTCTGCCTCTTCTTATTCCTCTACATTTGGCTTTGTCTCACATCGATTGTTAACGGTCATTGTTGCATTTGGACAGGTAATGGGAGCAGCAGCAGCGAGTATGGCTGTAGCAAAAGCAACACCGATTCTGGATTTAGCGAAAGCAGCAGCGATTCTGGCAGCAGCATAGACAACAAGAAGGATGATCCGGACTGGAGTGCGGGAGAAGAGGAGCAGAGTGGGGATGAGGAGCTGCAGGATGACGATAGGCATCAGGCTGAGGATGACCTAGTGTTGGTGATGGCTAAGGGCAAGAGATGGTGGTGGCTGACCATGGGCAAGAGATGGTGGTGGCTGACCATGGGCAAGAGATGTAGGTGGCTGAGGATGACCTTGCGATGGTTGTGCCCGTCCTGCCTGAAGGTGGCCTCGCGATGGTGGTGGTGCCTGACAATTACCATGCATCGGTGGTGGCGCCGACGATCCCACAGTTGGGCGACATGACCACGCCAATTGTGGTAGAAGAATACATCCCACTGCCTCCACTGCCTCCACCGCCTCGCCGCTCTTGGCGCATCAGGCTGAGGAAGGAGAAGGAGAAGAACAATGCATGAGAACTGAACTTTGTCAGGTATGTCAGATCTCCAAAATGATATAATATATATATATATATATATATATATATATATATATATACTTAGTTACCTATGTTATCTCTAATATTCTTAGTTTCCTATAGGTTAGCTTCATTTTACCTAAGTTGGCTCTAATATGCTAACTTAGAGCTTATATGCTTAGTTTCCTATAGGTTAGCTCCAAAATAACTTATGTTAGCACAAAATGATCAAGTTTACATAATAAGCTTATAGTCTTTTTCTTATTCTTCTTCTTTTCCAAAATGACATAGGTTAGCTTCATTTTACCTAAGTTGGCTAGAGCTTATATGCTTAGTTTCCTATAGGTTAGCTCCAAAATAACTTATGTTAGCACAAAATGATCAAGTTTACATAATAAGCTTATAGTCTTCTTCTTATTCTTCTTCTTTTCCAAAATTCTTCTTATTCTTCTTCTAGTGTTCTTCTTCTTCTAGTATTCTTCTAGTCTTCTTCTTCTTCTTCTTCTTCTTCTAACTTCTTGTTTATCATTTTGCAGATTTGATTTAATTCACGGAAGAACTCCGCCTATGTTGTCTCAACATAGCCGGTCCCAAGCCCGGGTAAAGGAGGAGGGTTGTGATAGGCTTGGTGAGCCAACGTAAAAACTCAGCCACTCTTATGGAGATGAAACCCAAAAGATTTTCGTTGGGGCGTAACCCACTCAGCGACGCGCCACATCGGAACCCGGGTGTGGTGGAAAATGGGAAAGGGCCGGGCCGTCACCCCCCAGGTGGCGCGCCGTATCTTGATCCGGATACGGTGGCAAGTGAGCGAGGATCGGGTCGTCGCATCCTTAGTGGCGCGCTACATCGGCGCCCGGATGTAGTGGAAAATGAGCAAGGGTCTTCGCATTTGACTCAACGAGTGCGAAGGGTAAGGAAGCTAGCCGAGCCTAGGAGGATTCGGTTAGCTAGCTGGAACGTAGGGTCTCTGGCAGGGAAGCTTCGGGAGCTAGTTGATGCAGCGGTGAGGAGAGGTGTTGATATCCTTTGCGTCCAAGAAACCAAATGGAGAGGACAGAAGGCGAAGGAGGTGGAGGATACCGGCTTCAAGCTATGGTACACGGGGACGGCTGCAAACTGAAATGGCGTAGGCATCTTGATCAACAAGAGCCTCAAGTATGGAGTGGTAGACGTCAAGAGACGTGGGGACCGGATTATCCTGGTCAAGCTGGTAGTTGAGGACTTGGTTCTCAATGTTATCAGCGCGTATGCCCCGCAAGTAGGCCACAATGAGAACACCAAGAGGGAGTTCTGGGAAGGCCTGGAAGACATGGTTAGGAGTGTACCGATTTGTGAGAAGCTCTTCATAGGAGGAGACCTCAATGGCCACGTGGGTACATCTAACACAGGTTTTGAAGGGGCGCATGGGGGCTTTGGCTATGGCATTAGGAATCAAGAAGGAGAAGATGTCTTAAGCTTTGCTCTAGCCTACAACATGATTGTAGCCAACACCCTCTTTAGAAAGAGAGAATCACATCTGGTGACTTTTAGTAGTGGCCAACACTCTAGCCAGATTGATTTCATCCTCTCGAGAAGGGAACACAGGCGTGCGTGCCTAGACTGTAAGGTGATACCTGGAGAGAGTGTTGTAACCCAGCATAAGCTGGTGGTTGCTGACTTCCGCTTTCGGATTCATGTCCAGCAGGATAAGCGGGCTAAAGTTGCTAGAACAAAGTGGTGGAAGCTCAAGGGGGAGGTAGCTCAGGCGTTCAAGGAGAGGGTCATTAAGGAGGGCCCTTGGGAGGAAGGAGGGGATGCGGACAATGTGTGGATGAAGATGGCGACTTGCATTCGTAAGGTGGCCTCAGAGGAGTTTGGAGCGTCCATGGGAAGGAGAAGCGAAGATAAGGATACCTGGTGGTGGAATGATGATGTCCAGAAGGCGATTAAAGAGAAGAAAGATTGCTTTAGACGCCTATACCTGGATAGGAGTGCACACAACATAGAGAAGTACAAGATGGCGAAGAAGGCCGCAAAGCGAGCTGTTGGTGAAGCAAGGGGTCGGGCGTATGAGGACCTCTACCAACGGTTAGGCACGAAGGAAGGCGAAAGGGACATCTATAAGATGGCCAAGATCCGAGAGAGGAAGACGAGGGATATTGGCCAAGTCAAATGCATCAAGGACGGAGCAGGCCAACTCTTGGTGAAGGACAAGGAGATTAAGCATAGATGGCGGGAGTACTTCGACAAGCTGTTCAATGGGGAGAATGAAAGCTCTACCATTGAACTGGACGACTCTTTTGATGAGACCAGCATGCGTTTTGTGCGTCGAATCCAGGAGTCTGAGGTCAAGGAGGCTTTAAAAAGGATGAAGGGAGGCAAGGCGATGGGCCCGGATTGTATCCCCATTGAGGTGTGGAAAGGTCTCGGGGACATAGCGATAGTATGGCTAACCAGGCTTTTCAATCTCATTTTTCGGGCAAACAAGATGCCAGAAGAATGGAGACGGAGTATATTAGTACCAATCTTCAAGAACAAGGGGGATGTTCAGAGTTGTACTAATTACCGTGGAATTAAGCTGATGAGCCATACAATGAAGCTATGGGAGAGAGTCATTGAGCACCGCTTAAGAAGAATGACAAGCATGACCAAAAACCAGTTTGGTTTCATGCCTGGGAGGTCGACCATGGAAGCCATTTTCTTGGTACGACAGCTTATGGAGAGATATAGGGAGCAAAAGAAGGACTTGCATATGGTGTTCATTGACTTGGAGAAGGCCTATGATAAGATACCGCGGAATGTCATGTGGTGGGCCTTGGAGAAACACAAAGTCCCAGCAAAGTACATTACCCTCATCAAGGACATGTACGATAATGTTGTGACAAGTGTTCGAACAAGTGATGTCGACACTGATGAATTCCCGATTAAGATAGGACTGCATCAGGGGTCAGCTTTGAGCCCTTATCTTTTTGCATTGGTGATGGATGAGGTCACAAGGGATATACAAGGAGATATCCCATGGTGTATGCTCTTTGCGAATGATGTGGTGCTAGTTGACGATAGTCGGGCGGGGGTAAATAGGAAGTTAGAGTTATGGAGACAAACCTTGGAATCGAAAGGGTTTAGGCTTAGTAGGACTAAAACCGAGTACATGATGTGCGGTTTCAGTACTACTAGGTGTGAGGAGGAGGAGGTTAGCCTTGATGGTCAGGTGGTACCCCGGAAGGACACCTTTCGGTATTTGGGGTCAATGCTGCAGGAGGATGGGGGTATTGATGAAGATGTGAACCATCGTATCAAAGCCGGATGGATGAAGTGGCGCCAAGCTTCTGGCATTCTCTGTGACAAGAGAGTGCCACAAAAGCTAAAAGGCAAGTTCTACAGGACGGCGGTTCGACTCGCAATGTTGTATGGCGCTGAGTGTTGGCCGACTAAAAGGCGACATGTTCAACAGTTAGGTGTGGCGGAGATGCGTATGTTGAGATGGATGTGTGGCCACACGAGGAAGGATCGAGTCCGGAATGATGATATACGAGATAGAGTTGGGGTAGCACCAATTGAAGAGAAGCTTGTCCAACATCGTCTGAGATGGTTTGGGCATATCCAGCGCAGGCCTCCAGAAGCTCCAGTGCATAGCGGATGGCTAAAGCGTGCGGAGAATCTCAAGAGAGGGCGGGGTAGACCGAATTTGACATGGGAGGAGTCCGTTAAGAGAGACCTGAAGGATTGGGGTATCACCGAAGAGCTAGCTATGGACAGGGGTGCATGGAAGCTTGCTATCCATGTGCTAGAGTCATGAGTTGGTTGCGAGATCTTATGGGTTTCACCTCTAGCCTACCCCAACTTGCTTGGGACTAAAGGCTTTGTTGTTGTTGTTGTTGTTGTTGTTTGTTGTTGTTGATTTAATTCACGGAAGCTTGCATGGATGGAGTGCTTCTTTTCCATTTGTGTTTTTATTTTGTATCAATGTGAAACTTTTGGAATTGATGGATAACGGTGTTGGATGAACAATGTGAAACTTTTGTAATATGTAACGATGGAACTATGTGTTGGCTATGTATGTATATATGATGGAACTTGTGTGTTGGCTATGATTGTTATATGGATGCTTGTTGTATATATATGTGTTGGATATCTCATATGTGAAATAGTGACCTGAGATTAAGAAAAAAAATAAAAAAATTGTTACTAATGGCGCACTACCATGTGGTGCGCCATTAGTATAGCAGACACTAATGGCGCACTATGGGCAAAACTAATGGCACACTGCATGGTGCGCCATTAGTAAAAAATACTAGTGCCGTGATAGTAATGGCACACCGGTAGTGCGCCATTAGTAGGCAAAACCGGTGCGCCATTAGTAGGCCTTTTCCTAGTAGTGTCACATAGGCTTTTTAATAGTGGAATCCGCAAGATGCAAGTTTAGAGAGCAATCATCAAAATCATGGAAGTTTAGCAAATCGCATAAAGTTTTGGGAATAGTAGAGACGCTAGCTCCCAAATCACACAAGGCATGAAACTCATAATTTTTAATTTTAATTTTGATAGTAGGTTCCCACTTATCATGGAGTTTTCTAGGGATAGAAACTTTCAACTCAAGCTTTTATTCATAAGATTGCATTAAGGCATCAACAATGTGTTCGGTAAAGGCCTTATTTTGACTATAAGCATGAGGAGAATTTAACACGGATTGCAACAAGGAAATACAATCAATTAAAGAGCAATTTTCATAATTAAATTCCTTGAGATCCAAAATAGTGGGTTTAGCAACGTCTCGATTTTTATTTCTTTCAATCCCACTTTTATCAATTTGATCATCAAAATCTAAAAACTCAGAATTCTTAGAACACCTTCTAGGTAAAGCAAGATAATCTTCAGATTCATCAAGATTCATATTGCAAAACAAACATTTGATAGGGGACACATCAATAACTTTTATATCTTCATCTTGATTTTCATAGGTATTCGGTTTAGCGGCCATCTTATTGACTAAGGTAGCTTGCATATCCGAAATTTCAGCGGTCACCTTTTCAAGACGAGCAATTTGAGCCCTTATACCATCAAATTCTTTAGACATATCATCGAGTTCTTTATTCATAAAGCTCATAAAACTTTTTTGTTCCTTAAGTTCGTTTCTAAAGAAATTATTGTGCTCAAATTGTAAAACCATAAATTTTCTAACATTGCTTTCGATCTCCTCTAGCCTTTTAAGGTGAAGGTCACCAAATCTAGGTAGAGCCATCGCAACAAAAAGACAAACTATCACAAGAGCAAGCAGGAAGGCAAAGGGAAAAAGGCAAACGGGAAAGAGAGGAGGAGATTGGGAAAGAGAGGGAAAATAAAACGGCAAGGGTGAAGTGGGGGAGAGGAAAACGAGAGGCAAATGGCAAATAATGTAATGCGAGAGATAGGGATTGTGATGGGTACTTGGTATGTTGACTTTTGCGTAGGCCTCCCCGGCAACGGCGCCAGAAATCCTTCTTGCTACGTCTTGATCTTGTGTTGGTTTTCCCTGAAGAGGAGAGGATGATGCAGCATAGTAGCGTAACTATTTCCCTCAGTTTTTGAGAACCAAGGTATCAATCCAGTAGGAGGTCACACGCAAGTCCCTCGTACCTGCACAAAACGATAGCTACTCGCAACCCACGCGATTAGGGGTTGTCAATCCCTTCACGGTCACTTACGAGAGTGAGATATGATAGAGATAATATTTTTGGTATTTTTGGTATAAAGATGCAAAGTAAAAAGTAAAAGCAAAGCAAGTAAATAAAGCGATGGACATTAATATGATGAGAATAGACCTGGGGGCCATAGGTTTCACTAGTGGCTTCTCTCGAGAGCACAAATATTCTACGGTGGGTGAACAAATTACTGTTGAGCAATTGATAGAATTGAGCATAGTTATGAGTATATCTAGGCGATGATCATGTATATAGGCATCACGTCCAAAACAGGTAGATCGAAACGATTCTGCATCTACTACTATTACTCCACTCATCGACCGTGATACAGCATGCATCTAGAGTATTAAGTTAAAAACAGAGTAACGCCTTAAGCAAGATGACATGATGTAGAGGGATAAATTCATGCAATATGATAAGAAACCCATCTTGTTATCCTCGATGGCAACATTACAATACGTGCCTTGCATCTCTTTCTGTCACTGAGTAAGGACACTGCAAGATTGAACCCAAAGCTAAGCACTTCTCCCATTGCAAGAACTACCAATCTAGTTGGCCAAACCGAAAAGATAATTCGAAGAGACTTTCAAAGATAACTCAATCATACATAAAAGAATTCAGAGAAGAATCAAATATTTTCCATAGATAAGCTGGATCATAAACCCACAATTCATCGGTCTCAACAAACACACCGCAAAAAGAAGATTACATCGAATAGATCTCCACGAGAGAGGGGGAGAACATTGTATTGAGATCCAAAAAGAGAGAAGAAGCCATCTAGCTGCTAGCTATGGACCCGAAGGTCTGAAGTAAACTACTCACACTTCATCGGAGGGGCTATGGTGATGATGTAGAAGCCCTCCGTGCTGGATGCCCCCTCCGGTGGAGCTCCGGAACAGGCCCCAAGATGGGATCTTCTGGATACAGAAAGTTGCGGTGGTGGAATTAGGTTTTTGGCTCCCCTTCTGATCGTTCGGGGATACATAGGTATATATATAGGAGGAAGGAGTACATCGGTGGACCTCCGAGGGGCCCACGAAGTAGGGGGCGTGCCCTCCACCCTGGTGACCGCCTCTGGCGCTTCTTGGAGTAGGGTCCAAGTCTCCTGGGTCACGTTCGGTTGGAAAATCACGATCCCAAAGGTTTCATTCCGTTTGGACTCCGTTTGATATTCTGTTTCTTCGAAATACTGAAAAAGGCAAAAAACGGCAATTCTGGGCTGGGCCTCCGGTTAATAGGTTAGTCCCAAAAATAATATAAAAGTGGAAAATAAAGCCCAATATAGTCCAAAACAGTAGATAAAGTAGCATGGAGCAATCAAAAATTATAGATACGTTGGAGACGTATCAAGCATCCCCAAGCTTAATTCCTGCTCGTCCTCGAGTAGGTAAATGATAAAAAAGAATTTTTCATGCGGAATGATACTTTGGCATAATTTCAATGTAAATCTTCTTAATTGTGATATGAATATTCATATCCGAAAGATTCAAGACAAAAGTTCATATTGACACAAAAATAATACTTCAAGCATACTAATCAAAGCAATCATGTTTTCTCAAAATAGCATGGCAAATGAAAGTTCATCCCTACAAAATCATATAGTTAGACTATGCTTCATTTTCGTCACACAAAGATGTTCCCAAATTCTATACCCCCGATGACAAGCCAAGCAATTGTTTCATACTTAAATAATCTCAAACTTTTTCAACCTTCACGCAATACATGAGCGTGAGCCATGGATATAGCACTATGGGTGGAATAGAATATGATGATGGGGATTGTGTGGAGAAGACAAAAAAGGAGAAAGTATCACATTGACGAGGCTAATCAACGGGCGATGGAGATGCCCATCAATTGATATCAACATGAGGAGTAGGGATTGCCATGCAACTAACGCACTAGAGCTATGAATGCTCAACAAAAGAAAACTAGTGGGTGTGCATCCAACTTGCTTGCTCACGAAGACCTAGGGCATTTTGAGGAAGCCCATCGTAGGAATATACAAGCCAAGTTCTATAATGAAAAATTCCCACTAGTATATGAAAGTGATAACACATGAGACTCACTACATGAAAAGCATGGTGCTACTTTGAAGCACAATATATGAGACTCACTACATGAAGAACGAGGTGCTACTTTGAAGCACAAGTGTGGGAAAAGAGATAGTAGCATTGCCCTTTTCTTTTTTTGGGCCTTTTTTTGGCCTTTCTCTTTTTTTTGTTTGGGCAATGCTCTAATAATGATGATCATCACACTTCTATAAATTACAACACAAGGATTACAACTCGAAACTTAGAACAAGATATGACTCTATATGAATGCCTCCGGCGGTGTACCGGGATGGTGCAATGAGTCAAGAGTGACATGTATAAAAATAATGCTTGGTGGCTTTGCCACAAATACGATGTCAACTACAAGATCATGCAATGGCAATATGACAAAAGTAATGTATGTCATGATGATGATGATGATGATGGAAGTTGCATGGCAATATATCTCAGAATGGCTATGGAAATGCCATATAGGTAGGTATGGTGGCTGTTTTGAGGAAGATATAAGGAGGTTTATGTGTGATAGAGCGTATCGTATCACGGGGTTTGGATGCACCGGCGAAGCTTGCACTAACTCTCAAGGTGAGAAAGGGCAATGCACGGTACCGAAGAGGCTAGCAATGGCGGAAAGGTCAGAGTGCGTATAATCCATGGACTCAACATTAGTCAAAAGAACTCATATACTTATTGCAAAAATTTAGAAGTCATCAAAAATCAAGTACTACGCGCATGCTCCTAGGGGGATAGATTGGTAGGAAAAGAACATCACTCGTCCCCGACCGCCACTCATAAGGATGCACAAGCCAGGTACACTTCATGTTTCATATTTGTTACACAACTTTAACCATACGTGCATGCTACGGGACTTACAAACTTCAACACAAGTATTTCTCAAATTCACAACTACTCAACTAGCATGACTTTGATATTATTACCTCCATATCTCAAAACAATTATCAAGCATCAAACTTATCTTAGTATTCAACGCACTCAAAAGAAAGTTTCACATATCTTGAACACCAAGTATATTAACATTAAGAAAATTACCATGCTATTAATGACTCTCAAAATAATCTAAGTGAAGCATGAGAGATCAAGTTTCTTTAAAACAAATCCACCACCGTGCTCTAAAAGATCTAAGTGAAGTACTAGAGCAAAAAATTATCACGCTCAAAAAAATATAAGTGAAGCACTATGAGCAAAACTAGCAAGCTCAAAAGATATAAGCGAAGCACATAGAGTATTCTAACAAATTTCAATTCATGTATGGATCTCTCAAAAGGTGTGTACAGCAAGGATGATTGTGGTAAACTAACAAGCAAAGATGCAAATAATACAAGATGCTCCAAGCAAAACACATATCATGTTGGTGAATAAAAATATAGCTCCAAGTAAATTACCGATGGAAGTGGACGAAAGAGGGGATGCCTTCCGGGGCATCCCCAAGCGTTGACTTTTTGGTGTCCTTGGATTATCTTGGGGGTGCCATGGGCATCCCCAAGCTTAGGCTCTTGCCACTCCTTGTTCCATAATCCATCAAAAGATTTCATCCAAAACTTGAAAACTTCACAACACAAAACTCAACAGAAATCTCGTGAGCTCCGTTAGAGAAAGAAAACAAAAGACTACTTCAAGGTACTGTAATGAACTCATTCTTTATTTGAATTGGTGTTAAACCTACTGTATTCCAACTTCTCTATGGTTTATAAACTATTTTACTAGCCATAGCTTCACCAAAATAAGCAAACAACACACGCAAAACAGAATCTGTCAAAAACAGAATAGTCTGTAGTAATCTGTAACTAACGCAATCTTCTGGAACTCTAAAAATTCCAATAAAAATAGGACGTACTGGAAATTTTGTTTATTGATCAGCAGAAAAAAGAATCAATGCAAAATCACGTTTGTGTGATTTATTGATTTTTTTTTTCTCGTGAGCGCAAAGTTTCTGTTTTTCAGCAGAATCAAATCAACTATCATCATAGCTTATCCTATAGGTTCTACTTGGCACAAACACTAATTAAAACATAAAACCACATCCAAACAGAAGGTAGATGGATTATTTATTCCTAAACAGAAGCAAAAACTAAAAACTAAAAATAAAATTGGGTTGCCTCCCAACAAGCGCTATCATTTAACGCCCCTAGCTAGGCATAAAAGCAAGGATAGATCTAGGTATTGCCATCTTTGGCAGGCAATCCATAAGTGGCTCTCATGATAGTTCATATGGTAATTTCTTTTAGGGAAGTTTTCCATGCCCTTCTTTAAGGGAAATTGGAATCTAATATTCCCTTCCTTCATATCAATAATTGCACCAATCATTTTAAGGAAAGGTCTACCAAGAATAATAGGACATGAAGGATTGCAATATATATCAAGAACGATAAAATCTATGGGCACATAATTCCTATTTGCAACAATAAGAACATCATTAATTCTTCCCATAGGATTTTTAATAGTGGAATCCGCAAGATACAAGTTTAGAGAGCAATAATCAAAATCACGGAAGTCTAGCAAATTGCATAAAGTTTTGGGAATAGTAGAGACACTAGCTCCCAAATCACACAAGGCATGAAACTCATAATTTTTTTTAATTTTGATAGTAGGTTCCCACTCATCATGGAGTTTTCTAGGGATAGAAACTTTCAACTCAAGCTTTTCTTCATAAGATTGCATTAAGGCATCAACAATGTGTTTGGTAAAGGCCTTATTTTGACTATAAGCATGAGGAGAATTTAACACGGATTGCAACAAGGAAATACAATCAATTAAAGAGCAATTTTCATAATTAAATTCCTTGAGATCCAAAATAGTGGGTTTAGCAACGTCTCAATTTTTGTTTCTTTCAATCCCACTTATATCAATTTCATCGTCAAAATCTAAAAACTCAGAATTCTTAGAACGCCTTCTAGGTAAAGCAAGATAATCTTCAGATTCATCAAGATTCATATTGCAAAACAAAGATTTGATAGGGGACAGCACTAACTTTTAGATCTTCATCTTGATTTTCATAGGTATTCGGTTTAGCGGCCATATTATTGACTAAGGTAGCTTGCATATCCGAAATTTCAGCGGTCATCTTTTCAAGACGAGCAATTTGAGCCCTTATACCATCAAATTCTTTAGACATATCATCGAGTTCTTTATTCATAAAGCTCATAAAACTTTTTTGTTCCTTAAGTTCGTTTCTAAAGAAATTATTGTGCTCAAATTGTAAAACCATAAATTTTCTAACATTGCTTTCGATCTCCTCTAGCCTTTTAAGGTGAAGGTCACCAAATCTAGGTAGAGCCATCGCAACAAAAAGACAAACTAACACAAGAGCAAGCAGGAAGGCAAAGGGAAAAAGGCAAACGGGAAAGAGAGGAGGAGACTGGGAAACAGAGGGCAAATAAAACGGCAAGGGTGAAGTGGGGGAGAGGAAAACGAGAGGCAAATGGCAAATAATGTAATGCGAGAGATAGGGATTGTGATGGGTACTTGGTATGTTGACTTTTGTGTAGGCCTCCCCGGCAATGGCGCCAGAAATCCTTCTTGCTACGTCTTGAGCTTGCGTTGGTTTTCCCCGAAGAGGAGAGGATGATGCAGCATAGTAGCGTAAGTATTTCCCTCAGTTTTTGAGAACCAAGGTATCAATCCAGTAGGAGGTCGCGCGCAAGTCCCTCGTACCTGCAAAAAACGATAGCTACTCGCAACCAACGCGATTAGGGGTTGTCAATCCCTTCACGGTCACTTATGAGAGTGAGATCTGATAGAGATAATATTTTTGGTATTTTTGGTATAAAGATGCAAAGTAAAAAAGTAAAAGCAAAGCAAGTAAATAAAGTGATGGAGATTAATATGATGAGAATAGACCCGGGGGCCATAGGTTTCACTAGTGGCTTCTCTCGAGAGCATAAATATTCTACGGTGGGTGAACAAATTACTGTTGAGCAATTGATAGAATTGAGCATAGTTATGAGTATATCTAGGGGATGATCATGTATATAGGCATCACGTCCAGAACAAGTAGATCGAAACGATTCTGCACCTACTACTATTACTCCACTCATCGACCGCTATCCAGCATGCATCTAGAGTATTAAGTTAAAAACAGAGTAACGCCTTAAGCAAGATGACATGATGTAGAGGGATAAATTCATGCAATATGATAAAAACCCCATCTTGTTATCCTCGATGGCAACAATACAATACGTGCCTTGCAACTCTTTCTGTAACTGAGTAAGGACACCGCAAGATTGAACCCAAAGCTAAGAACTTCTCCCATTGCAAGAACTACCAATCTAGTTGGTCAAACCAAAAAGATAATTCAAAGAGACTTGTAAAGATAACTCAATCATACATAAAAGAATTCAGAGAAGAATCAAATATTTTCCATAGATAAGCTGGAACATAAACCCACAATTCATCGGTCTCAACAAACACACCGCAAAAAGAAGATTACATCGAATAGATCTCCACTAGAGAGGGGGAGAACATTGTATTGAGATCCAAAAAGAGATAAGAAGCCATCTAGCTACTAGCTATGGACCCGAAGGTCTGAAGTAAACTACTCACAATTCATCGGAGGGGCTATGGTGATGATGTAGAAGCCCTCCGTGGTGGATTCCCCCTCCGGCGGAGCTCCGGAACAGGCCCCAAGATGGGATCTCGTGGATACAGAAAGTTGCGGTGGTGGAATTAGGTTTTTGGCTCCCCTTCTGATCGTTCGGGGATACATACACTAGTAGAAAAGGGAGCAATGGTCCAGGCCAGGTCAGCCCATTAGTACCGGTTCAATCCAGAACCGGGACCAATGGGGGCATTGGACCCGGTTCGTTAGCCCCGGGGGCCGGCCGGGCCACGTGGGCCATTGGTCCCGGTTCGTCTGGACCTATTGGTTCCGGTTGGTGGGACGAACCGGGACCAATGCGCCTCGCTCCTGGCCCACCACCATTGGTCCCGGTTGGTGCCACGAACCGGGACCAAAGGTTTCCCTTTAGTCCCGGTTCATACCACCAACCGGGACTAAAGTGTTGGTCCTCGTTGCGGCCAGAGTTTAGTCCCACCTCGCCAACCGAAGGGGGCTCACACCGGTTTATAAGCCCCTCCCTCTCTGCCTTGTTGAGCTGCTCTCAAAGTGAAAATAGATGCCCTTATACAGGAAATTTGACCTAAATTCATATTGAATTTCTCTGAAGTTAGTAGAAATTTATTATGAATTTAGGTCTAATTTTCTCTATAAGCGCATCTATGCTCATTTCTGAGTAGTTTTTTATATAGTTTTTTTCTTTTCTACTATATTTATTTTTTTCTTTTTATTTCTGAGTTGTAATAAGTCATTAAAAATAAGCATCTAATGCCCATTTTTTAGTTAAGTTAATCACAACTATTTTTTCTTCTATTTATTTCTGAATTGTAATAAGTCATTAAAAATAAGCATCTATGCTCATTTTTTAGTTAAGTTAATCACAACTATTTTTTCTTCTATTTATTTCTGAATTGTAATAAGTCATTAAAAATAAGCATCTAAGCTCATTTTTTAGTAAAGTTAATCACAACTATTTTTGCTTCTATCTATTTCTGAGTAGTTTTTTATATAGTTTTTTTCTTTTCTGCTATATTTATTTTTTTCTTTTTATTTCTGAGTTGTAATAAGTCATTAAAAATAAGCATCTATGCTCATTTTTTAGTTAAGTTAATCACAACTATTTTTTCTTCTATTTATTTCTGAATTGTAATAAGTCATTAAAAATAAGCATCTATGCTCATTTTTTAGTTAAGTTAATCACAACTATTTTTTCTTCTATTTATTTCTGAATTGTAATAAGTCATTAAAAATAAGCATCTATGCTCATTTTTTAGTTAAGTTAATCACAACTATTTTTTCTTCTATTTATTTCTGAATTGTAATAAGTCATTAAAAATAAGCATCTAAGCTCATTTTTTTAGTAAAGTTAGTTTTTTTTCTTTTCTGCTATATTTTTTTTTCTTTTTATTTCTGAGTTGTAATAAGTCATTAAAAATAAGCATCTATGCTCATTTTTTAGTTAAGTTAATCACAACTATTAAAAATAAGTCATTAAAAATAAAAAAGAGGCGCAATGCTCGTTAATTTGCTTCAAGCCTTTCGGAATAGTGTCAACTGCACTGCACATAGCTTTGTGCAGTCTACCCTATTCCTCAAGGCTTGAAGCTAACCAACGTGCAGGTGAGCATTGAGCCTCTTCTTCATCTTCTCTGCACTCAGGGCTTATAAACAGCTGCGAGTGCCTCTCGCTTGGCGAGGTGGGACTAAAAAAACAGCTGTAGAAAGAATCCACTAAAAAACAGTTGCCGAAAATAAAAAATTAGACGGGTCCATTGGTACCGGTTGGTGGCGCCAACCGGTACCAATGCCCCTCTTTGGTACCGGTTGGTGCCACCAACCGGTACCAATGCCCGCCTTTTGTCCCGGTTGGAGCCACCAACCGGGACCAAAGGTCCTCGTTTCCCGCCCTTTGGGCTGCCGAAAAGAGGCCTTTGGTCCCGGTTGGTGGCTCAAACCGGGACAAAAGGCCGGCATTGGTACCGGTTTGCCGTACGAACCGGGACCAAAGCCTTTGCTATATAAGTAGCACTGCCGCCCCGCCCCGAGTTCGATCTCTCCCGACACCGAGCGCCGTCCCCTGCCGCCACCTTGCCGTCGCCGCCCCGCCCCGACGCCGTCCCCTGCCGCCCCGACGCGCGCCGTCGCCGCCCCGTCCCGCTGCCGTCGCCGCCCGCCCTGCCGCCCCGACGCCGTCGCTGCCCCGCCCCGACGTCGCCGCCCGCCCTGTTGCACCTCGTCGTCGCCGTCGCCGTCGCCGGCCTTGAGCAACTTTATTTTATTTTTGTTAGATTTTTTTGTTAGTTCATAGATTTTTTTTGTTAGATTAGATTTGTAGTAATTTAGATATGTAGTTCATATTGTGTAATTTAGATTGTGTAATTAATTTGTTCATATTATGTTAGATTTTTTTTAGATTTTTTTATTAGTTCATAGATTTTTTTGTTAGATTAGATGTGGTGTAATTTAGATATGTAGTTCATATTGTGTAATTTAGATTGTGTAATTAATTTGTTCATATTATGTTAGATTTTTTTTCTGTAAGTAGATTTTTTTGTTAGATTTTGTTAGATTTTTTATGATTTTTGTTACATTTTGTTAGATTTTTTTAGATTTTTTTGTAGTTCATAGATTTTTTTTGTTGGATGTGTAGTAATATAGATGTGTAGTACATAGATTTTTTATCATATATATGCAAAGATCGAATATGTCAAATTTTTATGGTTTTTTTCTGTTCATAGATTCTTTATGATATTTTTCTGTTGTAATTTTGTTTATTGAATTTTAATGATTTTTTTGATCATAGTACGTATCTAGAAAAATGAAAAAAATAAGAAGAGAAAGTGTTTAATATAATTAGTTAGAAAAATACTAGTTTATTTTTAGTAAGTACTACTTTATTTTATTTATAGTAAGTGCTTCATATATAGTTGAACTACCTAGTTGATTTAATAAACTACTTTATTTTACTATATATAGAAGGAGTTTGTTTTTAGTAAGTACTACTTTATTTATTTATAGTAAGTGTTTAGTAGTTGAACTAGCTAGTTGATTTAATTAATAAAACTACTTTATTTAACTATATATAGAAGTAGTTCCCACATCGACGTCGGCGATGCCTATCCTGCATCCTCGTCGTCGTCGACTCGGCGGTGGAGGCTTGCTTGATCAGGGCCATGTTCGGGACTGGGCTCCGCCGGGCTGGTATTGGGCGGTGCTACCTTCCGGGGGACGTAGGTTGGTGAGGAGGCAGCCCATTGTTGACCCGATCCTTGTTTGGTGGCGGTCGTGTGGGCCAGTGACGGTGCCGAGGCTTCCGGACACCGCAGAGGTGGTACGTCACCATGTCAGCGAGGAGGACGAGCACGTCCGTCGCTACATGGTTGCACTGGAGGGCAGGTTCGACAATACCTGGCAGGTTCTTCAGGGATCTCACTGGAGCTATGATCCTGTGATGGTTCCTTATCTTTGGTGTCCACCGCCCGCGTCGATACCCGTCGGGCGCTACGGTTCTAGTTGTATTAGTGATGCTATATTAGTGATAATATTCGACGATGTACGGACACCAAGAGATGATGTACTTTTGCTTATAATTATTGAATGCATGCTAATTTGAATACTACTTTATTTTATGATTTGGTTTCGCTTATTTTATGATTTGGTTTTGCTTATTGAATGCTCATATTGGATAAGTTCTCCTTCATTCTCGTGTGCTAGACAATTTGATGTAATAATGCACTCGGGAATGAAAGGAGGATCTACGTACATCACCGATAGTCAACCCCTGATTAATAATCTAGTTTAATATTTGAATTATGAACATAGGCCGGAAATGTCGTACTCGGACGACGAAAACCACCCGGGGGAGTGCGACTGGTGCCACGACGACCGAGGTATCTGCGACAGGTTCATTGAGCTGGATGAAGATCGTCGCTTCAGCATTAAGCTCGAGGAGACCTTTGATGTTCATACGGTACGCAACCGACGATAATAGTTTTTTTTTCGTAATTACTCATGACTTCAACTATTTTAATCATGACAATATTTTTCATCTTTTCCAATTCGACTAGCTTATCCCATGCTTTGCAAGACGCTATGTCTTAGAGAGGATGGGTTTTGAAGACCATGAAACTTTCGAAACCAAAAAAATTATCCTAAGTACCCATCATGGTGTGGATTTTCAAGTAAAGATGTACAATGCTCAGAGTGTAACCCATTTTGGTTGCAAAAATTGGGAAGCACTTTGCAAGATGTATGGTCTTGATGAGGGTATGCTTGTCACCATGGATCTTGGTGATCCTACAAACGAGCAAGAGAGACCTTCGATTTGGGTCCTTGTGGATACACCTCCAATTCTTCCCCCATGTGAGCTTAACATAGTTATTAAGTAATTTATATTGTTTATTTCAAAATAGTTGACAACTTATCTCCATTGACAGCTTATTTTCATTCTTCAAAGAATGTGCGGAAGATGGTAGATCAGAAGAAAACTACTACACCGAAGGCTCCGAATTAACTTATCAGAAGAAAACTCATCTGGTCGCATTTTGTACTGATCTTGAGAATTACAATATCTACAATCAAACTCCTCAACATTATGGTCAATACGTGCCACTAGTGCACGTGTTGAACTACGGTAACTACCATGGAGATATCCTGGTAAGATTTTTTTACTATTACGACATCCGTGATCTTTTTGCACACTTCTAAAACTAGTACATCATTGCTAACTACGAAGTTATTACTATGTTTTTCAACAGATAATCCCGAATGATTGTGTGCCTCATCTGATGTATATACATGGTAGCCTTCATGTTTTGAACATACAACCAGGTCGTCCTACGAATCTCAACTGTCCATACCGGGTTTCTAAAAGAAGTGGAGACATAACAATCAAAGAATAGAAAAAATGTATGGACAGTCGCAAGGAGCTTCTTGGAAGCAACAAGCAGCAAAGGGCAAGAATTGGAGACAGGATGATCGCCATTCTTCATAATGGAGAGTCAGGGTCTATATTGTTTTATGCTATTTTACCTTAAGGGTG
This sequence comes from Triticum timopheevii, assembly GCA_963921465.1. Lineage (NCBI taxonomy): Eukaryota > Viridiplantae > Streptophyta > Magnoliopsida > Poales > Poaceae > Triticum > Triticum timopheevii. The sequence goes on along the minus strand of OY997270.1, from coordinate 541,762,640 downwards.
TTTAGGTCCTACCTGATACTGATGATCATGTGCTAAGAACAATTATGTAGGGTTGGGTTCGATGACTATGAGGATGATGATCGTATGAATTATTATTAATAACGAGTAGAAGTTGTATGATGATGCATAGGACTTGTTATTATATATGATGATGTATGATGCACATGCATGAGCATGTTATATCAGCGGGTGAAATGAACATAGCAGCAGCGTTGATAAACCAAGGACGAAGATATAAGAGAGGACACTTCTCTCTATTAGCTAGCTAATAACAACCTAAAAATAACCCCCAAAACCCCTAAAGCAGCCACATTTGTAAAAAAAACATGAACTTTTGGTCCCGGTTGGTGGCTCCAATCGGGACCAAAGGCCCCCCTGACTGGGCTCGGCGGACCGGCCACGTGGAGGCACATCTGTCCCGGTTCGTGTTTGAACCGGGACTAATGGGTGGAGGTATTAGTAACGACCCATTAGTCCCGGTTCATGAACCGGGACTAAAGGCCCTTACGAACCGGGACCTATCGGTGTTTTTCTACTAGTGATAGGTATATATAGGAGGAAGGAGTACGTCGGTGGAGCTCCGAGGGGCCCACGAGGTAGGGGGCATGCCCAGGGCGGCGCATCCTCCACCCTCGTGACGGCCCCTGGTGCTTCTTGGAGTAGGGTCCAAGTCTCCTGGGTCATGTTCGGTTGGAAAATCACGATCCCGAAGGTTTCATTCCGTTTGGACTCCGTTTGATATTCTGTTTCTTCGAAATACTGAAAAAGGAAAAAAAACAGCAATTCTGGGTTGGGCCTCCGGTTAATAGGTTAGTCCCAAAATAATATAAAAGTGGAAAATAAAGCCCAATATAGTCCAAAACAATAGATAAAGTAGCATGGAGCAATCAAAAATTATAGATACGTTGGAGACGTATCACCCCCGTCCTCTCTCTCTTCTCTCACTCTCTCATTCCCTCCCCACCCACACCCGCGCCGCCGCCGCCAATCACGTCTGCCGTAGCCGGCCGCCCTGCCGCCCCTCCCCCTCCCCTGTGGTGCCCCGACCTCCACCGCACCCCTGCCGCCCCTTCCACGTCGCCCCCTCCCCCCGCCCCGTCCCCTCTGTCGCCATCCCCCACACACACTGGCCCGCACCGCCTCCACTGACCCCGTCCGGCGTAGCCATCCGCCCCGCACCCCTCCCCGACCTGCACCGCGGCCCCGCCGCCCCGCGCCACCCCAGTTGCAGCGTCGCCCCCGCCGCCCCGGTGAGCCCCTCCTCCGCCCCGTGCCACCCCCCTTGTCGCGTCGCCCTGCCCTGCCCTCGTGCCCGAGCCGCGACACCCCCCTCCTCCACCCCGGCACCGTCCTTCCCCCTGCATCGCCGCCGCCGGGTACCCCCCCTCTTCCAAGATGTCGAAGCGAGGTACGGCGAAAAAGTCCCCCTTCCTCCATTTCTTTCCAGCACGATTTGTTCCTATTCTTAGTGCGAATTTGGTGGTGGTTTAGGTTTGTCGGTGGTTCATATGTGGTGTAGAAGATTCTTAGGAATGGAGTTGTACTAGTGTTTTTAGTATCAGTTAGACAGAAACAACAAAGTTTGAATTCAGATTCTATTAAGTGAATAAGGACAAAGTGACTAGCTATTAAATTCAGGTTGTATATTGTGTGAACTGGGATTGTTACAGAATATTGAGTGTGAATCACTTGTGTTTTGTGTACTGTGACCATTGTAGCATGGGAATCTTGCTCATATAGTTAGTTTACAAATATGATGATAATTTGAAAGAAAGATCTTGCTTCCTTGTTTAAACTACAGAGACCAGTCCCAAATGATAATTTTACTGGGTTATGGTGATACACTTTTTGTTTTAGTGAAATCCCATGCCTAATTTTAGTGAGAGTCTGAAGAAGCAAGCAACCGAAATAATTTGCCACTTTGTATTGCTGATTTCTGCTCAAGTGTTCAGTTCTGGGCCGTAGTTCAGTTTAGTTTAGTTGAGTTGGCATTCAGTACAATTTAGAATTATCCACATGCAAAGGTTACCATTTTGTGGAACATTCAAGTAAATATGCACACTTTGGAACTTAATAACTCTTGGTCAATATTACTATATTTATCCTCTAATGATTTATTGGGGATGACCACAATATTACTGCTAATGTACCTATGATCAATTTGTCTATGATCAGTTTGAAACATGAGCATTACTAATTGGTCTCTTCTGCTACTTATCAGAGATGGGGTGAGGCCGCCACCGCAGGCTGCACTCTACCACACTGGAGTACGAGTTGGATGCTTTTGAGTTCTTCACTATCATACTTGAGAAATCCTCCAGGAGGCAGGTATTTAAAAGGAGAGATCTCCCCTTCACCCATCTCTTTATGATAACTCTGTTGTTTGCTACATCACTCCTTGACCCACGCTGTAGAGGCTGCCTGACACTTTTATGAAGATGCTGGACGGCCATCGGCTAAAGAATGTGAAGCTACGATAGGCCGGCAGCGGGCTTCGTAGGCATTAGGATGTGGAGTTGGTGACACGGTATGGCCACATGTACCTGTGTCGTGCCTGGGAGCAGTTCTACCGTGCCTACGACCTGTGGCATGGGTACTTCCTTCTCTTCAGATACGACAGCGACGCCATGCTCACCGTGAAGGTGTTCAACACAACTATGTGTCGCATGCGCTACCAGGACGACGATGATGCCAGTATGTTCTTCCTCTTCTTCCTCTACATTAGGCTTTGTCTCACATCGATTGTTAACGGTCATTATTGCCTTTGGTCAGGCAATAAGAGCAGCAACAGCGACTCTGGCTACAGCCAAAGCAGCAGCGACTCTGGTTGCAGCAAAAGCAGCAGCGAGGATGATCCAGAATAGAGTGGGGAAGAAGCGGAGCATAGTGGGGATGAGGAGGTGCAGGCTGACGATGTGCAACAAATGGTGGTGGCTGAGGATGACCTAGCGATGGTGCTGCCTGAAGATGGCCTCGCGATGGTGGTGGTGCCTGACAATGACCTCGCGATGGTGGTGGCACCGGCGATCCCACAGCCGGGTGACATGACCATGCAAGTTGTGGTAGAAGACTACATTCCACTGCCTCCACCGCCTCGCCACTCTTGGCACATCAGGATGAGGAAGGAGAAGGAGAAGAGGAAGGAGGAGTGAACTATGTCAGGTATGTCAGATCTCCAAAATGATGTATATATACTTAGCTTTGTTTCCTCCGAAATGACATAAGTTAGCTCTAATAGCTAGGTTAGCTCTAATATGCTTAGTTTCCTAGGTTTGCATACTAACCTTGCTAACCTCATAAATGTCATATACTTAGCTTGTTGTCCTCTAAAATGACACAATGAGCTTAGTTAGGCCAAAAATGGCATAATTAGCTACGTAAGCTCAAAATGGCATTTCTCTTCTTATTTAGCCTATTTAGTCCATTTATGACATAATTTAGCCTATTTGGTCCACAGATGACATAATAAGATAAAGAAAATCAAGGAAGAGGAAGAAAAGAAGAAATATAGGAAGAAGAAGAAGAAGAAGAAGAAGAAGAAGAAGAAGAAGAAGAACTTCTTCTTCTTCTTCTTCTTCTTCTTCTTCTAGTTTTCTTTTTATTCTTCTCCAAAATGAAGTTAGCTCTAAGTTAGCTCTAATATGCTTAGTTACCTAGGTTAGTTCACTCAAAAATGGCATAATAACTAGGTTAGCTCTAATATGCTTAGTTTCCTAGATTTGCATAATAACCTTGCTAACCTCATAAATGTCATATACTTAGCTTGTTATCCTCTAAAGTGACACAATAAGCTTAGTTAGGTAAAAAATGGCATAATTAGCTACGTAAGATCAAAAATGGCATTTTTCTTCTTATTTAGCCTATTTAGTCCATTTATGACATAATTTAGGCTATTTAGTCCACAAATGACATAATAAGATGAACAAAATCAAGGAAGAGGAAGAAAAGAAGGAATATAGGAGGAAGAAGAAGAAGAAGAAGAAGAAGAAGAAGAAGAAGAAGAAGAAGAAGAAGAAGAAGAAGAAGAAGAAGAAGATGATGATGAAGAAAATCAAGGAAGAGGAGGAATATAGGAAGAAGAAGAAGAAGAAGATTCCTTCTTCTTCTTCTTCTCCAAAATGAAGTTAGCTATAAGTTAGCTCTAATATGCTTAGTTACCTAGGTTAGTTCACTCAAAAATGGCATAATTAGCTAGGTTAGCTCCATTTTACCTAAGTATGTTAACTTCTCCTTCTTCCTCTTTTTCTTCTTCATTTTCTTCTTCTTCTTCTTCTGATTCTAGGCTTCTTCTTCTAACTTTCTTGTTTCCCATTTTGCAGATTTAATTCACTATATGGAAGCTTGCATGGATGGAGTGCTTGTTTACCTGTTCTTCTTTTCGTTCGTGTCGATGAAAAATGTAGAACTTGTTATATGGATGCATGGAACAATGTGTTGGATGAACATTGTGATATTAATCTAATATGTATGGATGGAACTGTGTTTCTTATGTATGTATGTTGTCATGGATGGAGCTATGTGTTGGATACATCATATGTCTGATGTGCCTGTGAAAATATATATATATATATATATATATGTATATATGTGTGTGAATTCCTGTGAAATTAAATGGATATAAATAAAAACAGGGGATATATAGCCTCTTTACCGTCTGCTAGCGGACGACAAAGAGATTTTCCGTCCTCTAGCTGACGGCAAACAGGACATGTGGCAGCCACCTGTAGAAACTTGGGACACTGGCTGCCTATTTGGTCACTTTGCCGTCCGCTGGCAGACGACATAGCTGGCCACGTGGCAGCTTCTCAGTGATGGCCTAGCTGAGCTCTTTGTCGTCTGTCAGCGGACGGCAAAGAGCGCCGTCAACCCCCTAAGACTCTCACCCCACTCCATTGCCTTCTGTTCTCTTTGTCGTCTGCTTGCCTCGGATGGCGGACGACACAAACCTTTGCCGTCCGTTTTGAAGAAGCGGACGGCAAAGAAGGCCCTTGCTGGCACGTGTTCAGATGGACTGTTTGCCATCCGCTGGCTGACGGCAAAGGACTTTGCCGTCTGGGATCTATGCTTTTGCCGTCCTCCATGGCGGACGGCAAAGAAGCTGATTCCAGTAGTGAATAAAGACAACAGAGGCCAAGAAACATCTTGTTTATATATTAACCTTGTGATCTTTTCTATATGTACTGCTAAAAATAATAGATGCGACCGCCAGAAGATTTGTGGGAGGGGGTCTGTGCGGAGGACATGGATAAGCACTATGTACGGGATACGGGAAAATTATTGGGCAGAGCACCTCAAGGAGGCGATGTTAACTTGGGTCAAAAGTGTTCCGATGGCCCATTTTTCTCTCCTAGCAATTGAGAAGATTGCAGAGAGGCGGTTCACTGACCTCGCAGTGTGCATCCTTGCGAAGGCGACCCCAGATGAGAGGCTGAGAATCCGTTCGGGTATGAGTCCAGTCACCACACCCACGCCCATTGAGATTGTGCAACGGGCTCTTCGAGAGGCCAAATCTCCAATTCCAGAGCAAGCGGCCTGTTGGTCCCGTTCGTTCCATCAAGTACTAATTCATATAGTATGTGCGGCTTCTACTAACGGTTTGCATGTTGAACATCGGCCAACACTCAATTCACTCCAAAAAAAACTCGTCAAAACATTAATTATGTGATGATAGCGACATATATATGCTTATTAATTATTGTAATGCATTTGTTATATTTTATAACTACTATTTTTCATTAATCTGAAATCATTGTAATGTGGTGCGTGTATGTGGATCAAGTTTCACACCAGAATTTATGTATGAAATGCAATCTGATGATATAATCTAGGTGCAATATGTTGTAACTCAATCATGTCGGCATGCAACAATAGCAGTGGCGAGTGGTAGAAAAGGAACGCCACAGCAGCGTGAAAATCCTGTGGCGGGCAACACGGAGTGCTGTGGTGAGCACGACCTAGAGCGCGCCACTGCTCAGGGCCTAACATTGGCAGGCGGACGCCCGCCACTGATGGCGTTCTAACAGTGCCGGAGGTCAGTGGTGGGCGGCCCTGAGAGCCGTGCCCACCACTGCTGGAATTTTCCCACCCATCACAGCTAGACATTCCTGCAGTAGTGCAAAGGAATATAAAAGCTCTATTTTTGAAACATTGTAAGGATCCTTAATTAATACACTCATTTCATTGGTTTGACAAGCTACTTGTAATTTGCATGATTAAAATAATATAGGAGCATGCCAGTTATTTCTTACACATTTTGCAACTATGGTTTGCATGACCTCGCAAACATCCTACCTGGGTTATAAAATTTATTTCCTTTTTTATCTCTTATTTGCACTTTAAGAATTTACCTCATGAATCTTTACAGTATTGCGTATAATACCCCGCAACTATGCGCCAGATATCTAGTTGCTCAATAAATGTGTGTGGTCTATTTACCCCCAAAAAGTTAGTCCCTAAGAATTCTTTGACAAAGGTATAGCGGAAACCCCACGATCACACAAGTAAGTCCCACTCCTAGCACTTGCTGGCTCGACCCATTGCCCCCTCCATAACAGAGGCGTCGCAAAGCGGGGAAATTCTTGAGACGGTTTGGAAGTTGGAACACAGGGCAAACATAAAGATGTGCAGTCCTGCACCTGCTCTTAAAGTCTCTCCTGCTCAATGAAACATGTAGTATGATCTGCACATCCTCCACTCACACACATCAATCTTGTCATTTACCTGTCATGGTCTATTCTGTGGTACTCAGGGTTGTTGAGGGTTAACTGCTTCTCGTCCCATCCAAGAGCGAGCCCATGTTACTCATCCGGTCCATCCATATATGCATATCCTTACTATATTAATCTTAGCATACATGTCGATTGTTTCATTTGTTTACAAGTTGTCAAGCATGGGAGAGTGAGTTGGGAATGGTCAGTTTTCATAGGTTCGAGTTTGGAATGGAAGGCGCCAGGATGAAATATTTTTTCTAGTAGGATAAGAGCGAGTACCACCACTGACTATCATGGAGTACCATGATAAAAATTAGGGGCACAGTGGTAATTGCTTGACAACCATCAACATGTTAAGGTGGACACGGGGGCTTAATGTGATGTGCCATGTTTGGTAAATCTTGTATGCGCACAGCGAGTCGGTGGCGAGCTTGTCGTTTGCCATTCAAGTCCGTGGATCCCTGGTTTGTTATGTGGTGGACTTGTGCACTCCGGCCAGCGGACGACCACAAAGGCTCAAAGCAATGATGCGGCACGCCACATCGCACTACTCATCGTCTGGTTGGAACTAACGGGGACACGGGAGCTCCACTAATGTTGTAAGGTGAGGCAGTGAAGGTGCTCCTCCACCAATGTTGCCCGTCAAGAAAAAAGTTAAATTTCACTCTACAAAATGAAAAATGTGTAATTGACCTGAGCCTAGCAATGCTACTGCCGGATGCAAAGAAATAACAACTTTCTGTAAAAGAGGACATAAATTCAAATACTCTTAGTGTGATTAATGCGGGGTGGAGGAGTCGCAGGTGTGCTAAGGAAAGCGCCTGCTACGTGCAATGAGATCATGGTGGCAACAGTGTGTGCACACTATCTGAAGGGGGCATGCACTTGATCAGTAGTGCAGGAGTGCAAGGATATATATGAGTCAAATTTACGCATAGATTGACAAGATAAAATGTCTAAACTAGACATGGCTAAATCTGGTTGATACTCCGCTGGCTCACTGATTAGATAGTACAAGGTCCGTAAAAGAGTTTGCAAAGTCTTCAGATGTACTGTAGTAGTTTGCAAAGACTTCAGATCAGATTAGGCCTAGATTGTTCTTGTGCTTTTAGCGAGGGGCACTATTTTTTGTCCGATAAACAGCGAGTGGTAATAATGAAAGACTCTCCATGGAGGGAGGCGAAGACGACCAGCAGGGGCGCGGATACATGCCGCCTCTGCTCGCTTTGGCGGCCGGATGAGGTGTGGATCTCGTTCCTCTGCTTCAGGCGTGTAGATAGATTAGGTTTAGGTCATGGTGGCATCGATATGGAGATGTGTTCATCGCCAATCTAGAGAAATAAATCCACCAACTCCCCACTCTCTTGCCGGTGTCCTAGTCGTTAGCTGGCAATGGCAGACTGAAGGGCGATTTTGGTCCACATAGATCCAGGAATTTATGGATCCTCTGGGCGGATGGTGAAGCGGCGTCGCTGACCTCGCCTTGTGAGTATCATACCCTTCAGTTTCGTGGCGAACTCCCCATGGATGTTTTGGAGTTTGGATCTTGATGTGTTGCTGTGGGGGGGAGGGGGACGGGGGCTGTGGGTTTCAGGTATGATTCGCCAGCGTCCGTGATAGCCCCGGTATGCTGGTCCTGTGTGGCCGAAGATCGTAGACTTCCCGTTCTCCATGGTAGTTTTTACAAGGGTAATTGCTCCAGTGAAGGAGGGGCAGTGGCGATGTCACATCCCTACGTTAACACGTCTGTGGTGGTAATGGACAGCGTGGAACCGGGCATAGAATTACGTAGTTGCCAGGTTGTGGCCCTAAGGTGTTGCTTGTGTTAGCTGTGATGTATGGGTGAGATATATTAGAGCATCTACAGTCAGATTCCCCAAATTGACCGACAGGACGTAGGACCACTGACCGGACAGGAGGGGGAAGGAAAGGGCTGATCCAAGCGGACTCCCAAAGTCTCCCTAAACGTCAGGGTTGTTCGACACCTCATACTCAGGCAATACATGAGGGCAATATGAGGAGCGCCCGGGCATGTCCAGTCAGCTGCCACATAGGATTTGGCTCACCATGGACCATTTTTTTCTTTTTTTTTTCTCTGCCTTCATGTGTGGACGTTCGAGGTGCCAAATTTTTCCAGTCAGTTGCCACATGCATGTGACCTGGCATGTAGGACAAAATGTGGAGGGACTTGACTGTATGCACTGACAAATTGGGACTCAAAACACACACACAGACACTGACCGGGTGCATCGATGAACGTTTGAGCGGCCAAATTTTTCCAGTCATGTTGTAGATGAGCTAAACCAAAGCGTATGAGTCCTGTAGCGGCAACCTGAATTTGAAAGAAAAATTTGAAACTCTTTACTTTGGACATGAGCCTTTTTTTAGCAATTTGGTGCTCTCTCTCTCCTTCCCTCCCTCTCTCTCTTTCCAACTATCTCTCTCTCTCTCCAATCATTTATCCGACTCGTGCTGTCAGTCAAGATGCAAACCTTCGATTTCGTCACAGGTGCATCCACTAATGAGTAATGACACGTTGGCATTCTTTTTGCTAGTTTAAGAAAAATATGGTTGCGTTGTATGCAGTTACTGTCTATGTGTGTCCTGATAATTGGTGATTAATTTGAGCATTCATTAGAATTATTTGATGTATTCATTAACATTAATGGAATCAAGGTGTTTCATACAGTTATTGGACTGCAATATGACTACGATCAAGATAAGTGGCCTAACTACCGAAGCTATTTTATACTCTCTCCCTCCCACAATATAACGCTCTAATATTATGAGACGGAGTGAGTAGCAAATAGGCATCCAAAGATGTATTTTTGTTTCCATGGACCAGCTAGGCCACAGCCAAGCAACCGTATGGCCAGTTATAGTAACTAGATGATTCCCCGCGCGTTGCGGCGAGAATTCATAGCACTATATAGGAGTGAGATCTATGGCGTCCAAAATAGTAAAACCTGATAGAACAGACAAATATATGTTTATTTGAAACTTTGATTTGTTTTTTTTGAAAGTTCAAAAGAAACTGAAATGGCAAAATGCACGGTTAATGTATGGTGGAGCATTTTAGTTGGCTAAATTGGGGAGTGGGAGTGGCGATGAAAGTGGTAACAGGTAGAATGCCCTGTGCTCATAAGCTCTGCTGCGCCTAAATTCAGAAAGGAACAATCCTATTTGTAATAATCCTAAGAAAAGAAAATGGAGCGAAACCAACACCATATCTAAAAATATATCAATTCAATTTAAGTGATCTAAGTTTATGTTGGTATCTCAAAATATCAATTCAATTTAGATCTAAGATTTGCACCAATAACAGCTATCACGTAATCAAATAATGCAAGATTGAACAGAAAAATAAAAATGAGAGGGAGAGAGAGAGAGAGAGAGATGCTACTTCCTTATCATACCTGACATGCTCCTCTATCATAGGCCCACCGGCTGTACACATTTACCTTGATACCGACCTCTCTAAAATCTACATCACGATCTCTTACAATGAGGTCCCCATATGTACATGCCATACCAAAATCCACGTGCAGCTCCTCGTTAGTCTGGGCACTCTGGAAACATGAGAAGCAGGGCAGAGCATCGGTCGACTGAGGTCCAAAGAAAAAAAAATTGGGTGGGCAGCCAAAAGAGAGAACAAAAAGTTCAGATTCCAAACTATACTACGAGTAATCAGAATTTGGGAGAAAAATAGTTGTGGCTGCGCAGTAGTGATGGGTCGTCACTCTAACTACCGCCTAGGTAACACCGCGCGACCGCAGCATGGGGATGGGGTGCTCCGGCACTCGACACTGCTCGGCGTTGCTACTCGCGGTGCGCCCGGCAGCCTGACAGCTCGACCTCTGGCTCCCTTGTAGGTGCCCTGCAGCCGTGCACCTTTGCCATCGGCCAAGTCGGCCCTGATTGCTCGTAGATGTGAAAGCAGTGGCGGTGGCGGCTGATGTGAACGACGAAGCGACCAAGCGATGTACACAATACGACGGCTTCTCCTCCGCTTGGTGCTGGCACTTGATTGGAGTTTCACCCAGTGCACTCGAACGACAGATGTGGCCGGGCAACCGGATCCGAGTCCCATCCAGACCGCTGAACACAAAGTGGGGTGAGGATAGAAGCGAATAAGATTCCCCGTGAGGCCATGTTCGGTTGATAGGGTTGTGGAGAGGTTTTGACAGGGATTGAGGTGGATTAAATCCTCTACAAGTCAAATCCTCCCCAAATCCCCTCCAATCCTCTTAGGGCAGGGTGTAATCGAACAAAGCCTGATTGGGGGAAGCCGCAGGGGGAGAAGGAAGTGGAAGGGAAAAGATTATAATAGGCGCCGATCAGGGAGATGAAGCGGAGAAGGTCAGCGTTCAAGCTTCCAAATTGAATTAGACGCTGAAGGGAGAGGAAAGTGGGGGCGTTGGGTTGGGCTGGATGACCTGGGTCCTACCAGTAGTAACACGGTTGTTTTCTATTGTGGTGGGCCTCGCATGTAATCCTCTAACTAAATGGTGATGTGGCAATCTTGCTGACGTGGATGAGCTGCATGTTAAGAGAAATGCAATAGTGGGGATAAACTATTTAGGTATTATAGATATATACCACACCAACTACCTCGTGCTTACAGTTGCTTATATGGTAATGATGAGTCAATTCAACATAAATTTCTAGAGTGCCCACCTGCCAAACTAGTATGGCATTCTATTCATATAGCTTTTAATTACCTTCAGCGACGAGTAGTATGAACATGTTTGAACATTGGTTAGTAGGGGGTCACTGAAGTTGAGATCTCCATCCGCGTAGAAGAATGTGCTTTACTTTGGGCCATTTGGAACTCTCGTAGTGATTATATTTTTAACAGAAATGAAAATTTAATTTTTTTGCAGGTAATCTTCAAGGCTATTAGTCGGATCCTTACTTCGCCTGAGAGAAGGTGCAGGCCCGACTATCTTTGGGTGCAACCAATGAGTGATATTCGCTTACAATTTATTCAACCGATTTGGTTGGTGGGCTTCTAGAAGCATTTGTGATGCATGATGCCTCATTATTACGTACATCCTTTTGTTTCATTGCCATTCGGACTGCCCATTGGGGCTTTTATCTTTGAAATACATTTGTCCTAGATCATTTACATGTTACACCAATTAATTCATGACTGTGTACATCAGTCGATGCAAAGGCCGATTGTCTTTTCCTTTTTTTGAAAAAAAAAGAAATATAGGTTACCAACTACATCGTACATATAGATATAATACTACTTGGTCAGGCCATTCCTTGCTTGCGCGCTCTCTCTATATATATAGCTTTTAAGGGATCGACTGTTTGGTAGAAACAAGTTACAAGAAGCGAACTATGCCTAGGTTGTGTTCATGGTACATATAGCTTGATTACTCACCACCGAAAACCATGAAGAGTTTTGAGAATAGAAGGCATCAGGATAAATTCTTCCAGACTCTCACCACCCAGTAAGCAATTAAGTATGCTCATTCTGACATCCCCTTTGTATTAAGTACATGATTGCAAAAAAATTGATGCGAGAGATCTAATTAGTGTACTCTGTTTTTTTTCTAAGCATGCTAGACATGGTAAATCCATGCATGCCTAGCCACAGCCTTATCTGATGCACTTGCTGCAGAGCGCACGCAGAACCTTGTAATCCGTATGGATCGTGCCACATCATCAAGTAAAGACCCAACAGTGTGGAAGAAAGCCCAGCCAAGTTGAAGATGTGTCCGGGGTGTGTGCACGTGATTCCCATCTCCTGGATGCGAGGCTGTTGCCTTTGTAACTGTGAAGGTGTCTCAGTCAGGTATCGACAATGAAATGAACTAGCTGCAGCAGTGTGGTACTATAGTCCCCCGAGTCAAATTTTCCTCGGCTGCGAGAAGACAGAGGAAGGTGACTAGGTGAGCAGTCCCAATTCGTTATGTTTCCAAAATCTGCACCACCTCCGACCCTCTTTTATACAGAATGGAAATCAAAGAACAAATTACAGTTTTCATGTACTCATTGTTTCAAATTGTACTAAAATTACAAATATCTGCTACCATCTCCTAAAATAATTTACTTTTGTTGACTACATAGCAACTCAAGATACTAAAACTGTTGTCGTATGTATCCAGATGTGAGAGAACAAATTTAGTATCTGCGGATGAACAAAAAAATTATACATGCATGAATAGTAGCAAAAGTAGGCATGGACCAAATATAGTTTTTCAAATAAGTAGGCGTTGGCCACTGTTTCGAGCACATCTCGTAAAATAATTTCACTCGCTTGCCCTGTCTCTACATATATATTAGAGGTCGACGGTCGACTATTTGGTAGAAACAAGTTACTAGAAGCGAAGTATGCCCAGGTTGTGTTCATGGCGCATATAACTTGATTACACTACCGGAAACAATGAAATGAAGAGTTTTGAGAGTAGGAAGCATCAGGATAAATTCCCGAGTCTCCCACCACCCAGTAAGCAATTAATTATGCTCAATTTTTACATCCCCATGTATTAGGTACATGATTGCAAAAAGTATTGGTGTGTGAGATCCAATCTGGGATGTATTGGGGTGTATGTGCACCACCTGCAGCCAGTGTGGTACAATTTTCCCGTGACACAAATTTTCCTCCGCTGTGAAAGACACGGGAAGGTGACCGGTCCAAATTTGTTTTGCTTTCGAAATCTGCACCATCTCCGACCTTCTTTTATACAGAATGGAAATAAAAAAACAAATTACAACTTGTATGCACTAATTGTTTCAAATTGTGTGGCCGTATGCATCGTTCTGATGCAGAAGCCGGGGATCTCCCCCTTTTCGAAAAAAAAAATTGTTTCAAATTGTACTACAACCACACATATCTGCTCCCATCTCCCAAAATAATTTACTTTTGTTGACTGCTCAGCAACTCAAGATAGTAAAACTATTGGTGTATGTATCCAAGAGAACAATTTTAGTATCTGCGAATGAACAAAAATTTGTGTATGCATGAACAGTAGCAAAAGTAGTCATGAACCAGATATGATTTTGGAAAATTCATTTCCAGCGCGGAAGTAAACCTGGTACTCAAGCAAGGACAACAATCTGTATCTGTGAACAGAAACGAAAGTTGACATGAATCAAAGTATAGTTAAGGGGAAAGTGTGCATAAACTAATGTGTTCCATTGAACTAATTAATGATGTGATTGTTAAAGTGTATATTGTAAACGTATGAATGGTATGTGTATAAACCGTACATACGAGATAAGGATTGCGTTGCGTGTTGTAATCCGGTTGTTAGAGTAGTTATAGATGATCTCATATATCTCTTTTATAGATCATTACTTGGATATCAATCTAGCAACTACCTAACAACCAAACCCTGTAATCTATGTGCCTATATAAACACGCAGCGCGTCCCTGCTAAGGCATACGCTTCACGCTACTTTACATGGTATTCCTCCCTGCGCCGCCATGGCTTCCTCAAGCACCGCCGCCGCCGCTGCATCCGTCCTCATCCCCATAGCTGAAAAGCTCCACCGCTCCAACTTCAATGTCTGGCGTGCGCAAGCCCTAGCCACCATCCGCGGCGCTCAGCTAGTCTCCTATCTCGATCCAGAGAGGGAGATCCCGGCGCTCAAGCTTGCTGACAAGGATGGCAAGCTCACCGACGTGCCCAACCCGGCCTATGAGATCGACAGGGCACGGGATTCTCAGGTTCTGAGTTTTTTGTTTAATTCCATCTCACCTCCTATGATGGTTCAGATTGCAAACTGCACCAAGGCGTCAACAGCATGGACTGCAATCACGGAGATATTCATCTCCCAGACGCAGGCGGCCATCGTCAACACGAGGATCGCCCTCTCTACCACCAAGAAGGGGAACTCCACCATCGCCGAGTACCTTGGCCGCATGAAGACCCTTGGCGATGAGATGGCTGCCATTGGCAAGCCGCTCACCGACGACGACATGGTGTCGTACATCCTTGCCGGGCTCGACTTCGACTACATGTCCTTCGTCTCCTCCGTCTGCGCCAGGACCGTCCCAATCAAGCCTAACGAGCTCTACTCCCAGGTGATCAGCTTCGAGAGCCACCTCACCATGTTCGAGGGAAACTCATCATCATCCCACTCCTCCGCCAACGCTGCTTCTCGCGGCGGCCGTGGCTTCACTCGTGGAGGCCACTGCAGGAACGGAGGTGGCCGTGGCCATGCTGGCGGCCGTGGCAACGGAGACAACAGTGGTCGTGGCAACGGAGGCAACGGTGGTCGTGGCAACGGCAACGGTCATGGTGGGCGTGGCCATGCAGGAGGAGGCGGCCGCGACGATCTCCCGGAGGTGTTCTGCCAGATCTGCAAGAAGCCAAACCATACGGCCATTGAGTGCTACCGGCGCTTTGACATTGCATTCATCAAGGAGAAGAATGCAAACGCCGTGGCCAACTCATCCTATGGCGTCGACACCAATTGGTACGTTGACACCGGCGGCACTGATCACATCACCGACGAGTTGGACAAACTCACCATGAGGGAGAGGTACAATGGCCATGATCAAGTGAACATGCCCAACGGGTCAGGTATGAAAATTACTCATGTTGGTCAAGCTTATGTTCATACTCCCACTCGCAATCTTCATCTAAAAGATGTCCTTTATTCTCCTAAAGCCACAAAAAATCTTGTTTCTGCCCATCGTTTATCTCAAGATAATCATGTGTTCCTTGAAACTCACCCTCGCTTCTTTTTCATCAAGGACAAGGAAACGAGGAGCACCCTCCTCCATGGCAGGTGTAGAGCCGGCCTCTATCCCCTATCATCATCTTCGTTGCACTCGGGCAGGCAAGCTTTTGGCGCCACCAAGATATCTCCTTCAAGGTGGCACACTAGATTAGGTCATCCATCTTTGCAAATCGTCCAACACGTTCTTAGGCAGAATAAAATTCCTTTTTCCAATCAAGAGTTGAATAAGGAAGGAGTGTGTAATGCATGCCAAAAAGGCAAAAGTCACCAACTCCCGTATCCGCTTTCTAGTAGCACTTCCAACGCTCCTTTAGAGCTTATTTTTTCTGATGTATGGGGGCCTGCCCGTGATTCTATAAATAAGAAGAATTATTATGTGAGTTTTATCGATGATTACAGCAAGTTCACCTGGATATTTCTTCTCAAACATAGATCTAAGGTTTTTAAAGTGTTTCATGAATTTCAAGCACTTGTTGAGAGACTCTTCGATCGCAAAATCATCACCATGCAAACAGATTGGGGTGGTGAGTATGAGCGACTAAATTCCTTCTTTCGTCAAATTGGCATCACACACCATGTTTCTTGCCCTCACGCTCATCAGCAAAACGGCTCTGCCGAGCGAAAACATCGTCATGTCGTCGAAGTTGGTCTCTCTCTCCTAGCACATGCATCCATGCCCTTGAAGTTCTGGGATGAAGCATTCATCGCTGCCACATACTTGATAAACCGTACCCCTAGCAAAGTCATAAACCTTGAAACACCTTGGGAAAAACTCTTTCATGAGAAACCAAACTACCATGCTCTTCGCACCTTTGGTTGTGCCTGTTGGCCTAATCTCCGTCCTTTTAATTCTCACAAGCTAGAATTTCGATCAAAGCAATGTGTGTTTCTTGGTTATAGCAATCTTCACAAGGGTTTTAAGTGCTTAGACATCGCTGCTGGACGTGTTTACATCTCACGAGATGTTGTGTTTGACGAGACAATTTTTCCATTTGCTGCTCTCAATCCAAATGCCGGTGCTCTCATTCGATCTGAAGTTCTTCTCCTTGCCGAAAACACCTTGCCTACTTCCGTTGATCAGGGGGACGAACATCTAGCTAATGATCCTTCGGGTAATTTTCATGCAAATCCTGCTATAAATTTTGGTGGAAATCCTATTTTGCGTCATGATTTTATGCAGCAACAAGAGACAAACACAGAACACGAGGAGGATCCAGGTGTTGCACCAGATTCTGATGGTAGCGATCCCGAAGGCAATCCGCCCTCGCCTGCCACGCCAGGCAGTGGCGGCGTATCCGCCTCGGGGCCAGGCGGGCCAGGCGGGCCATCGCCAGGCGGCCACGCGTCTCCCCGCGGACCAGCGGGCGCAACAGCGACGTCTCGTGGCGGGCCCCATACTGGTGGTGGGCCATCTGCCTCGCCATCTGCGTCGACGCGCCCGACCGGGCGGCCCCTAGACTCCGCCAACCAACCAACTGGGCCTCGCCAAGTGGCCCAGCCCGATGCTGACGCGGGAACGAGCGCGGGTGCGCTGCCGCCAGCCTCCGACAGCATCCGCCTTGGATCGGGTGTTGTTGGATCGCGCGCTACTGCCTCGGACTCCGCCGGATCCTCTACGCCACGCGATTCTGCTGCAGTTTCGGTGCCAGCGCTGAGAACACGTTCACAACATGGAGTTGCCAAACCCAAAATTTTTACTGATGGTACGGTCAGGTATGACAAGCGTTTTGGAGGTCTTGCTGTCACGGGTGAACCCAACAATTTAAGTGAGGCTTTTGAAAGTAAAAATTGGAAAAATGCTATGGATGAGGAATATAATGCTCTTGTTCACAATAGGACTTGGCACCTAGTCTCTCCAGCAAGGGGGAGAAATATCATTGATTGTAAATGGGTTTATAGAATTAAACGGAAAGCTAATGGAGAGATAGACAGGTACAAGGCTAGACTAGTGGCAAAAGTTTTCAAACAAAGATATGGAATAGATTATGAGGATAATTTTAGCCCCGTTGTTAAAGCAGCTACTGTCAGACTTGTTCTCTCTGTTGCAGTATCAAACAATTGGAGTCTTCGTCAATTGGATGTGCAGAATGCGTTCCTTCATGGCGTTCTAGAGGAGGAAGTTTACATGAAACAACCACCTGGGTATGAGGTAAAAGGCAAGCAACATTATGTTTGCAAACTTGATAAAGCTTTATATGGCTTAAAACAGGCGCCTAGAGCATGGTACTCTAGGTTGAGTGTATAGCTTCAAAGGCTTGGTTTTCGACCCTCAAAGGCAGATACATCTCTCTTCTTCTATAAAAGAGGCAAAGTGATCATTTTTATGTTGGTATATGTTGATGACATAATTGTGGCTAGCTCATCACAGGAAGCAACTAATGCACTATTAGAAGATCTTAAGAAGGATTTTGCTCTAAAAGATCTTGGTGACTTGCATTACTTCTTGGGCATAGAAGTAAAGAAGGTAACAGATGGTATACTTCTAAGTCAAGAAAAGTATGTGTCAGATATACTGAAGAGATCAGGTATGATGAATTGTAAAATTTCAAATATGCCTCTTTCAACTACTAAAAAATTGTCAAAATAAGAGGGTGAGCTTTTGGGAGCCGAAGGAGCTACTAATTATAGAAGTGTTGTGGGTGCTCTGCAATACTTAACACTTACAAGACCTGACATATGTTTTCCTGTCAACAAAGTATGCCAGTTTTTGCATGCTCCTACTCTTCAACATTGGACTGCAGTTAAAAGGATTCTGAGATATCTCAGAGGTACTATGAGTACAGGGTTAAAATTCACAAAATCAACCTCAACTTTGGTAAGTGCCTTCTCTGATGCAGATTGGGCAGGCTGTCCTGATGACAGAAGATCTACAGGAGGCTTTGCAGTTTTCTTTGGAGCAAACCTTATATCGTGGAGTGCAAGGAAGCAAGCAACTGTGTCAAGATCTAGCACTGAAGCTGAATATAAAGTTTTGGCTAATGCAACAGCTGAGTTAATATGGGTTCAAGCATTGCTCAATGAACTTGGCATAAAACACTCCTCTGTTGCACGCTTATGGTGTGATAACATTGGTGCTACTTATCTATCAGCAAATCCAGTGTTCCATGCAAGGACAAAACACATTGAGGTTGATTATCACTTTGTTCGTGAAAGAGTAGCCAAGAAGCTACTAGACATACGATTCATCTCTACAAATGATCAAGTTGCAGATGGGTTTACCAAGGCTCTGTCATGGAGCAAGTTGGAAGAGTTCAAGAACAATCTCAACCTGGTGAAGTTGTGATTGAGGGGGTGTGTTAAAGTGTATATTGTAAACGTATGAACGGTATGTGTATAAACCGTACAAACGAGATAAGGATTGTGTTGCGTGTTGTAATCCGGTTGTTAGAGTAGTTATAGATGATCTCATATATCTCTTGTATAGATCATTACTTGGAGATCAATCTAGCAACTACCTAACAACCAAATCCTGTAATCTATGTGCCTATATAAACACGCAGCGCGTCCCTGCTAAGGCATACGCTTTACGCTACTTTACAGTGATGATAGATACATAATGGTTGGATGCTGCTGAGCATCTAAGAATCACGAACTTAAAATAGATGCTCCTGAATCAACTATTACAGAGTAAGAAATAAGAAGAATGAAATAGCTAGCTAAGCATAACAAAGCATGCTACTGCAGAAAAAAGAAAAGATATGAGAGAGCATGATGTTTGGAGAGGTCCTATACTTTTATTCATGTCAATCGTTCTTGTAATGAGGCAGCACATGATGTTTGGTCTCGCTAAATTCGGCAGAGCTTGATGTTTAGTTCTGCTGCTTTAATGTGCTCCCACGTGTTATCAGGAACATTATCTGAACGAACTATTCATCTACGTGGCTTCCCATTGCCTAAAGAAAATGTTTATCTCACTCATGTACAAGTAAATATCTGTTCCCCTCACAGCATGGGGCACAAACATGTGCACACTCTTTTGCAGGTCTAAACAAGAACAAGAACGTGGTCGTGTTTTATGCATGCACCATCTTATTGTAGAAAATGGATTCTGGTCTAAAATAGACTAGCCTCGCCACCGCCAACCACCATTCGACCAAACTTTATGAGTATATATATCATGTAGAAAAAAATTCTTGAAGAGTATATACTACATCAATTACGCGTATGTACAGGTATAGTACTACTCTGCTGTCCGGCCTTCATTGCTACGCAATTGTCCCAATCTGCTTCTTCATTCCCTTGCTCTCTCTCTAATATAAATGGCTTCAGTATAGAGGTCGATTGCTTGGTAGAAACTAGTTACAAGAAGAAAACCATGTGTGGGTTTAGTTGATGTTACACATAACTTGATTACACTAGGAAACGACAAAGAGTTTTGAGAATGGAGGGCGTCAGGACAAATTCTCTGAGTCCAACACCACCTGATAGCAATTAGTTATACTCATTCTCATGTCCCCCGACATTTGGAAGATAATAATTTGTTATGGGACCTAATTGGTGCTACTTCTGTGTTTTCCTCTCTTTTTTTCCAAGAACGCTAAGCCATTGCACATACAAGCCTGCCTAGCCACATCGTCATCTGATGCGCCAAGAAACAGAGGAGAAGAAACGTCGCCGTGGAGCGGAGCTGCAAGAGGGTTAGCAGCAACACTTGGGATTGCAGCATTGACAAACTATGTTGGTTTTATTTCAGAGCTTTGAAACCCATTGCTTGATTGATGGTTTGAGCTAGAGTACTGGATCAAACGGAGCCATAATGGCACTGCCTGTGCGACTCTTGTATATAAACTGGGCTCTCACTAGAGCGAGCTTGATACATGGATAGCCCTTCAAGCCCATATTTGCGCTTGCAGCTCCGGCAGGTCAATTGCTTCTGTGAAGCCATTTCTGCCTTATCGTGCCATCGTGCACGATCACATGGAGCCACTCCGTGTCTGGCCTGCCCGCAGATGCCGGCACTGCAGCACGGATAGAACTGGGACGTGCGTGCATTATTGAAAGTCACTTTATCTAATCTTGCAGTATTGAAAGTGCGTATTTTTTTCTGAAACTAACTGATTTTTATAGTTGTAAATTACGTATGAAACGAGGTTGAGATGATGATGGTTCATGGTGTTGATCCAAATTAGCATAGAAGTAGGAAAATGGATAGATGAATTACAAGCATGCATATATCGTCCCTGTAACTCAAAGGATGATCATGTTTTCATTTTTTTCATGTGGTGTCTCATTACTTAATTTTGTTATTAGTTCTACTATTGGCATTAAAGTTGGACGCTCTGCTCCCACCCCGACCACCGCGTCGTTCCCTGAGAGGTATGGTAGAGCAACCCTAGCCGTCAGCCTCGGCCGCCCACCCCCTTCCCTCCACCCCTCGCAACCGCTGGATGGTGTGGGTGGTGGTGTAGGTGGCCAGCCGACCATGGGTCTGCATGGTTCGTGACCACACAAACTTCAATTTCGAGGCTCATTTATAGCCTTGCAAAGCACGCTACTACTCTAAGGGTATGGGTCTCCCCTATGATCCAATTATTGTTCATGTAAGCATTATATCTTCTACATAAAGCGTGTTTTGCCTGGGGGGGGGGGGGGGTTATCATTTATGCCACTAGTTGTGTCCCGCTACTCAGTTTTGCCACCGGGAGTTTCAACTGTTCAAAAATTCCATCACTCCATTAGGCGCATGCTCAAATCCCGTTTAGCATGTTATATGGCCAAAATACCCATGGACTAACATGTCGATCTGCTCTCCCTCTATCTCACTACAATAAACTGTGGGTCCCACTCAATCCCCAACAACGTTCTTATTTTTCTCCAAAATTATTCGCTTGCTTACTCTTGACAAGTAGGCACCGCTCCTATCATTGTGAGATAGAGAGAGTTGACATGTGGGTCTAGGGGTATTCTAGTCACATAACATGGTTAACAGGTTTGACCTGACAATAACGATGTTTAATGGCATTTTTTAGGAAACATATAATGGAATGATGACATTTTTTAGGTCTCTAATGGCATTTTTAAAGAAGCATCTCATGGAACTATGGCATTTTTAAGCAGTTGTAATTTCTAATGGCAAAAGTGAGTAGTGGGACACAACTAGTGGCATAAATGATAGAAAAATCAAAATATACTCTTGACTGATGCTTACTCAAAAAAGTTTAAACAATTATCCTACTAGTATATATGAACAACTCAAATGGTGGCTATAAGATTGGTTGTGTGAAGAGTAGTTGTCGAGGATGCATGGGTGACGAATTCCGCTTTAAGAAATGAAGATGGATTAAACAGGTTCCAAGTTATCAAGGTCAGACTAAAGGTTGAACATGAACGCAACGATGAGTACACATGTAGTAGAAACTGGTAAAATAATGTTAATAAATTAAGAAAGAATAAACACAAATACTTAGTGAAGTTTTTTTGCTCTTATCATCCCTTTTCATACAAGTCTTAACTCCAGCATCAAATGGATATCAAATACATTTTCCAAAATAGGCATGTCAATATTAATAATTATTAACCAAAAGCATGCAATCTGTGTTGGTGCACAAGCATGAGGATATGCTATTGTGATATGAAACACATTTATTAAAATAGGCATGTCAAAACTCCAGTGTCAAACGGATATCAAAATACACTTTCTGAAATAGGCATGTCAATATTAATAATTATAAACCAAAAGCATACAATCTGTGTCAGTGCACAAGCATGAGGATATGCTATTGTGATATGAAACACATTTACTTCTTACCTACTATAGTGACTCGATCTCATCATGAACCATTCAATTAATGATACCAGGCAAGTTCCTCTATATATGTGTATTGTTCCTATCCACCTGCAAGTTTATATACACTTGTAGCTAGTTTAACAACATAATGCTCGATCTAGTTGATGTAATCGATGTAACTCATCTTGATGAGATATTTTGGATTGTTGGGGAACAAGAGGCACCGGGATAGATTTTGTGAGAGTGGTAACATATTTATCAGTAGTTTTTTGTTGGGGAACAACAATGGTTCGATGAATATGTGCAACGAGAGATCAACCGCGTCAGGAGAGCAGGGGCCATAGAATTGCAAGAGATGATTATGTGGGGAACTTTTGTACAAATTATGGACTACATGGCGGTATTCGAAGTGTCGCGCATGCCAGTTAGCTCGGGGTCGGGTCAATAGGACCTCCGCTGAGCCACTTACAAAAGATTCGTCATTGGGATTTGTATTTTCAAAGAATTTGGTAAAAAAAATTAGGACCGCACATGCATTTATCTCGATCAGCTATTGGAGCAGTGTGTCGTGATTATATTGGGAAAAAAATATAGGAGCCTATGCTGTTGTTTATCATGGGATGACAGAACCGATAGCGCTGGAAGCGGCGCCGTGCAATGAGACGCTGTCACTTGCCTCTCACACCTGCATCTTCGGAAGGTACACATCTCGACTGATTGTCAGGAGGTGGTGCGGGCCGTACAACGTCCTCCTTAAGAAGTTCCAATATCCAAGAGAAACCATCTCAGTTTCATGTGGTGCAAGTTCGTCACGAGAGTGGGGTACCCAACAGCGAAGCTCATAATGTGGCGAAGGCAGCGTCTGTGCTGCCAGTAGGGAGATATGTAGGGTTATTGGAACTACCGGACATTGTATTCTTGTATAGCTAAGCTCAAAAAGCCCACGCTTACCTGGAAAAAAGATGATGACACTGAATTGTGTTCTAAAAGAAAAAGATGATGACACTAAATTGTTCTAGAAAAAGATGGTGACACTAATTAAACGGCCATATAGTATGCCCCAAGTTTTTTTTAAGGGGAAGGGGGGGGGGGGGGTTCGACAAAGGGAGGATTTTATTGACTCATAATAACGCATCAAGAGGATACAAAACACGATAAGCACACACCCGGTCTCTGCATAGTTAGAATGCACAAAGCCAACATCAACTCACACGTAAACACGCAGACAACTAGCAAAGTCATATTAGACCAGAGCTATGCGTAGGTGAGGAAAAAGAAAAAAAGATTCAAAGTAACCAGATACACGATCTGCAAAGTTCGGTAATGACCATATCTGTACCAACCATTTCATGACACCACAAAGACAACGGGGTTCTACAACAGCAACGCCTTCAGAAAGGGAGTGACACTCAAGCGTCGTCGTCACCGGATCCAACCACCAAAGTCAGACTCTAGGTTTTCACCCTGAAGAATCAGCTGTCCAAATCCTATTGTTAATAACGAGCCACGCAAAAAACTTGCACTTAATTTGGAGGGGCCCAAATCTTCCACACATTCTGCACAAGGTCTGTGTCTACTAAGCCCCAGAATTGAACATCGTAGGCCGACGCAACCGAGTAATGACCATCCATCGTTAGCTTCCATGAGATGGTATCCATCCTTTCTGGATTTAGATGGACAAGAGAGAGCTTTTCCCACTGGATGACATACTCAGATAGGTGACCAACGGAGATGCCCTCGCTGATGTTAATTTGGGAGACCCAAAAATTGTTGTGCATATCTTTATGGACAGGGCAACTCTTTCTCTTGATAGATCGAAAATGTGGGGAGCAATATCTTTGGGTCTCAACTCCTCAAGCCAAGCAGACTCCCAGAAACAAGCCCGAATGCCATCTCTCCAATCTCCACCTTGGTAGCGGCTGCAAAAATGGCGCGATCAGCACTGTCACTTCGAACCACAGATCCACCCAAGGCTTAGTTGGATCCATCCATTCGAACCACAACTAGTGAATACGGAGAGCAGCAGCAAACTTTTTTAGGTTTAAGATACCAGGCCTCCCTGTAGCTTTGATTTGCACACTTGGTCCCAATTAATCTTGCACTTGCCTCCGACTACCTTATCACACCCAGCCCAAAGGTAAGCCCGCCGAAGCGCATCAATTTTGTTGAACACTTCAACCGGAAGATTAAGTGCCGTCATTAAGTAAATGGCAATGGCGGTAAGGACAGATTTGACCAAAACAACCCTTCCTGAAGAAGCAACCTGTTTTCCCATCCAAGGGGCAAGCAGGGTTGCAACCTTATCCTCAAGTGGTTGGAAGTGGATTCGTTTCAGTCTCTTAACCGGCAAAGGAAGGCCAAGGTATTTCATGGGAAAGGAAGAGCGGTTGGCAGGAAAATGTTGAAGGATGTCGGTGATATCCAAATTTTCACACCGGGTTGGAGCGACAAGACTTTTGTTGCAGTTAGTGTTCATCCCAGTAACCTCTCCAAACTACTTCAAAATTTCAGCAAAGAACTTAACGTCAGACTTGATGGGGGCAAGAAAAACTGCGGCCTCATCCGCATAGAGAGAATCTCTAATAGGCATGGCTTGGCCACCAACAGGATGAAGCTTTCCATGATCAGTGGCCATCTGAAGGATGTGGTGTAGCGGATCAATGGCAAGCACAAAAAGGAGAGGGGAGAGCGCCCCCCCCCCCCCCCCCCCCCCCCCGTCTCAAACCACGGCCAAGCTTGAATGCGGTACCAGGTACACCATTGAGAAGAACACGCGAAGAAGCTGAAGACAAGAGAGCCGAAACCCAGCCTCAGAATCGAGAGGGGAATCCAAGGTGCCGAAGCAAGTCAAGCAGGAAGTTCCATCTCACGGAGTTAAACGCTTTTTTGATGTCAAGCTTGAAAACTAGCGCCGGGGTTTTCTTGCGATGGAGTCGACGCGCAAGGTTGCGCACATACGTGAAATTATCATGGATGCACCTTCTTTTAATGAATGCGCTTCGAGCTTGCGAGACGAGATCGTTCTAGTGCTGCAACCATGCACACATGCATGCATCTTCGTCGTCAGCTAGCTAGAACTTGGGATGATGTGTGGCCTTCTCGCAAGGAAAAAAAAGGAATTATACACGGCAGAACAACTAAGCGAGTATACAAGTATTCTTTTTTCATTCATTCCAGATGAGAAATGCTACAGTATTTTGGTTTAATTCACTGCATATTGGAGAATGGAAGACACCAAAGGATATACCATCTGGATCAGGAGCAAACGACTAAGTAAAACCAATGCATACATACGGTCTGACGATATATAGATGTGCAGATGCATTGACATTGGAGCATGTACGCCGGCCGGGTCAAGTATCCACCAACATCGTTTTTTTTTAAAGGAGGTTTGCCCCGGCCTCTGCATCATGGTGATGCATACGGCCATATTAATAAAAGTCAAAAGGTCCAACATATGTCTTAAATTCTCCAAAAAGAAAAAAAAGGCTCACAAAGAGCAATAAAGCAAACACAGAAAAGCCCCAACCGGCAGGCATGACATAAGATAGGACACTAAACACTTGTCCTATTACATGACCGTCATCCAAACCGGTTGAAGATAGCCGAGCTACCGTCTCCCATCGGATAGATCCAGTAACCAAACGCTCCCTAGCCTCCGTCGGAGTGAGTAGCGACCACATGCGGATTAGTGTAGTGGCCCTGAAGATAACCTGCAAAAAATGAATATTCGTTGTTCTGTTAAAAACCAAGTCGTTTCTGCAGTTCCACACAGCCCATAATAAAGCACATACTCCTACACGGATATGTCTCGCGGTTGCTGCATCTATCTCCTCTAGCCACGTCCCAAATAACGTGTTGATAAAATTCGAAGGAGTAATATTAAAAGCTATGTGAACCGATCTCCACAAAATCTTTGCCAAAGGGCAGTCGAGAAAGAGGTGTTTGATTGATTCATCAGAATCACAAAAACTGCATCGTTTAGATCCAGTCCAGTTGCGGTTTGCCAAATTGTCCTTAGTTAGAATGACCTGTTTATGGACAAACCACATAAACACTTTGATTTTTGAAGGCACTTTGATTTTCCAGACATGTTTCGAATTAGGAATAGTGCTAGCGTTGATAATATCCAAATACATGGATTTAACCGAAAACTCTCCATTCTTAGTTAGTTTTCAGTGCAACTAATCGGGCTGTTGAGAAAGGTGAACATCCATCAATCTTCTCATAAAATGGAGCCAAACTTCCCAACGGTTTCCCGCTAGCGTCCTCCTGAATTGAATATTAAGAGGGTTGGACTATAATACTGTTGCGACGTAAGCTTCTCTTCGCTGAATAATATTATAGAGAGAAGGATATTGGAGTTCAACGGGCGTCTCTCCTAGCCATGTATCCTCCCAGAATCTTGTGGAAGTACCAGTTCCAACAACAAATTTTGTCCAGTTAAAAAAGGCTGATTTCACTTTCATCAGTCCTTTCCAAAATGGCGAATCAGTCGGCCGTACCATCACCTGGGACAAGGTTTTGGATTGAAGGTACTTATTACGTAGAATCTGGACCCAAGTGGCATCCGTCTCTACAGATAACTTATACAGCCACTTGCTGAGAAGACATATGTTCTTTACCTATAAATTTTCAATGCCTAGACCCCCTTGGTCTTTTGGCCTACAAATGATATCCTATTTAGTGAGTCTATATTTTCGTTTTACTTCATCGCTCTGCCAGAAGAAGTGCGATCGATAGAAATCTAGCCTTTTTCTTACTCCAACTGGTACTTTAAAAAAGGACAAAAAGAACATAGGCATACTTGTGAGAACCGAATTAATCAAAATCAATCGTCCTCCGTATGACATAAGCTTGCCCTTCCAGCAGCTCAATTTTTTTAAGTCGATCCTCAATGCACTTCCACTCTTTGTTGGAGAGCTTACGATGGTGGATTGGTATACCCAAATACGTGAAGGGTAAAGACCCCAATTCACACCTGAACAATTCCTTATAAGATTCTTGTTCTTCTTTAGCGCTTCCAAAGCAGAACAATTCATTTTTATGGAAGTTAATCTTTCACCCCGACAATTGTTCGAACAAGCACAACACAAGCTTCATGTTTCTTGCTTTCGCCAAATCATGCTCCATGAATATAATAGTATCATTAGCGCAGTGGTGGAGACAGCACCCGGCGAGCTGGGGCTGTTGCCCGGGCTCCCATGGTACAACTCCATGAAGCTCTAGTACAGAAAATTGGGTGAAGTAGAATTTTGTTTGGGCAAAAACAAATTAATTTGGCAGCACTTAGATCTTGCCCAGGCTCTAAACTTGAGCTGGCTCCGCCACTGCATCAGCGTACTGTAGGATAGACACTCCTCCGTCAACTAAATGCGGAACGAGGCCACCTACCTGGCCGTCATCCTTAGCCTTCCTATTAGGATTGTCAACATGTCAACCATAATGTTGAACAGAATCGGTGACATCAGATCTCCTTGTCTCAGACCCTTCTGTGTCTGAAAATAATGACCTATGTCATCATTCACTTTGATTCTGACACTTCCTTTTTATGTGAAAGCATCTACCTGGTCCCTCCAAGACTGATCGAATCCTTTCATACGCAAGGCCTGTTGTAGAAATGGTTATTTTTATCTTATCGTACGCTTTCTCAAAATCCACTTTGAAAACCACCCCATCTAGTTTTTTCGTATGAATTTCATGGAGCGTTTCATGTAGGACCACAACCCCTTCTAGGATGTTTTTGTCCGGCATGAAAGCAGTTTGAGACGGGTGCACCACAGAATGCGCAATCCGCGTAAGCCTATTAGTCCCAACTTTGGTAAAAATCGACCAGCATCGTGAAAAGTATGTATAGACCCCCTCGATGATTAATGAGATGAAGCTATGCAAGTGCTTGAATGGTACTTGTACATATATATCCGCCGGCCTGCAGTTCCATACAAACTACAAGCAAAACAAGATAAAGTGACCATCGATTCATGAAACAAAGAGAAAAGGTCAATTCATAAGACAGCTGAACAGTTGCTACACTCGATGAGGGTTGCATATATATGAACTTAAACAGTTAATGAGTCTTAGATTGGTTAGTACGCACATCGTTATTTACCAGCTGGAACTCAAATCTTCTCTACATGCTTGGCCCCTCTAACGCCATCCGTGGTAGAGCCAATGCTAGGTTTGGAGCTCAACCGGGTTGGCAGCTACGCGAGTGGCATACAAGGAGCGCCACACATATCCCATTGTTTTCACCTCTTCCTGCCACACCTTCACGGCACCTAACCACCTCGCTAAGTCGCTAGAAGCTGCACTGCACGGCGTCATCCATCGATCTCCACACTCACAAACGATCTTGCCCCCCTCTCACTACTGACCTCAAAACACTCCATCCACATTGTGCGTATGGATGGATGGATGACACTACTCATGGAGTAGAGAGAGAGAGAGCTTGGTAGCGAGTGTCTTGGTGTGAAAGCAAGGATCTCCGAGTATTTAGTAATTAGTACTTTTTTGGACCATGTAAAGCTCTGGTTGTCCTACTGCTATTGGATTAAAACCCTTACGATAGCATGAGAACAACTCATCCGAACAACACCCCACAACCTTTTTTTTCTCGAATATGCACGAGTGTGCATATCATATATTAAAGAAGAAGGGCAAAGATGCCTCCACAGTTACATTACAAGCCTGTATGGCCTAACAGCCTGTACACGCTCCACTTACACGATCCCATATCCTACTCCTCCCTACTCATCCACGTATGTAGTCCCCTCAGAAACCCCTCCAGGTTCCCTTTGAACAGACCCGCATTTGCCCATAACGCGCACTGAGATTTTACCTTGTGCATGAGTCTCTCCACCGACAGTGACGCGTCGTCGAACACGATTGCATTATGATGCTTTCATACCTCCTGCAGGACTAGTAGCAAGATAGTATGAATGTCCTTGGTGCCAAGGTAGTTGTCTCCTCTCTTGGCACACAACCACTCCCCAAGCTCATTCTCGTGACTTGGCTCCCAAGCAAGCTTACCCAAAGCTTCTCCAACCGCCGCCCACACTGTTCTGACGAAGACACATGTGAGCAGCACATGATTTAACGTCTCTGGCTTCTAATCACACAACGGGCAGGCAGAATGGTGCGGAAGGCCTCTCCTCGCTAGTCTATCTGAAGTCCAACACCTGTTTTTCAGGGCCAGCCATGCAAAGAAACGACATCGCATTGGTGCCGGAACTTCCAAGTCAGCTTCGCCGTGGGAACCACCTCTCGCCCCCAAAACCTGGCTGCATACGCCGAGCGCACCGAGAACTGCCCACTCGCATCCCAAGTCCAAGTGAACTCATCCTGCTCGCCGGACAATGGCTCCCACGCCGCGACCCTCGGCCAAATCTGGAGGAACTGCTGCAGCGCTGCTGCATCTAAGTCCGGGTCGATGTCCATCGCCCACCTCCCGTTGGCTGCCACTTGCCCAACCATCCTAGCCCGACGAACTCTCCTCGAGATCCTCCTGTACAAGTCTGGAGCGATTTCCTGCATCTTCAATCCATCCAGCCACCTATCCTCCCAGAACAGGGTGGATTCTCCATTCCTGACGTTGACCCGCAAAGCAGCTTGGCAAACTTGCTTGGACTCGGCCGGCACTTGTATTTTGAACTCACTCCAAGGTCTGCTCCCATCTGCACGTGATAGCCATGGCCACCGCGCCTGCATCGCCAGATTCATCCAGCGCAAATTGGGGATGCCAAGGCCACCCGCCCACTTGGGCGCACACACAGTCTCCCATGCAACGGCACAATTGCCCCCATTGGCCTTTTCCTTGTTACACCATAAGAACCCTCTGCACACTTTGTTCATCGCCATAATCGTTTTCATTGGCAGCTCCAGAGCCATCATCGCATGTATCGGCATGGCACACAACACTGACAAGACAAGCGTCAGCCTTCCACTCTTCGGCATTAGCGCGGCCTTCCACTTAGGCAAGCGGCTCGCCATGCTGTCCACCAGGTACTGTAGCTGTGCAGCGGATTGTTTCCTTAGAGCAAGAGGCAATCCCAGCTACTTGATTGGGAAGGCCCCAACCGGGCATCCCAGCTCATTCGCGTCCAAAGCAATCTCCTCCTCCGTACACCTAATCGGCAGGGCTGCAGATTTTTTCATGTTAATTCACAGACCAGAGGCTTCCCCAAAGAAGGCCAAGATTGCCCTACAAGCTTCCAAATCCACCAGCCTCGGCTTTGAGAATAAGACCA
Source organism: Triticum timopheevii (assembly GCA_963921465.1). Lineage (NCBI taxonomy): Eukaryota > Viridiplantae > Streptophyta > Magnoliopsida > Poales > Poaceae > Triticum > Triticum timopheevii. The sequence goes on along the minus strand of OY997270.1, from coordinate 541,732,254 downwards.
CATCGTCAGCATATATCGACAACCTTTGCTTCAAGCCCCTCGAAGCCAATGGTTCCAAAACCCTTCGGTGCATAGCAACCTCAAACAACCTCTGAAGTGGCTCCATAGTGAGGATGAACAGCATAGGAGAGAGGGAATCGCCTTGTCTTATCCCATTACAGTTGTAGATAGTTTCCCCTGGTTCACCATTCACCATTACTTTGGTAGTTGATGTGGCTAAGATTTCACATATCCACGCTCTCCACTTGGAGCCGATGCCAAGTTGTTGCATTACTTCCAACAGAAAAGGCCATTGGAACGAATCAAAAGCCTTAGATATGTCCAACTTGAGCAGCACCGCAGGACTTCTCAACGCATGCAGCCGTCGTGCCATACACTGAACGAGCACGAAGTTATCATGCAGCGACCTTCCCTTCACGAACGCGCTTTGATGGTTTCCCACCAGGTTTGGAAGATCCACCGCAAGCCTAGTCGAGAGAACCTTCTCAAAGATTTTGATAGCATCATGCACAAGATTTATCGTCCTGAAATCTCCCACCTCCAACGCACCTTCTTTCTTCGGCAGGAGAGACACAAGGGACTTATTGATTGCAGCCATTCCCCTCATATCCTCACGGTACATGCAGTCCATGGCTTTCATGAAATCCACTTTGATAATGTGCCAGCACACGGCGTAAAACCTTCCCGTAAAGCCATTCGGCCCTGGTGCCTTGTCCAAGGGCATGGCCTTTACCACGTTCTCCACCTCTTCAACCGTGAATGGCTCCTCCAAGTGCGACAAGTCCCTGCGTGGGAGGTCTAGCTGATCCAGATTTAGGGTGTGCTCCCGCTGTTCACAATAGCCGAAAGCCTGTCCATAATATGCATCCACCGCAGAGGCAACCTCCTCCTGTCTCGTATACAGCCTCCCATTGTATCTAATCGATTGTATGACATTTTTCCTCTGCCTATCACTCGCCTGTTGATGAAAAAGTCTCGTGTTTCCATCCCCCTCCTTTAGGTGTAACAATCTCGACCTTTGTCTTGCAATTGATCGCTCCAATGAACATAGCCCCAGAAGTTTTTGTTTCAACGTCTTCCTCAGCTCCCTTTCCATGTCCGAGAGAGCCCTAGAGTCCATTGCCACATCCAGCCTCAAAATCACTTCCATGGCAATGGCAATCTGCAACTTGACATTGCCAATCCAACGGTCACTCCAACTTTGTAAGGCTTTTGCCGTGGCCCTCAATTTATTGTGCAGCGTAACATAGTCATTGGACGCCGCTGGCGTTGAATCCCAAGATCTCTGCACTGTTTCCATAAAACCTGGCGCCCTGACCCAGAATGCCTCAAACTTGAAGTGTTTATGCATCCCAATCTCCACATTCATATCTAGCATTAAAGGGCAATGATCCGAGATCGCCGTCCCAAGGGCAGATAAGAAACAAGCCGGGAACGCAGCATCCCAATCATTGGAGACAAAAACATGGTCAATCTTCTCAAGGGTTGCATTCTGCCTTTCATTCGACCATGTGTACCGGCGCCCATTGAGGTACAACTCCTTCATTTCAAGTATATTCAGCCTCGCCCGAAACCTTGCCAACATTCTTTTGTTAATTAAGTCATTGCTCTTGTCCTCCTGCTCGCAATTAAGTTGAAGTCTCCCGCTACCTTTTGTTGCACTCCTTACACATGCGTGGAATTTTGAAGATCAAAGATAGCAGACAGAATGATTAAACTTGACATCCTTGTTACTCGTATTCGAATTCTGCAACTTGATTCCTCTGTATGACTCTTGATTACAGCTTGGTTTAATAATAATATCAAGACCTGCCTACGTCCACCACACTTTGTAAAAGAAGGTTATGAATTTATTGCAAATATGGGTTGGCTCTCGCAGCTTATTGGAAGAGCCGGGAGAGCCATACTCGCAAAGTTATTGATTATACTGATGGATTTGCTAAGTTTTGTTTCTTTTATTTCTCCCACTTGAACTAGTTTCTTTCCTACCTAGTTGTCACAGATCCATATGAAAACAATAAAATTTGTGTTATCAGTGGCTGACCAATGCCTACTCAAATAAGTACAAATAGTTAACCTGCTACATGGACACCTTGAAGGGCTTAACGTGCTCGGTTCAAGCTATAATATGTGTTGTGTGAAGAATAGTCGCAACGATGGGTGACAAGCTCCGGTTCAAAAAAAAATAGATGATTAGAGAGTCCATGTCATCAAGGTCAAACCAAAGGTCGAATATGAATACAACAAGGAGTACACATATTGTAGAAACTAGTAAAATAATGTTAAGAAACAAAGACAGAGTAGAAACAAGCAATAAACGAAGCTTTTGTTGACCTTATCAATGCCTCTGGATACTATAGTATATGAGTTTTAACTCCAACCTCAAACGGATGTCAAAATACAGCACCAGAAATAGGCACATGTGTATTATATGATAATAAATCAGAAGCATGCAATCTATGCTGGTGCAGGAGCGCAAGGATATGATCGGCTTATGCTACTGCTATATGGAACACATTTACTTCTTACCTACTGTAGTGACTCAATCTCCTCCATTCAATTAATGATATTAGGCAGCTTTTTCTCTATATATGAGCATTGTTCCTAGCTACCCGCTTGCTTACGCTCGTAGCTACTTTAACCACACAATGCTCAATCTAGATGATGTATTGTATGAAACTCATATTTTCTATGAGAGATTTCGGACTGTTGGGGAACAAGAGGCACCGGGACAAATTATGCGAGGGGTGTAGTCTATTTATCTGTAGTTTGTATGTTTTAGATTAGATAGTTTAGTTTACAAACGCTTGTAGCAAGTTGGCACATGAATACCGCTAGGCCCCTCTGTCTATTGAGTCTATTAGGTCTTGGCAGCATTGTGGTAAGCAGAGGTACCGTTGTGGCAGGTCTAGTTATATCATGCAGTTTCGTAGAACTGTCCAAGAGATGCATGGATATTTTATCCCACACGGTGCCAGTGGTTAGCAACATATAACTGTTGTCTTGGAAGTAACATTACCTTTGTTTTAGAGAGTATCTTTCTTCCAGAGGTTGAGCGAAAAAGGTCGGAGTCCGCCTAAAGAAGCGATTTTGTAACAAAGATATCCATAGTCACTCATGGCCTTTTGCTTCCATTGTTATCAAGGAACTGTTATTGGTTCTTTTTTCTAGCAAACTCGCGCAGGGGAGCTATGCAATGGGATCTCCTAATTGGCGCCTTTCGCGCCAGTTAAGGAACTAGCGCTCACGCCCTCCAGCTCATGGGCTGGCCCAATACAAAACGTGTTGAGCGTTCGTTCTGTTCTTGCATTGCTGGCTCAAAAAAGCAGTTGGTGGTTTGCTCGTTTTTGTTTCCCTGGTTAACTCGGTGTGTCGGTTCCCCATTGACCGGCCAAGTAACAGGACCTGCATTGACCGTTGACCTTTTAGAAAAAAATCACAAAAATAAAAAAAAATCAGGAAAAATCACTAATTTGCAAGTTTGCGGATTTTCAAAAAGAGTCACAAAAACAATAAGTTTCATCAATTTTTAAAAATTTCACAAATTTGAAACAAATCCATCACATTTTGAATAAATTTTTTGGATTTGGAAATTTTTCATTGACTTTGATGAACAAAGATGAAAATTTTGAAAAAACTTCACTAAATTCTAAAAAAATTAGTTCAAGCATTTAAACAAAGTTCAAAGATTTTGATAAAAAACCATCAAATTCGAAAAGAGGTTATGAATTTCGAAAAAAAAATCACAAAATCGAAAAAAGTTAAACGGATTTCAAAAGAAGTTCATCAATTTTGATAAAAGTTTATGATGTTTGAAAAAAGTTCAGGAATTGAAAAGTACACGAATTTAAGAAAAAATCACGACTTTAAAGAAAAGTAAATTAAAAAAGTCAAAACAAAATCAGGGAAAAAGAAAACCAAAAACAGGAAACTACTGCGGTTTTGTTTACCTAGAACTGCTGCGGTTTTTAGTGGTAAAGAAGTATAGAAAAGCAATCAAGGCACAACACGGTTCAGAGTCCCACTGTTACTCTCTTTGCTACTGAACTGGAGGTTTTTGGTTCAAATCACAACCAGCGCAAATGTTTCTAGAGTTTAAAAAACAGAAGAAAAAAAAAGAGTACAGGCACCTGAAGCTCCAAATAGGAAGCGCCCTATGCAGCCAGCCTGCTCTTTTCCCACTAGCTAGCTGGCCTGCCTACTTTAGCGTCTTTTGACATGCGGATAGACCCAAAGCTTGAGCGATGAACAAGGCCCTTCAATGTGTCCGGATGTTGTCTGAGACGGCCGGAACGATCCGAACCGTGTACATGCTGGAAAAATCCTATAAGACGCACAATATGTCAAGTTGTCGAGGCTTCGCACATGCTTCATGAGTGAGCAAAGCAATCTGGGCCGGCCCGTTAATCATCTCACCGATCCCAGTTTTGGAAACCTTCCAGACGTTCCCAGCCGTTTTTCTAGCGTTTTAGGAACCTCCTGAACTGACTTATTCATATTTTTTTTCTGTTTTTGTTTCTTTTTCGATTTTCTTCTTTTCTATTTTTCTTTGCATTTCTCTCCTTATTTTACGCTTTTTCATTTCTTTTTTGTTTTCTTTTTCCCTTTTCCAATTGTTTCTTAAATGTTAATATTTTTTGAATTTTTTTCACAAATTTTAAAAAATATCCTTGTTTCCAAAACCTGTTCATGTATTCTCAGTTGTTTGGGGGTTTAAAAAAAGTTCATGTTCCAAAGAAATGTTCCCGTTTTTAAAAATTATTCAGAATTTTCAAAAATATTCATTTTTCAAATTTATTGAAGGATTTTCAAAAATATATTTGTTATAAAAAATGTGCATGTTTCAAAAACTTGTTCACGTTTTCAAAAACATAATAGTTTAAAACTCGTTCCCGTTTTGAAATATATTCAAATATTCAGAAAAATATCCATATTTTATAAATGTTTAACAAAATTCACAATTTGTTCACAAAATTACGAAAGCATCCTTGTTTCATGAAACATTCATAATTTTTCAAAAAAATATTATTTATTGTAAACATGAACAACAAATGTTCATGTTTCGAAAAAAAATCGCAATTTTAAAAAATGTTTCTCTTTTCAAAAACTGATTACATGCTCAAAACAATTTGTGATATATAAAAAATGTTTACATTCCCAAAAAAGTTCAGAATTTTTAAATGTGTTCAAAAATTCAAATAATGTTCGTGAGTTTCAAAATTTGTGCCTGTTAAAATTATTCACAAGTACAAAAAATGTTCATGTTTTCGAAATTTGTTCACAATTTTAAAATTTGTTCGCATCTTCAAATTTTGGTTTATGAGTTTCAAAATGTGTCTCATTCTAAAAATGTTCTCATTTTCAAACAAAATTCATATTCTCAAATTTTGTTCAGAATTTCAAACCTGGTTCACTGATGAAAAAACTTTTTTTCAAAAAATGTTGAGTTTTCTCAAGGAAAAAAAATCAGATTTAGCCTTTACCAAAGTATTCTGTTTTTGAAAAAAAAAATCGTGTTTGAAATTTTTAAAGTTTCGGATTGGCCGCTACAGTTAGTTCTGATAGTCTCGTGCTGATGTATAGCTAGTATCAATTATTAGTTCCCGTGGCTAACAACGCTCTCTACGAAACTTGAGATCTTGTGATCGAATCCAAGCGAGTGCTTTACTTTTTGCGGATTTTAGCACTACAATGGCGAAGCTGCTATACAGTGTCTTTTTCTCGGTAGCCTCTAATGGGCCAGCCCACTCGTGCCTGCCCCTTGTGCGTCGCGGCTCTGTTTGACCCAAAATGCGTCAAATAGGAGGTCCCACGGGCGTGTGCGTGCTCATCCAATAGCTTCTGACTAGAAGATGGCGACACTAACTTTATTCTTCCTCACATTTTAGATTGCTTGCCTCAAGGCAGCATTGTCAAAGAAGGAAGGAGAAACGGAAAAATTCAACGCACAGAGTCAAGCCCAAACATATATAGAGTTAGTAGAGGCAATGCAAGACCTGTATTCCCAAAAAAGCAGGCAAGAAGTTGGAAACCTTGAGATTCCTCTTTCTACCTCAACTCCTTCACTTGGATATCATAAAAGTATAGATTTTGAGTGCTGTAGTTACATCGTTAATATCAGAAAATATTGCCAAAGATTATGAAGATATATTGGGCATTCATGCAATCAAATAGCCACAGCATGCATGCTTGTCACTAAGTTGACATTATTTTGTAGATATAAGTCTCAAATTTGAAAACTGGATTGCTAAATTTCCTTGAGGAAACATAAATTGTACCAAAAATAATTCCTATATTTTATCTTCCTGACATGCAAAACTCTAATATAGATTTAATGCATATTGTGTTCCTTTTTAAAAGATTGGGATTAATATCGCTCCAATGTAAAAAAGGCTAAAGTTTGATTTGCGTGGCTCTTGCATCCTCGTCAAGAACAACTCACCAATCTGGGTTGACAATTGCAGTGGTTCAGAATAGAATGGATTAGGTGGCTGGGTTGATAACTCATTTGTGTTTGAGAATGGCAATTCTGTTCCAGAGCAGGAGCCTAATCACACCACTCAAATCCTGGTTCCAAATTTCATGTATGAAAAGTACTCTTGGGCAGCAAAGGTGTAGGGCTTGGTCAATACGAAAACATGAGTCGGATGAATTCGATGGTTGTTACTAGTTGCTCGTCAAACCAAGGCGTGGTGCTATCAGCTAGTAGCCTGAAAGTAGTTGGCGGTACCAATGGAGGTGTTTCAACTAAAAAGAAGCCTTCAGCAAATAATGAAAAATTATGACAATGAGGTGAGTCCAATTGCTATTTTTATACTCAAATGAAACTATATATTCTAATATTAGGTAGCTTTAACCTGCTTTGTTGCTTTTGAACTACCAAGAACTACAAATCCAACATGCAAGTCACCAGTTTGCCACCACAATCATAGAGAAGTCTACAAACACATGGAGTTCCTAGATGGGATCTCTCCCAGGACATGAAGGTTGATGGACAAGAAGAACTTCAGCAACTGGTATTTTTCTGTCATGTACCATCAAGATGTTTATTTAGTGCTGATCATTTTGGTCTCTGATGCTCAACCTGGTCGATCATCTACAAAAAATTGATCCTCGGTTTGTGTATCACCAAATATGTATGTATGTATGTATGTATGTATCACGTTGTCTTCTGACTGGAATGGCTCAATTTTCTCACGTGCTCAAATATTTGTGATAGATGTTGACATACGTTTTAGTGATCACAATGCAATAGATATGTGCACAGATGTTACAAAACTAAGAGGCGAGGGGGCATTAACGTTGTTGCAGATTTGAAATTGTTTTGGACAAAACGAATGGAGATGAAAGAGTTGAGGTGTTTTTTGTAAAAGGCATACTTCATATCTCATTTTAGCGCGCGCGCCGGGGGGGGGGGGGGGGGGGGTCGTGAAATGTACATTTAAGTGGCCTGAGAGGAGATCCCACTAGTGTAATCTATGTCGTCCATCGATCTTCTATGCAGCAATCCAGATTTATTTTTCTATTCTTGCAACTGAAGCTCAGATTGCATTGTAGTTGCCCCTGTATAATATTGTGTTCAGAAACGAAGGTTCAATGGCTTCTGATCTTGGGGCTAGCCCTTTGAACATCCAGTTCCGCTTGGCTTCATTGGATGACAAATAGACTAAGTGGATCCATTTGGTTTTTAGGTTGATGTTGATCAATCTAACTCAAATGCTGGATATGTTTCAGTGGAGGTTAACTACTAATGGTGCTTTCGCCGTGAAGTCTATGTATGTGGATCTTAAGGATTCAGAACCTATTTTCACAGTAAACATATCTGGAAAACAAAGGTTCCTTCCAAAATCAATGTTTCCATACAACTTTTGCAGAGGGAGGTAGTTCTTAGCAAAGATAGACTTTCTAAGCGTATTGGCATGGCAGCAAAGATAGAATTATTTATGGTACGTTCGTTTACTACCTAGATTTGGAGTATGATTCATGTTACCTACAACTTACCACTGCCAACGAGTATTCCGTCTTTGTTTGGAAATTGGTTGGCCGTATTCACTGTAAGTTGAAGGGCCAAATTTGTGTGGGAGTTCGTGTCATTCTTTGGGCAGTGCATTTTTAACAGATCATCTATTCTTAATTTCTTGCAAATTATCTACAAGGCAACAGTTTCAATTCGTATGTAGTCATCATTGCACTGTGTGGACGTGCGGATGCTTATGGCCTCTGGGTGCAGCCGCGTGGAAATGGTTGTACGGGCTTAATTTACTCAACCGGTTTGGCTGACGAGCCACTCATAGACTATGTGGAGGAGCTATGTAATCTTGGGTTCAATCATCTGTGGTCATATTTTATTACTATCTGGCCTGATGACTTGAACTATTTTTGCATTTAATTAAATGGTTGTGTGCATCATATGATGCAGATGGGGTACTCCCCTTTTCAGGAAGAAAAAACTGTACGTTACAAGTATAGAGTAAAACAAAATAAAGTGAGGTTGATTCCTGAAATATAGAAAAAGGTCAATACATAGTCATCTGAACAATTGTTGAGATTGATAGGGGGTTTGTCGGCGTTCTAGGAACAGGGGTCCCCAGACTTGCCTGCCTGTGGCCCGAGGCGTGGCTCAAGTGGTGGCCCAATGCGGCCCATCTTCGTCTGCTCAAGCTCAAGACCCTCGCGAGGGGCCAAGCCTTGCGGGGCGGACGACGGAAGGCTTCCTCAGGGGCGGCCTCACCAGGCAAGCTCGCGAGGAGGCGGAGAGATTAAGGTAAGGGTACCTCGCGAGGTGCTCGTGACGCAAGCCATGACGATCGAGACTAGGCGGGCACCGGCCTGTGCAGTGTCCTTGTTTCCTCTTGGGTGCAAAGGGGGCAAGCGCAGGCGCGGAGTACCGAGGCGTCAAGTAAAGGTTACCATTTCAGTGCAACGAGACCAAGACCAGCAGAGCGGGAGGACGGAGGTCACCGTGGAGCCCAAGACGGCGTCATCGCCAGTGCCTTTGGCAGCCGAAGACCAACTTTAGTCAGGATAAGTTGTACTAGATGTTCCCCTTCAAAATGGCCGTTGTTGGCGCCCTTCCCGCTCAATATTTGAGAAGAGGACCAGGGCCTCTCTATATAGGGCTAGCCACCATAGTAGGGGGGGGGGGGGCGAATCCTTCCCAAGCAGAACACCACACCACCACTAGAACATCCCTCGCGAGACTGTTCTTCCTCTGTACTGTTCATCATCAGCCCCTAAGGTAATCCACACACCACACACTGGAGTGGGGTATTACACCACAATGGTGACCTGAACCAGTATAAACCTCATGTCCCTTGTGTTGTTCATTTGATAGCTTAGATTCTCAGCGAGGCGTTAGGACGTGGATCGGTAGGGGGAAGATCTTCGCGCGCACCCCAAAGTTCAAACCTTAAGGGTTTTTCCAGAACCCCATATCCGACAGGGTTGCATATATACTTAAGCAGATAAGGATGCCTTGATCGATTAGTACACGGATCGTTACTTAGACGCTGGAAATCAAATCTTCACTACATATACTTACCATTCACAAGGACACATATAGATTGTGACGTACACAAGTGCTATAGATCTCAATAGACTTGGACTATGTGCAGGTGTTTGAGTCGAGTAAATATAACCAGTATTAGTTGTTTGAGTTGAACACCTATAAACTAGGTCAAATACATAAAGCTGGCGATCATCAAAATAGACTAGGCGAAAATGGTATGCTAAGACATAAGATCACAAAGGTGAAGGTCCAGGTGCCTGTGTGAGGGTTGACCAGACCGTCCATGGTGTAGTATTCAAGATGCATATGAGGGCCCCAACAAGCTTGTCATTGATTTGTACTATATTGATTAGTACATGAAGAGGAGCATCCGTAGTCATGTCTTAGAGATGTAGGTATTGATCGTTGAACCTTGTTAACAAATATTGTTTATCCATCTACTTTCCGCAGTAGCCCAGTCATATAACTTCTAACAAAGCGCTCCTCCTCGATGTGTGTTCTGGGAAGACGGCAGCATTGAAAGTCTGCTCATAGGCCTAGAACCCGACATTGAAGACAGAGACACTGAGGTGGGGAAGGCGGATCACCCAACATCAAATTCAATGGTGAAATCAACAAGCCAACATGCGGCAGTGGCGGGATGGCGCAACGGTGTTGTGCACGATGAGGACATCGGTAGTAGCGGGATGTCTAAAGTCGGCATGGGAGGCTCACCGTTGTCGTCACTCTGTTCACCCCCATTCTTTTTATTCTTCACACTAAGTTATTTTTGTTTGGCACGATAAGAAATGTGGTAACGTACAGGATGAGGTGGAGCTAGGGCCAGCGTGTGCACGGGTTTCTTCCTAATAGGTAGGCACATTATCTTCCCAGCCTCCTAACCAATGACTGTGTTTATGGTCCTTAATTAGAATATGTCCCACATATTTGCTAGAGCCACGTTGGCCTAGTGTGAAGTACTAGTTGGCGTGACTTCTAGAAGATCTACCATCAAGAGGGTAGTTTAGGAACGGTTTCATGTGTGTGAATGAAAACTCTTGTTATGGACTTCTTTGGTCAGAGTCAACAACGATGAACTTGTGTTGTTATCTTGTTGAAGGTGTTGTCTCCTTGCTGATTGGCTGGCTTCTCGGTAACCAGGATAAAAAGTATGTCTATGTTGTCTCCGATTGGACGTGACAACAGTGGTATGATTTGTGTATCTCTTTGTAATTTGAAGGCTTTATTGTGAACGGGGTACACTTAGTCTTATGAGTTAAATTTATTTCGTCTGACCGTTATGCCATAGTTGCCTCTGTTATATACCCCACTTGTTGATTATTTTGGCCTTGTTGCCTTGCCTCAATTCAGTAAGTATGAGTATGTGCATCATAATGATGCAGAATGTGAGGGTTTCAACCTCATTTCTGAAAAGAAAGGTAGGCACACTAGGTTGTGTCGGCTTGTTTTCATCAAATCTCTAGAACCCGGTCGAAAGTGCAATATTCGTGCGGGCTAGCTACTCTGATCTAAATTGAAACACATAGCAATACTAGGTACAAAGTGCAACAAATACCACAATACATGCTCATTGCTTTCCCACCAACCTCTACTGCAACTCACACATAATACCCACCCAATCCACCCCATATATTTTTCCCAACTATGTCAATCAATGCATGTAGGTTGTTCTTGGCAGGAATAGTAGGTTCAGAAATTTTTGGTTCAATATAAAAATAATTACCAAGAATCAATTGTGAGGTGTGTTGAGAGTGGAAGGCATGGATTGGAATTCTCTCAGTGTGAGAGAAAGGTTCTTAGAGTACTTAGTAATTAGTTCATGTTTAGACAAGGCAAAGCCCTTATTGTCTTACTACAATTGGATTACGACGCTTACGACACTGTGAGAACAACTCATCCTAGTGTCACCGCACATCCATTTGTTGGACACCTTACATGTGTATGGAGCTGTGTAGATCAGAGATAAAAGCCATAGCTATTGAACTTGCTATCATTATTACTCGTATTCGAGTTCCATGGCTTGATCCCTCTATGTGACTCTTGATCACAACTTCGTTTAATAAGAATACCAAGACCTGCATACGCCCACCACACTTTCTAAAATAAGGTTATGAATTAATTGTGAATATGGGTTGGTTCATGCAGCTTATTGGAAGAGACGGGAGAACGATACTCCCAAAATTAATGTCAATACTAATGGATTTGCTAAGTTTTGTTTGTTTTGTTTCCTCCTCTTGAAAAAGTTATTCTTGTCTACCTAGTTCAAATAGTTTCATATGAAAATCAATAAAATATATGTTAACTATGGCTGACTGGTGCCTACTCAAATAAGTCTAAAAAATTAACCTACTACATGGACAAATTTAAGGGTCCAACATGCTCCTATAAGATTCGTTGTGTGAAGAGTAATCACGGAGGATGGGTGAAAATCTCAGCTTCAAACAAATTAAGATGGGTTAAACAAAGTCCAAGGTCAAACCAAATCCTCAACATGAATGCAAGGGAGTACACATATTGTCGAAACTAGTAAAGTAATATTAAGAGAGAATGTAAACAAGCACTAAGTGAAGCTTTTGTTGATCTTATCATTGCCTTTGGATACTATGCTACAAAAGTTTTAACTCCAGCCTCAAACGGATGTCAAAATACAGTTCCTAAAATAGACATGCATGTGTTAAATGATGGCCAATCAAAAGCGTGCCATCTATGCTGGTGCATTAGCATGAAGACACTATCAGCTTACGCTATTGTGATATGAAACAATTTAATTCTTACCTACTGTAGTGACTGGATCTCCTGTACCATTCAACTAACGCATATGAGGCACCTTCCTTTATATATGTGCGTCGTTCCTAGCCGCCTGCTTGCTATACACTCATAACTAGTTTAACCACACAATGCTCATTCTACCTGATGTAGTGGATGAAACTCTTCTTTTGATGAGAGACATTGGACTTGGACAGTAAGGGAACAAGAGGCACCGGTGTTGTTGTCGGAATCGCTACAGTAGCCGCTAATCGGAAGAAGTTCAGAGAGAGGCAGAAGGAAGAAGACAGTGGTTTTTGTGCCGCACCAGAAGCTGCAGCGTTTTCTGTTATTCCCATCTACTATATCTCTTGTTACAGCAGTTGTCAACTCGCTAGCTACCTCCCGATCCGCTGGCCATGATCCGATTCTGCCGCGCCATCCCACGGCCTCGTCACACAGCTATTTCGGATCGGGAGAACAGGTAAACTGAGGGATCGTGTGCAGAGTGCAGCACGCCCGTCCTAGCTACTTGCACGCGCCACATGCGGCCATGCATTATTAACAGAAAACAAAGCTAACTATCGTGACAATAGAGATTACAGAAAGCTAACATTTCACCCCCTTAATCTCTTTGTCCATCTCCAATCTTAGCCACTCCCAGACGCTGCCGCAGCTCGATGAACTGCACCCTGCCCAACGCCTTTGTCAGAAGATCAGCTAGTTGGTCCTTGGTGCCCACATGATCAATTTGCACTTTTCCGGCATCCATACAGTCACGGATATAGTGAAACTTGATATCAATGTGCTTGCTGCGATCATGGTGAACAGGGTTTTTGCTTAGCTCAATCGCTGATTTATTGTCCACCATCAGTTTGAAGCTCTTCGGTGTTTCTCCCTTCATGTCTGCTAGCAGACTGTTGAGCCATACACCCTGACAAGTAGCTGCGCATGCTGCCACATATTCTGCTTCACAAGAGGAGAGAGCGACAATTCTCTGTTTCTGGGAGCTCCATGTGATCAGATTCTTACCGAAGAAGAAGGCCTGACCTGAAGTGCTCTTCCGATCTCCAACATCTCCCCCGTGATCAGAATCACTGAACCCAAGCAAGTGTGCATCGCCATTTCCTGCTCTGTAGGTACAGCCATAGCTCATTGTGCCCTTTATGTAACGCAAAATTTGTTTGACGGCTGCCCAATGATGAGTACTTGGCTTCTCCATGAAACGGCTGACAATCCCAACTGCATGAGCTATGTCAGGACGGGTGTTTACCAGGTAGCGAAGACTGCCAATAACTCTGCGATACAGTGTTGCATCTGCAGGTTTACCCCCGTCTTCCTTGATCAGCTTCAGTCTGCACTCCATGGGAGTGGTGCAGCTGTTGCAATCACTCATACCGGCCACTTCTAGGATCTTTCCGGCGTAGCTCTGCTGTTTGAGTGTGATCACCCCATCTCCTTGTTCCACTTCTATCCCCAGATAGTAACTGAGACGGCCAAGATCGCTCATCTGAAATAACTGGCACATCTGTCGCTTGAATTCCTCGATCTCTGTCAGGCTTGTCCCTGTGATGACAAGATCATCTACATAGACACCCACCAGCAAGAAGGATTGCTTGTCACCGCGGCGGTACACTGCATGTTCGAGAGGACTGCGAGTAAAACCCAATGACGCCATGGAATCATCAAACTTTGCATACCATGCTCGTGGAGCCTGTCGCAGGCCATACAGTGCCTTCCGCAACTTCAACACACTTTGCTCCTTGCCAGCGATGACGTATCCCGGCGGTTGTGCCACGTAAACCTCTTCACTGAGCTCGCCATTCAGAAATGCCGATCTTACGTCCATGTGATGAACTTCCCAACCAGAGTGCGCGGCGAGCGCGAGCAGCAGTCTGACAGTTTCCATCCGCGCCACGGGAGCGAAAACTTCCTCAAAGTCCACCCCCTGACGCTGTACATATCCCTTGGCGACAAGACGGGCTTTGTGCTTGACGATGTTGCCCGCCGGATCGCGCTTGACTCGGTACACCCACTTGAGCCCGATTGCTTTGTGTCCGGCAGGCAGCGAGACAAGCTCCCAGGTGTTGTTGTCGTTGATGGACTGCATCTCGCTGTCCATGGCGCCTTTCCAAGCCTTGTCCGTGAGGGCCTCGTCCACATCCCGCGGCTCCTCGGCACTGAACAAGCAGCGCACGAGCAAGCAGCAGTCGAACTGGTCGTAGACGGCCTCCTCCTCCGTGTCCGCCATCACCTCGGACATCCGCCGGTAGCGGCGTGGTTGCCCACTCTCCACGTCGCACCCGTCGTCGTGCGTGAGTGGCGTGACCCACTTTGCATCTCGAGTCGCCACGGGTGTGTTCAACTCTGGCGAATTTGGCTCCGCCGCTGGAGTGGAGGGCCCGGCGTCATGCATGCCCGGAGTGCGCGACACCGGCGTCGCGGGCGCCGCGGTCGTCACGGAGCGCGGCGTGCAGGTGAACGTCTCTCCCGTGTCGACCTCCGTGGCGCCATGCTCGGTGATGTACTCGACGGTGAATGTGCGCGACGCGCTGACCACGCTTGGCGCGCTGTGAGCCTCCCAATTCCACGGCCTGCTCTCCTCGAACAGCACATCACGCGTCACCTGCACCTTGTTAGTACTGGGATCATACACCCTGTACCCTTTTGTACCTTCTTCGTAGCCAACAAACACCATGGGCGTTGAGCGATCGGAGAGTTTTGTGATGCCGGGGCCGGTTCTCTTGACATGCACCGTGCAGCCAAATGTGCGCATGTGCTGCACCGTGGGCGGTCGTCCGCGCCATGCTTCGTATGGCGTCACTCCGGTGAGGCTTCTCGTCGGCGTCCTGTTGAGGATGTACACGGCCGTCCTCACCGCCTCCGCCCAGAAGAGCGCCGGCATGGCCATGCTCTTTAGCATGCACCGTGCCATCTCGACGACGGTTTGGTTGCGGCGTTCGACAACCCCATTTTGCTGGGGCGTGTACGGGGCCGTGGTGAAGTGCTTGACGCCGTGGTTGATGCAGAACTCTGCAAACTCGCCGGAGTTGAACTCGCCGCCCCGGTCCGACCGGAATGCGCGCAGTTTGCACTGCCCCTCCGCCTCGGCTATGGCCTTGATCCGTTTGAAGCGGTCGAACGCTTCATCCTTCGACTTCAGAAGCTCCACCCACATATAGCGGCTGTGATCGTCAACAACGAGGATGAAATACTTGTTACCTCTCGGCGTCGCCGGCGATATCGGACCGCACAAGTCGGTGTGGACGAGCTCCAGCCCCTTTTCCGCTCGGTACTCCGTGGCCCGCGGGAACGACGATCTGTGCTGCTTCCCGAGCACGCAACCATCGCAGTACTCCGCCACGCGGTCGATCTCCGGCATGCCCTTGACCATGCCCTTGGTGGACATGGCACGCAGCGCCCGGAAGTGAAGATGACCCAGGCGTGCATGCCACCGCCAGGTCACGTCGTTGCTCTTCGAGAGCAGACAGGTGGGCGTGTCGATTGTGAGTACGCCGGTGTACAGGCGCGTCGCCGTTCGCTTGACGCGGGCTAGGACGCGCCGCGCTGAATCCTGGATCGTCATGATGCCGTCCTTGATGTCGACCGTGCACCCGCCCTCATCGAGCTGACCCACGGAGAGTATGTTACTCCGCAGACTCGGGATGTAGAACACCCCAGTGAGTGCCCGCTGGTCACCACTCTGCCCGCGGAACACGACGGAGCCACGTCCGCGTATCGCCACGGTCGATCCGTCCCCGAACTTGACAGTGCCATGCACGGTCTCGTCCAGCGTCGCGAACACGTGCCGCTCGCCAGTCATGTGGCTGCTCGCCCCTGTGTCGAAGTACCACACGCCCTCCGGCGATGGCACGGGGACGAGCTTCTCCTCGTTGAGGTAGACGGCCTGCGGCGCGACGACGTGGGTGGTGCTGATGCCGGTGACCATGGCCATGAACAGACCCTGGTCGTGTTCGTCGCCGGCGCGCACTAAGTTGGCCTGTTCTTGCTTGCCCGCTTGTTCCTGCTCCCGGAGCCAGGTCCTGCACTCCTTCTTCCAGTGCCCTGGGATGCCACAGTGGTGGCACTTTCCTTTCTTTCTCTTGCCGCCGGATCCGCCAGAGCCGCCTGACCTGGCGTTGCCCGGTGTGCTCTTGCCAGCGCCCTGGGCCTTGGCCTTGCCGGTCGCCTTGCTCTTGCCGGTGTTGCTGCTACCACCGCCTGACGACGAGCCTCCGCCGCTGCCCGCCTTCTCACGGGCCAGCCACTCCTCATGAGTGAGCAGGAGACGCCCGGCGTTCTGCGCTCCATCGTCGAGGTCGTAGTGGTCCTCGCAGGCGGAGAGGCGGCCGACGAGCTCCTCGATGGTCATGGTTTTCAGATCGATCAGGGACTCGATTGCCATGGCCATCGGGCGGTACCTCCGCGGCACCACGCGAAGAAATTTCTGAACCGCCTTGTGCTCGGAGACCGGGTCGCCGTACAGCTCCAGATCGGCGACAAGGGCCGAGAGCCGCAGCCCGAAATCCTCGACGGACTCGCCGTCCTTAAACCTGAGATCTTCGAACTCCCGCCGGCGTACCTGCGCCTTGGCCTCGCGGGCGCGCTCGCTGCCCATGCGCATGGTCTTGATTGTCTCCCACGCCTTCTTCGCCGTGTCCTTGGCGGCCAGCACACGCAGCATCTCCGGCGGGACGCCGGTGAGAAGGATCTGCAGCGCGCGCCGGTCATCGTTCTCGTCGGCGGCGTCGTCGGTCACCGCAGGCCAGACGCGGGCGACCTGTAGCTTTACCTGCATCACCAGCGCCCACTCCTGGTAGTTGGTGCGCGTCAGCATCATCGACGTCCCTGTCTCCTCGCGCACGACGCGCTCCACCACGCGGACCTCGCCGCTGCCGCTGCTGGTGAGGCGCGCGAGCGGCGCCTTGGACGACGGTGACTTGCTCTTCTTCTCCTCCGTTTCCGAGTCCGACATGACCGCAGTGGATCAAACACCACTCGATCAACCAGGCGCAAGATCAAACACCTGCTGCTCTGATGCCAACTGTTGTTGTCGGAATCGCTACAGTAGCCGCTAATCGGAAGAAGTTCAGAGAGAGGCAGAAGGAAGAAGACAGTGGTTTTTGTGCCGCACCAGAAGCTGCAGCGTTTTCTGTTATTCCCATCTACTATATCTCTTGTTACAGCAGTTGTCAACTCGCTAGCTACCTCCCGATCCGCTGGCCATGATCCGATTCTGCCGCGCCATCCCACGGCCTCGTCACACAGCTATTTCGGATCGGGAGAACAGGTAAACTGAGGGATCGTGTGCAGAGTGCAGCACGCCCGTCCTAGCTACTTGCACGCGCCACATGCGGCCATGCATTATTAACAGAAAACAAAGCTAACTATCGTGACAATAGAGATTACAGAAAGCTAACAACCGGGACAAATTCTATAACATGAGTGATCCATTTATCTGCAGTTTGTGTACTTCGGTTTACACGGTTTAGTTTGCATACACATGTAGCAAGTAGACTCACTAGCACGGCTGCACTCGAGAGTTTGTTTGAGTAGGTTAGGTCCCAGTTGCATTGTTGTAAGCAGAGGTATCCTCGTGTTAGGTCTAGTTATATGGTGGTCCTGCGTAGAATTGGCCAAGGGATACATGGATGTTTTATCTTTTGTGGCTACCAACACTGAACAGCTAGCTCTCTCCGTCCCTGGAGCTCCATCACTATTGTTTAGAAGGTCGTCCTTCCACAATTGTGGGGGCTAAATGAGTGATTAAACTTATAATCCGAGTTACTCGTATTTTAATTTCACAGCTTGATTCTTCTGTATGACTTTTGATCACAGCTTTGTTTAATAACAATTATTCAAGACCTGTCCATACGCCCACCACACCTTGTAAAAGAAGGTTATGAATTTTATTTTATTGAACTTCAAGAAGGTTATGAATTAATTGGGAGTACGGGTTTGGTTCTTGCAGCTTATTGGATGAGTTAGCAAAACGTCCCTCAAAAGTAATGTCGATACCAATGGATTTGCCTAAAGCATGGGCTAGCTCAGATGCCAGCCAACAGGGCGACGACGAGGCCCTTCGGGGAGGTGCTGGCTGGGTTTTAATTTCATCATCTCAGTTGGCGAATGCGCGGGCCAAGGGCGCGTGTTGTGGTAGCTTCTTCTCGTCTGCGTGAGCATGGGCAAAACGATCAGGGCGTACGTGTAGACCTGAGACGCCGACGTCATCCAGCAGCCACCGATCCTATAATATAAGGACAGTATTATTTATGACTACTATACTATTACTGCGCTGATTTTTTTTTTTGAAAGATCCAGCGTCGCTGGCATTCATTGATAATAGCAGAGAGCAGCGGAAAACAACAAGATGATGAAGGTCTTAGGACCAAAGATCCGAAGATCAAAGAAAAAAAAACAGCCCTAATAGCCGCATCACAACACTCCATACAAGCCACACTAGACAGCGCAACTCTGACTCTAACGATGAACCACGAAGAAACTAGGCAAGGTTGGCGTCACGAAGGATCACTAAACGAACTACCTGACACGCGTCATCGTATACCACCGGCCCCCCACCGCGGCTTCGACTTTACCGCATCAGCAGTCGAGGCATTTCCACGAACACGCCGGAGAAGAAGAGCCGACTACCATGACCAAAGCCAAGCCTCCGACAATGCTCACCGCCGTCATCGTTGCCACAGAAGCCACCATGCACGTCCAGTTGTAGAAAGCACCAAAGGGATCAAAGTCTTCAAAGACGGCGCCCTAAAGAGGGGAACGACGCTGAAGACGACGCCACCGTCTGACCCTGCAACAGGATCTTGGATTTCACCCGAAGGACTTGATCCGGGAGTAGAGGCTGTGAAGATTCCCGACGACGCCTCCAAGGAGGATAGCGACGCCCACAGGTGCCGTCGCCGCCGGCCGGCTAGGACTGGCCAGGCTTTCACCCGGTGCAGCCACTCCCACGCAGTAGGTCGAGGTCGCCCCGTACCTCCATTGAACCGTGCACCCCCACACAGCGAGCACGCCAGCACTATGCAGGGCCACCAACAGACCTCCCCGACGACGGGCCTGCATAGACCCGAACGGGTCCTGCACCCCGCATCCAACCGCGGCCGGAGCCTCCCTGCTCCATCAAGCGGCATCCGGGCACCACCGGCAGCCGGTAGTGCCCCTCCAGGCCGCCAGCTACGGACCTCCGATCAGCAGCCGCCTCCTCCGGACCGCCTGGACTCCAGAGCAGCAGATCGGGGCAAAGAGACTGCCATCTTCCGCTGCCAAGGCCAGATCCACTGCGTCCATGTCTTCCCGCTGGGCCGCCATGCGAAGACCACCGGCCGCCGCCTAGCAGATCCGCGCGCCTCCCGCCCCCCGCGCGCCAGATCTGCGCAGCCTGCAGCCCTCCCGCCCCGCACGCCTCATACGCGCCAGATCCGCGCGTCCCAGAGCTCCACGCTCCCATGCCCGTACTTGACCAGAGTGGTCAAGGCAGCACGGGTCACCATGCCACAAGGGCCGCCGCCGCAGTCCGACGGCCGCCGCCTACCAGATTCGGGCGCAAGGGCCCCGGATCCGCCGCTCCACCGAAGGAGAGGTGCTCCAGGCAGCAGGCTCAACCCGCAAAACGACCAACGCACCGGCACCCGCACGCG
The DNA here is from genome assembly GCA_963921465.1 of Triticum timopheevii. Taxonomy (NCBI): domain Eukaryota; kingdom Viridiplantae; phylum Streptophyta; class Magnoliopsida; order Poales; family Poaceae; genus Triticum; species Triticum timopheevii. The sequence continues at coordinate 541,712,343 of OY997270.1, read as the reverse complement.
CCGGCCACGAGGACGACTGCGCCCAGAGGAAGAAGCCCGGCGGCGGCGAGGAGGGAAGACGGCGAGACGGCGGCTGTCGGCGGTGGCTAGTTCGCCACCCGTGTCGCTCCTCCTGTCCAAAAAACCTAGAGTACTGCGCTGATTTGATCCTAGTACTACGAAATTCACACGTTTTTATACCAACAATGATTTGCTGATCGACATGTAGCTTGTGTATTCATATCAAATCGAACATTTCTTCCGAGGGAATAAATTACACGGTCGTGCAGCAACCATTTATACATAGGGTATGCTTTTCTTGGCCTGCTACACTTTGGGACCATATGTACCCTTCTCTCAAGAAAAAAGAGAAATTATACGTATCAGAACATCTCGGCGAGCATATAAGTATTTATTTCCCCTTCCAGACTAGAAATGGTACGTCATTCCGACTTGATTCGTTGAATAATACTCCAATGGAACACCAAATGGAATACATGAACTTTTCTAAATAAAAAATTGTACATGTCCTTATAGGAAAGGTGAAATCTCAAGGCATGCATAATTTCTACCTTCTGGTTAAGGAGCAAACGACTAATATAAGAAAGACCAATGCATGGACACGCTCTCACGAGCTATATATACATCTAGCTTTTCTGCCGGTAGATGACCAGATGCAATAACATTGTAGCATGTACGCTACTGAAGCCAAGTGCTTGAATGATACTCCCTCTGTAAGCTAATATAAGAGTGTTTAGATCACTAAAATAGTGATCTAAATATTTTTATATTAGTTTACGGAAGGAGTACATATCTGCCGGCCTGGAGTGCTGTTACGTTACAAGAAGTACAAACCAAACAAAATAGAGTGACAATCGATTCATGAACACAAAGAGAAAGGTCAATACAAGTCATCTGAACGGTTAATGAAACTGATAAGGGGTTGCATACTTGCGTATATACTTAAGCAGCTAAGGAGGTCTGACTGATTAGTACACAGATCGTTATTTACACGCCGGAAATCAAATCTTCTCTACATATAATTACCATTCACAAGGATACAGATTATGCCAAACGTAGGTACACAAGAACTGTAGCTCTTTGGAATACTCCCCACCATTATCTCTAGTTGCTAGCTTGTACACATACCATCACATGCATGGTGCAGAAATCTATGGGCCTCTTTGATTCACAGGATTCTAAAAACGCATGAATAGGAAAACATAGAATTGCAATGTCATGCTTATCTCGATCTTACAGGATTTGGGGTTGTTTGCTTGCATCATAGGAAAAACAAAGGATTTTTTTCAAAGAGCTTGAGTGGATCCTAGTTGAACCTTATGGGGAGTAGTACAAAAAATCCTGTAAAATTGAATCCTATGAATCAAACAATCAACATAGGAAAAATTCCTAAGGATTCCAATCCTCCAAAATCCTGTGAATTAAAGGAGAGAGATAGAGAGAGAGAGAGAGAGAGAGAGAGAGAGAGAGAGAGAGTCATGCTTGGCTCCTCGCGCGTCATCCGCACTAGAGCTTAACCGGGTTGGCAGCTAGACGAGTGGCATACAGGGAGCTAGACATATCTCATTGTTTTCACCTCTGTCAGAGGACGCGAAAGATGTCCATCTTGTGGACGAAGCGGTGCGATGTGTGTTGACGAAGATATCGGTGAAGACAATGTTTATGTAGACCTTGCCAATGAAGTGTCAACAATGGTGTTGCAGCGGCATGTTGACGATGATGCGTCACTTGAAAGCGTCCCTTTCTGTGACCAAGTGTCGTTGTCGTCTCATATCAGATATGTTGATGGAGAATTGCTCTCGTTCCATACCGGCTTGTTGTGGATAGTGCGTGTTGATGTCGCTCTCGTATATTCTTGAAGCCGTGCATTCGCACGGGCTAGTTATATAACATTTTGTCTTTCCTATAAGAGTCGGCTTGCACAAAACAATTGAAACAACTTTAAATATATTGGAAGATCGTACAAAAGCCACGAAAGTAATTTGGAACGCATGAAACCACAAATACATGTAAATGTCTAAATGAATTACTGTAATTTGGTCTATAAACATGAGAACTAATTAGGCTTCTACACAAACGACTGAACAAATATGTAGGTGGCAAGATATTGGTTGGGAATAGTACTAAAACAGACCTTATGATTTTTTTTTGGAGATGATGTCATCAACATGCGACGGTAATCAAAGGTAGCAACGCAAATAGATGCTTAAGATTTTAACTATATTTATCAAAAATAAGCACCTCTCACACATAATTTTTGCATTGAAGTTTATAATTAAGTGTGATACGACATAAATCACTCATTAATGAGGTCCCGCGTCTGGTTGCTAATTGCTGCAAATGTCAGAGATTATCTTTGAGAGTTATTTGGTGATAATGATGACCTCCAACATATACAAAGTTCAGAAGTGCGACAACTAAAATGTCAATTTGAATACTTGGGAAGAGCCTCACTACAAAAAGAATATCAAGGAACCAGCTATATATGTGGAGGATACGAGGACTACAGTTTTACAGGTCACACAGTCGGGGTGCACACCACAGTAGTGACTCCATTAACGCCGTTCCGCGCCTCTTTCGGATGCTGCTTCTTTTCACCACCGTGGCCTGGCTTGCAATGGACCACCGATTCGAGACACTGCAAGCTAAAGTTTCTTTCATGTTGTGTGCCATCTGCTTGTGCAAGCAAAAGGTAGAGTGCACAAATATTGTATGTTAAAAAAATTTACAATGTTTTTTCAACTGTTAAAATTTTTTGCCATGAATATTAAAATGTTTCAAAATTGAATATGTACTATATCTGGTTTGTTTAAATTCGAGCATTTCTTCTAAAAAACAACAAAATATAAAAATCGGCATAACTCTTGTTGAAATTGGACATGTAATTTGTTACGACCAGAAATATGAGAAATTCTACTACAATCTTCACAAATAATTTTAATACCAGCCGAAATCAACTCAACTATCAGTAGTATTTCAGCATTAGTGCAAATTAAGGGCCTATTTACACAAATGCTTAACTATCAAATGTAGTGAATCAACTCAACTGAACAACATTTTATAGGGGATTTATGATATACTTTTCTTATATTCATACTATTTTCTCAACAAAAAAGTACCTTAAAACTAATTTCCATGTATGGTAATAATGACAGTGAAATGTCTTAGGCTTACTGTATGGACATTAGCTAATGATATCAGGTCCGACGAATGAGTCATTCTAAATTCTAATGGGATGATACAACATGGACACTAGTGACAAATATTAAATGGACTTGCATCAGATATTCACACAAGTGTACATAACCGAAGGCATCACAATTCACACATGCAAAATGTAGAGGCATCAAGTTCTTCGACAGAAGGTTTTTGTTGAGAGTTAAGGTTGGGGTGATCCAAAACCATGGCCATGAATGGTAATAATGACAGAAGGTTTTCGTTGAGAGTTAAGGTTGATGTTTTCAAGATCCTAGTAGATCTATGGGCAATATGGTGGACAAGAAGGAAGGTGATTCACAAAAATGAATTCCAAAGTCCGCTGGCCACATTCAGTTTTACTAAAAGAATAGCTAATTTGGGGACGTGGATTTTTTTGCTCTGTGGAGCATATGCTCCATAATGAACACTAAAGTCGAAAAAAATAGTAAATAAATTTAAAATACTGATATTTTTTGTAGATGTTCATGTTAGTGTAGCAAATTTGCTTGACGATTTTCATGCGATACAGGATAGTAGTGCTTCGTCGGTGAAAAATACAAAATTAAGTGTAACATTTGGAGGTAACATGGCATTTGACTTTTTTTGGCACATGTCAAAATGGTTACTTTTTACCCTAAAATTTTGCAGGTAGCATTTGGGTGAGACAATAAACACATCAATTTTTTCAGTTTTTGTTGACATTTGTAAAATCCATTTTTGGCACACAGGAGCATGTGCTCCCTAGAGCGAAATTGAATATCCGCTAATTTGGAGATGGTCCCTGCATGGAAGGACTCGCATGTTCCAGCTACAACAAGTCTTAGGATGGGCCAAATTTTCCAACAGATAACTAAGCCAAATCAATCTGGGTCTGGGCTTGTATTTGGGTCCATATTCGCAAAGGAGTCATAAATCTCCTGTCCAGAAAAGGGTTTATCGAGGGTTGAAAGTTTGAGTGAAGGGGTAGAGGTCCGAGAGATTGAACTTCCAAGTAGTGAAGAAGGTGGTGCCAAGGATGGAGGAGAAAAGGCTGGTCATGCAAAAACACTTGCCAAACTTCTCGCCAATTGGATAAAAAATGTTCATTCGGCTACTAGTTCACCCTGATCAAACTGGTTTTCTTTCTGGCTGGACTATATCTAAATAGTTTCTTTACACAATAGATATTCTACATGTTGCGGTAGAACAAAGGCCCCAACTTTTGGAGTTAAATTGGATTTTAGCGAAGCGTTCGATCCAATATGTTGGTCATCTTTTTTTAATCCTATGTTCTCATGGCTTCCCTGACAAATGGATAGCTTGGATCCAATCTCTTTATCTTTCCACCGGAAAAACAACAATCCTTCTTAATGTAGTTCATGGCCCTTGGATCCAATGCCGGAATGGATTCCATCAAAGCGGCCCTCTCTCACCTTTCGTTTTTTATATTCGTCAATGTGCTTCAAAGACTGATCATAAAGGCATGTCAAGATGGCCTCCTCTCTCACCAAATCACTCCTACGTGACACTGCCATGTTCTAAAAATCGCATACTACACATTAATCATTATTAAGGCTGATCTTGATGGCTCAAAAAAATCTACGTATCACTGTGATGACTTCGCCTTAACAATTTACCTCTCGACCAACTTTGAAAACCCTACCTTTGTCCCTCTTAACATCGAACCTAACCAAGCCGATGCCATGGCAGCTGATCTAGGCACCAATATTGCGGCCTCCCCACATAAGTACCTGAGTCTCCCCCTCTCTCCACACAAACTTCCCACTACGTCCTTTCAGCCAGCTATTGATCATTGCAACATATATCGCACCGGCTGGTGCACCCTTTTACTCTCACGTGGCGGACATATCAACCTCCTCTCCATCGTTCTTGGTGGTCTCCCTACCTACTTCATGCTTTGGTTCACACTTTCAAAAGCGTTGTCGAGGAGATAGAAAAATGTAGGCGGATATTCTTCTGGTCAAATGATGATTCATTTGTTGGGGAACGTAGTAATTTCAAAAAAAAATCTACGCACACGCAAGATCATGGTGATGCATAGCAACGAGAGGGGAGAGTGTTGTCCACGTACCTTCGTAGACCGAAAGCGGAAGTGTTATGACAACGCGGTTGATGTAGTCATACGTCTTCACGGCCCGACCGATCAAGCACCGAAACTACGGCACCTCCAAGTTCTAGCACACGTTCAGCTCGATGACGTCCCTCGAATTCCGATCCAGCCGAGTGTCGAGGGAGAGTTCCGTCAGCACGACGGCGTGGTGACGATCTTGATGTTCTACCGTCGCAGGGCTTCGCCTAAGCACCGCTACAATATTATCGAGGAGGACTATGGTGGAGGGGGGCACCGCACACGGCTAAGAGATCAATGATCAATTGTTGTTGTGCCTCGAGGTGCCCCCTTGCCCCCGTATATAAAGAAGCTAGGGGGGGGGGGGCGGCCTAGGAGGGGGTGCGCCAAGTGGAGTCCTACTCCCACCGGGAGTAGGACTCCCTCCTTCCTTGTTGGAGTAGGAGAAGGGGAAAGAGGGGGAGAGGAAGAAGGAAAAGGGGGCTGCGCCCCTTGTCCAATTCGGACCAGAGGGAGGGGGGAGGGGGGGCGCAGGCCTCCTTCCTTTTGGCCTCTCTCCTTTATTCCCGTATGCCCAATAAGGCCCATATACTCCCCGGCGAATTCCCGTAACTCTCTAGTACTCCGAAAAATACCCGAATCACTCGGAACCTTTCCGAAGTCCGAATATAGTCGTCCAATATATCGATCTTTACGTCTGGACCATCTCGAGACTCCTCGTCATGTCCCCGATCTCATCCGGGACTCCGAACTCCTTCGGCACATCAAAACTCATAAACTCATAATATAACTGTCATCGAAACCTTAAGCGTGCGGACCCTACGGGTTCGAGAACAATGTAGACATGACCGAGACACGTCTCGGGTCAATAACCAATAGCGGAACCTGGATGCTCATATTGGCTCCCACATATTCTACGAAGATCTTTATCGGTCAAACCGCATAACAACATACGTTGTTCCCTTTGTCATCGGTATGTTACTTGCCCGAGATTCGATCGTCGGTATCTCAATACCTAGTTCAATCTCGTTACCGGCAAGTCTCTTTACTCCTTCCGTAATACATCATCCCGCAACTAACTCATTAGTTGCAATTCTTGCAAGGCTTATAGTGATGTGCATTACCGAGTGGGCCCAGAGACACCTCTCCGACAATCGGAGTGACAAATCCTAATCTCGAAATACGCCAACCCAACATGTACCTTCGGAGACACCTGTAGAGCTCCCTTATAATCACCCAGTTACGTTGTGACGTTTGGTAGCACACAAAGTGTTCCTCCGGTAAACGGGAGTTGCATAATCTCATAGTCATAGGAACATGTATAAGTCATGAAGAAAGCAGTAGCAACCTACTAAACGATCAAGTGCTAAGGCTAACGGAATGGGTCATGTCAATCACATCATTCTCCTAATGATGTGACCCCGTTAATCAAATGACAACTCTTTTGTCCATGGCTAGGAAACATAACCATCTTTGATAAACGAGCTAGTCAAGTAGAGGCATACTAGTGACACTATGTTTGTCTATGTATTCACACATGTATTATGTTTCCGGTTAATACAATTCTAGCATGAATAATAAACATTTATCATGATATATGGAAATAAATAATAACTTTATTATTGCCTCTAGGGCATATTTCCTTCAGTCTCCCACTTGCACTAGAGTCAATAATCTAGTTCACATCATCATGTGATTCAACACCAATATTCACATCTGTATGTGATTAACACCCATAGTTCACATCGTCATGTGACCAACACCCAAAGGGTTTACTAGAGTCAATAATCTAGTTTACATCGCTATGTGATTAACACCCAAAGAGTACTAAGGTATGATCATGTTTTTCTCATGAGAGAAGTTTAGTCAACGGGACTGTCACATTCAGAGCTGTATGTATTTTGCAAATATTCTATGTCTACAATGCTCTGCACGGAGCTACTCTAGCTTATTGTTCCCGCTTTCAATATGTATCCAGATTGAGACTTAGAGTCATCTAGATTAGTGTAAAAATTTGCACCGATGTAACTTTTACGACGAACTCTTTTATCACCTCCATAATCGAGAAACATCTCCTTAGTCCTCACTAAGGATATTCTTGACCGCTGTCCAGTGATCTACTATTAGATCAAAATTGTATTCCATTGCTAAACTCAGAGCAAGGTATACAATAGGTCTGGTACACAGCATATCATACTTTTATAGAACCTATGACTGAATGCATAGGGAATGACTTTCATTCTCTTTCTATTTTCTGCCGTGGTCGGGATTTGAGTCTTACTCAATTTCATACCTTTGCAACACAGGCAAGAACTCTTTCTTTGACTGTTCCATTTTGAACTACTTCAAAATCTTGTCAAGGTATGTACTCATTGAAAATCTTATCAAGCGTCTTGATCTATCTCAATAGATCTTGATGCTCAATATGTAAGTAGCTTTACTGAGGTCTTTCTTTGAAAAACTCCTTTCAAACACTCCTCTATGCTTTCCAGAAAATTCTACATTATTTCCGATCCAAAATATGTCATTCACATATACTTATCAGAAAGGCTATAGTACTCCCACTCACTTTCTTGTAAATACAGGCCTTTCCAAAAGTCTATATAAAACCATATGCTTTGATCAACTCATCAAAGCGTATATTCCAACTCCGAGATGCTTGCACCAGTCCATAGATGGATCGCTGGAGCTTGCACAATTTGTTAGCACTTTTAGGATTGACAAAACCTTATGGTTGTATCATATACAACACTTCTTTAAAAAATATCCATTTAAGGAATGCAGTTTTGACATCCATTTGCCAGATTTCATAAAATGTGGCAATTGCTAACATGATTCAGACAGACTTAAGCACCGTTACGAGTGAGAAAATCTCATCATATTCAACACCTTGAACTTGTCGAAAACCTTTCGCAACAAGTTGAGTTTAGTAGATAGTAACACTACTATCAGTGTCCGTCTTCCTCTTGAAGATCCATTTATTTAACATGACTTGTTGATCATCGAGCAAGTCAATCAAAGTCCATACTTTGTTCTCATACATGGATCATATCTCAGATTTTATGGCCTCAAGCCATTTCACGGAATCTGGGCTCATCATCGCTTCCTCATAGTTCGTAGGTTCATCATGATCTAGTAACATGACTTCCAGAACATGATTGCCGTATCACTCTGGTGCGGATCTTACTCTGGAAGACCTACGAGGTTTGGTAGCAACTTGATCTGAAGTTTCATGATCATCATCATTAACTTCCTCCCTAATTGGTGTAGGAATCACTGGAACTGATTTCTGTGATGAACTACTTTCCAATAAGGGAGAAGGTACAATTACCTCATCAAGTTCTACTTTCCTCCCACTCACTTCTTTCGAGAGAAACTTCTTCTCTAGAAAGGATCCATCTTAGCAACGAATAACTTGCATTTCGCATCTGTGATAGAAGGTGTACCCAATAGTTACCTTTGGGTATTCTATGAAGACGCACTTCTCCGATTTGGGTTTGAGCTTATCAAGTTGAAAGTTTTTCACATAAGCATCGCAACCCCAAAATTTAAGAAATGACAACTTTGGTTTCTTGCCAAACCACAGTTCATAAGGCGTCGTCTCAACGGATTTTGATGGTGCCCTTTTTAAAGTGAATGCAACTGTCTCTAATGCATAACCCCAAAACGATAGTGGTAAATCGGTAAGATACATCATAGATCGCACCATATCCAATAAAGTGCGGTTATGACGTTCGGACACACCATTACGCTGTGGTGTTCCATGTGGCGTGAGCTGTGAAACTATTCCACATTGTTTTATATGAAGGCCAAACTCATAACTCAAATATTCTCCTCCACGATCAGATCGTAGAAACTTTATTTTCTTGTTACGATGATTCTCCACTTCACTCTGAAATTCTTTGAACTTTTCAAATGTTTCAGACTTGTGTTTCATTAAGTAGATATACCCATATCTGCTCAAATCATCTGTGAAAGTCAGAAAATAATGATACTCGCCACGAGCATCAACACTCATTGGATCACATACATCGGTATGTATTATTTGCAATAAATCAGTAGCTCGTTCCATTGTTCCAAAGAACAGAGTTTTAGCCATCTTGCCCAAAAGGCACGGTTCGCAAGCATCAAATGATTCATAATCAAGTGATTCCAAAAACCCATCAGCATGGAGTTTCTTCATGCGCTTTACACCGATATGACCCAAACGGCAGTGCCACAAATAAGTTGCACTATCATTATCAACTTTGCATCTTTTGGCTTCAATATTATGAATATGTGTATCACTACGATCGAGATCCAACAAACTATTTTCATTGGGTGTATGACCATTGAAGGTTTTATTCATGTAAATAGCACAACAATTATTCTCTGACTTTAAATGAATAATCGTATTGCAATAAAGATGATCAAATCAAATTCATGCTCAACGCAAACGCCAAATAACATTTATTTAGGTTTAACACTAATCCCGAAAGTATAGGGAGTGTGCGATGATGATCATATTAATCTTGGAACCACTTCCAACACACATCGTCACTTCACCCTCAACTAGTCTCTGTTTATTCGGTAACTCCTGTTTCGAGTTACTATTTTTTAGCAACCGAACAAGTATCAAATACTCAAGGGCTACTATAAACACTAGTAAGGTACACATCAATAACCTGTATATCAAATGTACCTTTGTTCACTTTGCTATCCTTCTTATCCACCAAATATTCGGGGCATTTCCGTTTCCAGTGACCATTTCCTTTGCAGTGTAAGCACTCAATTTCAGGCTTTGGTCCAGTTTTGGGCTTCTTCACGGGAGTGACAACTTGCTTGTCATTCTACTTGAAGTTCCCTTTCTTTCCCTTTGCCCTTTTTCTTGAAACTAGTGGTCTTGTCAATCATCAACACTTGATGCTCTTTCTTGATTTCTACATTCATCGATTTCAGCATCACGAAGAGCTCGGGAATCGTTTTCGTCATCCCTTGCATTTATAGTTCATCACAAAGTTCCAGTAACTTGGTGATGGTGACTAGAGAACTCTGTCAATCACTATCTTATCTAGAAATTAACTCCCACTTGATTCAAGCGATTGTAGTACTCAGACAATCTAAGTGCTTGCTCACTAGTTGCGCAATTCTCCTCCATCTTTTAGGCGAAGTATTTGTCAGAGGTCTCATACCTCTTGACACGGGCATGAGTCCGAAATATCAATTTCATCTCATGGAACATCTCATATGTTCCGTGATGTTTCAAAAATGTTTTTGTATTACCGGTTCTAAGCCATAAAGCATGGTGCACAAAACTATCAAGCAGTCATCATATTGAGCTAGCCAAACGTTCATAACGTCTGCATCTACTCCTGCAATAGGTCTGTCACCTAGCGGTGCATCAAGGACATAATTCTTCTGTGCAGCAATGAGGATAAACCTCAGATCACGGACCAAGTCCGCATCATTGCTACTAACATTTTCAACTTAGTTTTCTCTAGGAACATATCAAAATAAACATATGAAAGCAACAATGCGAGCTATTGATCTATAACATAATTTGCAAAATACTACCAGGACTAAGTTCATGATAAATTTAAGTTCAATTAATCATATTACTTAAGAACTCCCACTTAGACAGACATCTCTCTAGTCATCTAAGTGATCACGTGATCCAAATCAACTAAACCATGTCCGATCATCACGTGAGATGGAGTAGTTTCAATGGTGAACATCACTATGTTGATCATATCTACTATATGATTCACATTCGACCTTTCGGTCTCCGTGTTCCGAGGCCATTATATGCTAGGCTCGTCAAGTTTAACCTGAGTATTCCGCGTGTGCAACTGTTTTGCACCCGTTGTATTTGAACGTAGAGCCTATCACACCCGATCATCACGTGGTGTCTCAGCACGAACTTTCGCAACGGTGCATACTCAGGGAGAACACTTCTTGATAATCAGTGAGAGATCATCTTAAAATGCTACCGCCGAACTAAGCAAAATAAGATGTATAACAGATAAACATCATATGCAATCAAAATATGTGACATGATATGGCCATGATCATCTTGCGCCTTTGATCTCCATCTCCAAAGTACTGTCATGATCTCTATCGTCACAGGCACGACACCATGATCTTCATCATCTTGATTTATATCAATGTGTCGTCACATGGTCGTCTCACCAACTATTGCTCTTGCAACTATTGCTATCGCATAGCGATAAAGTAAAGCAATTATTTGGCACTTGCATCTTATGCAACAAAGAGACAACCATAGGGCTTCTGCCAGTTGCCGATAACTTCAACAAAACATGATCATCTCATACAACAACTTATATCTCATCACGTCTTGACCATATCACATCACAACATGCCCTACAAAAACAAGTTAGACGTCCTCTACTTTGTTGTTGCAAATTTTACGTCGCTGCTATGGGCTGAGCAAGAACCGTTCTTACCTACGCATCAAAACCACAACGATAGTTCATCAAGTTAGTGCTGTTTTAACCTTCTCAAGGACCGGGCGTAGGCACACTCGGTTCAACTAAAGTTGGAGAAACTGACACCCGCCAGCCACCTGTGTGCAAAGCACTTCGGTAGAACCAGTCTCGCGTAAGCGTACGCGTAATGTCTGTCCGGGGCGCTTCATCCAACAATACTGCCGAACCAAAGTATGACATGCTGGTAAGCAGTACGACTTGTATCGCCCACAACTCACTTGTGTTCTACTCGTGCATATAACATCAACGCATAAAACCTAGGCTTTGGTACCACTGTTGGGGAACGTAGTAATTTCAAAAAAAATCAACGCACACGCAAGATCATGGTGATGCATAGCAACGAGAGGGGAGAGTGTTGTCCACGTACCCTCGTAGACCGAAAGCGGAAGCGTTATGACAACGCGGTTCATGTAGTCGTACGTCTTCACGGCCCGACCGATCAAGCACCGAAACTACGGCACCTCCGAGTTATAGCACACGTTCAGCTCGATGACGTCCCTCGAACTCCAATCCAGCCGAATGTCGAGGGAGAGTTCCGTCAGCACGACGGCGTGGTGACGATCTTGATGTTCTACCATCGCAGATCTTCGCCTAAGCACCGCTACAATATTATCGAGGAGGACTATGGTGGGCGGGGCCACCGCACACGGCTAAGAGATCAATGATCAATTGTTGTTGTGCCTCGAGGTGCCCCCTGCCCCCGTATATAAAGGAGCAAGGGGGAGGGGGCGGCCGGCCTAGGAGGGGGCGCGCCAAGGGGAGTCCTACTCCCACCGGGAGTAGGACTCCCTCCTTCCTTGTTGGAGTAGGAGAAGGGGAAAGAGGGGGAGAGGAAGAAGGAAAAGAGGGCTGCGCCCCTTGTCCAATTCGGACCAGAGGGGGGGCGCAGGCCTCCTTCCTTTTGGCCTCTCTCCTCTATTCCCGTATGGCCCAATAAGGCCCATATACTCCCCGGCGAATTCCTGTAACTCTTCGGTACTCCGAAAAATACCCGAATCACTCGGAACCTTTCCGAAGTCCGAATATAGTCGTCCAATATATCGATCTTTACGTCTCGACCATTTCGAGACTCCTCGTCATGTCCCTGATCTCATCTGGCACTCCGAACTCCTTCGGTACATCAAAACTTATAAACTCATAATATAACTGTCATTGAAACCTTAAGCGTGCGGACCCTACGGGTTCGAGAACAATGTAGACATGACCGAGACACGTCTCCGGTCAATAACCAATAGCGGAACCTGGATGCTCATATTGGCTCCCACATATTCTACGAAGATCTTTATCGGTCAAACCGCATAACAAAATACGTTGTTCCCTTTGTCATCGGTATGTTACTTGCCCGAGATTCGATCATCGGTATCTCAATACCTAGTTCAATCTCGTTATCACAAGTCTCTTTACTCGTTCCATAATACATCATCCCGCAACTAACTCATTAGTTGCAATGCTTGCAAGGCTTATAGTGATGTGCATTACCGAGTGGGCCCAGAGATACCTCTCTGACAATCGGAGTGACAAATCCTAATCTCGAAATACGCCAACCCAACATGTACCTTTGGAGACACCTGTAGAACTCCTTTATAATCACCCAGTTACGTTGTGATGTTTGGTAGCACACAGAGTGTTCCTCCGGTAAATGGGAGTTGCATAATCTCATAGTCATAGGAACATGTATAAGTCATGAAGAAAGCAGTAGCAACCTACTAAACGATCAAGTGCTAAGGCTAACGGAATGGGTCAAGTCAATCACATCATTCTCCTAATGATGTGATCCCGTTAATCAAATGACAACTCTTTTTTCCATGGCTAGGAAACATAACCATCTTTGATAAATGAGCTAGTCAAGTAGAGGCATACTAGTGACACTATGTTTGTCTATGTATTCACACATGTATTATGTTTCCGGTTAATACAATTATATCATGAATAATAAACATTTATCATGATATAAGGAAATATTGCCTTCATCATTCTCGGGGGGAAATGGCTGGTAGCGTAGGACCGTGTCTGCATGCCTAAAGAAGCTGGTGGCCTTGAAGTTCAAAATTACAAGCACATTTTTTTTACCTTATGTTGAACTTTTCTTTCGAATTCCCACATTCCTAAAATATGCCATGAAGGATTTGATTCTTAACCACTCTCCACTTCACATTGGTCTAGGTAAAAATGCTTCCTTCCTTGGCAAGGCAAGTTTCAAACACCAAAGGCTCTTATAGAAAGTTCCCAAGTGTCAACTAGAGATGCTTTATCAACTTTCTTCTGGCTAGACACATGGGTTCTTCCTAAGCCCCTTCGCATTGCTTACGCTACCTTGTTCACCCACCATACTAAACCCACCCCTCTCGTAAGTATTATATTGATGGATGGGATTGATCTAGGCATGCATAGTCGACTAGCCTTAACTTCTTTCAATGAACTTGCTTCCTTGAGACTCTTATTGCAGGGTGTGCCACTGGTTGATGCTATGCATACTCGCACACTCCTAAATGAAGTGGCTTCCACTAGCAAAGGAGCTTATGAGGCCCTGGGATCTCAGCTTTCAAACCCAAACCTGTCATTCATTTGGTAATCACGTGTGCCAAGAAGGGTTCAAATGTTTATGTATTTATTCTACCTCAAGTGGCTAAACACCTGGGCAAATCTACACCACAAAAAGTTGCTCAATTCAGCCATCTACAATGTTTAAACATTGGCTATCGAGGACAAGGCTCATTTGTTCTTCACTTTCCCCGCAACAAGGAGAATCTGGTCTACTCTTGGTGTACCCAATTTTCTCACTGATCAGCGACATATGGTCTAGTCCATTGCCCAATGGACTCAATATGATGTTTCGGACTTCTACTTTTTCAAAGGCGTTTGGAAACTTTGCGATTCAAGAAACTCCAAGGTGTTTAGAGATGTTGATCTCCCCCCTAATGTTCTAATCCCCAATATGATCTTTGACCTCACCGTCTGGTCTCATAGCCTAAGGCAAGCAAACCTAATGTAGCATGCTGGCCTGTGGTGTGATTTCTTATCTTTTCGCATGTCTTGACTCTTGTAAAATAATTGTAATATATTCGGTTCTCCCCCACCCCCTCCCGTGCAACCCCCCCCCCCCCCCCCCAAAAAAATTTGGGAATGTTTGAATCAACGTGGATGGAAGATAAATGAGGTAGATATTAGAGCAGTGTGCCTGTTGGAGAACGCAGTAATTTCAAAAAATTTCCTACGCACACGCAAGATCATGGTGATGGCATAGCAACGAGAGGGGAGAGAGTTCATCCACGTACCCTCGTAGACCGTAAGCGGAAGCGTTATGACAACACGGTTGATGTAGTCGTACGTATTCACGATCCGACCGATCCAAGCACCGAACGTACGGCACCTCCGAGTTCAGCACACGTTCAGCTCGATGACGATCCCCGGGCTCCGATCCAGCAAAACTTCGGGGATGAGTTCCGTCAGCACGACGGTGTGGTGACGATGATGATGTTCTACCGGCGCAGGGCCTCGCCTAAACTCCACGACGATATGACCGAGGTGGAATATGGTGGAGGGGGGCACCGCACACGGCTAAGGAACGATCCGTAGATCAACTTGTGTGTCTTTGGGGTGCCCCCTGCCCCCGTATATAAAGAAGGGAGGGGGGAGGCCGGCCGGCCCTTGTTGGGCGCGCCAGGAGGAGGAGTCCTCCTCCTAGTAGGAGTAGGACTCCTCCTTTCCTACTCCTACTAGGAGGGGAAGGAAGGGGGAGAGGAGGGGAAGGAAAGAGGGGTGCGCCGCCCCCCCCTCCTAGTCCAATTCGGACCAGAGGGAGAGGGGGCGCGCGGCCCTTCCTGGCCGCCCCTCTCTCTTTCCACTAAGGCCCATGTGGCCCATTAACTCTCCGGGGGGGAGGGGGTTCCGGTAACCCTCCGGCACTCCTATTTTCTCCGAAATCACCCGGAACACTTCCGGTGTCCGAATATAGTCGTCCAATATATCAATCTTTATGTCTCGACCATTTCGAGACTCCTCGTCATGTCCGTGATCACAACCGGGACTCCGAACAAACTTCCGTACATCAAAACTTGTAAACTCATAATAAAACTGTCATCGAAACGTTAAGCGTGCGGACCCTACGGGTTCGAGAACTATGTAGACATGACCTAGAACTATTCTCGGTCAATAACCAACAGCGGAACATGGATGCCCATATTGGTTCCTACATATTCTACGAAGATCTTTATCGGTCAAACCGCATAACAACATACGTTGTTCCCTTTGTCATCGGTATGTTACTTGCCCGAGATTTGATCGTCGGTATCCAATACCTAGTTCAATCTCGTTACCGGCAAGTCTCTTTACTCGTTCCGTAATGCATCATTCCGTAACCAAGTCATTTGGTCACATTGCTTGCAAGGCTTAGGTGATGAGTATTACCGAGAGGGCCCAGAGATACCTCTCCGACAATCGGAGTGACAAAACCTAATCTCGAATTATGCCAACCCAACATGCACCTTCGGAAACACCTGTAGAGCACCTTTATAATCACGCTGTTACGTTGTGACGTTTGGTAGCACACAAAGTGTTCTTCCGGTAAACGTGAGTTGCACAATCTCATAGTTGCAGGAACTTTGTATAAGTCATGAAGAAAGCAATAGCAACATACTAAACGATCAAGTGCTAGGCTAACGGAATGGGTCATGTCAATCACATCATTCTCCTAATGATGTGATTCCATTAATCAAATGACAACACATGTCTATGGTTAGGAAACATAACCATCTTTGATTAATGAGCTAGTCAAGTAGAGGCATACTAGTGACTATATGTTTGTCTATGTATTCGCACATGTATTATGTTTCCGGTTAATACAATTCTAGCATGAATAATAAACATTTATCATGATATAAGGAAATAAATAGTAACTATTATTGCCTCTAGGGCATATTTCCTTCAGTACCATCGTGCAATGAGGAGTTTTCACTTGCCTGACACCTGCAATTTCGTAAGGTACACATCTCGACTTACTGTGAGGAGGTGGTGTTGGCCATACCGTGTCCTTCTTAAGGAGCTTCAAGAGAAACGATCTCGCCCATACCAATATAGTGAACAATGTTTAATACATGTTTCAGCATTTCTCAAAAATGTTATATGCAAACATTTTGTTAATTGTTGGAATTTTTTTATAAATGGCACAAACCATTTTTTTTATATGTTATGCACATTTTTCTAAAATTAAGTGAACAAATTTTTAAATTTCTGAATATATATTTTAAATGTATTTAACATATTTTTAAATTGGTGTACATTTTTAATAATATGAATAATTTTTTGAATGTTCCAAATATTTTTTTATAAATTACCATAACACATTTTTCTTTTCATGAATATTTTTTAAAGGTGTTGAATATTTTAAAACTTGTGAATATTTTTTAATACATGATGAACATCTTTAAAATATGATGAAGATTTTCAAAATACATGGTTAATAATTTTTTAATAATACATGAATATTTTATAAATAATGTTAACTTATTTTAATTACACTGCGAACGTTTCGAACGGATGGTAAAGTCTTTTTAAATGCAGTTTTTAGATAATATAGGAACTTCTAAAATTTTACTAATCTATTTGTTAGAACATTTCAAAAGGAATGAAAAAAAAGGAAGAGGAAAAAGAAAAGAAAACAACACCTAAGGTTCGTGCTTACGCGTGTAGTGTGTGATAGGTCACATAGGTGTATGTGCTTATTGGCTTGACCCATTTAAGGAGGCACGTAAGGTGATGGCGCATTCGATCTTGTTACAGGCGAGACATAGACGCACCGTATCTATGTCGGTTGGAAGCCCTAGCCTGTCGTGAAGGGCTTACCCTAGAAGAGGATCTATATGACCACAATATTGTGACAGCCTCTAACTGCAAAACCGTGGTTGATGACATCAAGCACGGTACAAGGGAAAGCTATGGTGCCATCATCAGAAAAATCCGAAGTCGCTCTTGAGCTTTGCAATTTTGTTCATGACCATAGAAACGTCAATTTCGAGGTTCATATGTGACCTTGCAAAGCACGCCTCTACTCTAAGGGTAGGCTGTTGTGTCTGGTTGGGTCTCCCCTATGATCCAATTATTGTACATATAAACATTATATCTTCTACATAAAGCGTGTTTTGCCTAAAAAAACTATGGCTGACAGATGCTTACTCAAAGCAGTCTAAGCAATTAACCTACAATATGAACAACTCAATGTGTCACTATAAGATTGGTTGTGTGAAGAGTAGTCCTCGAGGATGCATGGGCGGTGACGAACTCTGTTTCAGAAATTAAGATGGATTAAACAGAGTCCATGTTATCAAGGTCAAACTAAAGGTTGAATATGAACGCAACAATGAGTACACATATAGTAGAAACTGGTAAAGTAATGTTAAGAAATAAGAGAGAATAAAAGCATATACTTAATGCAGCTTTTGTTTGCTCTCTCATCACTTTTGGATATAGTAGTACAAGAGTCTTAACTCCAGCGTCAAACAGATTTCAAAATATATTTTCTAAAATAGCATGTCTATATTAATAATTATAAACTCAAAGCGTACAATCTGGTGCATAAGCATGAAGATATGATCGGCTTATGCTATTGTGATATGAAGTGCATTTACTTCTTACCTACTGTAGTCATCAACAATTTAATTAATATTATCAGGCAAGTTTCTCTATATATGTGTATTGTTCCTAACCACCTGCAACTTTATATACACTTGTAGCTAGTTTAACCACAGAATGCTTGATCTAGCTGATGTAATGGATGAAACTCATCTTGATGAGATATTTTGGATTGTTGGGGAATAAGAGGCACCGGGATAGATTTTGTGAGAGTGGTAATCTATTTATCAGTAGTTTGTTGTTGGGGAACAACAAGAGTTGGATGAAGACGCATGGAGAGCTTCAACGCGTCAGGGAAAGTAGGGGCCGTAGAATTGGAAGAGATTATTTTGTGGGGGCTTTTGTGCAAATTATGGACTACGTGGCGGTAGTGAAAGACTCACATAGGCCAGTCAGCGTGGATCCAGGGTCAATAGGTTCTCCGATGAACCACTTACAAAAGATTGGAGACTGCGATGTGTATTTTCAAAGAATTGAAACTCAGTTGACATTCTGGTAAAAACAATTAGGACCACAAATGCTTTTATCTCGATGGCTATCGGAGCAGTGTGTCCTGATTATGTGGGAAAAATATCTAGGAGCATATGCTGTTGTTTATCGTGGGATGAGGGAACCGGCAGTGCTTGAAGCGGCGGCGGCGTGCAATGAGAGGTTGTCACTAGCCTCACACCTGCATCTTCGGAAGGTACACATCTCGGCTGATTGTCAGCTGGTGGTGTGTACAACTTCTTCCTTAAGGAGTTTTAAGAGAAACGACCTCAGTTTCATGTGGTGCTAGTTCACCACGAGCGTCGGGTCAGCGAAGCTCATAGTGTGGCAAAGGCAGCGTCTGTGCTGCCTGTAGGTGCAGGGACATAGTATATATATATATATGGTTACTGGAACTCCCGGACAGTGTATTCTTTTATTTTCTTTTTGCGAATACCGGACATTGTATCTTTGACGTTGATGTATAATTAATAAAGCCCGCGCTTACCTTAAAAAAGATGATGACACTACTAAACGACCATATAATATACCCCAAGTTTTTTGGTGGTGGTGGTGGTGGGGGGGGGGGGGGGGGGGGGGGGGTAAGGGTAATATTGCCCAAGTTTTGTCAACTGTAGTAATACACTAACTGATTTGATTGGCAAGTATATAATCATGTTACTGACAACGATCGTAGCGCCATATGAAATTCATGCGTTTGTGTATATGTCAAATCGAACATTTCTGCTGAGGGAACAAATTAGTGCTGCAAACCGTGTACTATACACGTGCTTCGTGGTCAGCTAGACCTTGGGACGATACGTGCCCTTCTCTCAAGGAAAAAGAAGGAATTATATACGGCAGAACAACGAGCATACAAGTAGTTTTTGTTTCGTTCCAGATGAGAAAAGCTAGCACAGTATACGGCTGAATTCATTGAATATTCGTGAATGGAACACACCAAGGATATAGTACATGTTCTTACGGGAAAGGTGAAATCTTAATGTGTACATGATTTTGACCATCTGGATCAGGATCAAACGACTAAGTAAGACCAATGTATGCATGTGGTCTGACGAGCGAGCTATATATACATCTAGCTTTTCTGCTGATATATAGATGCGCAGATGCATTGACATTGGAGCCTGTACGCCAGCCGGGTCAGGTATCAACCAGCACCATGAAAAGTATGTGTAGATCCCCTCTGGGATCTGGATGATTAATGAGATGGAGCCATGCAAGTGCTTGAATGATACTTGTACATACATATCTGCCGGCCTGCTGCAGCGCCGTGCAAACTACGTACAAGCAAAACAAGAAGCGACGATCGATTCAAAAAACAAAGAGAAAAAGGTCAATACATAGTCAGCTGAACAGTTGCTGCACTCGATGAGGGTTGCATATGAACTTAGACATTTAAGGTCTTAAGGAGGCTTAGATTGATTAGTATACAGTTTGTTGTTTACACGCTGGGAACCAAATCTACTTTACATATGCTTACCATGCATTCACAAGGACACATATTATGTCAAGCGTACGTACAAAAGTACTGTGTAGATCTTGGAGTACTCCCTACCATTATCGCTAGCTGCTTGTACATAGCATCACATGCATCATGCGGTTAACTTCTAAGAATCTAAAGCAGAGAGGGGGGGGGGGGGGGGGGGGGGGGGGATGGGGAGAGAGAGAGGGAGAGGGGAAGAGAGAGAGACGGTCATGCTTGGCTCCTCGCACGCCATCCGCGGTAGAGCCAACGCAAGGTTTGGAGAGTTGGCAGCTACGCGAGTGGCATACAGGGAGCCAGGCATATCCCATTGTTTTCACCTCTTCCTTCCTGCCGAGCCTTCACCTACCTCCCCATCCAGAAGCTGCATTGCACGGCGTCAGTCATCCCCGCACTCACAAACGAGGCCCCCCTCTCAATGCCGACCTCAGGACACTCTACATTGTGCGTGTGGATGGATGGCGCTACTCATGGAGAGGAGAGAGAGCTAGCTTGGTAATGGTAGGGTGTTGGTGAGCGTGTGGATGGAGGGAGGAGGAAGAAGACCGGAGGGAGCATGGTAGTGGTAGGTGCTTCTAGCTTGATTGTACGCTGTACGCAGCCCCCTATAAATAGCTGGGAGCCGCGGCAGCTCCTCCTCCTCTGCAGACTCAGAGTGCCCTAGCTAGCTAATCCCTCTCATGCACACACACAAACCCTAGCTAGTATTATCTCTCACTCACTCACTCACATGAGAGGGAGATGATGACATGACACAACGCGGGCAAAGAGCTAGCGCACACATGCACGCACATTGCACGCTCCTCCGAGCCTCAGCTTCCAGTCCATCCATATATACACGCACAAGCAGCATGATTACAAGGCGCGGAATAAAGGTGCACGGCGCTACGCACCAAGCGGGCCGAGAGAAAAAAAAACCTAGCTAGACACCGGCCCTAGCTGGCTGGCACAGTGTCAGGTACCCCTTCAACCTCTCTCTCTCTCATCTCTGTCCTCCTGTTAACAGTAGTAATATCTCTCTGGCTGTGCCGGGGTGGCGACATGCACGCCAGGACGTCACAGCAAGGAAATGCATATAGTAGAAGTAGAACAGCACAAGAAATATATGCTCCCTTGGCTGCCTGAGGTCAAGAGAGAGAGGGGCTTTGCGACGGGGTGGCTTTCCCTCTGAGACAGACGGGGGGTTTGGCGCGCAGCGCTTGGCGGGGAGCCGGATTCCCCTGCGGCCTCGCGTGGTGGACCAGGACCAAAGCGGCTCTCCCAGGCAACCGTGCTCTGCCTCTGCCTTTTCAACAACAGTATGTGAGAGAGCGCGCACCCGCACCCAGCCCCTCCCCGTGACCATGCATGCATGCACGACGCCCCTCTCCTTTTACCTTTACGTGCGTCGCCTTGCGACCCAAAGTTGATACGATCCGTCGAATCCATCGACGGGTGGGTGATGGGCGCAACAAGGGATATGTAAATATTCTTCATCGATCCTCGGCTAGCTCGTTTTGGATTCCAACGTTAACATGTACCACTAGCATGTATATATGTGTACTTCACTCGCATCTAGACCTGGGAATGGTTTGGACTCAAAACATCAATTTTGGATCAGTTTTCCTATTGGACTCTTTTGGTTTGGATAAAATGGGCTGAGTTCCTAATGTAAGTTGGTTTGATTTGGATTATTCCTATTACTGGTTTGGTTTGGTTCGGTCTGGTCACAGACCAAACAATCCCAAATTATTTCAACCCATTGACTACGAACCAAATCGGCCACCAAATCGGCCACCAGCTTCTCCTCCTCACGGTTCGCATCGTAATGGCAACGTCCTCTCGTTGCTACTGCTCGGACCACGGACACGGCGGCGTGGCGGAATCAAAACCACCGTCTATGGGCTCAGGTCGTGCACTAGGAATATAAAAAAGGCGGGCTGAGGGCTGTGTGTAGAGCAGGTGCCGGCCTAGAGTATCTACAACCGCACATAACAAATATGACCTCTTAAACGTCTGCGGATAGGGACCGGACACTCCTCTGCATCCGGACATTTCATATTAGATTCTTAAATCCACAAAAGCATGCAAACCATAAAACCTACTCCCTCCGTTCCTAAATATAACTCGTTTTAGAGATTTCATTATGAACTACATACAGAGCAAAATTAGAGAATATACACTCTAAAATACGTCTATATACATAAGTTGTTTCTATTGAAATCTAAAAAACTCATATTTAGGAATGCGGGAAGTACGTATACATAGATGATCTAGTTACTCCTCATCGGAGATGTCGACAATCTTCGTGCCTGGCTCCGACAGCATGGGCAGCAGCTGCAGCTCCGACGCTTCCAACTGCTCTGCTCCGGCCTCCTCCTCCCCTATCTCCGCATCGAGTTCAGCGAAGAGCGCATCGGCCGCCGTCTGCTACTGCAGGAGGAACTGTCAGTAGGCCTCCACATATGCCTCATCCTGGATGGACTCCAGGCTAGCCTGCTGCTCCGCCATCTTCGCGGCTTGCGGACGGTGAACTCCGCCTCTGCCTCCGCCTCCGCCATGTTGAACCCCGGAGCAGGCTGGTCCACCTCTTCCTCTTCTGGATCCGCCACCCCCATCGGCTCCGGCAGCAGCTCTCCCTCCTCCCCCGGCTGCTCCTCCTCCTCCTTCTCTGGCTTCGTCGAGTTCGGAGGCATCCCGACAGCGATGTGGGCGGCGCGCCTTGCCTAGACCGCCTCCTTGATCTGCCTCCGGCGCTCCGGCGTGAGCATAGCGTACGTGCTGATTAGCCGCCGGACCATGGCGATGCCGGAGAGCATGGGATAGCGGGCGAGAGGTGGCGGACGAGCTCGAGTGGCGGCACATAGAAGGAGGAGGTGGATGGGCTAGGGTTGGGGGATGCCGGCCGGCTTAAATAGCCGGATTTGGCCTCGGGCGGTGAGCCGAAGCAGCGCCACCCGACGTTCACACCACGACGACGACAGAGGCATCCTTCGGACCTCCGAGTTCTCGGCCGAGTCTGCGTGAGACCCTATCGTCAGTCCTACGGGGTGGACGCGCCCGGACGCCCCATACTCATATTATGGGCTAGATATGAGGGGTGTCGGTCAGCCTGAGCATTTAAGGCCCGTTTGAGGCGCCCGTTTGGGTCGGAAATTCATGACTGGTCAGTGACCCGCCCGAGCGTATGAGGCGGGTTTGGGATGCCGGGCTATAGATGCTTTTAGAGGCAAGCATCTTGTCGACGTCTGCTTTCTGCTCCGTCTGGATACAGCGGTTGGCCTCCGCCTCCGACAGAAATGAATCGAGGATTTCCTGCTGTTTCGTCTGTAGATCTGCGTCACCCGTGTCTGCCACGTCTTCAGGTTTTTTTTTTTTTGGATCGGTCAGTGACCGGGTCGTCCGCCCAGGCATTTAAGGGTGTTTAAGGCTTCGCGTCACGCATTGGTGAGCATAGTGAATCCATTTGTTGTAGGTATGGTGAATCAGTTGTGAGTGCGTGGCTAGCTTTACAATCCACATGCACGCATGCATGTTTCATTGGTCACAGCGATGGAAATTAGTAGGCATGCGGCAGCAGCTAACTACCCGCCCGACGCCTCTCTTACGGCAGTAATCAGACACTGGACACGCCCATGGTTTGAAACTTCGGGTATAAATTGTATATAGAGAATGGTCTGGATTGGTTTGGATTGAAAATATGTACAGTTTGGATTGGTTTGGATTGCACCCTTTGCTGTTTGGTCTAATCTGGTTTGGTTGTTGGACTTATACACGCATGGATTGGGCTGGGTTTAGTCTGGATTACAAACTATTCCCACTTTACTCGCATCGCATACCTGTCATATATTCGCATGTATAGCTTGCTGGTCAAATATTCGGCCATAACTGTACTTGACTCACACCGCTCTGGCATAGTGGCATGTCTTCCTGGTCAAATATTTGGCCTCTGGTGGTGAGAATAAGTTAAGCTTACTACTTAATTAGCTAGCAAGGACAACATAGTCCAGATGACCTTTCAACTCGCGCTGATACTAGTAAATATATATATTTTTTAACAAACATTTCCTATATATTCATCTTCAATCATAACAGTACACAAACACCGGAAATAATATAAATTACATCCAGATTTATAGACCACGTACCGATGACTACAAACACTGAAACGAGCCGAAGGCGCGCCATCGTCATCGCCTCTCCATCACTGGAGCTGGACAAAAATTGTTATAGTAGACAGTACAGAAGTTGTCGTGCTAAGGTCATATAGGACCTGGACACCAGTACAGCAACCGCCGCCGATGAAGAATAACATAGATCGAAAGAATCCAACCCGAAGACACACGAATGTAGAGACGAACAACAAACGGATCCGAACAAATCCACCAAAGGCAGATCCGCTGGAGACACAACTCCACACGCTCGCCGACGATACTAGATGCACCATCGAAACGGGGGCTAGACGGAGAGAAACTTATTCCATATTCACAGAGCCGCCGACGTCTTACCTTCCAGAGCAGGACAAAAACCCTGACAAAACTCAAAAACACATCTAAAAATAAAGCCCTCCCATCGACAAGGACCGGGATCCACTGCACCCCATGACCCTAAAGCCAACGGAGACGAGGCGGACCGGCAACGGTGCCGGCAGGAGGCAGATAAACCCTAATTTTAAGGGAGGAGGCGGCTACATGAGCCCCGCTGTTCTTCCGTTGTCTCACGGTCGTGAAGCACTCATACCTGTAAATATTACTGTGTGTTCGGAACAAGTGATGGCGTACGTAAATTAACAGTTGGGTCAAATATTTTGTCCAACTGCAACATGAGTCTTGAAACTTGAACCGTACCGTTCGTACCACGTAGCACAGTGATTAGTGGTACAGATTCACGCGACGGAGAGCAACGTCTCGACCGCAAGCGTCCACGGAGAGGGCACGAACGAACGAGAGAACGTAGCTGTCCGGCGCACGCGCGCGCGCGAGACGAGCGCAAGCCGACAGCAAGGGCAACATATGCGCATCACGTGCCGTGACCACCAGACCACACTTTTAGTCATGGCAAATCGAACGTCTTTCAAGCTAATTTAGATTAGCGCGGGGATAATACATTTATTTTGCGGGGCATCCCCAGCGAGGACCCTCAAACCCAGTGGCGTCGCCAGGAAATAAAGACTGGGTATTCATCCAATTTATTTTTTTGCTCTAAATATAGTATATGAACCAAACAACACAACAGTGGCAATATATGAACAAAACAACACTAGCATAACAGCAATAGCAATATTTCAATGTATCAGACCATAACGACATGAATACATAAGTACCTTTTGATTGATAAAGTGATGATATCCTTCTTACAATATAACTCTGTGGTCGCTTTTTTGGAACAGATTGATGACATTTTCATCCTTCACTTGATTGAGCTTCGTCATGTGTATGCACTAGTGCTAGCTGTAGGTTGCTCTCAACCTCAACGAAAAGAGCAGTTGGTGTGGATGTAGAACTTATTTTCCTTGTAAGAGTGCATGCCTGCATCCCCCCCCCCCCCCCCCCCGCCCTCCCTCCCCGCCCTAACCCTAACCGCGCCGCTAGCCGCCCCTCCCCTGCTTCGCCGCCACCGGAGGGGACACCGGCGAAGCCCGCGTGGTCTCCGGGGAAGGTGGCGGCGGGGCGTACTCGCCATTCTCGCGCAGATCTCGCGGCGGCTGGTGGCGATCTCGCGGCGGCCGGTGGCGCGCGGCGGTATTCCGCCGAGGGCTGGCGCCTGCTGCCCGTGAGGCGGCGTCCCTCACGGCGACGGGGCTGCCCTTGAACGGCGCTTGGTGGTGGCCACGTGGCGGCACGCGGGTGGGCCGGATCTGGACTTCCGGTCTGCGTCCTCGTCGTTGCAGCGCCTGCCGTTGCCCTCGGCCATGAGGCGTGGTTCGGGACGGGCCTAGCACCGGTAGTGCTGGCCAGGACACACGCTGGCAGCACCCTACTTCATCTCGCGTCGTCTCGTTGGCCAATGGTGGTGGTCTTCTTCGTCGTCAAAGATGACTGGCCAGAGGCTTGGTGATCGGATCTCGAGATCCATCATCTAGTCCCGGCTGCGAGTTGCGGAGACATGGTTGCCGGTGAAAATCGAGCCGTTGGCAGGCGATGGTGACGTTCTACGCCGTTACCTTGATGGAGGCATTGTCATGTAACTACTGTCGACCCACTCGTGCTGCTCTGGGGGAAACCCTAGGATCTGGTGTTCCAGATCGGACGATGGCGGCACTGCGGTGTCGTTTCTCTCTTGGGAGCATTTTGTGGAACAGCGCTGGAAGTCAGAGGCAGGAGGTGGAGCAGCTTCGTCTTGCACGGAGTTTCAGTGGAGATGTCAAGTCATGCGTGACCAACAGGTGCTACGCTTTGTCATGCCTGGTCAGCAGGTGCTACGCATGACAGATCTTCCTAAGACTTCAAGCTGTGTCGGCTGGTGGTACTTGGCAGCATGGTGCTGAGGTGTATCAGTGGCGACCGCGACGTGCACAGCTGTTTGCGCGCATGGAGGAGGTGTCGTTGGGCGCCGTGGTGGCGTCGACAATAGCTAGACCGACCAAGGTTGATGCATCAGTACAGTTCTGAAGATGGAGCAGTGGCAGTTGGCGGCGGCGGCCTCTGAGAGCATGCTGGACCGGTGAGATCCATGCCCGGCAGGCGTCCTGGATGGGTCCTCAGGTCTTAGATGTTAGGTTTGCTGCGATGTTTGTTTGGTATTAGGCCCATGCTATCTGCGTCCCTTTATCAACTGGATAGGTGTAGCGACAGCTTGTTGCTTAGACGGCGGCTTTAGTCTTACTGTGGTATTACTTTGTAAGGTCTTGTGAGAATAATTAATAAAGTGGCCGTATGCATCGCCCAGATGCAGAGACCGGGGGCCATCCTCCTTTTCTAAAAAAATAACTTATTTTCCTTGCCTTTGAAGATTTTTCCCATAATTCAAACAAGCTAACATCCTTCTTCTTCATCTACATCACAATCACATGAACAAATTAGAAATTAGTAGCAGTGGCATTATGGCATCAAATCCATCACATAAACATCCTTCTTCTTCAAACTTCAATGTCCATTTAGTTCAATTTCAGTTTACACACAAATCTTCAGATTTCTAACAAAATACACAGTGCAAAAAGGCAAAAAAATACCTTGGAGCTGGTCAGCTGGAGGAGACGGTCAGCCATGGAGGGAGTCGAGTCAGCAGGGGCCACTGGAGGCCGGAGGCCGGATCTCGGAGGTGGACTGGCGCCTTGCGGAGGAGACGACCGGACAGCGTACGCGGGATCGGGACCGGCCGCTGGCGGGACGCCTTGACCGGAGGCGGACCAGATGCAGTTCGCGGAGGGGAGGTGCGGAGCCGGAGGCCGAGGCCCGAGGGGAGGGAAGGAGTCAAGGAGAGGGCCGGTCAGACCTGGAATTGCCGCCGCCCACCGCTGCTAGGATTGGTATTGGGAATCGGTCGGAGGAGCCGAGGAGGGAGACTGGGAAGTGGGAACTGCTGGGGCTGGGAGAGGATGAGAGCACTCGCCTGCTTGGCTCCTCGCCCGCGCGAGTCGTGCGACCAACCGGACACCGCTCGGTCGTCTGTCTGGTTCGCTGCATGGCTCGCTTTTTCCTCAGTTTGGACTGGGCCAATATAACATATGTACATTGAAAAAAATTTGGGCCTAAATATTGGGTATTCCAGGGAATACCCAGTAAGACCCCCAGCGCCGTCGCTGCTCAAACCGCCCGCATATGTTTGGTCTGGATGTGTTCTGTAATCCAATGTGATCCTGTATCGGTACGCTCGGCAGACCAGACGCACTTTTTCCCACGAATAGGAGACAAAGTGTGTGTGGGTTGGGGAGGAGGAGCTTTTCGGGCGTCCGGACTGCTAGCATGCCCACTCCTGACTACCTTGGCCCACCCAAAACCATCCTCCTTCGCCTGCATGCGTTCCCACCTGACGTTAGTTGTCCACATTCATGCCATTGTAGAGCGGCCGCTCTGCAATGACGCCGGCCCAGAGCGGAAGCGACCTCTCACTGGCCCAGAGAGCCGCCCACGCTGCGTCTCTGGAGTCCGCGCATGATCAATGCCGAAGCGACGTTTGTTGTACGCGACAGGACGGATATCTACCATGCACATTCAATGCCCGTCCATCCGTATGCCGCAATTAAGCATGCTTGCAGGCTGATGAACCAACTCAGGCGTCGCATTGATGCACCCGGACGCTTGGCTTCACAGGAATTCTGTATTTAAAGGTGGCCACACCTGGCTAACTTCACACCTGAACACATCCTCCTTCTTTGCTCCACATCCGCTATGACTGCGAGCGGGAACACTCTATGGGATAGTATGTCGCCGGTATGAATCACAAGGCGGCCGCCCTTGTAGCCGCCTGGTAGTCCCGTCATGCCAGGCTGATCGAGCAGGGAAAGCCGCCCAGCTTGCCCATGGTCTCCGACGACAACCCCACGGGCTCCGATGATGACACAGTGCCGGACCCCGCGCTGGTGCATGTCGGCCTGACCATGGAGCAGGCGCAGGCACACTACGACAGGGGAAGGAGCAGTCTGCATCAGCTCCTATGTTGGTGTTCTGGTAGGCACAGGAGAAACATAGGTACAACTCGTTCCTCCTCGGGCAGCACCGGCTGTGGAGGGCCAAATTTACGGCGAGTGCGCAAGGCAAGCGGTCGTGACTGCCATGGATGTTAAGGTCACTGATTTGAAAACCAGAGTAGAGAGTCCAAAGAAGGAAGTGAACGATCCAAGGGTATACTCGAGCAGTGATGATGAGAAGTGACAATAGCTTGAATCTGGGTTGGTATTTCCCCAAAGAGGAAGGGATGATGAGGACACCGGAAGATCGAACCCATCACAAAGCATCTCTTCCCACTGCAAGAAAAATCAATCTAGTTGGCCTTACTAAACCAAAGATTCGGAGAAGGAATACGAGGCTATAGCAATCATGCATATAAGAGATCAAACAAAACTCAAATAATATTCATAGATAGATCTGATCCTAAACTCACACTTCTCGGATCTCAACAAACACACTGCAAAAAGTCATTACATCAAATAGATCTCCAAGACCATCGAGGAGAACATTGTATTGAGAATTAAAAAGAGAGAAGAAGTCATCTAGCTACTACCTACGGACCCTTAGGTCTATGGTGAACTACTCAAGCATCACCCAAGGAGCACCAATGAGGATGATGAACCCCTCTGTGATCGTGTTCCCCTCCGGGAGAGTGCTGGAATAGGGCTCTAGATTAGATCTCGTGGTTCTAGAACTTGCGGCAGCTGGAATTGTGTTTTGATCACTCCCCTAGGGTTTCTAGAATATCTAGGTATTTATAGAGCTGAGAGGCAGTGGAGGAGACCTCCATGGGCCCCACCACCCATCAGGGCGCGCCAGGGGCCTCTGGCGCGCCCAGGTGTGTGGTCGGCCCCATGGGCCTCCCCTCTGATGCTTCCTTGGCTCCCAAGTTGTCTTCTAGTCGAAAAAATATCCAAAAAATTTCGTGGCATTTGGACTCCGTTTGATATGGATATTCTGCGAAGTAAAAAACAATCAAAAAATAACAACTGGCACTGGGCACTATATCAATAGGTTAGTCCCAAAAAATGATATAAAGTTGCTATAAAATGAATATAAAACATCCAAGAGTGATAATATAACAGCATGGAAGAATAAAAAATTGTAGATATGTTGGAGACGTATCAAGAACCTGGGCATAGGTCTTCCAATGACCACTCAGTTTGAGACGATGTCCAGTGATACGTCACCAACGTATCTATAATTTTTTATTGTTTCATGTATTATACTATCAATCTTGGATGTTTTATATGCTACTTTATATCATTTTTTGGGACTAACCTATTAAACCAGTGCTAGTTCTTGTTTTTTTGCTTGTTTTTAGCTTTCAGATAACAGTAGCAAACGAAGTCCAAACGTGATGAAACTTTATGATGATTTTGTTTGTACCAAAAGTGACCCTAGTGAAGGAAATATGCCCTAGAGGCAATAATAAAGTTATTATTTATTTCCTAATTTCATGATAAATGCTTATTATTCATGCTAGAATTGTATTAACCAGAAACATGATACATGTGTGAATACATAGACAAACTGAGTGTCACTAGTATGCCTCTACTTGACTAGCTCATTAATCAAAGATGGTTATTTTTCCTAGCAATGGACAAAGAGTTGTCATTTGATTAACGGGATCACATCATTAGGAGAATGATGTGATTGACTTGGCCCATTCCGTTAGCTTAGCACTTGATCGTTTAGTATGTTGCTATTGCTTTCTTCATGACTTATACATGTTCCTATGACTATGAGATTATGCAACTCCCGTTTACCGAAGGAACACTTTGTGTGCTACCAAACGTCACAACGTAACTGGGTGATTATAAAGGTGCTCTACAGGTGTCTCCAATGGTACTTGTTGGGTTGGCGTATTTCAAGATTAGGATTTGCCACTCTGATCGTCGGAGAGGTATCTCTGGGCCCACTCAGTAATGCACATCACTATAAGCCTTGCAAGCATTGCAGCTAATGAGTTAGTTGCAGGATGATGTATTACGGAACGAGTAAAGAGACTTGCCGGTAACGAGATTGAACTAGGTATTGAGATACCGACGATCGAATCTCAGGCAAGTAACATACCGATGACAAAGGGAACAACGTATGTTGTTATGTGGTTTTGACCGATAAAGATCTTCGTAGAATATGTGGGAGCCAATATGAGCATCCAGGTTCCGCTATTGATTATTGACCGGAGACATGTCTCGGTCATGTCTACATAGTTCTCGAACCCGTAGGGTCCGCACGCTTAAAGTTCGATGACGGTTATATTATGAGTTTATGTGTTTTGATGTACCGAAGGCAGTTCAGAGTCCCAGCTGAGATCGGGGACATGACGAGGAGTCTCGAAATGGTTGAGACGTAAAGATCAATATATTGGACGACTATATTCGGACTTCGTTCAGGTTCCGAGTGATTCGAGTATTTTTCGGAGTACGGGAGAGTTACGGGAATTCGTAGTGGGCCTTAATGGGCCATACGGAAAAGGAGAGAAAGGCCTCAAAGGGTGGCCGCACCCCTCCCCATGGACTGGTCCGAATTGGACTAGGGAGGGGGCACCCCCTTCCTTCCTTCTCCTTCTCCCTTACCTTTCTCCTACTCCAACTTGGAAGGGGGGGGGGGATCCTATTCCCGGTGGGAGTAGGACTCCCCTAGGGCGCACCCAAGAGAGGGCCAACCCTCCCCCTCCTCCACTCCTTTTTATAAGGGGAGGGGGGCACCCCATGGAGACAGAACAATTGATCCCTTGGATCTCTTAGCCATGTGCGGTGTCCCCCTCCACCATAGTCCACCTCGATAATATCGTAGCGGTGCTTAGGCGAAGCCCTGCGTCGGTAGAACATCATCATCATCACCACGCCGTCATGCTGACGGAACTCTCCCTCAAAGCTCGGCTGGATCGGAGTTCGAGGGACGTCATTGAGCTGAACGTGTGCTGAACTCGGAGGTGCCGTGCATTCGGTACTTGATCGGTCTGATCATGAAGACGTACGACTACATCAACCGTGTTGTGCTAATTCTTGCGCTTTCGGTCTACGATGGTACGTGGACACACTCTCCCCTCTTGTTGCTATGCATCACCATGATCTTGCGTGTGCGTAGGAATTGAAATTACTACGTTCCCCTACAGTGGCATCAGAGACAGGTTTTATGCGTAGATGTTATATGCACGAGTAGAACACAAGTGAGTTGTGGGCGATACAAGTCATACTGCTTACCAGTATGTCATACTTTGGTTCAGCGGTATTGTTGGATGAAGCGGCCCGGACCAACATTACGCGTACGCTTAGCGAGACTGGTTCTACCAACGTGCTTTGCACATAGGTGGCTGGCGGGTGTCAGTTTCTCCAACTTTAGTTGAACCGAGTGTGGCTACGCCCGGTACTTGAGAAGGTTAAAACTGCACTAACTTGACAAACTATCGTTGTGGTTTTGATGCGTAGGTAAGAACGGTTTTGCTCAGCCCGTAGCAACCACGTAAAACTTGCAACAACAAAGTAGAGGACGTCTAACTTGTTTTTGCAAGGTATGTTGTGATGTGATATGGTCAATACGTGATGCTATATTTTATTGTACGAGATGATCATGTTTTGTTGAAGTTATCGGCAACTGGCAGAAGCCCTATGTTTGTCTCTTTGTTGCATAAGATGCAAGCGCGAAATAATTTCTTTACTTTATCGCTATGCGATAGCAATAGTTGCAAGAGCAATAGTTGGCTAGACGACCATGTGATGACACATTGATATAGATCAAGATGATGGAGATCATGGTGTCATGCCGGTGACGATGGAGATCATGACGATGCTTTAGAGATGGAGATCAAAGGCACAAGATGATGATGGCCATATCATGCCACATATTTTTTGATTGCATGTGATGTTTATCTTTTATGCATCTTATTTTTCTTTGATTGACGGTAGCATTATAAGATGATCTCTCACTAAATTTCAAGATAAAAGTGTTCTCCCTGAGTATGCACCGTTGCCAAATTTCGTCATGCCCAGACAACACGTGATGATCGGGTGTGATAAGCTCTACATCCATCTACAACGGGTGCAAGCCAGTTTTGCACACGCAAAATACTCAGGTTAAACTTGACGAGCCTAGCATATGCAGATATGGCCTCAGAACACTGAGACCGAAAGGTCGAGCATGAATCATATAGTAGATATGATCAACATAGTGATATTCACCATTGAAAACTACTCCATTTCACATGATGATCGGTTATGGTTTAGTTGATTTGGATCACGTGATCACTTAGATGATTAGAGGGATGTCTATCTAAGTGGGAGTTCTTAAGTAATATAATTAATTAAACTTTAATTTATCATGAAGTTAGTCCTAATAGTATTTTGCAAATTATGTTGTAGATCAATAGCTCGCGTTGTTGCTTCCCTATGTTTATTTTTGATATGTTCCTAGAGAAAAACCATGTTGAAAGATGATAGTAGCAATGATGCGGACTGGATCTGTGATCTGAGGTTTATCCTCATTACTGCACAGAAGAATTATGTCCTTAATGCACCGCTAGGTGACAGACCTATTGCAGGAGCAGATGCAGACGTTATGAACGTTTGGCTAGCTCAATATGATGACTACTTGATAGTTTTGTGCACCATGCTTAACGGCTTAGAATCGGGACTTCAAAGACCTTTTGAACGTC
Organism: Triticum timopheevii; assembly: GCA_963921465.1. Classification (NCBI taxonomy): domain Eukaryota; kingdom Viridiplantae; phylum Streptophyta; class Magnoliopsida; order Poales; family Poaceae; genus Triticum; species Triticum timopheevii. The sequence continues at coordinate 541,678,745 of OY997270.1, read as the reverse complement.
ATGGACCATATGAGATGTTCCAGGAGTTGAAGTTAATATTTCAAGCAAATACCCAAGTTGAGAGATATGAAGTCTCCAACAAGTTCTATAGCTAAAAATATGGAGGAGAATTGCTCAATTAGTGAGCATGTGCTCAGATTGTCATGGTACTACAATCGCTTGAATCAAGTGGGAGTTAATCTTCCAGATAAGATAGTGATTGACAGAGTTCTCTAGTCACCATCACCAAGTTAGTAGAACTTCATGGTGAACTATAGTATGCAAGGGATGATGAAAATGATTCTCGAGCTCTTCGTGATGCTGAAATCGACGAAGGTAGAAATCAAGAAAGAGCCTAAAGTGTTGATGATTGACAAGACCACTAGTTTCAAGAAAAGGGCAAAGGGAAAGAAAATGAACTTCATGTAGAATGGCAAGCAAGTTGTCACTCCCGTGAAGAAGCCCAAAGCTGGACCAAAGCCTGAAACTGAGTGCTTCTACTACAAAGGAAATGGTCACTGAAAGTGGAAATGCCCAGAATATTTGGTGGATAAGAAGGATGGCAAAGTGAACAAGGGTATATTTGATATACAGGTTATTGATGTGTACCTTACTAGTGTTTATTGTAGCCCCTGGGTATTTGATACTTGTTCGGTTGCTAAGATTAGTAACTCGAAACAGGAGTTACAGAATAAACAGAGACTAGTTGAGGATGAAGTGATGATGTGTGTTGGAAGTGGTTCCAGGATTGATATGATCATCATCGTACACTCCCTGTACTTTCGAGATTATTGTAGAACCTAAATAAATGTTATTTGGTGTTTGCGTTGAGCATAAATATGATTAGATCATGTTTATTGCGATACGGTTATTCATCTAAGACGGAGAATAAATTGTTATTCTGTTTACATGAATAAAACCTTCTATGGTCATACACCCAATGTTGATGGTTTACTGAACCTTGATCGTAGTAATACACATATTCATAATATTGATGCCAAAAGATGCAAAGTTAATAATGATAGTGCAACATATTTGTGGCACTGCCGTTTGGGTCATATCGGTGTAAATTGCATGAAGAAACTCCATACAGATGGACTTTTGGAATCACTTGATTATGAATCATTTGATGCTTGCGAACCGTGCCTTTTGGGCAAGATGACTAAAACTCCGTTCTCCAGAACAATGAAACGAGCTACTGACTTGTTGGAAATAATACATACCGATGTATGCGATCCAATGAGTGTTGATGCTCGTGGCAAGTATCGTTATTTTCTGACCTTCACAGATGATTTGAGCAGATATGGGTATATCTACTTAATGAAACACAAGTCTGAAACATTTGAAAAGTTCAAATAATTTCAGAGTGAAGTGGAGAATCATTGTAACAAGAAAATAAAGTTTCTACGATCTGATCGTGGAGGAGAATATTTGAGTTACGAGTTTGGCCTTCATATAAAACAATGTGGAATAGTTTCACAGCTCACGCCACATGGAACACCACAGCGTAATGGCGTGTCCGAACGTCATAACCACACTTTATTGGATATAGTGTGATCTATGATGTATCTTACCGATTTACCACTATCGTTTTGGGGTTATGCATTAGAGACAGCTGCATTCACTTTAAATAGGGCACCATCAAAATCCGTTAAGACGACGCCTTATGAACTGTGGTTTGGCAAGAAACCAAAGTTGTCATTTCTTAAAGTTTGGGACTGTGATGCTTATGTGAAAAAGTTTCAACCTGATAAGCTCAAACCCAAATCGGAGAAGTGCGTCTTCATAGAATACCCAAAGGAAAATATTGGGTACACCTTCTATCACAGATCCGAAAGCAAGATATTCGTTGCTAAGATGGATCCTTTCTAGAGAAGGAGTTTCTCAAGAAAGAAGTGAGTGGGAGGAAAGTAGAACTTGATGAGGTAATTGTACCTTCTCCCTTATTGGAAAGTAGTTCATCAAAGAAGACAGTTCCAGTGATTCCTACACCAATTAGTGAGGAAGCTAATGATATTGATCATGAAACTTCAGATCAAGTTACTACCCAACCTCGTAGGTCAACCAGAGTAAGATCCGCACCAGAGTGGTACGACAATCCTATTCTGGAGGTCATGTTACTAGACCATGATGAACCTACGAACTATGAGGAAGCGATGATGAGCCCAGATTCCGTGAAATGGCTTGAGGCCATGAAATCTGAGATGGGATCCATGTATGAGAACAAAGTGTGGACTTTGGTTTTCTTGCCCGATGATCGGCAAGCCATAGAAAATAAATGGATCTTTAAGAGGAAGATAGCCGCTGATAGTAGTGTTACTATCTACAAAGCTCGACTTGTCGCAAGAAGTTTTCCGACAAGTTCAAGGTGTTGAATACGATGAGATTTTCTCACTCATATCGATGCTTAAGTCTGTCCAATCATGTTAAAAATTGCCACATTTTATGAAATCTGGCAAATGGATGTCATAACTGCATTCCTTAATGGATTTATTAAGGAAGAGTTGTATATGATGCAACCAGAAGGTTTTGTCAATCCTAAAGGTGCTAACAAAGTGTGCAAGCTCCAGCAATCCATCAATGGACAGGTGCAAGAATCTCGGAGTTGGAATATACACTTTGATGAGTTGATCAAAGCATATGGTTTTATGTAGACTTTTGGAAAGGCCTGCATTTACAAGAAAGTGAGTGGGAGCACTACAACCTTTCTGATAAGTATATGTGAATGACATATTGTTGATCGGAAATGATGTAGAAATTTTCTGGAAAGCATAAAGGAGTTCTTAAAAGGAGTTTTTCAAAGAAAGACCTCAGTAAAGCTACTTACATATTGAGCATCAAGATCTATTGAGATAGATCAAGACACTTGATAAGATTTTCAATTAGTACATACCTTGACAAGATTTTGAAGTAGTTCAAAATGGAAACAGTCAAAGAAAGAGTTCTTGCCTGTGATGCAAAGGTGTGAAGTTGAGTAAGACTCAAAACCCGACCATGGCAAAAAATAGAAAGAGAATGTAAAGTCATTACCTATGCCTCAGTCATAGGTTCTATAAAGTATGTTATGCTGTGTACCAGACCTATTGTATACATTGCTCTGAGTTTGTCAAAGGAATACAATTTTGATCTAAGAGTAGATCACTGGACAGCGGTCAAGAATATCCTTAGTGAGGACTAAGGAGATGTTTCTCGATTATGGAGGTGATAAAAGAGTTCATTGTAGAGAGTTAGATCGATGCAAGCTTTTACACCGATCCAGATGACTCTAAGTCTCAATCTGGATACATATTGAAAGTAGGAGCAATTATCTAGACTAGCTCCATGCAGAGCATTGTAGACATAGAATATTTGCAAAATACATACGGCTCTGAATGTGATAGACCCGTTGAGTAAATTTCTCTCACGAGCAAAACATGATCATACCTTAGTACTCTTTGGGTGTTTATTACATAGCGATGTGAACTATATTATTGACTCTAGTAAACCCTTCGGGTGTTGGTCACATGACGATGTGAACTATGGGTGTTAATCACATACAGATGTGAATATTGGTGTTAAATCACATGATGATGTGAACTAGATTATTGACTCTAGAGCAAGTGGGAGACTAAAGGAAATATGCCCTGGAGGCAATAATAAAGTTATTATTTATTTCCTAATTTCATGATAAATGTTTATTATTCATGCTAGAATTGTATTAACCGAAAACATGATACATGTGTGAATACATAGACAAACTGAGTCTCACTAGTATTCCTCTACTTGACTAGCTCATCAATCAAAGATGGTTATGTTTCCTAGCCATGGACAAAGAGTTGTCATTTGATTAACGGGATCACATCATTAGGAGAATGATGTGATTGACTTGACCCATTCCATTAGCTTAGCACTTGATCGTTTAGTATGTTGCTACTGCTTTCTTCATGACTTATACATGTTCCTATGACTCTGAGATTATGCAACTCCCGTTTACGGAGGAACACTTTGTGTGCTACCAAAAGTCACAATGTAGCTGAGCGATTATAAAGGTGCTCTACAGGTGTCTCCAAAGGTACTTGTTGGGTTGGCATATTTTGAGATTAGGATTTGTCACTCCGATTGTCGGAGAGGTATCTCTGGGCCCACTCAGTAATGCACATCACTATAAGCCTTGCAAGCATTGCAGCTAATGAGTTAGTTACGGGATGATGTATTACAGAACGAGTAAAGAGACTTGCCGGTAACGAGATTGAACTAGGTATTGAGATACCGACGATCGAATATCGGGCAAGTAACATACCAATGACAAAGGAACAATGTATGTTGTTATGCGGTTTTGACCGATAAAGATCTTCGTAGAATATGTGGGAGCCAATATGAGCATCCAGGTTCCGCTATTGGTTATTGACCGGAGACATGTCTCGGTCATTTCTACATAGTTCTCGAACCCATAGGGTCCGCACGCTTAAAGTTCGATGACGGTTATATTATGAGTTTATGTGTTTTGATGTACCGAAGGCAGTTCGTAGTCTCGGATGAGATCAGGGACATGACGAGGAGTCTCAAAATGGTCGAGACGTAAAGATCGATATATTGGATGACTATATTGGGACTTCGCAAAGGTTCCGAGTGATTCGGGTATTTTTCGGAGTACCCGAGAGTTACGGGAATTCGTAGTGGGCCTTAATGGGCCATACGGGAAAGGAGAGAAAGGCCTCAAAGGGTGGCCGCACCGCTCCCCATGGACTGGTCCGAATTGGACTAAGGAGGGGGGGGGGGGCGCCCCCTTCCTTCCTTCTCCTTATCCCTTCCCTTTCTCCTACTCCAACTTGGAAGGGGGGGGGGGGGGGTCCTGCTCCCGGTGGGAGTAGAACACCCCTAGGGCACGCCCAAGAGAGGGTCGGCCCTCCCCCTCCTCCACTCCTTTATATACGAGGAGGGGGGCACCCCATGGATACAGAAAAATTGATCCCTTGGATCTCTTAGCCGTGTGCGGTGCCCCCCTCCACCATAGTCCACCTCGATAATATCGTAGCAGTGCTTAGGCGAAGCCCTGCGTCAGTAGAACATCATCATTGTCACCACGCCATCGTGCTGACGGAACTCTCCCTCAAAGCTCGGCAGGATCGGAGTTCGAGGGACGTCATCGAGCTGAACATGTGCTGAACTCGGAGGTGCCGTGCGTTCGGTACTTGATCGGTCGGATCGTGAAGACGTACGACTACGTCAACCACGTTGTGCTAACGCTTCCGCTTTCGGTCTACGAGGGTACGTGGACACACTCTCCCCTCTCGTTGCTATGCATCACCATGATCTTGCGTGTGCGTAGGATTTTTTTTGAAATTACTAAGTTCCCCTACACCTAGAAGCTTCAGCAGGAGGGCAGAAGATATACGAGAGGGCCACAAGCTCACCAGGTGCGCCCTGGGGGGTAGGCGTGCCCCTGACCTCGTGGCCCCCTCGTAGCGCTGTTTGACCTAATTCCACCTCTATAAATTCCCAAATATTCTCAAACCAACAAAGAGCCACCCAAAACACTTTTTCCGCCGCCACAAGGTTCTGTTCTTCCGCTATCCCATCTAGATGCCTTTTTTGGTACTCTACAAGAGGGGGAATCGATTACGGAGGGCTTCTACATCATCCTTGGTATATTCCGATGAGTGTGATGAAGGAAATATGCCCTAGAGGCAATAATAAAGTTGTTATTTATATTTCCTTATATCATGATAAATGTTTATTATCCATGCTAGAATTGTATTAACCGGAAACTTAGTACATGTGTGAATACATAGACAAAACAGAGTGTCCCTAGTATGCCTCTACTTGACTAGCTCGTTAACCAAAGATGGTTATGTTTCCTGACCATAGACATGTATTGTCATTTGATGAACGGGATCACATCATTAGAGAATGATGAGATGGACAAGACCCATCCGTTAGCTTAGCATAATGATCGTTAAGTTTTATTGCTATTGCTTTCTTCATGACTTATATATGTTCCTCTGACTATGAGATTATGCAACTCCCGAATACCGTAGGAACACCTTGTGTGCTATCAAACGTCACAACATAACTGGGTGATTATAAAGATGCTCTATAGGTGTCTCTGAAGGTGTTTGTTGGGTTGGCATAGATCGAGATTAGGATTTGTCACTTGTTGTATCGGGGAGGTATCTCTGGGCCCTCTCGGTAATGCACATCACTATAAGCCTTGCAAGCAATGTTACTATTGAGTTAGTTACGGGATGGTGAACTAAGAAACGAGTAAAGAGACTTGCCTATAACGAGATTGAACTAGGTATGAGGATACCGGCGATCGAATCTCGGGCAAGTAACATACCGATGACAAAGGGAATAACGTATGTTGTTATGCGGTTTGACCGATAAAGATCTTCGTAGAATTTGTAGGAACCAATATTAGCATCCAGGTTCCGCTATTGGTTATTGACCGGAGATGTGTCTCAGTGTCTACATAGTTCTCGAACCCGTAGGGTCCGCACGCTCAACGTTCGATGACGATTTGTATTATGAGTTATGTGTTTTGGTGACCGAAGTTTTTTTGGAGTCCCGGATGAGATCACGTACATGTCAAGGAGTCTCAAAATGGTTGAGAGGTAAAGATTCATATATTGGAAGGTAGTATTTAGACATCGGAATGGTTTCGAGTGGTTCGGGTATTTTCCCGGAGTACCGAGGGGTTACCAGAACCCCCCGGGGAAGTATTGGGCCTACATGGGCCTTAGTGGAGAGAGAGGAGGGCCGCAAGGGGTGGCCACCCCCCCCCGATGGCAGTCCTAATTGGACTAGGGGAGTGGCGTTGCCCCCTTTCCCTCTCCCTCTCCCTCTCCTTCCTTTTCCCTTCGGTGGAAGAAAGGAACGGGGGGGGGGGGGGGGGGGGGCGAATCCTACTAGGAGTGGAGTCCTAGTAGGACCCCCCCCCCCCATGGCGTGCCCCTCCTGGCCGCCAGCCTCCTTCCCCCTCCTTTATATACGGGGGTGGGGGGGCACACCAAAGGCACATCAATTGTTCTCTTAGCCGTGTGCAGTGCCCCCCTCCACAGTTTACACCTCCAGTCATAGCGTCGTAGTGCTTAGGCAAAGCCCTGCGCGGATCACATCACCATCACCGTCACCATACCGTCGTGCTGACGAAACTCTCCCTCGACCCACTGCTGGATCAAGAGTTTGAGGGACGTCATCGAGCTGAACGTGTGCTGAACTCAGAGGTGCCGTACGTTCGGTACTAGATCGGTTGGATCGTGAAGACGTTTGACTACATCAACCACGTTAACCTAACGCTTCCGCTTTTGGTCTATGAGGGTACATGGACACACTCTCCCCCTCTCGTTGCTATGCATCTCTGATGACCCACAAGTATATGGGGTCAATTGTATCCCTTTCAATAAGTAAGAGTGTTGAACCCAACGAGGAGCAGAAGGAAATGACAAGTGGTTTTCAGCAAGGTATTGCCTGCAAGTGCTAAAATTGTAAGTAGTAGGGTAGTTTGATAGCAAGATAATTTGTAACGAGCAAGTAACAATAGTAGTAACAAAAGTGCAGCAAGGTAGCCCAATCCTTTTGAGGCAAAGGACAAGACAAAATGGTATCTTATGATAAGCAAAGTGTTCTTGAGGGTACACGGGAATTTCATCTAGTCACTTTCATCATGTTGGCTTAATTCGTGTTCGCTACTTTGATGATTTGGTATGTGGGTGGACCAGTGCTTAGGTGTTGTTCTTACTTGAACAAACCTCCTACTTATGATTAACCCTCTCGCAAGCATCCGCAACTACAAGAAAAGTATTAAGAATAAATTGTAACCATAACATTAAACTTTTGAATCCAATCGATCCCTTACGGAATAGCGCATAAGTTGGGGTTTAAGCTTCTGTCACTCTCGCAACCCACCATCTAATAACTACTCCACAATGCATTCCTTTAGGCCCAAATATGGTGAAGTGTCATGTAGTCGATGTTCACATGACACCACTAAGAGAATGACAACATACATATCATCAAAATATCAAACACATATCAAGTTCACATGATTACTTGCAACATGATTTCTCCCGTGACCTCAAGAACGAAAGTAACTACTCACAAATGATAAGCATGCTCAAGATCAGAGGGATTTTAAATAGCATAATGGATCTGAACATATAATCCTCCACCAAATAAACCATATAGTAATCAACTACAAGATGTAATCAACACTACTAGTCACCCACAAGCACCAATCTATAGTTTTGATACAAATATTGAACACAAGAGATGAACTAGGGTTTGAGAGGAGTTGGTGCTGTGAAGATGTTGATGAAGATAGCCCTCCCCAAGATGGGAGAGTTGTTAGTGATGATGATGACGATGATTTCCCCCTTTGGGAGGGAAGTTCCCCCGGCGGAATTGCTCCGCCGGAGGGCAAAAGTTCTCCTGCCCAAGTTCCGCCTCCAGGCGGCGGCGCTTCGTCCCGAATGTCCTCTCCTGATTTATTATAGGTTAAAATGACTTATATACCAGAATATGGGCACCGGAGGTGGGCCGAGGAGGGCAACACCCACCAGGGCGCGCCTGGGCCTCCTGGCGCACTCAGGTGGGTTGTGCCCACCTGGTGGCCCTCCTCTGGTACTTATTTGCTCCAGTAATTCTTAAATATTCCATAAAAAATCCTCAGGAAGTTTCAACTCATTTGGAGTTGTGCAGAATAGGTAGCTTGACATAGCTTTTTCAGGTCCAGATTTCCAGCTGCTAGAATTCTCCGCCTTTGTGCATACCTTGCATATTATGAGAGAAAAGGCATTAGAATTACTCCAAAAAGCATTATTATAAAATAAAACAACATAAATAACAGTAGGAAAACATGATGCAAAATGGACGTATCAACTCCCCCAAGCTTAGACCTCGCTTGTGCTTAAGCGAAAACTGAGGTGTCGATAAAAACAAAAATATGGACATAGCGGCATCATGTGACTTATTATAACAGCAACAAGTTTTAAAATAAAACTTTTATCATAGACTTCTCATGAACATGTGACAATTCATCACAACATCGAAGTATAAAGCGTAAACTCTATTGGAAACCAACAAACTATGTTCTCAGTCAACTTTGCAACTACAATTCATCATCTTTTCAGGAAGGGTCATGTATCAGAGCCTTTAGGCAAGTCCACATACTCAACCATCATTTAGTCTTCTATAATTGCTAACACTCACCGCTTACACGTGAACAAAACATTTCAACTGGACACATGGAAAGATAGGGGCTTATAGTTTCGCCTCCCAACACACTCACCTCAAGGGTGATGTCAACAATAATAACTCATGCTATCCATGTTCAACTAGATATATGTGCCTAGATCTTTCCTCGCCACATGATGCTTGCCAAAGGAGAAAAATAAAAGGAATAGACAGAAAAACTTTGACTCTGGCATGAAAGTAAATACATAAAAGTAAAAGATAGGCCCTTCGCAGAGGGAAGCAAAGGTTTCCATGCGCTTTTTGTTTGTGTGCTCAACCCCTTAGTGTAAGAGAACGTCACATTATATTGCCCCTTGTGATGGCAACCTTTATTATGCAGTGTGTCGCTTTTATTCTTCACCATCACAAGTTCGTACAATGCTCAATTTTCCCTTACACTAAATGATCTCACACTTTTAGAAGCAATTTTTATTTCCTTTTTGCACCGATGACAACTTACTTGAAGGATCTTACTCAATCCATAGGTAGGTATGGTGGACTCTCAAACAAGATAGGGTTTAAGGGTTTTGGATGCACAAGTAGTATCTCTTCTTAGTGCGGAGTTTTTGGCTAGCAAAGATAGGGGCAAGCAACACGTGTTGAAGGATCTATGACAATATAACTTCTATGTGAATATGGACAAACATAAGTCAGTTGTCTTCCTTGTCCAATGTCAACAATTTTGGCATATAATATTTTGATGGGTGCTCACAATCATAAAAGATTTCCATGATAGTATATTTATATGTGAATCTTCTCTTCCCTTATGAATTCTTTCATGAGTTGCATCATTGACCAATGCTATGTTTGTCAATCTACAATAAAATTTTCTACTTATACTTTTCCTTGTGTAATGTCATCACTTACCATAAGATTAGCATATGATCCTTTTCTTTTATTTCCTTTCTTTTTATTAGCAACAAGAAAGTAAAGAAGGGAAAACTCAAACTAAACTTTATTATATATATCGCACATGTACAAGGATTGATCAGTAAGTAAACTCACAAAAAGAAAGGATTGAACTAAACTTTTAGTCATCTAATAGCAAAATATAACCATGGATCGAACTAAGAAAGTAAAGGCAAAAGATAGTGGAGATGAAACGATACCGGGGCACCTCCCCCAAGCTTGGCGAAAGCCAATGGGAGTGCCTATACCCAAATACTCAGTTTTCTTTTGGTGGTGAAGAAGGGGGTGGTGGTGATGAAGTAGAATGTTTCTTGTCCTCGGGTTTCCACGACAGAGGCTCACCATCATAGGAAGAGGAGTGAGTCTCCCGGATCCTGCAACTGGTAGCCAAACTTATACCTTTAAACCTTGCCTCATATTCAAAGACTTGGCTTTGAAGGTCGTGGATTTGGCTATGGAGGAAGTTGATTTGCTCGTTGAGGGAGAAGATGATGTCCTTTATGGACTTGCCATCCACCTTGAGATCACAGGTATAGTCCGCGATCATGAGGTGATTGGCATTGAGTCCACGTTCAACCATCGCCTTGCACTTGAAGATGTCCTTCTCCATAGCTTCAAGCCTGGCCTCGACGGATCAAGTCCCCTTGGGCCCTTGCACATCAACGATTTGTAGCACCCCATTGAGGGAGTCCTGGATTAGGGGGTATCCGGACAGCCGGACTATATACTTTGGCCGGACTGTTGGACTATGAAGATACAAGACCCAAGACTTCGTCCCGTGTCTGGATGGGACTCTCCTTTGCATGGAAGGAGAGCTTGGCGATTCGGATGTTAGATCCCCTTCTTTGTAACCGACTCTGTGTAACCCTAGCCTCCTCCGGTGTCTATATAAACTGGAGGGTTTAGTCCGTAGAAGAACAACAATCATAATCATAGGCTAGCTCTTAGGGTTTAGCCTCTATGATCTCGTGGTAGATCAACTCTTGTAATACTCATATCATCAAGATCAAGCAAGCAGAAGTAAGGTATTACCTCCATCGAGAGGGCCCGAACCTGGGTAAAACATCATGTCCCCTGCCTCCTATTACCATTATCCTTAGGCGCACAGTTCGGGATCCGCTACCCGAGATCCGCCGGTTTTGACACCGACATTGGTGCTTTCATTGAGAGTTCCACTTTGTTGTCTTTGTAAGGCTTGATGGCCCCTTCGATCATCTTCAACGATGGTCCAGGGGGAGGTTTTCCTTCCTAGACAGATCTTCGTAATCAGCGGCTTCGTACTGCGGGCCAACTCGCTTGGCCATCTGGAGCAGATTGATAGCTACGCCCCTGGCCATCAGGTCAGGTTTGGAAGCTTAAACTACTCTACCGATATCCGTGGAGACTTGATCTTTGACGGGTTTGATCCCATGACAGGTGCGCCGAACAGTCACGACGAACATGACTTTGATCCTTCGTCAGACAATATTCAGGAGATCGCACCCGTGTTGGCGCCGGGAATCAATCCGGAGAAGATCGTGCCTTCCGAGGACGGGTGGATGGACCCCGCCACGGAGGCCGCACACTCATCAGCGTTGGAGCCAAACACTGATCTCACCTCCTGTGAGAGTGGCACCATCGGACCCCCGAACTCTTCCCCGGTTGCAGGATCTGAACCGTGTGCGCCCATGCCTGTCGAATCAGATTGGGCATGCATCATGGAGTTCACCGCCATGGATATTTTTCACCAGTCACCCTTGGGAGATGTGCTGAACTCATTAAAGTCTCTGTCCTTGTCAGAAGAGTCTTGGCCGAACTATATCCGGCTCGAGGGGAATTCGGACGACGAATAAAATCGTCGCCCACCCACCACCCATTTAATAGCCACTGTCGATGATCTAACAGACATGCTTGACTTCGACTCTGACGACATCGACGGTATGGACGCCGATGCAAGGGACGATCTGGAACCACCGCCCACGGGGCGCTGGACTGCCACTTCATCATATGATATATACATGGTGGACACGCCCAAGGAGAACAACTGCGACAAAAAGGACACAACCGAGGATAAACCCCCCGGACAAAAGTCAAAACGATGGCGCAGGCGCCGCTCCAAGTCCGGTCACAGTAAAAAATAGTGATAATAGCGACAGGAAAATTGAAACCCCGGTCGGCTCCAGAGGCAACAACGACCATATGGACCCAGCGATGGAGCAGGACGAGCCAGGTCACGCCCAACACAGCCCGGAGCAGACGCCTGGTCACAGCGATCCTGAGGGTCGAACCCACCAACCTGCCTCTGGAGAGGAGGACAGTCCTGACGATGTGCATTCATCATCCCGGAAAAACGCCTGGAACAAGATAACCTCCGCAGAAGGCTGATGGCCACAGCGAGGAGCCTAAAGAAGCAGAAGCAAAGGCTTAAGGCCACGCATGCTATGCTCAACCGCAGGTGGAAAAAAGTGCTAGACACAGAAGAAAAATACGGCGATGATCGCTGTACAAAGAGCTACCCAAAGCGCAAGCTGCTGCCCGAATTCGACGATGAAGCCGTAGAGCCCATTTCACCGAAGAACAATACGGCCAATCGGCCGGACCAAACACTTTATGGCCGCGATAGAGTAACTAGTGACGACGCACATGATTTACGTGAGCTCCTAAACAAAAAGGCCGGCGCGACCAGGTCCATCTATGGATCTAGAGGACATGCTCCGGCGCGGGGTTATGGTCACCGAGATGATCACATTGATCGCGTACCAGTTCGGAATCAACACCGGACACAACACCAGTCGACAGCATGCCACGACATGTCCAGATATAGAGGGGCGGTGCACCCTCTGTGCTTCACCGACGAGGTACTGGATCACGAATTTCCACAGGGATTCAAACCCGTGAACATAGAGGCATACTACGGAACAACAGACCCCGGGGTCTGGATTGAGGATTTTATCCTTCATATCCACATGGCTTGTGGGGATGACCTCCATGCCATCAAATATCTACCCCTCAAGTTGAAAAGACCAGCTCGACACTACTTGAAAAGCCTCCCCGAAAATTCAATCGGAAGTTGGAGGAACTTGAGGACGCTTTCAGGGCCAATTTTCAAGGGACCTATGTACGACCTCCGGACATAGACGATTTAACTCACATAATACAACAGCCCGGAGAGTCAGCCCGTAAGCTTTGGAACATATTTCTCACCAAGAAGAATCAAATTGTCGATTGTCCGGATGCCTAAGCCCTAGCGGCCTTCAAGCAAAGTATCCGAGACCGAGTTGCTCGCCAGACACCTCGGCCAAGAAAAGCCGAGGACAATGGCGGCCTTAACAAGCCTTATGACCCGCTTCTGCGCGGGTGACGATAGCTGGTTGGCCCGTAGAAGCACCAGTGACCCGGGCACATCTGAAATTAGGGATGGCAATGGGAAGCCACGGCGTAATAAAAACAAGCGCCGAAACAAGGAAGATAGTCCGGACAACACAGCGATCAACGCCGGATTCAGGGGCTCTCGACCCGATCAGCAAAAGAAGCCATTTAAAGGCAACAAAGAAGGACCGTCCGGCCTGAACAAAGTCCTGGACAGATTGTGCCAAATTCATGGCACCCCTGAAAAACCTGTGAATCACACTCACAGAGGAATGCCGGGTCTTCAAGTAGGCCGGCAAGCTAAATGCCGAACGCAAGGGAAGAGAAAGACCAAGTGAAGACGAGGATGAGCCTCGCCAACCGAACACTGGGGGATAGAAAAAATTCCCACAAGAAGTCAAAACAGTAAACATGATCTACGCAACTCCCATACCAAAGATAAGGCGCAAACGCGCGCTCAGAGACGTATACGCTGTAGAACCCGTCACCCCCAAATTCAACCCCTGGTCGGCCTGCCCGATCACCTTCGATCACTGGGACCACCCGACTAGTACCCGGCACGGAGGATCGGCTGCCTTGGTGCTGGACCCAATAATCGATGGATACCATCTTACTTGCGTCCTCATGGACGGCGGCAGTAGTCTTAATCTGATATATCAGGACACTGTCTGCAAGATGGGGATAGACCCATCCAGAATCAGCCAAAGTAACACCACTTTTAAAGGAGTGATACCAGGCGTTGAGGCCCGCTGTAAGGGCTCCCTCGTATTAGAGGTGACATTCGATTCTCCCAACAACTTCAAAAGCGAAGAATTACTCTTCGAAATCGCTCCCTTCCGAAGCGGTTATCATGCATTACTCGGAAGAATGACCTTCGCTCGCTTCAACGCAGTACCGCACTACGCCTACCTTAAACTCAAGATGCCCGCTCCACGTGGCGTCATCACTGTTAGCGGAAACACAGAGTGTTCCCTACATGCGGAAGAGTATGTGGCGGCTCTAGCATCCGGACACTAAGCGGCCTTTCCTATCAGACTGCATGATCGGTCGTTAAGACCACGGACACGGTTAGACGAGTCTGGCGCACCACCATCGGTAACAGCCCAGATAAACCTGAGCTGGGTGCTATACATATCCCCCCCCATAGATGGAACCAGGGGCTGCAAAAATGTAATAAAGCCCACAATTCGGCTGGACCTTACTAAACATGCCAATGTTTCACATTTCTACTATCCATTGAGGATAAATCAAGTTTTGACACACCTACGCCATACTCTTTTATGTCAAGTTTTCCTCTTTACAGGCACCATTCGTGCGACACCCTTCCAGGACACGGCACAACAGAGACAAAGGTGCAGACGTGCAGCAGGTCCCCGCTCAAAGGTTTCTCTTTAGATTAAGCCCCGTGTAAACCTTTTTTACTGTCTCTTGTTGCTTGACATCCCATGGGTATTCAATACACCCACAGGGGATACTGGCATTATTGGCATTTCACCACGACCGGTTAATGCACGTACCTGGAAATACAGGGTTCATAACCAAGGGCGCTACCCAGCCCAGTATATGTTGTAAAGTCCGAATACCTTTGGGAGTGTTCGGCGTCACGAGTTTGGCCTTATATGCATCAGCTCTGAATCATGTCTTTGGTCAAATGTTGGCTTTGCCCGGCTCCTGGGTTTGCTGCCTTACGTTCCGTTATATCGGCTAAGGCGGCCAAAGGAGAACTACTGCGATTGTGCCCTGGTTACTCCGGATGAGCACCTGAGTAGAGAAAGCCGAAAACTGACTGTCATGATATAGCGAGAGACTGGTCAACCACTCGAGGACTAATCAGAATCTTCCGGATCCCTCCGCATTAACGAAGGACCATTTTGCGGTCATGTACATAGTGCCCGAATCCGGATGCACGCGAAGGTACCAGGGGCTATATAGTAGCCCCATCGTCAAACTCCTATGGCTAAGTGAAAGTCTTAAAGCTATATAGTCCGGTTGCCTAGTTCAACGTGCGATCACCTCCTTAATGGACCAAGACGTTGGATCAAGTGTGATTACGCACATTTTTGCGAACACCCCCGCATTATATGCGTGGGGGCTGAAGCCAACGACTGCTGACTTTCAGGATACATACATACTGAAAAACGGCCGCACAGGAGGCACTATAAAACATTTGGGCGAAAGTATAAAATAGCCTTTATAATCAAAATAGAATTGTTTTTACAATTGAACGAATTGTCACTCAAACATGAAATTCTTCGAGCATTGAGCCTCTATTAAACGGGCACCTTTTGTGACCTGCTCAAAATAGTGCTCGACTTGGTCCTGGCTTCCTGCCGGACTCTGGGTTGTAACGCCGGTGGCTTCCATATCCGCCCAATATGTCTTAACACGGGCAAGAGCCATCCGCGCACCCTCTATGCACGCTGACCTCTTCATGGCATCGATTCGCGATACGACGCCAAATAATTGTTGCACTAAACCAAAATAATTGTCCGGCCTTGGTCCCTTCGGCCATAGATGGTCTATTGCAGACCTCATTGTAAGACTGGACAACCTATGGAGCTCGTCCATAGCAGCCATCCTCTCACTCAATGGCCACGAGCGCGTTGGAGCACTAAATTGCGACCAGAACAGCCTTTCTATTTCATTATCTTTATGATCCTTGAATAACTTGGTCGCATCAGTCGTACTTTTTGCCAGATCCGCATACCCGTCTGCAGCGCTCCAAAGCCGATCCAGAGGAGCGTACTTCGGATCCAAGAACTTCATCCACAACAAATAGGGGCTTCCAGCTGCGATTTCTCCGGCCTGTCGAAGCTCCTCCCACGCGTCTCTAATTTTAGAACGCGTCTCCTTGGCCGCATCAAGGGCCTTCTTCAGTTCAGCCGAATTCGCCTGATTCTCCTTTTCAAGGAGCTCATACCGGCCGGCGACGTTCTTCAGCTCCACAGCCATCTCGGCTATTTTATCTTCGCTTCGGCGATGAGCAGCCTCTTCGGCTCCCAAATCTTCGACCGCCTTTAGGGAAGCCGCATTACTAGCCCGGGCTTGTTCCTTGGCCAGGGCAAGTTCCACCCTGAGGGCCTCCACGGCAGAAGCTCCGCCTGCAGCCAAAAGCATATTAACAATATGCTCCTCCTCCTAATATTTCCTAAAATAAATAAGGAAAAAAGAGCACATACTCTATGACTCGTCAAGCCGCTCGTTTACAAGCATGATGTCGGCGTCCACCACATCAATCTGTCGCCTTAGTTCAGCGAATTCAGCAGTCCGGTCTATTGTCGGCCCCTTAGCCACCTGCGCATGAATGCAGTGCGACCATTACTTAAGAGTGTGATCCTCCGTTTGCCGCCTAGGGCTGGCAACCAGAGTCTCAGGGGCTACTATCTATACGGAGCACACCTAGCGCGTGCCGTACAACTGAAAAATTACGTATTTCAGTATGTACCTCAAAGCCTTTGAGCAGGCTCATAAAAGCTTCATTCAACCTGCTTGTGGCGGATGAAATCTTCTCAAAATCCATACCCATCAACATACGGTGATCCTCTGATAAAGAAGCTTGCTCCAGAAGGCCCGTCAGTGTGTCCGGCTAGGCGCCGAACTGTCCTGGGCCCTTCCTATTACCCCCTATGGGAGCCGAACACTCCGGGCTCAGGGCGGCGAAGTATTAGCTTCTAGCCTCGGCGGATCCGGACTCCTCCGTGATGACACCTCAGGGTCGCCCGCCCCATGTGGCGGAGAGTCAGGTGGGGTTTCACTCTCTATCATCTCCGAAAGAAGATCCCTCGAAGACGAACCTGTTGGGGAACGTAGTAATTTCAAAAAAATTCCTAAGCACACGCAAGATCATGGTGATGCATAGCAATGAGAGGGGAGAGTAATGTCCACGTACCCTCGTAGAGCGTAAGCGGAAGCGTTATGACAACGTGGTTGATGTGGTCATACGTCTTCACGATCCGACTGATCCAAGTACCGAACGTACGGCACCTCCGAGTTCAGCACACGTTCAGCTCGATGACGATCCCCGGACTCCGATCCAGCAAAGTATCGGGGATGAGTTCCGTCAGCACGACGGCGTGGTGACGATGATGATGTTCTACCAGCGCAGGGCTTCGCCTAAACTCCGCGACGATATGATCGAGGTGGAATATGGTGGAGGGGGGCACCGCACACGGCTAAGGAACGATCACGTAGATCAACTTGTGTGTCCTAGGGTGCCCCCCTGCCCCTGTATATAAAGGAGGGAGGGGGGAGGTGCGGCCGGCCCCCTAGGGGTGCGCCTGGAGGAGTCCTACTCCCATCGGGAGTAGGACTCCCCCCTCTTGCCTTGGTGGAGAAGGAAAGGGGGAGGAGAAAGAGGAAAGGGGGGCGCCGCCCCACCCCCCTCCTTGTCCTATTCGGACTAGGGGGAGGGGGCGCACGGCCTGCCCTGGCCGGCCCTCGTCTTCTCCCTCATGGCCCACTAAGGCCCATTAACCCCCGGGAGGGTTCCGGTAACCCCCCGGTGTTCCGGTAAAATCCCGATTTCACCCGGAACCATTCCGATATCCAAATATAGTCTTCCAATATATCAATCTTTATGTCTCAACTATTTCGAGACTCCTCGTCATGTCCGTGATCACATCCGGGACTCCGAACAACCTTCAGTACATCAAAACTTATAAACTCATAATAAAACTGTCATCATAACGTTAAGCGTGCGGACCCTACGGGTTCGAGAACTATGTAGACATGACCTAGAACTATTCTCGGTCAATAACCAATAGCGAAACTTGGATGCTCATATTGGCTCCTACATATTCTACGAAGATCTTTATCGGTCAAACCGCATAACAACATACGTTGTTCCCTTTGCATCGGTATGTTACTTGCCCGAGATTCGATCATCGGTATTCAATACCTAGTTCAATCTCGTTACTGGCAACTCTCTTTACTCGTTAAGTAATGCATCATTCCATAACTAAC
Organism: Triticum timopheevii; assembly: GCA_963921465.1. Classification (NCBI taxonomy): domain Eukaryota; kingdom Viridiplantae; phylum Streptophyta; class Magnoliopsida; order Poales; family Poaceae; genus Triticum; species Triticum timopheevii. Next base: position 541,660,334 of record OY997270.1, on the reverse strand, counting down.
TCATTAGCTACATTGCTTGCAAGGCTTATAGTGATGTGCATTACCGAGAGGGCCCAGAGATACCTCTTCGACAATCGGAGTGACAAAACCTAATCTCGAAATACGCCAACCCAACATGTACTTTTGGAGACACCTGTAGTACTCCTTTATAATCACCCAGTTATGTTGTGACGTTTGGTAGCACCCAAAGTGTTCCTCCGGTAAACGGGAGTTGCATAATCTCATAGTTACAGGACTAGGTAAGCCTTCGGGAACTGGTGCCGGACACCTGATTCTATCCGCCTTGCTGAGCCAATCCTGGCCGCGGATGGATTTCAGAATAATGTGGTGATAAATATAAACGAAGTGTTCGGTTTCAGGGTTACTTACTTGGGTATCAGGGCGGTTGCAGCTCAGGCCTGCATCCTCGGTGGTGTCCAGACACTTTATTTGTGGTCCGAAGACTAACCTATACATCCCTTCGAACGTCATGCCAAAGAAGTGTTGAATAGTCCACAGACCTTCTGGGTTGAACTCCCACATCCGGAGAGGCCGGCGCTTGCATGGCAAGATCCGTCGGACTAGCATTACCTGAATTATGCTGACAAGACTGATGTCCCTCTCAATGAGCTCCCAAATGCGGCTCTGCAATGTCGGTACGTGATTAGCAGGCCCCCAGTCCAGCCCCACGTTGGCCCACGACGCTAGTTGAGGCGGAGGGCCTAAGCGGAAGTCGGGGGCAGCCGCCCACTTTGTGCCTCTAGGAGCCACGACGTAGAACCACCTCCACTGCCATAGATCGGACACCTCCGGGAAGAAGCCCTCTGTCCATGGGGCATTGGCGTTTCTGCTTATTGTAGCGCCTCCGCACTCTGTGTGTCGCCCCTCGATCACCTTCGGCTTTACATTGAAGGTCTTGAGCCATAAGCCGAAGTGCGGGGTGATGTGGAGAAAGACTTCGCACACGACGATAAATGACGAGATGTGAAGGATGGAGTCCGGAGCTAGATCATGGAAATCGAGCCCGTAATAGAACATGAGCCCTCTCACGAAGGGATCGAGGAGGAAGCCTAAGCCTCAGAGGAAGTGAGAAACAAATACGATGCTCTCGTTGGGCTCGGGAGTGGGGATGACCTTCCCTGGAGCAGGAAGCCTGTGCTTGATATCGGCGGTCAGATATCTGGCCTCCCTGAGCTTCGCAATGTCCTCTGTGACAAAGGAGGCCATCCACCGGCCTTGAAGGTTGGATCCGGACATGATTGAAGATCCGAAGTGCCTAAGCTTGAGCTTCGGGTGTTGGAACTCGAGATGCAGAAAGTTGCAAGCGTGGTAAGAACGAGGGATAGGCTTCGGCCCCTCTATAAAGGGGGTGAATATCAAGCGTCCTCGGCGTGACCGTTTGGGACTTGCCTAAAATTGAGGAATCAGACGAACAGGCGCAGTTGGGTTACCCACACACGTATTGATGAGAATCCCGCGATAAGGGGAACACGATCTCTGCTTCGACAAGACGTGCCAATAAAACTGCCTCGCAACATGTGTAGTGGCAGGCTAGGAAAAACGGTTCGTAGTAACCGAGCTACAGCGTGGTGTCACGCTAGGAAAAGCTGTCAGCAGATTGGATTTGTGGAATATTATGCTCTCTACGGTGGTATGTGGAATTTATTTTGCAGAGCCGAACACGATCCTTGTGTTCGAAATCTTCCATGGAGTATTCAGAGATGGAACCCACCTTGCAATGCCGAAGACAATTTGCGCGCTGGACTCATCGTCATTGAAGCCTGGTTCAGGGGCTACTGAGGGAGTCCTGGATTAGGGGGTATCCGATAGCCGGACTATATACATTGGCCGGACTGTTGGACTATGAAGATACAAGACTCAAGACTTCGTCCCGTGTCCGGATGGGACTCTCCTTTGCGTGGAAGGCAAGCTTGGCGATTCGAATGTTAGATCCCCTTCTTTGTAACCGACTCTGTGTAACCCTAGCCTCCTCCGGTGTCTATATAAACCGGAGGGTTTAGTCCGTAGAAGAACAACAATCATAATCATAGGCTAGCTCTTAGGGTTTAGCCTCTACGATCTCGTGGTAGATCAACTCTTGTAATACTCATATCATCAAGATCAATCAAGCAGGAAGTAGGGTATTACCTCCATCGAGAGGGTCAAACCTGGGTAAAACATCGTGTCCCCTGCCTCCTGTTACCATTAGCCTTAGACACATAGTTCATGACCCCCTACCTGAGATCCGCCGGTTTTGACACCGACACCCATCTCGTAGGTGGATAGCTTGAGGGTATTGTATCACCTGCCGCAGATACGGGTTAATGACATTGTCGAAGAACTTGTCCTTGGAGAAGCTTGAAGCCGCCATGATGGGTTGGATCTGACAAAAAACAGCAAGAAAAGAAAACAAGAGATTTCTTTGCGATACGGAGGTCAACAGGTTCGGGAGGTATATGTAGATTTTTTATCTTGGGGAACAAGCAAAACGGAAGAAAAATGGAGTCCGGAAAGCACTTGAAGTGGGCACAACCCACCAGGGCGCGCCCGGCATGCCTGGCGCGCCCTGGGAGTTTCTTATTTTCCTAATTTTCTAAATATTCCAAACCTGACAAGCAAGGTTATCAGAATCGCGATTTTGAATCGGATCGGAGCTCTGATGGTAGGATCGCAAATCATAGAATCTTCACTATCAGGATCATAGAAACGTAGATTCTACGAACTAAAATCGTAGAATCATAGGGGGCAGTTTGGATCGTAAAGTCGTAGAATCGTATAGCAGAATCGCGATTCTAACAACCTTGCTGACAAAAAATATTTTTGCGGATTTTTTGGAGTCCGTTTACTTACCGTATCATGTACCTCCCTATTTTCATGAGTCTGGAGTGTTCCGGAAGGTTTCCTTTATGTGTTCTTCCGGTGTCAAAGTTTGGATAATATTGCTTTCAACATTAATAGGCGTACCTGAGATATAGTGTTTTATTTGTTGCCCATTTACAACTTTCAGGTTAGTGCCTTCAGCATTATTTATTTTGATAGCTCCGGATCAATAGACCTCCTCGATGATATAAGGTCCTTCCCATTTGGAGAGGAGTTTTCCTGCAAAGAATCTGAAACGAGAGTTGTACAAAAGAACATATTCTCCAACTTTGAACTCATGCTTTTGGATTCTTTTGTCATGCCATCTTTTAACTTTTTCTTTGAATAACTTTGCATTTTCATAAGTCTGGGTTCTCCATTCATCTAATGAGCTAATATGAAATAACCTCTTTTCACCAGCAAGTTTGAAATCGTAATTGAGTTCTTTAATTTCCTAAAATGCTTTGTGTTCTAACTCAAGAGGTAAACGACAAGCTTTTCCATAAACCATTTTATATGGAGACATACTCATAGGATTTCTATAAGCTGTTCTATAATCCCAAAGTGCATCATCTAATTTCTTAGACCAATTCTTCCTGGACCTATTGACAGTCTTTTGTAAGATTAGTTTTATTTCTCTACTGCTAAGTTCAACTTGACCACTAGACTGAGGATGATAAGGTGATGCAATTCTATGGTTAACATCATACATAGCAAGCATTTTATGGAAAGCACCATGAATAAAGTGTGAACCACTATCAGTCATTAAATATCTAGGGATTCCAAACCTTGGGAAAATAACTTCCTTAAGCATTTTAATAGAGGTGTTGTGATCAACACTACTGGTTGGGATAACTTCTACCCACTTAGTAACATAATCAACAACAACCAAAATATGTGTATACCCATTAGAGGAAGGAAAAGGTCCCATGAAATCAAATCCCCAAACATCAAATGGTTCAACAGAAAGTGAATAATTCATACGCATTTCTTGACGCTTACCAATATTTCTTCTTCTTTGGCATTCATCACAAGACGAGACAAACTTACGGGCATCTTTGAAGAGAGTAGGCCAATAAAAACCAGATTGCAATACCTTATGAGCGGTTCTGTCTCCCGCGTGATGTCCTCCATAAGCTTCGGAGTGATATTTCCGTAGGATTTGTTCCTGTTCATGCTCAGGTACACAACATCTAATAATACCATCTACTCCTTCTTTATAAATATGTGGGTCATCCCAAAGGAATGTCTTAAATCATAGAAGAATTTCTTTTATTTTGTTGGTATGTGAAGCTAGGTGGTATGTATTTAGCAACAATATAATTAGCATTATCAGCATACCAAGGTGTACTATTAAAAACATTTATTCAGCTAGTTGTTCATCAGGAAAACTATCATTAATAGGTTGTAGTTCATCAAGAATATTTTCAAGCCTAGACAAGTTATCAGCTACGGGGTTCTCTGCTCCTTTCTTATCAGTGATATGCAAATCAAATTCTTGTAGCAGAAGAACCCATCTAATGAGTCTAGGTTTAGCATCTTTCTTTTCCATAAGATATTTTATAGCAGCATGATCGGTGTGAACAATTATTTTAGAATCAACAATGTAAGACCTGAATTTATCACAAGAAAACACCACTGCTAAGAATTCCTTTTTAGTAGTAGCATAGTTTCGTTGAGCACTGTCTAGGTTTTTACTAGCATAATGGATAACATTCAGTTTCTTATCAACTCTTTGTCCTAGAACAGCACCAACAGCATAATCACTAGCATCACACATAATCTCGAAAGGCAAGTTCCAATCAGGTGGTTGAACAACAGGTGCAGTAATTAAGGCTTTCTTTAGTGTTTCAAAGGCTTCTAACAATCATCATCAAACACAAAGGGAATATCCTTTTGGAAAAGAATCGTATCATGCCTAGAAATTTTAGAAAAGTCTTTGATAAACCTCCTATAGAAACCAGCATGACCAAGGAAACTACGAATACCTTTAATATCTTTAGAAAATGGCATTTTCTTAATTGCATCAACCTTGGCTTTGTCCACCTCAATGCCTCTCTCAAAAATTTTATGGCCCAAGACAATACCTTCATTAACCATAAAGTGGCACTTCTCCCAATTCAAGACAAGATTTGTTTGTTCACATCTCTGCAAAACTCGATCAAGATTGCTTAAACAATCATCAAAAGACTTCCCATAAACAGAAAAGTCATCCATGAAAACCTCAACAATCTTTTCACAAAAATCAGAGAAGATAGCAGTCATACATCTTTGAAAGGTAGCAGGTGCATTACATAGACCAATAGGCATACATCTATAAGCAAATGTTCCAAAAGTAAAAGTAAAAGTGGTCTTTTCTTGATCAGGTTGTTAAACAAGTATTTGTGAAAAACCAGAATATCCATGAAGGAAGCAAAAATGTGTGTGCTTAGATAATATTTCTAACATTTGATCAATAAAAGGCAGAGGGTAATGATCTTTTCTAGTTGCTTTGTTTAATTTTCTATAATCAATTACCATTCTATAGCATGTGACAATTCTTTGTGGAATGAGCTCATTCTTATCATTAGGAATAACAGTAGGGACACAATGAACAAGACTTATCCATCTACTATCAGCTATAGGATAGATTATACCTGCTTCCAGAAGTTTCAATATTTCCGTTCTTACCACTTATTTCATCTTCGGATTTAACCAATGTTGGTGATCAACAACGGGTTTAGCATCAGGTTCCATATTAATATTTTGCTAACATAGAGTGGGACTAATGCCCTTAAGATCATCAAGAGTATATCCAATAGCAGCTCTGTGCTTCCTTAGAAATTTCAATAATCTTTCTTCTTCATGTTCTGAAAGGTTAGCACTAATAATAACAGGATATATCTTTTTCTCATCAAGATAAGCATACTTCAAAGTGTCTGGCAATTGTTTTAATTCAATCACAGGATCACCTTTATGTGGAGGAGGACCTCCTAGAGTTTCAATAGGAAAATTGTGTTTAAGCAGAGGTTGTTGTTCAAAAAAGATTCTATCTATTTCATTTCTCTCACGTATATGCAAATCATTTTCATGGTCTAGCAAATATTGTTCCAAAGGATCAGTAGGAGACATAGCAATAGAAGCAAGACCAATAATTTCATCCTTACTAGGCAAATCTTTCTTATGAGGTTGTCTACTAAACTTGAAAAAATAAAATTCATGAGATTCATCACCAAAGCTAACACCGACAGTTTGTTTCTCACAATCTATTTTAGCATTGACATTGTTCAAGAAAGGTGGACAAAAGTCATCTTGTGGGGAGCTAAGAACAAGAAAATCAGTAGGGTATTTTATTTTCCCACACAAGACTTCAACATCTCTAAGAATCCCAATTGGTGATGTAGTATCTCTATTAGCAAGTTTAATAGTGACATCTATGCCTTCTATTTCAGCAAGTGCTATTTCATCTTTAATTTCTTGATATAAGGAGAAAGGAATAGCACTCACACTAGAACCTAGGTCACATAACCCATGATAACAGTGATCTCCTATCTTAATTGAGGTAACATGCATGCCAACAACTGCTCTACGTTTATCTTTCCCTTCATGTTTGGCAATTCAAGAAGCTTCACCACAGAAGTAAATAACATGCCCATCAATATTATCAACTAAGAGATCTTTAACCATAGCAACACTAGATTCAACTCTGATTTGTCCAGATGGTTTGGGTGTTCTAACATAACTTTTGTTAACCACAGTTGAAGCTTTAGCATGTTCATTCATCCTAACAGGGAAAGGTGGTTTTTCAATATAAGTAGTGGGAACAACTGGATCAACATTATAAATGATAGTCTCTTCTTTAGCTTTCACCGGTTCTTTAACTTCTTCTTTAATAGGTGGGTGATATTTAAGCCACTTCTCCTTAGGGAGATCAACATGAGCAGAAAAAGATTCACAAAAGGAAGCTACTATCTCAGAGTCAAGTCCATATTTAGTGCTAAACTTTTGAAAAGCATCGGTATTCATAAAAGATTTAACACAATCAAACTTAGGTTCAATACCTGACTCTTTACCTTCCTCGAGTTCCCAATCTTCAGAGTTGCATTTAATTCTTTCTAAAAGATCCCATCGGAGTTCAATAGTCTTCTTCATAAAATAACCAGTACAAGAAGTATCGAGCATGGTTTGATCATTACAAGAAAGCCGAGCATAAAAATTATGAATAATAATTTCTCTTGAGAGCTCATGATTGGGGCATGAATATAACATTGACTTAAGCCTCCCCCAAGCTAGAGCGATACTTTCTCCTTCACGAGGCCAAAAATTATATACGTAATTCCGATCACGATGAACTAGATGCATATGATAATTTTTTTGATGAAATTCCAATTTCAACTGATTCCAGTTCGAAGAAACAATATCATCGCATAGCCTGTACCATGTCAATGCTTTTCCCTTCAAAGATAAATGGAAAACCTTCTTCTTAGCTTCATCTCTGGGAAAACCTGCAAGCTTCAAAAATCCACAAATTTCATCCACATATATCGAGTGCATATCAGGATGTTCGGATCCATCTCCTGCATAAGGATTAGCTAGCTGTTGTTCTAACATGCCCAAACGAATTTCATATTCAATATTTTTAATAGGTGGAGTAGGTTGAGGGGCAACTAATTGTGGTTCCGTTGAGGTGAAGATACCCTGAATAAACCCATCAAAGGATTGTTTTCCATAGTAACAAGTGTCAATAAATTTCAGCACGTAATAATAATATTTCCATACCAATTACCACTTACCAAGAGCGCTTCACTCCCCGGAAAAGGTGCCAGAAAATAGCCTTGATGACCCACAAGTATATGGGGTCAATTGTAGCCTTTTCGATAAGTAAGAGTGTCAAACCCAACAAGGAGCAGAAGGAAATGACAAGTGGTTTTCAGCAAGGTATTGTCTGCAAGTGCTAAAATTGTAGCTGGCAGAGTAGTTTGATAGCAAGATAATTTGTAACGATCAAGTAACGAGAGTAGTAACAAAAGTGCAGAAAGGTATCCCAATCCTTTTGAGGCAAAGGACAGGCCAAAACGGTCTCTTATGATAAGCAAAGTGTTCTTGAGGGTACATGGGAATTTCATCTAGTCACTTTCATCATGTTGGCTTAATTCGTGATCGCTACTTTGATAATTTGGTATGTGGGTGGACCGGTGCTTAGGTGTTGTTCTTACTTGAACAAACCTCGTACTTATGATTAACCGTCTCGCGAGCATCCGCAACTACGAGAAAAGTATTAAGAATAAATTCTAAACATAGCATTAAACTTTTGGATCCAATCCGTCCCTTATGGAATAGCGCATAAACTGGGGTTTAAGCTTCCGTCACTCTCGCAACGCACCATCTAATAACTACTCCATAATGCATTACCTTAGGCCCAAATATGGTGAAGTGGCATGTAGTCGCCGTTCACATGACACCACTAAGAGAATGACAACATACATATCATCAAAATATCGAACACATATCAAGTTCACATGATTACTTGCAACATGATTTCTCCCGTGACCTCAAGAATGAAAGTAACTACTCACAAATGATAAGAATGCTCAAGATCAGAGGGGTATTAAATAGCATAATGGATCTGAACATATAATCTTCCACCAAATAAACCATAGTAATCAACTACAAGATGTAATCAACACTACTAGTCACCCACAAGCACCAATCTATAGTTTTGATACAAAGATTTAACACAAGAGATGAACTAGGGTTTGAGAGGAGTTGGTGTTGTGAAGATGTTGATGAAGATAGACCTCCCCAATATGGGAGAGTTGTTGGTGATGATGATGATAATGATTTCCCCCTCCTGGAGGGAAGTTCCCCGGCGGAATCGCTCCGTCGGAGGGCAAAAGTGCTCCTACCCAAGTACTGCCTCGAGGCGGCGGTGCTTCATCCCAAATGTCCTATCCTAATTTTTTCTAGGTAAAAATGACTTATATACTAGAAGATGGGCACCGGAGGTAGGCCGAGGAGGGCAGCACCCACCAGGGCGCCCCTGGGCCTTCTGGCGCACCCAGGTGGGTTGTGCCCACCTGGTTGACCCCCTATGGTACTTATTTGCTCAAGTAATTCTTAAATATTCCATCAAAAAATCCTCGAGAAGTTTCAGCTCATTTGGAGTTGTGCAGAATAGGTAGCTTGACGTAGCTTTTTCAGGTACAGATTTCCAGCTGCTAGAATTATCCCCCTTTGTGCATACCTTGCATATTATGAGAGAAAAGGCATTAGATTACTCCAAAAAGCATTATTATGCAATAAAACAACATAAATAATAGTAGGAAAACATGATGCAAAATGGATGTATCAATCTCCTAGATAGATCTTGCGTGATCGTAGGAATTTTTTTGAAATTGCATGCTACGTTCCCCAACAGTGGCATCAGAGCCAGGTCTATGCGTAGATGATATGCACGAGTAGAAGACAAAGAGTTGTAGGCGATAATAGTCATATTGCTTACCACCAACGTCTTACTTCGATTCAGCGGTATTGTTGGATGAAGCGGCCCGGACCAACATTACATGACCACGTTCATGAGACCGGTTCTACCGACGTGCTTTGCACACAGGTGGCTTGCGGGTGTCTATTTCTCCAACTTTAGTTGAATCGAGTCTGACTACGGCCGCTCCTTGTTGAAGGTTAAACCAGCACACTTGATGAAAAACCGTTGTGGTTTTGATGCGTAGGTAAGAACGATTCTTACTAGAAGCCCGTAGCAACCACGTAAAACTTGCAACAACAAAGTAGAGGACGTCTAACTCGTTTTTGCCGGGCATGTTTTGATGTGATATGGTGAAGACATGATGTGATATAAGTTATTGTATGAGATGATCATGTTTTTTAAAAGTTATCAGCAACTGGCAGGAGCCTTACGGTTGTTGCTTTATTGTATGAACTGCAATCGCCATGTAATTGATGTAATTTATCACTAAGCAGTAGCGATAGTCATAGAAGCAATAGTTGGTGAGACGACAACGATGCTACGATGGAGATCAGGGTGTCAAGCCGGTGACAATGGAGATCATGACGGTGCTTTGGAGATGGCGATCAAAGGCACAAGATGATGATGGCCATATCATGTCACATATTTTGATTGCATGTGATTTTTATCTTTTATGCATCTTATTTTTCTTAGTACGGTGGTTGAATTATAAGATGATATCTCACTAAATTTCAAGGTATAAGTGTTCTCCCTGAGTATGCACCATTGCTACATTTCGTCATGCCGAGACACCACGTGTTGATCGGGTGTGATAAGCTCTGAGTTCACATACAACGGGTCCAAGCCAGTTTTGCACATGCAGAATACTCGGGTTAAACTTGACGAGCCTAGCATATGCAGATATGGCCTCGGAACACTGAGACCAAAAGGTCGAACGTGAATCATATAGTAGATATGATCAACATAGAGATGTTCACCATTGAAAACTACTCCATCTCACGTGATGATTAGCCATGGTTTAGTTGATGTGGATCACATGATCATTTAGATGACTAGAGGGATGTCTATCTAAGTGGAAGTTCTTTAGTAATATGATTAATTAAACTTTAATTTATCATGAATTTAGTCCTGATAGTTTTTCGCATATCTATGTTGTTGTAGACCAATGGCACATGCTACCATTCCCTTGAATTTTAATGTGTTCCTAGAGAAAGCTAAGTTGAAAGATGATGGTAGCAATTACACGGACTGGGTCCGTAACTTGAGGATTATCCTCATTGCTGCAGAGAAGAATTATGTCATTGAAGCACCTCTAGGTGCAAGGCCTGATGCAGGAGCAGATGTTGATGTTATGAACATCTGGCAAGCTTGATCTGATGACTACTCGATAGTTCAGTGTGCCATGCTTTACGGCTTAGAATTGAAACTTCAAAGACGTTTTGAACATCATGGAGCATATGAGATGTTCCAAGAGTTGAAGATAGCATTTCAAGCAAATGCTCAAGTTGGGAGATATGAACTCTCCAACAAGTTCTATAGCTGCAAGATGGAGGAGAATAGTTCTGTTAGTGAACACATACTCAGAATGTCTGGGTACCATAACCACTTGACTCGGCTGGGAGTTAATCTTCCTGATGATAGTGTCATTTACAAAGTTCTTCAATCACTGCCACCAAGCTATAAAGGCTTCGTGATGAACTATAATATGCAAGGGATGGAGAAGACAATTCCCGAGCTCTTTGCAATGCTAAGGCTGTGGAGGTAGAAATCAAGAAGGATCATCAAGTGTTTATGGTTAACAAGACCACTAGTTTCAAGAAAAAGGGCAAAGGGTAGAAAGGGAACTTCAAGAAGAATAGCAAACAAGTTGCTACTCCAGGGAAGAAGCCCAAGTCTGGGCCTAATCCTAAAACTGAGTGTTTCTATTGCAAAGGGACTGGTCGCTGGAAGCGGAACTTCCCCAAGTATTTGGCGGATAAGAAGGATGGAAAAGTGAAAGGTATATTTGGTATACATGTTATTGATGTGTACCTTACTAATGCTCGTAGTAGCGCTTGGGTATTTGATACAGGGTCTGTTGGTCATATTTGCAACTCGAAACAAGGGCTATGAATTAAATGAAGATTGGCTAAGGACGAGGTGACGATGCGCGTCAGAAATGGTTCCATGGTCGATGTGATCGCCGTCGGCATGCTATCTACCTCTACATCTGCCTTCTGGATTAGTTTTAGACCTGAATAATTATTATTTGGTGCCAGCACTAAGCATGAACATTATATCTGGATCTTGTTTGATGTGAGACGGTTATTCATTTAAATCAGAGAATAATGGTTGTTCTACTTATATGAGTAATATCTTTTATGGTCATGCATCCTTGATGAGTGGTCTATTTTTGTTGGATCTCGATCGTAGTGATACACATATTCATGATATTGAAGCTAAAAAATGCAAAGCTAATAATGATAGTGCAACTTATTTGTGGCACTGACGTTTAGGTCATATTGGTGTAAGGCGCATGAAGAAACTCCATGCTAATGGGCTTTTGGAATCACTTGATTATGAATCACTTGATGCTTGTGAACCATGCCTCATGGGCAAGATGACTAAGACTCTGTTCTCCGGAACAATGGAGCGAGGTACTGACTTATTTGAAATAATACATACCGATGTATGCGGTCCAATGAGTGTTGAGGCTCGCGGCGGGTATCATTATTTTCTGACCTTCACAGATGATTTGAGCAGATATGGGTATATCTACTTAGTGAAACATAAGTCTGAAACATTTGAAAAGTTCAAAGAATTTTAGAGTGAAGTGGAAAATCATCGTAACAAGAAAATAAAGTTTCTACGATCTGACTGTGGAGGCGATATTTGAGCTACGAGTTTGGCATTCATTCGAAACAATGTAGAATAGTTTCGCAACTCAAACCACCTGGAACACCACAGCATAATGGTGTGTCCGAATGATTAAGTAATTCACCACAGAAATCAGTTCCAGTGATTCCTACACCAATTAGTGAAGAAGCTAATGATGATGATCATGAAACTTCAGATCAAGTTACTACCGAACCTAGTAGGTCAACCAGAGTACGGTCCGCACCAGATTGGTATGGTAATCCTATTCTTGAAGTCATGTTACTAGACCATGATGAACCTACAAACTATGCGGAAGCGATGATGAGCCTAGATTCCGTGAAATGGCTTGAAGTCATGAAATCTGAGGGGATCCATGTATGACAACAAAGTGTGGACTTGCCCGATGATCGGCAAGCCATAGAAAATGAATGGATCTTCAAGAAGAAGACTGACACTGCCGGTAATGTTACTATCTACAAAGCTCGACTTGTTGCAAAAGGTTTTGGACAAGTTCAAGGAGTTGACTACGATGAGATCTTCTCACCTGTAGCGATCCTTAAGTTTGTCCGAGTCATGTTAGCAATTGCCGAATTTTATGATTATAAAATTTGGCAAATGGATGTCAAAACAACATTCTTAATGGATTTCTTAAAGAAGAGTTGTATATGATGCAACCAGAAGGTTTTGTCGATCCAAAAGGTGCTAACAAAGTGTGCAAGCTCCAGCGATCCATTTATGGACTGGTGCAAGCCTCTCGAAGTTGGAATATACTCTTTGATAGTGTGATCAAATGTCACTTCCCTAGCTTGGCTATGCACTTGGACTAGCTTGGTTGTTGCCTCATGTCTAAATTTCTTTTAAACTTGAAATGGGTATCAACAAACCCTAGCACCCCCCCCCCTTGAAAATACCAGGATCAACTGAAAATGATTTCAATGAAACCAAAATGCCCTTCATAAAAGTTCATCATTTTTGAATTGGTCCAAAACCTTTGTCAAAAATGGTGCACATATTTCTAGGACATTTTAGATTTTTGAATTAATCCATATTGTATTTGAGTTGAAGCAAATAAAAGCTATAAATAATTTTATAGCTCCAGATATTTTGAAAATAATTGTGGGTCACTTGTATATTGCAGAGAGCTCCCACAAGTAATTTCAGAATTTATAAAAATAGTTTAGTGCCTAAACTAAACTAGAACAGAGAAATAAAAATAGAAAAGGGAAACAGAAAAAGGAGAAAACCCACCTGGGTAGCTTACCTGTAGCAGCAGCCCAGTTGTAGGCCCAGCCCACCAGGGGCAGAACTGGCTTCTTCCTCCTGCCAGGAGGAGAAGCAGCTGTGTGCCCGGTGCACGGCTGAGCCACGCCAGCTCCTGCTTGCCCCCCTCACGGCGTCTCAGCGCTTCCAACTGTGCCATGAAGATGCCCTCGTTTCCCTCTGTCTCTCTCCCCTCTCACATCCCTCTCTGGCCCTCTCTCTCTCTCGCAAGAACAAAGAGCAACTGAGCACTGCCATCGTTGCTGTCAGTGTCAAAACCGGCGGATCTCGGGTAGGGGGTCCCGAACTGTGCGTCTAAGGCAAATGGTAATAGGAGGCGAGGGACACAATGTTTACCCAGGTTCGGGCCCTCTCTATGGAGGTAATACCCTACTTCCTGCTTGATTGATCTTGATGAATATGAGTATTACAAGAGTTGATTTACCATGAGATCGTAATGGCTAAACCCTAGAGGCCTAGCCTATGAGGTTATGATTGTTGTAGCTAAACCCTAGAAGCCTAAACCCTCTAGTTTATATAGACACCGGGGGGATAGGGTCATACAAAGTCGGTTACAGAGAAAGGAATCTACATATCTGAATAGCCAAGCTTGCCTTCCACGCCAAGAAGAGTCCCATCTGGACACGAGATGAAGTCTTCTATCTTATATCTTCATAGCCCAACAGTCCGGCCAAAGTATATAGTCCGGCTGTCCGAGGACCCCTTAATCCAGGACTCCCTCAGTAGCCCCTGAACCAGGCTTCAATGACGATGAGTCCGACACGCAGATTGTCTTGGGCATTGCAAGGCAGGTTCCTTCTCCGAATATTCCAACATAGCCTTACGAACATAGAAAACGTGTCCGGCTCTGCAAAACAAGTACCACACACAACCGTAGAAAGTATAATATTTCATGAGTCCAATCCGCTGACAACTTTTTGTAGCGTGACATCACACCACTGTCCGGTCATTATTCAAACTATTTTTTAGCCTGCCGCTCCGTATTTCGGGGTGCGGTTTCATTGGCACATCTTGTCAAAGTAGAGATCATGTCCCCTTATCACAGGATTCTCATCAATATAGGCATGGGTAACCCAATCGTGTCATCTGCACGACGCTTGGGAAATAGGAGAATTTTAAGGCGAGTGGGGAGGCGCATGACTTTTACTGCCTTTATAAAGGGATAAGGATTCATCCTCTTTCACCCACGCCTTCTCCTTCCTCTGCCCATCCATCCACGAGCTCCAGCGCCCAAGCTCTCGCCTTCTCCGCCCAAAAAAGCACTCCCATCATGTCTGGATCCGGAGCAGGAGGCAAGTTGATGGCCTCCTCTGTCAAGGAGAAGGACATCACGAAGCTCCGGGAGGCCGGGTACTTGGCCAAGGGAATCACTCACCGGCTCCCAGCCAAAGGATAGATTGTCCCTACCCCGGAGCCCCAAGAGTGGGTGGTGTTTATCACACACTTTGTCCGCGGGCTAGGATTCCCTCTCCATCATTTCGTCCGCGGACTGATGTTTTACTATGTACTAGACTTCCATGATTTGGCCCCCAACTCTATCCTCAACATCTTGGTATTTATTGTCATGTGTGAGGCCTTCCTCCGCATCCCACCTCACTTCGCCCTATGGATGAAGACTTCAATGTGAAGCCGAAGGTGGTGAGAGGCCAACAAGCAGAGTGCGGAGGCGCCATGGTGGGCAAGATGCCCAATGTCACCTGACCCGAAGGCTGCTTTGTGGAGATTGTAAAAGGGTGGCAGTTGGGGTGGTTCTACATCACCGAGCCGCGCGGCGGCAACTGGTCGGCAGCCCCCGCATTCCGATCCGGAGTCCCAATGCGGCTCACCTCCTGGCAAGAGGAAGGCCTGGCCTGGGGCTCTTCGGACAAGCTGATAGGGCTCCAGACGTGCGTCCAAAACATGATAAACAAGAGAATCAAGCTCATCAACGTGATCCAGGTTATGCTCGTTCGCCAGATCCTTCCGTGCCAACGCCGGACTTGCGATTTGTGGGAGTTCGATCTAGCCAAGCACCAAACGCTACTAGAGCTCTTCGACACAACGCACGAAGACATCTGGATGGTGCTCTTCAAGGCCTGAGAGACACCACCGCCCATGACCGAGGATCATGGTCTTAGCTTAACTCGCAAGGCTTATCCGGTAAGTTCTTTCATGTTTTCAAGGTATACCCTTTACTAGCATATTTGAGGAAGGAATCTAAGCCTCCCTATCAATTTTTTCAGGCCTGGATAGAGATAGCGGAGCGGATTAACTGTCCGGCATCACTGCCCGAAGGCCCAGAAACCCAACTTCTAATGAAGATGTTGTTTCCGACGCCTTATGAGGTGCCGGAGAAGAAGGCTAAGGGGACCAGAGATGGTCTCCGTCGCAAGGGCGCTTCAGAAGCAATGTCCGAAGACTCCGAGGATCACTCCTCCGTCGCCGAAGACGACGAGGAGGAGAAAGAAGAAGAGGAAATCCAGTCCCCCTGCAGGGTGGAGAAAGAAGAGGACGGCCTCCACACATGTGGAGACCGAGGCGTCCAAGAAGGGGAAAACTTCCCTTCCGGGAAGCTCCGTAGTGGCCAGCAACAACAACTGGGAGTGGGAACCCAGGGAAAAGCCCCTGGCCAAATCGTGAGTAATCGGACACGTTCATGTATCCGGCCTCTTTATTTTACTACTTTAATGTGCTGATTTACGTAATTGCAGTCCATCTCGGTCCAACATCGAGCTATCCTCCTCTTCAGAGGGATCGCTGGACCCGTCGGCGATGGACAGCGGGTCCCTTCTGATGGCCTCCTCCCCCAAGGTCGTGGACAACACCGAGGTGTTGTCTCGAAGGATCCCAGGCCAGGGAGAGGCTCAGGAGGCCGTCTTGGTGGTGCCGGAGGGTGAAACCCCGGTTGCCGAACACATGGGGGCTCAAACCCCTATGGATACCAACGATGGGGGCCATATCCAATTCGGCCCTCAGCCGAATACAGCTCCGGAGGCCCATGTGGCTTCGGACTCAGGCAGGCCGCCTCTTTCGAAAGAGGGGGGGTGAGGCAACTCCACCGGTTACCTTTGTCCATCCAGAGGCACCAGATATATTGTTGGAAGCGCTACAAGGCGCTTCCATTGTTGAAGAGCACCGTACCCTTATGGGTACGGTGATTGAGAAGATCCAGTCCACGAAAAGCGGATTGACCGAAGCATGCCCAAGCCTTCTAACAGGCTTTGAGGTAAGCAATGAAATTATAAGAATGTCACAGTATAGACAATAGCCCCTGATACTCTGTCCGATGTTCGGAAAGAAAAAATCGGACAGAGGATCAAATAATTTTCGCAGTAGTCTAATGTAAAATGTCTATGTGAATAAGGAGGCATCGCTGCTAGTTGCATCCGCTCATACTATGGAAGTCTCCGGATTGAAGCAGAATCTAGAGTGGGCAGAGGAAGAGCACGGCCTCGTGAAGAAGTAGCTGGAGGACAGTCAAGGTATGTAGTAACCTGTGTATATATTTAGGAAGGATGAATGATTCATGCTGACTAAAGTGTCCTGAACTTTATTAGGGGCCACGAATGAAGTAGCAGCCCTCAAGAAGGCCTTGACCAAGGTCGAGGACAAGGCGGACAAGGAGCGGGCCGCACGCGATAAGCATGAGGCCCGAGTCAGTGAGGTCCAGCAAGAGCTCCAGGACGCCGTCAAGAAGTACGAGTCCTTGGAGCGCGACTTTAAGAATCAAGAGTCTGAACTTTCCAGGGCCCGCCAGAGTGCAAACGATGCCCGAGCTGAAGCCCAGGGCACCCTCCAGGAAATCCAAGCGGCCAAGAAGATCGTAGCGGGTAAGGCTTTCATTATGCAGAGCAGACATGTGAAGGAAAGATACCTTTTACTAACCCGGATTTGGAGTTCTCCAGGGGTATGTGCGAATTTGCCGTGCAGCGTGTCAGACGCTGCGAAATTCTATTGAGCCGAAGAAGGGAGCTCAACAGAGAAGCTATTCTGGTCGCAATACCTTGGACCAGAACATCCAGTACCCTTTAGCGATAAGCTGAAACAGCTGGTCGAGCTGCATAAGGCGGCCGAAATGGCCATGAAGGATTTGATAATCCGGCTATGGCCTGCCCAAGCCATGCCTAGCACCTACTTCAGACTCATGAAGCGGCTTGCCAGCGCCTGCCCTCGGCTTGAAGCCATCAAGCGGTCGATCTATATTGAAGGTGCGCGGATGGCCTTTGCCCGCGCTAAGATGCATTGGGCGAAGATGGACGCCACGAAGCTGATGACCGAGGGGCCGCCTAATGGCAAGGAGAACTGCCGACCCGAACTATATTTTGACAGTGTCCTGGAGGGATCCCACCTTGTGGCGGAGCAATGTGCCAAAGATATCTTATTCCCATGAGTACATTCTTGTTATCCTGTCCTGTAATATGAAACAAGATCGTTATGTAATATAATGATTGTTTATTTAAAAATTTACCTCCTATGCAGCCGTTTATGAAATATGAGATTTGGCCAGTCGTTGGCTTCTGCCCCCTCGTAGATAGTACGGGGGTGTTCGGGCTAAATCTAAACACTCTTTACTCCAAATTTTGGTCCTTAAAGGAGGTTTCTAGCGCAACACAGAAGGCACTCGGACAATACGGCTTTATCACCCTCACTTAGCCATAGGAGTTTGACAATGAAAATTTTGGTGCAGCCCCTGGTGTTCCGAAGGCCGAACTTGGGGCGCTATACATGCCTAATCGGATAAAAAACGATTCCTCGCATGATGCGGAAAAAATCTCTAAGGATTTGAAACCTCTCGAACAGCTGACCAGCTCTCGCCGCATCATGACAGTCAGTTTTCGGCTTTCTCTACTGAGGTGCTCGTCCGGAAGAACAAGACACAATCGCTTAATTCTCCCTTTACTACCCTAGCCGATATAGCAGAACGTAAGGTAGTAAGCACAGGAGCCGGGCAACCCAATTATTGACCAAAGACATGATTCGGGGCCGATGCATATAATGCTATAAGTTCGGGGTGCCGAACTGTACTGTAAAAGTGTTCAGACTTTATTGCTGTATTGCGGGGCATGATGAAGCCCCTGGTGAAGTAATGCGTACCATAGTGTATGGGTTCAATTGATAAGAATATATGAAGAAAAGGAAAAAGTCAAGTAATAAGCTGACGCTGTAAATATTGAGCCGCAAATTATTTTCCATTGTAATTTGATTAATACGTCCAGGCGTACTTGAACAAGTAATGCGATAAGCAAATAAGGCTATTTAACATGCCATGACCAAGGGCGAGCTGCGTGCGGGTATTCAAAACAGGTATAACGATTGTTAGCAGAGACCACCTGGGGGTTCCCTTGTACGTCAAAGCTCCTTGCCTTCTTGGTGTGTCTGTCCCATGATGGGTCCGATGATCAGGTTATCAGAAAAGCCTCGAGAAGAGAAAAACCTGAAAGAAAAGAAAGAGTGAAGGTATGTGGATCCAGGGGCGGTTGAGCCGCATTATGGACCACGGTCTAGCTGTGCCTCCATCCATGCCCATGGTATTTTAAGTGTGTAGTTATGTACGCGTGGCACAAATATCACCGCTTGATTGGGACTAGGACGGAGGCTGAATTGCTAGTCAAGCTCTAGACGAGCTAGACCGTCCTGCTGCAGAGTAGTTCGGACTCGCTTGACGGTGTCCGTGAGCTTTACTACCGAATTGAGGTTCTGCCTAAAAAGGCTGCTTTGTACTTCTGCTGCAAGGGCCGCGGTGTGCTCCTCAGTATGGAGGGAGCGTTCCGTATTTCCGTTGACCATTATGACACCGCGTGGTCCAGGCATCCCGAGCTTGAGGTAGGCGTAGTGCGGCACCGCATTGAATCGAGCGAATGTGGTTCGTCCGAGCAGTGCATGATAGCCACTGCGGAAGGGGACAATGTCGAAGATCAACTCTTCACTTCAGAAATTATCCGGGTATCCGAAGGCCACTTCCAGTGTGATTGAGCCCGTACAGCAGGACTCTACACTTGGTATGACACCTTTAAAGGTGGTTTTTGCGGGCTTGATCCTTGAGGGATCGATACCCATTTTGCGCACTGTATCATGATAGAGCAGGTTCAGGCTGCTGCCACCATCCATGAGGACTCGCGTAAGGTGGAATCCATCAATAATTGGGTCAAGGACCAGTGCGGCTGAACCGCCATGACGGATACTGGTCGGATGGTCCCTGCGATAGAAGGTGATCGGACAGGACAACCATGGGTTGAATTTTGGGGCGACTGGCTCCATCGCGTAGACGTCCCTGAGTGCACGCTTGCGCTCCCTCTTGGGGATATGGTTGGCGTATGTCATGTTTACCATTTTAACTTGGGGGGGGGGGGGGCTTCTTCTGTCCACTTGTGTTCAGTGGTCGGGGATCCTCGTCATCATGATCGCTTTGTGACTCCTTTTCCCTGTTCTCGGTATTTAACTTGCCGGCCTGTTTGAAGACCCAACACTCTCTGTTGGTATGATTGGTTGGTTTATCAGGAGTGACGTGGATTTGACATGGACGATCGAGTATGCGGTCCAAACTGGACGATCCCGGATTATTTCTCTTAAATGGCTTCTTCCGCTGACCGGACTTAGAGCCACTGACTCCGGCGTTGACCGCCATGTCTTCGGTGTTGTCACCGTTGTTTTGACGCTTGTGTCTATTGCGTCAGGGCTTGTCGTTGATGTTTCTGGTTTTAGATGTGCCAGGTTCGCTTGTATTGTTGTTGCTACAGGCTAGCTAGCTATCTTTGCCTGCACAGAAGTGGGTCATGAGTGACGTAAGGGCCGACATGGACTTTGGTTTTTCCTGGCCGAGGTGTCTGGCTAGCCATTCATCGTGGATGTTGTGCTTAAAGCCCGCTAGGGCTTCGGCATCCGGACAGTCGACTATTTGATTCTTTTTAGTTATGAACCTAGTCCAGAATTTCCTGGCTGACTCCCCGGGCTGTTGAACTATGTGACTTAAGTCGTCGGCATCCAGAGGTTGGATGTATGTGCCTTGGAAGTTGTCGAGGAAGGCATCCTCCAAGTCCTCCCAGCTGCCAATGGAGTTTTTGGGCAGACTGTTCAACCAGTACCTAGCTGGTCCTTTGAGTTTGAGCAGGAGGTACTTGATGGCATGAAGATCATCACCGCGGGCCATATGAATATGGAGAAGAAAGTCCTCAATCCATACTGCGGGGTCTGTTGTGCGATCATATTATTTGATGTTTACGGGTTTAAACCCTTCTAGGAAATCGTGTCACATTACTTCGTCAGTGAAGCAAAGGGGGTGTGCGGCGCCTCTATATCGGGCCAAGTCGTGATGTAGCTCGGATGGAGTTTGTTTGCGGTTTTTGGCCCGTACATAGTTATATTTTTCACGTTCAGCCGGATGGCCATCGTCGCGCATCTTGGCACGCCCCCGTGATCCATAGATTGATCTTACCTGTCCTGCTTTGTTTTCCAAGTCTTTCCGCAGGTCATGTGTATATCCCCGAGTTGTTGTATTTCTGTTTGTTCGGCGAGCTAATGTAGGCTGGTGTTCGGCTCAAGGTGCCGCTTTGTCTTGGCCACGTGGTGGCTGGTCAGCCGCATTGTACCTTGGTAGGATGGGCTCCAGCACCTCGTCATCGAACTGTGCTAACAGTTTGCGCTTCGGGTAGCTTTTGGTTGGGCAGTCGGCTGCCATGACATCAGTCCATCTTTCATTGAGCAGATCTTGATCAGCTTGCAGCTGCTGCTGCTTCTTTTTCAGGCTCCTTGCAGTGGCTATTAGCCGGTGCTTAAAGCGCTCCTGCTCGACGGGCTCCTCGGGCATGATAAAGTCTTCGTCGCCGAGGCTCACCTCGTCCTCGAAGAGCGGAAGGTAATTACTGTCCTTCACATCTTCATTTGTGGCCTGTTCATCAGGGCTAGCCTGCCCATCTTCCAGTTCCTCCTGTTCGGAGGTTTGCTCTACGGGGTCTTCATTGTCTTCGGCGTCGTCCGGGGTACTATTTTCTCCTGTGACGGCATTGTTGTTTTTACTACGGCGTGGCTTAGAGCGGTGCCGCTGATGTCGGCGCTTTGGCTGTATCCCAGTAGGTTTAATCTAGACTAGATTTTCATCGTCGCCGTTGTTTTCTTTGGGTGTATCCACCATGTATATGTCATATGAGGAGGTGGCTGTCCAACGCCCTGTAGGCGGTGGTTCCTGCTCCTCTCCGGCATCATCGTCCATACCGTCGATGTCTTCGGAGTCGTAATCAAGCATGTCGGTTATGTCATCGACAGTGGCTACAAAGTGGGTGGTGGGTGGGAAACGAAGTTCTTTGTCGTCTGCTTCCCATTCGAGCTGGACATAGTTCGGCCGAGGGTCCCCTGACAAGGAGAGGGACTTCAATGAGTTTAACACATCGCCAAAAGGTGAGTGTTGGAAGATGTCCACGGAGCTGAACTCCAAGACCGGCGCCCAATCAGGTTCGATGGACACGGATGCATGTGGTTCGGAACCCATGGCCGGAGACGAGTCCGAGGTTCCGGTGACACAAGCCAAGCTCGATGTTGGGTTTGTGTGCGGCTCGAGCACCGCTGAGTCTACGGCCTCCGTGGCGGGGTTTAGCTTCCCGTCTTCGAACGATGCATCCTGCTCCGGATCTAGGGTCAGAGCGGTCATAGGCACTATCTCCTGTGCGCAGCCAGATGACAGGTCTAGGTCATGTTCATCATGGTGGCCGGGGACAACCGTCATGGGCTCGAACCCGTCGAAGATCAAGTCTCCACGGATATCGGCCACAAAATTCAGGCTTCCAAATCTGACCTGATGGCCAGGGGCGTAGCTATCGATCTGTGCTAGATGGCCAAGCGAGTTGGCCCGCAGTGCGAAGCCGCCGAATACAAAGATCTATCCGGGGAGGAAGATCTCTCCCTGGACTGAGTTGTTGTAGATGATTGATGGAGCCATCGAGCCTTCTGGTGATGATGCAGCGGAACTCTCAATGAAAGCACCAACGTCAGTGTCAAAACCTGCGGATCTCGGGTAGAGTGTCCTGAACTGTGCGTCTAAGGCTAATGGTAACAGGAGGCGGGGGACATAATGTTTACCCAGGTTCGGGTCCTCTCTATGGAGGTAATACCCTACTTCCTGCTTGATTGATCTTGATAAATATGAGTATTACAAGAGTTGATCTACCATGAGATCATAATGGCTAAACCCTAGAGGCCTAGCCTATGAGGTTACGATTGTTGTGGCTAAACCCTAGAAGCCTAAACCCTTCGGTTTATATAGACACCGGGGGGGCTAGGGTAATGCAAAGTCAGTTACAGAGAAAGGAATCTACATATCCGAATTGCCAAGCTTGCCTTCCACGCCAAGGAGAGTCCCATCCGGACACGGGACGAAGTCTTCTATCTTGTATCTTCATAGCTCAACAGTCCGGCCAAAGTATATAGTCCGGCTGTCCAAGGACCCCTTAA
Source organism: Triticum timopheevii (assembly GCA_963921465.1). Lineage (NCBI taxonomy): Eukaryota > Viridiplantae > Streptophyta > Magnoliopsida > Poales > Poaceae > Triticum > Triticum timopheevii. The sequence continues at coordinate 541,637,476 of OY997270.1, read as the reverse complement.
TCCAGGACTCCCTCAATCACCGCTCGCCACCACCGCAGCCACCGCCTTCCCCTCGACCTCTCAATGTGTTATGGATCTCCGCCACATTGTCCCCGACCTCTCCGCTAAGCCGTGCAATGCCGGACGCGCTGCAACGCCCTCACCGCCGTCATCTTCAACCTCGGGATGCCAAGATCGCCACCGCCGTGCCTTCTTCTCCGAGCCTCCCCCGAGCCCACGTCGATGCTTCTGCAACCACCATGAGCTCCCGCATCGTAACCCCCTCTCCCCGAGCTTGATTACGCCCTCTAGATGTGCCAGCCGCTATAACCGAGCGCCGCCGTCCGCCATGGCCGTTGCTCTCACAGTCATCGTGCATCTTCGCTCGAGCTTGTGCCTCCAGCGTGCTCTCGGAGCAACGACGAGTCCAACACAGCTCCTATCTAGCTCTCCCATGCACTGGAACCACGCGTCTGCACGTGCCTGAGCTCCGGCTGCCATAACACTCGTCGTCGGTGCCTCTGTAGGCCACCCCAGCTCTAGCCACCACCACCACTGGATGCGCCCCTCCGCCAACTCCCCGTAGCTGCTCCCCGCGTGCCAAAGCGGACCATGTAGCGAAATCCCGACGTCCTCCGCCTCGGATTTGGTCGCTGGCATTCACACGCCGGTGGTGATGACGTGGCATCGTCATTACGGCCAAATCACATTCAGTTTAATCACCTTAGCCATTGACATAAGGGACCCACCGACTAAATAACCTCAGGTTAATTCTAGATTAGATTTAATCAAACACGAGGGACCCACAAGCCAGCATTGACTTCGCTGACGTGGCTATTGACCGGTCCCACCTATTAGTGACTCTAACCAGCCCTAAGTCACTGACCAATGGGCCCCACTAGTCAAGTTTGACCCTGCTCAGCGCAGTTGACCTGCTGACGTAATGCCTACACATTGTTGTCCCAGTTAACAATTTTCTGGATTAAAAATAATTCAAAAAATTCCAGAAAATGTTTAAGACTTCAAAAATTAATGGAAATTCAATCATAACTCCAAATGGAATAATTTATATATGAAAAATGATCAGAAAAATACAATCTATCCATCTGTACCATTTTCATGCATATTAGAACAACTTACAGTTGTTGTTTAGGACAAATCATATAAATGGCATTTGAATATCCACATATGGAGTTTGAATTTGAATCTTGGATTCAAACCAACTTCATTTAACCTGTTGCTAGTTGCATTAGCTCAAATCTCATCATATTGACATGTCATGATCATGCATTATGTTGTGCATTGCATTGATTGTGTTCTTCCTTGTTTGTCAATATTTGTCCCCTCTTAGTAGACGACATTCCGACGATGAGTTCGATGACATCGATGAAGAACTATACTATCTTCAGAAGTGCCAAGCAAGCAAAACCCCCTTGTTCATTCTGATACAATCCCACTCTCTCGCTCCTACTCTCTTTTATTGCATTAGGACAACAACGACTCATCTGTTACATGTTGTGGTAGTTGAACCCCTTTCCTCTACATGACCTGTCATTGCCACAGTAAATAGATGAAACCCACTAGCATGAGTAGGAGTTGTTTGAGCCCTGTTGTGCCAACTCATCAGTGCTTGTTTTTCATGCCTAGTATTGCTTTGAGCCCAACAAGCCCCTGAGATTTGATGGCCGTTCGAGGCATATACTTCAACCCATGTGAACCAAGCTCTCCCCACTTTGGAACCCGGCCAGTGGCCTCCCTGTTCTGAATTATATCGCCCAAAGGAGCAGAACTAACCACTGTGATGGGATCGCCTAGAAAGTATTGCTTGAGCTTCCGACTTGCCATAAAAACCCCATACACCAGCTTCTGCCAATGCGGATATCGTTGCTTCGACTCGATAAGCACTAAACTGATATAGTAAACCAGCCGTTGAACCGGATATTCCTTCCCAGCCTCTTTGCGCTCAACCACAATTGCCACAAGGACCGGCGGTTTAGCCAACTGTCGCTTCAAGTCCTCAAACGCTGCATTAGCTGCGTCACTCCAGACAAAAGTGTTTGTTTTCTTCAACATCTGATATAAAGGAATCGCCTTCTCTCCCAAGCGGCTAATAAACCGGCTTAGGGCTACAATTCGACCTGCCAGACGCTGAACATCATTAATACACTCTGGTTTAGACAATGATGTAATTGCCTTTATCTTTTCCGGATTAGCTTCAATGCCTCTGTTGTACACCAGAAAACCTAAGAGCCTGCCTGCTGGAACACCGAAAACACACTTGTCCGGATTAAGCATCATCTTATAAACCCGAAGATTGTCAAAGGTCTCCTTGAGATCCTCTATCAATGTCTCCTTCTTCCTGGATTTTACTACAATGTCATCCACATAGGCATGAACATTGCGCCCAATCTGAGTGTGAAGACAATTTTGCACACAACGCTGATAAGTTGCCTGAGCACTTTTGAGCCCAAAGGGCATAGAAACATAGCATAAGGCTCCAAAGGGAGTGATGAAGGCTGTCTTCTCCTGGTCCTTAACTGCCATTTTGATCTGATGATAACCTGAATAAGGATCGAAGAAACTCAGATGCTTGCAACCCGCTGTCGCATCAATGATCTGATCAATGCGTGGGAGAGCAAAAGGATCTGCTGGACAATCCTTGTTCAAATCTGTGTAGTCCACACACATGCGCCAAGTGCCGTTTTTCTTAAGGACTAGCACTGGATTAGCCAACCACTCAGGGTGAAACACTTCGACGATAAACCCTGCAGCCAACAGCCGGGCTACCTCCTCACCAATAGCCTTGCGTCTTTCCTCGTTAAACCGGCGAAGAAGCTGCTTGACCGGTTTAAACTTGGGATCAATATTGAGAGTGTGCTCAGCGAGTTCCCTCGGTACACCTGGCATGTCAGAAGGCTTCCATGCAAAAATGTCCCGGTTCTCACGGATGAACTCAATGAGCGCGCTTTCCTATTTCAGATCCAGATTGGTGCTGATGCTAAACTATTTGGATGAATCGCCAGGAACAAAGTCAACAAGTTTAGTCTCATTGGCCGGTTTGAACTTCAGGGTCGGGTCATGCTCAGTGGTGGGTTTCTTCAGAGGGGTCATGTCTGCCGGATCAACATTGTCTTTATAGAACTTCAGCTCCTCTGTAGCACAAACCGACTCAGCATAGGCCGCATCACCCTCCTCGCAATTCAAAGAGATCTTTCGACTTCTGTATACTGTGATGGTCCCCTTATGACCCGGCATTTTGAGATGTAAATAAATATAGCAGGGCCTCGCCATGAATTTTGCATAAGCCGGCCGTCCAAACAGTGCGTGATATGGGCTCTAGATTTTCACCACTTCAAAGGTCAATGTTTCAGACCTGGAATCGTGCTCATCTCCAAACACAACCTCTAAAGCGATCTTGCCAATGGGATATGCCGATTTACATGGTACTACACCATGGAAAACAATGTTTGACGGTTTAAGACTCTTGTCTGTCAACCCCATGCGACAGAAGGTCTCATTGTACAGGATGTTGATACTGCTCCCTCCATCCATCACTACCTTAGTAAATTTATAACCTCCCACCTGAGGTGCCACCACCAAAGCTAAATGACCTGGATTGTCAACCTGGGGCGGATGATCCTCTCTGCTCCACACAATGGGCTTCTCGGACCACCGCAAATAACGTGGCACTGCCGGTTCAACAGCATTAACTACCCTCTTGTCAAGCTTCTGATCGCGCTTGCACAAACTAGTAGTGAACACATGATACTGCCCGCCATTCAACTGCTTTGGGTGACTATGATAATCTGACTTTTGCTGATTCCCTTGATTATTCTGTTGGTTATTACCACCTTGGTTGTTCTGGTTGCCCTGATTATTCTGAAATCCAGAGTTTGAACCGCCGCCACCATGAAAACCTGGACCTGAACCGCCCGACGGACCTTGATCATACCGGAAGAGATCAGAGTTTTTGAACTCCTTCATAATGAAACAATGCTTCCAAAGATATGTTGCTGGAACCTCCTTGGTCCCATGCTTTGGGCAGGGCTGGTTTAACAGACGCTCCAGATTCATACCAACACCGCGCTGGGGCGGTTTACCTTTATGACGCTGCATATTGGTGTTAGCCACAAAATCTGAATTATCTGCTTTGCGCTTTCCATTATTCCCATGGCTCCCTTGGTTGTGCTACTGTCCCTTTGCACCGCCATTCTTCTTTCCCTTCTCCGGTTTCTCCTCATCAGAATCGGGATCCTTGGTATTATCAGAATCGGCATATTTAACCAAAGCTGCCATAAGTGTTCCCATGTCATTGCAGTGGCATTTGAGCCGTCTCTACTTCATCTTCAGTGACTTAAACCGGCAATTACGCTCCAGTGTTATGATTGCTTGGCCAGCATTAATCCGTTCTGATGAATGCAAAACTTCTGAAACCCGGCGCACCTAATGAGTTATGGACTCGTTCTCTCCTTGAACACAGGCATCCAGATCCACAATGGACATAGGTTGTTTGCACGTATCTTTGAAATTGGCTATAAATCGGGCCTTCAACTGGTCCCATGACTCGACGGAGTACGGGCTGTCCCTTCCAACATCATCGTGAAGTATTTTGCACAGGACGCCTCATCCACATCCAGCATCTCCATTGCCATCTCATAACTTTCAACCCACGCCTCAGGTGGTTGATCAGAAGTGTAATTAGGCACCTTACGTGGACCCTTAAAATCCTTGGGCAGTCGCACATTACGGAGAGCCGAAATGAGACACGGCACTCCCCAGGAACTGAAGGCAAGCCCGGTGCCTCGGTCTACTGATGCCGCTGGCTGAACCGGGGCGGGTTGATAACGACCCGCATATTGTGCTGCTAAAGCGGCCTCCCTTCGTGCTCTGCCATTATCCACCACTCCTGAGCATTTACCTCACCGCACGCCGGATTGGGTCCTTGAGGGGCATTATGGTGCTGCGCACTGCTATACACCTTTGGTTCATCTATGTGCCTGTTATAGCTTTTGCTCAGACGGGGGGGTGAATGAATTCTGACTCGGCCATAAGAATAAGCCTGCTGCTGCACAACAGCGGTTTGAACATGATCCCTGGCCCGCCGCGTCTCAACCACCGCCAGTGAATCGCCCTCCATTGGAATAGCTGCCAGGCGAGATGCTGCAGCAATCATGTCATCCAAAGGGCTAGAAAAGTGACCCGGTGGTGTTGATACGTATTGCGGCCGGTTATCCGTTCGACGAGGCGGATCTGTCATCCGTGGTTGATCCGGCGCTGCCCTAGGTGCCTAAGTCCGGTTTATGGTTGCCGGATTACTCGGCCCAGCCCTCGGTTTATTAAAGAGATTTAGTCCTTCGAAGACCGGTGGCATACGAGATCGGTACTTCCTTCGCATTACGTCATTTGACGCGTTCTGATCCAACATAAGTTGGTAATTCTGCGCCTGGATCTGCTGTGACTGGGCATCCAAAGCGGCCCGTTCTTCAGCCATCCTAGCGTCCTCAGCTGCCAGGTCCTCCTTAGCCTGTGTTATCTGGTCCTTTAGCTTGGTAACCTCCACATTATGCTGATCCTGCATCTCCGGGGTAACTGCCGTGGTTAACAAGGTCACCTAGGCATCCATCGAACCGGAGAGAACTTGAGCCGGTCGGTGAGGGAGTCCTGGATAAGGGGGTATCCGGACTGCCGGACTGTACACATCGTCCGGACTATAGAAGCGTCAAGATACAAGACTCAAGACTTCGACTCGTGTCCGGATGGGACTCTCCTTTGCGTGGAAGACAAGCTTGGCAATCCGGATATTATGTTTCCTTCCTTGTAACCGACTCCATGTAAACCCTAGCTCTCCGGTGTCTATATAAACCGGAGAGCATGGTCCTTAGAAGGCCGATCACAATTACAATCATACCATCATAGGCTAGCTCTTAAGGTTTAGCCTCTATGATCTCATGGTAGATCTACTCTTGTACTACTCATATCTTCAATATTAATCAAGCAGGAAGTAGGGTTTTACCTCCATCGAGAGGGCCCGAACTTGGGTAAACATTGTGTCCCTTGCTTCCTGTTACCATCAGCCTCATACGCACAGATCGGGACCCCCTACCCGAGATCCGCCGGTTTTGACACCGACATTGGTGCTTTCATTGAGAGTTCCTCTGTGTCTTCGCTTCGAGGCTTGATGGCGTCTTCAATCGTCAACAACACGGTCCAGGGTGAGACTTTGCTCCCCGGACAGATCTTTGAGTTCGGCGGCTTCGCACTGCGGGCCAATTCGCTTGGCCAGTTGGTGCAGATTGATAGCTTTGCCCCTGGCCACCAGATCAGGTTTGGAGACTTGAACTACACGGCAGATATCTGCGGTGACTTGATCTTCGATGGATTCGAGCCTGTGCCAGGAGCACCAGACAGTCACAACGAGCATGGCCTAGACCTGCTGTTGGACAATGCTCGGGACATCACCCCCACAGCAGCCCCGGATCTAAATCCGGGGCAGGTTGCGTTGCCTATGGACGGAGGGCTGGGCCCCGCCCCGCAGGCCGCACACTCATCGGTGGTGGAGTCGAACACAGGTCTCACCTCTGTGGAGGCCTGTAACCCTGGGCCCCCGGACTCGTATCCGGTCGTTGGTCCCGGTCCGCTCGCTCTTGAGCCAACCGAGCCAGGTTGGGCTCCGGTAATGGAGTTTACCGATGCGGACGTCTTTCAGCACTCGCCCATTGGCGACATGCTGAACTCATTAAAGTCTCTCTCTTTGTCAGGAGGCTCTGGTCCGAACTATGTCCGGCCCGAGTGGGAAGCAGGCGACAAAGGAATTCGGTGCCCACCCACCACCCACTTCATTGCCACGATTGAAGATTTAACCGACGTGCTTGACTTCGACTCCGAAGACATCGACGGTATGGACGATGATGCAGGAGAAGCTCTAGAATCCCTGGGGCGCGGGACTACTACCTTGTCACACGATATATACATGGTAGATATGCCCAATAAGGACGACAACAATAATCCGGAACATAAAACACCCGGGCAAAAGCCAAAAAGGCGGCGCAAACGCCGCTCAAAGTCCAGCAATTGCAAAAATAGAGACAAAAGCGCAAGAAGGGTCGATATACCCGCAAACTCCGAAAGCAACAACGACCACATGGACCCAGCGGTGGAGCAGGATGAGCCAGGTCACGCCAAATAAAGTTCAGAGCAAATACCCGATCACAATGATCCGGAGGGACGAGCTCATGAAGCCGCCCCAGAACAGGAAGACAGTCCGAACGATGATGCATTCATCATCCCGGACGAACAAGTGGAACGAGACAACCTCCACAGAAAGCTTATGGCCACCGCAAGAAGTCTAAAAAAGCAGAAGCAACGGCTCAAGTCCGCACAAGAAAAGCCCAGCCGAAGATGGGATAAAGTGCTAGACACCGAAGAAAGATATGGTGATGACCGCCATACGAAATACTATCCGAAGCGCAAGCTACTGCCAGAATTCGATGACCCGGCCGTTCCACCAAAAGAAAATTCGACCAAGAAACCAGATGTACCGCTTCACAACCATAACAGAGCGGCTGCAGACACTGCGCACGATCTATGTGAGCATCTGGATAAGAAGGCTGGTGCAGCCAGGTCCATCTATGGACCTAAAAGACACACCCCGATGAAGGAATATGGTCAGCCAGATACCAGTCCGGAATAAACTCCGGACACAACAACAGCCGACTACATGCCACTGCGTGTCCAGATAAAGAGGGTCTGCTCACACCCTGTGCTTCACAAAGAAGTACTGGACCATGAATTCACACAAGGCTTCAAACATGTGAACAAAGAAGCATACGACGGCACCACAGACCCAGGGGTCTGGATCGAGGATTTTATCCTGCATATTCACATGGCTCGGTGGGATGACCTCCAAGCCATCAAATACTTTCCCCTCAAGTTGAAGGGACCAGCTCGACACTGGTTGAAAAGCCTCCCCGAAAACTCAATTGGGAGTTGGGAGGAACTCAAAGACGCTTTCAGGGCCAATTTTCAAGGGACCTATGTCCAGCCTCCGGATGCAGACGATCTAAGTCACATAATCCAATAGCCCGGAGAGTCCGCCCGCAAGCTTTGGAACAGATTCCTCACTAAGAAGAATCAAATTTTTGATTGTCCGGACGCCGAAGCCTTAGCGGCATTCAAACACAGCATCCGTGACGAGTGGCTTGCCAGACACCTCGGCCAAGAAAAGCCAAGGACAATGGCAGCCTTAACAAGCCTTATGACCCGCTTTTGCGCGGGTGAAGATAGCTGGCTGGCCCGTAAAGGCACCAGCGACCCCACCACATCCGAAATAAGGGATGGCAATGGGAAGCCACAGCGTAATAAAAACAAACGCCAAAACAAGGAAGAGAGCCCGGATAACACGACGGTCAATGCCGGATTCAGGGGCTCTCGACCTGATCAGCAAAGGAAGCCATTCAAAGGCAGTAAAGAGGGACCGTCTGGTCTGAACGGAGTCCTGGACAGACTATGCCAAATTCATGGCACCCCGGACAAACCTGCAAACCACACCCATAGAGAGTGCTGGGTCTTCAAGCAGGCCGGCAAATTAAATGCCGAACACAAGGGAAGGGACACACCAAGCGAAGACGAGGATGAAACTCGCCAGCCGAACACCGGGGACAGAAAAAATTCCCGCCAGAGGTTAAAATAGTAAACATGATCCACTCGACTCACACATCCATGAGAAGGCATGGACGTGTGCCCATAGACGCGCACGATGTAGAGCCCATCGTACCTACATCTCATTACTGGATGTCTTGTCCGATCACTTTCGACCACATGGACGGCCGAACTAGTATTCAGCGCGGAGGATCACAGGCCTTGGTTCTTGACCCAATAATCGACGGACACCGTCTCACCCGTGTCCTCATGGACGGCGGCAGTAGTCTCAATTTAATATACGAGGACACCGTCCGCAGAATGGGAATAAACCCATCCAGAATTAGACAAAGCAACACCACCTTTGAAGGGGTGATACCAGGCGTTGTGCCTATGGCAGGGGCTCAGTCGCGCTGGAAGTATTATTCAGCCCCCCAGGCAACTCCAGAAGCGAAGAAATGTTCTTCACCATCGCACCTTTCCAAAGTGGCTACAACGCATTGCTTGGGAGAATGGCCTTCGCCCGCTTCAACGCATTGCCGCACTATGGCTACCTTACACTCAAGATACCCGGTCCCCGTGGCGTCATCACCATTAGCAGAATAACGGAGCGCTCTTCACGCGCAGAGGAACACGTGACGGCCCTAGCGGCCGACTATAAGCGGCCTCCAATATCAGAAAACATGACTAGTCATTACGACCACAGACATGGTTAGACGAGTCAGGTAGCCTGAATAAAATTCAAACAGGGCACCGTATATGTAATCCCATAACTGAAACCAGAGGCTGTATATATTTAATACAGCCCCACACTTGGCTCGACCTTATTGGCAGGCCAACATCTTACACTTTTATTATTAATCGCATACTTACGTTGCACTCTCCTACGAGTTTTCCTTTTTTTTACAGACAATGTTCGTTCGAGACCCTTCCAGGATACGGCACAACGGAGACAAAGGCGTAGACGTGCAACAGGGCCCTGTTCAACAGGTTTCTTTTTAGATTAAGCCCCTGTGTAAACCTTTTCTACTGCCTCTTGTTGTTTAACCATCCCATGGGTTCTATACCCACAGTGGATACTGCCGTTATTGGCATTTGGCCACAGCAGACTAAATTGCATGTACCTAGGAATTAAGGGCTTATAATAGGCTCTTGTTAAGCCTCTTTTCCTTTACAAAGACCGAATACCCTCGGGAGTGTTCGGCGTCACGAGTTTGGCCGTATATGCATCAGCTCTGAATCATGTCTTTGGTCAAATGTTGGGTTTGCCCGGCTCCTGGGTTTGCCGCCTTACGTTCCGTTATCACCGGCTAAGGAAGTCCAAAGGAGAACTACTGCGATTGTGCCCTGGTTATTTTGGATGAGAGCCTCAGTAGAGAAAGCCGAAAACTGACTGTCATGATACAGCGAGAGACTTTTCAACCACTCGAAGACTCACCGGAATCCCTAAAGATTCCTCCGCATTAACGAAGGGCCGTTTCTCGGCCATGTACATGCGCGCCCGTATTCGGATGCACGCGAAGGTACCAGGGGCTACATAGTAGCCCCACCATTACACTCCCATGGCTAAGCGAAAGTGTTACAGCTATATAGTCCGGTTGCCTAGTTCGACGTGCGATCACCTCCTTAATGGACCAAGACGTTGGATCAAGTGTGATTAAGCATATTTTTTGCGAACACCCCCACATTATATGCGTGGGGGCTGAAGCCAACGACTGCTATCTTTCGGACTACTTATACATAAAAATGACCACAAAGGGGATACAATCATACTTCCAGGCAAAAGTATAAACATAGCCTCATAATTAAACTAAAACATTTTTTTCTACAATGGTTCGACTTCTCACTCGAACAAGAAATTCTTCGAGCACTGTGCCTCTATTAGGTGGGCACCTTCTATGAGTTGCACCAAGTAGTGCTCGGCCGGGTATTGACCTCCCGCCGGATCCTGGGTCGCTATTACAGTGGCCTCCATATCCGTCCAATAGGCTTTAACGCGGGCTAGAGCCATCTGCGCACCCTCTATGCACGCTGACCTCCTCATGGCGTCAATCCGAGACACGGCTCCAAGGAATTGCTGCACCAAACCAAAATAGTTGTCCGGCTTAGGCCCCTTCGGCCAAAGATGGTCTATTATAGACCGCATTGCAAGCCCGGACAATCTGTGGAGCTCCGCCATAGCAGTCACCTTCTCATTCAGCGGTAGCGGGTGAGTACGAGCATTGAACTGCGACCAGAAAAGCTTCTCCACTTCTTCATCACCTTGACCCTCGAAGAACCTGACAGCGTCAGCTGTACTATTCCCCAAGTCCGCATATACATCTGCAGGACTCAAGCGCCCTGCCAGGGGAGGATAGTTCGGATCCAAGAACTTCGTCCGCAGTAACTATGAGCCCCCAGCCACAATTTTGTCGGCCTATTGGAGCTCCTCCCGCATACTGCGGATCTTGGTCCGCATCTCCTTGGCGGCATTAAGTGCCTTGTCCAGCTCGTCCGAACTAGCCTTATTCTCCTTTTCGAGGAGTGTGTACCGGTCGGCGGCATTCTTTAACTCCCCCTCCATTTCGGCTATCTTTTACCCGCTTCGGCGATGAGCAGCTTGTTCGGCTCTCAATTCTTCGGCCGCCTTTAGGGTAGCCGCATTGCTAGCCCGAGCTTGTTCCTTGGCTTGAGCAAGTTCCGCCCTCAGGGCCTCCATGGCAGCAGCACCATCTGCAGTGCAAACACATGGCATTAATATTATGCCCCTCTTGTATTTCCCTATACGTCATAATAAGGGAAGCCGAGCACATACCATGTGACTCCTCCAGTCGCTTATTCACCGGCGTGATATCGGCATCAATTGATCCGATCTGCCTCTTTAGTTCGGCAACTTCAATAGACTGGTCGGATGCCAGAACCTTGTATACCTGCGCACATTAACGGCACAGCCATTAGTATATGATCCCCCGTTTGCCGCCTACGGTGGGCAACCAGAGTCTCAGGGGCTACTATCTATAGGGAGCACTCCCAGCACGCGCTTCATAATCAAAAAATTGCGCATTTTTCACTACATAATCTTCGTGAGCACCGTGATCATTAAAGAGCGGTGCTCCTCCGTGAGCGTGTCTCGCTCTAGACAGCCCGTCGGTATGTCTGGCCGGACACTGAACTGCATCGGTCCCTTCTCATTACCCCCCGTAGGAGCCAAACCCTTCGGGCTTAGGGAGGCTGACTTGTTAGCCTCCGGCTTCGGCAGATCCGGACTCCTCCGTGACGAAACCTCCGTGTCGCCCGCTTCATGAGGCGGAGAGTTGGGTGGAGTCTCACTCTCCATCATCTCCGGACGAAGGTCCCCCGAAGACGAACTCTGTTGAGAAGAGCTGCTCACCGAACTACAAAATACAAAGTCCTGGTTATGGATCTCGGAGTAACATGACACCTTGGAATTAATGAATAACTTATGGCTCAGTGGAGGGCTGGCCCCTTGGTGGGCATGACGCGGTGAGAGTGCCCGTCGCGGCAGAGCCCTCTGGTGATGTTTTCTTCCCTTGCTTGGGCGTCTCTGCCTCCAAATCTTCGGAGGCGGCCCTCTTCTTCCCGCGTGGGGAGGAGGCCTTGGCCTCGCCTTTCCGGCTATCCTCCATAGGATGGGTAGCGATTTCCCCGGTCTGGATGCGCAGCGCATGAAGTTTGGCTTCACTTCCCTTTCCTTCGCCTTTCCCTGAAGGGATTTTGCTGAGCGCCCGGCCCAGCATCTTTGCAATAGTGGGACCAGGAGAGCCTTCAGGAAGTGGCGTCGGACACCTAATTCTCTCCGCCTTGTTGAGCCATTTCTGGACATGGAAGGATTTTCAAAATAATGGTTATGATAAATATAAATGAAGTGTCTGGCTTTAAGGTTACTTACTTGGGCATCTAGGCGGTTGCAGCTTAGGCCCGCATCCTCGGTGGTGTCCGGACACTTTACATGTGGTCCGAAGAATAACTTGCACATCCCTTCGAGCGTCAGGCCGAAGAAGTGCTTAATAGTCCATGGACCCTCCGGATTAAACTCCCACATCCGGAGAGGCCGACGTTTGCACGGCAACATCCGCCGGACTAGCATCACCTAAATTATGATGACAAGATTTATGTCCCTCTCAATAAGCTCCCAGATGCGATTCTGCAGTGCTGGTACATCGCCAGTAGGCCCATAATTCTGTCCCACATCGGTCCAAGATGCCAACTATGACGGTGGGCCTGAGCGGAACTCAGGGGCAGCTACCCACTTTGTGCCTCTGGGAGCAGTGACATAGAACCATCTCCATTGCCATACGTCTGATACTTGCAGAAAATAACCCTATGGCCATGGGGCATCAGCGTTTCTGCTTATTATGGCGCCTCCGCATTCCGCATGTCGCCCCTCGATCATCTTCGGCTTCACATTGAAAGTTTTAAGCCATAAGCCGAAGTGTGGGTTGACGTGGAGAAAAGCCTCGCACACGATAATGAACAACGAGATATGGAGGATGGCGTCTAGAGCCAGATCATGGAAATCCAAGCCGTAGTAGAACATGAGCCCCCTCACAAAGGGGTCGAGGGTGAGGCCTAGGCCTCGGAGGAAGTGAGGGATAAACACGATGCTCTCGTTGGGCTCCGGTGTGGGGATAATTTGCCCCGGAGCAGGAAGCCTATGCTGGACATCGGCGGTCAGGTATCCGACCTTCCTAAGCTTCGCAATATCCTCCTCCTGAATCGAGGAGGCCACCCACTGGCCTGTTGCATCGGATCCGGACATGCTGGAGGATCTGGGGTGCTGGAGCTTAGGTTTTGAGTGTCGGAGCTCGAGGGGCGAGGAAGAGCAGGAGAGGTGGTAAGAAGGTGTAGGCCTTGTCCCCTTTATAAAAGGGATGAACACCAAGATTCCTCGGCGTGACCGCTTGAGACTTATCTAAAATACACGGAATCATACCAACGGTCGCCATGGGGTCACATATGCCCATATTGATAAAAGAGCACGTATTAAGGGGGACACGATCTCTGCTTTGGCAGGACATGCCAATAAAACCGCCTCGCAATGCGGGTCGAGGTGGAGCAGGAAACGCGGGTTAGTGTTGGACCAGGCCACGATGCAAGGGCACGACGTGCAAAAATTGCCAGCAGAACGGATTTGTGCTAGGGTATGTGAAGATCATCTTGCAGATCCGGACACGGTCTACGTGTTCGATAACCATCTTGGAGTATTCGGAGGAGGAACCAGCCTTGCAATGCCGAAGACAAGACTGCGCGCCGGACTCATCGTCATTGAAGTCGGGTTCAGGGGCTACTGAGGGAGTCCTGGATAAGGGGGTATCCGGACTGCCGGACTATACACATCGTCCGGACTATAGAATCGTCAAGATACAAGACTCAAGACTTCGGCTCGTGTCTGGATGGGACTCTCCTTTGCGTGGAAGACAAGCTTGGCGATCTGAATATTATGTTTCCTTCCTTGTAAGCGACTCCATGTAAACCCTAGCTCTCCGGTGTCTATATAAACTGGAGAGGATGGTCCTTAGAAGGCCGATCACAATTACAATCATACCATCATAGGCTAGCACTTAGGGTTTAGCCTCTACGATCTCGTGATAGATCTACTCTTGTAGTACTCATATCTTCAGTATTAATCAAGCAGGAAGTAGGGTTTTACCTCCATCGAGAGGGCCCGAACCTGGGTAAACATTGTGTCCCTTGCTTCCTGTTACCATCAGCCTAAGATGCACAGATCGGGACCCCCGACCCGAGATCCGCCGGTTTTGACACCGACGGTCGGCGCGCCGGACCTCCTGCCACGGCTGCTGACCCAGACGTCATTTCTGCTGTAGATGAAGACTACAAGGTGGGCTGTGTTCCGGCCATGAAAACAGCAACCCGATTTGGCAGTTCAAAGGGTTCTGGAATACTGTTTCCATCGGAATATCCCCCAACCCGGCTGTCCTGCAATTGGTACAGCGACTCGGTTTCACCAGTGGATGACTCGCCATCTGAGTAGATGGTCGTCTCACCAATGGACACCGGTTCATATTCGGTACCATGGATGAATCCTAAGAACGCACGTTTTACGGTAGGCTGAACCCGGGCAGGACTCGCACGCTAAGCCGTTTCAACGAGGTCGATGGAGATGTCCGGCTCAGGGCACGGTTCACCGATCTTGCCGATGAAAACGTGAATTCCACCAAAGGGGACCCGGTATCCGTACTCAACTGAGCCGGCCTCGGGGCCCCATCCTGCATCGTCGATGTAGAGCTTGCCGCGACGACTCTTGGTCATCCGGCCGACTGTGTACCCCTTGAGTCCTTCAAAGCTGCCCTTCAAGAAATCGAAACCATCGTGCGATAGCCCCACGGTGGGTGCCAACTGTCGTGGAAATAACACGTCAGATGTCCTAACGGGAGGACTTAGTCATGGAGCCATCGCAACGAGATTAGCTTGAAGGGGTGAAACCGGACAAGGGACATGAGAGTTATACTAGTTCGGCCCCTTCAATGAAGGTAAAAGCCTACGTCTAGTTGTGATGGGATTGATTGTGTTTCGATGACCAGGGAGCAAAATACGCTTCGCTTGTGTCTCGAGTTGTTGTTTCTTGTCCCTGAACCGCCGTCGGGTCGTCCCTTTATATACACAGGTTGACGCCCGGCCGGTCTACGGAGTTCTGAGGCCGTCTCATACAAGTGTCCGGCTCGGTCTCCCCCTTCCCTAACTTACAATACAAGTTATACAACTATGGGCCCTAATCCGCCTTCGGGCTCTGGGCCTCCAAGCTTTATTAGTAAAGCGCCATCTTCTTTGTCTTCATGGGCTTCAGTACAGTTGAGCGTGAACCGGACCCTCCTGGGCGGTTTACACTCAGTAGTTATATCCTCAACAGGTCTGATTCATCAGGGATGAATTGGAATGGTGATGAACATGTCCTACTGTGTGTGAGCTAATTATCTGTACACGATTTGGTAAAGGTAGCGGTGAGAGGCCATGTAGGAGTACATGGTGGGTTGTCTCATTGAAGTCATCCTCAAGAACTGAGTTGTGTGTTTGTGATCAATGAACAACTACTACCACATGTTGGGCCCTGAAATATGACCCCGCTCGACTTATTAACCGCCCCTGTATCTGTCCAGGAGTTGCAAGTAGTTTTTGGTGTGTTTAGTTTGCTAGAGGTCGTGCACATCATTGACCCGAGGGGTGGGCTGTGATGCGGTAGGCACGTGGCACGGTGTACCAGGGCACCCGTTTGGTGGGCTCAGGAACCCTGCACACATCGTTCGGGGCCGTATGTGGAAACCTCGGCTGGACTCCCTGCGGATGGAACCTGAATAGGCGATAAACCTGGACTGGAGACTTGTGTGGTTACTCAGGTCATGGTCTACACCCACGTCGGCTTTCGCTTGAAGTCTGTCGAGCACATGTCGTGTGCAGATGCTAAGTGGTGGAAACATGTGTGAAGAAGTACAACCCTGCAGGGTTATAAATGATCTATTCGAATAGCCGCATCCGCGATAAAGGACCACTGGGTTGCCTATACAGTTCATAGACAAGTGAAAGTGGATACTCTAAAATATGCAAGATAAGCGTGAGTGCTATGGATGGTGTTCTCGTAGGGAGACGGGAGCGGATCCATAGTGGTGTATTGATATGGTGAATATGTGGACTCGTGTGGACCACCTCAAAAGAGTTATTTGCAGTCGTAGTTCAGGATAGCCACCGAGTTAAAGCTGGCTTGTTGCAGTTGAAACCCCACCATTCATTTGTTGATAATGATGCATATGTAGCTAGTTCTGATGTAAGTCTTGTTGGGTACATTTGTACTCACGTTTGCTTAATTTATGTTTTTGTAGAGAGACTCCAGTCTCACTAGTAGTTCCGCGTGGACTTCGACGTTTAGCTTGTTACCTCAGCTACGATCTAGTGCCCTCGGCAGGATCTTGTAGATAGTCAGGCTTCTCAGCCCTTTTCATTTGTAGATGTCTGAACTCAGACATGCTAACCTTCCGCATGTGCTTTTAGTTTGTATGCTCTGAATGTTGGGTCATGATACCCATGATTGTAATACTTGGCTCCTCGGAGCCTATTGAATAAATACTTGAGTTGTAGAGTCATGTTGTGATGCCATGTTGTATTTGCACATATCGAGCATATTGTATGTATGATTGTTGAAATGCTTGGTATGTGTGAGATCCGACAACCTAGTTGTTTCTTCCTGGTAGCCTCTCTTATCGGGAAATGTCTCCTAGTGCTTCCACTGAGCCTTGGTAGCTTGCTACTGCTCCGAACACTTAGGCTGGCCGGCATGTGTCCTTTGTTCCTATGTCTGTCCCTTCAGGCAAATGTCACGTGTTGTTCCTTTAAGTCCCTTTAGCTTGCTACGACTTGGGTTCATACGATGTTGATCGGCACGTTCATTGCTGGGTCATGTATGCTTGTCCCTGTAAGTTAGCGCCACCTTGAGTTTACGACTAGTCATGTCGGCCCGGGTTCTGTGTCATATGGATGCTAGAGGCACTATCATATACGTGAGCCAAAAGCCGCAAACGGTCCCGGGCCAGGTAAGGTGGCACCCGTGGGAATACCGTGCGTGAGGCTGCAAAGTGATATGATGTGTTACATGCTAGATCGGTGTGCCTTAGGATCGGGGTCCTGACATCAAAGCATATGGTTTTATACAGACTTTTGGAAAAGCTTGTATTTACAAGAAAGTGAGTGGGGGCTCTGTAGCATTTCTAATATTATATGTGGATGACATATTGTTGATTGGAAATAATATAGAATTTTTGGATAGCATAAAAGGATACTTGAATAAGAATTTTTCAATGAGAGACCTCGGTGAAGCTGCTTATATATTGGGCATCAAGATCTATAGAGATAGATCAACACGCTTAATTGGACTTTCACAAAGCACATACCTTGATAAAGTTTTGAAGAAGTTCAAAATGGATCAGTCAAAGGAAGGGTTCTTGCATGTGTTACAAGGTGTGAAGTTGAGTCGGACTCAATGCCCGACCACTGCAGAAGATAGAGAGAAAATGAAAGTCATTCCCTATGCCTCAACCATAGGTTCTATCATGTATGCAATGCTGTGTACCAGACCTGATGTGTGCCTTGCTATAAGTTTAGCAGGGAGGTACCAAAGAAATCCAGCAGTGAATCACTGGACAGCAGTCAAGAACATCCTGAAATACCTGAAAAGGACTAAGGATATATTTCTCGTTTATGGAGGTGACAAAGAGCTTGTCATAAATGGTTACGTCGATGCAAGCTTTGACACTGATCAAGATGACTCTAAGTCGCAAACCGGATATGTATTTATATTGAATGGTGGAGCTGTCAGTTGGTGCAGTTCCAAGAAGAGCGTCATGGCCGGATCTACGTATGAAGCAGAATACATAGCTGCTTCGGAAGTAGCAATTGAAGGAGTTTGGGTGAAGGAGTTTGTATCCGATCTAGGTGTAATACCTAGTGCATCAGGTCCAATGAAAATCTTTTGTGATAACACTGGAGCAATTGCCTTCGCGAAGGAATCCAGATTTCACAAGAGAACAACACATCAAGAGACGCTTCAACTCCATCGGCGATCAAGTCAAGGAGGGAGACATAGAGATTTGCAAGATACATATGGATCTGAATGTTGCAGACCCATTGGCTAAGCCTCTTCCATGAGAAAAACATGGTCAGCACCAAGACTCCATGGGTGTTAGAATCATTACTATGTAATCTAGATTATTGACTCTAGTGCAAGTGGGAGACTGAAGGAAATATGCCCTAGAGGCAATTATGAATTTGTTATTTATATTTCCTTATATCATGATAAATCTTTATTATTCATGCTAGAATTGTATTAACCGGAAACTTAGTACATGTGTGAATACATAGACAAAAGAGAGTGTCCCTAGTATGCCTCTACTTGACTAGCTCGTTAATCAAAGATGGTTATGTTTCCTGGCCATAGACATGTGTTGTCATTTTATGAACGGGATCACATCATTAGAGAATGATGTGATGGACAAGACCCATCCGTTAGCTTAGCATAATGATCATTAAGTTTTATTGCTATTGCTTCCTTTGTGACTTATACATGTTCCTATGACTATGAGATTATGCAACTCCCAAATACCGGAGGAACACCTTGTGTGCTATCAAACATCACAATGTAACTGGGTGATTATAAAGATGCTCTACATGTGTCTCTGAAGGTGTTTGTTGGGTTGGCATAGGTCGAGATTAGGATTTGACACTCCATGCATTGGAGAGGTATCTCTGGGCCCTCTCGGTAATGCTCATCACTATAAGTCTAGCAAGCAATGTTACTAATGAGTTAGTTACGAGATGATGCATTACAGAACGAGTAAAGAGACTTGACTGTAACGGGATTGAACTAGGTATGAGGATACCGAAGATCGAATCTCGGGCACATAACATAACGATGACAAAGGGAATAACATATGTTGTTATGCGGTTTGACTGATAAAGATCTTCGTAGAATATGTAGGAACCAATATGAGCATCCAGGTTCCGCTATTGGTTATTGACCAAAGATGTGTCTCGGTCATGTCTACATAGTTCTCGATCCCGTAGGGTCCGCACGCTTAACGTTCGATGACGATTTGTATTATGAGTTATGTGTTTTGGTGACCGAAGTTTTGTTCGGAGCCCAGGATGAGATCACAGACATGAAGAGGAGTCTTGAAATGGTCAAGAGGTAAATATTCATATATTGGAAAGTAGTATTCAGAGATCGGAATGGTTTCGAGTGGTTCGGGTATCTTACCGGAGTACTGAGGGGTTACCGGAACCACCCGGGGAAGTATTGGGACTACATGGGCCTTAGTGGAGATAGAGGAGGGCCGCAAGGGGTGGTCGCGTGCCCCCCCCCCTCACCCGCCCAGGGCAGTCCAAATTGGACTAGGGGAGGGGGTGGCGCCCCCTTTCCCTCTCCCTCTCCATATCCTTCCTTTTCCCTCCGGTGGAAGAAAGGAAAGGGGGCGAATCCTACTAGGAGTGGAGTCCTAGTAGGATTCCCCCCCCCATGGCGCGCCCCTCCTGGCCGCCGGCCTCCTCCTCCCCTCCTTTATATACGGGGGCGGGGAGCACCCCAAAGGCACATCAATTGTTCTCTTAGCCGTGTGCGGTGCCCCCCTCCACCGTTTACACCTCCGTCCATAGCGCTGTAGTGCTTAGGCAAAGCCCTGCGCGGATCACATCACCATCACCGTCACCACACCGTCGTGCTGATGAAACTCTCCCTCGACCCTCTGCTGGATCAAGAGTTTGAGGGAAGTCATCAAGCTGAATGTGTGCTGAACTCGGAGGTGTCGTATGTTTGGTACTAGATCGGTTGGATCATGAAGACGTTTGACTACATCAACCGTGTTAACCTAACGCTTCTGCTTTCGGTCTACAAGGGTACGTGGACACACTCTCCCCCTCTCGTTGCTATGCATCTCCTAGATAGATCTTGCGTGTTCATAGGAATTTTTATAAAATTGCATGCTACGTTCCCCAACATGTGAGTAGTTCACCACAAACCTATGGGTCCATAGCTAGTAGCTAGATGGCTTCTTCTCTCTCTTTGATCTTCAATATAATGTTCTCCTCGATGTTCTTGGAGTTCTATCCAATGTAATCTTCTTTTGTGGTGTGTTTGTTGGAATTCGATGAATTGTGAACTTATGATTGGAATATTCATTGAAAGTGATTATGTCTTTTCTAAACTTTATTATGCGTGATTGCTATAGCTTTGTATTTCTCTTCGATCTATCTGTTTGGTTTGGCCAACTAGATTGATTTATCTTCAGTGGGAGAGGTGCTTTGTGTTGGGTTCAATCTTGCGGTGTCCTCACCCAATGACAAAATGGGTAGCGAGGCAAGTATTGTATCATTACCATTAAGGATAAAATGATGGGGTTTGTACATATTAGTTTATTTTACTTTGTCTACATCATGTCATCTTGCTTAAGGCATTACTCCATTTTTTATGAATTTAATACCATAGATATATGCTGGATAGCGGTCGATTGGTGGAGTAATAGTAGTAGATGCAGGCATAGTCGGTCTACTTGTCTCGGACGTGATGCCTATATACATGATCATTGCCATGAATACGTCATAACTATGTGCTTTTCTATGAATTTCCCAACATCAATTTGTTCACCCACCATATGCTAGGTGTTCAAGAGAGAAGCCTCTACTTAAAACTATGGCCCCTAGGTCTACTTTAATCATACTATAAAATCCAAAAATACTTTGTTGCATTTTTATTTCCTTTATTTTACTTTGCAATTTATCTATGTACCTATACAAGATTGGATCATCCTTACAAGTAATGAGTTCAAGGGGATTGACAACCCTCTTGCCCGGGTTGGGTGCAAGTATTTGCTTTTGTGTGTGCAAGTTTTGTTCATGAGGCTTTTCCTGATTCTACTATTGGTTCAATATAAACCTTGGTTCTCACTAAGGGAAATACTTCTCTCTACTATACTGCATCTCCCCTTCCCTTCGGGAAAATCCCAACGCAGCTCATAAGTAGTAGGAAGAATTTCTCGCGTCGTTGCCGGGAAGACATCATCAAAACCTATCAAGTACTTTCACACAAACTATCATCTACTTGCACTAATTTTTATTTGCCTTTACCTCTCATTTTCATCTCTCCCACTTCTCATAAAAAATAATCAGAAACACAAAAATATTTGTGTTTGCTCGTTTGCTTTCTTTGTCGCTATGTCTCAAGAAAAGACCAAGTTGTGTGACTTTTTAGATACCAATAACAATGATTTTATTAGTACTCCAATTAATCCCCCATGACTAGTGCAGAGTCATATGATATTAATGCTGCTTTGCTAAATCTTGTTTCGAAAGACCAATTTTCTAAAAAATCATAGTGAGGATGTTGCTTCCCATCTTAACACATTCGTTAAATTATGTGATGTGCAAAAGAAAAAAGATGTTTATAATGATATTATTAAGTTGAAATTATTTCTGTTCTCGCTAAGAGATCGTGCTAAAACTTGGTTTCATTCTTGCCTCGAAATAATATTGAGTCATGAGATAAGTGTAAGGATGCTTTTATTGCCAAGTTTTTCCTCCTGCTAAGATTATTTCTCTTAGAAATTAAATTTTGAACTTTAAGCAACTTGAGCATGAACATGTTACACAATCTTGGGAGAGAATGAAATTTATGATTAGAAATTGTCCCAGTCATGGTTTAAGCTTATGGAAGATTATGCAAAATTTCTATGTGGGAATAACTTTGTTTTTAGAAATCTTCTAGACTCTGCTGTGGGAGGTACTTTTATGGAGATCACATTGGGAGAGGCTACAAAACTCCTTGATAATATAATGACAAGTTATTCTCGATTGCACACCAAAAGAGCTCCAACTGGTAAGAAGGTAAACGCTGTCGAAGAGATTACTATTTTGAGTGATAAAATGAATGCTCTTATGTAAATGTTTGCTAGTAAAAATTCTCAAGTTGATCCTAATGACGTGCCACTATCTACTTTAATTGAGCAAAATAATAAAGCTACTGATGTGAATTTTGTCTACAGAAATAATTTTAATGCTTATAGTGGTAATTTTAATCCTAGACCATATCCGAAAATTCCTCCAATAATTATGGTAATTCATATAATAATAATAGGATACCCACTAATCATGAGAACAATATTAAAGAATTAATTAGTTCCCAAAATATTTTTAATGCTACGGTAAAAGAAAAAATGAATAAAGTTGATGATATGGCTAGAAACATGGATAGAATTGCTCATGATGTGGATACT
The DNA here is from genome assembly GCA_963921465.1 of Triticum timopheevii. Lineage (NCBI taxonomy): Eukaryota > Viridiplantae > Streptophyta > Magnoliopsida > Poales > Poaceae > Triticum > Triticum timopheevii. Next base: position 541,615,094 of record OY997270.1, on the reverse strand, counting down.
CCTAAAAATAAAAAATTTGCCACCCAAGCATGATATTAGTGAATGTAAATCTATCCAAGTCTCCATTAATAAAAGTAAATAGAGAACCCCTAGGTTGAGAGCTAAGCAAGAATTCCTAGAGAAGGCTATTCCACTCGGTTTTTATTGTAATCATATAAAAATTTAAAATGCTTGGTGCTCACCTAGTGAATCTTTATTTGGTAATATAAACTTGATGAAAAAGGTACTGGAATGAGTCAATTTTAGATAGAATGCGTCTCAATTGTTCGGAGGGTGATGATCTTAATGATAAAAATGATAAAAGTGGGTTTGTAGAGGTCAAGACTTTAAATAGTGATGTGCCTACTACTTTGGATTACAATGAATTTAATAATGATAATTGTTGTTTAGTTGTATTTATTTCCTTGTTCCAATCATGAAAAATTCACCCAAAGCTTTTATTAAACATATTGTTGAAGCTATGATAAAAGCTCATGAAGAAAACCTAGAATTGGAGGTTTCAGTACCTAGAAAAATTGCATGATGAATGGGAACCTACTATAAAATAAAAAATAAAGACTATGAATGTAATGATTTATGTGATCTAGGTGCTAGCATTTCCATTATACCAAGATCTTTAGGTGATGTGCTAGGTCTCATCGACATGGATGAATCTTCCCTTAATTTGCATTTCGCGAATTCAATTATTAAGAAACCATTTGGTAGAATAAATGATGTGCTTATGCTTGCTAATAGAAATTATGTGTCTGTGCATTTCATTGTGCTTGATATTGAATGCAGTCTGTCTTGTCCTATAATAATTGTTAGGCCTTTCCTGCGAAGCATAGTGTTATTATTGATATGAAAGAAGGAAACATAAGGTTCCAATTTCCATTAAAGAAATCGATGGACACTTACCTAGAAAGATAATCAAACCACCATATGAATCTATTATGAGGGCCACCTATGGAATTAGTGTGAATACTAAAGATGACAACACTTGAAACAATGCCTTACGCCTAGCTAGAGGCGTAAAACAATAGCACTTGTTGGGAGGCAACCAAATAGTCATCTTAATTTATTTATTTTACTTTATATTTTGGTGTGATGATACAATAATTGCTACTGTTATGATTGTGTTTTTATGTTTTAATTATTTTTTGTGCCAAGTAAAGCCTTTGGGATGATTTGGTTGATAGCTGACTTGATTATGTGAAAAAACAAAAACTTTTGCACTTAGTCCAGGAATTTCTAAAAATCACTGGAACGTGCTTTTGATCTGAATTTTTTTACACATAATTGATATACAAATTGGCCAAGTAGCACCCAGGTCAGTAGCCGTACCTGTCACCGATACCAGAGCCACAATCTCAGCTCTAGCTGCTACACCTCAGTTGCTCCTACAATCCCTCCAACTGTCTCTACTCCACTGGTCCAGAAGACACGATCATAGATATTTGCGGACACGCTTCTCTCTACTCCAACAATGTCTACGCACACCAGAGCTGCAAGTCAGAAGACTTCTTCACTAGGAGCTACCAGAGATCAAGCCCAGAGCGACGCTCATCTCTATACTCTTTTGAATTTTTTGGTACTTGTTGCCAAAGGGGGGGAATTATTATAGATCATTAGGGCTTCGAGAGAGAGTGCTTTGCTTTTGCTCGTTTGATTTTTGTTGATTTTTTGCTACTTAGTGATACATTCGTTTGATGCTTGTATGAGACTATGTTACTTTTGTGCTTTATAATACCGTACTTCAATGATATGCATGTTTATCTATCTATCTAGATGCTTCTTATATGATCATTCACTTGTATGTTTGGTGATGAGCGCTTGTTATATTTCGTCATATCATTTTGAGCGCTCCACCCAGATGTATGTTGATCCATGATCCTAATCGATTGTGAATTTGCATTCAAACACAAAATTTTAATAATGCACAAATTTAGGGGGACCTCTTGCTTATCACATTCTTCTCAAAGCGGAGATGTCATTCATTGATTATATCATTTGTCGAAGCTTTGATCTATATGTTATCCTCAATTACCAAAAGGGGGGAGATTGAAAGTGCAACTAATCCCCGATTGGTTTTGGTAATTTATAACAACATATATGTGATGACCCACAAGTTTAGGGGATCAATCATAGTCCATTCAATAAGTAAAAGTGTCAAACCCAACGAGGATCACAAGTAAATGACAAGCGGTTTTTATCAAGGTAATTTCTGCAAGCACTGAAATTGTCGGTAACAGATAGTTTGATAGCAAGATAATTTGTAACAAGTAAGTAACAGTAACGGTAATAAAAGTGAAATAGTTAGCCCAATCCTTTTGTGGCAATGGACAGGCCGGAACAATTTCTGTTAATAGGTAAAACATTCTTGAGGGCACACGAGAATTTCATCTAGTTACTTTCATCATGTTGGTTTGATTCGCATTCGCTACTTTGATAAGATGGTATGTGGGTGGACCGGTGCTTGGGTGTTGTTATTACTTGAACAACCCTCCCACTTATGGTTAACCCCCTCGTAAGCATCCGCAACTACGAAATAAGTATTAAGATAAAATCTAACCATAGCACTAAACATATGGATCCAAACCAGCCCCTTACAAAATAGTGCATAAACTAGGGTTTGAGCTCCTGTCACTCTAGCAACCCATCATCTAATAACTACTCCACAATACATTCTCTTAGGCCCAAAGATGGTGAAGTTTCAAGTATTCGACATTCACATAACACCACTAAGGGAATCACAACATACATACCATCAAAATATCGAACGAATATCAAATTCACATGATTACATACAACATGACTTCCCCCGTGTCCTCAAGAAAAAAAGTAACTACTCACACAACATATTCATGCTCAAGATCAGAGGAGTAATAAATATCATAACATTTGAACATATAATCTTCCACCAAATAAACCGGCCTGTATCAACTACAAGATGTAATCAACAGTACTAGTCACCCACATGTACCAAACTAAGGTTTTGTAACAAAGATTGAACACAAGAGATGAACTAGGGTTTGAGATGAGATGGTGTGGTTGAAGATGTTGATGAAGATTGGACTCCCAAAGATGAGAGGGCTGTTGGTGATTACGATGGCTTCGATTTCCCCCTCCCGGAGGGAAGTTTCCCCGACAGAATCACTCTGCCGAAGGGCAAAAGTACTCCTGCCCAACTTCTGCCTCGAGACGGCGGCGCTCCGTCCTGAAAGTCCTATACTTATATTTTAGGTCATAAGACCTTATGTACCAGAAGATGGACACCGGAGGTGGGCTAGGGCCCCCATTACCCACCAGGGCGCGCCAGCAGGGGGTGGTGCGCCATGGTGCCTAGTGGGCACCTAGGCGGCCCCCTCTAGTATTTCTTTATTCTAGTATTTATTATAGATTACAAAATAATTCTTTGTGAAATTTAAGCTCATTTGGAGATGTGCAAAATAGGTATCTCTGACATGGCTTTTTCAGGTCCAGATTCCAACTGCGGGCATTCTCCCTCTTTGTGTAAACCTTGCATATTATGAGAGAAAAGCATTAGAATTACTCCATAAAGCATTATAATGAAAAAAAATATAAATAATAGTAGGAAAACATGATGTAAAATGGATGTATCAATATGTCATTGAACTAACGCCTATTCAAGATAGATTTTAGGAAAGTTCAATGTTGGCATGGCAAGGACATGAGATGCAGACTCCTCAAAATGCTAAGGACATGGATTGGCACAAGCTTCAAGACTCTACATTTTTTGTTAAGTGACCCAAGATCACGTTGAGCCCATAGGAAAGCCAATACTATTAAAAGGGGATGGGGTTTTGATCACGACTCAATTACTCAATGTGCTTGAAGATATTGCTCCAAAAACCCTCAACCACCTTCTCCAAATCATATCTATCCAAACCCTAAAAGCCCAACTCGGTCCCACCGAGTTCCATACACCCAAACCCACCAAGTTGATCCTAGATAGTGCCAAAGCCAAACCCTAGAATTTTGGTTGTACCAAGATGAGGATCGGTCCCACTGAGTTGCACTGACCAAGGTTCTGTAACCAATTATATAATTTTGGAATTACCAAGTTGAACCGATCAAAATTACCAAAATGAAGTCTTGCTTAGGTCATCGCATATCGGTCCATCCTAGATTCTTTGTTCGGTCTCACTAAAATGCCCAAAATTCAAATCTTCTACACATCTCGGTCTCACTGAGTTTTTGGTTCGGCGTCGCCGAGTTGAGTCAAAAGGTTGCAGTGGTTGGATTTTGGGTGAATACTATTGTTAGGACCGAGAGTATATCGACCAGAGGGGGTGAATGGGATATTCAAAAGTTCTTGCGAATGTTTTGAACTGATCGCAAACACAGAAGGAGAAAGAAGGTTCGGTAGAAAAGAACTTAATCAAGCACACTAGATAGGAACATATTTATCAAAGAAGGAAGCTATAATAGTCTGAGCATATGATATCACGGATTTGACAATAATGATGGTTATGCAATATGCGAATAGATGCAGTGGCACGCATGGAAACAGGATAAGAACTATGAATGAAAAGCGCACAACAAGGGGAGATGAGGTGAATGAAATTGAAGCAGAGAAAGCACACCAGTCAAAAACGATAAGTGCAACAAGTAGATTATGCGACTGGTGCGTATAAACAAAATGATGAGAATGCAACAAGATGCGCACTGAACTATAACAAATGCAAATGACGGAGAAGACAAGAACAAATGATATGCAACAGACAATGATTGATCAGATAAACAATCGTCACAGAGCACGAAAAATAAACTGCTGAAGGTAAAGCGGTAAAGTAGAATGAACCAGTGGTGCTCGATGGTGATAGATGGATTTGGTAGACCAGTTCTCCCTTCTGCTAAAGGACTACGTCTGGTTGGAGGGGTTATGACTTAACACAGAAGATAAGCTCTCTTCGCCCTATTCTCCTTCAACTCGGAGCTGATCACAATCCAATTGATTTCACTCATGGTAGATACTTGTCAATGATCTCCAAATCTTCCACAAACCTCTTCGCGAACCAAGACTCCTGGTTGCTGAAGATCTTGCTTGGTGAAGACAACAACTCTTCAAAACTCGAGCTGACACCTATCTGTCCAGAGAGTTTGCAACTCTCAAGAGTAATAGGTGCAACAACTCTAACTCAAAACTACTATGATGCTCAACCACTATCTAAGTTTCGGGCTCTTGATTCTTCTCTCTGGGGATCTTAAACTCAAATCACTCGGAGAGGGGATGCTCAATCAATCTTCTCAGAAATCTTAAGCGGACAACCAACGAGCAACGTTGGAGCGGGGTGGCTATTTATAGGCATAGCCTTCCCTGAAGGGAAAAGACCAAATTGGACATCTGGAGTAGCCAATGGCCGAACGACACGAGTCCAATGGTAGGAAATGGAGCATAACGGTAACATTCCTTGCGGAGCAAGTAATGCTAACTCTTTAGTTCGAAAGATATCTCCTGCAGCACGAAGAACAAGGTCCACTGTTGGCAGGTAATCTTTCAACAGATACAGAGATTTCTCTCAGTCTCACATAGGTTTAGGCTAAGCATCACAGCGGATCTAAGCTTCGAGAACCTATACCCCTCTTAATAGTACAGAGGTCCTATGAATCAAATGATTGAAAGAAGAACAACAAAATGAATACTGCATATTCACTTTGTCTTTGACTTCCATTCGCTGTAGTCAATCTTCTTTCGACTGACCTCCGAACCAATTTCTTCACATCAGCAATAAACTTTTAGAGGAGTTAACTCCTTCATAACAATATTCTCTCCTACATGTCTTTAATAGATGTAGCTCAATCTTCTCTGCAACGCAGATTTCATCGGTGAAGTTCCTAGAACTTGGCACCAGAGACAGCATTCTCTTTGGTTCTGCATGGACTATTTTTCTCTGTGTGCACTTGCAAACAAACCAGTCCATGCCTGTTTCTGTCAACAGTCTCCAAAACACAGGAGGGCGAAAGATAAATAACGAAATGGAATGTGAAGGATAACGAAAGACGAGAGATAATTACAAAGATAGAACATGCTCCCCCTGAAGATATGCATCAAATTATAGTAGATAAATTGGAAGGTAGCGAGATGAACCTTCGTATGAGTGGCATCGACATATGCTCTCATTTGTAGTCTCTTTCAATGCACTCAACAATGTCCGAGGTGTTTCCTGTCACACACAATCTTTGAAAAGATCTATTAGATAAAGTGAATACTTTGAAATGATTTGTGACAAAGGATAAGCTATGAGGATTCGCTCAAAACGTGGTTTGAATCCACACGAGATATAAGTTCCCTGTTGTCGGTGTCAAAACCGGCGGATCTCGGGTAGGGGGTCCCAAACTGTGTGTCTAAGGCTAATGGTAACAGGAGACAGGGGACACGATGTTTACCTAGGTTCAGACCCTCTCGATGGAGGTAATACCCTACTTCCTGCTTGATTGATCTTGATGATATGAGTATTATAAGAGTTGATCTACCATGAGAACGTAGAGGCTAAACCCTAGAAGCTAGCCTATGATTATGGTTGTTATTGGCCTACGGACTAAACCCTTCGATTTATATAGACACCGGAGGGTGCTAGGGTTACATAGAGTCGGTTACAGAGAAGGAGATCTACATATCCGAATTGCCAAGCTTGCCTTCCACACAAAGGAGAGTCCCACCCGGACACGGGACGAAGTCTTTAATCTTGTATCTTCATAGTCCAACAGTCCAGCCAAAGTATATAGTCCGGCTGTCCAAGGACCCCCTAATCCAGGACTCCCTCAGTAGCCCCTGAACCAGGCTTCAATGACGATGAGTTCGGCGTGCAGATTGTCTTCGACATTGCAAGGCGGGTTCCTTCTCCGAATACTCCATAGAAGATTTTGAACACAAGGATCGTGTCTAGCTCTGCAAAAAAAATTCCACATACCACCGCAGAGAGTATAATATTCCACAAATCTAATCTGCTGACAACTTTTCACAATGTGATATCACACCACGGCCCAATCATTGTTCAAACCATTTTTCTCAACCAGCTACTGCACATATTGCGAGGCGGTTTCCTTGGCACGTCTTGTCGAAGAAGAGATCATGTCCCCTTATCACGGGATTCTCATCAATACGGGTGTGGGTAACCCAACCGCGCCATCAATCATGGCGCTTGGGGAATAAGCGATTTTACGGGGCAAGTGGGGAGGCACACAGTTTCTACCGCCTTTATAAAGGGATAAGGATTCCTATTTTCACCCACGCCTTCTTCTCCTCCTGCCCATCAATTGTCGCACCCTCGAGCTCCAGCGCCCAAGCTCTCGCCTTCTCCGTAAATCCATTCCAAACATGTCCGGAGCGGGAGGCAAGTGGATGGTCTCCTCCATTACGGAGGAGGACATTACGAAGCTCGGGGAAGCCGGATACCTGGCCGCAAATATAGCCCACCGGCTCCTAGACGCAGGGCAGATCATCCCTACTCCGGAACCCCATGAGAGGGTTGTGTTCCCTGCTCACTTCGTCCGCGGACTGGGATTCCACCCATTTGTTTGCGGGCTCATGTTCTACTACGGGATGGATTTCCATGATCTGGCCCCCAATTTCATCCTCAACACCTCGGTGTTTATCGTCGTGTGCCAGGCCTTCCTCCGGATCAAGCCCCACTTTGTCCTGTGGCTGAAGACCTTCAACGTGAAGCCGAAGGTGGTGGTCAGCCAGCAAGTAGAGTGCAGAGGTGCCATGGTGGGCAAGATGCCCAACGTCACCTGGCTCGAAGGCTCCTATGTGGAGACCGTGAAGGGGTGGCAATCGGGGTGGTTCTATATCACCGAGCCGCGCGACACCAACTGGGCAGCGGCCCCCGAATTTTGATCTGGCATCCCCATGCGACTCACCTTCTGGAAAAAGAAGGGCCTAGCCTGGGGTTTGCCGGCGGAGCTGACCGGACTCCAGAACTGTGTCAAAAATATGATAAGCAAGAAAATCAAGCTTGTCAACGTGGTCCAGGTCATGCTCTTCCGCTGGATCCTTCTGTGTCAAAGACGGGCATTCAATATGTGGGAGTTCGACCCGGCCGAACAACAGACGCTGCGAGAGCTCTTCGACACGACGTGCAAAGACATCTGGAAGGTGTTGTTCAAGGCCACCGAGGTACCTCCTCCCATTACCAAGGATCGCAGACTTAGTGCAAAGCGCCGCGCCAATCCGGTAAGCTCTCTATATTTTACAAGATGCTCCTTTCCCTAGTATATTCGTGGGAGGAATCTAAGCCCCCACACCAATTTAACAGGACTGGGTAGCGACAGTGGAGCGGATGGACTGTCCAGCTCCACTACCCGAAGATCCAGCAACGGCTCTCTTAACGGAGATGTTGTTTCCGGCGCCCTATAAGGTGCCGGAGAAGAAGGCCAAGAAGAAGGTCGCGGGGACCAGGAAAGGTCTCCGGCGCAAGGTTGTATCGGACTCATCGTTCGAAGACACCGAGGCGTGCTCCTCCAACGAAAACAAGGAGGAGGAAGAGGAAAGTCCTCCCCTCCCCAACCAGGGGGGAAAGAAAAGAAAGGCTGCCCCGTCCGGGGAGGCTGAAGGGTCCAAGAAGGGAAAGACCCTCCCTTCGGACCCCTCCATAACAGCCGCCTACAGCGATGAGGAGTGGTTGCCCAGGGACAAGCCCCTGGCGAAGTCGTAAGTATCCGGACACTTTAATACTTCTGGCATGTTTTGCTTTATTGCTTCTTATCATGTTAAATATGATCGTGTAACCCGTCTAAAGCCCACATCGGCGCATCCTGCTTGGATTGGTCTTTGAACCAGTCTGCGATGAACAGTGATTCACTCCCGGCGGACACCACCCCCCGGCCCACGGATGACACTGAGGTGTTGTCTCAGAGGATACCGGACCAGGGGAAGACAGTTCTAGAGACGCCCCAAGGTGAAATCCCCAACGCTGGGCACATGGGGGGGGGGGGGGAAGACCCCCATGGATTCTGATGACAGGGGCCGCGGCAAGTTTGGCCCCCAGCCGGATACTGCGCTGGAACCTCCATTGGTTTCGGATTCAGATAGGTAGCCCCTTACTAAGGGGGGCGAGCCGCCTATGCCGATGACCTCTGTCCATCCAGAGGCATCGGACAACTTGCTGGAAGCGCTTCGGGGCGCTTCCATTGACGAAGAGCACCGCACCATCATGAGTGCAGTGATCGAGAAGGTTCGGTCCACCAAAAGCGGACTGACCGAAGCCTGCGCCAGCCTCCTAACAGGCTTTGAGGTAAGTAATCAAATTTTGGGAAAGTATTCACAGCATAGACGGTAGCCCCTGATGCTCTATTTGGTGTTCGGAAAGGAAGGCCGAACAGAGGATCAAATAACATCCACAGGAGTCTAATTAGAATATGTCTATGTGAATAAGCAGGCGTCGCTGCTGGCCGCTGCCGCTCGTACTGTGGAGGTCTCCGGACTGAAGCGGGACCTGGCGCAGAACGAGGAAGAGCTCGGCCTCATGAAGAGGCAGCTCGAGGAGAACAAAGGTAAGTGATACCCCGTCTGTATATTGATAAAGAAAAATGTTTTTAGCTCATAGAATCGTCATGAACTTTAATAGGGGCCACGACCGAAGTGGTGGCCCTGAAAAAGGCGTGGTCCGAGGCCGAAGACAAAGCGGCCAAGGAGCACACCGAGCGTGAAAAGCAAGAGGCCCGAGTTGACGAGGTCTAGCAAGAGCTCCAGGATTTTGTCAAGAAATGCGAGTCCTTGGAGCGTGACTCTAAGACGCAAGAGTCCGAGCTTGCGAAGGCCCTCCAGAGCGCACAAGATGCCAAGGCCGAAGCCCATAAGGCCCTTCAGGAGATTCAGGCGGCCAAGAAGATAGTGGCGGGTAAGGCGTTCATTATGCAAAGCAAGCATGTGAAGGAGACTTTCCTTTTACTTACCCGAATTCGGAGCTCTCCAGGAGCGTTTGCAGATCTGTCGTGCAGCATATTGGGTGCCGCGGAGTTCTATCGGGCTGAAGAAGGGAGCTTGAGGGAGAAGTTGTTCTGGTCTCAGTATACTGGGACCAAACATCTGATGCCTTTGAGCGACCAGCTGAAGCAATTGGTCGAATTGCACAAGGCGGACGAACTGGCCATGAAGGACCTCATAGGCCGGTTATGGCCTGCCGAGCCCCTGCCCAACAGCTATTTTGGCCTTGCAAAGCGGCTGGTGAGAGCTTGTCCGCGGCTTGAAGCCATTAAGCGGTCCGTCTGCATTGAATGTGCGCGTAGGGCCTTCGCCCGTGCGAAAGTGCACTGGGCGAAGATGGATGCCGAGATGCTGGTGACAGAGGGGCCGCCGGAGGGCAAGGAGCATTGCCACCCCGAAAAGTATTATGACAGTGTCCTGCAGGGTGCCTGCCATGTGGCGGAGGAATGTGCTAAGGATGTAATATTTGAATAAATGTACTCATGTGATCCTGTAATATGAAAACGAGTTCATGTGCGCTATGTAACACTTGTTGATTTAAAATATTACCTTCTGTGCGACCATTTATAAAATCTGAGAGTTGGCCAGTCGTCGGCTTCTGCCCCCATGTAACTAGTACTGGGGTGTTCGGGATAAATCTAAACACTCTTCATCCAAATTTTTGGTCCTTTAAGGAGGTGTTTAGCGCAGCGAACAAGGCAATCGGACTATACAGCTTTATCACTCTCACTTAGCCATAGAAGTCTACAATTTTAAATTTTGGTGAAGCCCCTAGTATTCGGAAGGCCGAACTTGGGGAGCTATACACGCCTAAATCGGACAAGGCCGATTCGTCGTCAGAAGCGGAAAAAATCTTTAAGGATTTGAGACCTCTCGAATAGCGACCAGCTCTCGCCGCATCATGAAAGTCAGTTTTTAGCTTTCTCTACTGAGGTGCTCGTCCGGAAAAACCCGGACACAATCGTAGTAGTTCTCCCTGTGCTACCTTAGCCGATATAGCGGAACTTAAGGCACCAAAACATGGGAGCCGCGCAAACCCAACTATTGACCCAAGACATGATTCGGAGCTGATGCACATAATGCTATAAGTTCGGGGTGTTGCATTGTCGAAAGTGTTCAGACTTTTCTTGCTGTGTTATGGGGTACACTGAAGCCCCTAGCTAGCTGAACGTACCAAAATGTACGGGTGCAATTTGTAATAAATAAGCAGTCAAGGGAAAAAGATAAAGAAATGTAATAATAAGCTGACGTTGTACATTATTTTCCATTGTAATTTAAATAATACGTCAAAGTGTATGTATACAAGTAGTGCGATAAGCAAAATAGGACTATTTGACATGGCCTAGCCAAGGGCAAGCTTTGTGTGGGTATGTAAAACAGGTATAAGGATCGTTATCAAAGACCACCTGGGGATTCCCTTATGCGTCGAAGTTGCTTGCCTCCTTGGTGTTTCCATCCCGCTATGGGTCCAATAGTTGGACTATCGGAAGAGCCTCCCGAAAGTAGGGACCTGAAAAGAAAAGGTGTGAAGGTATACGGATCCTGGGGTGGTTGAGCCACATTTGTGGACCGTGTCGTAGCCGTACCTCCGCCTATGCCCATGGCATTTTGAGTGCGTAATTATGTCCACGCGTCACAGATTTCGCTGCTTGACTGGGACTAGGAAGGAGGCCGAATTGCTACGCGAGCTCTGGACTTGCCGGACGATCCTGTTGCAGGGTGCTCCGGACTCGCTTGACGGTGTCTGGGGGCTTTATCGCTGAATTGGCGGTCTGCCTAAGAAGGCTGCTTTGTACCTCTGCTGCGAGGGAAGCAGTGTGATCCTCCGTTCAGAGCGAGCATTCTGTGTTTCCATTAACTGTTATAACCCCGTGAGGTCCTGGCATTTTGAGCTTGAGGTATGCATAATGCGGTACCGCATTGAATCTGGCAAATGCGGTTTGTCCGAGCAGTGCGTGATAGCCACTGCGGAAGGGGACGATATCGAAGATTAACTCCTCGCTTCGGAAGTTTTCCGGAGATCCGAAGACCACTTCCAGTGTGATTGAGCCCGTGCAACACGCCTCTACACCTGGTATGACACCTTTAAAGGTGGTTTTTCTAGATTTGATCCTTGAGGGGTCGATGCCCATTTTGCACACTATATTCTGATAGAGCAGGTTTAGGCTGCTGCCACCGTCCATAAGGACTCGTGTTAGATGGAATCCGTCAATGATGGGGTCGAGGACCAATGCGGCCGAACCGCCATGATGGATACTTGTAGGATGGTCCCTGCGATCGAAAGTGATCCAACAAGAAGACCATGGGTTTAACTTTGGGGCGACTGGCTCCATCGCATAGACGTCCCTTAGTGCACGCTTCCGTTCCTGCTTGGGAATATGGGTTGCATATATCATGTTCACCGTTTTCACCTCGGGAGGAAATTTCTTCTGTCCTCCTGTGTTCGGCGGCCAGGGCTCCTCGTTGTCATTTCTATGCAGCCCCTTTTCCTTGTTTTCGGCATTCAACTTGCCGGCCTGTTTAAACACCCAACATTCTCTGTTGGTGTGGTTGGCTGGTTTATCGGGGGTACCGTGAATTTAAACGAGCGATCGAGTATGCGGTCCAGATTGGACGGCCCCGGATTGTTTCTTTTGAATGGCTTTTTCCGCTGACTAGACTTAGAGCCACTGAATCTGACATTGACTGTCGTGTCTTCGGCGTTGTCGCCATTGTTGTGACGCTTGTGTCTATTGCGTCGTGGCTTGCCGTTGCTATCTCTGGCATCTGAAGTGCCAGGATTTCTTGATGTGTTGTTGCTACGAGCCAGCCAGCTGTCCTCGCCCGTGCAAAAGCGGGTCATGAGTGTCAGGGCTGCCATGGACTTAGGCTTCTCTCGGCCGAGGTGTCTGGCGAGCCACTCATTGTGGATGTTATGCTTAAAGTCCACTATGGCTTCGGCATCCGGACAGTCGACAATTTGGTTCTTTTTAGTTAGGAACTGAGTCCAGAATTTCCTGGTCGACTCTCAGGGCTGTTGGGTTATGTGACTTAAGTCATCAGCATCCGGTGGTCGCACATAAGTGCCCTGGAAGTTGTCAAGGAATGCGTCTTCCAGGCTCTCCCAACTACCAATGGAGTTTGTCGGCAGGCTATTCAGCCAATGCCGAGCCGGTCCTTTGAGCTTTAGTGCGAGGTACTTGATGGCATGTAGATCATCACCGCGGGCCATGTGAATGTGGAGGAGGAAATCTTCGATCCATACCGCGGGGTCTGTTGTACCATCATATGATTCAATGTTAACGGGTTTAAACCCTTCTAGGAATTCATGATCCATTACTTCATCAGTGAAGCATAGAGAGTGTGCGGCGCCTCTATGCCGGGCTACATCACGACGCAGTTCAAATGAGTCTGGTCTATTGTATTCGGCACGGCCGGATTTGCTTTTAGTATATCCGGCATGACGGTCATCGTCACGCGTTGGGGGGCGCCTCCGTGATCCATAGATCGACCTTGTCTGTCCTGCTTTGTTTTCCAATACGTCTTGCATGTCCTGCGTGTAGCCCCAGGCCTTGGTGTTTTTGTTTGATTGGCGACGGGGTGCGGGCTGGTGTTCGGGCTGATACGCCGCTTTGTCTCGCCCACGAGGTGGCCGGTCAGCCGCATCCTGCGCTGGTAGTGTAGGCTTTAATGCCTCCTCCTCGAGTTGAGGTAGCAACCTGCGCTTTGGGTAACTTTTGGTTGGGCGGTCGAGTCCGTATTCCTCGGCTGCCAGGGCCTCAGTCCATCTATCAGTTAGCTTTTTGCAGTGGCTATAAGCCGGCGCTTGAAGCGCTCCTGCTCGACGGGATCCTCAGGCACGATGAATTCTTTGTCGCCGAGGCTCACCTCTTCTTCGGAGAGGAGCATGTAATTGTCATGCTCTGATTCTCCATCTGTTGCCTGTTCCTTAGGGCTAGCTTGCCCGTCCTCCCGCTCGGTTTGCTCGAAGCTTGGCTGGGCAGGATTGTTTTCATCTTTGGCACCATCCGGATTGCTATCATCCCTTGTGCCGGTATCGCTATTTTTGCTATGGCGGGGCTTAGAGTGGCGCCTATGATGCCGGTGCTTAGATTGCTTCTCAAGGGGATTATCCTCCGTTGCCTCATCGCCATCGCCTTCTTTGGGCGTGTCCACCATATATATATCATATGATGAGGTGGTTGTCCAGCGCCCTGTGGGTGATGGTTCCTGTTCTTCTCCTGCATCGTCGTCCATACCGTCGATGTCTTCGGAGTCGAAGTCAAGCATGTCGGTTAAGTCATCGACAGTGGGTATTAAGTGGGTGGTGGGTGGGGAACGAATTTCTTCATCGTATGCTTCCCACCCAAGACGGACCTAGTTCGGCCAAGAGTCTCCTAACAAGGAGAGAAACCTCAATGAATTTAGCACGTCGCCCAAGGGCGAGTGCTGAAGAATATCCGTGGAGGTAAACTCCATGATCGGTGCCCAATCAGATTCGATAGGCGCGGATGCACGTGGTTCGGAGCCTGTGGCCGGAGACGAGTCAAAGGGTCTGATGGCACGGGCCTCATAGGAGGTGAAGTTTTTGTTCGGCTCTATCGCCGCTGAGTGTGCGGCCTCCATGGTGTGGTGGCGGGGTCCATCCACCCATCCTCGGATGGCGCGATCTGCTCCGGATTGAGGGCCGGGGCAGCCCCAGGTGTGATCTCCCAAACACCGTCTGATGGCAGATCTAAGTCATGCTCGTTGTGACTATTCGGTGCACCTGCCATGGGCTCGAATCCGTCGAAGATCAAGTCTCCGCGGATGTCACCAGTATAGTTCAAGCTTCCAAACCTGACTTGATGGCCAGGGGCATAGCTATCGATCTGCTCCAGATGGCCAAGCGAGTTGGCCCGTGGTACGAAGCCGCCGAATATAAAGATCTGTTCGGGGAGGAAATTTTACCCTGGATTGCATCATTGCATATGATTGAAGAAGCCATCAAGCCTTATTGTGATGGCACAGTGAAATTCTCAATGAAAGCACCAATGTCAGTGTCAAAGCCGGCGGATCTCGGGTAGGGGGTCCCGAACTGTGTGTCTAAGGCTAATTGTAACAGGAGGCGGGGGACACGATGTTTACCCAAGTTCGGGCCCTCTCGATGGAGGTAATACCCTACTTCCTGCTTGATTGATCTTGTTATTACAAGAATTGATCTACCACGAGATCGTAGAGGCCAAACCCTAGAAGCTAGCCTATGATTATGATTGTTGTTGTCCTACGGACTAAACCCTTCGGTTTATATAGACACCGGAGGGGGCTAGGGTTACACAAAGTCGGTTATAGAGAAGGAGATCTACATATCCGAATTGCCAAGCTTGCCTTCCATGCAAAGGAGACTCCCACCCAGACACGGGACGCAGTTTTTAATCTTGTATCTTCATAGTCCAACAGTCCGGCCAAAGTATATAGTCCGGCTGTCCGAGGACCCCCTAATCCAGGACTCCCTCACCTGCAAGTTAGATAGTCAAGGAGAATTAGAGCAAGGGAGCCAGGGGTATGTTGCTCGGAGTAGATATTGTTTAGACGAAGTTTTCTTGCAACAAGGATGATACGATAGAAAAAATATGAGGAAAAAAACTTATGAGATAGATAAGAGAGAGTTCGCTTTCGAATCTCAATTTAATCTGAAGCTAACTTTCTTTTCCTGCAAGGTTAGATAGTGAAAGATAATCATTATAGGATACTTAACCATAAGACACATATAGCTTCAGGGAGTAAAATATCTCTGCTAGAGAAGCACGATTTCCAATCCTCCTTGAAAGGCTTTTACTCTCCATGCACGATAGATAAGAGCACTGGCCCGGGGCGGGGGGGGGGGGTTAAAATAAAGATGACCCTTGGGCTCGCGAAAACCCAAGGGAAAAAGGCTTAGGTGGCAAATGGTAAAACCAAGTTTGGGCCTTACTGGAGGAGTTTTATTCAAAGCGAACTGTCAAGGGGGTCCCATAAATCACCCAACCGTGTAAGGAACGCAAAATCAAGGAACATAACACCGGTATGACGGAAACTAGGGCGGCAAGAGTGGAACAAGTCACCAGGCATAAGTCCGAGCCTTCCACCCTTTACCAAGTATATAAGGTGCATTAATTAAACAGGAGATATTGTGATATCCCAAAATATCCATGTTCCGACCAGGAACAAACTTCATCTTCACCTGCAACTAACAACGCTATAAGAGGAGCTGAGCAAAAGCGATGACATAGCCAAACAACGGTTGCTAGGACAGGATGGTTAGAGGTTTGACATGGCAATAGGGAGGCATGATAAACAGTGGCAGGTAGAACTAACATAGCGATAGAGCGAGTACTAGCAAGCAAAGATAGAAGTGATATCGAAGGTATGGTCATCTTGCCTGCAAGGTTCTCAGAGTTGTCGAAGGCTTGATCCTCGTTAGCGTACTCAACAGGTTCCTCGTGCATGTACTCGTCTCCCGGCTCTACCCAAAGCAAGAACACAAGCAAAGGACCAACAATCAATCACGGGCGATGCACAAACAACATGATGCAAAACATGGCATGATATGCGAGATGTGATATACAATGCATATGCGTGCACCGGGAGGGAAGAGATGAACAAGGCATCAACTTGGCAAACCAAGTATGCCGCTAGAAAGATGAGATGATTTAGGTTGAAATCGATATAAAGATCACCGGATTCGGATGCACGGTTTGCAAATGACAAGCAAGACAAGATATGATGCAAACTTCTTAAAACAGCAACATGGCCACTTGGATGCAAAGTATAAATAAGCTATAGCACCCAAACATATGAACAAAATGCATAGCAGTGATGTACAGGAGATGCTCTACGAAACATGAACACTGAGCTCAGTCTATAAACCACTAGAGCATGACTAAAACAGCATGGCAATAATGCAAAAGATAACAGTTTCTACAGACTTAGTGAAAAAAACTAGACATAGCAGAAACAGATTCAACATGGCATCTTTACAAGCTTGATTAACTCCCTACCAGGCATGTCATGGCGTGGAACAAGTACTAGCATGAAGTAGGCATGAAAATGAAGCTACCCATGTGCAAAACAGCCACGTAGCATGTTTGAAATAAATCACATGAAAAAGACAAAACAGCATCATGAAGTAAAATGACAAGTTCATGAACTTGCTCAAATGCAGAAACTAATGCCACCACTGGATTTTTGGGATTTTTCTACCCCAAAAACATATATAATATGTTGGGGTTACTGTAGAAAAATATTCACAAGTGCATTAAGTTAAAACCTGCCTTAAATGGAATATGACAGATTTGGCATTCTCCTAAATTGGAAACGTCCAGAAATGGACTTACCCAAAATGGATAGATTCCAAATGCCAGAAATTGACTATTCGCTGGGAACTAAAAATAAAAATAAAAAAAAAGGAAAAACATGGGCTAAGGGAGGATGACAGGTGGGGCCACCCTGTCATACACACACATGGTGCAAAACAAATAGAAAAGGAGGGGGGAGCTTTAGTTGCGCCCGCGGGGGATCGAACACGGGATGCTGGGGTGCAACCGAGTGGCTCGAGCCACTGGGCTAGGCGACGATGGCTGACAGAGGAGGGGGGTTCTTCTCCTCTTACCTACTGCTACAGCGCCTATCAAAAACGGAGGAAACAGAGGAAAGCAACGGCGCAGCCAGAGGCGGCGGAGGGATCACCGGAGCAGCTCCGGCAACCTAACGGAGTGGCGGATGGGTGCTACGGGATCGCAAGAGGATCCCGCACTCGCGCTTGGAACGCACGATGCCCAACGGCGATGGAAACGCTGCCAGCAACGAGGTCCAAAGCGGGCGGTGACAAACTAGTCCACGACGAGCCGCTGGGTTAAACAAGCGACAGAGAGCACGGTCTACCCTACATGATACGAAGATGCCGAAGGACACGCGCAGAGACGATAGGGAGGTCGGAGCACTCGCCGGAGACAAGGTCCGTCGGCGGCGAGATTGGGCGCCCGTGGCGGCCGCGGTTAGAGCAAGCAAACGAGGGGGAAAAGGGGCAGGAAGCTGTGCGTGCTCACCACAAGCACGGTGGTGCGCTTGGCTTGGCGGGAGGTGGACGAAAAGGGCGATGGCGATGGTTGAACTCGTTCGGCGGCCGGGTTCGAAGACGAGGAAGAAGAGGTCGTTGCAGGGGCTCCGGCTCCACGTAGTCGATGACGGGGACGTAGTGGACGACGGGGAAGAAGAGGGACACGCTGGGCGGGGTAGAGACCGAAGGAGAGCACGCCGGCGACGAGGACGCGCTCCCCGATGCGTTCGGGACGACGATGGCGCGATCGATCTGGTGGCTAAACCTACCAGGAAATGGCGATGGCGGATGAGGGAAACCCTAGGTGAAGCAGGGGACAACGAATTGGGGCTTAAAAAGGCTAGGGTGAGCAGCGCGAGATCACGCGCGCTCGTGCTCGCGGTCCCGATGGCGACGGCGAGAGGAGAGGGAAAAGGTGGGTGCAGGGAACAGGGTAGGCGCTGACGAGCGGGGCCAAACTAGCCACGGGGCAACTCGAGGTATGGTTTTACTCGTAGGCTGACCTATCCGGTGTGCCCTGAGAACGAGATACGTGCGACTCCTATCGGGATTTGTCGGCACATCGGGCGGCTTTGCTGGTCTTGTTTTACCATTGTCGAAATGTTTTGCGAACCGGGATTCTGAGGCTGATTGGGTCTTCCCGGGAGAAGGTATATCCTTCGTTGACCGTGAGAGCTTGTGATGGGCTAAGTTGGGACACCCCTGCAGGGTATATTATCTTTCGAAAGCCGTGCCCGCAGTTATGAGGCAGATGGGAATTTGTTAATGTCCGGTTGTAGATAACTTGACACTTGACTTCATTAAAATGCATCAACAGCATGTGTAGCCGTGATGGTCCCTTCTCGGTGGAGTCCGGGAAGTGAACACGGTTTGTGTTATGCTTGACGTAAGTAGTTTCAGGATCACTTCTTGATCGCTTCTAGCTTCTCGACCGATGCGCTGCTTCTCTTCCCGCTCTCCCTTGCGTATGTTAGCCACCATATATGCTTAGTGCTTGCCGCAGCTCCACCATATTACCCCTTGTCCTACCTATGAGCTTAAATAGTCTTGATCTCGCGGGTGTGAGATTGCTGAGTCCCCGTGGCTCACAGATTCTACCAAAACAGATGCAGGTGCCGAGGATACCAGCGCAGATGGCGCAACTAAGCTGAAGTGGGAGTTTGATGAGGACCTTGGTCGTTACTATGTATCGTTTCCAGATGATCAGTAGAGGAGCCCAGTCAGGACGATCGGGGATCTAGCATTTGGGGTTGTCTTCTTTTCATTTGAACTTGACCGTAGCCGGTCTATGAGTGTATTTTGAATGATGTATGATCTTAATTTATGTTTTGTGTGAAGTGGCGATTGTAAGCCAACTCTCTTTATCCCATTCTTGTACATTACATGGGATTGTGTGAAGATGACCCTTCTTGCGACAAAACCACCATGCGGTTATGCCTCTAAATTAGGCTTCGACACGTGGGAGATATAGCCGCATCATGGGTGTTACAAGTTATCGAAGATGATTATTGCAAGGAAGTAAGCTTTTGATTGCACCTGCAAAGATGTAATTGGAAGCAAATAGCATTGTAGGAGGGGTTATTAACGGTACATGGCGACCAAGTATTTCAACACCACAGGAGTTCAACAAAAACCAAATAGTTCGGCAGAAAATAAAATGGTGAATGGAAACACCCTGCAAATAACCCGCTTATCTATCACTTGATGTTCTTCTCTCCCTTTTTGTCAAAAAGTGTCAAATAGGAAAATATAATGCATATGAGGAACTACTCATCCGAAGAATCCTCAAAATTAGAACTCGAACTATTTGGCGAAGCAAACGAGCGATGGTTGAGGCCAAAGTAAGAGTTGGAGATGCAACTTTGGCATCGGGATCAGCATCTGGTGTAGCAGCGCAAGGTGCATCTGGCTTGTAGATAAGTGTTTCGGCTGTGTCTTTGAGATCATCATCTGGTTCAACAAATAACAAATCGATCAAAGAAGAATTGTCGGGAAAACTGATCCACGAACACCTATGGGACCGGCGGACCGATCCCCTTTCGGTTCGGCGGGGGACGGAGATCACGCGAAGAGCAGATCGAGGCGATGCACACGAGCAGTTTACCCAGCTTCGGAGCTCTCCGGAGAGATAACACTCCTACTGCTGCATGTCTGAGTGTATTGAGTTCTTGCTCGGGAGCGCTGAGTGCTACAGTACACACTAGCTGCTAACGAGACCGAGCGTGAGTGTTTTTCTGCCTTCCAGCCCAACCCCCCCCCCCTACGTTGCGCATGGGCCTCCTTTTATAAGCTAAAGGGGTCACCGACAGGTGGCAACGTAGACAAGGGTAAAAATGGAAAGGTGTTGCGGTTGGTACAACTACCTGTACAGTGTATCCTACCTAACCCTGACGGCGGGGGACAAAGGCATTAAATGCCCGTCTGCGTCGCCCAAACAGTGCAGAAAGGGACCGTTAGGGACGCCACCGCTTGCCATGATGGCAATCTTGTCAGCGTCGCTTGCCACCTCGCACCGCTGGCTGCACAGCCTCTTGCCACGCGCACCTGGAAAGGCCCCAGGGCGACACATTGGTGGATGTGCTGGAGCGCGGGTACAGAGTGGTAGCTTGCCGCAGCAAGCGCCTTGCCGCGGTCGTTGTCTTGCCGCATCCGGAAGCTTGTCTCTCACCGGGCCTCGCCGGGACGCGCGGCGCGTCGCGGCAAGTTCCTTGAGATGCCTTGGTTGGCCTTCCCGGCAAGCTCCTATTGCCGGGGCCTTGTCTCCTTGGCTTGAATACTTTGTTCTTGAATGGCTCCAAAGGAACCACGGAGGACATTGGCGGTCGCCCGGCAAGCCTTGCCGCGGGGTGCTGCAACTTAACGTCAAAAGTGACCCTCTCCGTCCTGAAGTTCAACTCACTGCCAAATGTCACCGACAACGTGATCTTTCCCTTCGGCTTGCTCCTTCCTGGATTGATTCCTTGGAATGTGCCGGTATCTTCGAGCTCGCTATCAGGGATCTGCAGTTTCTGGAGTACCGCAGAGGAGATCAGGTTCAAGCCGGCCCCGCCGTCAACTAGCATCTTAGTGACCTTGAGGTTGCGGATAGTTGGTGAAACCAACATCGGCAAGCACCTGACCGCAGTTATGCGATCAGGGTGGTCCTCAATATCAAAGATGATAGGCGTGCTGGACCATTTCAGAGGCTTGCATGACTCGACGGGTGGTTCTGCCGCATTGACTTCCCGCACCCACTGCTTGAGTTGGCGGTGTGAAGTATGCAGAGAAGCACCGCCGTCAATGCACAGGACCTCTGTGGCTTTCTGGAACTCCTTCTCATCGGTCTCATCATCATCCATATCTTCATCGTCGTCGTCATCTTCATCCTTGTCGCGGCCACGGGGAGGTCTATCTCCTTGCTGCTGCTTGGCCTTGCCGCGGCGTCCTCCTCGGCCGAGGTGTTTCTTGCCGGCTCCTCCAGCACCTTCCTGGCCCTTCTCCTTGTCGCGCCGCTCGTATTCAGCTTTTTGCTGCTCGACGAGCTGCTCGACTTTCTTGCAGCTCTGGAGGTCATGGCCCTTGGTGCGGTGGATCTTGCAGTACTGCCTGTTGGTGCCGTCCTGCTTGGCGGCGACCGCTACAGCCTGGTGGTTTGTGCCTGCGGCAATCTCCTTGCTGGAGCTACAAGCTTTGGCTTTCTTGCCGGACTGTTCAACGACTAGCACCTCCTTGCCTTTCTTCTTCCTGTTGTTCCGCCGCCAGTTTTTCTTTGCCGGGGCAGCATCCTCACTATCAGATCCTCCTGCTCCTGTATTCTCTCCGGGGAGTTTCCTCCCTTCCTCAGCACATGCACACTTGTCGGCCAGGGCATATAGCTCACTGACGTCTCTGATCTTGCACATCGCCATCTCCTCCCGCATCCTGCGGTTTCGGACGTTCTGATGGAACGCGCTGATTACCGCGGCAGGGTGAACATCTGGGATGTTGTGCTGTACGCGACTGAATCTCTGAATGTACTTGCGCAGGGGCTCTCCTTCCTTTTGGGAGAGCAGATGAAGGTCGCTTTCTTGGCCATGAGGCTTGTGGCCACCCGTAAAGGCGCCGACAAACTGATGGCACAGGTCAGCCCAGGAGGATATGGAGTTGTCCGGCAAGTGCATGAGCCAGGATCTGACATTGGGCTTGAGCACCAGCGGGAAGTAGTTGGCAAGGATCTTGTCGTCCCGCCCCCCGGCAGCTTGCACCGCGATGGTGTAGATGCCGAGGAACTCCGACGGATGTGACTTGCCGTCGTACTTCTCTGGTACGTCTGGCTTGAAATTCTTCGTACTGGGCCACTGGACTTGCCGCAGCTCACGAGTGAACATAGGACAACCTACCGCGTACGGCAAGTCGCCTGGTTCCCCTGGCGCGTGCATGTCGACAGAGGGCCCAGCGCGCTGGTCCGATTGACGCTGCGTTTCTCTTCGGCGCTCGATGCGAGTACGACCGTCTTCTTGCTGTCGTTTGTGAAGAACTTGGCGCTGATCGCGACGAGCTCGTGGATCTGATGATGCGGTGGAGTCGTCGTCGAGGTGGATCCGGTGAGTCGGCGATCTTGGCCTTCGGGGTGGTGAGTGCATGGTGGTTGCACCCCCACTGGTTTTGTCGCCATCGGCTCATGCCTGGCAGTCCTGCCGCGGCAGCGATGTACTCGGCTGTCGTAGAGTGTCGCCGTTGGCAAAGCCGATGAGACTCTGAATGGTGGCCCTCCATTCGTCGATCTTGTCTGTCGTTGGAGGGTAATCCAAGAGCAGTTGAGCTCACGCCAAAGCTTCTGCTGGAGTGGTGGGGGCAGTGGCGAACGGTGCGAGGAGCGGGATATGCTCGGACTTCTAACTATGTTAGAAGGAGCAATATCCCGTCCAGGCGACCGTGTCTCACTCGTGCCTGCATGTTGGCGTGCATGCTGGTCTTGAGCACCCCGAGATCCACCAGCTCGATCTTGGTCCAACAAACGTATGGTACTGCGAATACCATGACGCTGTCGGTCCTGCGCCTCCTGAGATGGGTGCGGTGCATGTACGGACGCCGAGGTCTGCGCAGCCTTGTCCTTGGACCTGGCAGCACCATGAGCTTCCTCGTCGATGCCCGTTCTTCCGCTGGCGTCTACCCCACCACCCGATTACTCCGGTGGTGGTGGGATTGACGTGGACTGAACAGTTGCCCCCGAAGCCTTCTTCTTCGGTGGCATGTCGATGAAGAAGATGAAGGTCTAGCTCGTGTGAACGCCGGATCAGGTTCACACAACCTCGACGCCCCCTACCTGGCGCGCCAAAGATGTCGGGGAAACTGATCCACGAACACCTATGGGACCGGCGGACCGAGCCCCTTTCGGTTCGGCGGGGGGCGGAGATCGCACGAAGAGCAGATCGAGGCGATGCACACGAGCAGTTTACCCAGCTTCGGAGCTCCCCGGAGAGATAACACTCGTACTGCTGCATGTCTTAGTGTATTGGGTTCTTGCTCGGGAGCGCTGAGTGCTACAGTGCACTCTAGCTGCTAACGAGACCGAGCGTGAGTATTTTTCTGCCTTCCAGCCGAACCCCCCCTACGTTGCGCATGGGCCTCCTTTTATAAGCTAAAGGGGTCACCAACAGGTGGCAACGCAAACAAGGGTAAAAATGGAAAGGTGTTGCGGTTGGTACAACTACTTGTATAGTGTATCCTACCTAACCCTGACGGCGGGGGACAAAGGCATTAAATGCCCGTCTGTGTCGCCCAAACAGTGCAGAAAGGGACCGTCGGGGACGCCACCGCTCGCCACGATGGCAATCTTGTCAGCGTCGCTTGCCACCTTGCACCGCTGGCTGCACAGCCTCTTGCCACGCGCGCCTGGAAAGGCCCCAGGGCGACACGTTGGTGGATGTGCTGGAGCGCGGGTACAGAGTGGTAGCTTGCCGCGGCAAGCGCCTTGCCGCGGTCGTTGTCTTGCCGCGTACGGAAGCTTGTCGCTCACCGGGCCTCGCCGGGATGCGCGGCGCGTCGCGGAAAGTTCCTTGAGATGCCTTGGTTGGCCTTCCCGGCAAGCTCCTCTTGCCGGGGCCTTGTCTCCTTGCTTGAATACTTTGTTCTTGAATGGCTCAAAAGGAACCACGGAGGACCTTGGCGGTCGCCCGGCAAGCCTTGCCGCCGGGTGCTGCAACTGCCCGTGCACAAGTTTGGGATACTAGGGTACCCCTACTCTAGTACACCGACAGGAGCCCCCGGGCCTGGGCCACACACGGTGCCGAGCGCTGTTGGGCTTGGCCCAAAACAGGCACGGGCACACGCGGCCTGGGTTACGCCGTATCTTACTCCGTATCCACCGCGCCCTCCCCAACACGCGTCGAATGCGGCGTCGTGGGAGAGGTCGTGGGTGGTTTCTTTATTCAGGAAGGCGGAATGTCTGCCCCCTCCCTCTTTATAAGCAGGGGAAACAGGGGCGGTTCGCCCATCTCGCCGGTTGCTACATCATTCTCGGAAATCTCCGCCGCTCCCCCCCTTCTTCCCAAAGTCGAAAGAGAGCAGCGCTCCGCCCCCCATTGCCACCGACACCACCAACGCCGTTGATCTCCCCCGCCACCTCCGCCATGGCTCCGAAAGCCGACAAGGGGAAGGGCATGAAGTCAGCCGAGGCGCAGCGGCTCGCGGCGCTGCGAAAGGAGCGGGCAATCTCCCCCCCCCCCCAGCTCGCCGCGAAGGAACTGAGGGAGTACTACTACCTCTTCTGGTCGACGGAGACGCGAGCGCATCCACGCACGAAGGTACTCTCAGCTGCCGCTTCGGGACTGGCTTCGAACGGGTATCCCTTCTTCGTGTTGTTCTTCTACTACGGGCTCTGCCCGCCCTTCTCTGAATTTTTCTGTGATATCATGAACACATACGGGTTCCGCCTCCTTGACTTCACCCCCAACGCCGTTCTGACCATGGCAGTTTTCGCACATCTCTGCGAAAACTTTGTCGGAGTCCATCCAAATGTAGCTCTTTTCCGCCACTTCTTTATGCCCCGAGTCGAGAGAGGAGAGCCTTTATCCGGCGGAATCGCCTGGCTCTCGAGAATCGGCAAGAAGGAAGCTTATCTGGAGGGAGAGCTCCGCAGCAAGTGGGAGGAATGGAGAGCAGATTGGTGCTGGATTGTCGAGGAGAACCCACAGCCATTTACCGCCCGGCGCCAAACCCCAATAGTGCGCGGCAATGACTGGAGCAACGTGGCCCCGGAAGATGATAGGCTGAAGATCGCCATCACCCGGATCTTACGCCTCAGGCTTGCCGGGCTCACCGTAGGCGCCGTTGGTGCAGATTTTCTTCGCCGTCGCATCGCCCCCCTTCAGGAGAGGAGGAGACCAGCTTGGGAGTTCCAGAACTCGGCGGATATCATGAGGCTGCGCCCGGGCCTCAACTTCAACTTCACTGTCCTGGAGCTGGACGAGATGCTCCTGGAGCTGTTCAAGCGCGATCCTCAACATCCATTCATGTTGTCGAGGGGAGTCGTTCCGCTGTGCAACAACTCTTTGCTCGACCGCATCCGTGCAATGATGCCGCTGTGCGATTCGCATGGAATTGTTCCAACTTGGCAAGAGCCTGCAGACGACGTCGTGCAGGAGTTCTTTGATGGCTTGGTAGAAGTGTCGGTCCGCCCCATGAACAGAAGAGCCTCACATGCGACACCACCGATGCGGAGATGCAGCGCATCGCCACTAGGCTCGAAGAGGCGGCGGCAGCAGCTGCCGCGGGCGAGTTTGGATTCACCATGGAGGAGGCAGAGGCAGCAGAGGCGGCAAGCCTTGCCGAGCGAGACGAGCTTGTCGGCGAGGAAGAGCTTGTCGGGCCTGAATCTGAGTTGAGCAAGCCCGCCGAGGGTGCGAGCGACCCGTTGCAGATCGACTCCTCCTCCTTCTCACCTTCAGGCAGCTAACCACAAGCGGAGCCCCCAGCTCCAGCAAGAAGGCGTCTCCGCAAGGCTGGGGACGTTGCGGGGCGGCAGACGGGTCAACAGCCGCCGCACCGCGCGACGCGCTCGACCGCGGCAAGCACTGTTGCCGCGGGAGCACCTCACTCCGCTGCGGCAACTAGAGCGGGGTCTTCCCGGTCCACCGCTACTGCTCCTTCCAAGCGGACAAGGGAACCTACTCCTCCGCCTCGCCGCACCGGAGGCGAGCCCGACTTCGATCTCTCCGCGCTCAGCTCCGACGAGGAAGAAGAAGTGTGAGATTCTTTGTTGTACTTATAGTTCTTCAATTCTTGTTGCTTTGTCTTGTATCTGATTTGCTTTACTCCGAACCCATTCCTTTTCAGGACTCTGGCCCAGAGAGCGGCGAAGAGAGCCAAGGTCCCGGTGATTGTCATTGAGGACGAACCCACCGCGACAGCAGGGGACGTTTCTGAGACCACCTTGCCGGACCCGACAACTATTCCCCAAAGCAGCTCCCGGCGTAAGTGTATAGTTTACTTCTTGCTGTCGGGCGCGCATGGGTGCTCTTTCTTTGCTGATATCTGACTGTTGGTTTGTGCAGGAGCAGAGCAGCCTCACCAGGAGTGCCCGGAAGCCGCTCCCGGAATGCCATCTGCTTCGACTACCCCGCCGAGGGAGGATACCCCGGCAAGGGAGCGTTCTCCGGCAAGGGAAAATTCTCCGGCAAGGGACAGTTCTTCGGCAAGGGACAGTTCTCCGGCAAGGGATAGCACCAGCGACCCCCCGGTGGCGGAGAACACGGCTGCAGATCCTAGTGCAGGTAACCCTCTTGCTTGAAAACTTCCCTTGGGTTCTTCTTCTTCTGATTTTCTGCTTGAATATTCGCTTGACTTCTCTCCCTTTTCCGGTCGCCAGATCCATCTGCCATGGAGCCAATGGAAACCGAGGCCGCTGGCGAGGAGAATGCACGCAGCAATATCGACGACGCCATTGCCAACGAAGGAGAAGCCGGCGCTGATGATCCCGTCGGCGAAGAGGCCGCCAAAGCTGCCGCTGTAGAAGCTGGCGAGGGATCTGGCGATCGTATTGACGGCCCCGAGGTCGCAGGAGCGTCAGGCGCTACGCTGACCGCCGATCCCTCCGCCGTTGCTGCAGCGCCAGGCTCCGAAGAGCCCCAGCTCGGCGCCTATTTGAAGGCCGGCGACGGTATCTTCATCAAGCTCCCCTGGGCGTCAAGCTCCAGGGCGCCGGTCGAAGGAGAGATCTTGGATGGGGAGGTGCTCGCCTCCGCTGGGCTGACGCTAGTCGACGCGTCAAGCATCAGTAGCGACGAGCCTGAGGAGGAGAGGCTGTTGAGGAAGCTGTTGTCGCTTTACCGTGCCCGACAGGCCAAGCTGGCATCCCGAGAAGCGCTTGTCGCGAAGGCGGGAGTGGACATCGAGAAGCGCGCGGAGGAGCTCCGGGGTCTCAGGCAGGAAGCTCTCCGATCCCTAGCAGAGGAGCGGGAGCAACTCGCCGAGGAGCGGAAAGCCTTCCTCCTCGGGAAGGCTGAGGTTGAAGAGCAACAGCGGCTTGCTGCCGAGAAGCTATCTGCGCAGGAAGGCGATTTAGCGCAGCGCAAGGTCAACCTTGACAGCCACGAGGAGGAGCTTGCCGCGCGCGAGCAAGCAATTGGCGGGGCTCTCAAGGAAGCAAAGGATCCTGCCGCAGCTGCCGAGGCCACCAAGAAGGAGCTGGAGACGAAGATGGCGCAGCTGGAGGCCGATATCAAGGCGAGCGGCGAGGAGCTTGCTGCGCTCAAGCGTGAGCGCGAGAAGGATGCCACCGCTCACGGTGAGCTGCAGGGCCGTCTCGCTGAGAGGAGCAAAGAGCTTAGTGCTGCCAAGGACTCCAACGCAGATCTTGAGTTGAAGCTGGTTACTTTGACTCAGACGCTGGACGGCACCAGGGAGCAGGAGGTGGCCTTGAAGGAGAAGATCAAGGCCGACAAGGTGCTGCTGGCGAATGCTGCTGCCGCCCAGAACGCTTTTAGGGAGACTGTGGAGCACTGTACCGAGGGTCTCGTGGATGCTGCCGCAGCCATCGATAGGGAGTTGGCGCAGCTGGGGATGGAGGATTTTGGATATTCCTCCAATGAGCACCTCCAACCCAGCGCCAAGCTTAGCTTGTTCTTCAAAGGCGTCGCGACGGCCCTCCAGCGGCTCCAGGAGAAGATCCCAAAGCAGCTGGCCGACGAGTCGCGCAAGATCTGCGCGGGGGTTCTTCAGAAGGTGCTGGTGAAGGTGGCCTTCCGCAACCCAGGCCTCAACCTCACCAATGTCCTCAGGTCCTTGCTGCCGGATGCTGATCTGGAAGCGCTCAAGGCCCTTGTCGCACCCATTGTGGACAAGGTGAGCGGGATCAAGAGGGTTGAGGGCGATCGTGTAGATTAGGCCGCCCGTTTTCTTTTTTTTTTGTCGCTGCTGGTCATGTCATGAGAACAATCTGTTAGAGCTGCGACAAGCTATCTTGTAATATAACTCTATTTTGGATAGAGATTGTTGTGTTATTTCCTTTACTTGATTCCTTTCTTTGTAAGTTTTTGCCCTACGCTTTTAGGGAACTTGCTGGTGCATGCACCTTAGCCGCGAGCACTGAGTGCGGAACATCAGCAGCCTGCTGGCGGTGCCGCTACCGACAAGAAACCTTGTCGCAACTAGTCGCAGCTCACTTAAGTTGTTGAGCGGACTCGAAACAAAGTAAGGGCGCAACTAGCTACGAGTTGGTTCCTTCGCGCACAGGTTTTCCATGCAAAGCACGGTCGTTCGAGGAAGATAACTTATAAATTTTAAAACTGATTGCTCAAACTTTAGCAACTTAGCTTTTCTGTCATTTGCTTCTCGGTAAGGCGAAACTTCCTCGAGCGACGCTTGGTCCACACCATTATCTTCTCCGACATCTTTGGAAGAAGACCAAGTCCGGCAAGAGTTCTGATGCCCACTCCGGCAAGCGCACCTCTTCGGAGTGCTGCGCTACCGTCGAGGACGCACCATCGAGCTCCACCGGCAAGTGTAAGAAGACAATGGTAGCTCCACTAGATACCAAGAAGGTGTCCACCAAGGAGGACGGCACTGGTGGTACCTTCACCATCAGTGCAGCTCTCGACACTAAATAGGAAAGCGCGCTCGTTGCTTTCCTGCGGGCGAACGTCGACGTGTTTGCGTGGCAACCGTCTGACATCCCCGGTGTTCCCAGGAAAGTCATCGAGCACCATCTTGCCGTCTGTCCTCATGTGCGGCCCGTCAAGCAGAAAGTCAGGAAACAGGCAGTGGAGTGCCAAGAATTTATCGCTGAAGAAATCAAGAAGTTGGAAGCAGCAGGCCTTGTCAGAGGAGTGCTCCATCCTACGTGGTTGGCCAATCCTATAGTCGTGCGCAAGGCAAACGAGAAATGGAGGCTTTGTATCGACTTTACCGATGTCAATAAAGCTTGTCCCAAAGACCCATTTCCCTTGCCGCGCATCGACCAGATTGTTGACTCCACGGCCGGATGTGACTTGCTTTCATTTCTTGATGCATACTCAGGATACCATCAGATCTTCATGGCATAAGAGGATGAGGAGAAGACCGCATTCATCACTCCGTCTGGCACATACTGTTTCGTACGGATGCCTTTCGGTTTAAAGAATGCTGGTTCAACATTTGCAAGGGTAGTCCACGACGCTTTTGAGCCACAAATACACAGAAATGTGGAAGCCTACATGGATGACATAGTGGTCAAGAGCAAGGACAAGGCAACTCTGATTCAAGATTTAGACGAAACCTTTGCAAATCTGCGCAAGATCAACCTCAAGCTCAACCCTGAGAAGTGTGTGTTTGGAGTCCCCTCCGGCAAGCTTCTTGGGTTCTTCGTGTCTCAGCGGGGAATTGAAGCCAATCCCGACAAGATCAAGGCCATTGAGCAGATTGAAGCACCAAAGCGCATCAAGGATGTACGAAGACTTGTCAGTTGCATGGCTGCTCTCAGCAGGTTTATCTCTAGGTCTGCAGAGCGCGCCCTGCCATTTTTCAAAATATTGAAAAAAGCAGGTCCAATGAAATGGACTCCGGAAGCGGAGGCTGCGCTGCAGGACTTGAAGAGATACCTGTCCTCCACTCCAACACTTGTCGCGCCTAGGCCACAAGAGAAGTTGCTGCTATATATAGCGGCAACCAATCAAGTGGTTAGTGCTGCGTTAGTAGGGGAGAGGGAGGCGGATGATGATCCAGCAACCATGGCAGATGCATCCAGCGACAAGCGCAGGACTTCACCGACGAGCTCTGGACCCGGCAAAGATGGATCTGCGCAGGCGCGTGAGGAGATGCAGAAGAGAATGGTGCAGTGCCCAGTTTACTTTGTCAGTTCCCTTCTGCAGGGGGCTAGGTCAAGGTACTCTGGTGTGCAGAAATTGCTTTTCAGCCTCCTCATGGCCTCGAGAAAGCTGCGCCATTACTTCCAAGCACATGAGATCACAGTCGTCACTCGTTTTCCACTGAAGAGGATACTGCAAAATCCAGAAGCAACAGGCAGGATTGTCGAGTGGGCACTGGAATTGTCAAGATTTGGCCTCAAGTTTGAGAGCACTTCAACTATCCAAAGCAGAGCGTTGGTAGAGTTCATAGCAGAATGGACGCCAACACAAGATGAAGAAGTCCCAGAAACGAGCATCCCCGTCAAGGAAACAAGCAAAGAGTGGCTGATGTACTTTGACGGTGCCTTCTCGCTGCAAGGCGCCGGTGCGGGCGTGCTGCTTGTTGCACCCACTGGAGAGCACCTCAAGTACGTAGTCCAGATGCACTTTCCCAAGGAGCAAGCAACGAACAATACTGCAGAGTATGAAGGTTTGCTTGCCGGTCTCAGGATCGCAGAAGACCTTGGGATCAAGAAGCTCATTGTCAGGGGTGACTCACAGCTTGTCGTCCGCCAAGTGAATAAGAATTATCAGAGTCCGTTGATGGAAGCTTACGTTGATGAAGTGAGAAAGCTAGAAGAGCACTTTGATGGCCTACAGATGGAACATGTTTCGAGAGCTCAGAACGACATTGTCGATGGCCTGTCGAAGTGCGCCGCACTTAAGTTACCTGTAGAACCAGGGATCTTTGTGCTCAAGCTGACTCAACCGTCCGTAACGCCATCAACTGGACAAAGCAAGAAGAGGAAGTTGATTTCTGGTGACTATTTTCCGGCAGAGCTCCCTGAAGCCGCCGCCAAGAAGGTCCTCAAGATCAACACCAAGGATGCTGAGGAGCAGTCTGCTCCGACAAACCCTAGGGTTTGTTCCGTTGAAGCAGACGCTCCCGACAAGTTTGCTCCGGCAAGCTTGCCGGGGAACGTCAAGCTCCGGCTGAGCCGCAGGTTCTCGCCGTAGAAGCGGATGTTCCCGCAGCAGCAGATATGCCTTTAGTCCTTGTTGTCGAGCCGCAAGCTCCAACATGGGCACAGCAGATTGTCTGTTTCCTTCAAACAGGAGAACTTCCCGAAGAGCAAGAAGAAGCGGAAAGAGTAGCCTAGCAGTCAAGTATGTACCAGTTTGTCGACAACACACTGTACAGAAGAAGACTCAATGGCGTGAAATTGAAGTGTATTCACCGGGAAGACAGACAAAAGCTGTTGGCAGAGATACATGGAGGCATATGTGGCCACCACATTGGCGCAAGAGCACTTGCCGGTAAAGTGTTCCGGCAAGGTTTCTTTTGGCCGACAGCCCTCCAGGATGCAACTGCACAAGTAACCAAGTGTGAAGCATGCCAGTTCCATTCCAAGCAGATACACCAGCCAGCTCAAGCTCTCCAGACGATCCCTTTATCCTGGCCATTTTCGATCTGGGGGCTCGACATCCTCGGCCCCTTTCCCCGAGCTGTCGGGGGCTTTGAGTACTTGTACGTTGCAGTTGACAAGTTCACAAAGTGGCCGGAAGTGGAAGCAGTGAGGAAGGTGACAGCACAGTCAGCAGTCAAGTTCTTCAGGTCGATTGTTTGTCGTTTCGGGATCCCTAACAGGATCATCACCGACAACGTCACGCAATTCACGAGCCGCACCTTCATGCAGTACGTCCAATATCTTGGCGCCAAGGTCTGCTTCGCTTCTGTTTCTCATCCGAGAAGCAACGGTCAAGCAGAGAGGGCGAATGTTGAAGTGCTGCGCGGGCTCAAGACTAGGACTTTCGACAGGCTGCGCAAGTGCGGAAAGAACTGGATTGAGGAGCTGCCGGTGGTTCTTTGGTCGATCAGAACGACGCCAAATCGAGCCACTGGCTAGACACCTTTCGCTCTAGTCTATGGAGCAGAGGTACTTCTCCCCACAGAACTCGTATACGGGTCACCTCGAGTGCTCACTTATGATGAGCTTGAGCAAGAGCAGCTGGGACAAGATGACGCGCTGCTCCTTGAGGAGGACCGTCTTCAGGCTGCTTTACGAGCTGCTCGATACCAGCAAGCTTTGTGCCGCTACCATAGCCGCAAAGTTAATGCCAGAAGTCTTGAGGAAGGCGACCTTGTTCTTCGGCGCGTTCAGTCCGCCAAGAATTCCAACAAGTTGACGCCGAAGTGGGAAGGCCCTTACCGGGTGAAACGAGTCACTAGGCCTGGTGCTGTCCGCCTTGAGACCGAAGATGGCATTCCGGTGAGCAACTCCTGGAACATTGAGCATCTTCGTAAGTTTTACCCATAGGGCGCGGTTGCCGGAACCCGTTCCGGCAACCACCTTTTGTACAAGTCTTGCCGATGTTGCATGTAATCCTTTGTACAAAGCCAGGCGCAGACTCCGTGCATAAGTAAAGCTCATGTCCTCCGCACATCTTGTCAATTTCATGCTTTCTACCCTTTTTTGCATGCATTATCTGACACTTTGTGCAGCGCCTACCCCCGGTAAGCAATAACGAGCCATAAGGCTCCATATCTTTATTTTCTCTTCTTTCTCTTTCTCAAAGAAAGGAAGGTTCCCTCGCCCACAAGTTTGCCGGGGGGAAAGGAGAAGATAATGGTGTGGACCAAGCGTCGCTCGAGGAAGTTTCGCCTTACCGGGAAGCAAACGACAGAAAAGCTAAGTTGCTAAAGTTTGAGCAATCGGTTTTAAAATTTATAAGTTATCTTCCTCGAACGACAGTGCTTTGTATGGAAAACTTGTGCGCGAAGGAACCAACTCGTAGCTAGTTGCGCCCTTACTTTGTTTCGAGTCCGCTCAACAACTTAAGTGAGCTGCGACTAGTTGCGACAAGGTTTCTTGTCGGTAGCGGCACCGCCAGCAGGCTGCTGATGTTCCGCACTCAGCGCTCGTGGCTAAGGTGCCTGCACCGGCAAGTTCCCTAAAAGCGTAGGGAAAACCTTACAAAGGAAGGAATCAAGTAAAGGAAATAACACAGCAATCTCTATCCAAAATAGAGTTATATTACAAGATAGCTTGTCGTAGCTCTAACAGATTGTTCTCATGACATGACCAGCAGTGACAAAAAAAAACGGGCGGCCTAATCGACACGATCGCCCTCAACCCTCTTGATCCCGCTCACCTTGTCCACAATGGGTGCGACAAGGGCCTTGAGCGCTTCCAGATCAGCATCCGGCAGCAAGGACCTGAGGACGTTGGTGAGGTTGAGGCCTGGGTTGCGGAAGGCCACCTTCACCAGCACCTTCTGAAGAACCCCCGCGCAGATCTTGCGCGACTCTTCGGCCAGCTGCTTTGGGATCTCCTCCTGGAGCCGCTGGAGGTCCGTCGCCACGCCTTTGAAGAACAAGCTAAGCTTGGCGCTGGGTTGGAGGTGCTCATCGGAGGAATATCCAAAATCCTCCATCCCCAGCTGCGCCAACTCCCTGTCGATGGCTGCGGCAGCATCCACGAGACCCTCGGTCCAGTGCTCCACAGTCTCCCTAAAAGCGTTCTGGGCGGGAGCAGCATTCGCCAGCAGCACCTCGTCGGCCTTGATCTTCCTGTTGTTCCGCCGCCGGTTTTTCTTTGTCCGGGCAGCATCCTCACTATCAGATCCTCCTGCTCCTGTATTCTCTCCGGGGAGTTTCCTCCCTTCCTCAGCACGTGCACACTTGTCGGCCAGGGCATATAGCTCACTGACGTCTCTGATCTTGCACATCGCCATCTCCTCCCGCATCCTGCGGTTTCGCACGTTCTGATGGAACGCGCTGATTACCGCGGCAGGGTTGTCATCTGGGATGTTGTGCTGTACGCGGCTGAATCTCTGAATGTACTTGCGCAGGGGCTCTCCTTCCTTCTGGGCGAGCAGATGAAGGTCGCTTTCTTGGCCATGAGGCTTGTGGCCGCCCGTAAAGGCACCGACAAACTGATGGCACAGGTCAGCCCAGGAGGATATGGAGTTGTCCGGCAAGTGCATGAGCCAGGATCTGACATTGGGCTTGAGCACCAGCGGGAAGTAGTTGGCAAGGATCTTGTCGTCCCACCCCCCGGCAGCTTGCACCGCGATGGTGTAGATGCTGAGGAACTCCGACGGATGTGACTTGCCGTCGTACTTCTCTGGTACGTCTGGCTAGAAATTCTTCGTACTGGGCCACTGGACTTGCCGCAGCTCACGAGTGAACCCAGGGCAACCTACCGTGTACAAGTCGCCTGGTTCCCCTGGCGCGTGCATGTCGACAGAGGGCCCAGCGCGCTGGTCCAATTGATGCCGCGCTTCTCTTCGGCGCTCGATGCGAGTACGAGCGTCTTCTTGCTGTCGTTCGTGAAGAACTTGGCGCTGATCGCGACGAGCTCGTGGATCTGATGATGCGGTGGAGTCGCTGTCGAGGTGGATCCGGTGAGTCGGCGATCTTGGCCTTCGGGGTGGTGAGTGCATGGTGGTTGCACCCCCACCGGTTTTGTTGCCATCGGCTCGTGCCTGGCAGTCCTGCCGCGGCAGCAATGTACTCGGCTACCGCAGAGTGTCGCCGTTGGCAAAGCCGATGAGACTCTGAATTGTTGGCCCTCCATTCGTCGATCTTGTCTATCGTTGGAGGGTAATCCAGGAGCAGTTGAGCTCGCGCCAAAGCTCCTTCTGGAGTGGTGGGGGGCAGTGGCGCACGGTGCGAGGAGCGGGATATGCTCGGACTTCTAACTATGTTAGAAGGAGCAATATCCCGTCCAGGCGAACGTGTCTCGCTCGTGCCTGCATGTTGGCGTGCATGCTGGTCTTGAGCACCCCGAGATCCACCAGCTCGATCTTGGTCCAACAAACGTATGGTACTGCGAATACCATGACGCTGTCGGTCCTGCGCCTCCTGAGATGGGTGCGGTGCATGTACGGACGCCGAGGTCTGCGCAGCCTTGTCCTTGGACCTGGCAGCACCGTGAGCTTCCTCATCGATGCCCGTTCTTTCGCCGGCGTCTACCCCACCACCCGATTACTCCGGTGGTGGTGGGATTGACGTGGACGGAACAGTTGCCCCCGAAGCCTTCTTCTTTGGTGGCATGTCGATGAAGAAGATGAAGGTCTAGCTCGTGTGAACGCCGGATCAGGTTCACACAACCTCGACGCCCCCTACCTGGCGCGCCAAAGATGTCGGGGAAACTGATCCACGAACACCTATGGGACCGGCGGACCGAGCCCCTTTCGGTTCGGCGGGGGGCGGAGATCGCACGAAGAGCAGATCGAGGCGATGCACACGAGCAGTTTACCCAGCTTCGGAGCTCTCCGGAGAGATAACACTCCTACTGCTGCATGTCTGAGTGTATTGAGTTCTTGCTCGGGAGCGCTGAGTGCTACAGTACACACTAGTTGCTAACGAGACCGAGCGTGAGTGTTTTTCTGCTTTCCAGCCGACCCCCCCTACGTTGCGCGTGGGCCTCCTTTTATAAGCTAAAGGGGTCACCGACAGGTGGCAACGCAGACAAGGGTAAAAATGGAAAGGTGTTGCGGTTGGTACAACTACCTATACAGTGTATCCTACCTAACCCTGACGGCGGGGGACAAAGGCATTAAATGCCTGTCTGCGTCGCCCAAACAGTGCAGAAAGGGACCGTCAGGGACGCCACCGCTCGCCACGATGGCAATCTTGTCAGCGTCTCTTGCCATCTCGTACCGCTGGCTGCACAGCCTCTTGCCACGCGCGCCTGGAAAGGCCCCAGGGCGACACGTTGGTGGATGTGCTGGAGCGCGGGTACAGAGTGGTAGCTTGCCGCGGCAAGCGCCTTGCCGCGGTCGTTGTCTTGCCGCGTCCGGAAGCTTGTCGCTCACCGGGCCTCGCCGGGACGCGCGGCGCGGCGCGGCAAGTTCCTTGAGATGCCTTGGTTGGCCTTCCCGGCAAGCTCCTCTTGCCTGGGCCTTGTCTCCTTGGCTTGAGTACTTTGTTCTTGAATGGCTCCAAAGGAACCACGGAGGACCTTGGCGGTCGCCCGGCAAGCCTTGCCGCGGGGTGCTGCAACTGCCCGTGCACAAGTTCGGGATACTAGGGTACCCCTACTCTAGTACACCGACACGAGCCCCCGGGCCTGGGCCACACACGGTGCCGAGCGCTGTTGGGCTAGGCCCAAAACAGGGCACGGGCACGCGCGGCCTGGGTTACGCCGTATCTTACTCCGCATCCACCGCGCCCTCCCCCAACGGCACGCGTCGAATGCGGCGTCGTGGGAGAGATCGTGGGTGGTTTCTTTATTCAGAAAGGCCGAATGACCGCCCCCTCCCTCTTTATAAGCAGGGGAAACAGGGGCAGTTCGCCCATCTCACCGGTTGCTACTCCATTCACGGAAATCTCCGCCGCTCCCCCCCTTCTTCCCAAAGTCGAAAGAGAGCAGCGCTCCGCCCCCCATTGCCACCGGCACCACCAACGCCGTCGATCTCCCCCGCCTCCTCCGCCATGGCTCCGAATGCCGACAAGGGGAAGGGCGTGAAGTCAGCCGAGGCGCAGCGACTCGCAGCGCTGCGCAAGGAGCGGGCAATCTCCCCCCCCCCCCATCTCGCCGCGAAGGAACTGAGGGAGTACTACTACCTCTTCTGGTCGACGGAGACGCGAGCACATCCGCGCACGAAGGTACTCTCAGCTGCCGCTTCGGGACTGGCTCCGAACGGGTATCCCTTCTTCGCGCTGTTCTTCTACTTCGGGCTCTGCCCGCCCTTCTCTGAATTTTTCTGTGATATCATGAACACCTACGGGTTCCGCCTCCTTGACTTCACCCCCAACGCCGTTCTGACCATGGCAGTTTTCACACATCTCTGCGAAAACTTTGTCAGAGTCCATCCAAATGTAGCTCTTTTCTGCCACTTCTTTATGCCCCGAGACGAGAGAGGAGAGCCTTTATCCGGCGGAATCGCCTGGATCTCGACAGTCGGCAAGAAGGAAGCTTATCTGGAGGGAGAGCTCCGCAGCAAGTGGGAGGAATGGAAAGCAGATTGGTGCTGGATTGTCTAGGAGAACCCGCAGCCATTTACCACTGGGCGCCAAACCCCAATAGTGCGCGGCAACGATTGGAGCAACGTGGCCCCGGAAGATGATAGGCTGAAGATCTCCGTCACCCGGATCTTACGCCTCAGGCTTGCCGGGCTCACCGTAGGCGCTGTTGGTGCAGATTTTCTTCGCCATCGCATCGCCCCCCGTCAGGAGAGGAGGAGACCCGCTTGGGAGTTCCAGAACTCGGCGGATATCATGAGGCTGCGCTCGAGCCTCAACTTCAACTTCACTTTCCTGGAGCTGGACGCGATGCTCTTGGAGCTGTTCAAGCGCGATCCTCAAACTCCATTCATGTTGCCGAGGGGAGTCGTTCCGCTGTGCAACAACTCTTCGCTCGACCGCATCCGTGCAACAATGCCGCTGTGCGATTCGCATGGAATTGTTCCAACTTGGCAAGAGCCTGCAGACGACGCCATGCAGGAGTTCTTTGATGGCTTGGTAGAAGTGTTGGTCCTCCCTGATGAACAGAAGAGCATCACACGCGACACCACCGATGCGGAGATGCAGCGCATCGCCACAAGGCTGGAAGAGGCGGCGGCAGCAGCTGCCGCGAGCGAGTTTGGATTCACCGTGGAGGAGGCAGAGGCAGCAGAGGCAGCAAGCCTTGCCGAGCAAGAGGAGCTTGTCGGCGAGGAAGAGCTTGTCGGGCCTGAATCTGAGTCGAGCGAGCCCGCCGAGGGTGCGAGTGACCCGTTGCAGATCGACTCCTCCTCCTTCTCACCTTCAGGCAGCTCGCCGCAAGCGGAGCCCCCAGCTCCAGCAAGAAGGTGTCTCCGCAAGGCCGGGGACGTAGCGGGGCGGCAGACAGGTCAACAGCCGCCGCACCGCGTGACGCGCTCGACCGCGGCAAGCACTGTTGCCGCGTGAGCACCTACTGCGGCAACTGGAGCGGGGTCTTCCCGGTCCACCGCTACTGCTCCTAACAAGAGGACAAGGGAACCTACTCCTCCGCCTCGCCGCACCGGAGGCGAGCCGGACTTCGATCTCTCCGCGCTCAGCTCCGACGAGGAAGAAGAAGAGTGAGATTCTTTGCTGTACTT
Source organism: Triticum timopheevii (assembly GCA_963921465.1). Lineage (NCBI taxonomy): Eukaryota > Viridiplantae > Streptophyta > Magnoliopsida > Poales > Poaceae > Triticum > Triticum timopheevii. The sequence goes on along the minus strand of OY997270.1, from coordinate 541,576,753 downwards.
GTAGTTCTTCAATTCTTGTTGTTTTGTCTTGTATCTGATTTAATTTACTCCGAACCCATTCCTTTTCAGGACTCTGGCCCAGAGAGCGGCGAAGAGAGCCAAGGTCCCGGTAATTGTCATCGAGGACGAACCCACCGCGATAGCAGGGGATGTGTCTGAGACCACCTTGCCGGACCCGGCAACTATTCCCCAAAGCAGCCCCCAGCGTAAGTGTTTAGTTTACTTCTTGCTGTCGGGCGCGCATGGGTGCTCTTTCTTTGCTGATATCTGACTGTTGGTTTGTGCAGGAGCAGAGCAGCCTCACCAGGAGTGCCCGGAAGCCGCTCCCGGAATGCCATCTGCTTCGACTACCCCGCCAAGGGAGGACTCCCCGGCAAGGGAGCGTTCTCCGGCAAGGGACAGTTGTCCGGCAAGGGACAGTTCTCCGGCAAGGGATAGCACCAGCGACCCCCCGGTGGCGGAGACCACGGCTGCAGATCCTAGTGCAGGTAACCCTCTTGCTTGAAAACTTCCCTTGGGTTCTTCTTCTTCTGATTTTTTGCTTGAATATTCGCTTGACTTCTCTCCCTTTTCCAGTCACCAGATCCATCTGCCACGGAGCCGATGGAAACCGAGGCCACCGGCGAGGAGAATGCACGCAGCAATATCGACGTCGCCGTTGCCACCGAAGGAGAAGCCGGCGCTGATGATCCCGTCGGCGAAGAGGCCGCCAAAGCTACCGCTGCAGAAGCTGGCGAGGGATCTGGCGATCGTACTGACGGCCCCGAGGCCGCAGGAGCGTCAGGCGCTACGCCGACCGCCGATCCCTCCGCCGCTGCTGCAGCGCCAGGCTCCGAAGAGCCCCAGCCCGGCGCCTATTTGAAGGCCGGCGACGGTATCTTCATCAAGCTCCCCTGGGCGTCAAGCTCCAGGGCGCCGGTCGAAGGAGAGATCTTGGATGGGGAGGTGCTCGCCTCAGCTGGGCTGACGCTAGTCGATGCACCAAGCAGCAGCAACGATGAGCCTGAGGAGGAGCGGCTTCTGCGGAAGCTGTTGTCGCTTTACTGCGCCCGACAGGCCAAGCTGGCATCCCGAGAAGCGCTTGTCGCGAAGGCGGGATTGGACATCGAGAAGCGCGCGGAGGAGCTCCGGGGTCTCAGGCAGGAAGCTCTCCGATCCCTAGCGGAGGAGCGGGAGCAACTCGCCGAGGAGCGGAAAGCCTTCCTCCTCGAGAAGGCTGAGGTTGAAGAGCAACAGCGGCTTGCTGCCGAGAAGCTATCTGCGCAGGAAGGCGAGTTAGCGCAGCACAAGGTCAACCTTGATAGCCACGAGGAGGAGCTTGCCGCGCGCGAGCAAGCAATTGGCGGGGCTCTCAAGGAAGCAAAGGATGCTGCCGCAGCTGCCGAGGCCGCCAAGAAGGAGCTGGAGACGAAGATGGCGCAGCTGGAGGCCGATCTCAAGACGAGCGGTGAGGAGCTTGCTGCGCTCAAGCGTGAGCGCGAGAAGGACGCCGCCGCTCACGGTGAGCTGCAGGGCCGTCTCGCTGAGAGGAGCAAAGAGCTTAGCGCCGCCAAGGACTCCAACGCAGATCTTGAGTTGAAGCTGGTTACTTTGACTCAGACGCTGGACGGCGCCAGGGAGCAGGAGGTGGCCTTGAAGGGAAACTGATCCACGAACCCCTATGGGACCGGCGGACCGAGCCCCTTTCGGTTCGGCGGGGGGCGGAGATCGCACGAAGAGCGGATCGAGGCGAAGCACACGAGCAGTTTACCCAGCTTCGGAGCTCCCCGGAGAGATAACACTCCTACTGCTACATGTCTTAGTGTATTGGGTTCTTGCTCGGGAGCGCTGAGTGCTATAGTGCACTCTAGCTGCTAACGAGACCGAGCGTGAGTGTTTTTCTACCTTCCAGCCGAACCCCCCCTACGTTGCGCATGGGCCTCCTTTTATAAGCTAAAGGGGTCACCGACAGGTGGCAACGCAGACAAGGGTAAAAATGGAAAGGTGTTGCAGTTGGTACAACTACCTGTACAGTGTATCCTACCTAACCCTGACGGCGGGGGACAAAGGCATTAAATGCCCGTCTGCGTCGCCCAAACAGTGCAGAAAGGGACCGTCAGGGACGCCACCGCTCGCCACGATGGCAATCTTGTCAGCGTCGCTTGCCACCTCGGACCACTAGCTGCACAACCTCTTGCCACGCGCGCCTGGAAAGGCCCCAGGGTGACACGTTGGTGGATGTGCTGGAGCGCGGGTACAGAGTGGTAGCTTGCCGCGGCAAGCGCCTTGCCGCAGTCGTTGTCTTGCCGCGTCTGGAAGCTTGTCACTCACCGGGCCTCGCCGGGACGCGCGGCGCGTCGCGGCAAGTTCCTTGAGATGCCTTGTTTGGCCTTCCTGGCAAGCTCCTCTTGCCGGGGCCTTGTCTCCTTGGCTTGAATACTTTGTTCTTGAATGGCTCCAAAGGAACCATGGAGGACCTTGGCGGTCGCCCGGCAAGCCTTGCCGCGGGGTGCTGCAATTGCCCGTGCACAAGTTCGGGATACTAGGGTACCCCTACTCTACTACACCGACAGGAGCCCCCGGGCCTGGGCCACACACGGTGCCGAGCGCTGTTGGGCTAGGCCCAAAACAGGGCACGGGCACGCGCGGCCTGGGTTACGCCGTATCTTACTCCGTATCCACCGCACCCTCCCCCAACGGCACGCGTCGAATGCGGCATCGTGGGAGAGATCATGGGTGGTTTCTTTATTCAGAAAGGCCGAATGTCCGCCCCCTCCCTCTTTATAAGCAGGGGAAACAGGGGCAGTTCGCCCATCTCGCCGGTTGCTACTCCATCCTCGGAAATCTCCGCCGCTCCCCCCCTTCTTCCCAAAGTCGAAAGAGAGCAGCGCTCCGCCCCCCATTGCCACCGGCACCACCAACGCCGTCGATCTCCCCCGCCACCTCCGCCATGGCTCCGAAAGCCGACAAGGGGAAGGGCGTGAAGTCAGCCGAGGCGCAGCAGCTCGCGGCGCTGCGAAAGGAGCGGGCAATCTCCCCCCCCCCCCCCCAGCTCGCCGCAAAGGAACTGAGGGAGTACTACTACCTCTTCTGGTCGACGGAGACGCGAGCGCATCCGCGCACGAAGGTACTCTCAGCTGCCGCTTCGGGACTGGCTCCGAACGGTATCCCTTCTTCGCGCTGTTCTTCTACTGCGGGCTCTGCCCGCCCTTCTCTGAATTTTTCTATGATATCATGAACACCTACGGGTTCCGCCTCCTTGACTTCACCCCCAACGCCGTTCTGACCATGGCAGTTTTCGCACATCTCTGCGAAAACTTTGTCGGAGTCCATCCAAATGTAGCTCTTTTCTGCCACTTCTTTATGCCCCGAGTCGAGAGAGGAGAGCCTTTATCCGGCAGAATCGCTTGGATCTCGAGAGTCGGCAAGAAGGAAGCTTATCTGGAGGGAGAGCTCCGCAGCAAGTGGGAGGAATGGAGAGCAGATTGGTGCTGGATTGTCTAGGAGAACCCGCAGCCATTTACCGCCCGCCGCCAAACCCCAATAGTGCGGCAACGATTGGAGCAACGTGGCCCCGGAAGATGATAGGCTGAAGATCGCCGTCACCCGGATCTTATGCCTCAGGCTTGCCGGGCTCACCGTAGGCGCCGTTGGCGCAGATTTTCTTTGCTGTCGCATTGCCCCCCTTCAGGAGAGGAGGAGACCCACTTGGGAGTTCCAGAACTCGGCGGATATCATGAGGCTGCGCCCGGGCCTCAACTTCAACTTCACTGTCCTGGAGCTGTTCAAGCGCGATCCTCAACATCCATTCATGTTGCCGAGGGGAGTCGTTCCGCTGTGCAACAACTCTTCGCTCGACCGGATCCGTGCAATGATGCCGCTGTGCGATTCACATGGAATTGTTCCAACTTGGGAAGAGCCTGCAGACGACATCGTGCAGGAGTTCTTTGATGGCTTGGTAGAAGTGCCGGTCCGCCCCGATGAACAGAAGAGCCTCACACGCGACACCACCGATGCGGAGATGCAGCGCATCGCCACTAGGCTGGAAGAGGCGGCGGCAGCAGCTGTCGCGGGCGAGTTTGGATTCAGCGTGGAGGAGGCAGAGGCAGCAGAGGCGGCAAGCCTTGCCAAGCGAGAGGAGCTTGTCGGCGAGGAAGAGCTTGTCGGGCCTGAATCTGAGTCGAGCGAGCCCGCCGAGGGCGCGAGTGACCCGTTGCAGATCGACTCCTCCTCCTTCTCACCTTCAAGCAGCTCGCCGCAAGCGGAGCCCCCAGCTCCAGCAAGAAGGCGTCTCCGCAAGGCCGGGGACGTAGCGGGGCGGCAGACGGGTCAACAGCCGCCGCACCGTGCGACGCGCTCGACCGCGGCAAGCACTGTTGCCGCGGGAGCACCTCACGCCGCTGCGGCAACTGGAGCGGGGTCTTCCTGGTCCACTGCTACTGCTCCTGCCAAGTGGACAAGGGAACCTACTCCTCCGCCTCGCCACACCAGAGGCGAGCCGGACTTCAATCGCTCCGCGCTCAGCTCCGACGAGGAAGAAGAAGAGTGAGATTCTTTGCTATACTTGTAGTTCTTCAATTCTTGTTGTTTTGTCTTGTATCCGATTTGCTTTACTCCGAACCCATTCCTTTTCAGGACTCTGGCCCAGAGAGCGGCGAAGAGAGCCGAGGTCCCGGTGATTGTCATCGAGGACGAACCCACCGCGATAGCAGGGGACGTGTCTGAGACCACCTTGCCGGACCCGGCAACTATTCCCCAAAGCAGCCCCCAGCGTAAGTGTATAGTTTACTTCTTGCTGTCGGGAACGCATGGGTGCTCTTTCTTTGCTGATATCTGACTGTTGGTTTGTGTCGGAGCAGAGCAGCCTCACCAGGAGTGCCCGGAAGCCGCTCCCAGAATGCCATCTGCTTCGACTACCCCGCCAAGGGAGGATTCCCCGGCAAGGGAGCGCTCTCCGGCAAGGGAGAATTCTCTGGCAAGGGACAGTTCTCCGGCAAGGGAAAGTTCTACGGCAAGGGATAGCACCAGCGACCCCCCGGTGGCGGAGACCACGGCTGCAGATCCTAGTGCAGGTAACCCTCTTGCTTGAAAACTTCCTTGGGTTCTTCTTCTTCTGATTTTCTGCTTGAATATTCGCTTGACTTCTCTCCATTTTCCGGTCGCCAGATCCATCTGCCACGGAGCCGATGGAAACCGAGGCCACCGGCGAGGAGAATGCGCGCAGCAATATCGACGACGCCGTTGCCACTGAAGGAGAAGCCGGCGCTGATGATCCCGTCGGCGAAGAGGCCGCCAAAGCTGCCGCTGCAGAATCTGGCGAGGGATCTGGCGATTGTACTGACGGCCCCGAGGCCGCAGGAGTATCAGGCACTACGCCGACCGCCAATCCCTCTGCCGCTGCTGCAGCGCCAGGCTCCGAAGAGCCCCAGCCCGGCGCCTAATTGAAGGCCGGTGACGGTATCTTCATCAAGCTCCCCTGGGCGTCAAGCTCCAGGGCGCCGGTCGAAGGAGAGATCTTGGATGGGGAGGTGCTCGCCTCCGCTGGGCTGACGCTGGTCGACGCGCCAAGAAGCAGCAGCGACGAGCCTGAGGAGGAGCGGCTGCTACGAAAGCTGTTGTCGTTTTACCGCGCCCGACAGGCCAAGCTGGCATCCCGAGAAGCACTTGTCGCGAAGGCGGGAGTGGACATCGAGAAGCGCGCGGAGGAGCTCCGGGGTCTCAGGCAGGAAGCTCTCCGATCCCTAGCAAAGGAGCGGGAGCAACTCGCCGAGGAGCGGAAAGCCTTCCTCCTCGGGAAGGCTGAGGTTGAAGAGCAACAGCGGCTTGCTGCCGAGAAGCTATCTGCGCAGGAAGGCGAGTTAGCGCAGCGCAAGGTCAACCTTGACAGCCACGAGGAGGAGCTTGCCGCGCGCGAGCAAGCAATTGGCAGGGCTCTCAAGGAAGCAAAGGATGCTGCCGCAGCTGCCGAGGCCGCCAAGAAGGAGCTGGAGACGAATATGGCGCAGCTGGAGGCCGATCTCAAGGCGAGCGGCGAGGAGCTTGCTGCGCTCAAGCGTGAGCGCGAGAAGGACGCCGCCGCTCATGGTGAGCTGCAGGGCCGTCTCGCTGAGAGGAGCAAAGAGCTTAGCACCGCCAAAGACTCCAACGCAGATCTTGAGTTGAAGCTGGTTACTTTGACACAGACAGTGGACGGCGCCAGGGAGCAGGAGGTGGCCTTGAAGGGAAATTGATCCACGAACACCTGTGGGACCGGCGGACCGAGCCCCTTTCGGTTCGGCGGGGGGCGGAGATCGCACGAAGAGCAGATCGAGGCGAAGCACACGAGCAGTTTACCCAGCTTCGGAGCTCCCCGGAGAGATAACAGTCCTACTGCTACATGTCTTAGTGTATTGGGTTCTTGCTCGGGAGTGCTGAGTGCTACAGTGCACTCTAGCTGCTAACGAGACCGAGCGTGAGTGTTTTTCTGCCTTCCAGCCGAACCCCCCCTACGTTGCGCATGGGCCTCCTTTTATAAGCTAAAGGGGTCACCGACAGGTGGCAACGCAAACAAGGGTAAAAATGGAAAGGTGTTGCGGTTGGTACAACTACTTGTACAGTGTATCCTACCTAACCCTGACGGTGGGGGACAAAGGCATTAAATGCCCGTCTGCGTCGCCCAAACAGTGCAGAAAGGGACCGTCAGGGACGCCACCGCTCGCCACGATGGCAATCTTGTCAGCGTTGCTTGCCACCTCGGACCGCTGGCTGCACAACCTCTTGCCACGCGCGCCTGGAAAGGCCCCAGGGCGACACGTTGGTGGATGTGCTGGAGCGCGGGTAGAGAGTGGTAGCTTGCCGCGGCAAGCGCCTTGCCGCGGTCGTTGTCTTGCCGCGTCTGGAAGCTTGTCACTCACCGGGCCTCGCCGGGACGCGCGGCGCGTCGCGGCAAGTTCCTTGAGATGCCTTGTTTGGCCTTCCCGGCAAGCTCCTCTTGCCGGGGCCTTGTCTCCTTGGGTTGAATACTTTGTTCTTGAATGGCTCCAAAGGAACCACGGAGGACCTTGGTGGTCGCCCGGCAAGCCTTGCCGCGGGGTGCTGCAACTGCCCATGCACAAGTTCGGGATACTAGGGTACCCCTACTCTAGTACACCGACAGGAGCCCCCGGGCCTGGGCCACACACGGTGCCGAGCGCTGTTGGGCTAGGCCCAAAACAGGGCACGGGCACGCGCGGCCTGGGTTACGCCGTATCTTACTCCGTATCCACCGCGCCCTCCCCCAACGGCACGCGTCGAATGCGGCGTCGTGGGAGAGATCGTGGGTGGTTTCTTTATTCAGAAAGGCCGAATGTCCGCCCCCTCCCTCTTTATAAGCAGGGGAAACAGGGGCAGTTCGCCCATCTCGCCGGTTGCTACTCCATCCTCGGAAATCTCCGCCGCTCCCCCCCTTCTTCCCAAAGTCGAAAGAGAGCAGCGCTCCGCCCCCCATTGCCACCGGCACCACCAACACCGTCGATCTCCCCCGCCACCTCCGCCATGGCTCCGAAAGCCGACAAGGGGAAGGGCGTGAAGTCAGCCGAGGCGCAGCAGCTCGCGGCGCTGTGAAAGGAGCGGGCAATCTTCCCCCCCCCCCCCAGCTCGCCGCAAAGGAACTGAGGGAGTACTACTACCTCTTCTGGTCGACGGAGACGCGAGCGCATCCGCGCACGAAGGTACTCTCAGCTGCCGCTTCGGGACTGGCTCCGAACGGTATCCCTTCTTCGCGCTGTTCTTCTACTGCGGGCTCTGCCCGCCCTTCTTTGAATTTTTCTATGATATCATGAACACCTACGGGTTCCGCCTCCTTGACTTCACCCCCAACGCCGTTCTGACCATGGCAGTTTTCGCACATCTCTGCGAAAACTTTGTCGGAGTCCATCCAAATGTAGCTCTTTTTTGCCACTTCTTTATGCCCCGAGTCGAGAGAGGAGAGCCTTTATCCGGCAGAATCGCTTGGATCTCGAGAGTCGGCAAGAAGGAAGCTTATCTGGAGGGAGAGCTCCGCAGCAAGTGGGAGGAATGGAGAGCAGATTGGTGCTGGATTGTCTAGGAGAACCCGCAGCCATTTACCGCCCGCCGCCAAACCCCAATAGTGCGGCAACGATTGGAGCAACGTGGCCCCGGAAGATGATAGGCTGAAGATCACCGTCACCCGGATCTTACGCCTCAGGCTTGCCGGGCTCACCGTAGGCGCCGTTGGCGCAGATTTTCTTCGCTGTCGCATCGCCCCCCTTCAGGAGAGGAGGAGACCCACTTGGGAGTTCCAGAACTCGGCGGATATCATGAGGCTGCGCCCGGGCCTCAACTTCAACTTCACTGTCCTGGAGCTGGACGCGATGCTCCTGGAGCTGTTCAAGCGCGATCCTCAACATCCATTCATGTTGCCGAGGGGAGTCGTTCCGCTGTGCAACAACTCTTCGCTCGACCGGATCCGTGCAATGATGCCGCTGTGCGATTCGCATGGAATTGTTCCAACTTGGCAAGAGCCTGTAGACGACATCGTGCAGGAGTTCTTTGATGGCTTGGTAGAAGTGCCGGTCTGCCCCGATGAACAGAAGAGCCTCACACGCGACACCACCGATGCGGAGATGCAGCGCATCGCCACTAGGCTGGAAGAGGCGGCGGCAGCAGCTGCCGCGTGCGAGTTTGGATTCAGCGTGGAGGAGGCAGAGGCAGCAGAGGCGGCAAGCCTTGCCGAGAGAGAGGAGCTTGTCGGCGAGGAAGAGCTTGTCGGGCCTGAATCTGAGTCGAGCGAGCCCGCCGAGGGCGCGAGCGACCCGTTGCAGATCGACTCCTCCTCCTTCTCACCTTCAAGCAGCTCGCCGCAAGCGGAGCCCCCAGCTCCAGCAAGAAGGCGTCTCCGCAAGGCCGGGGACGTAGCGGGGCGGCAGACGGGTCAATAGCCACCGCACCGTGCGACGCGCTCGACCGCGGCAAGCACTGTTGCCGCGGGAGCACCTCACGCCGCTGCGGCAACTGGAGCGGGGTCTTCCCGGTCCACCGCTACTGCTCCTGCCAAGCGGACCAGAGAACCTACTCCTCCGCCTCGCCACACCAGACGCGAGCCGGACTTCGATCTCTCCGCGCTCAGCTCCGACGAGGAAGAAGAAGAGTGAGATTCTTTGCTGTACTTGTAGTTCTTCAATTCTTGTTGTTTTGTCTTGTATCTGATTTGCTTTACTCCGAACCCATTCCTTTTCAGGACTCTGGCCGAGAGAGCGGCAAAGAGAGCCGAGGTCCCGGTGATTGTCATCGAGGACGAACCCACCGCGATAGCAGGGGACGTGTCTGAGACCACCTTGCCGGACCCGGCAACTATTCCCCAAAGCAGCCCCCAGCGTAAGTGTATAGTTTACTTCTTGCTGTCGGGCACACATGGGTGCTCTTTCTTTGCTGATATCTGACTGTTGGTTTGTGCAGGAGCAGAGCAGCCTCACCAGGAGTGCTTGGAAGCCGCTCCCAGAATGCCATCTGCTTCGACTACCCCGCCAAGGGAGGATTCCCCGGCAAGGGAGCGTTCTCCGGCAAGGGAGAATTCTCTGGGAAGGGACAGTTCTCCGGCAAGGGACAGTTCTCCGGCAAGGGATAGCACCAGCGACCCCCCGGTGGCGGAGACCACGGCTGCAGATCCTAGTGCAGGTAACCCTCTTGCTTGAAAACTTCCCTTGGGTTCTTCTTCTTCTGATTTTCTGCTTGAATATTCGCTTGACTTCTCTCCATTTTCCGGTCGCCAGATCCATCTGCCACGGAGCCGATGGAAACCGAGGCCACCGGCGAGGAGAATGCGCGCAGCAATATCGACGACGCCGTTGCCACCGAAGGAGAAGCCGGCGCTGATGATCCCGTCGGCGAAGAGGCCGCCAAAGCTGCCGCTGCAGAAGCTGGCGAGGGATCTGGCGATCGTACTGACGGCCCCGAGGCTGCAGGAGCATCAGGCACTACGCTGACCGCCAATCCCTCCGCCGCTGCTGCAGCGCCAGGCTCCGAAGAGCCCCAGCCCGGCGCCTAATTGAAGGCCGGCGATGGTATCTTCATCAAGCTCCCCTGGGCGTCAAGCTCCAGGGCGCCGGTCGAAGGAGACATCTTGGATGGGGAGGTGCTCGCCTCCGCTGGGCTGACGCTGGTCGACGCGCCAAGAAGCAGCAGCGACGAGCCTGAGGAGGAGCGGCTGCTGCGAAAGCTGTTGTCGTTTTACCGCGCCCGACAGGCCAAGCTGGCATCCCGAGAAGCGCTTGTCGCGAAGGCGGGAGTGGACATCGAGAAGCGCGCGGAGGAGCTCCGGGGTCTCAGGCAGGAAGCTCTCCGATCCCTAGCAAAGGAGCGGGAGCAACTCGCCGAGGAGCGGAAAGCCTTCCTCCTCGGGAAGGCTGAGGTTGAAGAGCGACAGCGGCTTGTTGCCGAGAAGCTATCTGCGCAGGAAGGCGAGTTAGCGCAGCGCAAGGTCAACCTTGACAGCCACGAGGAGGAGCTTGCCGCGCGCGAGCAAGCAATTGGCAGGGCTCTCAAGGAAGCAAAGGATGCTGCCGCAGCTGCCGAGGCCGCCAAGAAGGAGCTGGAGACGAAGATGGCGCAGCTGGAGGCTGATCTCAAGGCGAGCGGCGAGGAGCTTGCTGCACTCAAGCGTGAGCGCGAGAAGGACGCCGCCGCTCATGGTGAGCTGCAGGGCCGTCTCGCTGAGAGGAGCAAAGAGCTTAGCGCCGCCAAGGACTCCAACGCAGATCTTGAGTTGAAGCTGGTTACTTTGACTCAGACACTGGACGGCGCCAGGGAGCAGGAGGTGGCCTTGAAGGGAAACTGATCCACGAACACCTCTGGGAACGGCGGACCGAGCCCCTTTCGGTTCGGCGGGGGGTGGAGATCGCACGAAGAGCAGATCGAGGCGAAGCACACGAGCAGTTTACCCAGCTTCGGAGCTCCCCGGAGAGATAACACTCCTACTGCTACATGTCTTAGTGTATTGGGTTCTTGCTCGGGAGTGCTGAGTGCTACAGTGCACTCTAGCTGCTAACGAGACCGAGCGTGAGTGTTTTTCTGCCTTCCAGCCGAACCCCCCCTACGTTGCGCATGGGCCTCCTTTTATAAGCTAAAGGGGTCACCGACAGGTGGCAACGCAGACAAGGGTAAAAATGGAAAGGTGGTGCGGTTGGTACAACTACCTGTACAGTGTATCCTACCTAACCCTAACGGCAGGGGACAAAGGCATTAAATGCTCGTCAGCATCACCCAAACAGTGCAGAAAGGGACCGTCAGGGACGCCACCGCTCGCCACGATGGCAATCTTGTCAGCTTCGCTTGCCACCTCGCACCGCTGGCTGCACAGCCTCTTGCCACGCGCGCCTGGAAAGGCCCCAGGGCGACACGTTGGTGGATGTGCTAGAGCGCGGGTACAGAGTGGTAGCTTGCCGCGGCAAGAGCCTTCCCGCGGTCGTTGTCTTGCCGCGTCCGGAAGCTTGTCTCTCACCGGGCCTCGCCGGGACGCGCGGCGCGTCGCGGCAAGTTCCTTGAGATGCCTTGGTTGGCCTTCCCGGCAAGCTCCTCTTGCCGGGGCCTTGTCTCCTTGGCTTGAATACTTTGTTCTTGAATGGCTCCAAAGGAACCACGGAGGACCTTGGCGGTCCCCCGGCAAGCCTTGCCGCGGGGTGCTACAACTGCCCGTGCACAAGTTCGGGATACTAGGGTACCCCTACTCTAGTACACCGATAGGAGCCCCCGGGCCTAGGCCACACACGGTGCCGAGCGCTGTTGGGCTAGGCCCAAAACAGGGCACGGGCACGCGCGGCCTGGGTTACGCCGTATCTTACTCCGTATCCACCGCGCCCTCGCCCAACGGCACGCGTCGAATGCGGCGTCGTGGGAGAGATCGTGGGTGGTTTCTTTATTCAGAAAGGCCGAATGTCCGCCCCCTCCCTCTTTATAAGCAGGGGAAACAGGGGCGGTTCGCCCATCTCGCCGGTTGCTACTCCATTCTCGGAAATCTCCGCCGCTCCCCCCCTTCTTCCCAAAGTCGAAAGAGAGCAGCGCTCCGCCCCGCATTGCCACCGGCACCACCAACGCCGTCGATCTCCCCCGCCACCTCTGCCATGGCTCCAAAAGCCGACAAGGGGAAGGGCATGACGCGAAGGAACTGAGGGAGTACTACTACCTCTTCTGGTCGACGGAGACGCGAGCGCATCCGCGCACGAAGGTACTCTCAGCTGCCGCTTCGGGACTGGCTCCGAACGGGTATCCATTCTTCGCGCTGTTCTTCTACTGCGGGCTCTGCCCGCCCTTCTCTGAATTTTTCTGTGATATCATGAACACCTACGGGTTCCGCCTCCTTGACTTCACCCCCAACGCCGTTCTGAACATGGCAGTTTTCGCACATCTCTGCGAAAACTTTGTCGGAGTCCATCCAAATGTAGCTCTTTTCCGCCACTTCTTTATGCCCCGAGTCGAGAGAGGAGAGCCTTTATCCGGCAGAATCGCCTGGGTCTCGAGAGTCGGCAAGAAGGAAGCTTATCTGGAGGGAGAGCTCCGCAGCAAGTGGGAGGAATGGAGAGCAGATTGGTGCTTGATTGTCTAGGAGAACCCGCAGCCATTTACTGCCCGGCGCCAAACCCCAATAGTGCGCAGCAACGATTGGAGCAACGTGGCCCCGGAAGATGATAGGCTGAAGATCTCCGTCACCCGGATCTTACGCCTCAGGCTTGCCGGGCTCACCGTAGGCGCCGTTGGCGCAGATTTTCTTCGCCGTCGCATTGCCCCCCTTCAGGAGAGGAGGAGACCCGCTTGGGAGTTCCAGAACTCAGCGGATATCATGAGGCTGCGCCCGGGCCTCAACTTCAACTTCACTGTCCTGGAGCTGGACGCGATGCTCCTGGAGTTGTTCAAGCGTGATCCTCAACATCCATTCATGTTGCCGAGGGGAGTCGTTCCGCTGTGCAACAACTCTTCGCTCGACCGCATCCGTGCAATGATGCCGCTGTGCGATTCGCATGGAATTGTTCCAACTTGGCAAGAGCCTACAGACGACGTCGTGCAAGAGTTCTTTAATGGCTTGGTAGAAGTGTCGGTCCGCCCCGTTGAACAGAAGAGCCTCACACGCGACACCACCGATGCGGAGATGCAGCACATCGCCACTAGGCTGGAAGAGGCGGCGGCAGCAGCTGCCGCGGGCGAGTTTGGATTCACCGTGGAGGAGGCAGAGGCAGCAGAGGCGGCAAGCCTTGCCAAGCGAGAGGATCTTGTCAGCGAGGAAGAGCTTGTCGGGCCTGAATCTGAGTCGAGCGAGCCCGCCGAGGGCGCGAGCGACCCGTTGCAGATCGACTCCTCCTCCTTCTCACCTTCAAGCAGCTCACTGCAAGCGGAGCCCCCAGCTCCAGCAAGAAGGCGTCTCTGCAAGGCCGGGGACGTAGCGGGGCGGCAGACGGGTCAACAGCCGCCGCATCGCGCGACGCGCTCGACCGCGGCAAGCACTGTTGCCGCGGGAGCACCTCACGCCGCTGCGGCAACTGGAGCGGGGTCTTCCCGGTCCACCGCTACTGCTCCTGCCAAGCGGACAAGGGAACCTACTCCTCCGCCTCGCCGCACCGGAGGCGAGACGGACTTTGATCTCTCCGCGCTCAGCTCCGACGAGGAAGAAGAAGAGTGAGATTCTTTGATGTACTTGTAGTTCTTCAATTCTTGCTGTTTTGTCTTGTATCTGATTTGCTTTACTCTGAACCCATTCCTTTTCAGGACTCTGGCCCAGAGAGCGGCGAAGAGAGCCAAGGTCCCGGTGATTGTCATCGAGGACGAACCCACCGCGACAGCAGGGGACGTGTCTGAGACCACCATGCCGGACCCGGCAACTATTCCCCAAAGCAGCCCCCAGCGTAAGTGTATAGTTTACTTCTTGCTGTCGGGCGCACATGGGTGCTCTTTCTTTGCTGATATCTGACTGTTGGTTTGTGCAGAGCAGAGCAGCCTCACCAGGAGTGCCTGGAAGCCGCTCCCAGAATGCCATCTGCTTCGACTACCCCGCCAAGGGAGGACTCCCTGGCAAGGGAGCATTCTCCGGCAAGGGAGAATTCTCCAGCAAGGGACAGTTCTCCGGCAAGGGATAGCACCAGCGACCCCCCGGTGGCGGAGACCACGGCTGCAGATCCTAGTGCAGGTAACCCTCTTTCTTGAAAACTTCCCTTGGGTTCTTCTTCTTCTGATTTTCTGCTTGAATATTCGCTTGACTTCTCTCCCTTTTCCGGTCGCCAGATCCATCTGCCACGGAGCCGATGGAAACCGAGGCCGCCGGCGAGGAGAACGCACGCAGCAATATCGACGACGCCGTTGCCACCGAAGGAGAAGCCGGCGCTGATGATCCCGTCGGCGAAGAGGCCGCCAAAGCTGCCGCTGCAGAAGCTGGCGAGGGATCTGGCGATCGTACTGACGGCCCCGAGGGCGCAGGAGCGTCAGGCGCTACGCCGACCGCCGATCCCTCCGCCGCTGCTGCAGCGCCAGGCTCCGAAGAGCCCCAGCCCGACGCCTATTTGAAGGCCGGCGATGGTATCTTCATCAAGCTCCCCTGGGCGTCAAGCTCCAGGGCGCCGGTCGAAGGAGAGATCTTGGATGGGGAGGTGCTTGCCTCCGCTGGGCTGACGCTGGTCGACGCGCCAAGCAGCAGCAGTCACAAGCCTGAGGAGGAGCGGCTGCTGCGGAAGCTGTTGTCGCTTTACCGCGCCCGACAGGCCAAGCTGGCATCCCGAGAAGCGCTTGTCGCGAAGGCGGGAGTGGATATCAAGAAGCGCGCGGAGGAGCTCCGGGGTCTCAGGCAGGAAGCTCTCCGATCCCTAGCAGAGGAGCGGGAGCAACTCGCCGAGGAGCGGAAAGCCTTCCTCCTCGGAAGGCTGAGGTTGAAGAGCAATAGCGGCTTGCTGCCGAGAAGCTATCTGCGCAGGAAGGCGAGTTAGCGCAGCACAAGGTCAACCTTGACAGCCACGAGGAGGAGCTTGCCGCGCGCGAGCAAGCAATTGGCGGGGCTCTCAAGGAAGCAAAGGATGCTACCGCAGCTGCCAAGGCCGCCAAGAAGGAGCTGGAGACGAAGATGGCGCAGCTGGAGGCCGATCTCAAGGCGAGCGGCGAGGAGCTTGCTGCGCTCAAGCGTGAGCGCGAGAAGGACGCCGCCGCTCACGGTGAGCTGCAGGGCCGTCTCGCTGAGAGGAGCAAAGAGCTTAGCACCGCCAAGGACTCCAACGCAGATCTTGAGTTGAAGCTGGTTACTTTGACTCAGACGCTGGACGGCGCCAGGGAGCAGGAGGTGGCCTTGAAGGAGAAGATCAAGGCCGACGAGGTGCTACTGGCGAATGCTGCTGCCGCCTAGAACGCTTTTAGGGAGACTGTGGAGCACTGGACCGAGGGTCTCGTGGATGCTGCCGCAGCCATCGACAGGGAGTTGGCGCAGCTCGCGATGGAGGATTTTGGATATTCCTCCGATGAGCACCTCCAACCCAGCGCCAAGCTTAGCTTGTTCTTCAAAGGCGTGGCGACGACCCTCCAGCGGCTCCAGGAGAAGATCCCAAAGCAGCTGGCCAACGAGTCGCGCAAGATCTGCGCGGGGGTTCTTCAGAAGGTGCTGGTGAAGGTGGCCTTCCGCAACCCAGGCCTCAACCTCACCAACGTCCTCAGGTCCTTGCCGCCGGATGCTTGTCTGGAAGCGCTCAAGGCCCTTGTCGCACCCATTGTGGACAAGGTGAGCGGGATCAAGAGGGTTGAGGGCGATCGTGTAGATTAGGCCGCCCGTTTTTTTTGTCGCTGCTGGTCATGTCATGAGAACAATCTGTTAGAGCTGCGACAAGCTATCTTGTAATATAACTCTATTTTGGATAGAGATTGCTGTGTTATTTCCTTTACTT
Source organism: Triticum timopheevii (assembly GCA_963921465.1). Taxonomy (NCBI): domain Eukaryota; kingdom Viridiplantae; phylum Streptophyta; class Magnoliopsida; order Poales; family Poaceae; genus Triticum; species Triticum timopheevii. Next base: position 541,560,893 of record OY997270.1, on the reverse strand, counting down.
GATTCCTTCCTTTGTAAGTTTTTGCCCTACGATTTTAGGGAACTTGCCGGTGCAGGCACCTTAGCCGCGAGCGCTGAGTGCGGAACATCAGCAGCCTACTGGCGGTGCCGCTACCGACAAGAAACCTTGTCGCAACTAGTCGCAGCTCACTTAAGTTGTTGAGCGGACTCGAAACAAAGTAAGGGCGCAACTAGCTACGAGTTGGTTCCTTCGCGCACAGGTTTTCCATACAAATCATGGTCGTTCGAGGAAGATAACTTATAAATTTTAAAACTGATTGCTCAAACTTTAGCAACTTAGCTTTTCTGTCGTTTGCTTCCCGGTAAGGCGAAACTTCCTCGAGCGACGCTTGGTCCACACCATTATCTTCTCCTTTCCCCCCGGCAAACTTGTGGGCGAGGGAACCTTCCTTTCTTTGAGAAAGAGAAAGAAGAGAAAATAAAGATATGGAGCCTTATGGCTCGTTATTGCTTACCGGGGGTAGGCGCTGCACAAAGTGTCAGATAATGCATGCAAAAAAGGGTAGAAAGCATGAAATTGACAAGATGTGCGGAGCACATGAGCTTTACTTATGCACGGGGTCTGCGCCCGGCTTTGTACAAAGGATTACATGCAACATCGGCAAGACTTGTACAAAAGGTGGTTGCCGGAACGGGTTCCGGCAACCGCGCCCTACGGGTAAAACTTACAAAGATGCTCAATGTTCTAGGAGTTGCTCACCGAAATGCCATCTTCGGTCTCAAGGCGGACAGCGCCAGGCCTAGTGACTCGTTTCACCCGGTAAGGGCCTTCCCACTTTGGTGTCAACTTGTTGGAATTCTTGGCGGACTGAATGCGCCGAAGAACAAGGTCGCCTTCCTCGAGACTTCTGGCATTAACTTTGCGGCTATGATAGCGGCGCAAAGCTTGCTGGTATCGAGCAGCTTGTACAGCAGCCTGAAGACGGTCCTCCTCAAGGAGCAGTGCGTCATCTTATCACAGCTGCTCTTGCTCAAGCTCATCATAAGCGAGCACTCGAGGTGACCCGTATACGAGTTCTGTGGGGAGAACTGCCTCTGCTCCATAGACTAGAGCGAAAGGTGTCTGGCCAGTGGCTCGATTTGGCGTCGTTCTGATCGACCAAAGAACCACCGGCAGCTCCTCAATCCAGTTCTTTTCGCACTTGCGCAGCCTGTCGGAAGTCCTGGTCTTGAGCCCACGTAGCACTTCAGCATTCGCCCTCTCTGCTTGACCGTTGCTTCTCAGATGAGCAACAGAAGCGAAGCAGACCTTGGCGCCAAGATCTTGGATGTACTGCATGAAGGTGCGGCTCATGAATTGCGTGCCGTTGTCGGTGATGATCATTTTACGGATCCCGAAACGGCAAACAATCGACCTGAAGAACTTGACTGCTGACTGTGTTGTCACCTTCCTCACTGCTTCCACTTCCGGCCACTTTGTGAACTTGTCGACTGCAACGTACAAGTACTCAAAGCCCCCGATAGCTCGGGGAAAGGGGCCGAGGATGTCGAGCCCCCAGACCGAAAATGGCCAGGATAAAGGGATCGTCTGGAGAGCTTGAGCTGGCTGGTGTATCTGCTTGGAATGGAACTGGCACGCTTCACACTTGGTTACTTGTGCAGTTGCATCCTGGAGGGCTGTCGGACAAAAGAAACCTTGCCGGAACGCTTTACCGGCAAGTGCTCTTGCGCCAATGTGGTGGCCACATATGCCTCCATGTATCTCTGCCAATAGCTTTTGTCCGTCTTCCCGGTGAATACACTTCAATTTCACGCCGTTGAGTCTTCTTATGTATAGTGTGTTGTCGACAAACTGGTGCATACTTGACTGCCGGGCTACTCTTTCCGCTTCTTCTTGCTCATCGGGAAGTTCTCCTGTCTAAAGGAAACGGACAATCTGCTGTGCCCATGTTGGAGCTTGCGGCTCGACAACAAGGACTAAAGGCATATCTGCTGCTGCGGGAACATCCGCTTCTACGGCGAGAACCTGCGGCTCAGCCGGAGCTTGACGTTCCCCGGCAAGCTTGCTGGAGCAAAACTTGTCGAGAGCGTCTGCTTCAACGGAACAAACCCTAGGGTTTGTCGGAGCAGACTGCTCCTCAGCATCCTTGGTGTTGATCTTGAGGACCTTCTTGGCGGCGGCTTCGTGGAGCTCTGCCGGAAAATAGTCACCAGAAATCAACTTCCTCTTCTTGCTCTGTCCAGTTGATGGCGTTACGGACGGTTGAGTCAGCTTGAGCACAAAGATCCCTGGTTCCACAGGTAACTTAAGTGCAGCGCACTTCGACAGGCCATTGGCAATGTCGTTCTGAGCTCTCGGAACATGTTCCATCTGTAGGCCGTCAAAGTGCTCTTCTAGCTTTCTCACTTCATCAATGTAAGCTTCCATCAACGGACTCTGATAATTCTTATTCACTTGGCGGACGACAAGCTGTGAGTCACCCCTGACAATGAGCTTCTTGATCCCAAGGTCTGCTGCGATCCTGAGACCGGCAAGCAAACCTTCATACTCTGCAGTATTGTTCGTTGCTTGCTCCTTGGGAAAGTGCATCTGGACTACGTACTTGAGGTGCTCTCCGGTGGGTGCAACAAGCAGCACGCCCGCACCGGCGCCTTGCAGCGAGAAGGCACCGTCAAAGTACATCAGCCACTCTTTGCTTGTTTCCTTGACGGGGATGCTCGTTTCTGGGACTTCTTCATCTTGTGTTGGCGTCCATTCTGCTATGAACTCTGCCAACGTTCTGCTTTGGATAGTTGAAGTGCTCTCAAACTTGAGGCCAAAGCTTGACAGTTCCAGTGCCCACTCGACAATCCTGCCTGTTGCTTCTGGATTTTGCAATATCCTCTTCAGCGGAAAACGAGTGATGACTGTGATCTCATGTGCTTGGAAGTAATGGCGAAGCTTTCTCGAGGCCATGAGGAGGCCAAAAAGCAATTTCTGCACATCAGAGTACCTTGACCTAGCCCCCTGCAGAAGGGAACTGACAAAGTAAACTGGGCGCTGCACCATTCTCTTCTGCATCTCCTCACGCGCCTGCGCAGATCCATCTTTGCCGGGACCAGAGCTCGTCGGTGAAGTCCTCCGCTTGTCGCTGGATGCATCTGCCATGGTTGCTGGCTCATCATCCGCCTCCCTCTCTGCTACTAACGCAGCACTAACCACTTGATTGGTTGCCGCTATATATAGCAGCAACTTCTCTTGTGGCCTAGGCGCAACAAGTGTTGGAGTGGAGGACAGGTATCTCTTCAAGTCCTGCAGCGCAGCCTCCGCTTCCGGAGTCCATTTCATTGGACCTGCTTTTTTCAATATTTTGAAAAATGGCAGGGTGCGCTCTGCAGACCTAGAGATAAACCTGCTGAGAGCAGCCACGCAACCGGCAAGTCTTCGTACATCCTTGACGCGCTTTGGTGCTTCAATCTGCTCAATGGCCTTGATCTTGTCGGGATTGGCTTCAATTCCCCGCTGAGACACAAAGAACCCGAGAAGCTTGCCGGAGGGGACTCCAAACACGCACTTCTCGGGGTTAAGCTTGAGGTTGATCTTGCGCAGATTTGCAAAGGTTTCGTCTAAATCTTGAATCAGAGTTGCCTTGTCCTTGCTCTTGACCACTATGTCATCCATGTAGGCTTCCACATTTCTGTGTATTTGTGGCTCAAAAGCGTCGTGGACTACCCTTGCAAATGTTGAACCCGCATTCTTTAAACCGAAAGGCATCCGTACGAAACAGTATGTGCCACACGGAGTGATGAATGCGGTCTTCTCCTCATCCTCTTCTGCCATGAAGATCTGATGGTATCCTGAGTATGCATCAAGAAATGAAAGCAAGTCACATCCGGCCGTGGAGTCAACAATCTGGTCGATGCGCGGCAAGGGAAATGGGTCTTTGGGACAAGCTTTATTGACATCGGTAAAGTCGATACAAAGCCTCCATTTCCCGTTTGCCTTGCGCACGACTACAGGATTGGCCAACCACGTAGGATGGAGCACTCCTCTGACAAGGCCTGCTGCTTCCAACTTCTTGATTTCTTCAGTCGATTCTTGGCGCTCCACTGCCTGTTTCTTGACTTTCTGCTTGACGGGCCGCGCATGAGGACAGACGGCAAGATGGTGCTCGATGACTTTCCTGGGAACACCGGGGATGTCAGACGGTTGCCACGCAAACACGTCGACGTTCGCCCGCAGGAAAGCAACGAGTGCGCTTTCCTATTTAGGGTCGAGAGTGGCACTGATGGGGAAGGTACCACCAGTGCCGTCCTCCTTGGCGGACACCTTCTTGGTCTCTGGTGGAGCTACCATTGTCTTCTTACACTTGCCGGTGGAGCTCGATGGTGCGTCCTCGACGGTAGCGCAGCACTCCGAAGAGGTGCGCTTGCCGGAGTGGGCATCAGAACTCTTGCCGGACATGGTCTTCTTCTTTCCCCCGGGAGCTTCAACGGCAAGTGATCTGCGGTCTGTTGCAGCTGCTGCTTCCTGGTAGATCTTGTCGGCGCAGATAAGAGCATCCTTCTTGTCGCCAGGGACAGAGATGACACTTATCGGACCTGGCATCTTCAGCATGTTGTATGCGTAGTGAGAGGCCGCCATGAATTTGGCGAGTGCTGGACAGCCAAGTATCCCATTGTAAGGCAATGGAAAGTCAGCAACGTCAAAAGTGACCCTCTCCGTCCTGAAGTTCAACTCACTGCCAAATGTCACCGGCAACGTGATCTTTCCCTTCGGCTTGCTCCTTCCCGGATTGATTCCTTGGAATGTGCCGGTCTCTTCGAGCTCGCTATCAGGGATCTGGAGTTTCTGGAGTACCGCAGAGGAGATCAGGTTCAAGCCGGCCCCGCCGTCAACTAGCATCTTAGTGACCTTGAGGTTGCGGATAGTTGGTGAAACCAACATCGGCAAGCACCCGACCGCAGTTATGCGATCAGGGTGGTCCTCAATATCAAAGATGATAGGCGTGTTGGACCATTTCAGAGGCTTGCGTGACTCGACGGGTGGTTCTCCCGCATTGACTTCCCGCACCCACTGCTTGAGTTGGTGGTGTGAAGTATGCAGAGAAGCACCACCGTCAACGCAGAGGACCTCTGTGGCTTTCTGGAACTCCTGCTCATCGGTCTCGTCATCATCCATATCTTCATCGTCGTTGTCATCTTCATCCTTGTCGCGGCCACGGGGAGGTCTGTCTCCTTGCCGCTGCTTGGCCTTGCCACGGCGTCCTCCTCGGCTGGGGCGTTTCTTGCCGGCTCCTCCAGCACCTTCCTGGCCCTTCTCCTTGTCGCGCCGCTCGTATTCAGCTTTTTGCTGCTCGACGAGCTGCTCGACTTTCTTGTAGCTCTGGAGGTCATGGCCCTTGGTGCGGTGGATCTTGCAGTACTGCCTGTTGGTGCCGTCCTGCTTGTCGGCGACCGCCACAGCCTGGTGGTTGGTGCCTGCGGCAATCTCCTTGCCGGAGCTACAAGCTTTGGCTTTCTTGCCGGACTGTTCAACGACTAGCACCTCTTTGCCTTTCTTCTTCCTGTTGTTCCGCCGCCGGTTTTTCTTTGCCGGGGCAGCATCCTCACTATCAGATCCTCCTGCTCCTGTATTCTCTCCGGGGAGTTTCCTCCCTTCCTCGGCACATGCACACTTGTCGGCCAGGGCATATAGCTCACTGACGTCACTGATCTTGCACATCGCCATCTCCTCCCGCATCCTGCGGTTTCGCACGTTCTGATGGAACACGCTGATTACCGCGGCAGGGTGGACATCTGGGATGTTGTGCTGTACGCGGCTGAATCTCTGAATGTACTTGCACAGGGGCTCTCCTTCCTTCTGGGCGAGCAGATGAAGGTCGCTTTCTTGGCCATGAGGCTTGTGGCCGCCCGTAAAGGCGCCGACAAACTGATGGCACAGGTCAGCCCAGGAGGATATGGAGTTGTCCGGCAAGTGCATGAGCCAGGATCTGACATTGGGCTTGAGCACCAGCGGGAAGTAGTTGGCAAGGATCTTGTCGTCCCGCCCCCGGCAGCTTTCACCGCGATGGTGTAGATGCTGAGGAACTCCGACGGATGTGACTTGCCATCGTACTTCTCTGGTACGTCTGGCTTGAAATTCTTCGTACTGGGCCACTGGACTTGCCGCAGCTCACGAGTGAACGCAGGGCAACCTACCGCGTACGGCAAGTCGCCTGGTTCCCCTGGCGCGTGCATGTCGATAGAGGGCCCAGCGCGCTTGTCCGATTGACGTCGCGCTTCTCTTTGGCGCTCGATGCAAGTACGAGCGTCTTCTTGCTGCCGTTCGTGAAGAACTTGGCGCTGATCGCGACGAGCTCGTGGATCTGATGATGCGGTGGAGTCGCTGTCGAGGTGGATCCGGTGAGTCGGCGATCTTGGCCTTCGGGGTGGTGAGTGCATGGTGGTTGCACCCCCACCGGTTTTGTCGCCATCGGCTCGTGCCTGGCAGTCCTGCCGCGGCAGCGATGTACTCGGCTGCCGCAGAGTGTCGCCGTTGGCAAAGCCGATGAGACTCTGAATGGTGTCCCTCCATTCGTCAATCTTGTCTATCGTAGGAGGGTAATCCAGGAGCAGTTGAGCTCGCGCCAAAGCTCCTGCTGGAGTGGTGGGGGGCAGTGGCGAACGGTGCAAGGAGCGGGATATGCTCGGACTTCTAACTATGTTAGAAGGAGCAATATCCCGTCCAGGCGACCGTGTCTCGCTCGTGCCTGCATGTTGGCGTGCATGCTGCTCTTGAGCACCCCGAGATCCACCAGCTCGATTTTGGTCCAACAAACATATGGTACTGCGAATACCATGACGCTGTCGTTCCTACGCCTCCTGAGATGGGCGTGGTGCATGTACGGATGCCGAGGTCTGCGCAGCCTTGTCCTTGGACCTGGCAGCACCGTGAGCTTCCTCGTCGATGCCCGGTCTTCCGCCGGCGTCTACCCCACCACCCGATTGCTCCGGTGGTGGTGGGATTGACGTGGACGGAACAGTTGCCCCCGAAGCCTTCTTCTTCGGTGGCATGTCGATGAAGAAGATGAAGGTCTAGCTCGTGTGAACGCCGGATCAGGTTCAGACAGCCTCGATGCCCCCTACCTGGCGCGCCAAAGATGTCGGGGAAACTGATCCACGAACACCTATGGGACCGGCGGACCGAGCCCCTTTCGGTTCGGCAGGGGGCGGAGATCGCACGAAGAGTAGATCGAGGCGAAGCACATGAGCAGTTTACCCAGCTTCGGAGCTCCCCGGAAAGATAACACTCCTACTTCTGCATGTCTTAGTGTATTGGGTTCTTGCTCGGGAGTGCTGAGTGCTACAGTGCACTCTAGCTGCTAACGAGACCGAGCGTGAGTGTTTTTCTGCCTTCCAGCCGAACCCCCCCCCCCCCTACGTTGCGCATGGGCCTCCTTTTATAAGCTAAAGGGGTCACCGAAAGGTGGCAACGCAGACAAGTGTAAAAATGGAAAGGTGTTGCGGTTGGTACAACTACCTGTACAGTGTATCCTACCTAACCCTGACGGCGGGGGACAAAGGCATTAAATGCTCGTCTGCGTCGCCCAAACAGTGCAGAAAGGGACCGTCAGGGACGCCACCGCTCGCCACGATGGCAATCTTGTCAACGTCGCTTGCCACCTCGCACCGCTGGCTGCACAGCCTCTTGCCACGCGCGCCTGGAAAGGCCCCAGTGCAACACGTTGGTGGATGTGCTGGAGCGCGGGTACAGAGTGGTAGCTTGCCGCGGCAAGCTCCTTGCCACGGTCGTTGTCTTGCCGCGTCCGGAAGCTTGTCGCTCACCGGGCCTCGCCGGGACGCGCGGCGCGTCGCGGCAAGTTCCTTGAGATGCCTTGGTTGGCCTTCCCGGCAAGCTCCTCTTGCCGGGGCCTTGTCTCCTTGGCTTGAATACTTTGTTCTTGAATGGCTCCAAAGGAACCACGGAGGACCTTGGCGGTCGCCCGGCAAGCCTTGCTGCGGGGTGCTGCAACTGCCTGTGCACAAGTTCGGGATACTAGGGTACCCCTACTCTAGTACACCGACAAGAATGTTGAGGAAGAACTGGGGTTTGTCATCAGATGCGAGGAACTTCAAACAACACCAGATAATCATATTCTTTCTCGATGCCCTTGGCAGATAGTTGCTTGTGAGAATAATGCTTGCGCAGAAGGTTCCAGGAGTGCTTCTTTTGTTCCTTCTCATATAGAAGAACTTGGCGAGACAAGTTGTGTAGCAAATTTATCTCAGTCATCATTTCCAGCTTCACTTTTCGGTCGAGCTTGATATGGCTTTCCAGGGCTTGCTGAGTGCAAAAACAAATCTCGTATAGTGAAGGATTCTCTTCACGAGAGATTTCAACTTTTGCTTTCTTGACCTTCAGAGCTGTAGAAGGAGCAGTCATAGAAGTAGGAGCAGTAGCATCAATCGGTATTTTCCCTTTGCTGATGTCCTTCACAATTCGGAGTGTGTCGCGAACTGGCGACATGAAAACTTTTGGGAAATGTGGGCAAAAAAACTTTTCCTCAATAAGTTGCACGATGGCAAACATGAACCAAGGTGCATATGGCGTCAAGGCTTGACAGTTATCAGCTGTGTAGGTTAGGTTGCGAATAAAAAGATCCGGGACATCAAAACGAATCCCCTTAGTTGTGGCTAGAAGAGCATTTGCCACGATGCCTTGAATGGTTTCTGGCCTGTTATTTGGTGTGAGGGAATTGCAGAGGATATAGACCAGTACTTTTTTCTCATAAACCAGATTCTTTGGATTCACCTTTGTACATTCATCACCAACAAGCTTGGGGTCCATCAGCATATGAATTTGAGCTTCGGATACTTCCCAAAAGTGCAGTCTATGTTCACGATTTGCATCAAATTTGCATCAAGGAAGATTGAACATTGCTAAGAACTGGTCAGCCGAGCATTTGATCTTTTCTTCTCCTGTCATCCATTCGAGGATCCAAGTACTGCTATCTACAAGGTCTCCTGAGATATAAAGAGTGGCATAGAAATGAAGGAATCCATGATTCCAGCCATGATTGAAACTAAGGAAGCTCTTTAGGAAGACTTGTTCAATCTGCTCGATGGTACGATGAAAGCAGGGTAAACTTTCGAGCTCAGCAAAATCCAGAATATTGTCCTTGAAAATGTGATTCTTCTCATATAGAACACGAGCATAATACATGGCATGTTCCTTGTCCAGAATCTTGGTGACAAGGAAGTTCTTTCTCCATCATATGGGTTGGTTCCAACGAATGCAAGTTTCGAATGATTAAACTGCTTGTTAAAGGCAGGACTATTCGAGCAATCATCGATAGGAAATAATGGAATTGTCTCCAACGGGTTTCTTAGATGTTCTTCTTCACCAAAAGTTTGGGCCCGAATGTCATCAGGTGCGGACACACCTTCCTCTATAGGCTTGAGAGGAGCACGAGGCTTCCTCGATTTCCTTTGTTCAGATTGCTTCAAAGAACTTGATGGTCTATCATTTTTGCTCACTTGAACTCCTTCAGCAACTTTCTGGCCTTGGGGCACTAGGGCCTTTTCTTCCACTATATTTTCTTTGGTAGGAGGCACAATGACCTCTTTCTCAGATGCTTGGGGAACAACTTGTGGAGCAACTTCTTCTTTAGCCATCGGCTTGACAGTTTTCTTTTCTTCCTCTTCCAACTGCGGTGTAGTGGAACGAGGAGCAGGATCAACATCCATCTGGGTAGGGGCACCAGATGATGAGATCAGGGTGGATTTGTCTCGGGAAGCATTTTGCTCCCCTTGTTAGTCTCCTCCTTTGATTCGGAGGGCTCAGCTTGCAATGTTTTTGGTGGCGATGGATTTTCCTTCTCAACTTAAATTTGCTCATCAACATCATCATCAGGGGCTTGCTGTTCAGCCGGAGCATTTTCTTTCTCAGGATTTTCAAGAAAGATATCCACAACATCAGGTTGTTCTTGGTCTGCTGGAATAGGAATGAGAACCTTCACATGGTCAGCTTGCTGCATGGGTTCATCCTCGTGAGTTGGAGATGGTGGAACCTGCTGCAAGGGAGTACTTGAATCAAGTGGAATGTTAGTAGCAACAGTCTAAAGGTGGCGATCTGAGTTTACTTTCGGTTTGCTAGCTCTCGCTCTAGCCAACTAACGTTTTTGTTCTTGAATTCTTCTTCAAGCAAGATCTTCCTTGCGGTTAACCTCCTCGTTTCTTCTTTCACACAACTGAGATACTTCCATTTTCAACCGTGAGTGACAATCAGTTTTCTCATTCCGCATGAGACTGAGAGCCTTGGTGAGTCCAACAATCTCTTTGTTCAGATTCTTCCTCTCGGATTCAGTGTTGGCCTATCTCCTCATTTGCTCGAGGACTTTCTTGTCCTTGACAGCCTGATTCATCCTCTTGGTAACTATCCTCAGCTCAATGAAATGTTTCGTTACCATTTTGGTAACATCATCAGGAAGTCCGAGACAGCTTATATCAGCAGATTTTGCATCATATGCAGCACTTTCAATCACATCAATCATGAAGTTGAAATCATATTTCTATTCCTCCATGGAAGCGGGAACACTGGATCTGGACTTCTTAGCAGAAGCATCATCTTTTCCTTTTAGACATCATCTTTCTCTTCGGTGCAGAACCCGAAGGTTTGTCAGTGGTGGAAATGGGTGCAAGCCTTAGTGATTTCCTTGGAAAGGGTGAAACTTCCACTGGTGAGGGGCTATTGTATGGCTTGTTGAGAATGGCACATTGATCATCTTCGCTGGATGACTCATCAGAAGAGTTAGAAGTGGCCTTCTTTGATTTCCTGGCGATGGATTTCTTTCGGGGAGCACTAGGGGAAACAGATTTCTTGGACTTGCTTCCCTTGGATGCAGAAGCATAATCCTTCTTCTTCTGAATGACTTGTTGTGTCAGCGCGATGTTTTCTGCTTCAACTTGATTTTTCTTTGCTTGCCTAGCATCACGTTTGGCTTTGGCCTTCGGCCTCTTAGCCACTTCATCAGGAAAATCAGCAATGGTTTTGAGGGAGTCGGGTTGAGCATTCGAAGGCTGTGGTGGTCTGGCTTTTTCATCATCAGGGCCAATGCAATTTTCAGCAATGCAGTCATTCCATGGTGGTGTGAAGGCAAAAAGAATCTGATACTTCTCGCGCACATTTTCATAATTGAACCATTTCTTTGCCTAGTGGCAGTGAATCCTTTGAAGGTTGTTGTTGTGATCAGTTGTTATTCAACCCCAGGTGGAGTTTTGTAACCATCTGGATCAAACATTTCAGCCGTGGTATTCTTCTCTCTACCATGACCACCCTTTTTAGGATTACCATCAGAGAAGATGGTCAGGGTGTCTTTGACCAATTCATCTTCGGGTTGACTATGAGCAGATGGAATTTCATCATCATCTCCTTCAGATTCAGACTCGGGTTTCTTCTTCGGAGTTTTGCGGGGCTTTGATGATTTTCCTCCTCCTGTCAATCTCATTTGTTCAGACCTTGGTGGAAGCCAAGGCAATTCCCCATCAAAATCTGAATATTCTTCGAAACTATGTGCCATGACTAAGATGGGAAAAGAATAGGTACGAGGGAAAATGGGTTAGGGTCATAAACATGCACAGAAGGTTTTTAACGAAAACGAAATGTGTTTTGAAGAAACATAGGACTTCACGGTAGTCTTAGAGAGGATATCATCAATAGATTTTAAACTAGCCATAGAGCTGATGCGGCTTGAACTACGTTGGTATTTCCCCAAAGAGGAAGGGATGATGCAGCACAGCTACGGTAGGTATTTCCCTTAGTGATGAGACCAAGGTTATCGAAGCAGTAGGAGAACCACGCAACAGTACATAAACGGTACCTACACAAAAGAACAAATACTTGCAACCCGACATGTGAAAGGGGTTGTCAATCCCTTTCGGGTAACGGTGCCAAAAATTGTCAAGTGGACGTGATAAAATTGTAGTAGATTGATAGATGCAAATAAAAGCAAATAAAATTCAGCGAGATATTTTTGGGTTTTGATAATATAGATCTAAAAATAAAGGTGGCAAATGAACGGAAAGGCAAATAGCAAAATAGATCTGAAAATATATGATGAGAAAATAGACCGGGGGGGCGTAGATTTCACTAGTGACTTCTCTCGAGAAAAATAGCATACGGTGGGTAAACAAATTACTATTGGGCAATTAATAGAACTTCAAATAATTATGACGATATCCAGGCAATGATCATTATATAGGCATCACGTCCAAGATTAGTAGACCGACTCCTGCCTACATGTACTACTATTACTTCACACATCGACCGCTATCCAACATGCATCTAGTGTATTAAGTTCATGGAAAAATGGAGTACTACAATAAGAACGATGACATGATGTAGACAAGATCTATTCATGTAGGAATAGACCCCATCTTGTTATCCTTAATAGCAACGATACATACGTGTCATTTCCCCTTTTTCACTGGGATTGAACACCGTAGGATCGAACCCATCACAAAGCACCTCTTCCCATGGCAAGAAAAATTGATCTAGTCGGCCTAACTAAACCAAAGATTCGAAGAATAAATACGAGGCTATAAGTAATCATGCATTGATATGTCTCCAACATATCTATAATTTTTGATTGTTCCATGCTATTATATTACCTGTTTTGGATGTTTATGGGCTTTACTAAACACTTTTATATTATTCTTGGGACTAACCTATTAACCGGAGGCCCAGCCCAAATTGTTGTTTTCTTCCCTATTTCGGTGTTCCGAAGAAAAGGAATATCAAACGGAGTCCAAACGGAATGAAACCTTCGTGGGAGTTATTCTTGGAACGAAAGCAATCCAGGAGACTTGGAGTAGACGTCAGGGAAGCTTCGAGGTGGCCACGAGGGTCCAGGGCACGCCCCCCACCCTCGTGGGCACCTCATGGCTCCCCTGACCGACTTCTTTCACCTATATATATCCATATACCCCAAAAACATCCGGGAGCACAATAGATCGGGAGTTCCGCCGCCGCAAGCCTCTGTAGCCACCAAAAACCAATCGGGGCCCTGTTCCTGCACCCTGTCGGAGGGGGGATCCCTCACCAGTGGCCATCTTCATCATCCCGGCGCTCTCCATGATGAGGAGGGAGTAGTTCACCCTCGGGGCTGAGGGTATGTACCAGTAGCTATGTGTTTGATCTCTCTCTCTCTTTATCTCTCTCTCTCTCTCTCGTGTTCTTGATTCGACATGATCTTGATGTATCGCAAGCTTTACTATTATAGTTGGATCTTATGATGTTTCTCCCCGTCTACTCTCTTGTAATGGATTGAGTTTTCCCTTTGAAGTTATCTTATCGGATTGAGTCTTTTAGGATTTGAGAACACTTGATGTATGTCTTGCATATGCTTATCTGTGGTGACAATGGGATATTCACGTGATCTACTTGATGTATGTTTTGGTGATCAACTTGTGGGTTCAGTGACCTTGTGAACTTATGCATAGGGGTTGGCACACGTTTTCGTCTTGACTCTCCGGTAGAAACTTTGGGGCACTCTTTGAAGTACTTTGTGTTGGTTGAATAGATGAATCTGAGATTGTGTGATGCATATCGTATAATCATACCCATGAATACTTGAGGTGACATTGGAGTATCTAGGTGACATTAGGGTTTTGGTTGATTTGTGTCTTAAGGTGTTATTCTAGTACGAACTCTAGGATAGATCGAACGGGAAGAATTTCTTCATGTTATTTTACTACGGACTCTTGAATAGATCGATCAGAAAGGATAACTTTGAGGTGGTTTTGTACCCTACAATAATCTCTTCGTTTGTTCTCCGCTATTATTGACTTTGGAGTGACTCTTTGTTGCATATTGAGGGATAGTTATATGATCCAGTTATGTTATTATTGTTGAGAGAACTTGCACTAGTGAAAGTATGAACCTTAGGCCTTGTTTCCTAGCATTGCAATACCGTTTGTGCTCACTTTTATCATTAGTTACCTTTCTGTTTTTATAATTTCAGATTACAAAAACCTATATCTACCAACCATATTGCACTTGTATCACCATCTCTTTGCCGAACTAGTGCACCTATACAATTTACCATTGTATTGGGTGTGTTGGGGACACAAGAGACTCATTGTTATTTGGTTGCAGGGTTGTTGAGAGAGACCATCATCATCCTACGCCTCCCACGGATTGATAAACCTTAGGTCATCCACTTGAGGGAAATTTGCTACTCTCCTACAAACCTCTGCACTTGGAGGCCCAACAACGTCTACAAGAAGAAGGTTGCGTAGTAGACATCAAGCTCTTTTCTGGCGTCGTTGCCGGGGAGGTGAGTGCTTGAAGGTATATCTTTAGATCTTGCAATCGAATCTTTTAGTTTCTTGTTTTATCACTAGTTTAGTCTATAAAATAAAACTACAAAAAAATGGAATTGAGTTTGTCTCATACGCTTCATCTTTTTAATATCTTTTGTGAGAATGAGGGGAAGGAAAATTGTGCTCAAGTGCTAGAAGAAGAAGTCTATAAAATGTTTGGCACCAAATCTTTGAATGACGAGCATGATTGCAATGTTGTTAGTATGAACTCTTTGAATATCCATAGTACTAATGATGATTGCACAAGTCATGATGAAAATGTCTCTTATAAGCATGTCATTTTTTGTGGAGTGCATAGAGTTTGCAAGTACACACCAAATAGGGGAGATAGATTCTGCAAGAGGCATAAGTATTTAGAAACTAAATGGTTGCAAGAGAGGCTAGATGTTTGTGCTGAAAATTTAAAATTTCTTTGCCATACTTGTGAACTTTACAATGAATGTGGTCATTTAAATCTCCAATGCAAATTGTTTCATGATCGAATCATGTGCAAAAGTTGTGATGACATGATTTCCCTTGCACATCATAATGAACTTAGTTTGCTTTTGGGTTATGAAGAAATGAAACATATAACTAAGCATATTCCAGAATATAACCTTGAGGAATTCCTTGATAATGATCTAGAAGAAAAATAATATATTGTGCGGTGAATTGCATTGAAAATCCTTATATTACCAATTACATAAAGAAAAGAAACAAAAAGAAGATGAAGAGAATACTAATGAAAGGGAAGAGACTTCCCAATATCCTCCTATTATTTCTTATGATGAATCAGGTAACGAGGAGGAGCTTTCTATTCAACCAATCTCATTAATAAGGAGCTCAAAAAATAGGGTTAAACCCACACATGATGTGAAGAAGAAAAAGAAAAGATGGAGAAGCAAAGGTAGAAAGGTATCCCTCCCAAATGATGTTGCTCCTATTACTTATTGTGATGATGATAATTGCTATACTATTGGTGCTATCCATACTATTAATGATGAGAGTGATTATGCTTATGATATGAAAAGGCCCAAGCATGGGGATGCTATGTTTGATGAGAATGACATGTTTGAGAATATATTTGCTGCAATTAATGTTTGTCCCAAGCTTGGGGATGCTATGTTTAATGAACAGGATATTTTTAGACTCCCAAGTTTTGATGAGCAAATTTATTATGATGATAGCATGCCTCCTATTTATGATGATTATTGTGATGACACTTATGCTATAAAAAGTAGTGATGATTATATTTATAAAACTTGTCATGATTATGATTAACCTTTTTCTAAACATTAATCTTTTAATGTGGAAAAACAATTTATAGTATTCGAGCCTCTTATGATACTCTAACTATTCAGAATGAGAATAATTTTGCTTTTGTGGAGAGTAATAAAATTTCTATGCTTGTAGATCATGAAAAGAATGCTTTATGTGCTGGTTATATTGTTGAATTCATTCATTATTCTACTGAAAATTATTATGAGGGAGGAACATATGCTTGTAGGAATTGCAATAATATCAAGTTTTCTCTCTATGTGTTGAAAATCTTGAAGTTATGCTTGTTTTGCCTTCCTATGCTAGTTGATTATTGTTCCCATAAGTTGTTTGCTCACCAAATCCCTATGCATAGGAAGTGGGTTAGACTTAAATGTGCTAGTCACATTCTTCATGATGCTCCCTTTAAGTTTCAATTCTTATCTTTTATGTGAGCATCATTGAAATCATCATGCCTAGCTAGGTGCATGAAACTATAGGGCTTGTTGGGAGGCAACCCAATTTTAATTTTGTTCTTTGATTTTTTCTTCTGTTTAGTAATAAATAATTCATCTAGACACTGTTTATAAGTGGTTTTATGTTTTAATTATTGTTTGTGCCAAGTAGGACCTTTGGGAAGACTTGGGTGAAGTCTATGCGATCTTGCTGTAAAAAACAGAAACTTTTGCGCTCACAAGATTATCTGCCATTTTTTACTGGAGAGTGATTTTAGGTTGATTCGTTTTTCAGATGATTAATAGACAAATTCCTCAGGTCCACCAATTTATTTCAGAATTTTTGGAGTTACAGAAGTATTCAAATGATGCAGATTACTACAGACTATTCTGTTTTTGACAGATTCTGTTTTCATTGTGTTGGTTGCTTATTTTGATGAATCTATGAGTAGTATCGGAGGGTATGAACCATAGAGAAGTTAAAATACAGTAGATATTGCACCAATATGAATTTAGAATGAGTTCACAATAGTACCTATGTGGTGGTTTATTTTCTTATACTAACGGGCTTACGAGTTTTCTGTTGAGTTTTGTGTTGTGAAGTTTTCAAGTTTTGGGTAAAGATTCAATGGACTATGGAAGAAGGAGTGGAAATAGCCTAATCTTGGGGATGCCCAAGGCACCCCCAAGGTAATATTCAAGGAAAACCAAGATCCTAAGCTTGGGGATGCCCTGGAAGGCATCCCCTATTTCGTCTTCGTCTATCGATAACTTTACTTGGAGCTATATTTTTATTCACCACATGATATGTGTTTTGCTTGGAGCGTCTTGTATGATATGAGTCTTTTATTTTTAGTTTACCACAATCATCCTTGCTGTACACACCTTTTGGGAGAGACACACATGCTTTGGAATTTATCAGAATACTCTATGTGCTTCACTTGTATCTTTTGAGCTAGACAGTTTTGCTCTAGTGCTTCACTTATATCTTTTAGAGCATGGCGGTCGTTTTGTTCTGTAGAATTTATTGATCTCTCATGCTTCACTTAGATTATTTTGAGAGTCTTTTAGAACAGCATGGTATTTTCTTTGGTTATAAAATTGGTCCTAGAATGATGGGCATTCAAGTTGGGTATAATAAAAATTATCATAGAAAGTGCATTGAACACTATGATCAATTTGATGCTTGATAATTGTTTTGAGATATAAAGGTTGTAATGTTAGAGTCATGCTAGTTGGGTAATTATGAAATTGAGAAATACTTGTGTTGAAGTTGGCAAGTCCTGTAGCATGCACGTATGGTAAAAGTTGTGTAACAAATTTGTTGCATGGGGTGCTCTTTTGATTGCCTTCCTTATGAGTGGAGGTCGGGATCGCGCGATGGTTAACACCTACCAACCCTTCCCCTAGGAGCATGCGTAGTGATACTTTGCTTCAAGGGCTAATAAACTTTTTCAATAAGTATATGAGTTCTTTATGACTAATGTGAGTCCATGGATTATACGCACTCTTACCCTTCCATCATTGCTAGCCTCTACGGTACCGTGCATTGCCCTTTCTGACCTTGAGAGTTGGTGCAAACTTCGCCGGTGCATCCAAACCCCATGATACGATACGCTCTACCACACATAAATCTCCTTATATATTCCTGAAAACAGCCACCATACCTACCTATTATGGCATTTCCATAGCCATTCCGAGATATATTGCCATGCAACTTTCCACCCTTCCATTTATTATGACACACTCCATCATTGTCATATTGCTTTTGCATGATCATGTAGTTGACATCGTATTTGTGGCAAAGCCACCATGCATAATTTTTCATACATGTCACTCTTTATTCATTGCATATCCCGGTACACCGTTGGAGGCATTCATATAGAGTCATATTTTGTTCTAGTATCGAGTTTTAATCCATGAGTTGTAAGTAAATAGAAGTGTGATGATCATCATTATTAGAGCATTGTCCCTTAATAAAAAAGGAAAGGCCAAATAAAAAAAGGAAAGGCCCAAAAAAAAGGGGGACAATGTTACTATGTTTTTCCACACATGTGCTTCAAAGTAGCACCATGATCTTTATGATAGAGAGTCTCTTATTTTGTCACTTTCATATACTAGTGGGAATTTTTCATTATAGAACTTGGCTTGCATATTCCAACGATGGGCTTCCTCAAAATGCCCTAGGTCTTCGTGAGCAAGCAAGTTGGATGCACACCCACTTAGTTTCTTTTGTTGAGCTTTCATACATTTATAGCTCTAGTGCATCTGTTGCATGGCAATCCCTACTCCTCATGTTGACATCAATTTATGGGCATCTCCATAGCCCGTTGATTAGCATCGTCATTGTGAGACTTTCTCCTTTTTTGTCTTCTCCACACAACCTCCATCATCATATTCTATTCCACCCATAGTGCTATATCCATGGCTCACGCTCATGTATTGCGTGAGAGTTGAAAAAGCTGAAGCGCGTTAAAAAGTATGAACCAATTGCTTGGCTGAAACCGGGGTTGTGCATGATGGGAGTACTTTATGTGAAGAAAATGAAACATAGCCTAACTATATGATTTTGTAGGGATAAACTTTCTTTGGCCATGTTATTTTGAGAAGACATGATTACTTGTTAGTATGCTTGAAGTATTACTATTCTTATGTCAATATGAACTTTTATCTTGAATTATTTGGATCTGAACATTCATGCCACAATAAAGAAATTTACATTGAGAAATGTGCTAGGTAGCATTCCACATCGAAAATTCTGTTTTTATCGTTTACCTACTCAAGGACGAGCAGGAATTAAGCTTGGGGATGCTTGATATGTCTCCAACGTATCTATAATTTTTGATTGTTCCATGCTATTATATTACCTGTTTTGGATGTTTATGGGCTTTACTAAACACTTTAGGACTAATCTATTAACCGGAGGCCCAGCCCAAATTGTTGTTTTCTTGCCTATTTCAGTGTTTTGAAGAAAAGGAATATCAAACGGAGTCCAAACAGAATGAAACCTTCGGGAGAGTTATTTTTGGAATGGAAGCAATCCAGGAGACTTGGAGTAGACGTCAGGGAAGCTTCAAGGTGGCCACGAGGGTCCAGGGCGCACCCCCCACCCTCGTGGGCCCCTCGTGGATCCCCTGACCGACTTCTTTCACCTATATAAATCCATATACCTCGGAAACATCCGGGAGCACAATAGATCGGGAGTTCCGCCGTGGCAAGCCTCTGTAGCCACCAAAAACCAATCGGGACCCTGTTCTGGCACCCTGCCGGAGGGGGGATCCCTCACTGGTGGCCATCTTCATCATCCCGGCACTCTCCATGACGAGGAGGTAGTAGTTCACCCTCGGGGCTGAGGGTATGTACCAGTAGCTATGTGTTTGATCTCTCTCTCTCTCGTGTTCTTGATTCGACACGATCTTGATGTATCGCGAGCTTTGCTACTATAGTTGGATCTTATGATGTTTCTCCCCCTCTACTCTCTTGTAATGGATTGAGTTTTCCCTTTGAAGTTATCTTATCGGATTGAGTCTTTAAGGATTTGAGAACACTTGATGTATGTCTTTCATGTGCTTATCTGTGGTGACAATGGGATATTCACGTGATCTACTTGATGTATGTTTTGGTGATCAACTTGCGGGTTCAGTGACCTTGTGAACTTATGCATAGGGGTTGGCACACGTTTTCGTCTTGACTCTCCGGTAGAAACTTTGGGGGACTCTCTGAAGTACTTTGTGTTGGTTGAATAGATGAATCTGAGATTGTGTGATGCATATCGTATAATCATACCCACGGATACTTGAGGTGACATTGGAGTATCTAGGTGACATCAGGGTTTTGGTTGATTTGTGTCTTAAGGTGTTATTCTAGTACGAACTCTAGGATAGATCAAACGGAAAGAATAGCTTCATGTTATTTTACTACAGACTCTTGAATAGATCGATCATAAAGGATAACTTTGAGGTGGTTTCGTACCCTACAATAATCTTTTCGTTTGTTCTCCACTATTAGTGACTTTGGAATGACTTTTTGTTGCATGTTGAGGGATAGTTATATGATCCAGTTATGTTATTATTGTTGAGAGAACTTGCACTAGTGAAATTATGAACCTTAGGCCTTGATTCCTAGCATTGTAATACCGTTTGTGCTCACTTTTATCATTAGTTACCTTGTTGTTTTTATAATTTCAGATTACAAAAACCTATATCTACCATCCATATTGCACTTGTATCACCATCTCTTCGCCAAACTAGTGCACCTATACAATTTACCATTGTATTGGGTGTGTTGGGGACACAAGAGACTCTTTTTTATTTGGTTACAGGGTTGTTTGAGAGAGACCATCTTCATCCTACGCCTCCCACGGATTGATAAACCTTACGTCGTCCACTTGAGGGAAATTTGCTACTGTCCTACAAACCTCTGCACTTGGAGGCCCAACAACGTCTACAAGAAGAAGGTTGTGTAGTACATATCATGCATATAAGAGATCAAGAAACTCAAATAACTTTCATGGATAAAAACATAGATCGGATCATAAACTCAATGTTCATCGGATCCCAACAAACACACCGCAAAAAGAGTTATATCAAATGAATCTCCAAGAGACCATTGTATTGAGAATCAAAAGAGAGAGAGAGAGAGCGAGAGAGAGAGAGAGAGAGAGAGGAAGCCATCTAGCTACTAACTACGGACCCGTAGGTTTACAATGAACTATTCACGCATCATCGGAGAGGCACCAATGAGGATGATGAACCCCTCAGTGATGGTGTTTAGATTGGATTTGTGGTTTTTGGAACTTGCGGTGGCTAGAATTGTTTTTTTTCTCGACTCCCCTAGGGTTTCTGGAATATTGGGGTATTTATAGAGCAAAGAGGCGGTGCGGGAGGCGGCCGAGGTGGGCACAACCCACCAAGGCGTGCCTGGGCCCCCAGGCGCACCCAGGTGGGTTGTGCTCCCCTCAGAGCCCCCCTCTAGTACTTCTTTGGCCCAACAGGTGTCTTCCGGTCCAGAAAAAATCACAAAAAAGTTTCGTTGTGTTTGGACTCCATTTGTATTGATTTTCTGCGAAGTAAAAAACAAGCAAAAAGTAGTAACTAGCATTGGGCACTATGTCAATAGGTTAGTCCCAAAAAATGATATAAAGTTGCTATAAAATGATTGTAAAACATCCAAGAATGTAATATAACAACATGGAGAATCAAAAATTATAGATACGTCGCAGACGTATCAACATCCCCAAGCTTAATTCCCGCTCGTCCTCGAGTAGGTAAATGATAAAAACAGAAATTTTGATGTGGAATGTTGCCTAACATGTTCATCACATATTCAGCATGGACATTTGGACTTTTATATGATTCAAAGCAATAGTCTAGTTTTGACATGAAGATTTTAATACTCAAGCATATCACCAAGCAACCATGTCTTTCAAAATATCAACACTACATCAAGTTATCTCTAGCCCATTATGCTCAATCATTGGTCCATTCATGAAACACAATTGTATATTAGCTACACCTAATGCTCAAGTATGTTCATAGTGCCCCTTAGTTGGTGCTTTATAAGAGAAGATGGGGACTCAAATAAAAAAAATTTGCATAAAGTAAATAGAAAGGTCCTTCGCAGACGGAAGTGGGGATTTGTAGAGGTTCCAGAGCTCAAAGCAAAAAAGATAGATATAAAACATTTTGGGTGGCATGCTTTCCCTGTCAACGAAAACGATCAAGTAGTTCCCAATACTTTCCATGCTAGATATATCATAGGCGGTTCCCAAACAAAAATTTAAGTTTATTTCTTTTTCCACCATACTTTCACATTCCACGGCTAACCGAATCCACGGGTGCCGTCCATACCAACACTTTCCAAGGAATTTATTATTTGACAAAATAAAGTAAATTCATTTTTTTTATTTCAGGACTAGGCATCCCTATACCTTTGTGTACTCTCGTGCAAGGACAAGTGAATAAACACTCATCTTGAGAATAACACATCTAGCATGGAAAAATATCGGCCACCCCCTACCGTTTCATGAGCGGTACAAGCACAAAAAAAGGAAATTTATTTTGAAATTAGAGATGGCACATACAGATTTTCTTAGAATGGCACGGAAATATCGCATATACGTATGTATAGTGGACTCATGTGGCAACACTGGGTTGAATGATTTGGATGCACACGTAGTGATCATACTTAGTGCAAGTGAAGGCTAGCAAAAGATTGGGAAGCATCCAACCAAGAAACCAAAAATCACATAAGCGAGCATTAAGCATAACTAACACCGAATAATGTACCATAAGGAGGATGTAATTTCATTGCATAACTATTGACTTTCATGCTTGCATAGGGAATCACAAACCTCAGCACCAATATTCTTACTAAAACAAAATTACTTATTAATATAGCTCACATATCACTATCAACATATAGAAAAACTATTACAAAGAATCAAGTTTATTTTGTCCAATTATCTTCATGAAAGTTTTTAGTATAACCCCCTTGAGTATCTATCACTTTGGGACTAATTTCATTTGTTGCTATTGATAGCTCAAAAAATTCTATGTGAAGAACATGAGCATAAAAATTTCTTCTCAAAATAATTTAAGTGGAGCATGAGAGAATTCCTTAAAAAAATTACTAACTCTCAAATAAATCTAATTTAAGCATGAAATCATTTCTTCAAAAATAATAAAGCACACGGTGCTCAAAAAGATATAAGTGAAGCACTAGAGCAATTCCATAGCTCAAAAAGATTTAAGTGAAGCATAGAGAGCAATTCTAACATGTCATAGCAAAATAATTTTGGCTCTCTCAAGTAGGTGTGTCCAGCAAGGATAGATGGCACAAAATAAAAAGCAAAGAATCATAACATACAAGACGCTCCAAGCACAACTCATGATATGTGACGAATAAAAATATAGTTCCAAGTAAAATACCGATGGTAGTTAGAAGAAAGGGGATGCTACTCGTCCCCAGGCTTAGTTGCTTGCTTCTCTTTTAGATAATAGCTTGGGATTCCATGGGGCATCCCCAAGCTTAGGCTCTTCTTACTCCTTATTCCTTCATCCATCGTGATCTCACCCAAAACTTGAAAACTTCAATCACACAAAACCAACAAACCTTTGCGAGATCCGTTAGTATAACAAAGCAAATCACTACTCTAAGTACTGTTGCAAACCCATTCATATTTTATTCTTGCATTATATATATTGTATTCCAACTTTGCTATGGCTCATACCCTCCAATACAAACCATAGATTCATCAAAACAAGCACACAACACAAGGAAAACAGAATCTGTCAAAAACAAAACAGTCTGTAGTAATAAGGGAACTTTGTATACTTCTGTAACTCCAAAAATCTTGAAAACTTAGGAAAACTAGTCGTGAACCCGTGCGTTAGCACGGGCTAGTTGCAAAATATTACCTTAGACCCGACGTACCATTGGAACATAAAGGATTTGAGACATCAGGAGACTAATTCATAAGGGAATGAATTTCTATGAATCAGTTATGGGACGTCTGACTGGCCATAAATTGAATTGGTACAAAAACATATGTCAAGATAGCATGCTAACATATGTTTATATTGTTTCTATTTCCATTATATATGAACAAAAGGAATTAGAAATCACAAAATCATTCAATTTATGGCTGGTCACCTTAAGCATATTTTTTGCCTCATTTTAGAAGCATGTGGAGTGGGTGAATACATTGCTTATGTCTATCTATGTATATATGGATTTGAAGATCATGCAGAATAACTTCTACTGTATGTGTCTCAAAAATTATCTTTAGAATCTTAGAACTTTTTTCATATACACATTACAATAGAAATTAGTGGTTAATGTTACATTGTGAAGGCCATGTGAGTGGCCAAAACATCACTTATTTGTTATATGGAGTGAGTATTATATTGAAAAGAATTATATGTCACACAATATTTATTTCCTTAATCCTATTTTTGTCTACTCTTTTTAATAATTCACTTCAGCAAAAAATCAAACATATAATATCATGTTTTACACTTGATATCGTTCCAATTAATTAAGAGGAAACAAAGTAGCTAAAGAATGCATCGTACTCAAGTGAGTGAATCGATGATACAGAAAATAAATTTGAATAAACAACACCCAACATAACAAAGTGCAAAAAAAGCACAACTTATAGATAGCCTACATCAAACTTCATGGCAAAAACCTGCAATGAAGCAGATTATATTGATATGCTTAGATGACAATTTTGATTGCATGTTTAGGTACATATTACATGGAAGTATTTTCATTGTATTGGAACAACAATTGGTAAAGTGTGTTCACTTTCTTTCTAAGCAACTTGCGCCAGCCAGACGTCATTGATCAAGGGCGGTTCTAATCACCGCCAAACTATCATGACAATTCCTCTCTTGCCAAATCTTCCACTTGATAATAATAAGAATAATTTCATTTCTTTCTTGTACTTACTTGGCTGATTTTCAATCATCTTCTTCCAAGCGGAAGTAGTGCTCACCATGGATGACCAACCTGCTGGGTTCAGAGTGCCGTAGCCATATATGCCAGTGTGAAGCCTTAGTCCAAATCTACTTGGCAAATTGGTAGAGGCAGAATGGGTCCCTTGAAGTCTCGAGCTCAAGCATACACGACGGACAAAATTATGCGTTCGACCATGCTTGATGTTGTAGCTTGTTCAGCACAATGATGTTGTTCAAATGCAAGCTGCCAAGAGCTTGGAGTCCAGAATTGGCATGCCATAAGATAGAACAAATTAAAGCAAACTGAATAGTCATTGGTCCTTGAGCTTGTACTAATAGTCATCATAGATATGCATTTTGAAAGGACTTGTTCATCATGGAAATGCTACTACTTATTTTTATGTATAGAGAGAAATAAGACTTACTAAAGGCCGATTTAAAAGAACAAATTGCAAACACTTACTTCATCCTGCATCACCATCAGCAAGTTGTCTGTTCGTCCTTGGCCGCACTGTATAAGTCCTAATTTGTGTGTTATGTGGCATATGGATATTGAACTATTTTTTGTAGGAGACCAAGCAGACGTAGGATAGGAGGCATGGAATTAAATGGATCAGTAGCATATACAGATACTGTCATAAGTAAATCTCATGCATGGTTGTATGCTTAGTTGCTGAACCAAGCATCCATCATTAATACAAAACTGTTGTGTACGTCTATTCTTTCTATCTACCTGTGTACTATTGTTGGATACATGGGTCTAGAACATGGAGCAGGATGCCAAACATCTACAAATCCTTTCTCTCAAACATAGATGCATTGTGGCTGGCGACTCCGATGATCACTCGAAGTAGCTTCACCTATCAATTTGCGTATTGCCGCAATGGTAAGGTTCGTGGGTGCATGGATTCATGCCCCAACTTTTTTTCTGTGAGCGCTTGGGTTTGATGGCCCAACTTCTTTGTTCCAATTCGTGACACGGATTTGTTTTCCATGTGGGACAAAGATACACATGAGTCAGCGAGAGAGACATGAGAGCTTGGGTGAGAGACGTGAGAGAGAGGCTTGAGAGAGAGACGTGAGAGCTTGGGAGAGAGGCATGAGAGAGATGCTTGAGAGAGATACGTCGAGATCTTGGGAGAGAGGCGTGAGCGAGATGCTCGAGAGAGAGAGACATGAGAGAGAGAAAGAGATTACGATTTGGGGTGCAATTTGTTTACTGGCGGAGGAAGAGACGTGGAGGTAAATACTGTACGTGATCTATTTATAGAACCATGAGAGCATTATGGGCCTCTCTTTGGGCTGTATATATGGGTTTTTCTAGTAATAGATCACGGTTAATCTACACTGTAATAATTAGGTCCACCCTAGATTAACGGTTTTAATTTTTTAACTAACGTGGGAATTTCTAGGGACTCACAAATTAGTATAAGTATAGATGTGGGAAATTTGTATATCAATCTTGTCTAAATAATTCAGAGCAAAAGCACGTTTCTGTGATTTATAAAATTAAATTATTTTACTGGGTGCAAAAGTTTCTGTTTTCCAATAAGATCAAATCAACTATCACCCAACATGATCCCAAAGCTTTGCTTGGCACAAACGCTAATTAAAACATAAAAACACATCTCATCAGAGGCATCTTTACATATTTATTTCAAAACAGAAACACAAAGCAAAAAGATAAAGAATGGGTTGCCTCCCAACAAGTGCTATCGTTTTACGCCTCTGGCTAGGCATAATGCATAGATTCAAGTGTTGTCATCTTTCGTTTTGGATCCATAAGATGCCCTCATGATTGATTCATATGGTGGCTTAATTATTGTTCTAGGGAAGTTTTCCATACCCTTCCTTAGTCGAAACTAAAATTTAATATTGCCTTCTTTCATATCAATCACGACACCAATAGTACGTAAAAATAGTCTGCCAAGTATAATTGGACAAGACGGATTGCAATCAATATCAAGAACAATAAAATCTATGGGCGCATAATTCCTATTTGTAAGAATAACAACATCATTAATTCTTCACATAGGCTTTTTAATGGTAGAATCCGCCAAGTGCAAATTAAGAGAGCATTCTTCAATATCGGTAAGACCAAGCACATCACATAAGGATTTCGGAATTGTAGAAACACTAGCACCCAAGTCATATAAATCAAAACACTCATAATTTTCAATCTTGACTTTGATAGTAAGTTCCCATTCATCATGTAATTTTTTAGGAATTGAGATCTCTAATTCCGACTTTTGTTCCAAAGCTTTCATCATGGCATCGACAATATGTTTAGTAAAAGCTTTATTTTGTTCATAAGCATGAGGTGAATTAATCATGGATTGCAACAAGCAAATACAACCAATCAAAGAGCAACTATCATAATTAAAGTCCTTGTAATCCAAGAGAGTGGGTACATCACTAGTTAAAGTTTTGACCTCTCCAAACCCACTTTTATCAAATTTCTCTACAAGATTTTCACCCTCCAACTTATCGAGACGCCTTCTAGCTAAAGTTGAATCTTCTCCTCCCTTTATCATCAATTCTAATCTTACTAAACAGGGAATAAATAGAGGAAACACCAATCACTTTAAGATCTTCATCACTTTTATGAAAGCACTCACTAGAAAACGCTTTTTCTAAACATTCTCTTTTAGCTCTAAGCATAGCGATTCTTTTCTTACTTTCATCCATAGAAACATATAAAGCTTTAATTGATTCCTCAACCTTAGGAAGAAAATTTTTCATCTTGAGATTTTCTACATCATGAGAAGTTCTATCAATACTTCTAGACATATCACCAATCTTATTCAGCTTTTCTTCTATCGTAGCATTGAAAACCTTTTGAGTATTGATAAATTCTTTAATATTATTCTCAAGATCAGAGGTGTTCCTATTATTATTGTAAGTAGGATTACCATAAGTATTAAAGGAATTAATAGGAAAAGGCCTAGGATTAAAATTACCTCTATAAGCATGGTTATTGAAATTGTTTCGCGAGATAAAATTCACATCTACGGCATCATTATTTTCCTAAATCAAGGTAGACAAAGGCACATCATTAAAATCAATAGGAGCATTTCTATTAGAAACCAATTTCATAAGAGCATCAACATTTTCACTCAAAAAAATTATTTCTTCAACCGAATTAACTTTTTTACTAGTAGGAGCTCTTTCGGTATGCCATTGTGAATAATTTGCCATAATATTATCAAGAAATTTAGTAGCTTCACCCAAAGTAATTACCATAAAATTACCCCCCACGGAAGAATCTAAAAGATTTCTAGAAACAAAATTCAATCCCGCATAAATTTTTTGTATGATCATCCAAAGATTTAAACCATGAGTAGGAAAATTTCTTAGCATCAATTTCATTCCTTCCCAAGATTGCGCAACATGTTCATGCTCAACTTGCTTAAAATTCATGATTTGTGTCCTAAGGGAAATAATTTTCACGGGCGGAAAATACTTAGTAATAAAAGCATCTCTGCACTTATCCCCAGAATCCATACTATTGCGAGGCAAAGAAGAAACCAAATTTTTTGCACGATCTCGCAAAGAAAACAGGAATAATTTCAACTTCACGATATCATTGTCCACATCTTTTTTATTTTGCTTATCGCATAATTCCACGAATGTGTTAAGATGGGATGCGGCATCCTCACTTGGAGTACCGGAAAATTGATCTTTCATAACAAGGTTCAACAAAGCGACATTAATATCACAAGGCTCCGCACTAGTGGCGGGAGGAGAAATCAGAGTGCTAAAAAAATCATTGTTGTTGGTATTGGAGAAATCACACATCTTGGTGTTCTCTTGAGTCATCGTGACTATGCAACAAGATCGTACTCAAAACAGATCTGGCAAGAAAATGGCGAACAAAAAAGGGGGTGAATAAAAAGGCAAATTTTGTGAAGTGGGGGAGATGAAAACGAGAGGCGAATGGCAAATAATGTAAATCGCAAGGAGATTAGATTTGTGATTAGGAACCTGGTAGGTGTTGATGATGTCTCCCAGGCAAGAGCACCAGAAATTCCTTTTGATGCAGCTTGAACTACGTCAGTATTTCCCCAAAGAGGAAGGGATGATGCAACACAGCTACGGTAGGTATTTCCCTCAGTGATGAGACCAAGGTTGTCGAACTAGTAGGAGAACCATGCAACACTATGTAACACAAAGAACAAATACTTGCAACCCGACGTGTTAAAGGGGTTGTCAATCCCTTTCGGGTAACGGTGCCAGAAATTGTCAAGTGGATGTGATAAAATTGTAGTAGATTGATAGATGCAAATAAAAGCAAATAAATTCAGCGAGGTATTTTTGGGTTTTTGATAATATAGATCCAAAAATAAAAGTGGCAAATAAATGGAAAGGCAAATAGCAAAATAGATGTGAAAATATATGATGAGGAAATAGACCCGGGGGCCATAGATTTCACTAGTGGCTTCTCTCGGGAAAAATACCATACGGTGGGTAAACAAATTACTGTTGGGCAATTGATAGAACTTCAAATAATTATGACGATATCCAGGCAATGATCATTATATAGGCATCACGTCCAGATTAGTAGACCGACTCCTGCCTGCATCTACTACTATTACTCCACACATCGACCGCTATCTGGCATGCATCTAGTGTATTAAGTTCATGGAAAAATGGAGTATTGCAATAAGAATGATGACATGATGTAGACAAGATCTATTCATGTAGGAATGGATCCCATCTTGTTATCCTTAATAGCAACGATACATACGTGTCATTTCCCCTTCTGTCACTCGGATTGAGCACCGTAGGATCGAACCCATCACAAAGCACCTCTTCACATGGCAAGAAAAATCGATCTAGTCGGCCTAACTAAACCAAAAGGTTCGAGGAAGAAATATGAGATTATAAGTAATCATGCATATAAGAGATCAAAAGACTCCAATAACTTTCATGGATAAAAACATAGATCGGATCATAAACTCAAAGTTAATCGGATCCCAACAAACACACCGCAAAAAGAGGTCCATCAAATAGATCCCCAAGAGACCATTGTATTGAGAATCAAATGAGAGAGTGGAAGCCATCTAGCTACTAACTACAGACCCGTAGGTCTATCATGAACTACTCACGCATCATCGGAGAGGCACCAATGAGGATGGTGACCCCCTCTGTGATGGTGTCTAGATTGGATCTGTGGTTTCTTCAACTTGCGGCAGCTTGTATTGTTTTTCATCGACTCCCCTAGGGTTTCTGAAATATTGGGGTATTTATAGAGCAAAGAGGTGGTGCGGGAGGCAGCTGAGGTGGGCACAACCCACCAGGGTGTGCCCATGTGGGTTGTGCTCCCCTCAGAGCCCCCCTCTAGTACTTATTTGGCCCAACAGGTGTCTTCTGGTCCAGAAAAAATTACCAAAAAGTTTTTCTGCATTTGGACTCCATTTGGTATTGATTTTCTGCAAAGTAAAAAACAAGCAAAAACAGCAACTGGCACTAGGCACAATGTCAATAGGTTAGTCCCAAAAAATGATATAAAGTTGCTATAAAATGATTGTAAAACATCCAAGAATGATAATATAATAGCATGGAACAATCAAAAATTATAGATACGTTGGAGACGTATCAAGAGCATACAAGGCACAATAAAAACTATCTAATCTTTCGGATGAGCACACATGAACCCTAGGTCGAGGAGAACTAGTACGGGGAAAATCTACAAACCGTACCAGTTAAATCTTAGATCAATTATGGCAGTGCAGGAGGGAAGATTACCGCACCGGCGTGATCAACGGCATCGAGGTTTCAATGGAGTTGCATGACGAAGCTCCTCGGCGGAGTTGCTTCGAGCAAGGGCTCGGGATGAGTTGTACGTGGGTTGGAGGAGCAGGGAGGAAGAAGATACTGTGAGGGGTATTTATAGCTGGCGAGCCAAACATCTTCTCCAAAATCTATGGCCCACAGAAGCGAGACTTTCCGCATTCGATGGACACAATCATGATCGTGGAGATCGCGGGCAGTGGCAACCGTTATCTGCGAAAAAACTTGGGAAGAGAGAAGGAGACCAAAAGGTTTCAAGAAGGGCAAGCGCCAAAAATGATTAAAAGTTCGAAGTTGATTTCTTTCACGACCAAGGACATCGGATAGAAATTTTCTTCAGATCAAATTGCATGCTAATGACGGACAACATAGATTTGGATGAGAAAGAATAGAGGAATAAAAGTGTCTGAAACAAAACACTCAGCCAAAAGCGAGGAAACACAAAACACAGAGCTATGAGTGAGTTGTTCATCGGACTAAACACAAACATAGCAAAACAAAGATAAAAATGCAGAAGTGAGAAAATAAACACAAGGAGCGAGCACCAACAATATAGATCTTAGGGCTAAGGATAAACGAGTAGAATCCCTGAGAGAGTTCCTGCAAGAAGGGTTAGTTCTTTTTCGCAACCCACACTTGTGTGGTCAGCGAGAATCTCGTTTGTTTTGTGTGAGCAAGAACATTCCTTTGATAAGTTTTGAAGTTCGCCTATGCACACTAGTAAAAAAGGGGGCATTGGTCCAGGCCGAGTCAGCCCATTAGTCTCGGTTCAATCCAGAACCGGGACCAATGGTGGCATTGGACCCGGTTCGTGAGCCCCGGGGGCCGGGCGGGCCACGTGGGCCATTGGTCCCGGTTCGTCTGGACCTTTTGGTCCCGGTTGGTGGGACGAACTGGGACCAATGGGCCTCGCTCCTAGCCCACCACCAGTGGTCCCGGTTGGTGGCTTGAACCGGGACCAAAGGTTGCCCTTTAGTCCCGGTTCATGCCACCAACCAGGACCAATGAGGTGCCTATATATACCCCCTCGCGTAAGAGCAGAGCAGACTGCTCTGTTTTTTCTGGCAGCCGAGGGGGAGAGGGCTTGGTGGTGCTCTAGCTCACCTCCTGTGCACACAAGGTGTTCGATGGAATGCCCGAGCCACACTACTAAAGCTTTCTCCTCTCCAAGCTCGACCTCCAAGCTCCATTTTCCTCAATATTTGTCTAGGTTTAGCAGTCCGTCACGTCCCGTACCCGTCTTCACCGCCGTCGATCACCCGCGCCGATCTCATCGCCGGCACCACCGTGGTGAGCCTCTTGTTCTTATCTTCTTTCTGAAAGGAAAAATATTCTTACTTGTATGTTTAGATAGATACTTGTATTATTTTCTTACTTTTATTATTGCATCTTATATAGTGCGATGGTTTTGGTATCCGCCCCTGTCGGCCCTCGTCCTGTCTATGATTCGGATGTGGTATATATTATCTTTTCATAACTATTGGTTCATTTATTGTTTATGAAAATTATGCCGACAAACGTGACATAGATTTTATTTATCTAGGAGGTTGTTGAACTGGAAATTACAACCGACCCTATTGTTGAGAGGTTAAATTTAGTTGAAGAAGAAAACAATTTCTTGAAGGAAAAAATAAGAAAATTTGAGGAGGAGAAGATGATATTGGAGTTGCATGTTGCGGATGTCTTCGATGATCACAAGATCAAGATGGATGCAATGCGCTTGAAGATTAGAAAGATTAGAAAATATGCCATTCATACTGAGGCTTGGTATCATTATGCCGTTGGATCAGTTGTTACCTTGGTTGCGATTATGATCGCATTTTTTTCGCATTGAAATGTTTTACATAGTTTCAATGTATGGTTTAATTAATTTAGATGCTCTGCAGAGCTTTATGTTGTTCTGTAATGATTTTCGCTTGAAGATGAGAAGTATGTATGTACTTTGGTTTTAATGTGATGATGAACTTCTATTAATTTGGTCACTTAGTTATCTATTCATGATGGTCTGTAATGATTTTTGACATACTTAATTATATATAATGCACGCAAATGAACCGGCAATGGATGTACGGTAACAGACACACCTCCGAGTACATTAAGGGCGTGCATGATTTTCTCGAAGTGGCTGAGGCAAACAAGCAGAATGGTTTTATGTGTTGTCCATGCCCTATAAGTGGGAATACGAAGTCTTACTCTGACCGGAAAATCCTTCACACCCACCTGCTTTACAAGGGTTTCATGCCACACTATAATGTTTGGACGAGGCACGAAGAAATAGGGGTTATGATGGAAGACAGCGAAGAAGAAGAGTACGATGACAACTATGTGCCCCCTGAATATGGTGATGCTACTGAACATCAAGAGGAACCAGACGATGTGCATGATGATCTTGCAACAGGCGAAGCTGCTGAAGATCAAGAGGAACCAGACGATGTGCCCGATGATGATGATCTCCGTCGGGTCATTGTCGATGCAAGGATGCAATGCAAAAGTCAAAAGGAGAAGCTGAAGTTCGATCGCATGTTAGAGGATCACAAAAAAGGGTTGTACCCCAATTGCGAAGATGGCAACACAAAGCTCAGTACCGTACTGGAATTGTTGTAGTGGAAGGCAGAGAATGTTGTGCCAGACAAAGGATTTGAGAAGCTACTGAAAATATTGAAGAAGAAGCTTCCAAAGGATAACGAATTGCCCGATAGTACATACGCAGCAAAGAAGGTCGTATGCCCTCTAGGATTGGAGGTGTAGAAGATACATGCATGCCCTAATGACTGCATCCTCTACCGCGGTGCGTACAAGGATCTGAACGCATGCCCAGTATGCAGTGCATTACGGTATAAGATCAGACGAGATGACCCTGGTGATGTTGATGGCAACCCCCCCAGGAAGAGGGTTCCTGCAAAGGTGATGTGGTATGCTCCTATAATACCACGGTTGAAACGTCTGTTCAGAAACGGAGAGCATGCCAAGTTGATGCGATGGCACAGTGAGGACCGTAAGAAAGACGGGAAGTTGAGAGCACCCACTGATGGGTCATAGTGGAGAAAAATTGAGAGAAAGTACTGGTCTGAATTTGCACGTGACCCAAGGAATGTATGGTTTGCTTTAAGCGCGGATGGCATTAATCCTTTCGGGGAGCAGAGCAGCAATCACAACACCTGGCCCGTGACTCTATGTATGTATAACCTTCCTCCTTGGATGTGCATGAAGCGGAAGTTCATTATGATGCCAGTTCTCATCCAAGGCCTAAGCAACCCAGCAACGACATTGATGTGTACCTAAGGCCATTAGTTGAAGAACTTTTACAGCTATGGAATGGAAACGGTGTACGTACGTGGGGTGAGCACAAACAGGAGGAATTTGACCTAAAGGCGTTGCTATTCGTGACCATCAACGATTGGCCCGCTCTCAGTAACCTTTCAGGACAGACAAACAAGGGATACCACGCATGCACGCACTATTTACTTGACACCGAAAGTATATACCTGGGAAGCTACAGGAAGAATGTGTACCTGGGCCATCGTCGATTTCTTCCGACCAACCATCAATGTCAAAAGAAAGGCAAGCATTTCAAAGGCGAGGCAGATCACCGGAAGAAGCCCGCCATGCGTACTGGTGATCACGTACTTGCTATGGTCAATGATTTACACATAATCTTTGGAGAGGGTCTCGGCACACTAGCTGTTCTGAATGACGCTGGGGGACACGCACCCATGTGGAAGAAGACATCTATATTTTGGGACCTACCCTACTGGAAAGACCTAGAGGTCCGCTCTTCAATTGACGTGATGCACGTGACAAAGAACCTTTGCGTGAACCTGCTAGGCTTCTTGGGCGTGTATGGAAAGACAAAAGATACAGCTGAGGCACGGGAGGACCTGCAACGTTTGCACGAAAAAGACAGCATGCCTCCAAAGCACAATATGAAGGTCCTGCCAGCTATGCTCTTACCAAAGAAGCTTCTTTGAATGCCTGCTTAGTATGAAGGTCCCGACTCGCTTCTCATCGAATATAAAGGGAATAATAAATATGGCAGAGAAAAAGTTCCAGAACCTAAAGTCTCATGACTGCCACGTGATTATGACGCAACTACTTCCGGTTGCATTGAGGGGGCTTCTACCGGAAAACGTCCGATTAGCCATTGTGAAGCTATGTGCATTCCTCAATGCAATCTCTCAGAAGGTGATCGATCCAGAAATCATACCAAGGCTAAGGAGTGATGTGGTGCAATGTCTTGTCAGTTTCGAGCTGGTGTTCCCACCATCCTTCTTCAATATCATGACGCACGTCCTAGTTCATCTAGTCGACGAGATTGTCATTCTGGGCCCCGTATTTCTACACAATATGTACCCCTTTGAGAGGTTCATGGGAATCCTAAAGAAATATGTCCGTAACCGCGCTAGGCCAGAAAAAAGCATCTCCATGGGCCATTAAACAGAGGATGTCATCGGGTTTTGTGTTGACTTCATTCCTGGCCTTAAGAAGATAGGTCTCCCTAAATCACGGTACGAGGGGAGACTGACTGGAAAAGGCACGCTTGGAAGGGACTCAATAATATGCAGGGACGGATATTCTTGGTCTCAAGCACGCTACATAGTTCTACAGAACTCTACCTTGGTGACCCCGTATGTCGATGAACACAAGAACAGTCTGCGCTCCAAACACCAGGAGCAATGCGACGACTGGATTACATGTGAACACATCAGGACTTTCAGCAGTTGGTTGGAAACACGTCTCAGAGGTGACAACACTGTTTGTGATGAGCTGTACTTGTTGTCCAGGGGACCATCTTCGACTGTTACGATTTGGAAAGGATATGAGATAAATGGGAATACATTTTACACGATTGACCAAGATAAAAAGAGCACCAACCAAAACAGCAGTGTCCGCTTTGATGCAACAACCGAGAGGGGAAAGGACACGTATTATGGTTACATAGTGGACATATGGGAACTTGACTACGGACATGATTTTAAGGTTCCTTTGTTTAAGTGCAAATGGGTCAATCTGTCAGGAAGCGGGGTACAGGTAGACCCACAGTGCGGAATGACAACAGTGGATCTGAAAAATCTTGGGTACACTGACGAACCGTTCGTCCTAGCTAATGTGGCACATGTTATCTATGTGAAGTACATGTCTACCAGACTAAGAAAAAGAAAAGATAAGGAAGCGAATACATCATACGATGAGCCAAAGCGCCACATAGTTCTTTCAGGAAAAAGGGACATCGTGGGAGTGGAGGGCAAGACAGACATGTCTGAAGATTATGAAAAGTTTCATGAAATTCCTCCCTTCAAAGTCAAGGATGACCCCAGCATCCTGATAAACGATGAAGATTATCCATGGTTACGGCGCAATAAGCAAATGACACAAGCAAAGAAAAGTGAAGACTTTCTCCCGCAACTACTATGATGATACCATGCCAACTTTTAATAGACGAGTATGATACCATTGTCCGTTTTGTACATGCACATGCTATGTGCGTGAAATTATGATACCATGCCAACTTTCAACTTTTTCAGAGTTCATTTGAAATGCTTTCATGTCTTATGGTTCGGCCCTCGTAATACCACTAATCCCGCTTCGCTCCTTGTCAACTATGTTCTCACCAAGAACACTCTCAAGCGGGCAGCCACGTGGGCCATTGGTCCCGGTTCGTCTGGACCTTTTTTCTCTATAGGCACATCTATGTTTATTTTTTTAGTAAAGTTAATCACAAACTTGTGATTCACACAAATTTCAAAGAATTCAAATTTTAACTATTCAAATTTGAAAACTAATGGCACTAACAGAAAGTTTATATTTTTTCTAAAACTAATGGCACTAACAGAAAGTTTATAATTTTGCTGACCTAAAAGCAAAAGGAATTAAAAAATAAAACAAAAAACAAAATAAAATAAATAATGCAGAAAACAAAAGAAAAAACTAGAAAAAAATAAAAATAGCAACAATAAGTATTTTGTTGTAAGTAGAAACAAAATAAAATAAATAAAGCAAAAAGAAAACAAAAAAAGTTTTTTCAAATTTGAAAACTAATGGCACTAACAGAAAGTTTATAATTTTTCTAAAACTAAAAGCAAAAAAGAATTAAAAATAAAGCAAAAAACAAAAGAAAATAAATAAGGAGAAAGCAAAACAAAAAACTAGAAAAAAAATAAAAATAGCAACAATAAATATTTTGTTGTAAGTAGAAACAAAATAAAATAAATAAAGCAAGAAACAAAACAAAAAAACAAAAAGAGTGTTTTCAAATTTGAGAACTAATGGCGCTAACAGAAAGTTTATAATTTTTCTAAAACTAAAAGCAAAAAAGAATTAAAAAATAAAGCAAAAAAACAAAAGAAAATAAATAATGCAGAAAACAAAACAAAAAAATCTGGGGAAAAAATAAAAATAGCAGCAATAAGTAAAGAAAACATAAAAAAGTGCCTCCTACTGGGCCCCCACGGCCTGAATACGACTAGAAACCCACCATGGGCCAGGATTCAGGCCCGCAGGAGGCCCAGTAGGCACATCAGGCAAAGCAGTAGTAAGTAGGCCCGTAAGCCTGTAGTGGAGAGGACCTCGAGAGGGGTGCGGTAGTGGGGCTTATAAACCACTGCGCGCCCCTCTCAGCTAGCGAGGTGGGACTAAACTTTCGTGTCGCACCGTGCCGGCACACGACCATTGGTCCCGGTTGGCGGCTCCAACCGGGACTAAAGGGGGGCATTGGTCCTGGTTCATGGCAACAACCGGTACCAATGCCCACCCTTTAGTCCCGGTTGGTGGCACTAACCGGAACCAAAGGCCGCCGCTTCCCGTCCTTTGGGCTGCTGAAAAGAGGCCTTTGGTCCCGGTTGGTGGCACGAACCGGGACTAAAGGGTGTATTAGTCCCGGTTGGTGCCACGAACCGGGACCAATGCTCTTGATATATATACAGCACTTAGCAGTTTTCGACCAAATGCCCCACTTCTCCCCCGACGCCCCCTGCTCCTCCTTGTCGCCGTCGCCGCCCGACGCCCCTGCTCCACCTTGCCGTCGCCGCCTCCACCGACGCCGTCAGGCTGCTCACCTTCGCTGTCGCCGCTGGGCCCTGTGAGCACATGTCCCGCGCCCCTCCCGTCCCACGCACCTGAGTGGCCGCCGCGCCGCCGCCCCTGCCCTGCGCGGCCGCCGCGCGCCGCCCTGTCCTGCGCGGCCGCCGCGCCGCCGCCCCTGCCCTGCATTTTTTTGTGTATATGTGTATATATGCATTTTTTTTGTGTATATGTGTATATATATGTGTATATATGTGCATTTGTTTTTGTGTATATGTGTATATATGTGTATATATGCATTTTTCATATATATAATGTATATATGTATGTGGTAGTTATATGATGAATGGATGTGGCTATCTATGTATGAATATAATGTTCATAGCATTTTTTTGTTTATAAATGTTTTTTAATATATGTATTAATTTTTTTTTAGGTTGTTAGTAGATATCGATTTTAGGTTAGTATATTTTAGGTTAGTGTAGAGGAAAAAGTAAAATAAGAAGAGGAAAAAAGAAGAAAAAGAAGAGGAGAAGAAGAAAGGAAAAGAGGAGAAGAAGAAAAAATTGAAAATATTCTATTTTTTTCTTCTTCTCCTCTATCCCTTTCTTCTTCTCCTTTTTTTTCTTCTTTTTTTTCTTCGATCTTCTCCTCTGTCGTCGTCGATATACCCCCCCCCCCTCGGCCCTCTCGCTCGATCAGAACTCTCGTGGACACCCAAACCCTAGAGAAAAAACGATGTTGGTCTCCTACCCCCTCCCACTGCGCCCCTACCCGACAAACTCTATTGAGGCCACCCAAATTTACCAAGTTAAAAGAGAGTTGTCGTCGAAGCCACCCCAAACCCTTGAAGTGTTGTGTAGAGGCCACCCCAAACCCTTGAAGCGTTGTCTAGGCCACCCCAAACCCTAGAGAAGCAGCGCCGAGGCTAGTAACATGATTCCTTATTGTGATTAGCTAGCTAGTTCTACGTTTGCCACTAATATATATCCATCTATACCATGTTTGAATAATAATTGACATGTTGTAAATATTTGCAGAAACTATGGAGCACTACCGAGACGAAGCAACAGAAGCGATGTTGGGGGAGATAATCGCAGAAGGAACTGATGTCGTTGCGTCATTTTTCAACGACGTCGTTGGTCAGGAAGGACTGGGTGAAGAAGAGGGCTATGTTCATGATGGCTCCGGACCTTTAATGCCGGTACAAGAAGAGGGCTATGTTCATGATGGCTCTGGCCCACTAATGTCGGTACAAGAAGAGGGCTATGTTCATGATGGCTCCAGTGATGACCCAATGGAGGTACAAGAAGGAGACCGTGCTGACTGCTCCGGTGACCGAACCGAGTCCGGCCAGGTATATATATATTAGTTAAGCCCATGCTGACTAGTTAATTCATGCAGTCATTGTTTTGGTATATGTACACATATTAATTAACTCTTGTCTTTCTTCCTTTTTCTAGCCCTCCGGATCGAGCACAACTTCGGTAAGGAGACGAGGCCCGAAGAAAAAGTTGAGCTCGGATGAAAAGTTTGAGATCACAGCAATCGCGCGCGACGGCGAACCAATTGAACCCATCCGGACAAAGAACACATTTGTTGCTCACTGCGGGGTTCTTGTTAGGGACAAGATCCCGATCAGCATCCACCAATGGTATAAGCCTAAGGAGGAAGACCCTCAGGTGTCTTATGTCAATGATATGAAGAAAGATGATCTTTGGACTGAGCTGAAGGCAAATTTCACCCTACCGCCAGAGGAGGATCCGGAGAAGCCAGTTAAAGAGCAATTAATCAAGTCTTGTGCTCTTAAGAAGATGGCAGGCCTATTCAGGAGGTGGAGGAAAGAGCTGAAAAAGTTTGTCGACAAAGAAGAGACACCAGAATTCATCGGCAAATATGAGAAGATCAGAGATAACTGGCCCGCATTTGTGGCCTGCACGACATCGGAAAAGAGTAAGAAGATGTCGGTGACAAACAAGCAAAATGCAGTGAAGAAGAAGTTTCACCATCGCACGGGGTCAGGTGGCTACCTGCAAGCCTGGCCTAAGTGGTCCAAGGCTGAGAATGATCTGCTTGATAAAGGGATCGAACCGAAAACAATGAGATGGCGAGACCGTTGCCGGACTTGGTTCTTCGGGGCTGGCGGAACCTTGGACCCTGTATCAGGGAAGTGCCGTTGGACAGACGAGCAACTGAAAACACCAGTCACAAGGCTTCGGCAGTATATCCATGCAGCGCAGCAAGGGACGTTCGTTCCAGACAAGGAGAAGGACGAGCTCACAATGGCCCTCGAGAATCCTGAGCACCCTGGATGGACACGAGGCACGCTAGGCTCCATTTCGTGGAAGGTTGGTTTTCTGGACGTAGGGGGTTACAAAACCCACGAGAGGAGGAAGAAATTGGAGCAGAGCCAACTGTAGGCATTGCACGAAAGGGTAATGGGGCTAGAGGAACGAGAAACAGACGCAACAAACGACCTGCCGAAGCTTCCCCCGAAGCTACCCCGCCATCTTAGCGGAGAAGCAGCGTGGCTTCCACTGAGCTGCTTCAGCCGGAGCATGTCTTGATGGCTCCTGCCAGCTATCCCGTGGATGATATCACGGGGGCTCAAAATTGCCACCTTATGACATGACGGATGAATTTGAAGGTCAAGGCGGCTGTTGGCTCTGTTTATCCTACTGAACAAGTAGCAAATTTTCACTGCTGGCCGATTCCAAAAGGATATGCCAGGGTGATGGTGGATAAAATAACGGAGGGATTTGAGGACCTCCAGCTTGACCACCCTACCGGTGAAGGGGAGATTCGGCTGGGTTCTACTCTGAAGACTCCATGCCTATGGCGGAAGTAGCTCATCAACCTTCCGAACTGGACGCCTCCGCCTCCTCCTCCTCCTCCAGCGAGTCAGGTCACTCCGCCTCCTCCACCGCCTCCTCCTCCGGCGAGTGTCGATCAGGGCACTGGGCCTCCTTCTCCGGCGTGTGGCGGCACTCCGCCTCCTTCTCCGCCTGTGCCGGCGCGCCCGAGCAGCCAGCAGCCTCCTCCTTATCCGGCGCGTGGTGGCACTCCGCCTCCTTCTCCGCCTGCGTCGGCGTGCCCGAGCAACCAATAGCCTCCTCCTTCTCCGGCGCATGATGGCACTCCGCCTCCTTCTCCGACTGCGCCGGCGCGCCCGAGCAGCCAGCACCTTCCTCCTTCTCTGCCTCGCCAGCAAGGGCGGAAGAGACCCGCCGCCGCCCCGGCTGCTCCGGCGTGTCATAGTCCTTCTCCTCCGCCTCGTAAGCAAGCACAAAAGAAGACAGGCGCCACAGCCGCTCTGTCTGCTCCGGCGTCTAGCAGTACAGCCAGCAAAGGTGGGAGGCAATACAGATACGGTCCACCTCTCAAGCCTCTAGAGAAGTTACCGTATGAGAGGACCGAGGAGGAAAACACGACGATCGTGTGGGCCCACGTGAAGGACTTCTTTGAAGGGGTGAAAGCAAAGAGACATCCACCTCCGGAGGAGAAGGTAGATCTGGTGAAAGCAAAGTGCACTATTGATGCCCTAAGCAAACCACCAAAGTCTCCGCCGAGAACCAACTATGAGCGCATTACTGAACAGACATATCTCGAAGCGGAGCGGTCGGGAAGTACTATTAGTGATAAAAGGTTAAAAGAACAAGCAGCTGGGAAAAAAATTTCCCAGCTCGACGAATAAGCAAAGCAATCGTGCCCCCCGCTCAATGTGTCTAATGCTCCGGGGACGGTGGCCGTTTATGGCAATCTTGGAGATTACCTTCCTGACGATCAACTTCCTAATTTCTTGGAGGTGGACGAACACAAATACGAGTGCGGGAAGCCTCTCGTCAAAGATGAAAAATCTCTGACAACTATGATGCGAAGATTCCATAATTGGTACATGAAAACCTGCAGAGAGTCTGGGGGGACGAATGCTTTGTATCTGAATATTAAAGAGGAGCACGACCTCGTTGCAACTGATCTGTTGACTGTTCCATTTGATGAGTACTTCACGTTCTTCAATCAAAAGGCCCTCGATAAACTAATGGTCTTTTGCTACTATCTGTAAGTACTATTTCTGTCATTAAGTCTCTATATATAGCTCGGCTCTTTCATTGCATGTATTTATAATTAATTATCCTCACTATATTATGCAGATTGAAGATCGTCGAGTGCAAAAAACAAGAAATGTATGATATTGGGTTCATTAACACAAATATCATAGATGAATTTCTGGTTAAAAAGCACCTCGCAGAGGCCGAGGCGAACTTGCTACAATCGTTGATCAAAAATCAAAACAAAGATTTAATACTCTTTCCTTACAACTTCCAGTGAGTGTTACTGTCGTGTGCATATTCAGTTTCCCTTATTACTCGAGCGAGATTATAGTAATGTAATTGATGAGTTATGCATGCGTGCGCAGATTCCACTATGTTCTTCTGGAGATTAAGCTTGAGCGG
The DNA here is from genome assembly GCA_963921465.1 of Triticum timopheevii. Classification (NCBI taxonomy): domain Eukaryota; kingdom Viridiplantae; phylum Streptophyta; class Magnoliopsida; order Poales; family Poaceae; genus Triticum; species Triticum timopheevii. The sequence continues at coordinate 541,519,173 of OY997270.1, read as the reverse complement.
GGAGTAGTAAACGTCTTAGACTCGAGACGAAAAGATCCCAAACCTATGCGGACATGACTAAAATACTCAACAAGTAACTTCAATCGATCATTTATCGCACCATATCGGCAACTTTTTGTTCATTTCCAGATATCTCAAGTAATAATAGTTATTTTCTTTGTCTTGCAAGGTTTGGAAACAGTTCGCCGCAGAAGTTCCGGGACTGCCGAAGGAGCTGCGATATACATACCCGAAAGTAAGTACTACTAGCTAGCTAGTTGCGTGCATCTCCCGTTGATTCTATAGCTGTACTTTCATCAATGCCATTTATAATGCTTCATTATCAGTTTGATTGACCTCTATTTCTTGTAAAGTGCTTGTGGCAGGAACAAGGGAATGATTTCTGTGGATACTACGTGTGCGAGTTTATCCACAACGCAACTTTGAAAAATAAGCGGGGCTACTCTAAAATACAATATGAAGTGCGTAAGCAATAATATTCACAATTTCATTTTATTACACCATCATTTCTGCTGAGTTTCATTCATATATGTATTAACCCCCTTCTTCAAATTAGACGTGGCAGATGCGGGATGAACTCCTAGAACAAGATCGCATGAAAGCATCAAGAGGAATTGGCGGGATTCTTTCTTGACCATGTCATCAATAAAGCCGGAGAATATCATGTGGAAATTGATTTCAATTGCTAGGGGATTGTAAGAGATTTTACATATTGTATATGTATGTAGCCAGTAGCGTCGGATAGATAATACGAAAACTTGTTGTTCAACAATCTCTCGGAGAAGGAGAGGTCGATCAATCACTTCTCTCGGTATGCATGACGAACTTCTGTACTTAATGGTTCCCTTCATTTTCTTACTAGCTAGCGTGTCGAGGGCCTCTCTGTGTACAGTATGTAGCGTCGACCAAGCACGGACATAAGAGAGGACACTTCTCTCTATTAATTAGCTAGCTAACACAATATATTAAACACCTAAATTAACCCCCCAACCCCCCCCCCTTTCAAAAAAAAACAAAAACCACGGCCAATGAAATGCTGACGTGTGGATGCCTTTTGGTCCCGGTTGGTACCACCAACCGGGACAAAATGCCCTCCTGCCTGGGCTCGGCGCACCGGCCACGTGGAGGCACATCTGTCCCGGTTCGTGTTAGAACCGGGACTAAAGGTGGGAGGCATTAGTAACGGGCCCTTACGAACCGGGACTGATGCCCCCTTTTCTACTAGTGGCATATCGAGAGTAATCATATGAATATGCATTGAAATTGTTTCTAGAGACATGAATATAATGATTTGAGGAAGTACGCATGTACTACTTCTGTCGAAGGTTTGACGGATATCCATTCATGGAAATTTCAGTGCCAATCTGCGAGTGATAATCATTTCCTCGAAGAGAATTACTCTGCATATTCAAGTTAGCAGTGACAGATAAATTTTCAATGATCCACTTCTTCACCCAGATTTGGTTCTTGGGTGAACCAGACCTGTAGTTAGTCCCAGCATACCGAGCGAAAACCTTACCATTCTATTGTTTGAAGAATATGTAGTTTGTGTCATCAAACTCGTCAAAAACAACAGAAATGGAAATCTCATAACCAAATGGAATTGCGAGTTTGAGAGTTTTACTTTTAGCAAGAACCCAACTCGTTCAAGGATATTGCTCGCGAGTCCAATAGGTTCCATCAACATTGAGTTTTTCTCTCAAAACCCAATCCTTCCTTTGAGGGGGTCTTGTGCAGTATTGACTTCTTGAGCACATCACAAAGAGTTTGATGCCCTTTGAGGCTCTTTAGCATTCCTGTCTAGAGATAGCAACAAATTCCTCGAAAGAGGGGTTAGAAATATCATTCGTAGTCGTTGCAATATTCTCGATGTCAGCATTAGATGTTTCAGCATGGCTGCGTTCTAGGCATTTTAAGCAAGGAGGCGCAAAATCATCGGGAAGACATTTGGATTGCTCGGCAAAGAGAGAAGCTTTTTCTTTTGTAAGCATGTTATGAGACTCTTTCAGTGACTCGAGTTCTTGATTCATGTTAAGGAGTTCATCTGATAAACTCTCGTAGTCATCTATAAGGGAATCATATCGGTTGGAAAGATCATCAATAGTTGAAGAAAAAGCATCATGCTCTTCGATCAACATTTGATTCTTCTCCATCTCTTCGACCAGTAATCCTTCGGTTTTCCTAAGATTTTTCTCAAGTTGTTCAAGCTCATCTTGATGAGATTTTGCAATCTTAACCAGTTCAGCATAGGCAATATATTCAGGAGAATATTCGTTCATAGATTTCTGGTGTTTTGCTAATACCTGATCCTTATAGGTCTTTGCCATGAGACAGAATGCGTTTGGTTCATGATCACTTGAAGCATCATCATCAATGTCTGATTCGAGTGATTTGTCTGATGATTCATAGGCTATGAAAGAATTGCTTCTTCCTATCTTTCTGTGAAGCTTGTCATCTTCTGATTCTGATTTGGATGTCTCATCTTCAGATTATATTTTCATTTTAGCACATACTCTGTTCAGCTGTGATATTTTCTTCAAGTTAAATTCGATGGTCACTCTGGTTTGTACGTCAATGACTGGTGTCGTCGAAGAGGATGATGAAGATTCATTATTCTTTGAGAGCTTAGTGTGATGATCCATTCGGGTGAATCCATTTCCGTGAAGGTACATCCATTTGTTGCTTGGTTTTCTATCCCAGCAAGGACAGTCTGCTATGAGGTGACCGAATTGTTTGCACTTGGAGAACTTCATTTCTTTCGGACGTAAGTTTCTCGAAGATTCGGGAAAATCAAGTTCATCATCATTTGTGAGACACAGATTCTATCTCCTGAGATCACTTAGCCTTTTAGTGAGCATTTCTAGTTCTCTTGTGATATTGTGTTGATTCTTGACATCCTCTTCTTGTGAACTGTCATAGTGTGAAAGAATTTCCCCTTCACTTTCCGAAGAAGATTCTTTATCTCCATTTTCAAGTTCCACTTTTCTTCATGAATAGACAATAGTGTCATGACCTCGATGTAGTGAAGTTCTTCAAAGTCTGGTATTTGCTTGATTTCAGTTACTATTAGATCAGATGTTGCATCAAGAGCACTCAGTAGCCTATTGACCACATCTTTATCGGTGATATCTCTTACTCCATGTTGATGAAGCCTTTTAACAATATTGGTCAACCGAACAGTGAGTTCCATAGCACTTTCGTTACGAAGACTTCTGAAACCAGCAAACAATGCACGAAGCATTTGAGTGTGAGGATCTGTTTTGGAAATGAATTCTTCATGAGCATTTTTGATAGCATCCCAAAGTTGCTTTGCAGTGTCAAGCTTTTGGAACAGAATGAAAATGTCCTTCGAGATACTTTTGCAGATGATATCCTTTGCTTGTGCATTCAACTGCAGCATAGCTTTGTCAACAAAATTTGGAGCATCAGGGTGCTGAATGGTATATCCATTTTCCACAATCTACCACAGTTCTATGTTGATGGCTTCAAGTCTGATTCTCATTCTCTCTTTCCAGTAGATATAGTTATTTCCATCAAAGATATGAAATCTTTCAAAGTGCGAGGATCTACCTGCATACAACATACTCAAAACTCCAATGTTGTTAGACCTTTAATAAACAGAGACAGGGAGTACCTACTCTCATACCAATTGTTAGGACCAAGAGTATATCGACCAGAGGGGGTGAATGGGAGACTCAAAAATTCTTGCGAATGTTTTGAACTGATCCCAAACACAACAGCATAAATAAGGTTCGGTAGAAAAGAACTTAATCAAGCACACTAGAGAGGAACATATTTAACAAAGAAGGAAGCAATAATAGTCCGAGCATATGATATCATAGGTTTGACAATAATGATGGTTATGCAATATGCGAACAGATGCAGTGGCACGAATGAAAACAGGATAAGAACTACGAAAGAAAAGCACACAAAAAGGGGAGACTGGGTGAATGAAATTGAAGCAGAGAAAGCACACGAGTCTAAAAGGATAAGTGCAACAAGTAGATTATACGACTGGGACATATAAACAGAAGATGAGAATGCAACAAGATGTGCAACGAACTATAACAGACAAGAATGACGGAGAGGACAGAAATGAATGATATGCAACAGACAATGATTGATCAGATAAACTATCATCACAGAGCACGAAAAATAAACTGCTGAAGATAAGCAGTAAAGTAGAATGAACCAGTGGTGCTCGATGGCGACAGATGGATTTGGTAGACCAGTTCGCCCTTCTGCCAAAGGACTACGTCTGGTTGGAGGGGTTGTGATTTAACACAGAAGATAAACTCTCTTCGCCCTATCTCCTTCAACTCGAAGCTGATCTGAGTCCAGTTGATTTCGCTCGTGGTAGATACTTGTTGGTGATCTCCAAACCTCGGCAGACCTCTTTGCGAACCACAATGACTCTTGGTTGTTGAAGATATTTCTTGGTGAGGACAACAACTCTTCAACACTCGAGCCGACACCTATCAGTCTAGAGAGTGTGTAGCTCTCAAGAGTAATAGGTACAAGAACTCTAACTCAGAACTATTGTGATGCTCAACCACTGTCTAAGTTTCGGGCTCTTGATTTTTCTCTCGATGGACCTTAAACTCAAATCACTTGGAGTGGGGATTCTCAATCAATCTTCTCAGAAATCTTAAGTGGAGCAGCCAATGGGTAACGTTGGAGTGGGGTGGCTATTTATAGCCGCAGCCTTCCCTGAAGGAAAAATACCAAATGGTCGAACGGCATGAGTCCAATGGTCAGAAATTGAGTACAATGGTAATATTCCTTGTGGGGCAAGTAATGCTAACTCCTTAGTTTGAAAGATATATCCTGCAGCATGAGGAACAACGTCCACTGCTGGCAAGTAACCTTTCGAAAGATAAAGAGATTTCTCTCAGTCTTGCATAGGTTTAGGGCTAAGCATCACAACGGATCTAAGCTTTGAGAACCTATATCCATCTTAATAGTACGGAGGTCCTATAACTCAAATGAATGAAAGAATAACAATGAAATGAATACTACGTCTTCACTTTGTCTTCGACTTCCATTCGCTGCAGTCAATCTTCTTCGTACTGAACCTCCGAACTACTTGCTTCACATCAGCAATAAAATTTTAGAGGGGTTAACTCCTTCACAATAATATTCTAACCTACATGTCTTCAGTAGATGTAGCTCAATCTTCTCTGCAACACAGATATTCTTCGATGAAGTTCCTCGAACATGGCATCGGAGACAACATTCTCTTCGGTTCTGCATGGACTATTTCTCTCTGTGTGCACTACAAACAAATCAGTCCATGCATGTTTCTGTCAACAATCTCGAAAACACGGGAGGGCAGATATTGCACCAACAACTATATATACCCCTCCACCCCCACTTTCTCTATGAGAGGGCCATCAGAATGAAACTACACTTCCACCTTTCATTTTCTAAGAGAGAACCACCTACTCATGTGTTGAGATCAAGGCATTTCAATCCAACCATTTGAACCTTGATTTCTACCCTCCCCAAGTTGCTTTCCACTCCAATCCTTCTCCTACCCAAGTCAAATCTGTGATAAAGTGATTGAGTGTTGAGGAGACTAACTTTTAAAGCACAAGAGCAAGGAGTTCATCATCAAAAACAACATCTATTACCTTTTGGACAGTGGTGTCTCCTAGATTTGTTAGGTGTCACTTGGGAGCCTCCAAGATCTTGTGGAATTGAACCAAGGAGTTTGTAAGGGCAAGGAGATCGGCTACTTCATGAAGATCTACCCCGAGTCCGGCTAGTCCTTCGTGGATGTAAGCCATGGTGGAATGGACAAGGTTGCTTCTTCGTGGACTCTTCATGGGTGGAGCCCTCCGTGGACTCGTGCAACCGTTATCCTTTGTGGGTGGAACCCTCTGTGGACTCTTGTAACCGTTACCTTTCGTGGTTTGAAGTCTCCATCAACGTGGACGTACGATAGCACCACCTATCGCAACCACACCAAAAATTACCGTGTCTTCATTGCATTTGATTTCTTCAATCCAGCCTTTATGTTCATATGCAAAGTCTTTACTTTCTGCTGCATAACTCTTAGACTTGCATGTGTAGCGTGTTGCTTGACTTCGTAGAATTGCTAAAACTTGCCTACAACTAAATTTGGAAAAGGATAAGTTTTTATTTGGTCAATTAGTCCAATCAACCCCTCCCCTCTAGACATACTTTCGATCCTACAATCTTCTTGTCCGAGGGCGTACGCCCTCCTCTCTCGTACTCCGGGGGAAACCCTTGTTTCAGGTTCCTGGAGTGGATGATGGCGGCGCACTGGTGTCGCGGTCCTTCTTGGACGCATCATTCTGGAGTGATCTTGGCCTAGGAGCCATCGGCTTGGGTGCTGTGCGACCTCAGGGCTAGTGCGGAGCGGTGATCCTGATGTCATCATCGTGGAAGGGTGTCGGCATTGGTCACTTGGGTGGCAGTGTTGTTGGCCAGCCTAGTGTGCAGCCTCAAGGCTCGTGTGGATGTCGGAGCTCTGGCTTCAGATAATGTCGTTGCGTGTCGGCTCCGGTTGCTCGGGTGACGAAGCAGGTGGCTCACCTAGTACGCAGCCTCAGGGTCGGAGTGTGTGTTGTTTTCGTCTCTAGGTCGGAGCGGTGACTCCAGAGATGGTTGTATGGTGTTGGCTATGCTTGCTAGGACGACAAAGAAGGCGTCTTGCCTAGTGTGCAACCTTAGGGTCGGTGTGGATGTCGGAGCGACGGCTTTGGATTTGGTTGTAGGGTGTCAACTCCAAGTTGCTCGGGTGACGGAACCGATGGCTCGCCTGGTGCGCGACCTTGGGGTCGGCGTGGATGTCGGAGCGGGGTCTTTGGATTTGGTTGTAGGGTTTCAGCTCCAAGTTGCTCGGGTGACGGAACCGGCAGCTCGCCTGGTGCGCGGCCTTGGGGTCGGCATGGATGTCGAAGCGGCGCCTTTGGATTTGGTTGTAGGGTTTCAGCTCCAAGTTGCTTGGGTGACGGAACCGGCACCTCGCCTGCTGCGCGGCCTTGGGGTCGGCGTGGATGTCGGAGTGGCGCCTTTGGATTTGGTTGTAGGGTTTCATCTCCAAGTTTCTTGGGTGACGGAACCGGCAGCTCGCCTGGTGCGCGGCCTTGGGGTCGGCATGGATGTCGGAGTGGCGCCTTTGGATTTGGTTGTAGGGTTTCAGCTCCAAGTTGCTTGGGTGACGGAACCGGCACCTCGCCTGGTGCGCGGCCTTGGGGTCGGCGTGGATGTCGGAGTGGCGCCTTTGGATTTGGTTGTAGGGTTTCAGCTCCAAGTTGCTCGGGTGACGGAACCGGCACCTCGCCTAGTGCGCGGCCTTGGGATCGGCGTGGATGTCGAAGCGGCGCCTTTGGATTTGGTTGTAGGGTTTCAGCTCCAAGTTGCTTGGGTGACGAAACCGGCAGCTCGCCTGGTGCACGGCCTTGGGGTTGGCATGGATGTCGAAGTGGCGCCTTTGGATTTGGTTGTAGGGTTTCAACTCCAAGTTGCTTGGGTGACGGAACCGGCAGCTCGCCTGGTGCGCGGCCTTGGGGTTGGCATGGATGTCGAAGCGGCGCCTTTGGATTTGGTTGTAGGGTTTCAGCTCCAAGTTGCTTGGGTGAAGGAATCGGCACCTCGCCTGGTGCGCGGCCTTGAGGTCGGCGTGGATGTCGGAGCGGCGCCTTTGGATTTGGTTGTCGGGTTTCAGCTCCAAGTTGCTTGGGTGACGGAACCGGCACCTCGCCTGGTGCGCGGCCTTGGGGTCGACGTGGATGTCGGAGCGGCGCCTTTGGATTTGGTTGTAGGGTTTCAGCTCTAAGTTGCTCGGGTGACGGAACTGGCAGCTCGCCTAGTGCGCGGCCTTGGGGTTGGCATCGATGTCGAAGCGGCGCCTTTGGATTTGGTTGTAGGGTTTCAGCTCCAAGTTGCTTGGGTGACGGAACCGGCACCTCGCCTGGTGCGCGGCCTTGGGGTCGGCGTGGATGTCAGAGCGGCGCCTTTGGATTTGGTTGTAGGGTTTCACCTCGGGGTTGCTTGAGTGACGGAACCTGTGGCTCGCCTGGTGCGCGGCCTTGGGGTCTGCATGGATGTCGAAGCGGCGCCTTTGGATTTGGTTGTAGGATTTCAGCTCCAAGTTGCTTGGGTGACGGAACCGGCAGCTCGCCTAGTGCGTGGCCTTGGGGTCGACATGGATGTCGGAGCGGCGCCTTTGGATTTGGTTGTAGGGTTTCACCTCGGGGTTGCTCGGGTGACGGAACCTGTGGCTCGCCTGGTGCACGGCCTTGGGGTCGGCATGGATGTCGAAGCGGCGCCTTTGGATTTGGTTGTAGGGTTTCAGCTCGAAGTTTCTTGGGTGACGGAACCAGCACCTCGCCTAGTGCGCGGCCTTGGGGTTGGTGTTGGATGTCGGAGCGGCGTCTTCGGATTTGGTTGTAGGGTTTCACCTCGGGGTTGCTCGGGTGACGGAACCTGTGGCTCGCCTGGTGTGCGGCCTTGCGGTCGGCATGGATGTCGAAGCGGCGCCTTTGGATTTGGTTGTAGGGTTTCAGCTCCAAGTTGCTTGGGTGATGGAACCGGCAGCTCGCCTAGTGCGCGGCCTTGGGGTTGGCGTTGGATGTCGGAGTGGCGTCATCGGATTTGGTTGTAGCGTTTCACCTCGGGGTTGCTCGGGTGACGGAACCTGTGGCTCGCCTGGTGCGCGGCCTTGTTGGAAATATGCCCTAGAGGCAATAATAAATAAGTTATTATTATATTTTCTCGTTCATGATAATCGTTTATTATCCATGCTATAATTGTATTGATAGGAAACTCAGATACATGTGTGGATACATAGACAACACCATGTCCCTAGTAAGCCTCTAGTTGACTAGCTCGTTGATCAATAGATGGTTACGGTTTCCTGACCATAGACATTGGATGTCATTGATAACGGGATCACATCATTAGGAGAATGATGTGATGGACAAGACCCAATCCTAAGCCTAGCATAGAGATCGTGTAGTTCGTATGCTGAAGCTTTTCTAATGTCAAGTATCTTTTCCTTAGACCATGAGATTGTGCAACTCCCGGATACCGTAGGAATGCTTTGGGTGTACCAAACGTCACAACGTAACTGGGTGGCTATAAAGGTGCACTACAGGTATCTCCGAAAGTGTCTGTTGGGTTGGCACGAATCGAGACTGGGATTTGTCACTCCGTGTAAACGGAGAGGTATCTCTGGGCCCACTCGGTAGGACATCATCATAATGTGCACAATGTGACCAAGGGGTTGATCATGGGATGATGTGTTACGGAACGAGTAATGAGACTTGCCGGTAACGAGATTGAGCAAGGTATCGGTATACCGACGATCGAATCTCGGGCAAGTATAATACCGCTAGACAAAGGGAATTGTATACGGGATCGATTGAGTCCTTGACATTGTGGTTCATCCGATGAGATCATCGTGGAACATGTGGGATCCAACATGGGTATCCAGATCCCGCTGTTGGTTATTGATCGGAGAACGTCTCGGTCATGTCTACATGTCTCCCGAACCCGTAGGGTCTACACACTTAAGGTTCGATGACGCTAGGGTTATAAAGGAAGTTTGTATGTGGTTACCGAATGTTGTTTGGAGTCCCGGATGAGATCCCGGATGTCACGAGGAGTTCTGGAATGGTCCGGAGGTAAAGATTTATATATGGGAAGTCCTGTTTTGGTCACCAGAAAAGTTTCGGGTTTTTCCGGTAACGTACCGGGACCACCGGGAGGGTCCCGGGGGTCCACCAAGTGGGGCCACCAACCCCGGAGGGCTGCATGGGCCAAGTGTGGGAGGGAACCAGCCCTAGGTGGGCTGGTGCACCCCCCCCCCCACAAGAGGCCCAAGGCGCAAGGGAGAGTGGGAGGGGGCAAACCCTAGGGCAGATGGGCCCTAAGGCCCACCCCAGGCGCGCCTCCCCTCTCTCCCCCTCTGGCCGCCACCCAGATGGCATCTGGGGGCTGCCGCCACCCTTGATGAGGGAACCCTAGAGGGGGCGCAGCCACCTCCCCTCCCCCTATAAATACTTGAGGCTTGGGGGCTGCCCAATACATGAGAACCTCTCCCTCTTGGCGCAGCCCTACCTCTCTTACTCCTCCTCTCCCGCAGTGCTTGGCGAAGCCCTGCTGGACTACCACGCTCCTCCATCACCACCACACCGTTGTGCTGCTGCTGGATGGAGTCTTCCTCAACCTCTCCCTCTCTCCTTGCTGGATCAAGGCGTGGGAGACGTCACCGGGCTGTACGTGTGTTGAACGCGGAGGTGCCGTCCATTCGGCACTAGGATCTCCGGTGATTTGGATCACGACGAGTACGACTCCTTCAACCCCGTTCTCTTGAACGCTTCTGCTTAGCGATCTACAAGGGTATGTAGATGCACTCTCCTTCCCCTCGTTGCTGGTTTCTCCATAGATAGATCTTGATGACATGTAGGAAAATTTTGAATTTCTGCTACGTACCCCAACAGTGGCATCATGAGCTAGGTCTATTGCGTAGATTCTTTGCACGAGTAGAACACAAAGTAGTTGTGGGCGTTGATTTTGTTCAATATGCTTACCGTTACTAGTCCAATCTTGTTTCGACGGTATTGTGGGATGAAGCAGCCCGGACCGACCTTACACGTACTCTTACGTGAGACAGGTTCCACCGACTGACATGCACTCGGTGCATAAGGTGGCTAGCGGGTGCCAGTCTCTCCCACTTTAGTCGAAACGGATTCGATGAAAAGGGTCCTTATGAAGGGTAAATAGCAATTGACATATCACGTTGTGGTTTTTGCGTAGGTAAGAAACGTTCTTGCTAGAAACCCATAGCAGCCACGTAAAACATGCAAACAACAATTAGAGGACGTCTAACTTGTTTTTGCAGGGTATGCTATGTGATGTGATATGGCCAAGAAGAATGTGATGAATGATATGTGATGTATGAGATTGATCATGTTCTTGTAATAGGAATCACGACTTGCATGTCGATGAGTATGACAGCCGGCAGGAGCCATAGGAGTTGTCTTAATTTATTGTATGACCTGCGTGTCATTAAACAACGTCATGTAATTACTTTACTTTATTGCTAACCCGTAGCCATAGTAGTAGAAGTAATAGTTGGCGAGACAATTTCATGAAGACACGATGATGGAGATCATGATGATGGAGATCATGGTGTCATGCCGGTGACGATGATGATCATGGAGCCCCGAAGATGGAGATCAAAAGGAGCAAAATAATATTGGCCATATCATGTCACTATTTGATTGCATGTGATGTTTATCATGTTTATGCATCTTGTTTACTTAGAACGACGGTAGTAAATAAGATGATCCCTTACAACAATTTCAAGAAGTGTTCTCCCCTAACTGTGCACCGTTGCTAAAGTTCGTTGCTTCTAAGCACCACGTGATGATCGGGTGTGATGGATTCTTACGTTCACATACAACGGGTGTAAGACAGATTTACACACGCGAAACACTTAGGGTTAACTTGACGAGCCTAGCATGTATAGACATGGCCTCGGAACACAGAGACCGAAAGGTCAAGCATGAGTCGTATAGTAGATACGATCAACATGAAGATGTTCACCGATGATGACTAGTCCGTCTCACGTGATGATCGGACACGGTCTAGTTGACTCGGATCATGTGATCACTTAGATGACTAGAGGGATGTCTATCTGAGTGGGAGTTCATAAGATGAACTTAATTATCCTGAACATAGTCAAAAGTTCTTTGCAAATTATGTCGTAAGCTCGCGCTTTAGTTCCACTGTTTAGATATGTTCCTAGAGAAAATATAGTTGAAAGTTGACAGTAGCGATTATGCGGACAGTAGAAAGCTTATGTCCTTAATGCACCGCTCAGTGTGCTGAACCCCGAACGTTGTTTGTGGATGTTGCGAACGTCGGACATACACGTTTTGATAACTACGTGATAGTTCAGTTAAACGGTTTAGAGTTGAGGCACCAAAGACGTTTTTGAAACGTCGCGGAACATATGAGATGTTTCGAGGGCTGAAATTGGGATTTCAGGCTCGTGCCCACGTCAAGAGGTATGAGACCTCCGACGATTTTCTTAGCCTGCAAACTAAGGGAGAAAAGCTCAATCGTTGAGCATGTGCTCAGATTGTCTGAGTGCAACAATCACTTGAATCGAGTGGGAGTTGATCTTCCAGATAAGATAGTGATGTTTCTCCAAAGTCATTGCCACCAAGCTGCTAGAGCTTCGTGATGAACTATAACATATCAGGGATAGATATGATGATCCTTGAAGTATTCGCGATGTTTGACACCGCGAAAGTAGAAGTCAAGTAGGAGCATCAATTGTTGATGGTTAATGAAACCACTAGTTTCAAGAAGGGCAAGGGCAAGAAGGGATACTTCATGAAACGGCAAATCAGCTGCTGCTCTAGTGAAGAAACCCAAGGTTAAACCCAAACCCGAGACTAAGTGCTTCTGTAATAAGGGAACAACCACTGGAGCAGAATTACCCTAGATACTTGGTAGATGAGAAGGCTGGCAAAGTCGATAGAAGTATATTGGATATACATTATGTTAATGTGTACTTTACTAGTACTCCTAGTAGCACCAGGGTATTAAGATACCGGTTCAGTTGCTAAGTGTTAGTAACTCAAAATAAAAGAGCTACGGAATAAACGGAGACTAGTTAAAGGTGAGCTGATGATATGTGTTGGAAGTGTTTCCAAGTTTGATGTGATCAAACATCGCACGCTCCCTCTACCATCAAGATTAGTATTAAACCTGAATAATTGTCATTTGGTGTTTGCGTTGAGCATAGACATGATTGGATTATGTCTATCGCAATATGGTTATTCATTTAAGGAGAATAATGGTTACTCTGTTTATTTGAATAATACCTTCAATGGTCTTGCACCTGAAACGAATGGTTTATTGAATCTCGATCGTAGTGATACACATTTTCATGCCAAAAGATATAAGATAGTAATGGTAGTACCACTTACTTGTGGCACTGCCATGTAAGTCATATTGGTATAAAACGCATGAAGAAGCTCCATGTTGATGGATCTTTGGACTCACTCATTTTTGAAAAGTTTGAGACATGCGAACCACGTCTGTTGGTGTATACGCATGAAGAAACTCCATGCAGATGGATCGTTTGGACTCACTTGATTTTGAATCACTTGAGATATGCAAATCATACCACATGGGCAAGATGACTGAGAAGCCTCGTTTTTAGTTAGATGGAACAAGATAGCAACTTGTTGGAAGCAACACATTTTGATGTGTGCAGTCCAATGAGTGCTGAGGCATGCAGTGAATATTGTTATGTTCTTTCTTCACGGATGATTTGAGTAGATACTGAGTATATTTACTTGATGAAACACAAGTCTGAATTATTGAATGGTTCAAGTAATTTTAGAGTGAAGTTGAAGATCATCGTGACAAGAGGATAAAATGTCTACGATATGATCATAGAGATACGTATCTGAGTTACGAGCTTTGGCACGCAATTAAGACATTGTGGAAATTGTTTCACAACCAATACCGCCTGGAACACCATAGTGTGATGGTGTGTCCGAACATCATAGTTGCACCCTATTGGATATGGTGTGTACCATGATGTCTCTTATCAAATTACCACTATCGTTCATGGGTTAGGCATTAGAGACAACCGCACTCACTTTAATAGGGTACCACGTGATTCCGTTGAGATGACACCGTGAGAACTATGGTTTAGAGAAACCTAAGCTGTCGTTTCTTGAAAGTTTGGGGCTGCGACGCTTATGTGAAAAAGTTTCAGGCTGATAAGCTCGAACACAAAACGGATAATTGCATCTTCATAGAACACCCAAAATAGTTGGGTATACCTCCTAATTCAGATCCGAAAGCAATAGGGATTGTTTCTCGAATCGGGTCCTTTCTTGAGGAAAGGTTTCTCTCGAAAGAATTGAGTGCGAGGATGGTGGAGACTTGATGAGGTTATTGAACCGTCACTTCAACAAGTGTGTAGCAGGGCACAGGAAGTTGTTCCTGTGGCACCTACACCAATTGAAGTGGAAGCTTATGATAGTGATCATGAAGCTTTGGATCAAGTCACTACCGAACCTCGTAGGACGACAAAGACACGTACTGCTTCGGAGTGGTACGGTGATCCTGTCTTGAAGGTCATGTTGCTAGACAACAATGAACCTACGAGCTATGGAGAAGCGATGGTGGGCCCAAATTCTGACAAATGGTTAGAAGCCATGAAATCCGAGATAGGATCCATGTATCAGAACAAAGCATGGACTTTGGTGGACTTGCCCGATGATCGGCAAGCCATTGAGATAAATGGATCTTTAAGAAGAATACGGACGTGGACGGTAATGTCACCGTCTATGAAGCTCGACCTGTGGCGAAGAGTTTTTCACAAGTTCAAGGAGTTGACTACGATGAGATTTTCTCATCCGTAGCGATGCTTAAGTCCGTCGGAATCATGTTAGCATTAGCTGCATTTATCAAATCTGGCAGATGGATGTCAAAACGAGTTTCCTTACCAGTCTTTGTAAGGAAAGGTTGTATGTGATACAATCAGAAAGTTTTTGTCGATCCTAAGGATGCTAAAAGGTATGCTGGCTCCAGGGATCCTTCTAAGGACTGGAGTAAGCATCTCGGAGTTGGAATGTACACTTTGATGAGATGATCAAAGATTTTGGGTTTGTACAAAGTTTATGAGAAACTTGTATTTCCAAAGAAGTGAGTGGGAGCACTATAGAATTTCTGATGAGTATATGTTGTTGACATATTGTTGATCAGAAATGATGTAGAATTTCTGTAAAGCATATAGGGTTATTTGAAAAGTGTTTTTCAATAGAAAACCTGGATTAAGCTACTTGAACATTGAGCATCAAGATCTATAATGATAGATCAAAATGCTTAATAATACTTTCAAATGAGCACGTACCTTGACATGATCTTGAAGGATTTCAAGATGGATCAGTCAAAGAAGGAGTTCTTGCCTGAGTTGTAAGGTACGAAGTTAAGACTTAAAGCTCGACCACGACAGAAAAGAGAAAAAGGACGAAGGTCGTCCCCTATGCTTTAGACGTAGGCTCTACAGTATGCTATGCTGTGTACCGCACCTGATGTGTGCCTTGCTACATATCTGGCAAGAGGGTACAAAGGTGATCAAGGAGTGGATCACCAGATAGCGGTCAAAATTGTCCTTGGAGTAATAAGGATTTATTTCTCAATTATGGAGGTGATAAAGAGTTCGGCGTAAAGGGTTACGACGATGCAAGCTTTAACACCTATCCGAATGACTCTGAGTAGCAAACCGGATACGTATAGTGGAGCAAACATTTGGAATAGCTCCAAGTGGAGCGTGGAAGTAGCATTTACAATATGACATAGAGAATTGCAAAGTACATACGGATCTGAATGTTGCAGACCCGGTGACTAAAACCTCTCTCACAAGCAGAACATGATCAAACCCCAGAACTCATTGAGTCTTAATCATATGATGATGTGAACTAGTTTAATGAAACTAGTAAACTCTTTGGATGTTGGTCACATGGCGATGTGACCTGTGAGTGTTAATCACATGGCGATGTGAACTAGATTATTGACTCTAGTGCAAGTGGGAGACTGTTGGAAATATGCCCTAGAGGCAGTAATAAATAAGTTATTATTATATTTCCTCGTTCATGATAATCGTTTATTATCCATGCTATAATTGTATTGATAGGAAACTCAGATACATGTGTGGATACATAGACAACACCATGTCCCTAGTAAGCCTCTAGTTGACTAGCTCGTTGATCAATAGATGGTTACGGTTTCCTGACCATAGACATTGGATGTCATTGATAACGGGATCACATCATTAGGAGAATGATGTGATGGACAAGACCCAATCCTAAGCCTAGCATAGAGATCGTGTAGTTCGTATGCTGAAGCTTTTCTAATGTCAAGTATCTTTTCCTTAGACCATGAGATTGTGAAACTCCCGGATACCGTAGGAATGCTTTGGGTGTACCAAACGTCACAACGTAACTGGGTGGCTATAAAGGTGCACTACAGGTATCTCTGAAAGTGTCTGTTGGGTTGGCAAGAATCGAGACTGGGATTTGTCACTCCGTGTAAACGGAGAGGTATCTCTGGGCCCACTCGGTAGGACATCATCATAATGTGCACAATGTGACCAAGGGGTTGATCATGGGATGATGTGTTACGGAATGAGTAGAGAGACTTGCCGGTAACGAGATTGAGCAAGGTATCGGTATACCGACGATCGAATCTCGGGCAAGTATAGTACTGCTAGACAAAGGGAATTGTATACGGGATCGATTGAGTCCTTGACATCGTGGTTCATCCGATGAGATCATCGTGGAACATGTGGGAGCCAACATGGGTATCCAGATCCTGCTGTTGGTTATTGATCGGAGAACGTCTCGGTCATGTCTACATGTCTCCCGAACCCGTAGGGTCTACACACTTAAGGTTCGATGACGCTAGGGTTATAAAGGAAGTTTGTATGTGGTTACCGAATGTTGTTCGGAGTCCCGGATGAGATCCCGGACGTCACGAGGAGTTCCGGAATGGTCCGAAGATAAAGATTTATATATGGGAAGTCCTGTTTTGGTCACCGGAAAAGTTTCGGGTTTTTCCGGTAACGTACCGGGACCACCGGGAGGGTCCCGGGGGTCCACCAAGTGGGGCCACCAACCCCGGAGGGCTGCATGGGCCAAGTGTGGGAGGGAACCAGCCCTAGGTGGGCTGGTGCGCCCCCCACAAGGGGCCCAAGGCGCAAGGGAGAGTGGGAGGGGGCAAACCCTAGGGCAGATGGGCCCTAAGGCCCACCCCAGGCGCGCCTCCCCTCTCTCCCCCTCTGGCCGCCACCCAGATGGCATCTGGGGGCTGCTGCCACCCTTGATGAGGGAACCCTAGAGGGGGCGCAGCCACCTCCCCTCCCCCTATAAATACTTGAGGCTTGGGGGCTGCCCAATACATGAGAACCTCTCCCTCTTGGCGCAGCCCTACCTCTCTTACTCCTCCTCTCCCGCAGTGCTTGGCGAAGCCCTGCTGGACTACCACGCTCCTCCATCACCACCACACCGTTGTGCTGCTGCTGGATGGAGTCTTCCTCAACCTCTCCCTCTCTCCTTGCTGGATCAAGGCGTGGGAGACGTCACCGGGCTATACGTGTGTTGAACGTGGAGGTGCCGTCCGTTCGGCACTAGGATCTCCGGTGATTTGGATCATGACGAGTACGACTCCTTCAACCCCGTTCTCTTGAACGCTTCCGCTTAGCGATCTACAAGGGCATGTAGATGCACTCTCCTTCCCCTCGTTGCTGGTTTCTCCATAGATAGATCTTGGTGACACGTAGGAAAATTTTGAATTTCTGCTACGTTCCCCAACAGGCCTTGGGATCGACGTGGATGTCGGAGCGGCACCTTTGGATTTGGTTGTAGGGTTTCACCTCGGGGTTGCTCGAGTGACGGAACCTGTGGCTCGCCTAGTGCGCGGCCTTGGGGTCGGCATGGATGTCGAAGCGGCGCCTTTGGATTTGGTTGTAGGGTTTCAGCTCCAAGTTGCTTGGGTGACGGAACCGGCACCTCGCCTAGTGCGCGGCCTTGGGGTTGGCGTTGGATGTTGGAGCGGCGTCTTCGGATTTGGTTGTAGGGTTTCACCTTGGGGTTGCTCGGGGTGACGGAACCTGTGGCTCGCCTGGTGCGCGGCCTTGGGGTCGGCATGGATGTCGAAGCGGCGCCTTTGTATTTGGTTGTAGGGTTTCAGCTCCAAGTTGCTTGGGTGACGGAACCGACAGCTCGCCTAGTGCGCGGCCTTGGGGTTGGCGTTGGATGTCGGAGCGGCGTCTTCGGATTTGGTTGTAGGGTTTCACCTCGGGGTTGCTCGGGTGACGGAACCTGTGGCTCGCCTGGTGCGCGGCCTTGGGGTCGGCATGGATGTCGAAGCGGCGCCTTTGGATTTGGTTGTAGGGTTTCAGCTCCAAGTTGCTTGGGTGACGGAACCGGCAGCTCGCCTAGTGCGCGGCCTTGGGGTTGGCGTTGGATGTCGGAGCGGCGTCTTCGGATTTGGTTGTAGGGTTTTACCTCGGGGTTGCTCGGGTGACGGAACCTGTGGCTCGCCTGGTGTGCGGCCTTGGGGTCGGCATGGATGTCGAAGCGGCGCCTTTGGATTTGGTTGTAGGGTTTCAGCTCCAAGTTGCTTGGGTGACGGAACCGGCAGCTCGCCTAGTGCGCGGCCTTGGGGTTGGCGTTGGATGTCGGAGCGGCGTCTTCGGATTTGGTTGTAGGGTTTCACCTCGGGGTTGCTCGGGTGATGGAACATGTGGCTCGCCTGGTGCGCGGCCTTGGGGTCGGCATGGATGTCGAAGCGGCGCCTTTGGATTTGGTTGTAGGGTTTCAGCTCCAAGTTGCTTGGGTGACGGAACCGGCAGCTCACCTAGTGCGCGGCCTTGGGGTTGGCGTTGGATGTCGGAGCGGCGTCTTCGGATTTGATTGTAGGGTTTCACCTCGGGGTTGCTCGGGTGACGGAACCTGTGGCTCGCCTGGTGCGCGGCCTTGGGGTCGGCATGGATGTAGAAGCGGCGCCTTTGGATTTGGTTGTAGGGTTTTAGCTCCAAGTTGCTTGGGTGATGGAACCGGCAGCTCGCCTAGTGTGCGGCCTTGGGGTTGGCGTTGGAT
The DNA here is from genome assembly GCA_963921465.1 of Triticum timopheevii. NCBI lineage: Eukaryota > Viridiplantae > Streptophyta > Magnoliopsida > Poales > Poaceae > Triticum > Triticum timopheevii. The sequence continues at coordinate 541,500,505 of OY997270.1, read as the reverse complement.
GTCGGAGCGGCGTCTTCGGATTTGGTTGTAGGGTTTCACCTCAGGGTTGCTCGGGTGACGGAACATGTGGCTCACCTGGTGCGCGGCCTTGGGGTCGGCATGGATGTCGAAGCGGCGCCTTTGGATTTGGTTGTAGGGTTTCAGCTCCAAGTTGCTTGGGTGACGGAACCGGCAGCTCGCCTAGTGCGTGGCCTTGGGGTTGGCGTTGGATGTCGGAGCGGCGTCTTCGGATTTGGTTGTAGGGTTTCACCTCGGGGTTGCTCGGGTGACGGAACCTGTGGCTCGCCTGGTGCGCGGCCTTGGGGTCGGCATGGATGTCGAAGCGGCGCCTTTGGATTTGGTTGTAGGGTTTCAGCTCCAAGTTGCTTGGGTGACGGAACCGGCAGCTCGCCTAGTGCGTGGCCTTGGGGTTGGCGTTGGATGTCGGAGCGGCGTCTTCGGATTTGGTTGTAGGGTTTCACCTCGGGGTTGCTCGGGTGACGGAACCTGTGGCTCGCCTGGTGCGCGGCCTTGGGGTCGGCATGGATGTCGAAGCGGCGCCTTTGGATTTGGTTGTAGGGTTTCAGCTCCAAGTTGCTTGGGTGACGGAACCGGCAGCTCGCCTAGTGCGTGGCCTTGGGGTTGGCGTTGGATGTCGGAGCGGCGTCTTCGGATTTGGTTGTAGGGTTTCACCTCGGGGTTGCTTGAGTGACGGAACCTGTGGCTCGCCTGGTGCGCGTCCTTGGGGTCGACGTGTTTGATGTTTGTGTCTGTGAGTCGGAGCAAAGGCTCCGGAGTGGGTTGTCCTGTATAGGGTTTTCGCCCGGCTTTCTATAATCAACTGGGCTCTGATTTTCGCCCGGTTTGCACAACTCTTTTTGCCTTCATGAATGCATGAATGCTGCAATTTTGAAAGAAAGAGAAAACGGTGTGTTGGCCGTATCAAGTGTTTGTTAGCAAAGATCCATGGTGTAACGTATGTTGGCAGCAGCGCCGTCCTGTTACCTAGCCCGACAAGTACGAAGACGGGTCTGTTTGACAGGGCGAAACCCACATGACGGGCACATTCTTAGCCGTCTCCCTCACCTAATAAACCATACGGCTCCCACCACCACCAGAGACAAGATGGACAACTTCCATTGGCCGCACACACCACCACACGGGCCCTAATCTAATCCGCAAGCGCATTATACAACCTGAAAGCCAATTATTCGGTTTAGACGACCACGGGCAGCTTTTGCTGGGCGCCCCAGATCAGGCACCCCACCGCACCCCACTGCTGGCGCATGCAGTGCAGTGCGACGCAATGCAACCCTCTCGACCAAGATCCTGCTGGACAGGCATGGCGGCGTGTCATGTCGCTGTCGGGGCCTCATCGTCGGACGGGCGGACGGCATCAGGGGCTGCTCATTATGGAGGTTCGCACAGTGCTAGCTTTTTCCTTTCTATGGTTGGACAGCCCCGCAGGCGGGTAGGGTGCCAGCTGATTGAATGAGGCCGTGCATTGCGCTGTGCTACCTCGTGGTGGTAAAACTGAATGAATCCTTGAGATGAACTGGGAATCGATTGAATGAGCGAGTGAGTGAATCGCGTGCTGACACGAAGCGGGCCGGCGACGGCGAGCACTGTGGAGGAAGTTTGGCCCCTTCCCGTTGGATGGATGTCGCAGGAAGGGCCTGTCCGAGCAGGGCACTGTAGGAACCATTAACTGGAGATTGGCGATGGCAGGGGATGTCCGGGGGCCGGACGGTATGTATGTATGTACATCACCATCAATTTTCCTACCAACTCGTATGTGGACCGGTCGTCGACATCAATTTCTACCAACTTCTCCACCACGCAGAGAGAGACTGGAGGCTGGACCGTACCTTACGAACCGCCAGAGAAGCCCTGCTCTTCTTGCCGCCAGCGTCCACAACTCGGTGAGCGTGCGCACGACAGACCCGTACTACTGCTACACAGAGAAGAGAACGTTTGTAAACATTTTCGTAGGCTTCGTCCAACGGGCTAAAACAGCACAACGCAGCGTGAGAGTGAGAGTGAGAGAGCGACGCGATGCACCTCCCGCGAACAAATTTCCACTGGTACGACACAGGTACAATGGGCTAGCACTCCTAGTAAAAAGATAGACGGCAATCTGAATAGCTAGCTAGCTATATTATCTAGCCAGCCAAGCTAGCAGCAATGACACATCCAAACCAGAGGCAGAGCCAGAGGCCATGAATGGCTCTCAGGGACGCCCAGCATCGGAGGAGGAAGGGCACCACACCAGTACCAGTGCCAGTGCCGCTGGCCCCTATACACATCATTTATCAGTTGCCAACACGTACGTGTACGGTGTGACGCACGAGCATCCTGTGACTCGAGTAAAGGGCGGGTTCTCAGTCGGTCAGAAGCACTTCTTGTGGACGATGGACGGGCCCGTCTCGTCGTAGTCGCCCTTGGTCACGTGCTGGTTCTGGGGGAAGACCACCTTGGCCAGGATCGCGCCGCCCAGCCACGCCGAGTGCCGCGCCAGGTCCTCCGGCATGTACTCCGGGGCCTGGACGGAGGAACGCAGGTTGAGGCCGGGTTAGTAACTGGGAATGCCGCGCCGCAGTTTAGGGAGATGACTGGCGGGATTTACCTTCACAAGAGTCGGGCGGCTCGCCGAAGCGGACAGATTCGCTTCTCTCTGAAACCTGTCCTCGAAACCTTTGAGAAAAGTGAGCAAAAAAAAAGGGTTAGTTATCCACTATGAACTTCGGTTATGATCAACATGAGCATAAGCAAGGAAGCAATGAAAATAAAAATGAAGCCTGCAAGTAAATGATTATCTGAACTGCTGAAATACAATACCTGCTTATTGATGTCGGTAAGGCATCCTAAGGCGAGAACCCACTTCCTTGAAGCCTAAGCGACGACTAAGCGCCTAACGCGGGGACAAGTAGAAGGCGCTGCCTAGGCGCCCTGCTGCCTAAGCGTCCAAGGCAGGACACCTTAGAGCATGGTTAATAGTATAGCCAACTGTTGGCTATATGATGTTGCCATGTCATATATAGTCACTCATACAACAAGGTTAGCTATAAGGCTGGCTATAAGAGTACTACTTTTTTTTCACCTTCTCTCTATCTTTTTCTTCACATTTATTGCATTTGCCTAGGAGTATGCATATAGCTAGGCTCTTGCATGAGAGCTCACTCCAATTTTTTTCATGTCTCTCTCCTCCGCATAGGCAAAAATGCCATGTAAGCGGGCTATAAGCCCATTATTGTACTTGCTTTTAAAAACAATGGCTATAACCAGCATTACTAGCCACAGCTATTCCAAAATGCTCCACCACACGTTTTCAGCAAAATGTTGATTTTGTTATCTGCGTATCCACAGGACACTAACAGGAGTACAAGATATTCCTGAGTCCTACATAAGATTCTGATTTCTTTCCAACAAAATGAAATCCCCAGGTCCCAATGCCACGGGTACTCAAATGAGAGAACTTCCAAACTGGCTCCGTTTCCTAAGTTCTGGGATATGCATAGAAACAAACTAGACCGTTGCTGCATAGGTCATACGCCACTACCATTCAGACAATCAATCATACAGCATCGAGCTTTAATAATTGTGCCATGCAGAATGTAGTTTTTCTTTTTTAATGATGCCATGTGCCACGGGGAAGCATATATTACCATCCACGAACAGTAAGCCTAGCAGGTTACTAGTAGTATTTATACTTAATATATGCATGAATTTTCCATGTAGAATATAAGATTGACAAACCCAAGAGTTCCAACAAATAAAAAGGCATCTTGCAGAGGATAGCAATAACTAACCAGTCATAGATACAGTGCCACCACATAGCATAGTGTTCTCGAGCAGTTGCTTTTGGTACTCCGATGCGACGTTTGAAACACTAGTAATTAGCTGGTGGACAATACCATAATCTTCTAAGCCCAAGATACTTGGTTGAAACAAAGCTTCACCAACTATATAGCGCTCTTTTTCAATTGTTATAACCTGGAGGAAAAAGTGTTTAGAGAAAAATGTTCTATACACTCAGGTGATAAATAGACAGCAAAGAATCTGACCAATCTAAGGATGTAGAGAGAAATTGCAAACCAAGTGCTCTCTATACATGTAAAGGAACAGGTGGATGTGAGCATTTACACCAAAGCAGTGTAACGTAAGTAATAACGAACCTGTCCATCTGGAAGAGTGTGAGTTTCTGGCTGGCAGGTACTCGCTATAGCTTCAAAGGCTAACTGATCTTCTGTGCAGCATGCATACTGCTCTTTCAGCCTCTCAACATCAGAAATGTCAATGTTTACTGATGGGTTGGACTTCTTTAGTTCTTGCGCAAATAGGTTTGTCAAGTCAGTTCCTCCAATCTCAAATCTCTTTGACGCTACGTGCTGAACAGCACCTTCACAAACTGGAGCAATATCTGGTAACACAGAGAGAAACCATCAATACACTTGAAGCTCTGACTGCAACGATGCTTGTCAAAACACAGAAAAAGGGCACTTATCAAAATTTATCCTGTTTAGTTTAGTAAGCACACACTGGACAGCCAATGACTGGTCTCAATATATCTGTACAGTGGCTGACTTGGTATTGCTGTATCGTGCTGCAAAATTTAGTTAGCTGGCTTGGTTTTAATGTATCATGCTGCAGAATCTAGTTAACTGAAAGAATCTATACTGGTCCAACTGAAATATTTATGTTCTGATTGTAACAAAGGGGTAGCCAAGTAACCTAACTTATTAACATATCCAAAAATAGTAAAAATAAAATAAAATAAGCTCCTGGGGAAAAAGCCACCAAAATGCAAATCGTGAACTAATACAAATATAAAGCAGTTGTGAAGCACAATTACGACTTACATCTGAACTACTGAACAAATAAACTATAAATGGAATTTGTTCACGTATTCAGACTACTAGCATTCCTTCACAAGCCCATGAACAACGCCTACTGATTTCTTGTGTTAACTGTACAGATAAATTGGATCATAAAGTTAACACAAAATATATATTTACTGATGACAAAGCACACACCAAAAATGTTACATTTCCTGCACACCTTGTGCCCAAGAGGGAGGAACCCTATTTGGGTTAAAAGTACAGAAGAAGATGAACAAACAGTTCAAGAAAACAAGGGTTTCTTTTTAAAAAATAAAGCTGCAGAGAGAAATGATCTTCGGATGAAGGAAATGTAACAATGTGACACAATATGTACAACTGACACACACCAGGCCGCAAGACTGAAACTTTTGAAATACAAATCATGGTGTGTGAACTATATTACTGACTGAAGAGGGTCAACATAAGCACATTGCAATACCATTTAGAAGAATCTCTGCCATCCCTGTATGATGTTCTTGCAATGTGCTTACAGACCATCAATCAGTGGGTGACAATTGTGTTGCACAAATTTTGAGCTCAAAAGGGAATGCATATTTTCCCTGCAAGCCTTCGATATGTGCTGGTTTTCACCAAGGTTATTCTAGAGTGAGTAAATAGAAGATACTGAAATAAGTATTAAACGTAAAATCACCAGACCAAGGAAACATAGTCAATAGCTTCAGAAATATCATATCATACACATATTACACAAAGGTCACATATGAAATCAACAGAGCCAAAATTCAAGTTCAAATACAACTAGATTTAGTGATATTACCTATTTTCCCATGTCCAATGTCAACCGTACAACCCGAAATGCGACCAACAGCATAAAGGGACAATACAGCCTGTTCAGAGTCATAAAACCCTGATACATTGAATTTTTCGAACATAAGTTGCACTAATTGCTCCCGGAGAGCCTGCAGAGAGCATGACAGAATTGGAGAATTAGAACCAAATGCAAGACCAAAACGATTAGTAAAAGAAATGCTTTAGCTGCACTAAAATATGGATAATGTCAAATGGAAAAGGCTTAGCAAACAACCAAGAGAGAGATTGTTTTGCAGATTAAGAATCGTGAAAACTTATTTAAGTGGCATTGCAAAGGCTTTCGAAAAAGCATATACATTTCTATCTTTTACTAAACTAACCATTTGAGAGTATTCCCTTTTAATAGCAGAAGCAGAACTGGTAAAGACTTCCACAACTAACTGGATTGTATAGCACAGTACAACAACCAAAAGCTGGTCCTTAAAAATGCATGAAACCCGTAAGAGCGAAATCGAAACAAATCCACAGCCTTAATGATCGAGAAAAAAGGGGTATGTAGTATTATGGCCTGAGTCTTTTTTCTTTTTTCGCCTTATATTATCATAGCGAGAAATGGTGCATGCTAGCCTTCAGACTATACTTGAAGTGCTACATCATGCAATATCTGCCACTTTTAGAATTTCATTCAATTCCAATGATATTAATATATGGAAAGCACTGGACCAGGAAGACTACTGTGCACTATATGTATAACATGTTCAAACTCTAGGCTAGGGGGCATAGTTGCAAGATTCGCAATTCGCTCGGTTTGCATTCGCAATTCGGCATCTCGTACAAATCGGGTTCGATAGGGGTATGCATCTCTGATTCGCAAATCAGATATTGGGTTCACAAATTCGTTGTTTCCAGTTCGCAACATGAAAGTATATAGTATATACTCCCTCCGTCCCAAAATAAGTGTCTCAACTTATTTTGGGACGGAGGGAGTATATAATAAAATAATAAATATTTCGTCTTGTAAACACATAGCTTTTCTCTAGGGGGAGTAAACACATAGCTATTAGCCATAGAATATCCCCATCTCCGATTTGTAAAAAGGATAAAACAATGAGATTTTTAGACGTGTTGGGCCAAAGCAGCCCAACTAACCCACGACTCAACCCTAACTATGCACATCGACCTGTCGCTAGCTACTGCCTCGCACTCTCTATTGCGGCACCTGCAGCCATCTCTCGTTCCTCCTCCACCTCTTCTCCGAAAATTACCCTCCCATCCACCCCCGACTCCGTCCAGCTTCCTCAGCAAAGAGCCAAGGACCACCCGCCGCCGCTGCTCGTGACCAACGATTCCTTCACCTCCTCGGAGGCGGCCTCCTGTCTATCCGCTGCGTACTCCTTGCGTGTGTCGATGCACGGTGGGGCACAGTGTAGAGTGATGCGGGCGGACAACTACAGCCAAGGGCACGGCAAGATGGGCTCTATTTTCGTTTTGGGTTCGCCTCAGTTCGACGAATCGGAACTCGGACCGATCAGAACGAATTCGAACCCCGATCTGGGACGGTCGATCAGGATCAGGGTTTGACGCCTACTGTAGCGAATCTGGTAACTATGCTAGGGGGTGTCCGGTTGATGCCTAACCATGCCACGCCTAACTCTAGTCATGAAAAAGTAGTTTAGGTATGAGTTCGCTTCATCGCCACAAATCAGAATGTGACTTACACTTACTACCCTTTTCTTACCCTCCTGGCGCACTTGTTAAACGCTAACTTTACTGAACTTGCGGTGGCCATTTTTTCAACTTTTTATGGGAAGGTTGGCCACGAACATAACATACAGTAGAATTATAACACACATCAAATCAAAAGACCCATAGCTAGAATTATGTGGTAAGATTCCAAAATTAACCAAAACCGCACAAAGATTTGAATTAAAAATCACAAACTGGATATGTGGCTCACAGTAACCATAGAAATCTTTGTAGTCCACAATCTGCACTCAGATAAAAGAAAACTAACCATACCCAAATTGTGTAGTGTGTGTAATCCACTACAGAAACACACTACCAAATAACAAAAGGACTTGACACATAATCAAGTAGATCAGTTGAGAGATAGCACAAGGAGAATTATGGAATAGGATGACCAGTGAGAGCTTAATGTGGTTCTAAACTAAACCTTTCCATCAAGTCAACATGAACTAAACTGTTTGATGATGGGGCAATGGGCAGAAAACACATGTGAAACCACTGGAGGATGTAGCAGATGATTTTACTATATCAAGGTTGTAACAGGGAAGGGTTTTTTAGGCAATCGTTAAAAAATGGACTTTGTGGCTAGCGCAAGCTGCTTGTTTATACTGTATAATTTCTTCTTTTCACTATGTGCATCCCATAGTAACTTGTCAGAAGAAGTGGAGTTACGCAATAGCTCAGTGGTTAGATGTGGGGTATTTTCGTTGGAATGTATGTATCACATGGACTGGACCTATATCCAGATGAATTGAGCTCATCCACAAAAGGAATAACTAATGTCATTTAGGCTGGTGGGAATGCAGAATCTCATAAGCCAACAAGCGGATTAAGTTGGTGTGTCAACACTCACATAACTCAGACACAATCAATCCTGCAACCTAGTAGTAAAATCGAACCCTGAACTCAGACATAATTTCCAACAAGCCTATTAGGCACCACCACATTTAAAGGAGCCTGAAGTCAAGCAGGGAGGGCGGTGGCACCTTGGGCGTGAAGAGCGGCTCTGTGAAGAGGATCTGGCCCTCGTCCCCCATCTCCCAGCCGATGTTCCTGTAGAGGACGTAGGTGAGCAGGTCCTCCATGGCGTCCCAGTCCTTGACGAAGCCGCGCACCACCGGATGCACCACCTCCTCCACCACCGCCGCCGCGCCGTCGGCCGCCTCGCTCTCCTCCACCTCCGTCTTCATCTTCGACGGCATCACCTGACCACGCACAAATCGAAAATAGGGGAGTCACGCATAACATCCCGCGAAATCTCGAGCTAATCGACGGGTGCAGGGGAGATCTGGCGACTCACCAGCCCCGGGGCCTGGTCGGGCAGCGCGATGCCGGCCTTCAGCAGCTTGGAGCCCGCGTCGACGACCACCGCCTCCATGGCCGGCGGCGGGTGCAGGCGGGGTGCTCCGACTCCGCGGCGGCGATGCGGGCGCTAGGGTTTGGGCCGAGGGGAGGGCCGCGCCGAGGATATTTGAAAATTTTTGGGCCTCGCGGGAAAGGGATGGAGAGGTTTTGGAGGATTTAGCGGACGGGAGGGGAGGAGGAAGAAGCTCTCGCGGCAGAGGAGATCTTGCTGCGGCCGTAGGGCGGAGCGGGTGACTGGCTAGCCGCGAGAGGCCGGTTAGGCATTAGTAGTAAATTACGCTTTCGGACCATGAAAGTGTAATCTACTACCACTATAAAAGGAAGAGAGCGGCAGATCCAAACAATCACAACCATCCATCATGAACATCTAATGGTCCGTAGTTTTTCTATGTTTAATACTAGCAAGCCACTAATCACGCAGTAAGCAAAAGGACCCGCACGACTAATCCTCCCCGTTCCTTCGTCCTGAACAAAACTGCCCGCACGAACCCACGACCTTCGCTACTCCTCCTCTGCTACCCACGCCTCCCGCAGATCCTCCGCTCGGCCGCTCCCCGCAGATCCTCTGCTGCCCCACGGACACGACCGCGGACTCCCGCCGCCGATGATCCCATCTGATGGCGGCGCCGACCCATCCCTGGCGCTGGATGCGGTGACCTCCGGCAGAGGCGCGCCCGGCCACGCCTTCCCCAGCACAGTCTCGCCGGGCTGCCTCCGCTCCTCCGGCAGCGCCGCGCCCGTTCGCCGCAGCCCGCCGGCGAGGGCACAATCGATGCCGACCTGCACGCGCAAGGGAGGCGGCAGGAGCAGTCGTGCAAGGGCAGGACCAGCCGTGCGGTCAATCGAGCAATCCTTTTGCGTCTTGGCCGCCATGTCCCCCGCCGTCGACGACGCCCGCTGTGGCGATCTCCGCCCTGGCGACCAGCTCTGCCTCGCCTGCCAAATCAAATCTACGAACTAAGGTTGATTTCTATGACTTCAGTTCGCTGGTGGTACTGGCATAACGCTTATGTTGCAGGCTTCTCCAGAATGATTCCTCATAAGAGATATCTCAACCAGTCATAAGTTAGCCTGAAGACATAAGGTGCAGATATTCTTCCTTGGTATAAGAGATACTTTCAACTAATCACACGTGCAATGTTACATTTGAGTAAGGGATTACCATGTTCTCTGAATTTTCTACCCGACAGATATGTTCAACTATATTTAGAGTATTCTGATAAAGGGTTTACCCCCGCTTTATATTATAAAGCATCCGGATATTTAGAGTATTATACATCTCTAATCTGCATATTTGAGACCAACATGATAATGTTCCATACTTCTTAAGCCATTTTGGTGCCACCTATTGTACCATTATTTTTTGCTTCAGGTATTGTCCTTATTTCCAAACAATTCCATTGTCTTCGCTTCTCTACTCACATGTGTTTTTTAGTCTTCCTCTCACTCTTTTGAGCTTCTACAGAACTGATGTCTGACTGCTATGTTTACCCTTCTGAATAATACCCTTATCAAGTTTTCAGCTTTTAATGTAAAACTGTAACCAATTACCGAAATTTTGGAGTTCTTTTTCACCTTTTCTTGTCCGGTTGTGGATAAAAAAAACTTATGCTGAATCATTGCGTCTCCAGACGAGCAGTGCAGATTTGAGAGTTAGGTTATTTGTCAAAAGTTTTCCGTTTTATCCATACAATAGTAAAATTAGTTTTACATAATTTGAATGTGTGCTCGCATGAGCTTGTAAACTTCTCTCATGTGTCCACACAAGGGCGGAGGGAAGATTCTTTCTGTGAAGAAACCTATTTTGTATGAAGTTGTAGTTGATTTTGTCGGACTGGGAAGTGATGGATGCACCAAGTAGGTGGTCTTTATTTCCGGGATTAGAATTTTCAAAAGGACTGTTTCTTCTCACCTTGATCTTGTGATCTAATGAAATTTATTCCTGATTTTTATCACGGACACAACAGTGAAGATGTTTTTGAATTTCGTGTTGTAGCTAAATGGTGAAGTTTTCATGAATTCATGTTATGAATTGGTTCTCACTTTTTTTATCATAACCTTTTATTATCTCATGATTTATTGATTTTTTTTGTTTTTTCTATTGATATTTCTGTTTGCAAAACGATTATTAGATATTGGAGAATTAACGAGGTATGGCTACTGCCAAGCATGCTTTCAGAAGTACACGATTCAAGAGATTTTCTATTTTGGCAGAAGTTGGTGTGCCTACTGACAAGTGTGCTCGGAAAATTAGTCAATTACTGCACCGGCTGGACTTATAGATCGGTTCACAAGGTTCTTTCTGGACAGTAGTAATGGTTTTAATACATTTAAAACATGTATGGTTATTTGATTCATGAACAAAACAAATATATTCTCTTCTGAGCTTTGGGCATTTCACATATGACCATTGTACTGTTGCACTATTACTACGACCTATGTGAAAGGTAAATAAACCTTTCAGCAACATATGTTGGTATAATTCTCTCCCAACTAGCATTATATGCCATATATAGTTGGGTTTTTTTTACCGAAATGTTAGGAGCCTCGTGTATAAGGTATGCAGAAATTCTCACTTTGGGGAAGTGATTAATTCTTCATGTGCAGTAACCTGGAGAGATGGTGCTGGTGGATTCTAGCCGCAAGGTGAGTGGCTTGATCCTTGATTAATCATGTTTAATTTTAAATGGATGTGAAGTGATTGTCCTAGATCAATGCGTGATTTATGTGCAAATGCTACAGTCGAAGACATGCAGTTGCTTGCCGTCGATGAAGCGACATCAACATGGGTAGCTGATCCAGTCATCTGTTAGTCTGTTCGTCTTTCTTCCTTGCACTTTGTTCTTCAGTCATGTGTTGGGCATCCTTCCCCATGCTACTGACTTTATGGTGTCGCTGGCCCATGCTTCTGACTCTCCAGACATATACTCACTTGTTAGAAATCCCATGGCAATTGCTTTCATGTGAATTTTGGTTAGTACTCCGTATTTATGATGTTGCTGGCCTCATTGCTCTGAATATACTACCACACTGCATGATAAAATCAACAATGACTTTTCTTAATGCATGTAAATTATCGCTTCTCTGTAATGTTTGATGTCAATTTATTCCATGACAATGGTGCAAACTAGGATCTGACTGGACAAGACAGCCGCATATTTAGTTTAGGTGTTGCTGTTACTGCAGGCCCTTGTCCAGATGGAGGACTTGGCTTCTTCAGTGAGGATAATTCAATACTACACTTTGATTCAATAGAGTGCGAGGTAATTTTCTTCTTACCTGATTTTTTTTTAGAAAAGGAGGATGACCCCCGGCCTCTGCATCTGGGAGATGCATACGGCCACTTTATTGATTATTCTCAAGGACCTTACAAAGTATTACAACAATGTGCCTGAATCCACCATCTTGGCAACATATGCCGCTACTCCTATCCAAAATGATGAAGGGGTGCTAGTTGGGCCACTACCCAGACCACTCACCTAAGCCTAACATCAAAAGCCGGAACCGAAACACATTCGGAAGCCCCAGCCGAGCCACATACCGGGTCTGGGGCATAATCCGGTCAGACGCACTCGTGTGTCGTCGCCGCCATCTTCCACATGTCCGTCTTCAGATCAAATTGAGGCTTCTACCTTGTCTGGCCACTCAGCTATCGACGTCACCACGACACCAGACAGCTTCGTCCTCCTGCGCGAGTCCATCGCCACACATCGGACGCCGAATCTCCACTGCGCCACGCCGCCGAGATACGCCGCCATCCATGAGTAGGATGAAGCACGGCTCCGCCGAGACCGGCAGGGCTACTGAAGACCAATCCACCGCCAAGCAACCAAAGCATCACATCCACCCCAAGCTCACCAAGAACGACACCCCCAAGAAGGTGACGACGCCCGGAGCGCCGCTGTCGCTCAATCCGGCATGGATTTGGGCTTTCGCCCGGCATACGAGCTGGGTGTAAAGAAGAGGGGAAGGAGGCAATCTGGACGGCGCCTCCAAGAAGGGTATGGCGCCCTCGGGCGTCGCCGCCGTCGTGACCAGCACTGCTGGCCTCGGATTTCTCCGGAGCCACCTCCTACCTCCAGCCGCCAAACCGGTACAACTCCGACGACAAAGGCCGCCCAAAGCAGGACCATCGAAGGCAGCCCTGGTTGAAGTAGACGGAAGCCTTCAGATCTGGATCGGGCGCCGCCAACCACGCCGGAGCCCGGACCAAGGCCGCCGCCCCGACGTCCCATCCGCCGCCCGCAGCCGACGCAGCCAGACACGGTGACGGAGATCCAGGAGGCAGGAGGGGGGACCGCAACCCCGCCCAAACCTGTCGGGGAGAAACCACCAGGCCACAGCCTCGGGGCCTGCCGACGATGCTCCCGCAGCCGCCACCTGCCGGAGGCGCAACCTCAGATCCGTCACACGCCGCCTGCACCGCGCCACAGGGAGCCGAGCCTCCCCCACCGCGATTCCCGACCCAACGTCCGATCTACGCCGCCGAAGACCGAACGCGCCCGCGCCGCGCCTTGCGCGCCCTCGCCACGCCATCCCGAACACATCAACCCTCGCTGGTGCGCGCACCCGCGCGAGCGCCGCGCCGAGTCCCCGCCCGAACGAACGGCCCGCGCCGCCCCTGCTCGAGCTGGAGGAGGGAAGGGCCCCGCCGCCGCCGAGCCGCGCGGGCTTCGCCCGGCAACGTCCGCCGGCGGCGGCGAGGGAAGGAGGGGCCGGAGGGGCCTGCGCTGGCGGCGGCTAGGGTTCGCTCCCGGGCCGCCCGCGGGAGCGACCTGGGGAGCGGGTCGGTACCAAAAGGAATAATGCCCACTCTTCTTACCTGATGTGGTTACATCTAAGTAAAATTTCCTTTGGGTGCTTCAACACCAACCGGGCTTCTGTCTATAGAGTTGTTTTTATTTATATTTCTTGAGCTGCTGTTGTTGCTTCTCATTTTTTATATTTGTTTCTTGATATAGCTTCATTCGGGTTTAAGTGCGTTGCTGCTGGTCGCCTCTTGTGATTGTGTACAGCTTGCTTCTGACATAGCCAAGATTAAAGGAGAGGGGAGTCATTGCTGATGGCTTGGAACTTTTTGGTGCATCATGCTATGCGACTAAGGTGCAATGCCTTATCCATTGAAGCTTTTGTTTCTTCATCTAACATGTACACCTTGAACAGAACCATCTTTTTTTGTTTCTTTTTTTTTCAATTCTGGATAGGTCACACTGACAGACACTTGGTGAGATGTTTGAAGCTGCTCATAGTATCATGACCTAGCTTGGAGACTCTGCCAAGGTATCATCTGCAGTGTCATGTCTGTGTTCTGTCTAAATAGCATGCGATGCTTTACATTGGCATCAGAAAGTCCACTTCAATATCATTTTTTGGCTGCTTTATAGTATTAGTACTACTATTTTTCTTCTGTAATCATGGATTTGCAATTTGACTGAAGCTGTAAATTTTGATATGTTGCCTTGTGGTTAAGTTTTTATAAGAAAATAGTTAGTAATTGTGAATTTCTTCATTCTCAACAGATAGAATGTTCCTTTCTTTTCCTGTATATCCATTACAGTGGTACGTATCCTTCATTACAAAGAGCCAGTTTGTCGTTGCAGTGTTTTTCTATTCACTTAAATCTATACATAGTTAGATGTCTTTCCCGATGTGCAAAACTCGATGGATGGCACATAAATTGCTTGTTTAACAGATGGAATTCAGGGATTTATGGCATTCATTATATTGATTATAATGCTCTGTACATATTCATTATATTGGTGAGTGCGAAATAGAGTGCAATGCACGCGCCAGCATGATCAGATCATTGGTAGATCAATTTTGAAGCCTGGCTGATGAATGACTAGCTTATATGGTTCTGTTGTTGTAGGCTGAAGATTTCTTTCTTGGGCAACTAAGGCAGAAGAACCTGGTGAAATTGGTTGGGTAGTGCTACGAGCATGAACACCGGATGTTGGTGTACAAATTCATGAGCGTTGGGAGCCTTGAGACGCACCTCTTCAGAAGTGAGTTCTTCACTGCTTTCTGTCAATTGATCATTCCAAGTATTAGTATGTTTGGTGGTTCCTGAGACCAGCAAGATAAAGAAAAATGTTACTCCCTCCAATACAAAATAAGTGTCGTGGTTTTAATTAAAATTTGAACTAAAACCATGACACTTACTATGGATTTGTAAGAGTAATTCAGAATTCTGAGAGCACGTACGAGTGCCATCTGGTCCATTGATGATGAACTGTTCTTGTCCCCTGAACTTTCTTTTCCATAAGTCACAAGTCAAGAGGATAGCTGAGCTCTCTCTCCCTTCCAAAGGGACTACACTTTCTCTTTTTAAAGTCAGATGAATGTAAATATTCGATATTTACTAAAAAGGGATACTGGATATTTTGGATTGAAAATTTACTTGTCCGACCAGCTTCTTGGTACTTGTAAGTTAGTACAACTCTTGGTCAATGTGGATGAGGAAACTGACCTGAAACATCCTATTTCCTTCACGTATAAATGGCTCCCTCCTGCGGATGATAAGGATGAAGATCGCCGTTAGCCCAAGGGCCTTAACTTTCTCCATGACGCCAACCTGCCGGTGATCTACAAGCAGGCCTTCAACATCTACTGGACTAGGTAGGTCACACGTAACTTGAGACTTTCTGCTAAGAAAAGAAGCAGTTCTCAAATGTCTCTCATTTTGGAACTTTAGTGATGGTTACTGAAAAATGGGGTCGAACAGTACATCACACCTCTTATGCTGAAATTACCACAAAAGTATGTGACAAATGAAAAAAATAATTTGATCTTGAATCTTAATTTCAAATCTTTACCTTTTGACCTGTTGAACCATCAAAGATGCCATGTTTCTGAGCTTTAGCTAGCCCAGTGCGTTAAGTGTAGCTCTGACCTGACTGGAACTCTGAATATTCTTGGATGGATGCCAAACCTGAGAAATCCTATGAACATTTTGCCGTCATGGTCACATAATTGTCCAGTGAGATATGAAGCTTCTTGTGTACTTTGTCCACCTATATTTGAGAATGAATCCACTTTATGAACAAGAATACTTTAAAGTATTTACCCCAGGTATCTGTAAGCTATTACAAGGATCGAACTTATTTCCATCTTTCTTCGGTGCAAGCTGCAGGGTCAGTTTGAGCCTTCACGAGCTCGACATCGGAGCCAGCACTCTACATGCTTATCGACGTGGTGGCCATCGAGGTCAAACTTGTCCGGAAATACTTGTCGGAGTAATGGATGTATCTATACGCATTTTAGTTTTAGACACATCCATTTTTATGCATTTTTTCGACATGTACTGTGATTTGTGAAGGACATGTACTGTGATTTGTGAAGACGTGCGTTGCACGTACACGCTAACTAGTTCAGTCAAACAAAAAAAAAGATCTTCTCTTAATGTAGCATGTGCAGTAACCATGTGGTGCACATGGGAACTTAGGAATTCCATTATCTTTAACAATGCCGTATGGATTTCTGCCAATCAGGTCCTAGGGAAGATTCTAAGTTTGACCAATATATGGGCAATATTGGTTCCGGAACAAGAGAAGGAAGTCTTGGAAGACTTCTTGAGTTTCTTAAAGGAAAAGGTGAAGGCGTCATTAACCATCGAGAGTGGCTGAGCTGGGACAAGCTTCAAATTGCAAGAACGGATTCAGAATCGGGCCCCCCCGCCTCTACTCCAAGCAATCTTGCTCCAAGAGCTGAAAATTCTAGCCATGCATCAGTGCTTCAGCTGACGTGGTCTCCGCAACCCCTCCTCTGAAGGCTAGGAGGGCCCTCAGCGTTTTCGGTCTGCTCTTCACCTGATGTGGACCCCCCCCCCCCCTATATGACTCAAGTTGTAATGTTGCATGTGATAATGTGTCTCCTGTTTAGCTTCTGGCCTGCGCTTATTCGTAGTGTCTCCTGTCATCTCTTTGTACAAAAAGGGCTAGCCTTTCTTTAGGGGGTAGTTTTTCTTTATTTCTACGCCTCTTACTACCCCGAGCATGTGGTTTCGTTATATTCAATATAATGGAGCCAAGAAAGTGACTAGTTGGAAGGGCCAAGGGCTTTCAAAGGCTGCTAGAGAGGTGCTTCTATATCTGGGTTGTAGGCTGCACCAACTTTTACCATGAGTTGTTTTCATCTCACAAAAAAAACGTGCGGGAACCCTGACTTCAATCTCTTCGAAATTCTAGTGGGGTGCAATGAACGGTGAAAGAAAGGTGCATTGGATATCATGGGAGAAAATGTGTGCTTCGAAACATGAATGGGGGGATGGGCTTCCGTGATCCCGAAGCGTTCAATCAAGCACTTCTGGCTAAGCAGGCTTGGAGAGTCCTAACTACCTCATCGTCTCTTTGTTCTAGGGTTCTAAAAGCTCGGTATTTTAATGAGGGGTCTATTATGTCCGCAGCTTGTCCCTCAAATGTGTCTTATACTTTTTCGAAGCATTTTATACGGTAGGGATCTTCCGAGAGAAGCATTAGTTTGGAGAATTGGAGACGGCTCTCGGATCAATATCCATCATGATAATTTGATTCCTCGTAATGGAAGCTTGAGACCACTGGGTCAAGAGTATATGCATGGTATCGAGAAATAAGAATGAGGAGGATCATCCCCGCTCCTCAGCCATTTGGATTCCTGGTCGTTGGATCTGCGTGCTTGATCGGATCTGGATCGTCGGATCGAGCCCTGGAATGACCTCGTCCGTCGGATAAAAAAAAGTTACTGTTGCAATGAACACTTTCACCTCGACCGTGTCACCGCGCGTAAATAGCCTGCCCCATCGGGGGCATTTTTGTCATTTCACTCGCCCGGGGTATAAAAGGGCCGACTCCTGTGGAGGCAACCCTAGCCGGCTCCCCTCCCCCTCCCGCGCGCCTCCTCTCCCTCTCTCTCGTTCCCCTCCCCTCCCCTCGCCTCCCCTCCCGCACGCCTCCTCTCCTCCCGCCCACATCGCCGCCGCCGCCGCCACCCGCCTCCCCGCGCCGTCGGCGGCCAGATCCACCGCTGCAAAGCCCCCCCTCCCCAACGACGATGAGCAAAAGCGGAGGGAGGACGAGGAGCATGACGGCGGCGGCAGCGGGGAGGAGCAGCAGCAGGGCAAGGCGGCGGCGAGTGGGTGCCCGCCCTCCCCGTCCGCGAGCTGGTCCCCGGGCACGGTGGCGGCTCCCGAGCCCTCTTGCTCAGCTCGTGGCGCCGGGGCCCGGGCGCGTGGGTGCCGCGGTGCTCGCGGAGCCGCTGCAGATCCCCGCCGACCAGGCCGCGCTGGCGCTCGGGGCGCTCGCCGCCGTGCTCCCCGGCGACGACGATGACCCCGCAGCGGACGACGCGTGGGAGGCCGACCTCCACGACGTGCTCCTTGAGGGAGTCCTGGACTAGGGGGTGTCCGGATAGCCGAACTATCATCATTGGCCGGACTCCAAGACTATGAAGATACAAGATTGAAGACTTCGTCCCGTGTCCGGATGGGACTTTCCTTGGCGTGGAAGGCAAGCTTGGCGATACGGATATGTAGATCTCCTAACATTATAACCGACTCTGTGTAACCCTAGCCCTCTCCGGTGTCTATATAAACCGGAGGGCTTTAGTCCATAGGACGAACAACAATCATACCATAGGCTAGCTTCTAGGGTTTAGCCTCCTTGATCTCGTGGTAGATCTACTCTTGTACTACCCATATCATCAATATCAATCAAGCAGGAGTAGGGTTTTACCTCCACCGAGAGGGCCCGAACCTGGGTAAAAACATCGTGTCCCTTGTCTCCTGTTACCATTCGCCTAGACGCACAGTTCGGGACCCCCTACCCGAGATCCGCCGGTTTTGACACCGACATTGGTGCTTTCATTGAGAGTTCCTCTGTGTCATCACCCATAGGCCCGATGGCTCCTTCGATCATCAACAACAATGCGGTCCAGGGTGAGACTTTTCTCCCCGGACAGATCTTCGTATTCGGCGGCTTCGCACTGCGGGCCAATTCACTTGGCCATCTGGAGCAGATCGAAAGCTACGCCTGTCGGTGTCAAAACCAGCGGATCTTAGGTAGGGGGTCCCGAACTGTGTGTCTAGGCGGATGGTAACAGGAGACAAGGGACACGATTTTTTTACCCAGGTTCGGGCCCTCTCGATGGAGGTAAAACCCTACTCCTGCTTGATTGATATTGATGATATGGGTAGTACAAGAGTAGATCTACCACGAGATCAAGGAGGCTAAACCCTAGAAGCTAGCCTATGGTATGATTGTTGTTCGTCCTATGGACTAAAACCCTCCGGTTTATATAGACACAGGAGAGGGCTTGGGTTACACCGAGTCGGTTACAATGGTAGGAGATCTACATATCCGTATTGCCAAGCTTGCCTTCCACGCCAAGGAAAGTCCCATCCGGACACGGGACGAAGTCTTCAATCTAGTATCTTCATAGTCTTGGAGTCCGGCCAATGATGATAGTTCGGCTATCCGGACACCCCCTAGTCCAGGACTCCCTCAGTAGCCCCCGAACCAGGCTTCAATGACGATGAGTCCGGCGCGCATATTGTCTTCAGCATTGCAAGGCGGGTTCTCCTCCAAATTCCATGTGCTTGCCGAATAGTGTCCGGCTTCCTTATAAATGTTGCGCTTCTTGGCTTCCACGTCCAATAATGGCCCTCTTCCACGTGTCGTATGAATGCGAAAAGCCAGGGTATTTTTATATTTTACCCCCTAGCTGCGCAAATAAGCCGCCTATAACAGGGGCAAGGATCTAGATCCGAACCACACCATCCTCCTTCCGCGAGTGTTCATCGAAGTGCCTCTGACAAAAAATCCACTTCATCATGGACAGTCGACGCGGCTCCTCCTCTCGCGCTCCCAGCCCTCGGCCAGGAGATTGGGGGAGATGTTCAGTCCCGCATAGCGAGCTGGTGACGCTCCAAGCCGAGGGATATCTTCCCCCAGCCTTTATGGTTCCGGTTCGAGCCGGACTGGCCACCTACAAGGGGGGAAAGCAGGCGGAGAGCGTCCCCAATCCCTCCAAAGGAGAGCGGGTATGCTTCGTCCCTTATCTAATAAGGGGACTCGGATTCCCTGTACATCCGTTTCTCCGGGGGCTCCTGGAGTTCTATGGGCTCCAGCTTCACCACCTTACGCCTGCCTCCATCCTGCACATCGCGGGCTTCGTGGCCCTTTGTGAGCTGTTCTTGGGCATCGAGGCCCATTTTGCGCTGTGGAAGAGATTGTTTTGCCTCGTACCCCGTTCTCACGAGGGGTCGATATATCAAGTGGGCGGAGCTGAAATATGGCGCATCGCCGGGACCGGATATCTATCCGGAACCCCGAAGAAGGCGTCCAAAGACTGGCCTTCGGAATGGTTTTATATGGAAGACGCCCCGCTGCCGGACCCAGTTCGGATCGGCCTCCCGGAGTTCAGCAACGCTCCTCTGAAGAAACGCCTGAGTTGGCGCCCGCGGAGCCCTCAACGGGAGAATGATAGGGACGTTCAATATCTGATGGGCCAGATAAGGTTACTGCCTTACTGGCTCATTTTGGATTGACCATGATTGGAGTCATGGCCACGTGCATCATGCGAGGGGTGCAGCCGCTCCAATATAGGGGCCACCCCATGTGGGATTTCAACGGGGAGGATGACGCCACCCGTCATGGCCGCAAGGGGCCGGGATCGGTTGCCGATCTGGTGAAGATCCTGTCCGGCTTGTACAAGGGGGAGAAGGAGGACTTCCTCCGTGCGAGTCCATTGAATGGATTCTCCATGAACAACCTTCAGAGCTGGGTAAGTGGATGTTTATCTATCCGATCCATATTCCCAAAGTTAAGTGTCTTACTTTGCGACTTCGACGCAGGAACTGCGCCGGGACGTAGAGGGCATACGCAGCCTGACTCCACAGCCCGAGGATCCGGAACGATCCCTTGATCCGGCCTCCGAAGAGGATCCGGACATAAAGGTGGAGCTGATCGATGGGGTGTTCCACCAACTTAGCATGGACAATGCTTTGGTTGCCATTACGGCCGACTACCCTGGTTTATCTCCGGCTTCCCAGGTAACTGTGACCGGAGTCCTGACATCATTACTCATCCATGCTTATTTCTGACCACCTTATACCAATGGTGCTCCGCAGGAGGTGCCTTTAAGGCGGGAAGCCGAACCTGCGGCGGCTGACCAACAAGGGGCAGCTCGGCCCAGCAGGAGGAAAAGAAGTGCGACGCGAATCGAGACGTCGCCGTAGCGGTATGGCGCGCCCCATGTTTCCGAAAGAGATTCCTGGAAGGCATACTAACGCTCATGATTTTTCCAGGAGAAAGAGCGCTCGCCGGACTGTGTCCGGAGAGGTTGCCAATCGAGCCTCCGCCAGCCGGGCTCCCACACCAGGTCCGGAGGGGGAGGCGAACGCGAGGCGTGCATCGGGTGCTCCTCCAACAGAGGACGCCGACAGGTTGTCTGCCACCAGATCTGAGGTGGAGAGCGCCATGAATCACAGGCGCCGCCGGACAGTTCTTTGTGATGCATGCTTCTCCCCCGAGGCGTTATGCCTTTAATTCGGGTGATGCGCACCTCCGTGCCGCTCAAGATGGTCTAGCCAGAGCCACGGAGCAGTATGTGAAAGACATACGGGTGAGGCATTTTGACAGTTATATATGCCAGTAGCCCCGAGACTTAAAATAGTTAGAATAACTGATTTAAGGATCATTTGTTATGCAGGACCTCAAGGAGAAGAATACCCACCTGTCCCAGGAGCTTCAAGAGTGCAAGGCCCAACTTGAGGCCGCACTAGCCGAGGGGGAGCCACAGAGACCCCCTCTGGTAATACATACTTCGAAAGATAAGTAGTTTGTGAAGTGCAGCGTGTGTATAAGTCTGACAATAATATTGCAGATGGCGCCGGACTTGATCCGGACAAGCAACAGCTACTGCGCCAGCTGAAGGCCGGCGAGAAGGTGCTTATGAGGGTGCAGCAAGAGAGGAACAAACTCCAAGATGCCAACACTTAGCTGGGCGAGGAACTAAAAGATGTTCGGGTCCAGCTGTCTGACTCCGTGAAGGAGAATCGGCGGCTTCGTCGCGGCATTTATAGTAAGTGCTTGAGCAAACTTTTTGAAAAGAAGAGTTTGGCGAGGAAGTCGATTGACAGGAAATATGTCTGTAGGCGTGCTCACAGGTCATCCTGCGGAGGAGATGCTCGGTTCAACGGGTGACCTACTTCCCGAGCTGCTGCAACTGCACGAACGAGTTCGGCAGGTGATGAGCGGGGTCGCCCAGGCCTTGTGGCCTTCCATGTCCCTGCCCGAAGGTCTTGGAGAGCTTGCGGAGAAGCTTCAGGGAGCACGGCGGCGCTTCCGTTTATGGAAGATATCGGCCTGCCGTCAAGGTGCCAGGGAGGCCTAGGCCATGGTGAAGACACGGTATGCGAAGGCTGACCCAAACCACATGGCCGAGGTCGGACCTGTGGGGCCTGATGGGAAGGAGATCCCTGTGAGCTTAGTGTACGACCAAGTAGAGTTGGCCGCAAAGTATTCACAGCGGGACTGTAAACAAGACAGTTTATTAGATGGTATCGAAGAGGAATACCATCAGTCAGCTTGACTGTGTAATTTAAAATGACATTGAAAATGCCTTCTAGCCAGATTCTAGATCGTTTGTCTTTGTGGACCTTTTCGCTTCGACCTCGGGACCCGACAGTCTGGAGTGTGTCCGAATACCCTCACGGTTATGTAAGAAACCGGGGCATGCATGGAGACCAGGCGTAGGGGTCATTAGTGCTTTATCAGACAAGTGCCCAACTAGTTATGTTATATTACATGGTTAGTAAGAAACATCTTCCAGGGAGAATAGTTTCGTTAGGGGTTCCTTTTCCTGGGAGGCATGCCCTAAAGTGCATGTCCGGGCTGCGAAAAAAGCAGGAAAGCATCTGGGGGCAGATAAATAAATAGGTAAGAAATCATCTTTCAATTCACCGACCGAATATTCCCTTAAGAACGCTAGCTTTCGGCTTCACCCAGTCCGAGGTACACATCCAGCTGACCCGGCAGTAACAATCGCAGAGGTGCTCCCTTTACCTCCTAGCCGAACAATCGGGAACGTAGGGGTAAGCACAGGAGCCAGGCAACCCAGCTTGGCCAAAACTTAAGTCATATTGATGCATATAATGGTGAATAAAAGGCACAAGCGGAAGTGTGACACATGTGTTGGGTATAAGGCCCGTATAAATAAGCTTATGTTAAAGAAGCCCCTAGGTATAATAAGTGTGGATAGCATGTCAAGTGTGTGCGAACAATGCGCATATGAGCCACTGAAGGCCCGTGATAGAGGGAAAAAAGGAAAAAAGAGAGGAGGAAAATAAAAGACAGTTAAATTATAAAATATATACGGGGGAGGGAGACGAACTCAGAGTCCGGCGCTAGGCGTAGAATCTACGGAGACGGGTTGCGTTCCATGGATTTGGCTCGAGTCGGTTATCCGATGCATTTCGCAGACGGTACGCTCCGCCGGTCAGGACCTGGTCGATGATGAAGGGACCTTCTCATTTGGGCTTGAGCTTGTCCTTTTTCTTGTCCGGCAGGCGTAGAACTAGTTTGCCAACATTGTATGTTTTGGCCCGTACTTCTCTGCTTTGATATCTTCGAGTCTGCTGTTGGTAGAATGCGGAACGAGCTTTTGCCACGTCACACTCCTCTTCTAAGACGTCCAAACTGTCCTGCCGATCCAGCTCGGCTTCTCTTTCTTCGTACATGCGCACGCGAGGCGAGTCATGAATTATGTCGCAGGGCAAAACTGCCTCTGCGCCGTATACCATAAAAAATGGTGTGAATCTGGTAGTGCGGTTTGGCGTGGTCCGCAGCCTCCAGAGTACAGAGTCGAGCTCCTCTACCCAGTGCGTGTTAGATTCCTTAAGGGACCGCACTAGTCTGGGTTTGATGCCGCTCATGATTAGACCATTTGCTCGTTCGACTTGATCGTTAGTTTGAGGGTGATAGACTGAAGCGTAGTCGAGCTTGATGCCCATATTTTTGCACCAGAGTTTAACCTCGTCGGCCATGAAGTTTGTGCCATTATCAGTGATGATGCTATGGGGGACGCCATAACGGTGTACTACCCCAGATATGAAGTCTATCACAGGTCCGGATTCGGCCGTTTTAACTGGCTTGGCCTCTATCCATTTGGTGAATTTTTGTCCACCATGACCAATAGGTATTTTTGCTTGTGGGTTCCCCCTTTAAGGGGTCCAACCATGTCAAGCCCCCAGACCGCGAACGGTCAGGTGATGGGTACAGTTTTGAGGGCGGTGGGTGGCATGTGGCTTTGATTAGCAAAGAGCTGGCAACTGACGCATCGTTGGACTAAGTCTTGAGCATCTGCCCGGGCTGTTGGCCAATAAAATCCTGTACGGAAGGCCTTGCCTATGAGGGCCCAGGCTTCGGCATGGTGCCCGCCTAGTCCGGCGTGAATTTCAACCAGAAGATTTCGCCCTTCCTCTTCGGAGATGCACCTTTGAGGACTCCGATTGTGCTTTTCTTATAAAGCTCTCCCTCATGGACCTTGTAGGCTTTAGATCGCCGTACTATGCAGCGGGCCTCGTTTTGGTCTTCGGGAAGTTCCTTCCTGATTAATTAGGCTAGGAATGGTTCCGTCCACGGGGCGATGACTGCCATTATTTCGTGGGCTGAAGGTGTTATTTCATTGGCAGAGCCATCGGTTGTGTCAGAGTGTTCGGTGTTGGGCGGTGCGGTTGGTTCTGGGTTGTTGTTTTCGGACCCCCCTTCCCATAATACGGATGGCTTAAAAAGCCGCTCTAGGAAGATGTTGGGAGGGACGGCGTCGCGTTTTGCGCTGATGCGTGCCAACACGTCGGCCGCCTGGTTATTATCCCGGGCTACATGGTGGAATTCGAGTCCTTCGAACCGAGCTGACATTTTTACGACGGCGTTACGGTAGGCTGCCATTTTCGGATCCTTGGCGTCAAAGTCTCCGTTTATTTGGGATATTGCAAGGTTTGAATCCCCGCGGACCTCTAGGCATTGAATGCCCATGGAGATTGCCATCCGGAGACCATGTAGAAGGGCCTCGTATTCGGCTGCATTGTTGGAGTCCGTGTACATTATCTGAAGTACGTATTGGACTGTGTCTCCGGTTGGGGACGTCAGGACGACGCCAGCCCCCAGGCCGGCCAACATTTTGGAGCCGTCAAAGTGCATGATCCAATTGGAGTATGTGCCATACTCTTTAGGGAGTTCGGCTTCGGTCCATTCAGCGATGAAGTCTGCCAAAACTTGCGACTTGATAGCTCGCCATGGTTTGTAGGTTATGTCAAATGGTAGGAGCTCAATGGCCTATTTTGCAATCCTGCCAGTCGCGTCGCGGTTGTTTATAATGTCGTTAAGAGGTACTTCGGAGGCTACTGTTATCGAACACTCTTGAAAGTAGTGTCGCAGCTTCCGGGATGCCATGAACACCGCGTACGCTATCTTTTGATAATGTGGATACCGGGACTTGCATGGAGTTAGGACAGTGGATACGTAGTACACTGGTTTTTGAAGAGGGAATTTGTGTCCTTCCGTTTCTCGTTCGACGACGAGCACCGCGCTTACAACTTGATGTGTTGCCGCGATATATAATAACATTGGTTCGCCCAAGTTGGGCGCGGCCAGGACCGGATTTGTCGCCAATATGGCTTTTATTTCTTCGAGTCCTGACATGGCAGCATCCGTCCATTCGAAGTGTTCGGTGCGCCGGAGGAGGCGATAAAGGGGTAATGCCTTTTCTCCCAAGCGGGAGATGAAGCGGCTTAGAGCCGCCACGCATCCAGTCAATTTTTGTATTTGTTTGAGGTCTTTTGGGATATCCAACTGTGACAAAGCTCGGATCTTGGCTGGGTTTGCTTCAATTCCTCTACCGGATACAATGAAGCCCAAGAGCTTTCCGGCTGGAACGCCGAAAACGCATTTTTTCGGGTTGAGCTTAATGTCATATGCTCGGAGGTTGTCAAATGTGAGCCTCAAATCGTCTACTAGAGTTTCGACGTGTTTGGACTTGACGACCACATCGTCTACGTATGCCTCCACTGTTTTGCCGATCTGGGTTGCCAGACATGTCTGAATCATGCGCCGGCATTTTTGAGCCCGAAGAGCATTGTGTTGAAGCAGAATGGTCCATATGGAGTAATGAATGCCGTTACGGCTTGGTCAGTCTCCGCCATCTTGATTTGATGGTAGCCGGAGTATGCGTCGAGGAAGCACAATGAATCGTGCCCTACGGTAGCATCGATAATTTGATCGATGCGGGGAAGGGGGAAAGGATCCTTTGGACAAGCCTTGTTAAGGTCCTTGAAATCGACACACAAGCGCCAGGATTTGTCCTTCTTTGGTACCATTACCAGGTTTGCTAGCCAGTCCGGATGTTTTATGTCTCTGATGAATCCAACTTCTAATAGTTTGGCTAGCTCCTCTCCCATTGCCTGTCTTTTGGGTTCGGAAAATCGCCGAAGAGCCTGTTTGACTGGCTTGAATCCTTTTAGGATATTTAGGCTGTGTTCTGCCAACCTGCATGGGATTCCTGGCATGTCTGAAGGGTGCCAGGCAAAGATGTCCCAATTTTCCTGAAGGAATTCTCGTACTGCGGCGTCTACATCAGGGTTTAATTGTGCCCCAATGGAGGCCATCTTTGTGGGGTCCGTTGGATGGACTTGGAATTTGACTATTTCGTCCGCTGGCTTAAAAGAAGTGGACTTGGATCTCTTATCGAGTATCACATCGTCCCTGTTCACCGTGGAGCGCAGCGCAGTGAGTTCCTCTGCCGATAGGGCTTCGGATAGTGCCTCTAGGGCTAGTGCGACTGTCTTATTTTCGGCGCGGAGTGCTATGTCCGAATCACTGACAAGAGTGATGATTCCATTGGGCCCGGGCATTTTGAGCTTCATGTACCCGTAATGGGGTATAGCTTGAAAAATTGTGAATGCCTCTCGCCCCAATAACGCGTGATATACGCTGCTGAATGGGGCCACTTGGAACGTGACCTCCTCGGACCTGTAATTGTCTGGCAAGCCGAACACCACATCCAGTGTAATTTTTCCTGTGCAGCGTGCTTCCTGACTAGGGATTATTCCTCTAAAGGTTGTGCTGCTTCGCTCAATGCGGCTCCAGTCTATTTCCATTTTTCGAAGGGTTTCCTCGTAGATGAGGTTTAATCCGCTGCTGCCATCCATGAGTACCTTAGTAAGGCGAAAGCCGTCCACTATTGGACTGATGACCAATGCGACTGGTGCTCGGGCTGTTCGGAATTTAGGTTCGTCGCTGGCGTTGAAGGTAATAGCCGTGTCGCTCCATGGATTTATTGTTGCTACTTGGTAGACTTCGGCGAGGCTGCGGAGTGTTCGTTTCCGCATATTATTTGATGCGAAAGTCTCGAAGACTGTTAATACCGTAATGGTACTGCTGGGCTGGTTCTCTGGGGCTAGAAGCTCTTCGCCACTTTTGGCCACCTACCGTAGTATCCAACATGCTCGAAGGCTAAGTGTTGGAGTGGCGCCCTTTGTACTATGGATTTTACAGGGTTCGCTGAGCCATCCCTCCAGTACGGTTCCGTGCCCTTTAGGGGGTTTTTGCTTTTTGGTTTTTATCCCAGGTGCCTGAGTGTGATGCACCCTTTTATTTCGGACTAGGGTTGTGTTCGGAGCCAGATTGTCCCAAAACTTTGTTTCGGTTTTCCAGGCACTCTCCATCACACAGTACTTTCATACTATGGACGCTAAGTCGGCGAAGCGTGTAATTTCATGACGATTTATGGCGTTCATGATTCCCTTGT
Organism: Triticum timopheevii; assembly: GCA_963921465.1. Lineage (NCBI taxonomy): Eukaryota > Viridiplantae > Streptophyta > Magnoliopsida > Poales > Poaceae > Triticum > Triticum timopheevii. The sequence continues at coordinate 541,472,984 of OY997270.1, read as the reverse complement.
CCGTGCAATTGTTGCAGAAGATTGAGATTGCGCTTTCCTAACGGCAATCCTTTATCCTGTCCATAACCAGGAGGAATCTGGCCCAGTAATGATGTACTGTTTCAGCGGGCTCTTGCCGGATTCGAGATAGATCGCTTGTGTTTGGGTGGGCGGGTGGAATTAAATTCGGAACCCCGCCCAATCTAAGGCTCAGGGGCCGAAAAGTTTCCGAACTTGGAAGCTTGGGTTGCCGGATGTTGTCCAACGAATCTGGCCCGCTGCCGGACTTTAGGTTCAGTGCTTGGTTGACATCCGTCCCTCAGCGGGAATCCGGCATGGCAGGATCAGGAATCTGGACATAACTAGTCCTTAATATAGAAGAAGAGTCGCCGCACTGTTCCTCTACCACAGCAACGTGGTGGGTAGCCTAGGGAGAGTTGATCTCTCTCAGATCGGTTTTAAGCCCAATCTGATCGTAGTCTGTAGCGACTCCCAGGGTGGCGATGCGATCCAAGAGCTCTTTTACGGAGGAGAGCTCCATCGGATCTAGCTGCTTGGCGAATTCCGAGTTGACGTGAAGATCGCTTTTGATGACCCGAGAGGTCATTGTCGGAGCGGCGGCCGAACTGGCGGTCATAAGAAAACCACCTAGCCGGATAGTTTGGCCGGTGGCCAAAGCTCCTTTGGCAACGGTACCGTCTTTAAAGAGGGACGAGGCATCCTTCCGGATTGTGACGGCACAGAGGAACTCTCAATGAAAGCACCAATGTCGGTGTCAAAACCGACGGATCTCGGGTAGGGGGTCCCGAACTGTGCGTCTAGGCGGATGGTAAAAGGAGACAAGGGACACGATGTTTTTACCCAGGTTCGGGCCCTCTCGATGGAGGTAAAACCCTACTCCTGCTTGATATTGATGATATGGGTAGTACAAGAGTAGATCTACCACGAGATCAAGGAGGCTAAACCCTAGAAGCTAGCCTATGGTATGATTGTTGTTCGTCCTATGGACTAAAACCCTCTGGTTTATATAGACACCGGAGAGGGCTAGGGTTACACCGAGTCGGTTACAATGGTAGGAGATCTACATATCCGTATTGCCAAGTGAGGGAGTCCTGGACTAGGGGGTGTCCGGACAGCCGGACTATCATCGTCCGCCGGACTCCAAAACTACGAAGATACAAGATTGAAGACTCCGTCCCGTGTCCGGATGGGACTTTCCTTGGCGTGGAAGGCAGGCTTGGCGATACAGATATGTAGATCTCCTACCATTGTAACTGACTCTGTGTAACCCTAGCCCTCTCCGGTGTCTATATAAACCGGAGGGTTTTAGTCCGTAGGACACAACATCCATTACAACAATCATACCATAGGCTAGCTTCTAGGGTTTAGCCTCCTTGATCTCGTGGTAGATCCACTCTTGTAATACACATCATCAATATTAATCAAGCAGGACGTAGGGTTTTACCTCCATCAAGAGGGCCCGAACCTGGGTAAAACATCGTGTCCCTTGTCTCCTGTTACCATCCGCATAGACGCACAGTTCGGGACCCCCTACCCGAGATCCGCCGGTTTTGACACCGACATTGGTGCTTTCATTGAGAGTTCCTCTGTGCCATCGCCGATAGGAAGGATGCCTCCACCCGTCTTCAAGGACGGTATTTTCGCCAAAGGGGCCTTGGCCGCCGGCCAAACTATCCGGCTAGATGGTTTTCTTATGACCGCCTGTCCGGCCACCGCTTCGACAATGACTTATCAAGTCGTCAAAAGCAATCTTCACGTCAGCTCGGAATTTGCCGAGCGGCTGGATCCGATAGAGCTTTCGTCTGTCAATGAGCTCTTGGATCGCATCGCCTCCCTGGGAGTCGCTACGGACTACAATCAAATTGGGCTTAAAACCGATCTGAGAGAGATTAACTCTCCCCAGGTCACCCACCACGTCGCAGTGGTAGAGGAACAATGCGGCGACTCTTCTCCTATAATGAAAACTAGTCATGTCCGGGCTCCCAAACCCTCCATGCTGGATTCCTGCGGAGGGACGGACTTCGGTCAAGCACTAAACTTAAAGTCAGGCATCGGACCGGACTCGTTGGACAACATCTAGCAATCCAAGCTTCCAAATTTGGAAACTTCTCGGCCCTTGAGCCTCGAGATGGGTAGGGTTCCGGACTTAATTCCACCCACCCGCCCAGACATATGCGATCTATCTCTAATCCGGCAAGAACCCGCTGAAACGGTACATCACTACTGGGCCAGATTCCTCCTGGTTATGGACAGGATAAAGGACCGCCGAGAGGAAAACGCAATCTCAATTTTTTTGCAATAATTGCACGGACAAGGGAATATTGAACGCCATCAGCCGTCGTGAAATTACACGCTTTGCCGACCTGGCGTCCATAGTACGAAAGTACTGTGCGACGGAGAGTTTCCGGAAAATCGAAAATCAATTTTGGGACAATCCGGCCCCGAATACAACCCTAGTCCGCAACAAAAGGGTGCATTACACTCAGGCCCCAGATACAAAAACCAAAAAGCAAAAACCCCATAGAGGGCACGGAACCGTACTGGAGGGATGGCTTAGCGGACCCTGTAAAATTCACAGTACAGAGGGCGCCGTCCTAACACATAGCCTTCGAGCATGTTGGATATTACGGCAGGTGGCCAAAAGTGGCGAGGAGCTTCTAGCCCCGGAAAACCACTCCAACAATACTGGTACGGTATCAACAGTCTTCGAGACCTTCGCATCAAATAATATGCGGAAACGAACAATCCACGGCCTTGCTGAAGTCTACCAAGTAGCAATAACAAATCCAGGGAGCGACACAGCCATCACCTTCAACGCCAGCGATGAACCTAAATTCCGAACAGCCCGAGCACCAGCCGCACTGGTGATTAGTCCAATAGTGGACGGCTTTCGACTTACAAAGGTCCTCATGGATGGCGGCAGCGGACTAAACCTCATCTACGAGGAAACTCTTCAAAAAATGGAAATAGACTGGAGCCGCATTGAGCGAAGCAGCACAACCTTCAGAGGAATAATCCCTAGCCGGGAAGCGTGCTGCACCGGAAAAATCACACTCGATGTGGTGTTCGGCTCGCCGGACAATTACAGGTCCGAGGAAGTCATGTTCCAAGTGGCCCCGTTCAACAGCGGATATCACGCTATATTAGGACGAGAGGCATTCACAATTTTTCAAGCCGTACCCCATTACGGGTACATGAAGCTCAAAATGCCTGGGCCCGGCGGAATAATCACTCTCGTTAGTGATCCGGACATAGCACTCCGCGCCGAAAACAAGACAGCCGCATTAGCCCTGGAGGCACTATCCGAAGCCCTAGCGGCAGAAGAACTCACCGTGCTGCGCTCTATGGTGAATAGGGACGATGTGATACTTGATAAGAGATCCAAGTCCACCTCCTTTAAACCAGCAGATGAAATAATAAAATTCCAGGTCCATCCAATGGACCCAACAAAGACGGCCTCCATCGGGGCACAGTTTAACCCTGATGTAGACGCCGCACTGCGAGAATTCCTTCGGGAAAATTGGGACATTTTTGCCTGGCACCCCTCAGATATGCCCGGAATCCCACGCAGATTGGCAGAACACAGCCTAAACATCCTAAAAGGATTCAAGCCAGTCAAATAGTCTCTTCGATGATTTTCTGAACCTAAAAGACAGGCAATGGGAGAAGAGATAGCCAAACTATTGGAAGCCGGATTCATCAGAGATATCAAACATCCGGATTGGCTAGCAAACCTGGTAATGGTACCAAAGAAGGACAAATCCTGGCGCCTATGTGTCGATTTTAAAGACCTCAACAAGGCCTGCCCAAAGGATCCCTTCCCCCTCCCCCGCATCGACCAGATAATCGATGCTACCGCAGGACACGATTCATTGTGCTTCCTCGACGCATACTCCGGCTGCCATCAAATCAAGATGGCGGAAGCAGACCAAGCCGCGACGGCATTCATCACTCCATATGGACCATTCTGCTTCAACACGATGCCCTTCGGACTTAAAAACGCCGGCGCAACATATCAGCGCATGATTCAAACATGTCTGGCAACCCAGATCGGCAAAACAGTAGAGGCATACGTAGACGACATAGTCATCAAAACCAAACACGTCGACACTCTAGTAGACGATTTGAGGCTCACATTCGACAACCTCAGAGCATATGACATCAAGCTGAATCCGGAAAAATGCATTTTCGGCATACCAGCCGGAAAGCTGCTGGGCTTCATTGTATCCGGTAGAGGAATCGAAGCAAACCCGGCCAAGATCCGAGCTCTGTCACAGCTGGATATTCCAAAAGACCTCAAACAGATACAAAAATTGACTGGATGCGTGGCGGCTTTAAGCCGCTTTATCTCCCGCTTGGGAGAAAAGGCACCGCCCCTCTATCGCCTCCTTAGGCGCACCGAACACTTCGAGTGGACAGATGCTGCCACTGCCGGACTCGAAGAAATAAAGGCCATATTGGCAACAAATCCGGTCCTGGCTGCGCCCAACCTGGGCGAACCAATGCTGTTATACATCGCGGCAACACATCAAGTTGTAAGCGCGGTACTCGTCGTCGAACGAGAGACAGAAGGGCATAAATTCCCTCTTCAAAAACTAGTGTACTACGTCTCCACTGTGTTAACCCCCTGCAAGTCCCGTTACCCGCACTATCAAAAGATAGCGTATGCGGTGTTCATGGCATCCCGAAAGCTCCGACACTACTTTCAAGAGTGCTCGATAACGGTGGCCTCCGAAGTACCACTCAACGACATTATAAACAACCGCGACGCGACGGGCAGGATTGCAAAATGGGCCATTGAGCTCTTACCATTTGATATAACTTACAAACCTCGGCGAGCCATAAAGTCACAAGTTTTGGCCGACTTTGTCGCTGAATAGACCGAAGCCGAACTCCCTAAAGAGTACGGCGCATACTCCAATTGGATTATGCACTTCGACGGCTCTAAAATGTTGGCCGGATTGGGGGCTGGCGTCGTATTGACGTCCCCAACTGGGGACACAGTCCAATACGTACTTCAGATAATGTACACGGACTCCAACAACGCAGCCGAATACTAGGCCCTTTTACATGGCCTCCGGATGGCAATCTCAATGGGCATTCAACGCCTAAAGGTGCGCAGGGATTCAAACCTTGCAATATCCCAGATAAATGGAGACTTTGACGCCAAGGATCCGAAAATGGCAGCATACCGCAACGCTGTCCTAAAAATGTCAGCTCGGTTTGAAGGACTTGAATTCCATCACGTAGCCCGCGATAATAACCAAGCAGCCGACGTACTGGCACGCATCGGTGCAAAACGTGACGCTGTCCCTCCAAACATCTTCCTGGAATGGCTCTTCAAGCCATCCGTACTATGGGAAGAGGAGTCCGGAAATGACAAAGCGGAAACAACCGCGCCAACCGGCGATTCAGCCGATGACATAACACCTTCAGCCCACGACATAATGGCAGTAATCGCCCCGTGGACAGAACCATTCCTAGCCTACTCGCTTAGGCAAGAACTTCCCGAAGACCAAAATGAGGCCCGCTGCATAGTCCGGCGATCTAAAGCCTACAAGGTCCACGAGGGAGAACTTTATAAGAAAAGCACAACCGGAGTCCTTCAAAGGTGTATCTCCGAAGAGGAAGGGCGAAACCTCCTGGCTGAAATTCATGCCGGACTAGGCGGACACCACGCAGCAGCTCGGGCCCTTGTAGGAAAGGCATTCTGTACAGGATTTTATTGGCCGACGGCCCGCGCAGATGCTCAGCAATTAGTCCAAAGATGCGGCGGTTGTCAGCTCTTTGCTAATCAGAGCCATATGCCACCCACCGCCCTCAAAACTATACCCATTACCTGGCCGTTCGCGGTCTGGGGGCTTGACATGGTTGGACCCCTTAAAGGGGGAACCCACAAGCAAAGGTACCTATTGGTCATGGTGGATAAATTCACCAAATGGATAGAGGCCAAACCAGTCAAAACGGCAGAGTCCGGACCAGTGATAGACTTTATCTCCGGGGTAGTACACCGTTATGGTTTCCCCCACAGCATCATCACCGATAACAGCACAAACTTCACGGCCAACGAGGTTAAATCATGGTGCAAAAACATGGGCATTAAGCTCGATTACGCCTCAGTCTATCATCCTCAAACCAGCGGTCAAGTGGAACGAGCGAACGATCTAGTAATGAGCGGCATTAAACCCAGACTAGTGCGGTCACTCACGAAATCTGACACGCACTGGGTAGAGGATCTCGACTCCGTACTCTGGGGGCTGCGGACAACGCCCAACCGTACTACCGGATTCACACCATTTTTTATGGTATACGGCGCAGAGGCAGTTCTGCCCTGCTACATCATTCATGACTCACCTCGAGTGCGCATGTACGAAGAAAGAGAAGCCGAGTTGGATCGGCAGGACAGCTTGGACGCATTGGAGGAAGAACACGACGTCGCCAAGGCTCGTTCCGCATTCTATCAGCAGCAGGCTCGAAGATATCAAAGCAGAGAAGTACGGGCCAAGACTTGCAACGTTGGCGAACTAGTTCTACGCCTGCCGGACAAGAAAAAGGACAAGCTCAAGCCCAAATGGGAGGGCCCCTTCATCATCGATCAAGTCCTGACCGGCGGAGCGTACCGTCTACGAAATGCGTCGGACAACCGACTCGAGCCGAACCCATGGAACGCAGCCCGCCTCCGAAGATTCTATGCCTAGCGCTGGACTCAGAGTTCATCCCCTTCCCCCGTCCAAATTTTTACACTTCAGCTGTCTTTTGTTTCTCTTTCTTCTCTTAACCATTTTCCTAACAAGCCCTTAAGGGCCTACTTGCGCATTGTTCGCACAAACTTGATGTGCCACCCGCACTCATTATACCTGGGGGCTTCTTTACCAGAAGCTATATTATAAGGGCTTCATGCCCAGCACATGTGTCAAGCTTCCACATGTACCTTTTACTCACCATTATATGCATCGATATGACTTAAGTTTTGGCCAAGCTGGGTTGCTTGGCTCCTGTGCTTACCCCTACGTTCCCGATTGTTCGGCTAGGAGGTAAAGGGAGCACCTCTGCGATTGTTACTGCCGGGTCAGCCGGATGTGTACCTCAGACTGGGTGAAGCCGAAAGCTAGCGTTCTTAAGGGAATATTCGGTCGGTGACTTGAAATATGATTTTTACCTACTTATTAATCTGCCCCCAGATGTTTTTCTGCTTTTTTCACAGTCTGGACATGCACTTTAGGGCATGCCTCCCAGGGAAAGGAACCCTTAACGGAACTATTCTCCCTGGAAGATGTTTCTTACTAACCATGTAATATAACATAACTAGTTGGGCACTTGTCTGATAAAGCACTAATGACCCCTACGCCTGGTCTCCATGCATACCCCGGTTGTTTCTTAACCGAGAAGGTATTTGGACACACTCCGGACACTAGGGTCCCGAGGTTGAAGCGAAAAGGTCGGCAAAGACAAACGATCTACAATCTGGCTAGAAGGCATTTCACATGTCATTTTAAAATACATTGTCACATCTACTGACTGTATTCCTCCTCAATCCCGTCTAACAGGCTGTCCAATTTACAGTCCCGTTGGGAAAATTTAGCGGCCAACTCTACCTGGCCGTATACTAAACTCACAGGGATCTCCTTCCCGTCGGGCCCCATAGGTCCGACCTCGGCCATATGGTTGGGATCCGCCTTCTTGTACCGCGTCTTCACCATGGCCCAGACCTCCCTGGCACCTTGGCGGCAGGCCGAAATCTTCCATAAACGGAAGCGCTGCCGCATTCCCTGAAGCTTCTCCGCAAGCTCCCCAAGGCCTTCGGGCAGGGAAAGGGCCGGCCATAAAGCCTGAACGGCACCGCCCATCGCCTGCCGAACTCGTTCGAGCAACTGAAACAGTTCGGGAAGTTGATCACCCGTCGATACGGGCATCTCCTCTGCAGGGCGACCTCTGAGTATACCTACAGACATATTTTGTCAATTGACTTCCTCGCCGAACTCTTCTTTTCAAAGGAGTTCGCTTAAGCACTTACTATAGATGCCGCGACGAAGCCGCTGATTCTCCTTAATGGAGCCGGACAGCTCGACCCGAACGCCTTTCAGCTCTTCTCCAAGTTGGGCGTGGGCATCTTGGAGCTTGTTCCTTTCTTGCTGCACTCTATTCAGCACCCTCTCGCCGGCCTTCAGCTGGCGCAGTAGTTCTTGCCTATCCGGATCCTGTCCGGCAGCACCTGCAACGTCATTATTAGACTTGCGCGCACGCCGCATACCACTTATCTTTTTAAAATAATGTGTTACCAGGAGGGGTCTCTGTGTTTCCTCCTGCGGCAGCAAGTGCGGCCTCGAGTTGGGCCTTGCACTCTTGCAGCTCCTGAGACAGTTGGGTATTCTTCTCCGTAAGACCCTGCGTTTCAAATGATCCTTAAATCAGTTAATATAACTACTTTAAGTCTCGGGGGCTACTGGCATATATAAACTATTAAATTCTCTTACCCGTATGTCCTTTACATACTGCTCCGTGGCTCTGGTAAAACCATCTTGAGCAGCACGGAGGTGCGCATCCCCCGCGTTAAAGGCATTCAACACCTCAGGGGAGAAGCACGCGTCACGAAATACTGTCCGGCGGCGCCTGTGGTTCATGGCGCTCTCCACCTCAGACTTGGTGGCGGACAGTCTTTTGGCATCCTCCGTTGGAGGACTATCCGGCTCGCGCCTTGCGCTTGCCTCCCCCTCCAGACCAGGTGCTGGAGCCTGGCCGGTAGAGGTTGGATTGGCAACTTCTACGCCCGCAGTCTGGCGGGCGCTTTTTCTCCTATAGAAGTCATGAGCACTCAAACGTTTCCTAGGAACGTTGCTCCGAATAATTAACTATGAGTTATACCTTTGCGGCGACGTTTCAGTCCGCGCCGCGCTCCTCTTCCGCCTACTGGTTCGGACTGGCCTTTGTTGGTCAGCCGCCGCGGGCTCGGCTTCCCGCCTTGAAGGCGCTTCCTGCAAACCACCATCGTATGCGAAGGTCAGAAATGAGCAAGGAAGAGATAATGGTGTCGAGACTTCGGTCACAATCACCTGGGAAGCCGAATATAGTCCGGGGTAGTCAGCCGTAATGGCGACTAGAGCATTATCCATGCTGAGCTGGTGGAACACCCCGTCGATTAGCTCCACCTTGATGTCCGGATCCTCTTCGGAGGCCGGATCCTGGGATCTCTCTGGATCCTCGGGTTGCGGAGTTGGACTTATCATGTCCTCCACAATCCGGCGCAGTTCCTGCGTCGAAGACATAATATAAGAAGCTTAAACTTCGAAAGCATGGGTCGGGCCCTTAAAGTGTTCGCTTACCCAACGCCGAGGGTTATTCATGGAGAACCCATTCAACGGGTTCGTCTGAAGGAAGTCCTCCTTCTCCCCCTTGTACAAGCCGGACAGGATCTTCACTAGATCCTCGGCCGAATCCGGCCCTTTTCGGCCGTGACGGATGGCATCGTCCTCCCCGTTGAAATCCCACATGGGGTGGCCCCTGTATTGCAGCGGCTGCACCCCCCGCGTAATGCATGTTTCCATGACTCCGATCATGGTCAACCCGGAATGGGCCAGTAATCTTATCCGGCCCATCAAATAATGGACGCTCTTGTCTTCCTCCAGTTGGGGGCTCCGCGGACGCCAACTGAGGCATTTCTTCAGAGGAGCAGTACTGAACTTCGGGAGGACGATCCGAACAGGGTCCGGCAGCAGAGCGTCTTCTATATAAAACCATTCCGAAGGCCAGTCTTCGGACGCCTTCTTAGGGGTTCCGGATGGATATCCGGTCCCGGCGATGCGCCAAATTTTGGCGCCGCCCACTTGATATATAGACCCCTCGTGAGAGCGGGGCACAAGGCAGAACAACCTCTTCCACAGCGCGAAATGGGCCTCCACGCCCAGGAATAGCTCGCAAAGAGCTACGTAACCCGCAATATGCAGGATAGAGGCGGGCGTGAGATGATGAAGTTGGAGTCCATAGAACTCCAGGAGCCCGCGGAGGAACGGATGTACAGGAAATCCGAGCCCCCTTATCAGATAGGGGACGAAGCATACCCGCTCCCCTTTGTTGGGACTTGGGGTAGCCTCCGCTTGCTTCCCACCTTGGTAGGTGGCCAACCCGGCTAGAACCGGGACCATGAAGGCCGGAGGGAGATATCCCTCCGCTTGGAGCTTCACCAGCTCGTTGTGCAGAATAGAGCATCTCCTCCAATCTCCTGGCAGAGGGCTGGGAGCGCGAGAAGAGGAGCCGCATCGATGGTCCATGGTGGAATGGATTCTGGGTCAAAGGCGATCCGATGAGTATTCGTGGAAGGAAGATGGTGTGATTTGGATCTGGATTCTTGCCTCTCTTATAGGCAGATTATTTGCACAGCTAGGGGGTAAAACATAAAAGATACCCTGGCTTTTCGCATTCGAGTGACGCGTGGAAGAAGGTCATTATTGGGCGTGGAAGCCAAGAAGCGCAACATTGATAAGGAAGCCGGACACTATTCGGCAGGTACATGGAACTTAAAAGGAGAACCCGCCTTGTAACGCCGAAGACTATATACGCGTTGGACTTATCGTCATTGAAGCCTGGTTCAGGGGCTACTGAGGGAGTCCTAGACTAGGGGGTGTCCAGACAGCCGGACTATCATCGTCCGTCGGACTCCAAGACTACGAAGATACAACATTGAAGACTCCGTCCCGTGTCCGGATGGGACTTTCCTTGGCGTGGAAGGCAGGCTTGGCGATACGGATATGTAGATCTCCTACCATTGTAACCGACTCTGTGTAACCCTAGCCCTCTCCGGTGTCTATATAAACCGGAGGGTTTTAGTCCGTAGGACACAACATCCATTACAACAATCATACCATAGGCTAGCTTCTAGGGTTTAGCCTCCTTGATCTCGTGGTAGATCCACTCTTGTAATACACATCATCAATATTAATCAAGCAGGACGTAGGGTTTTACCTCCATCAAGAGGGCCCAAACCTGGGTAAAACATCGTGTCCCTTGTCTCCTATTACCATCCGCCTGAAGGAAATATGCCCTAGAGGCAATAATAAAGTTATTATTTATTTCCTCGTATCATGATAAATGTTTATTATTCATGCTAGAATTGTATTAACCGGAAACATAATACATGTGTGAATACATAGACAAACATATAGTCACTAGTATGCCTCTACTTGACTAGCTCATTAATCAAAGATGGTTATGTTTCCTAACCATAGACATGTGTTGTCATCTGATTAAATGGGATCACATCATTAGGAGAATGATGTGATTGACATGACCCATCCCGTTAGCTTAGCACTTGATCGTTTAGTATTCTGCTATTGCTTTCTTCATGACTTATACATGTTCCTGTAACTATGAGAATTATGCAACTCCCGTTTACCAGAGGAACACTTTGGGTACTACCAAACATCACAACGTAATTGGGTGATTATAAAGGAGTACTACAGGTGTCTCCGAAGGTACATGTTGAGTTGGCATATTTCAAGATTAGGATTTGTCACTCTGATTGTCGGAGAGGTATCTCTGGGCTCTCTCGGTAATACTCATCACCTAAGCCTTGCAAGCATGTAACTAATGAGTTAGTTATGAGATGATGTATTACGGAACGAGTAAGGAGACTTGTCGGTAACGAGATTGAACTAGGTATTGGATACCGACGATCAAATCTCGGGCAAGTAACATACCGATGACAAAGGGAACAACGTATGTTGTTGTGCGGTTTGACCGATAAAGATCTTCGTAGAATATGTAGGAACCAATATGGGCATCCAGGTCCCGCTATTGGTTATTGACCAGAGACGTGTCTCGGTCATGTCTACATTGTTCTCGAACCGTAGGGTCCGCACGCTTAAGGTTTCGATGACAGTTATATTATGAGTTTATGTATTTTGATGTACCGAAGTTTATTCAGAGTCCCGGATGTGATCACGGACATGACGAGGAGTCTCGAAATGGTCGAGACATAAAGATTGATATATTGGACGGATATATTTGGACACCGGAAAGGTTCCGGAAGAGTTTGGGAATATACCGGAGCTCCGGGAGGTTACCGGAACCCCCCGGTAAGTATATGGGCCTTATTGGGCCCTATTGGAAGGGAGGGAGAAGGAGCAAGGGAGGGGGCGCCCCCCCCCCCAAGCCCAATCCGAGTTGGGAGGGGGGCCGGCCCCCCCCTTTACTTCTCTCCTTCCCCCTCTTCCTTCCTACTACTACTACTCCTTCCTTCCCCCTCCACCTTGGATTAGGAAAAGGAGGGGAAACCTACTTGGAGTAGGTTTCTCCCCCCTATGGCGCGCCTCCCCCTTGGGCCGGCCACCTCCTCCCTCCCTCCTTTATATACGGGGGTAGGGGGGCACCCTAGACACACAAGTTGATCATTGAGATCGTTCCTTAGCCATGTGCGGTGCCCCCCTCCACGATATTACACCTCGGTCATATTGTAGCGGTGCTTAGGAGAAGCCCTGCGACAGGAGAACATCAAGATCGTCACCACGCCGTCGTGCTGACGGAACTCCCCCCGCGCCTCTGCTGGATCGGAGATCGGGGTGCGTCATCGAGCTGTACGTGTGTCAAGAACTCGGAGGTGCCGGAGTAACGGTGCTTGGATCGGTTGGACCGGGAGGACGTACGACTACTTCCTCTACGTTGCGTCAACGCTTCCGCTTCGGTCTACGAGGGTACGTAGACAACACTCTCCCCTCTCGTTGCTATGCATCACCATGATCTTGCGTGTGCGTAGGAATTTTTTTGAAATTACTACGTTCCCCAACAGTGGCATCCGAGCTTAGGTTTTATGCGTTGATGCTATATGCACGAGTAGAACACAAGTGAGTTGTGGACGATATAAGTCATACTGCCTACCAGCATGTCATACTTTGGTTCAGCGGTATTGTTGGATGAAGCGGCCCGGACCGACATTACGCGTACGCTTACGCGAGACTGGTTCTACCGACGTGCTTTGCACACAGGTGGCTGGCGGGTGTCAGTTTCTCCAACTTTAGTTGAACCGAGTGTGGCTACGCCCGGTCCTTGTGAAGGTTAAAACGGAGTCTATTTGACAAACTATCGTTGTGGTTTTGATGCGTAGGTAAGAACGGTTCTTGCTAAGCCCGTAGCAGCCACGTAAAATTTGCAACAACAAAGTAGAGGACGTCTAACTTGTTTTTGCAGGGCATGTTGTGATGTGATATGGTCAAGACGTGATGCTATATTTTATTGTATGAGATGATCATGTTTTGTAACCGAAGTTATCGGCAACTGGCAGGAGCCATATGGTTGTCGCTTTATTGTATGAAATGCAAACGCCCTGTAATTGCTTTACTTTATCACTAAGCGGTAGCGATAGTCGTAGAAGCAATAGATGGCGTAACGACAACGATGCTACGATGGAGATCAAGGTGTCGCGCCGGTGACGATGGTGATCACGATGGTGCTTCGGAGATGGAGATCACAAGCACAAGATGATGATGGCCATATCATATCACTTATATTGATTGCATGTGATGTTTATCCTTTATGCATCTTATCTTGCTTTGATTGATGGTAGCATTTTAAGATGATCTCTCACTAATTATCAAGAAGTGTTCTCCCTGAGTATGCACCGTTGCGAAAGTTCTTCGTGCTGAGACACCACGTGATGATCAGGTGTGATAGGCTCTACGTTCAAATACAACGGGTGCAAAACAGTTGCACACGCGGAATACTCAGGTTATACTTGACGAGCCTAGCATATACAGATATGGCCTCGGAACACGGAGATCGAAAGGTCGAGCGTGAATCATATAGTAGATATGATCAACATAGAGATGTTCACCATTGAAACTACTCCATCTCACGTGATGATCGGACATGGTTTAGTTGATTTGGATCACGTGATCACTTAGATGACTAGAGAGATGTCTGTCTAAGTGGGAGTTCTTTAGTAATATGATTAATTGAACTTAAATTTATCATGAACTTAGTACCTGATAGTATTTTGCTTGTCTATGTTTGTTTGTAGATAGATGGCTCGTGCTGTTGTTCCGTTGAATTTTAATGCGTTCCTTGAGAAAGCAAAGTTGAAAGATGATGGTAGCAATTACACGGACTAGGTCCGTAACCTGAGGATTATCCTCATTACTGCACAGAAGAGTTACGTCCTGGAAGCACCGCTGGGTGCCAGGCCTGCTGCTGATGCAACTTACGACGTTAAGAACGTCTGGCAGAGCAAAGCTGATGACTACTCTATAGTTCAGTGTGCCATGCTTTACGGCTTAGAACCGGGTCTTCAACGACGTTTTGAACGTCATGGAGCATATGAGATGTTCCAGGAGTTGAAGTTAATATTTCAAGCAAATGCCCGGATTGAGAGATATGAAGTCTCCAATAAGTTCTACAGCTGCAAGATGGAGGAGAACAGTTCTGTCAGTGAGCATATACTCAAAATGTCTGGGTATAATAATCACTTGATTCAACTGGGAGTTAATCTTCCGGATGATAGCGTCATTGACAGAATTCTCCAATCACTGCCACCAAGCTACAAGAGCTTTGTGATGAACTATAATATGCAAGGGATGAACAAGACTATTCCCGAGCTCTTCGCGATGCTGAAAGCCGCGGAGGTAGAAATCAAGAAGGAGCATCAAGTGTTGATGGTCAACAAGACCACTAGTTTCAAGAAGAAGGGCAATGGGAAGAAGAAGGGGAACTTCAAAAAGAACAGCAAGCAAGTTGCTGCTCAAGAGAAGAAACCCAAGTCTGGACCTAAGCCTGAAACTGAGTGCTTCTACTGCAAGCAGACTGGACACTGGAAGCGGAACTGCCCCAAATATTTGGCGGATAAGAAGGATGGCAAAGTGAACAAAGGTATATGTGATATACATGTTATTGATGTGTACCTTACTAATGCTCGCAGTAGCACCTGGGTATTTGATACTGGTTCTGTTGCTAATATTTGCAACTCGAAACAGGGACTACGGATTAAGCGAAGATTAGCTAAGGACGAGGTGACGATGCGCGTGGGAAATGGTTCCAAAGTCGATGTGATCGCGGTCGGCACTCTACCTCTACATCTACCATCGGGATTAGTTTTAGACCTGAATAATTGTTATTTGGTGCCTGCGTTGAGCATGAACATTATATCTGGATCTTGTTTGATGCGAGACGGTTATTCATTTAAATCAGAGAATAATGGTTGTTCTATTTATATGAGTAATATCTTTTATGGTCATGCACCCTTGAAGAGTGGTCTATTTTTATTGAATCTCGATAGTAGTGATACACATATTCATAATGTTGAAGCCAAAAGATGCAGAGTTGATAATGATAGTGCAACATATTTGTGGCACTGCCGTTTAGGTCATATCGGTGTAAAACGCATGAAGAAACTCCATACTGATGGACTTCTGGAATCACTTGATTATGAATCACTTGGTACTTGCGAACCGTGCCTCATGGGCAAGATGACTAAAACACCGTTCTCCGGATCTATGGAGAGAGCAACAGATTTGTTGGAAATCATACATACAGATGTATGTGGCCCGATGAATGTTGAGGCTCGTGGCGGATATCGTTATTTTCTCACCTTCACAGATGATTTGAGCAGATATGGGTATATCTACTTAATGAAGCACAAGTCTGAAACATTTGAAAAGTTCAAAGAATTTCAGAGTGAAGTAGAAAATCATCGTAACAAGAAAATAAAGTTTCTACGATTTGATCGTGGAGGAGAATATTTGAGTTACGAGTTTGGTTTACATTTGAAACAATGCGCAATAGTTTCGCAACTCACGCCACCTGGAACACCTCAACAAAATGGTGTGTCCGAACGTCATAATCGTACTTTACTTGATATGGTACGATCTATGATGTCTCTTACCGATTTACCGCTATCGTTTTGGGGTTATGCTTTAGAGACGGCCGCATTCACGTTAAATAGGGCACCATCAAAATCCATTGAGACGACGCCTTATGAACTGTGGTTTGGCAAGAAACCAAAGTTGTCGTTTCTTAAAGTTTGGGGCTGCGATGCTTATGTGAAGAAACTTCAACCAGATAAGCTCGAACCCAAATCGGAGAAATGTGTCTTCATAGGATACCCAAAGGAGACTATTGGGTACACCTTCTATCACAGATCTGAGGGCAAGATTTTTGTTGCTTAATTCGGATCCTTTCTAGAGAAGGAGTTTCTCTCGAAAGAAGTGAGTGGGAGGAAAGTAGAACTTGATGAGATAACTGTATCTACTCCCTTATTGGAAGGTAGTTCATCACAAGAACCGGTTCCTGTGACAACTACACCAATTAGTGAGGAAGCTAATGATATTGATCATGAAACTTCAGATCAAGTTTCTACTGAACCTCATAGGTCTACCAGAGTAAGATCCGCACCATAGTTGTACGGTAATCCTATTCTGGAAGTCATGTTACTTGACCATGATGAACCTACGAACTATGAGGAAGTGATGATGAGCCCAGATTCCGCAAAATGGCTAGAGGCCATGAAATCTGAGATGGGATCCATGTATGAAAACAAAGTATGGACTTTGGTTGACTTGCCCGATGATCGGCAAACCATTGAGAATAAATGGATCTTTAAGAAGAAGACTGACGCTGATGGTAATGTTACTGTCTACAAAGCTCGACTTGTTGCGAAAGGTTTTCGACAAGTTCAAGGGGTTGACTACGATGAGACTTTATCACCCGTAGCGATGCTTAAGTCTGTCCGAATCATGTTGGCTATTGCTGCATTTCATGATTATGAAATTTGGCAGATGGATGTCAAGACTGCATTCTTGAATGTATTTCTAGAAGAAGAGTTGTATATGATGCAACCGGAAGGTTATGTTGATCCAAAAGGTGCTGACAAAGTTTGCAAGCTCCAGCGTTCCATTTATGGACTGGTGCAAGCATCTCGGAGTTGGAATAAATGCTTTGACAGTGTGATCAAAGCATATGGTTTTATACAGACTTTTGGAGAAGCCTGTATTTACAAGAAAGTGAGTGGGAGCTCTGTAGCATTTCTAGTTTTATATGTTGATGACATATTATTAATTGGAAATGATATAGAATTTCTGGATAGCATAAAGGGATACTTGAATAAAAGTTTTTCAATGAAAGACCTCGGTGAAGCTGCTTATATATTGGGCATCAAGATCTATAGAGATAGATCAAGACGCTTAATAGGACTTTCACAAAGCACATACCTTGACAAAATTTTGAAAAAGTTCAAAATGGATCAGGCAAAGAAAGGGTTCTTGCCTGTGCTACAAGGTGTGAAGTTGAGTCAAACTCAATGCCCGACCACAGCAGAAGATAGAGAGAAAATGAAAGGTGTTCCCTATGCTTCAGCCATAGGCTCTATCATGTATGCAATGCTGTGTACCAGACCTGACGTATGCTTAGCAATAAGCTTGGCAGGAAGGCACCAAAGTAATCCAGGAGTAGATCACTGGACAGCGGTCAAGAACATCCTGAAATACCTGAAAAGGACTAACGATATGTTTCTCGTATATGGAGGTGACAAAGAGCTAGTCGTAAATGGTTACGTCGATGCAAGCTTTGACACTGATCCGGACGATTCTAAATCGCAAACCAGATACATGTTTATATTAAACGGTGGAGCTGTGAGTTGGTGCAGTTCTAAACAAAGCGTCGTAGCGGGATCTACATGTGAAGCGGAGTATATAGTTGCTTCTGAAGCAGCAAATGAAGGAGTCTGGATGAAGGAGTTCATTTCCGATCTAGGTGTCATACCTAGTGCATCGGGACCAATGAAGATCTTCTGTGACAATACTGGTGCAATTGCCTTGGCAAAGGAATCCAGATTTCACAAGAGGACCAAGCACATCAAGAGACGCTTCAATTCCATTCGGGACCAAGTCCAAGTGGGAGACATAGAAATTTGCAAGATACATACGGATCTGAATGTTGCAGACCCGTTGACTAAGCCTCTCTCACGAGCAAAACAAGATCAGCACCAAGACTCCATGGGTGTTAGAAACATTACTATGTAATCTAGATTATTGACTCTAGTGCAAGTGGGAGACTGAAGGAAATATGCCCTAGAGGCAATAATAAAGTTATTATTTATTTCCTCATATCATGATAAATGTTTATTATTCATGCTAGAATTGTATTAACCGGAAACATAATACATGTGTGAATACATAGACAAACATATAGTCACTAGTATGCCTCTACTTGACTAGCTCATTAATCAAAGATGGTTATGTTTCCTAACCATAGACATGTGTTGTCATTTGATTAAATGGGATCACATCATTAGGAGAATGATGTGATTGACATGACCCATCCCGTTAGCTTAGCACTTGATCGTTTAGTATTCTGCTATTGCTTTCTTCATGACTTATACATGTTCCTGTAACTATGAGAATTATGCAACTCCCGTTTACCGGAGGAACACTTTGGGTACTACCAAACGTCACAACGTAACTGGGTGATTATAAAGGAGTACTACAGGTGTCTCCGAAGGTACATGTTGAGTTGGCATATTTCAAGATTAGGATTTGTCACTCCGATTGTCGGAGAGGTATCTCTGGGCCCTCTCGGTAATACTCATCACCTAAGCCTTGCAAGCATGTAACTAATGAGTTAGTTATGAGATGACGTATTACGGAACGAGTAAAGAGACTTGGCGGTAACGAGATTGAACTAGGTATTGGATACCGACGATCAAATCTCGGGCAAGTAACATACCGATGACAAAGGGAACAACGTATGTTGTTGTGCGGTTTGACCGATAAAGATCTTCGTAGAATATGTAGGAACCAATATGGGCATCCAGGTCCCGCTATTGGTTATTGACCAGAGACGTGTCTCGGTCATGTCTACATTGTTCTCGAACCGTAGGGTCCGCACGCTTAAGGTTTCGATGACAGTTATATTATGAGTTTATGTATTTTGATGTACCGAAGTTTATTCGGAGTCCCGGATGTGATCACGGACATGACGAGGAGTCTCAAAATGGTCGAGACATAAAGATTGATATATTGGACGGATATATTTGGACACCAGAAAGGTTCCGGAAGAGTTTGGGAATATACCGGAGCTCCGGGAGGTTACCGGAACCCCCCGGTAAGTATATGGGCCTTATTGGGCCCTATTGGAAGGGAGGGGGAAGGAGAAAGGGAGGGGGAACCCCCCCAAGCCCAATCCGAATTGGGAGGGGGGCCGGCCCCCCCTTTCCTTCTCTCCTTCCCCCTTTTCCTTCCTACTACTACTACTCCTTCCTTCCCCCTCCATCTTGGATTAGGAAAAGGAGGGGAAACCTACTTGGAGTAGGTTTCTCCCCCCTATGGCGCGCCTCCCCCTTGGGCCGGCCACCTCCTCCCTCCCTCCTTTATATACGGGGGTAGGGGGGCACCCTAGACACACAAGTTGATCATTGAGATCGTTCCTTAGCCGTGTGCGGTGCCCCCCTCCACGATATTACACCTCGGTCATATTGTAGCGGTGCTTAGGAGAAGCCCTACGACAGGAGAACATCAAGATCGTCACCACGCCGTCGTGCTGATGGAACTCCCCCCGCGCCTCTGCTGGATCGGATATCGGGGTGCGTCATCGAGCTGTACGTGTGTCAAGAACTCGGAGGTGCCAGAGTAACGGTGCTTGGATCGGTTGGACCGGGAGGACGTACGACTACTTCCTCTATGTTGCGTCAACACTTCCGCTTCGGTCTACGAGGGTACGTAGACAACACTCTCCCCTCTTGTTGCTATGCATCACCATGATCTTGCGTGTGCGTAGGAATTTTTTTGAAATTACTACGTTCCCCAACACTGCCTAGACGCACAGTTCGGGACCCCCTACCCGAGATCCGCCGGTTTTGACACCGACACCAAGCTTGCCTTCCACGCCAAGGAAAGTCCCATCCAGACACGGGACGAAGTCTTCAATCTAGTATCTTCATAGTCTTGGAGTCCGGCCAATGATGATAGTTCGGCTATCCGGACACCCCCTAGTCCAGGACTCCCTCAACGCCCATGGCCATCAGGTCAGATTTGGAAGTTGAACTATACGGCTGACATCCGCGGAGACTTGATCTTTGACGGATTCGAGCCACAGCCGAGCACGCCGCACTGTCACGATGGGCATGATTTAGCTCTGCTGCCGGACAGTGCCCTGGAGGCCGCACAAGAGTCCGCTCCGACCCTCAGCTCGGAGTTGACTGCGCCGATCGAGGATGGGTGGCTGGACACCGCCTCGGGGGCTGCTACCTCTACGACGATAGAGCCGAATACCGACCCTGCCTTTCACAAAGCCCATGACTCCGAGGTGCCGGACTCCTCGCCGGACTCCAAACCTCCCGAGCCCTTGCCAATCGAGTCCAATTGGGCGCCGATCTTGGAGTTCACTGCTGCAGGCATCTTTCAGCACTCGCCTTTTGGCGACATCCTGAATTCGCTAAAGTGTCTCTCTTTATCAAGAGAGCCCTGGCCGAATTACGGCCAGGACGGTTGGGATGCGGACGACAAAGAAATTCAAAGCCCACCCACCACCCACTTCGTAGCCACTGTCGATGACTTAACCGACATGCTAGACTTGGACTCCGAAGACATCAACAACATGGACGACGATGTAGGAGACGACCAAGACCCAACGCCTACAGGGCATTGGAAGGCCACCTCGTCATACGACATATATATGGTGGACATCCCAAAGGATGGGAATGGCGATGGAACAACGGAGGATGACCCCTCCAAGAAACAGCCTAAGCGCCGGCGTCAGCGGCGCCGCTCTAAATCCCGCCACAGCAAGAATGGAGATTCCGGCACCGGAGACAATAACACCCCGGACAGTGCCGAAGACAACCACCTCCAGCAAGATTCAGCACAGGAGGATGGAGAAACCAGCCCTCATGAGAGAGGGGTAGACAAAGAGGTAGAGGACAATCATTATATGCCTCCCTCCGAAGATGAGGCAAGCCTCGAAGACGACGAATTCGTCGTGCCTGAGGATCCCGTCGAACAAGAGCATTTCAAACACAGTCTTATGGCCACAGCAAACAGCCTCAAGAAAAAGCAGCAATAGCTTAGAGCTGACCAAGACTTGCTAGCAGACAGATGGACTGAAGTCCTTGCGGCCGAAGAGTATGAACTCGAACGTCCCTCCAAAAGCTACCCAAAACGCAAGCTGCTACCCCGATTAGAGGAAGCACATAAACCCATGTCACCAGCGCACAATACGGCCGACCGGCCACCTCGTGGCCGTGAAAGAGAGGCCTCTAGGCCCTCCACTAAAGTCACACCCCGACGTTGCTCGAAAAGTACAAAGCCACGGGGGAATGCGCCGGACTTACGAGACATATTGGAGGATAAGGCAAGACAAACAAGATCGATCTTTGGATCACGTGGGTGCCCAACCATACGTGACGACAACCGTCACGCCGGATACAACAATGCCGGCCGGGCCGAACACAGTAGACAAAGCTCGTTTGAGCTGCGTCATGATATAGCCCAATACAGAGGCGCCGCACCCCCACTATGCTTCACAGATGAAGTAATGGATCATCAAATCCCCGAAGGTTTCAAACCCGTAAACATCGAATCCTACGACGGCACAACAGATCCTGTGGTTTGGATCGAAGACTATCTCCTTCATATCCACATGGCCCGCGGTGATGATCTTCATGCCATCAAATACCTCCCACTCCAGCTTAAAGGACCAGCTTGGCATTGGCTCAACAGCTTGCCAGCAGAATCAATTGGGTGTTGGGAGGACCTGGAAGCCGCATTCCTTGATAAGTTCCAGGGCACATATGTGCGACCACCAGACGCCGATGACCTAAGCCACATAATTTAGCAGCCAGACAAATTGGCCAGACAATTCTAGACACGGTTCTTAACCAAGAAAAATCAAATCGTCGACTGTCCGGATGCAGAGGCCCTTGCAGCCTTCAAACATAACATCCGCGACGAGTGGCTTGCCCGGCACCTAGGACAGGAAAAGCCGAAATCCATGGCAGCCCTCACATCACTCATGACCCGCTTCTGTGCGGGAGAGGACAGCTGGCTAGCCCGCAGTAACAACCTCACCAAAAATTCAAGTAGTTCGGATACCAAGGATAGCGATGGCAGGTCGCGTCGCAGTAAGCACAAGCGCCGCATTAACGGCGATAATGCTGAAGATACGACAGTCAACGCCGGATTCAGAGGCTCTAAACCCGGTCAGCGGAAAAAGCCATTCAAAAGAACTACTCCGGGCCCGTCCAATTTGGACCGGATACTCGATCGCTCGTGCCAGATACACGGCACCCCCGAAAAGCCAGCTAATCACACCAACAGGGATTGTTGGGTGTTCAAGCAGGCAGGCAAGTTAATTGCCGAAAACAATGACAAGGGGCTGCATAGAGATGACGAGGAAGAGACCCGGCCGCCGAACAATAGAGGACAGAAGGGTTTCCCCCCACAAGTACGGACGGTGAACATGATATACGCAACCCACATACCCAAAAGGGAGCGGAAGCGTGCGCTCAGGGACGTATACGCGATGGAGCCAGTCGCCCCAAAGTTCAATCCGTGGTCCTCCTGCCCAATCACTTTTGATCGAAGGGACCACCCCACTAGCATCCGCCATGGCGGATTTGCCGCATTGGTTTTAGACCCAATCGTCGACGGATTTCACCTCACTAGAGTCCTGATGGACGGCGGCAGCAGCCTGAACCTGCTTTATCAGGATACAGTGCGCAAGATGGGCATAGACCCCTCAAGGATTAAACCCACAAAGACGACCTTCAAAGGCGTCATACCAGGTGTAGAGGCTAATTGTACAGGCTCATTCACACTTGAAGTGGTCTTCGGATCCCCGGATAACTTCCGAAGCGAGGAGTTAATCTTCGATATAGCTCCGTTCCGCAGCGACTATCATGCACTGCTCGGACGAACCGCGTTTGCAAAGTTCAATGAAGTGCCGCACTACGCATACCTCAAGCTCAAGATGCCAGGCCCTCGAGGAGTCATCACGGTCAACGGAAACACCAAATGCTCTCTCCGAATGGAGGAGCATACAGCGGCTCTCGCGGCGGAAGTACAGAGTAGCCTCTTAAGGCAATTCTCGAGTCCGGCTGTTAAGCGACCGTACAACGTCAAGCGCGCCCGGAGTAACCTACAACGAGACCACCTGGCACGTTCCGAGCACGCGTAGCAATGCGGCCCCAACCCCAGCCCTCGCAAAATCGCGATACCAGTACCACGCGTACATCACTATGCTCTGGAGATACCATGGGCATATGGGGAGGGGCACGACCACGGCATGCCCAGAGTGCGGCTCAACCACACCAGGGGCTCCCAAATGTGTCATCTCTTTTTTTCCTCTTTTTTCTTCTTATCCTCAGGACTCCGTTTCCCAGAAGCCCTGTCTGGCAGTAGACCTGCTGAACTCACGATGCAACAGCCAGGGAAGCAGAAAAGCTACAACGAGTATCCAGGTGGTCTCCATTACGAGCATTATACCTGTTTTATACACCATTCCGCAGCCTACCCCTGGAGGGGGACATGTTAAATAGTCCCACCCCTTGCTTATCGCACTATTTGTATTGTTCTGCCTTCATTTCAGTATTTTTTGAATAAACAATGCATCGCTTTTTGCCTATCATTGCATTCCTTTTTATATATGTTCACTTATGACATGTTGCACCCGTACGCTCTGGTACGGCCAAATACACCAGGGGCTTAAGTTCCCCAAATTATGGTGTGATAAGTCCGAACACTTTCACAAGTGCGGCACCCCGAACTTATAGCATTATATGCATCGGCTTCGAATCATGTCTTGGGCCAATAGTTGGGTTTGCCCGGCTCCCATGTTTTGGTACCTTACGTTCCGTTATATCGGCTAAGGTAGCGCTGGGAGAACCACTGCGATTGTGCCCCAGTTGAGCTGGGTCGAGCACCTCAGTGGAGAAAGCTAAAACTGACCGTCATGATAAGGCGAGAGCTGGTCGCTGTTCGAGAGGTCTTTTCGAGTCCCTAAAGACTTATGCCGCTTAGAGCGAAGAGCCGGCTTTGTCCGGCCCCAGGCGTGGATAGCGCCCCAAATTCGGTCTTCCGAACACTAGGGCCTTCGCCAAAATTTAAAATTATAGAATTCTATGGCTAAGTGAGAGTGTTCAAGCATTATAAGTCCGGTTGCCTCGTTCGTCGTGTTGAGTGCCTCCCTAGAAGGACCCAAAAATGGGAACAAGAGTGCTGATGTTTATCCCGAACACCCCAACACTCGTGGCATGGGGGCAGAAGCCAACGACTTGCCATCTCTCAGATTTGATAAACGACTGCACAGAAGGTAATATTTTAAATTAACAAGCATTGCTTAGCGCATATGAACAAAGTTTTCAGCGCACAGGATAACAAAATGCGAGTCTACTCAAAAATTACATCTTTGGAGCATTCACCCGCAATAATGCGGGCACCCTTCAGGACACCCTTATAATACATCTCGGGCGTGCGATACTCCTTGCCAGGCGGTGGCGCATCTGTCACAAGCTTCTCGGCGTCCATCTTGCCCCAGTGCACCTTAGCGCGGGCAAGGGCCCGACCGGCACCTTCAATGCAGGCGGAGTGCTTGATGACGTCAACCCATGGACAGGCGTCCACCAGCCGCCGCACCAGACCGAAGTAGCTCCCAGGCATGGCTTCTTTGGGCCACAGCCGAACTATGAGGCCCTTCATGGCCTATTCGGCCACCTTGTGGAGCTCGACCAGCTGCTTCAGCTGGTCTCTCAGGGGCACCGGATGTCCGGCCTCAACATACTGAGACCAGAACACCTTTTCCGTCAAGCTCCCCTCCTCGGCTCTGTAGAACGCGGCAGCATCGGACACGCTACGGGGCAGATCTGCGAACGCTCCTGGAGAGCTCCGAATTCGGGTAAGTAACAAGTAATTCACTTTCACATGCTTGCTTTGCATGAAGAATGCCTTACCCGCCGCTATCTTCTTTACTACCTCGATTTCCTGGAGGGCCTTTTGGGCTTCGGCCTTAGCGGCTTTGGCACTCTCAAGAGCCGACGCGAGCTCGGACTCTCGAGTCTTCGAGTCACGCTCCAAACTCTCGTGTTTCTCCACGAGAGCCTGGAGCTCTTGTCGTACCTCCGCCACCCGCGCCTCCTGCTTCTCTCGCTCGGTGCGTTCCGCGGTCGCATTGCGTTCGGCCGCGGACACCGCCTCCTTCAGGGTTGCCACCTCGTTCGTAGCCCCTGGAGTACCCACGTTATTCCTGTCATTTTTTGCAACCAAAATCCTTTTCTATAAGGTACAACTTTAATAAGGTGTTACTTACCTTCCTTGTCCTCGAGCTGCTTCTTGGCATGGCCGAGGTTGATCTCTGACCGCTCGAGGCCCTGCTTCAAGGCATTAACCTCTGCAGTCAGTGCGGCAGTGGTCAGCAGCGCAGCCTGCATTCCCATATTGACATATTTGTGTTAGACTCCTGCGTATATCTTTTTAGATCCTCAGTTCGGCTTTTCTTTCCGAACACCGAACCGAGCATCAGAGGCTACTGTCTATGCGGTACTATTTTTACATATCTTAATCACATACCTCAAAGCCTGTTAGAAGGCAGGTGCAGGTTTCGGTTAGCCCGCTCTTGGCGGACTGAACCGTCTGAATCACCACACTCATGACAGTGCGGTGCTCTTCGTCGATGGAGGCGCCGTTGAGCGCCTCCAGCAAGTTATCCGGCGCCTCCGGTTGGACGGAGGCCACCGGCGTTGCTGTCTCGCCCTTCTCACGAAGGGGCCGTCCGCCGGACTCCGGAGCCACCAAAGGTTCCGGTGCGGAGTCCGGTCCAAAGTCCGGGAGGTTGCCCTGCGGCACCTCCGGGGCCTCCTCCTCCTGGCTGGCCCCCCTCTGGGACCCCACCTCGGTGTTGTCTGCGTCACGGGGGGAGGATGCGGTCGTAAGTGAAGCGCTATTCACATCCGACGGACCCAGTGACCCGCTCGATGAAGCGGGAAGATCGTCCTTGGGTGGACTACATGATTGTATTTGGCGTTAGAAGACACTATGCGACGAAAGAAAAATAATGAGTTATTCTGGAATCCGAACACTTACGATCTCGCCAGGGGCTTGGCCCTAGAGGGCCACTCCTCTTCGTCGTCGACGGTGTTGGTGGAACAGTCCGGAAGAAGGATCCTTCCCTTCTTGGACCCTTCGGCCTCCCCCGTTGGGGAAGCCTTCCTCTTCTTCTCTCCCCCCGTTGGGGGAGAGGCCTCTTTCTTCTCCTCCTCGTCTTCATGGGAGGAGTCCGCCTCGGAGTCATCGGACGATGAGTCCGATAACACCTGGCGCCGGGAACTCCTTCGGGTTCCCGTGGCCTTCTTCTTGGCCTTCTTCTCCGGCACCACGTAGGGCGCCGGGACCAGCAGCCCCGTCAAACGGGCGTCCGCTGGGTCTTTTGGAAGGGGAGCTGGACAATTAACCTGCCCGGATGTCTTCTGCCAGGCCTGTTAAAGGTAATGGGAGTTTAGATTCCGCATAGAGTCAAACTATGGAAAACAAGTGTCCCATAGAGGGTAATATAGCTTACCTCACCAGCCTGACGCTGCAAGCTGAATCCGCGATCTTCGGTAGCGGATGCGGGAGCCTCGGCGCCCTTGAACAACACCCTCAGGCCTCTTCGTACGTAGTGTCGAAGAGCCTGCTCAAGGTCTGGTGCTGTGCCGGATCGAACTCCCAAAAGTTGAAATCCCGCTGTTGGCACTGGAGAATCCGGCGGATGAGCATGACCTGGACTACGTTGACAAGCTTGAGCTTCTTGTTCACCAGGGTTTGGAGACAGGATTGGAGTCCGGTCAGCTCCTCCGAATCGCCCCACGACAGGCCCTTCTCTTTCCAGGAGGTGAGCCATGTGGGGATGCCAGATCTGAATTCGGGGGCCGCTGCCCATTTAGAGTCACGCGGCTCGGTGATGTAGAACCACCCCGATTGCCACCCTTTGATGGTTTCCACGAAGGCGCCCTCGAGCCAGGTGACGTTGGGCATCTTGCCCACCATGGCGCCTCCGCACTCCGCTTGGCGGCCACCCACCACCTTCGGCTTGACATTAAAAGTCTTTAGCCATAAGCCGAAGTGGGGCTGGATGCAGAGGAAGGCCTCGCACACGACGATAAACGCCGAGATGTTGAGGATAAAATTTGGGGCCAGATCATGGAAATCCAGGCCATAATAGAACATGAGTGTCGGTGTCAAAACCGGCGGATCTCGGGTAGGGGGTCCCGAACTGTGCGTCTAGGCGGATGGTAACAGGAGACAAAGGACACGATGTTTTTACCCAGGTTCGGACCCTCTCGGTGGAGGTAAAACCCTACTCCTGCTTGATTAATATTGATGATATGGGTAGTACAAGAGTAGATCTACCACGAGATCAAGGAGGCTAAACCCTAGAAGCTAGCCTATGGTATGATTGTTGTTCGTCCTATGGACTAAAGCCCTCCGGTTTATATAGACACCGGAGAGGGCTAGGGTTACACAGAGTTGGTTACAATGTTAGGAGATCTACATATCCGTATCGCCAAGCTTGCCTTCCACGCCAAGGAAAGTCCCATCCGGACACGGGACGAAGTCTTAAATCTTGTATCTTCATAGTCTTGGAGTCCGGCCGATGATGATAGTTCAGCTATCTGGACACCCCCTAGTCCAGGACTCCCTCAGTAGCCCCTGAACCAGGCTTCAATGACACCGAGTCCGGCATGCATATTGTCTTCGGCATTGCAAGGCAGGTTCTCCTCCAAATTCCATGTGCTTGTCGAATAGTGTCCGGCTTCCTTACAGATGTTGCGCTCCTTGGCTTCCACGCCCAATAATGGCCCTCTTCCACATGTCGCATGAATGCGAAAGGCCAGGGTATTTTTATATTTTACCCCCTAGCTGCGCAAATAATCTGCCTATAAGAGAGGCAAGAATCTAGATCCAAATCACGCCATCTTCCTTCCGCGAGTACTCATCGGAGCGCTTCTGACCAAAAATCCATTCTATCATGGACCGTCGACGCGGCTCCTCCTCTCGCGCTCCTAGCCCTCAGCCAGGATATTGGAGGAGATGTTCAGTTCCGCACAACGAGCTGGTGACGCTCCAAGCGGAGGGATACCTTCCTCCGGCCTTTATGGTCCCGGTTCGGGCCGAGCTGGCCACCTACAAAGGTGGAAAGCAAGCGGAGGCCACCCCTAGTCCCTCCAAAGGAGAGCGGGTGTGCTTCGTCCCTTATCTAATATGGGGGCTTGGATTTCCCATACACCCGTTTCTCCGGGGGCTTCTGGAGTTCTACGGACTCCAGCTTCATCACCTCACGCCCGCCTCTATTCTGCACATCGCGGGTTTCGTAGCTCTTTGCGAGTTGTTCCTGGGCATCGAGCCCCATTTTGCGCTGTGGAAGAGACTATTTTGCCTTGTACCCCGTTCTCACGAGGGGTCAATATATCAAGTGGGCGGAGCCGAAATATGCCGCATCGCCGGGACCGGATATCTATCCGGAACCCCAAAGAAGGCGTCCGAAGACTGGCCCTCGGAATGGTTTTATGTGGAAGATGCTCCACTGCCGGACCTAGTTCGGATCGGCCTCCCGGAGTTCACCAAGGCTCCTCTGAAGAAACGCCTAAGTTGGTGCCCGCGGAGCCCTCAACAGGAGGAAGACAGGAGCGTCCATTATTTGATGGGCCGGATTAGGTTACAGGCCCATTCCGGATTGACCATGATTGGAGTCATGGCCACGTGCATTACGCGAGGGGTGCAGCCGCTCCAATATAGGGGCCACCCCATGTGGGACTTCAACGGGGAGAATGATGCCACCCGTCATGGCCGTAAGGGGCCGGGATCGGCCGCAGATCTGGTGAAGATTCTGTCCGGCCTGTACAAGGGGGAGAAGGAGGACTTCCTCCAGACGAGCCCATTGAATGGGTTCTCCATGAATAACCCTCGGAAGCGGATGTTTCTTTATCCGACCCATGCTTTCAAAGTTAAGTACCTTACTTTATGATTTTGATGCAGGAACTGCGTTGGGATGTGGAGGGCATACACAGTCCGGCTCCATAACCCGAGGATCCGGGAAGATCCCTTGATCCGGCTTCCGAAGAGGATCCAGACATAAAGGTGGAGCTAATTGACGGGGTGTTCCACCAACTCAGCATGGACAATGCTCTAGTCGCCATTACGGCTGACTACCCCGGCTTATCTCCGGCTTCTCAGGTAATTATGACCGGAGTCCTCACACCATTATTTTGTCCTTGCGTATTTCTGACCACCGTATACAACGGCATCTCGCAGGGGGTGCCTTCAAGGCGGGAAGCCAAACCCGCGGCGGCTAACCAACAAGGGTCAGTCCGGCCCAGCAGGCGGAAGAGGGGTGCGGTGCGAATCGAAACGTCACTGCAATGGTATAACTCGCGACCATTATTTAGGGAAAAGATTCCTAGGAGGTGTATTAATGCTCGTGACTTTTCCAGGAGAAAGAGCGCTCGCCGGACTGTGCCCGGAGAGGTTGCCAACCAAGCCTCCGCCAACCAGGCTCCACCACCTGGTCCGGTGGGGGAGGCGCAAGGCGCGAGCCGGGTACTCCTCCAACGGAGGATGCCGACAGGTTGTCCGCCACCAGGTCTGAGGTGGAGAGCGCCATGAATCATAGGCGCCGCAAGACAGTTTTGCGTGACGCGTGTTTCTCCCCAGAGGCGTTGAATGCCTTTAACACAGGAGACGCGCACCTCCGTGCCGCTCAAGATGGTTTAACCAGAGCCACAGAGCAGTATGTAAAAGACATACGGGTAAGGAATTTTAATAGTTGTATATGCTAGTAGCCCCTGAGACTTAAAGTAGTTCAAATAACTGATTTAAGGCTCATTTAATATGCAGGATATGACGAAGAAGAATACCCAATTGTCCCAGGAGCTACAAGAGTGCAAAGCCCAACTTGAGGCCGCACTAGCTGCCGCGGGAGGAGACACAGAGACCCCCTCCGGTAACACATTATTTCAAAAAAGATAAGCGGTGTGCGGCATGCGTATAAGTCTGACAATGATATTGCAGATGTTGTCGGACTGGATCCGGACAAGCAACAGCTACTGCGCCAGCTGAAAGCCGGCGAGAGGGTGCTTATGAAGGTGCAGCAGGAGAGGAACAAACTCCAAGATGCCCACACCCAGCTTGGAGAAGAGCTAAAAGGTGTTCAGGCCCAGCTGTCTGGCTCCGTGAAGGACAATCAGCGGCTTCGTCGCGGCATCTATAGTAAGTGCTTGAGCAAACTCTTTTGAAAATAAGAGTTCGGCGAGGAAGTCAATTGACAAAAATATGTCTGTAGGTGTGCTCACAGGTCGCCCTGCGGAGGAAATGCCCGGTTCAACGGGTGACCAACTTCCCGAGCTGGTGCAACTGCTCGAACGTGTTCGGCAGGCGATGAGTGGCATCGTCCAGGCCTTATGGCCGTCCGTCTCCCTACCCGAGGGCCTTGGAGAGCATGCGGAGAAGCTTCAGGGAGCACGGCAACGCTTCCGCTTATGGAAGATATCAGCCTGCCGTCAAGGTGCCAGGGAGGCCTGGGCCATGGTGAAGACGCGGTACAAGAAGGCGGATCCAAACCACATGGCCGAGGTCGGACCTGTGGGGCCCGATGGGAAGGAGATCCCTGTGAGCTTAGTGTACGGCCAAGTAGAGTTGGCCGCTAAGTATTCCCAACGGGACTGTAAATTAGACAGCCTATTAGACGAGATTGAGGAGTACAGTCAGTCGATTTGACGATGTATTTATAATGACATGTAAAATGCCTTCTAGCTGGATTGTAGATCTTTTGTCTTTGCCGACCTTTTCGCTTCAACCTCGGGACCCTAGAGTCCGGAGTGTGTCCGAATACCTTCTCAGTTATGAAAAACCGGGGCATGCATGGAGACCAGGCGTAGGGGTCATTAGTGCTTTATCAGACAAGTGCCCAACTAGTTATGTTATATTACATGGTTAGTAAGAAACATCTTCCAGGGAGAATAGTTCCGTTAAGGGTTCCTTTCCCTGGGAGGCATGCCCTAAAGTGCATGTCTGGACTGCGAAAAGAGCAGGAAAACATCTGGGGGCAGATAAATAAATAGGTAAAAAATCATCTTTCAAGTCACCGACCGAATATTCCCTTAAGAACGCTAGCTTTCAGCTTCACCCAGTCTGAGGTACACATCCGGCTGACCCGGCAGTAGCAATCGCAGAGGTGCTCCCTTTACCTCCTAGCCGAAAAATCGGGAACATAGGGGTAAGCACAGGAGCCAGGCAACCCAGCTTGGCAAAAACTTAAGTCATATCGATGCATATAATGGTGAATAAAAGGCACATGCGGAAGTTTGACACATGTGTTGGGCATAAAGCCCGTATAAGTAAGCTTCTGTTAAAGAAGCCCCCAGGTATAATGAGTGCGGGTAGCACATCAGGTGTGTGCGAACAATGCGCAAATCGGCCCTCAAGGGCTTTTATGAAAAAGGTGGGAGAAAAGAGAGAAACAAAAGACAGCTGAAGTGTAAAAATGTGGACGGAGGAAGGTGACGAACTCTGAGTCCGGCGCTAGGCGTAGAATCTTCGGAGGCGGGCTGCGTTCCATGGGTTCGGCTCGAGTCGGTTGTCCGATGCGTTTCGCAGACGGTATGCTCCGCCGGTCAGAACTTGGTCGATGATGAAGGGACCTTCCCATTTGGGCTTGAGTTTGTCCTTTTTCTTGTCCGGCAGGCATAGAACTAGTTTGCCAACATTGTAAGTTTTAGCCCGTACTTATCTGCTTTGGTATCTTTGAGCCTACTGCTGATAGAATGCAGAACGAGCCTTTGCCACGTCGCGCTCCTCCTCTAATGCGTCCAAGCTGTCCTGCCGATCCAACTCGGCTTCTCTTTCTTCGTACATGCGCACTCGAGGTGAGTCATGAATTATGTCGCAGGGCAAAACTGCCTCTGCGCCGTATACCATAAAGAATGGTGTGAACCCAGTAGTACGGTTTGGCGTGGTCCGCAGCCCCCAGAGTACGGAGTCGAGCTCCTCTACCCAGTGCGTGTTAGATTCCGTAAGGGGACGCACTAATCTGGGTTTGATGCCGCTCATGATTAGACTATTTGCACGTTCAACTTGACCGTTGGTTTGAGGGTGATAGGCTGAAGCGTAGTCGAGCTTAATGCCCATATTTTTGCACCAGAGTTTAACCTCGTCGACAGTGAAGTTCGTGCCGTTATTGGTGATGATGCTATGGGGGACACTGTAACGGTGTACTACCCCGGATATGAAGTCTATCACAGGTCCGGATTCGGCTGTTTTGACTGGCTTGGCCTCTATCCATTTGGTGAATTTGTCCACCATGACCAATAGGTACTTTTTCTTGTGGGTTCCCCCTTTAAGGGGTCCGACCATGTCAAGCCCCCAGACCGCAAACGGCCAGGTGATGGGTATAGTTTTGAAGGCGGTGGGTGGCATGTGGCTCTGATTAGCAAAGAGATGGAAACCGACGCATCGTTGGACTAAGTCCTGAGCATCTGCCCGAGCCGTCGGCCAATAAAATCCTGTACGGAAGGCCTTACCTACGAGGGCCCGGGCTGCAGCATGGTGTCCGCCTAGTCCGGCGTGAATTTCAGCTAGAAGATTTTGCCCTTCCTCTTCGGAGATACACCTTTGAAGGACTCCGGTTGCGCTTTTTTTATAAAGTTCCCCCTCATGGACCTTGTAGGCTTTAGATCGCCGAACTATGCAGTGGGCCTCATTTTGGTCTTCGGGAAGTTCCTGCCTAATTAAGTAGGCTAAGAATGGTTCCGTCCACGGGGCAATGACTGCCATTATTTCGTGTGCGGAAGGTGTTATGTCATTGGCTGAGCCACCGGTTGTGTCAGAATGTTCGGTGTTGGGCGGTGCGGTTGGTTCCGGATTGTTGTTTCCGGACTCCTCTTCCCATACTACGGATGGCTTAAAGAGCTGCTCCAGGAAGATGTTTGGAGGGACGGCGTCGCGTTTTGCACCGATGCGTGCCAACACGTCGGCTGTCTGGTTATTATCCCGGGCTACATGGTGGAATTCGAGTCCTTCGAACCGAGCTGATATTTTTAAGACGGCGTTACGGTAGGCTGCCATTTTCGGATCTTTGGCATTGAAGTCTCCGTTTACTTGTGATATTGCGAGGTTTGAATCCCCGCGTACCTCGAGGCGTTGAATGCCCATGGAGATTGCCATCCGGAGACCGTGCAGAAGGGCCTCGTATTCGGCTGCGTTGTTGGAGTCTGTGTACATTATTTGAAGTACGTATTGGACTGTGTCTCCAGTTGGGGACGTCAAAATGACGCCAGCCCCCAAGCCGGCCAACATTTTAGAGCCGTCGAAATGCATGATCCAATTGGAGTATGCGCCATACTCTTTAGGGAGTTCGACTTCAGTCCATTTAGTGACGAAATCAGCCAAGACTTGCGACTTTATAGCTCGCCGTGGTTTGTAGGTTATGTCAAATGGTAAGAGCTCAATGGCCCATTTTGCAATCCTACCCGTCGCGTCGCGGTTGTTTATGATGTCGTTGAGGGGTACTTCGGAGGCCACTGTTATCGAACACTCTTGAAAGTAGTGTCACAGCTTCCGGGATGCCATGAACACTGCGTATGCTATCTTTTGATAATGCGGGTACCGGGACTTGCAGGAAGTTAAGACAGTGGATACGTAGTACACTGGTTTTTGAAGAGGGAATTTATGCCCTTCTGTTTCTCGCTCGACGACGAGCACCGCACTTACTACTTGATGTGTTGCCGCGATATATAACAACATTGGTTCGCCCAGGTTAGGCGCGGCCAGGACCGGATTTGTTGCCAATATGGCCTTTATTTCTTCGAGTCCGGCAGTGGCAGCATCCGTCCACTCGAAGTGTTCGGTGCGCCTGAGGAGGCGATAGAGGGGCAATGCCTTTGCTTCCAAACGAGAGATGAAGCGGCTTAGAGCCGCCACGCATCCCGTCAATTTTTGTATTTGCTTGAGGTCTTTTGGAATATCCAGCTGTGACAGAGCTCGGATCTTGGCTGGGTTTGCTTCAATTCCTCTACCGGATACAATGAAGCCCAGGAGCTTTCCGGCTGGTACGCCGAAAATGCATTTTTCCGGGTTCAGCTTGATGTCATATGCTCGGAGGTTGTCGAATGTGAGCCTCAAATCGTCTACTAGAGTTTTGACGTGTTTGGTTTTGACGACCACGTTGTCTACGTATGCCTCTACTGTTTTGCCGATCTGGGTAGCCAGACATGTCTGAATCATGCGCTGATATGTTGCGCCGGCGTTTTTGAGTCCGAAGGGCATCGTGTTGAAGCAGAATGGTCCGTATGGAGTAATGAATGCCGTTGCGGCTTGGTCTGCCTCCGCCATCTTGATTTGATGGTAGCCGGAGTATGCGTCGAGGAAGCACAATGAATCGTGCCCTGCAGTAGCATCGATTATCTGATCGATGCGGGGAAGGGGGAAAGGATCCTTTGGGCAAGCCTTGTTGAGGTCTTTGAAATCGACACATAGGCGCCAGGATTTGTCCTTCTTTGGTACCATCACCAGGTTTGCTAGCCAGTCCGGATGTTTGATGTCTCTGATGAATCCGACTTCCAGTAATTTGGCTAGCTCCTCTCCTATTGCCTGTCTTTTGGGTTCGGAAAATCGCCGAAGAGCCTGTTTGACTGGCTTGAATCCTTTTAGGATGTTTAGGCTATGTTCTGCCAATCTGCGTGGGATTCCTGGCATATCTGAAGGGTGCCAGGAAAAGATGTCCCAATTCTCCCGAAGGAATTCTCGTAGTGCGGCGTCTACATCAGGGTTTAACTGTGCCCCAATGGAGGCCATCTTTGTTGGGTCCGTTGGATGGACCTGGAATTTGACTATTTCGTCCGCTGGTTTAAAAGAGGTGGACTTGGATCTCTTATCGAGTATCACATCATCTCTGTTCACCGTAGAGCACAGCGCAGTGAGTTCCTCCGCCGCTAGGGCTTCGGATAGTGCCTCTAGGGCTAATGCGGCTGTCTTGTTTTCAGCGCGGAGTGTTATGTCCGGATCACTGGCAAGGGTGATGGTTCCATTGGGCCCGGACATTTTAAGCTTCATGTACCCGTAATGGGGTATGGCTTGGAAAACTGTGAATGCCTCTCGTCCTAATAAAGCGTGATATCCGCTGCTGAATGGGGCCACCTGGAACATGACCTCCTCGGACCTGTAATTGTTCGGCAAGCCGAACACCACATCAAGTGTGATTTTTCCTGTGCAGTGTGCTTCCCGGCTAGGGATTATCCCTCTAAAGGTTGTGCTGCTTCGCTCAATACGGCTCCAGTCTATTTCCATTTTTCGAAGGGTTTCCTCGTAGATGAGGTTTAATCCGCTGCCGCCGTCCATGAGCACTTTGGTAAGGCGAAAGCCGTCCACTATTGGGCTGAGGACCAATGCGGCTGGTGCTCGGGCAGTTCGGAATTTAGGTTCGTCGCTGGTGTTGAAGGTGATAGCCGTGTCGCTCCATGGATTTGTTGTTGCTACTTGGTAGACTTCGGCGAGGCTGCGGATTGTTCGTTTCCGCATATTATTTGATGTGAAAGTCTCGAAGACTGTTGACACCGTACTGGTACTGTTGGAGTGGTTCTCCGTACTGGTACTGCTTGATCGACGTTCGTCCCTCTGCGGGAATCCGGCATGAAGGGTTCGGGAGTCCGGACATAACTAGTTTTTAATACAGAAGAAGAGTCACCGCATTGTTCCTCTACCACCGCAACGTGGTGGGTAACCTGGGGAGAGTTAATCTCTCTCAGATCGGTTTTAAGCCCAATCCGATTGTAGTCTGTAGTGACTCCCAGGGCGGCGATGCGATTCAAGAGCTTGTTTACGGACGAGAGCTCCATTGGATCCAGCTGCTCGGCATATTCCGAGTTGACGTGAAGATTGCTTTTGATGACCCGAGAGGTCATCGTCGAGGCGGTGGCCGAACAGGCGGTCATGAGAAAACCACCTAGCCGGATAGTTTGGCCGGCGGCCAAGGCTCCTTTGGCGATGGTACCGTCTTTAAAGACGGGAAGAGGCATCCTTCCTGATCGTGACGGCACAGAGGAACTCTCAATGAAAGCACCAATGTCAGTGTCAAAACCGGCGGATCTCGGGTAGGGGGTCCCGAACTGTGCGTCTAGGCGGATGGTAACAGGAGACAAGGGACACGATGTTTTTACCCAGGTTCGATCCCTCTCGATGGAGGTAAAATCCTACTCCTGCTTGATTAATATTGATGATATGGGTAGTACAAGAGTGGATCTACCACGAGATCAAGGAGGCTAAACCCTAGAAGCTAGCCTATGGTATGATTGTTGTAATGGTTGTCTGTCCTATGGACTAAAACCCTCCGGTTTATATAGACACCGGAGAGGGCTAGGGTTACACAGAGTCGGTTACAATGGTAGGAGATCTACATATCCGTATTGCTAAGCTTGCCTTCCACACCAAGGAAAGTCCCATCCGGACACGGGACGAAGTCTTCAATCTTGTATCTTCATAGTCTTGGAGTCCGGCCGATGATTATAGTCTGGCTATCCGGACACCCCCTAGTCCAGGACTCCCTCAATGAGCCCCCGGACAAATGGGTGGAGTGGGAAGCCCAGTCCGCGGAGGAAATGGGGAAGGAACACCACCCTCTCATGGGGCCTGGGGGTGGGGATGAGCTGCCCCTCATCAGGGAGCTGGTGCGCGATATCGCTGGACAAATATCCGGCCTTGCGCAGCTTTTTGATGTGCCCCTCCGTGACGGAGGAGGCCATCCACTTGCCTCCCGCTCCGGACATGGTTGGAGAAGGTTGAGGTGAGATGTGCGGACTTGGGCGCTGGAGCTCGAGTGCGCGGAGATGGATAAGCAAAGGAGGAAGAAGGCGTAGGTAAAAAAGGTGGATCCTTATCCCCTTATATATGGGCGGACGAAACTATGCGTCCCCACCAGCCCGATAAAACTCGCTTATCTCCCAAGCGCCGCAATCAATGGCGCGGTTGGGTTTCCCGCGTCCATATTGATGAGAATCCCGGAATAAGGGGACACGATCTCTGCTTTGACAACACGTGCCAAGGAAACCGCTTCGCTAAATGCGCTGAGGTGGAACAATAAAAACGATTCGAGTAAAGGCTTGGCCGTGGTGTGATGTCATGCCACGAAATACGTCAGCAGATTGAACTTGTGTAGATATTATTCTCTCTACGGTGGAATGTGGAATTTATTTTGCAGAGCCGGACACTATCCTGGTGTTCAAAATCTTCTGTGAATTATTCGGAGGAGGAACCCGCCTTGCAATGCCGAAGACAATATGCGCGCTGGACTCGTCGTCATTGAAGCCTGGTTCAGGGGCTACTGAGGGAGTCCTGGACTAGGGGGTGTCCAGATAGCCAAACTATCATCATTGGCTGGACTCCAAGACTATGAAGATACAAGATTGAAGACTTCGTCCCGTGTCCGGATGGGACTTTCCTTGGCGTGGAAGGCAAGCTTGGTGATACGGATATGTAGATCTCCTAACATTGTAACCAACTCTGTGTAACCCTAGCCCTCTCCGGTGTCTATAAAAACCGGAGGGCTTTAGTCCATAGGACGAACAACAATCATACCATAGGCTAGCTTCTAGGGTTTAGCCTCCTTGATCTCGTGGTAGATCTACTCTTGTACTACCCATATCATCAATATTAATCAAGCAGGAGTAGGGTTTTACCTCCACCGAGAGGGTCCGAACCCGGGTAAAAACATCGCGTCCCTTATCTCCTGTTACCATCCGCCTAGACGCACAGTTCGGGACCCCCTACCCGAGATCCGCCGGTTTTGACACCGACACTCCTCCTCCTCTACATCCAGTCCTACAAGCGCCTTGTGCCAAGGCCTCGATTCCATCCATTTTCTCCCGTGTAGCACGCTGGCTCGCCACGGTTTATCAGGGAGCAAAGCACCCCGACCATCTCTCTCTCTCTCTCTCTCTCTCTCTCTCTCTCTCTGTGTGTGTGTGTGTGTGTGTGCGATGTCAACCTCGGTTGCCTTTTATTTTCAGATCTGCAATGGCCTGAAGAATGAGGCAATCCTTGGAAGCAACACGTACATGTGATCCCCCTCTCACTCTGATTCCAAGGTTGTTTCTCTCCATATTCCATTCCTCTCACAATTTGTTTCTTTTCCTGGGCTTTTACTTTATCATGTGTGTGCTATGCTTCTGACAAAATATCTAATTTTGTTGCTTTTCATGTCTATGTAAGCATTATGTTCTCCTTTGTTTAATTTCATTATTGCTATGCAAAGAGAAATCAAGGATTACTTTTCTTGGTACATATGCAGTGTAGGGTGGTGACAGTTCAGTTAGAGGTGAGATGCATCGACATAGATGGTTGAAGGCTATACATTAGTTGGATAGATAGATTGAGCAATACACCTGTTGTGCCGTCGGATAAAAAATAGTTACTGTTGCAATGAACAGTTTCACCTCAACCGTGCCACCGCGCGTAAATAGCCTGCCCCACCGCGTTTGAATCACGTGCCACATCGGTCGGAAGCCATTCTTTCTAGGGCGATGATGATTAGCCGTGGGTATCAAGTTGGGTCCTCCCTCTTGTCTCTAGAATCCTTTTTGATCCTGTGATACTTATTGTTCTGTCCTTTGGATGGTCATTCTTATTGAGTGATAACCAGGGCAGCTCCACTGTATAAACAGATTGATCTGGTGATAAGAGATGATGGGGTAGATTATATGATGAGGAAAGGCAAATCTGAGCCCATATGCATTGAACCCTGAACCCTTTTTATTCGCACGTGCCCCACCGGTCGGAAGCCATCCTTGCTAGGGCGATGATGATTCACTGTGGCTGAAATAAGTGTGCCTTTGAGCAATCAAGGCACCTGTGGGTATCAAGTTGGGTCCTCCCTCTTGTCTCTAGAATCCTTTTTGATCATGTGATACTTATTGTTCTATCCTTGGATGGTCATTCTTGTTGAGTGATAACCAGGGCAGCTCCACTGTATAAACAGATTAATCTGGTGACAAGAGATGGCGGGGGTAGATTATATGATCGAGGAAAGGCAAATCTGAGCCCACTATGCATTGAACCCTAAACCCTTTTTATTTGTATTTAATGGTGTTGCTTATTTTTTCTCCAGTGTTTATAGCCGTCTTATGTGAATATTTCTTCTCTCTCATACCTTTTATTGCATATAAGTTGTTCTTGACTTTTATTGTTTGTTGTTGGTCCTTGATTTCATCTGGTGAAGAGTAAGCAAGTTGTCGGTTCAATGGCTTGTTTTAATTTGTTGATAAACTAGCAGAAACCACGGTGTCATGTTTCTAATAACAACGTCTTTAGGCTAGTTAATGTTTGTATTGGAGCCCACTACCTTTTATTTCGCTTGTTTCTTACCATCTTCCTTGCTTCTCTGGCTGTTTCACGGTTGGGACGGTGGCGTGGCGTTTGGGCTGTCTTGCGGGTCGGCCGGAGAGGGAGCACACCGAGTGGGCTTCTAAGGTTTGTTGTTATTCCTCCCTACCAATTGCTTCCCTACACTGCTTGATGTGCTATTCCTTCCTCCACAGCAAGAGTGTGGTGTTTCCTTAAACGCTGTTGTTGTTCTAGGTTTGATTATTTGTAGGCTTGTATGCTGCTGCTGCCGCTATTGTATGCTTAATCTGTATGTATAATTGTTTTTTAAAAAAGCCATCCACGGTTTATGGCAGGATACCCAGAGAAGAACAAGCAACTTATCTGAAAATGGAAGAGCTAGCACCAAAGAGCCCCAGCCCAATTCACGGATAGTGGTATGATGCCTCTCCTGCCTTTTTATTAAGATGAACATGCTTTATTTGGTTAACTGAATAAGGCATCTCAAAATAATTATGAGAGATTCTCATTTAGAGCTTCACTAAGAGTCTAATATGCATTTGTTAGGACTAATGCTCTCCTTTTCACTGTATATCTCAGATCTTAACCAACAACAGTTAGAACAGGGTACATTTAATGTAGTTTCAAAAAAACATGATACATCAAAATTGGCCAGAATATTGAAGTCACTATTTTTTTTAATTGATGGGTAGGATGGTCCTCTTCGGGTGCTTCGACTTAAGCTTTCAGACAAGCTAAACTTCCCTTGGGAAGAAAAAGCGCCGTACTGTGTTGTAATAAATGATCTTGCCGTTTTTTGAAAACAATTAACTCGCTGTACTTGATAACTCTTAGAAAATTTATTGTTTTGCAATTTTTCTGCTATTAATGATCTGCTATTCTCCATAACCCTAATCTCTGTGTTTCTGCTCTGTCCATGGCATTGCTGTTTCTATTCGGATGTGTCGGTGTCTACTCTGCATTGTTGTACAAGCATTTTGTTTTCAAGGTATGCTCTGCTATTAAACAGGTCTGTCTATCTCTCAATCTTGATTCCCTTGTGGCTGAAAGCTGAGATGCCATGTCTTTGTGAGATGCCAATGACATTATAATTTGATGCCTGTAGCAGCTTATTTATTTTCATTGAAATGATTTTATACCCTCTGTTAGTAGCCATTTTCCTTTTTTTTAATGCCACCAAATTAAATGCCATCGTTTCCAATGTGTGTGTGTGACAAATTCTGCTCTAAACAAATATATGAGACGCACAAATGCACAAATGAGTGTTCATGTCTAATTGTTATGACATGTGTAATTATATTTTGATCCAAATTCCTGAACAAGCATAGGTATGAATACTAATGTCAATGCAATTTCTCTCTTCCTAGGACTCCAGCAGCAACCATATTATCAAAGGGTCAAGGAGCAACAATTTGATATGCATCCGTGATAAAGAAGGTAAAACTTGAATATAGCCTCCTGCAACATTATAAGATTACTTTGTGGTACAAAATATCATGCACTGTCTTACACATAATTGTTGGTCATTCTAAAAATATGGATTCTACATTGAATTTGTCTTGGACTTCTTAATTTAACCTCTGTGCATGTTCTTATGACATTGAATTTGAGCGAACGAGCGAGAGAAGTACATTACTTATTCCACTTCTAAGCTACGCTTGTGCCCCTGTTCCTACGAAGTGTATGGACGTGCCTATAACTAAACATAAAAATAGGATAGACACTAAATCCTTTGAAGGAGCAGAGAATTTAACTACACAGAAGTACACTGGACTAACAATATGTTTACTACCATTTTTTCGTGAATAGAGTAGTGACAATAAGATTGTTACTTGATGTACAGAGTCACAGTATATGAGTTGTATTTGACCTTTTATATGATCTCAACTTTACTATTCCCAGTCATCGTATGTTTTGCCGGATTACTGTTAACGCAATTTTGTTTCTCAGAGCACTGGTAGCAACCACATCATGAAAGGGTCGACGAACGACGATCCGATATGCGTTGCTGACAGTGAAGGTTAAATTTCAGTGCACTCTCTTGCAGCACGATCATTCTGTACTATCTTTTGTACTTGCTACATTTCTGTGCTATTTATGTAACATCCTAATTCTTACTCCCTCTGTAGCCCTTTGATGGATCATGTCCATGTTTTACTGGAACGCCATATTGGAATGTTTTGATTGCTTCTCCATGTAATTGTTCTTTTATTGATTTTTTAAAGTTTTCCTCTCATTATTTCTGGTGGCCAGCTCATGGGTCGGCTCCCTCTTCCCCATCGGACCTGGCAGGAGGATGAGCGCCCTCCCCCGCGACCGGCCGCACACCCAGAGGCGGAGCCAGCATGCTAGTGTTGGGTTCAGATGAACCCAACGATCTTTCCTGGTCTAGTACACGTACATACGTACATACTGCTATGAACCCAATGAAAAACAAGGGTTGAACCCATTAAGTTTCAACGCCAAGAAAACAGCCTAATAAAAAAAAGCCCAAAAGCCCAATAATAAATTGGGTCTGTACCTAGCCTGTTGGTGCCCCTATTTTATTCTTCACCGCAGGTCCGCAGCCGCAGTACACGAACCAAGACTTGTCTTTCCTGTTCGCCTCTCCGTCTATTTCTCCTGTTCGCCCTCGATCGGCCGTCAGACACCGGCAGGTCGGCCGCAGCGCCGGCGCCCGGCGATTGTTGTGCAAAACTCCATATTCGAGGTGCTGAGATCGTATCACCACGTCGCTTCTCTATC
Organism: Triticum timopheevii; assembly: GCA_963921465.1. Taxonomy (NCBI): domain Eukaryota; kingdom Viridiplantae; phylum Streptophyta; class Magnoliopsida; order Poales; family Poaceae; genus Triticum; species Triticum timopheevii. The sequence continues at coordinate 541,430,913 of OY997270.1, read as the reverse complement.
ATGTGTACCCTAATTTTTTAATTGTTTATACTCCACGTACTGGCTGATCTAGGTTATGGAATTAAAAAAATGGATCGACAGATCCAAATGATGATGCATTTCACGGCCACCCATCAGGCGAGGTGCATCAAATGTTGTCGCTGCAAACAGTCTTTCAAAGCCTTCTATTCAAAGAGAAATTAATTTGGATGAGTTGCCTTATGATTCCGCTAATTGGTAGAGAATTTCATAATACACAAGAAATTCTAAGAAGCGAGACAAGATTAGGTGAAGATATTTAACAGGGAGACCAGTGTTCTCTCAATTTCTAAAGATAGTACTGGTATTATCAGTTGCCGCAACATCTGTCTAAGAGATACTTTTCACTATGAATGTTGTCAAGAAAAAGTTGCGCAATAAAATTGGAGATCAGTTTATGAGCCATAGTCTAATATTCTATTCAGAGAGAGCTAATATGTTTATTGGTGACAGATCGAAAAGGGGCACTCTAAAATGTGAGTGACTCTATATGATTATTTTGTTTTATGTTACTTATTTTAAGCTGGTCGAACTAATTTTTCATTTTTTCCATGTTTTTAGAAGGATGGGAATCTGCACATGAAGCTATTAAGTTACTTTGGTACTACTCTATTTCTAAACAGGTGATTTTTACAATTTTATCTAGCAGGTATGTCTTGCTTTCTTTAGTTTTGATGTAATAACTATCTATGATAAGTGATATCATTTTTGTGTCTATTATGAATTTTTAGTATTATTATTTTTAAAGAGACTTCTATTTTCTTTATATAAGGCGGTGTAAAACTAGACTTAACAAAATTATTTGATGATAAATCCTCACAATAAGTCAATGAATGAACCCATCGGCCAAAATTTCTGGCTCCGCCCCTGCGCACACCCCCTGTCGCCGTGCCACCGCCGTCGCCCCGGCCCCCATCCTCGACCTCACGCCGCCCAGCGTCTCCTCCCTACCCCCTTGGCACTCGGTAGGAGGAGTGCAGGAAGCTCGTGGGTCACCTCCCTCCTCCTCCTCTGTATGCGTGGGCTCACGCAGGCGCACTGTGTAACAGCCTAACAGGTTGGTCCTTGAGCCCCGCAATCTGTTTGATGTTTTGTGCACTAGGGAGTGGGCTCACACGCTGATGCAGCTTAAGTAATTTGCGTCCATGATTAAGTGTTCAGGCATTGGGTTAATTCCTTCTGGTCTCATGTGCAGAGTTGTTACTGGTGGAATGAATGATTTGGTTTAGTATGGTGGTGCACAGAATTGTTGATATTGAAGTCAGTTACCTTTACATGCTTAAACACTCTATTAATTGTCTGCAGTACAGAATTTGCATGCTGTTGCAACAAATGGTTTGGTTTAGAGTTTTCATATAGTGTGAAGAAGATCAATAGTAAGTGGAATGGATCAGTCTGTTAAGTTTTATCCAATGTTGTTCTTGGCCTAAACGATTTGGTCCAGTCCTGTAAGAGAGCAATAGCATCCGGATCCAAAGTAATTAGTCGTGACGTTTGTTGGCATAATGTATTAAACCTTTATCCTTTTGGTATATCATTGTTGCATTTCCTATGAAAACGCACTACGATATATAATAGACTTTGGTACTCTAGACATTTTTGTTTTTCTTAACTTATGAAATATAAATCATGCCTTACTGGGCTAGCTATGGCGCGTGCCGGTGGGGTGCGGCAAGCCACACTTTCTATCTAGTTACAAAAGGTTGCGGATCTTCTCACCCAAGATGGTGCTGATTGGGATACGACAAGGATTGATAACATGTTTGCAGAATCGGATATTGCTGATATCAAACAAATTACCGTGGGAGGACAGGGAACAGATGACATTTTGCCCTGGAATTTTACGAACAATGGAGTCTTCACTGTTCGGTCGGCTTATCATCTTCAGATGAACAAGAAAAAATGCAAGTCTGGTCAGCCGGAGTCTTCGAGTTGTGTAGACCGGCATAAGTTTTTTTTAGCGTTGTGGGGCACAAATGCTCCGAATAAAGCTAAGATCCATTCATGGAGGATGATCAGGAATGGGTTAGCGGTTAGTTCTGAATTACACCGGCGTCGAATTAAACCGGGTGTTTTTTGTACTGTTTGTGGCAGAGAAGAGACAATCTTCCACAAGTTCTGGTCGTGTCACCACTCGTCTCTCTTCTGGAAGGAGCTGCAATCTAAGACAGGGGTGATCGTAGCATCAACTCCAGCCCCGATGGATACCAATGGAACACTGGCCCGTTGGCTTTTGAACTGGTTAGCTGATGCAGGTGATGATGAGAAAGAAACAATGATCCATGCTGTATACGGTCTTTGGCTTGCGAGAAATGAGGCGAGGGATGGACGGTTGGACCATGGATTAAGAGATTAAACAGATGTTGCTCTCGAGTTGTGACTTTAGAGTCTCGTGGGTTAGTCGTTCGGCGAATATTACTGCGCATAAATTAGCTAAGGTAGGTGTTGGCGATGAACTATGTAAGGTGTGGGTGGAGGATCCTCCTGATTTTGTGTTAGATGTAATATCGGATGATACTCGGTGCTATGATGTTTAAATAAAGGCAGCAACATTTTTTCAAAAAAAAAAACAATATAATGGAGCCGGAGACTCGGTCCCTTTCCCTTTAAAAAAAGTGTAATTCAGTTTACGCCTTCAGTCGATTAATGTGGTTCGCTCCACCCGTCCGTCGCTGCCAGCATGGCCCCATCGTGGTCCGCCCCGCGCCAGCTCCTCCTCCGCCACCTCGCCGCCGCGCGCGCCGTCTCCGGCCGGGCCTACCCGCCGACCTCCGGCCCCGCCTCGACCCCGGAGGCCTTCCACGCGCACCTCGCGGCGCTCGCGGCGCCCTCCCGCGCGGTCCACCCGGCCACGCTCTCGTCGCTCCTCGCCGCGCTCGCCCGCGCCCGCGCCGCGCGGCTGCCGCTCCTCCCGGCCACCCGCGCGCTCGCCGCCTCCGCGCTCCTCCGCCACGGCCGCCTACCCGACGCGCTCGCTCACTTCAGCCTCCTCCCGGACTCCGCCGCGCTGCCCGCGCCTCTCGGCAACTCCCTGCTCGCCGCGCTCGCGTCGTCCGGGTCACTCGATGCCGCGCGCAAGGTGTTCGGCAGAATGCTGGCCGGCGCCGCCGAGCTGGACACCGTCGGCTTCGGGGTGTTTGCGAAGAGTGTGGGCAGGAGGGACGGGCTGGACGAGGTCCTGCGGCTGGTGGATATGGTGCACCATCAGGGGGACTCGATCAACAAGTCTGTTGTGGGGGCGATGGTTGTCGATGGTTTGTGTCGGGAGCGGAGGATAGAGGATGCTTGGCGGGCTTTGGAGGATATGAGGTTACGCGGATGGAAGCCGGATTTTGTGGCGTACAGGATTGTGTCCGAGGGGTTCAGGTTAGCAGAGAGGGCAGAGGAGGAAGGGAGGATCTTGAAGCAGAAGAGGAAGCTCGGTGTTGCACCAAGAAAGGAGGACTACAGAGAGGTTTTGCTCGCGCTGATGTCTGGCAGGCAGATTTCTGATGCGAAGGAGATGGCGGAGGCGATTGTATTAGGTGATTTCCCAATTGATGACGATGTGTTGAATCTCTTGGTTTGTTCGGTGTCTGAGGTTGATGCTGATGCTGCAATTATGTTCTGCAAGTTCATGATAGGGAAAGAGAGATTTCCAAGTATACAGATGCTCGTACAACTTTGTGAGGGCCTTTGCAAGAATGGCAAGGGCGATGAGATGTGGGACATGTTTAGAGTGCTTTTGGATAAGGGCTATTGCACGAGTGAGAGGGAGTATCATTTGGTGGTGTCATTCTTGGGCAAGGCAGGGAAGGTCAGAGAGGCATATGATGTGATAAAGGAGATAAAAAGGAAGAAGCTCGATCCTGGCATTTCATCATACAATTCTCTCATGGTAGCACTCTGCAGAAATGACCTCCTTAGGCCTGCTAAGAAGTTGTGGGATGAGATGTTCACCAGTGGGTCTAGTCCAAATCTGAAGACCTACAATATACTTATAGCAAAATTTGCAGAAATTTGTGAAAGTGAACAAGTCCAACAGCTGTTTGATCACATGGTCCAGAAAGGAGTGGCACCAGATAGTACAACATACACATCAGTCATTACTATGCTGTGTCAAGAAAACAAATATGAACAGGCTGAGGAGATCTTTAACAAATCTGTAGCGCAGGATCCTAAACTAGCTAGTTCAGTGTTAACTGTGTTTGTCATTGCACTCTGTAAACAAGGTATTCCTTTCCTCGTATTAGGTACGCTTACTGTTTTAGTTATTCTGTTACCTCCTTGTAAATGCCGTCCTTGGAATTTTTTCAGGTGGCTACAAAGCAGCAGTGGGTGTTATGTCAAGTCTTCCATCCAATATTGAGAGCTTTAATTCACATGTCATTCTGTTGAAGTGCCTAACAGATGTTGAGGAAATAGAAATGGCTTCTGAGCACATAAAGTGGCTTAGGCGTTACTGCAGCTCTGCTTTTCAGAATATAATGAACGAACTCATGGCTTATCTTTCCACTTCTGCTAGCCTTCAACCTGTCAGAAAGTTGGTCTGTTACTTACATTCTCAGGGGCTTGTTAATGAAGTTGGCCCATGGATGAAATTGATAGAAGATGATTATGCTTGAATCACAGTTTCAATGGTCATATCATGATACCACTTGTCCATTTTGCCAAGAATGCCCGTACAGTCTTGAGATGGAGGTCAGGCTTCAGCGCATTACTTCAGAAAATGAGATTGATACTTCCCTTTGATGCATAGAGTTATCAGAATTACTAATCGAAAAATGACCGAGGATTTTTAACAAAGATCTGGTTTGTGCTGATCTATTCCGAGCAATCCTGAGGTATCATTTCTTTCGCATCGTCATTTACTGTAGATCGTTAGTGTCCGTTTTATTTGATTATGTGACTTCCGTAATTTTGTGCCATCATTCTCCATTTTTTGCCCACAAATATCATCAAGACAAAGAATCTAGTTGTAATTTGTGCACCATATTATGGGGAAATGATTCATCTCGGCTCCAGTTTCTTCTGGTTGCAGGTTTTGGTCCTATTACAAGATAGATCTGGTGCTTATTGGCCTTATGCTTGGCTGGTATTGGTATGATGTGACGATGGTTCGGGATTACATTGAGCGAGCATAATGAAATTTACCTTTATCCAAGGAAGCAGTTCATTATGGTGGTTCTGCCACTACAGTGGGTATGCCAATGGCGGTGATGGTGATGGTGGATCAGAATGTTAGTGGTTAGTGGATTCTGAAACTGACCAGGTTCATTGTGTTACAGAAGGTCAGGCAATTCTTGGTCCATCTCATCTCCTGCTCCTCAGAGACTGCTAAAAGTTCTCTGAGGGATGCATCAGTGCAATGATCGTGTCTTGGTGGCATTTTCAGGATGCCGTCCTACATTGTATCTAAGGTCCCTATTGTGGATGCAGCTCAATTTATGTCTTGAAAACAAGGGTGTATACTGCACTCCAATTTTGGAACTGCGCATCGAGTTTCTGTGGTTTGGCCAGATATTCTCTGATTAAGAGTGTTTTGTCGACATTTTAGATGCCTCAGTAGATTGTCCATAGATGCTCCGAGGTGTGGTCCTGGACTCAAGCATGTTGTATACTTGTGTCGTCTTCACTGACCGAAGCACCTGTTAAAACCATTGTCGAGAAAACATATGCATAGTTCTGTAGAGCGATCAAATAATGAGAAGGCAGGGTCCATATTTGGAATTCCTAGTTTCCCACTACCCTTCTCACATTGCAAATGGCTAAAACTGCACATATCAGATATTCAGAACATGAACATCTGTAAAGAACGCTACCTTGGGGTTCTCCCCTGATCATCATCAATATATTCAGGTGGGGGAAACTCCCCCCCCCCCCCCCCCCCCCCCCCCCGGTGACCATTCAAAAAAAAAAAAGAACATGAACATCAGAAATTAGGAGTCATGTGTATAACCACAAAGGAAGCACATGAATGAAACACGATTCATGTGGCCTGCAGCATATCCTTGGTTTGTACAGGTGTAACTCCCATCAGTTTCAGATGAACACAGGGTTGTCTAGCATGTACTGCGGAGACGATATGCAATAAAAATGGCAGTGTATATATCAAAAGTCTAGTGTTCCAGAAAGAAACAGTGAATTTTTCATGTATTGTGCATCTTCAGCGCGGTGGTGATCAGGAGGTAAGTACACTAGGAAAGAAGTGGCAGAGACAACTAGACAATTGCAACTGAGCTCCTCACCATCCTGTCCTAGCTAGTCTGAACTTGGAAGCTGCGCTTGAGCATCCAGGTCTTCCATTCTTTCGCACCGAGGAGTTCTGCAAATGAAATCATGGATTCGGTCAAGGAAGTGGCGTCGCACCTGATGAGGTAGAAGCGTCTGGAGCATCAGACGAGCTCGTACCATCCACGGGGAACCTGAGGATGTGCAACATGTGTGGTTGCACAGCCCCCTAAGAGCATCTCTAGCAGCCCCTTAAAAGCGGTCAAACCTGTAAAAAAAAGTTGTTTACAGTTTGGGTAAAAAAAAAAGGCGCCTAGTAGATCCCATTGGCCCTTAAACTTTTTAAAGGGCAATCTGCCAGAACCTCATATGTACAGTTTCGAATGATGTATACAGTTCAACCGTAAACCGGTCAAATCTCGTTAGAACAGACGCGCCGCCGCGGAACCGGCCGGAATCTACCCGGAACTCACCGGAATACGTCGCCGCACGCTGGAATTTGCCACCGCCGGTCCGAATAGCGGCCAGCTCGACCTCCACTGCTGAGGCGAGGCCGTCCACGGGCAGGGCAGAGCAGGCCACCGGTGGCCCGAATCAGGGCGGGGCGGCACCGAAGAATAGCGGGGTGGGGGCGCTGGGGAGCGCGTGCGGCGGTGGGCGGTGTCGGGCTCAATCGGGGGACGGGCAGGCGCTCCAGGGAACACGCGGTCGGGGTAGGCGGTGCAAGGCTCCTCCGCTGCACGCGTGGGTGGGAACGGGCGACGCCGGGGCGAGGCACGCCGTGGCAGAAGACGGGATGAAAAGGAAAAAAGAAAGAAAAATGGTCTATAGTGGGATACAATTTTATTTACGGGGTCTGCTCTACCCGGGGCAATTTCGCACCGTAAAAACGGTTTTACAGTGCACCTTATACGCGTTTTAAGGGTCAACTTACACGGGATCTGTGAGAGATGCTCTAAGAGCATGACCAATGCATAGCCCCAGGGTGATGCCCGCATGCTATCTAGAACCGGAAGTCAAAAAAGTAGGTTCGGATGGGGAAGCGGAATCCTCTGCTGGAGGCAGGTGCATGGAGAGAAAAGTGTAGTCCGGTGTAAAAAGTTGAAAAAGTTAAAGTGGAGAGTAGAGATGTATGTACTAAAGTCTCTATTTTCTATTCCTTAATGAGGCCCACTAGTAGTAACTTGCGTTGGGGAGAAAAAAATCTATGTAGTTGCTTCAAGTTACTTTTTTTTCATGGAGCATATATACCCATATGCCAGCATTGTTAATGCCCTACGTCTGGGTGTGTGGTTCAGATATATATAGATAGTTCACATATAGATACAATGAATGAGTACTTAATGTTGAAGTATTGAACAAGGACTCTTCAACCCAAAACACAAACAAGTATCCAAATGATAAGTGTCACCGTGTGGCACTTATCAACTTGGCCCGAACGCCCCTTCATCACCCATCTTGTCACATTATCGCATGCATGCATACACAACGAAACATATGACGTTAGCGGAATCTTTTTGATTTTTCGAACTTTAAAATGTGCTATCTCTTAAATAAAAACTACGAATAAAATTCATTTTCATCATTAAATCCGTCTCGACGAGATTTTCAAAACTAGATCCCGTATTGATATGTTTCGACGACTTTTTGGGGAGGCAAAAGTTGCCATGATGTTTACACTGAAGTTGACATAGTGTTTACACTAAAATTGTCATGATATATTTCATCTATTTTTTTTCTTCTAGATTTAAAGCTACCGTTGTATTTCAACTACTTTTCATTTAGTAATTCACCATGACAAATTTTATTAAATTGACCATGGTAATTTTTAGTAATAAACCACAACAAATTTTACTTCATGGATCATTGCAATTTTTAGTAATTCATCATGGAAAATTTAGTTTACAGATCATGGCAATTTTAGTTTATAGATCATGACAATTTTAGTATTTTGATCATGGAAAATTTTAGTGTTTTTGATCATGCTAGTTATTTTTTGCATGAACCACGGCAAATTTAGTGCATGGATCATGGAAAATTTAAGTAATTCACCATGGCAATTGTAGTTCATGTCAAATTTTAGTTCATGAAGAAATAACGATTAGCACAAGGCTAAGCTTGGGGATGCCCGAGGCACCCCAAGATAATATTCAAAGAAGTAGCAAGCAACTAAGCTTGAGGATGCCCCCAAGTGGCATCCCCGCTTTCTTCTAACAACCATCGGTATTTACTTGAAGCTATATTTTTATTCATCACATACTATGAGTTTTGCTTAGAGCGTCTTTGTAAGGGCATATTTATCCCTTAGGTGTTTTGGTGATTGATGATAATGCTTTTGCGGACTAATCGTGTGCCTTAAGTTTCTCAGATACTTCATCACTAGGCACGAGACGATTCGGCGCCCCTCGGAGACTATTGAAGTCGGCGTTGTTCTACGTTTCTCTTTGGTGGATTTGAGTCGTAGGAGAGCCGTAATATTAAGAGGGGGTCCGTGTCGGAAAGGTTTGGGTGGAATCAACATGTACACTTGTCCTACCTTTCCCTGCTCTTTGGAGCTTCTCTTCGTTATCTTGGTTGTGCTGAAATCTGACGACTACTGCTGTACTTGCGGTAATACCGCAAGTACAAGCGGTAGTACCGCTACGGGTCACGTGAGTACCGCTCCTCTGGAGCCGTAGTACCGCGGCCCCCAGGCCTAGTGCCGCTCCGGTACGGTAGTAGGGGCGGATGTAATTTTTTACATCCGCGCCCCCACGGTAGTACCGCTCGTCCAGCGCGGTAGTACCGCGGGAGCCCACGGTAGTACCGCTCGTCCAGCGCGGTAGTACCGCGGGAGCCCACGGTAGTACCGCTCGTCCAGCGCGGTAGTACCGCGGGAGCCCACGGTAGTACCGCTCCCTAGGAGTCGTAGTACCGTGGCCCTCCTACCTAGTACCGCTGCGTCACGGTAGTAGGAGCGGATGTAATTTTTTACATCCGCGCCTCTACGGTAGTACCGCGCCACGTGCGCGGTAGTACCGCGTCGGATTTTTGTACCACCCCATTTTCAGCGGAAGTAGGCACGGATGTAATTTATTTCATCCGCGCCCTTCCCAGGCAATGACTCTCCTGCCTTGCGGTAGTACCGCAAGGGGGAGCGGTAGTACCGCGCAAGCGGTAGTACTGCACCCTAGTCAGGCTAGTCCCGGCCTTTGCTGCTGTCGCGGAAGTACCGTGGTCCGCCACGGTAGTGCCGCGCGGCCTCGCGGTAGTACCGCGCCCCTGGAGCGGTAGTACCGCGTGTCGCGGGCTGAACATGTGGATAACGGTTGGATTTTTCCCATGACTATATAAGGGGCGTCTTCTACCTCTAGTTGACTACCTCTTCCACCTCTAAGCTCCATTGTTGCTCCAAGCTCCATTTTCGCCCGATCTCTCTCCTAGCCAATCAAACTTGTTGATTTGCTCGGTTGGGTGACAAGGGCCCGATCTACACTTCCACCACAAGATATTTGATTCCCCCCACTTATCCCTAGCGGATCTTGTTACTCTTCGGGTGAGTTAGCCGGATGATCCGGGTTGGTTCGGATGGGATCCTGGGCCTTGGTGCTTTTTCCTCTCCATCTTCATGCATGTCTTCCGCTTCCGGTTCTCCTTGCTTCCTAGCTTCTTCACGGTTAACTCCTTGGTACCTGAGTATGCATAGCGTTTCCGTTTGAGGTAGTAACCATGTCTCATGTGAATCGAAAGAGAATTGTGAGAGGAGTGATGTCACCTCGGTTTCAAGAGCTCTTGCACGTGCTCGAGTCATAGGTCCTTGTGGGGTTGGATGTGTTGATGTAGAGTCCATGGGGATGATGGAAGGATGCTCCGCATCACGATGAGTTTGCAATGAAAGAAGATGTAGAACCTCGTGAGCTTTTTCGAAGAGTGACCAAACTCGCGGTCTCACTCCGAGATCATGGAAGCAAGGACACGGATGACAATTGGATCAAGTGCAAGTTCCTCAAGGCCATGATGCCCTACAACAAGGCCATGTCCTCCATCATTCGTCAAAGACCGGACTTCCACTCCATGACCTCAAGTGAAGTGTTGGATGAGTTCGTTGCAATGAGCATCTTGGACAAGACCGCTGACAATGCGGTGCTCTGTTCTCAAAGGGCAAAGAAGCCCAATCTTTCTTTGAAGGCAAGGTCATCATGGAAGAATAGGAAGAAGTGGAAGATGAGGAGAGCAATCCCGAAGACACCAAGTATGATTATCATGAGCACATGGCCCTTGCTTCAAGACAATTTTGGAGCAAGAAGAATACAAGACCCAACTTCAACAAGAACAACTCAAGTGGCGTCAAGGGAAAGCAACGAGTTAGAACTTGCTTCAACTGTGGCAATGTGAGCCATTTCGTTGCGGATTGTCCTTATGAGAAGCGGGAAGACAATGGTGGCAAATTTATTCGAGAAGACAGCCAAGTCCTTCCCCAACAAGAACAACTTTGCCAAGAAGACTCCAACTCGTGGGTTGGTGGTTCAAGAAGAATACCAAGAGGATGACGATGATGATGAAAGTGGAGAAGCAATGGCCACGGCATCCGTTGCCATTGCTACTACTCCCCCAGTGTCTCTCTTTGATTCACCCAATGAAAACATCACCGCCAAGTGCCTCATGGCTAAAGCTTCAAACAAGGTAACCCCCAACATCACAACCACCATCATTACTAATCCCTCCTTGGAGGATTGCATTGATGAACATGTTGAGTCCAATGAGGAAGTGAATGAATTTGAGTCTTTTATGAGTAAGCTCAAGGGTAAGTCCAATAAGCACTTTGTTGCTCTCTTGGAACAACTTGGTGAGGCCAATGACATGATCGAGGCTCACGAAGAAACCATCTCTAAGATGGAAGGTCATAGTCGTGACTATGCCGATGAGATATCGGATCTCTCTAATGCTCTTGAGGAAGAGCGTGTGCATCGTTTGACTTTTGAGGAGTCACACAATGATGACCATGCTAAGTTAAAGAAAGATCTTGATCATGCTCTTGTCATGTCTCATGTGCTAACTTCCGAGAAGGCTAAACTTGGGGTTGATCATGCTAGACTCAAAGAGGAGTTTGAGATACTTGACAAGGCCCACAAGGTCTTGAAGGGTGCTCGCGCTAACCTCAAGGAGTCTCATGCTCAACTCCAAGTTAAGCTAATCAAGGAAAAGGCCACCTTTCCTCATATGGTATTAATTGATAATGCATGTGCTACTAACCCGTGTTGTGAGCATGTGCATCTTGTGGAGGAGAATGCCAAGTTGAAGGATCAACTTGAGAAAGGCCTTGTGACATGCATTCAAGGTGAGAAGAACCTCAATGACCTTTTGAGCAATCAAAAGGAAGTTGTGGCCAAGGAAGGAATTGGGTTTGCACCCAAGTCCAAGAGCAAGAAGAAGAAGAAGAACAAGACCAAACGTCCTCCTCCTCTCAAGCAAACTTTTGTGAAAGAGGGAGAGGGTGCTCCTAAGGAGAAGAAGGAAAAAGTGAAGGGAGTTAATGTCCAAAAAGGCAAAAGCATTTCCACAAACAAAGCCGGCGACTTTAACCCGTCATATGTGTTGTGCCGTGCTAGTGATGGACATGTCTTTGCTAAATTTGTTGGTTCTCCTTATGATTACATTGAATGGTCTATTTGGGTTCCCAAGACCCTTGTTACTAACATCAAAGGACCCATTACTAAATGGGTACCTAAAACCAAGCATTGATCTCTTGTAGGTGTTTGCTTCCGGTGGGGGATCATGGTTGCTTGATAGTGGAGCAACAAATCATATAACCGGGAGAAAGGACTTGGTGGTGGATGTTCAAGAAATTCCATCTATGCCCACCAATGTCGAGTGGGGTGATGCTTCACATTCTAAGGTATTGGGTCTCGGCAAGGTTGTCATTTCTCATGATCTCACGATCGAGAAAGTCATGCTTGTTGAGTCCCTTGCATACAATCTGCTTTCCGTTCGTCAACTTGCACTCATGGGTTTTGCTACGTTCTTTGACATTGATACCGCGGCCCTCTTGTGGAGCAAGACTCTTAAAGTAGACTTTGTTGGGCATGTCGAGAACAGTCTCTATGTGATTAACTTTTCGGAGCGACCCACTAAGACCACGACATGCCTAATGGCTAAAGTTGACGTGGGATGGCTTTGGCATCGCCGTTTAGCCCACGTCAATATGAGATCTTTGCAAAGTCTTCTCAAGGGGGACCATGTCCGTGGACTAACAAATGTTAGTTTTGCCAAAGATCGTGCTTGCAGTGCTTGTATCGAAGGAAAGCTTCATGAAAAGGCTCACCCTCCATCAACCATCATCTACTCGAAGAGACCCTTGGAGCTCCTTCACATGGATCTCTTTGGGCCTCCATCTTTTGATAGTCTTGGAGGTAGAAAGTATTGCTTGGTGATTGTGGATGACTATTCAAGATACACTTGGGTATACTTCTTCAAGAGGAAGAGTGAGACTCAACAAACCGTCATCGACTTTGCAAATGAAGCTCAACGTCAACACAATGCAAAGATCTTGACAATAAGAAGTGACAACGGCACCGAGTTCAAGAACTACACCTTGGATGAGTTTCTTAGTGATGAGGGGATCAAGCACCAATATGCTGCTCCATACACCCCTCAACAAAATGGTGTTGAGGAGAGGAAGAACCGGACGTTGATGGATGCGGCTAGGACCATGATGGCGGAGTTCAAGTCTCCATACAACTTTTGGGCCGAAGCCATCAACACCGCATGTCATGCATCCAATCGGCTCTATCTTTGCAAAGGCTTGAACAAGACTCCTTATGAGATACTCACCGGCAACAAGCCCAACCTCAAGTACTTCCGGGTGTTCGGTTGTAAGTGTTTCATTCTCAAGAAAGGTGTTCGTTTGTCTAAATTTGAGGCTAGAGCTCATGAGGGAATATTTGTTGGTTATGCTACAAACTCTCATGCTTACCGTGTTCTCAACAAGTCCACCAGACTCATTGAGGAGACGTGTAACGTGGAGTTTGACGAAAATAACGGCTCCCAAGTGGAGCAAAGTGGTACTTGTGATGTAGGTGCTGAAATTCCTCCCCAAGCCATAAGAAGAATGGGTATTGGTCAAATCCTACCAATTGAGGAACCCGTTGTGGCCGAAGGAGAAGGACAATGCTCCACTCAAGTGGAGCCATCACCTCCCCAAGACCCACACGCTTCCGAAGAACAAAGTGAAGGCCCTCATCCTCGCGAACAAGACCAAGGGCAAGATCAACCTCAAGATGGTGGTGAACCTCTAAATGATGCCCAAGGTCAAGTTCTCCCCCTTGAGCAAGTTCAAGATCATGAGCAAGCTCAAGATCAAGAACAAGCTCAAGACGACGCTCAAGATGATCAAGTTAACCCTCCTCCTTCCACACCCGAGGAGGAATTAGAGCGTCGTGCCGCGAAGATTGCTTCCAAGCTCACCACCCAAGGCCATCTCATGGCAAACGTGGTTGGAAGCCTAAGAAAGGGGGTAAGCACTCGTAGACAATTAGCAAACTATTGTGAACATCACGCGTTTGTCTCTTGTGTTGAACCCCAAAAGGTCTATGAGGCGCTCGAAGACTCGGATTGGCTCAATGCCATGCATGAAGAACTCAACAACTTCGAGTACAACAAGGTGTGGAGATTGGTGCCAAGACCATCGGGGAACCACAACGTCATTGGAACCAAGTGGATCTTCAAGAACAAGCAAGATGCTCATGGGAACATCATTCGCAACAAGGCAAGATTGGTAGCACAAGGCTACTCCCAAGTCGAGGGTATCGACTACGGTGAAACCTTTTCTCCCGTTGCTCGTCTTGAATCCATTCGTTTGTTGATTTCTTATGCTTCCCATCACAACTTTAAGTTGCAACAAATGGATGTGAAAAGTGCTTTTCTTAATGGTCCTATTAATGAGTTGGTCTATGTCAAGCAACCCCCCGGGTTCGAGGACCCCTACTTCCCGGATCATGTGTATCAACTCGATAAGGCACTCTATGGCCTTAAACAAGCCCCACGTGCATGGTATGATCACCTTACCGAGTTGCTACAAGATCGAGGATTTGAAGTAGGACAAATCGACCCCACTCTTTTTACTAAGAAGGTCAACGGGGAGTTGTTTGTATGCCAACTATATGTTGATGATATTATCTTTGGTTCTCCTAACAAAGCTTTCAATGAGGGATTTGCCGCTCTCATGACCTCCAAGTTCAAGATGTCTTCGATGGGAGAGTTGAAGTTCTTCCTTGGTTTTGACATCAAACAAAGAAGAGAAGGAACCTTCATCAACCAAGCCAAATACACTCAAGACATGCTTAAAAGATTCAAGCTAAGTGATGTCAAGCCGGCTACTACACCAATGCCTACCAAGTGCCAACTTGACATCGATCCCAATGGTAAAGCGGTGGATCAAAAGGTATATCGCTCCATGATTGGCTCCTTGCTTTACCTTTGTGCATCTAGACCGGATATCATGTTGAGTGTGGGGATGTGGGCACGGTTTCAAGCCACACCGAAGGAAAGTCACTATGTGGCGGTCAAGCGAAACTTTTGATATTTAGCTCACACCCCAAACTTTGGCTTATGGTACCCAAGAGGAGCAAACTTCAAGCTTGAAGGTTTTACGGATTCCGATTGGGCGGGAGACAAAGTGGATAGGAAGTTTCTTGGTTGCTCTTTGGTAAGTTGGTCTTCCAAGAAGCAAAGTTGTGTGTCTCTCTCGTCCACCGAAGCGGAGTATGTGGCGGCCGGTAGTTGTTGTGCTCAACTCCTATGGATGAGGCAAACTTTAAAGGAGTACGGTGTCATTTGTGACAAAGTGCCTCTTTGGTGTGATAATGAAAGTGCCATCAAGATTTCTCTCAACCCGGTGCAACACTTCAAGACGAAGCACATTGAGATTCGGTATCACTTCATCCGGGATCACATTAGGAGAGGGGAGATCGAGCTCAAGTATGTCAACACTCATGATAACCTTGCAGATATTTTCACGAAGCCCTTGGATGAAGCAAGATTTTGCGAGTTAAGGCATGAGATAAATATCATTGATTTGAGCAATGTGACTTGAACCCATGTACCCCCCACCACACTCAACTTGTTGTCTAGTTTAGGTGTAGGCATGGACATAGGGGGAGTGTTGTTCTCTCAATGAACTCTCCCTCCCCCCATTATGCATAAATTGATCACCTCTTTCACATTAGCCATTTTTGATGGTACTTGTGAGTCAAAGACGAGTTTTGGTCATGGGCCCAAGGATAATTCTTCGCGGTGCCATACCATACAACTCAAACATAGGTGGCTTCGGCCACCGCCCTCTCTCTTTGAGAGGCTTTGTAGCTTGGTGGTTTCTTGTTGTCTTTCTGCCTCTGGTTTGCGTGTGTTCTTGTGGTTTCCTGTGTGTGAAAAGCTCCCGTGCAAAGGCTTTCTTCTCGTGTTTAAACTTGTGGTGACTTGAGTTCACGGTACTACCGCGGCCAGCTACGGTACTACCGCAGCCAGCCACGGTACTACCGCTTGTGGGAGCACGGTACTACCGTCACCAGGCGGCAGTAATTTTTTACTGCCGCCTGGTTGAGCGGTACTACCGCCTCGGTGCGGTACTTCCGCCCGAGCGGTACTACCGCGATGATACGCGGTACTACCGTGCCGGTTTGAGCGCGTGGGGATAAGGACGGGCAGGGGGAGTTCTAACTCCCCTACCCATTCGCAGTTCTTCCCCCACGTCGCCTCCTTCTCTCCCTCACTCAAGAACGGAGCCGGCGTTCGTCGCCGGATCTCCTTCACCGGCTGCCCTCCCGTGATTCCGTCCGGTGGGATCGTTCCCCACCACGTGCTCTTGCTATGGACCAAGGTTTTTCCCCAAATCCCTCTCCTTGTTGATTGTATTTGGTGTTTCTAGGTTTTGGGGGAGACTTGTGAGTTCTTGAGATTCATAGGCTTTATCTATGCAAGAGTAGGATGAAGGAGCGTGGTATTGCGTGGGATTTATACTTGAATTGTTGTCTTGCGCTAGATTTGATTATCGTAGCACCGCCGTTGTTTCGCGGTTCTTTTCAGATTCAAACCGCCGGTTGGATCTGACGCGATGCGGTACCGTCCATCTGGCGCGGTACTACCGCTTGCATGGTACGACCGCCCTTCGGGAGCGGTACTACCGCGCTCTCTGCGGCACTAAGATTTTACTTCCGCTCCAACCACGGTACTACCTTGACCTCGCACGGTACTACCACGTTTTGGAGCGGTACTAATGTTTTAGTACCGCAGGCACTGGCAGTTCTACCGTGACTCACATCTATCGCATGCCAACTTTCTCGCATGCCTTCTATGTGTTTCTTGTGCTTTTTCGTGTCCTTTGCATTGATCTTCTTCGCGTTCGTTGGTGTTTTTGCGTGTGTGTCTCGGGTGGTGGCTCTCGCCGGTCCAATCCCAGTCGTGACACTGGCTCCAAGCGTCTGCGCAACCCAGGTGAAGTACCAGAGGGATCTTCTGCCTCCAAGCGCAATGTCAAGACCTCAGCTAGCAAGCACAAGGAGCCCGCTAAGGGCATGGATGAGATAGTCCCTTCTGAGTACCTCCGTCTCAGGCAGCTTCACCCATATGTGAACCCTCATTCCACTGTCAGAGGCTGTGAGCTGTTCTGGAACAAGCAATAGACCAACATCTATCTGCATGTCATCAAGAACAAGCAGAATACCTACGTGGAGGTGAAATGCATTGATATGCATCACTTGAGGAAGGACAAGTTCCGTGACTACTTTGGAGAGGCTCTGGACTTGGTGGAGCAGTTTGGCATTGAGCATGTGATATCCTTTCACCTTGACTATGACCCTGAGCTTATCTGTCAGTTCTTTGCCTCAGTTTATTTTCACCCTAATGAAGAGCGGAGGATGACCTGGATGACCAATGGCCGTCAACTGTCTGCTACCTGGAAAGAGTTCATGGATCTGCTCCATGTTCCTGATGATGGGCTCAACACTCTAGTGGGTGTTCGCCCCCATGCCAATGCTGAGTCTGCCAACAAGGACAAGATTGCACCGTTCATGGTTGAGAAGGCGCTCGCCAATGGCAAGACAACATTGGTGCTCAACTCTTTTCTGGATATCATGTATCGCATCTTCCGCAACTCCTTGTTCCCTCGCATCGGTGACAAAGACAAGGTTCATGCCTATATGGTGGATACGATGCTCATTTGCGAGGAGGCTCGTTCGACTCAGTCTCAGCCACTTGATGTCTCACACATCATGTGGTGTGAGCTTCGGTTTGCAGTGTTCAACCGCAAGGTGCCTATCTATGGGCCCTATCTGTTTCTGCTAATCTCGAAGACTTGGAGAAGATGTTCCCTGGTGAGGAGTTCCTTGCTCCAGACTGGATTCGCCATGAGCCCATCTGTCTGCGTATCAAATCCAACTGGGCTAACACCACCACTCGTGCCGAGGCGACTGCTGCTAGGGCTGCTGTTGATGAGGAGGATGCTGGCGCTGAGGATGTTGCTGAGGGCCGTGCTGCTAGGCCTTCCCAGAGTGCCTCTATGCCATCATGGGCCAAGAAGCTGAAGGACAAGATGAAGACTCTTTTCTACATGCAAGCCAAGGGGCAGTACAGGTCTCACGTGGCGTCCAAGGAGAGTCGTCGCCGGGACAAGAAGCTCTTGCAACTCTATGGTGAGGAAGTGTCTGGCGGGTCTGAGGAGCGCATCACTCCAGAGGCCGAGTGGATGGAGAAGCAAGGCTATAGGTGGGCTGATTCTGAGGAGGATGTCGAGGAGACCATCCCTGCTGCCGAGGAGACCGACGGACAGGGTTGGGACGAGTTCCCTGCTTGAGCCACCTCTTGTGTGTAGGTGTCCTCTCTGCCTTTTTGCGTCTCGATGCCAAAGGGGGAGAGAGAGTAGGGATTTGCGAGTGTGTCATGTGTTTGCTGCTTTCTCGGTTGAACTATTTGCTGCTTTCTCGTTTGAACCTCGTTGCTTTACTTCGTATGGTGTAAAACTTTGCACTCTATCTATCCTAGCGAGCTTGTGTTATATTGTGCTATCTTTATGCTATGCTATGTTAATTATCATGCCTTGGTCTCTAAAATATAGGGGGAGTGTTGATCCTAGTCTGTGTGCTATGCAGTCCAAAGCATTCATCTAAAGTGCACACATCTAGGGAGAGCCCATCTATATTTTAGAGAGGTGGGGTTTGCCCTTGCTCTAAGTTATCCTATCCATGTGCAAATCCCGTGCTGTCATCAATCCACCAAAAAGGGGGAGATTGTAAGGGCATATTTATCCCTTAGGTGTTTTGGTTACAATGCTTTTGCGGACTAATCGTGTGCCTTAAGTTTCTCAGATACTTCATCACTAGGCACGAGATGATTCGGTGCCCCTCGGAGACTATTGAAGTCGGCGTTGTTCTACGTTTCTCTTTGGTGGATTTGAGTCGTAGGAGAGCCGTACTATTAAGAGGGGGTCCACGTCGGAAAGGTTTGGGTGGAATCAACACGTACACTTGTCCTACCTTTCCCTGCTCTTTGGAGCTTCTCTTCGTTATCTTGGTTGTGCTGAAATCTGACGACTACTGCTGTACTTGCGGTAGTACCGCAAGTACAAGCGGTAGTACCGCTGCGGGTCACGGTAGTACCGCTCCTCTGGAGCCGTAGTACCGCGGCCCCCAGGCCTAGTGCCGCTCCGGTACGGTAGTAGGGGCGGATGTAATTTTTTACATCCACGCCCCCCACGGTAGTACCGCTCGTCCAGCGTGGTAGTACCGCGGGAGCCCACGGTAGTACCGCTCCCTAGGAGTCGTAGTACCGTGGCCCTCCTACCTAGTACCGCAGCGTCACGGTAGTAGGAGCGGATGTAATTTTTTTACATCCGTGCCTCTACGGTAGTACCGCGCCACGTGCGCGGTAGTACCGCGTCGGATTTTTGTACCACCCCATTTTCAGCGAAAGTAGGCACGGATGTAATTTATTTCATCCGCGCCCTTCCCAGGCAATGACTCTCCTGCCTTGCGGTAGTACCGCAAGGGGGAGCGGTAGTACCGCGCAAGCAGTAGTACTGCACCCTAGTCAGGCTAGTCCCGGCCTCTGCTGCTGTCGCGGAAGTACCGTGGTCCGCCACGATAGTACCACGCGGCCTCGCGGTAGTACCGCGCCCCTGGAGCGGTAGTACCGCGTGTCGCGGGCTGAACATGTGGATAACGGTTGGATTTTTCCCATGACTATATAAGGGGCGTCTTCTACCTCTAGTTGACTACCTCTTCCACCTCTAAGCTCCATTGTTGCTCCAAGCTCCATTTTCGCCCGATCTCTCTCCTAGCCAATCAAACTTGTTGATTTGCTCGGGATTGGGTGACAAGGGCCCGATCTACACTTCCACCACAAGATATTTGATTCCCCCCACTTATCCCTAGCGGATCTTGTTACTCTTGGGTGTTTGAGCACCCTAGACGGTTGAGGTCACCTCGAAGCCATACTCCATTGTGGTGAAGCTTCGTGGTGTTGTTGGGAGCCTCCAATTGTTGTGGAGATTGCCCCAACCTTGTTTGTAAAGGTTCGGTCGCCGCCTTCAAGGGCACCAATAGTGGAATCATGGCATCTCGCATTGTGTGAGGGCGTGAGGAGAATACGGTGGCCCTAGTGGCTTCTTGGGGAGCATGTGCCTCCACACCGCTCTAACGGAGACGTACTTCCCCTTAAAAGGAAGGAACTTCGGTAACACATCCTCGTCTCCACCGGCTCCACTCTTGGTTATTTCGTGCCTTTACTTTTGCAAGCCTACTTGTGTTGCATCCCTTGCTTGATTATGTGCTAGTTGTTATTGCATCATATAGGTTGCTCACTTAGTTGCACATCTAGACAACCTATTTTGTTGCAAAGTTTAATTTGGTAAAGAAAAGCTTAAAAATTGTTAGTTGCCTATTCTGTTGGGGAACGTTGCAGAAAATTAAAATTTTTCCTACGGCTTCACCAAGATCCATCTATGAGTTCATCTAAGCAACGAGTCATGGGAGAGAGTTTGCATCTACATACCACTTGTAGATCGCGTGCGGAAGCTTGCAAGGTGATGATGTAGTCGTACTCGAACGTGATTCAGATCACCGATGCCAAGTGCTGAACGGACAGCACCTCCGTGTTCAACACACGTACGGGACGAGCGACGTCTCCTCCTTCTTGATCCAGCAAGGGGAAAGGAGAGGTTGAGGAAGACAGCTCCACCGGCAGCACGACGGCGTGGTGATGGTGGAGAAGCAGTACTCCGACAGGGCTTCGCCGAGCACACACCGAAGGAGGAGAGGTGTTGGGGAGGGAGAAGGAGGCAACCAAAGGCCAAGGACTCAAAGTATGAAGTCCCTCCTCTCCCCCACTATATATAGGAGGGCCAAGGGGGGGTGGCCGGCCCTAGGAGATCCAATCTCCTAGGGGGGCGGCGGCCAAGGGGGGTTTCCCTCCCCCCCAAGGCACCTAGGAGGTGCCTTCCCCTCCTAGGACTCTTGCCCCCTTGAACCCTAGGCGCATGGGCCTATGTGGGGCTGGTGCCCTTGGCCCATGCAGGCCAAGGCGCACCCCCTACAGCCCATGTGGCCCCCCGGGGCAGGTGGCCCCACCCGGTGGGCCCCCGGGACCCCTCCGGTGGTCCCGGTACAATACCGATAACCCCGAAACTTGTCCCGATGCCCGAAACAGGACTTCCCATATATAAATCTTTACCTCCGGACCATTCCGGAACTCCTCGTGACGTCCGGGATCTCATCCGGGACTCCGAACATCATTCGGTAGTCACATACTTGACTTCCTACTAACCCTAGCGTCACCGAACCTTAAGTGTGTAGACCCTACGGGTTCGGGAGACACGCAGACATGACCGAGACGACTCTCGGGCAATAACCAACAGCGGGGTCTGGATATCCATGTTGGCTCCCACATGCTCCTCGATGATTTCATCGGTTGAACCACGATGTCGAGGATTCGATCAAACCCTGTATACAATTCCCTTTGTCAATCGGTACGTTACTTGCCCGAGACTCGATCGTCGGTATCCCAATACCTTGTTCAGTCTCGTTACCCGGCAAGTCACTTTACTCGTACCGTAATGCATGATCCCGTGGCCAACACCTTGGTCACATTGAGCTCATTATGATGATGCATTACCGAGTGGGCCCAGAGATACCTCTCCGTTATACGGAGTGACAAATCCCAGTCTCGATCCGTGTCAACCCAACAGATACTTTCGGAGATACCTGTAATGCACCTTTATAGTCACCCAGTTACGTTGTGACGTTTGATACACCCAAGGCACTCCTACGGTAACCGGGAGTTACACGATCTCATGGTCGAAGGAATAGATACTTGACATTGGCAAAGCTTCTAGCAAACGAACTATACGATCTTTTATGCTATGCTTATGATTGGGTCTTGTCCATCACATCATTCTCCTAATGATGTGATCTCGTTATCAACGACATCCTATGTCCATAGTCAGGAAACCATGACTATCTATTGATCATAACGAGCTAGTCAACTAGAGGCTCACTAGGGACTCATTGGGTCTAAGTGTTCACACGTGTATTACGATTTCCGGATAATACAGTTATAGCATGAACAAAAGACAATTATCATGAACATTGAAATATAATAATCCTTTTATTATTGCCTCTAGGGCATATTTCCAACAGTCTCCCACTTGCACTAGAGTCACCAATCTAGTTACATTGTGATGAATCGAACACCCATAGAGTTCTGGTGTTGATCATGTTTTGCACGCGAGAGAGGTTTAGTCAACGGATCTGCGACATTCAGATCCGTGTGCACTTTGCAAATCTCTATGTCTCCATCTTGAACATTTTCACGGATGGAGTTGAAACGACGCTTGATGTGCCTGGTCTTCTTGTGAAACCTGGGCTCCTTGGCAAGGGCAATAGCTCCAGTGTTGTCACAGAAGAGTTTGATCGGCCCCGACGCATTGGGTATGACTCCTAGGTCGGTGATGAACTCCTTCATCCAAATCGCTTCATGCGCTGCCTCCGAGGCTGCCATGTACTCCGCTTCACATGTAGATCCCGCCACGACGCTCTGCTTGCAGCTGCACCAGCTTACTGCTCCACCATTCAACATATACACGTATCCGGTTTGTGACTTAGAGTCATCCAGATCTGAGTCGAAGCTAGCGTCGACGTAACCCTTTACGACGAGCTCTTCATCTCCTCCATAAACGAGAAACATGTCCTTTGTCCTTTTCAGGTACTTCAGGATATTCTTGACCGCTGTCCAGTGTTCCTTGCCGGGGTTACTTTGGTATCTTGCAACCAAACTTACGGCAAGGTTTACATCGGGTCTGGTACACAGCATGGCATACATAATAGATCCTATGGCTGAAGCATAGGGGATGACACTCATCTCTTCTTTATCTTTTGCCGTGGTCGGTGACTGAGCCGAGCTCAATCTCACACCTTGTAACATAGGCAAGAACCCCTTCTTGGACTGATCCATTTTGAACCTCTTCAAAATCTTATCAAGGTATGTGCTTTGTGAAAGACCTATGAGGCGTCTCGATCTATCTCTATAGGTCTTGATGCCTAATATATAAGCAGCTTCTCCAAGGTCCTTCATTGAAAAACACTTGTTCAAGTAGGCCTTAATGCTGTCCAGGAGTTTCGTATCATTTCCCATCAAGAGTATGTCATCTACATATAATAGGAGAAATGCTACAGAGCTCCCACTCACTTTCTTGTAAACGCAGGCTTCTCCATAAGTCTGCGTAAACCCAAACGCTTTGATCATCTCATCAAAGCGAATGTTCCAACTCCGAGATGCTTGCACCAGTCCATAAATGGATCGCTGGAGCTTGCATACTTTGTTAGCGTTCTGAGGAACGACAAAACCTTCCGGCTGCATCATATACAGCTCTTCCTTAAGATGTCCATTAAGGAATGCCGTTTTGACGTCCATCTGCCATATCTCATAATCATAGTATGCGGCAATTGCTAACATGATTCGGACGGACTTAAGCTTCGCCACGGGAGAGAATGTCTCGTCGTAGTCAATCCCTTGAACTTGTCGATAACCCTTAGCGACAAGTCGAGCTTTATAGATGGTAACATTACCATCCGCGTCCGTCTTCTTCTTAAAAATCCATTTATTTTCTATCGCTCGCCGATCATCGGGCAAGTCTGTCAAAGTCCATACTTTGTTTTCATACATGGATCCTATCTCGGATTTCATGGCCTCAAGCCATTTGTTGGAATCCGGGCCCGCCATTGCTTCTTCATAGTTCGAAGGTTCATTGTTGTCCAGCAACATGATTTCCATGACAGGGTTGCCGTACCACTCTGGTGCAGAACGTGTCCTTGTGGACCTTCGAAATTCAGTAGCAACTAGATCTGAAGTACCTTGATCATCATCAACATTTTCCTCTTCAGTTGGTGTGGGCATTACAGGAATGGTTTCCTGCGCTGCACCACTTTCCCGTTCGAGAGGTAGTACTTCATCGAGTTCTACTTTCCTCCCACTTACTTCTTTCGAGAGAAACTCTTTCTCCAGAAAGCATCCGTTCTTGGCAACATAGATCTTGCCTTCGGATCTTAAGTAGAAGGTATACCCGACAGTTTCCTTAGGGTATCCTATGAATACGCATTTTTCCGACTTGGGTTCGAGCTTTTCAGGTTGAAGTTTCTTGACATAAGCATCGCATCCCCAAACTTTTAGAAACGACAGCTTAGGTTTCTTCCCAAACCATAATTCATACGGTGTCGTCTCAACGGATTTAGACGGTGCCCTATTTAAAGTGAATGTAGCTGTCTCTAGAGCGTATCCCCAAAATGATAGCGGTAAATCGGTAAGAGACATCATAGACCGCACCATATCCAATAGAGTGCGATTACGACGTTCGGACACACCGTTTCGCTGAGGTGTTCCAGGCGGCGTGAGTTGTGAAACGATTCCACATTTCCTTAAGTGTGTACCAAATTCGTGACTTAAGTATTCTCCCCCACGATCTGATCGTAGGAACTTTATCTTTCGGTCACGTTGATTCTCTACTTCACTCTGAAATTCCTTGAACTTTTCAAAGGTCTCAGACTTGTGTTTCATTAAGTAGACATACCCATATCTACTCAAGTCATCAGTGAGAGTGAGAACATAACGATATCCTCCGCGAGCCTCAACGCTCATTGGACCGCACACATCGGTATGTATGATTTCCAACAAGTTGGTTGCTCGCTCCATTGTTCCGGAGAACGGAGTCTTGGTCTTTTTGCCTAAGAGGCAAGGTTCGCATGTGTCAAATGATTCATAATCAAGAGACTCTAAAAGTCCATCAGCATGGAGCTTCTTCATGCGCTTGACACCAATGTGACCAAGGCGGCAGTGCCACAAGTATGTGGGACTATCGTTATCAACTTTACATCTTTTGGCATCCACACTATGAACATGTGTAATATTACGCTCGAGATTCATCAAGAATAAACCATTGACCATCGGAGCATGACCATAAAACATATCTCTCATATAAATCGAACAACCATTATTCTCGGACTTAAATGAGTAGCCATCTCGTATTAAACGAGATCCAGATACAATGTTCATGCTCAAACTTGGCACTAAATAACAATTATTGAGGTTTAAAACTAATCCCGTAGGTAAATGTAGAGGCAGCGTGCCGACGGCGATCACATCGACCCTGGAACCATTCCCGACGCGCATCGTCACCTCGTCCTTCGCCAGTCTCCGTTTATTCCGCAGCTCCTGCTGTGAGTTACATATGTGAGCAACGGCACCGGTATCAAATACCCAGGAGTTACTTCGAGTACTGGTAAGGTACACATCAATTACATGTATATCAAATATACCTTTGGTGTTGCCGGCCTTCTTATCCGCTAAGTATTTGGGGCAGTTCCGCTTCCAGTGCCCCTTCCCCTTGCAATAAAAGCACTCAGTCTCAGGCTTGGGTCCATTCTTTGACTTCTTCCCGGCAACAGGCTTACCGGGCGCGGCAACATCTTTGCCGTCCTTCTTGAAGTTCTTCTTACCCTTGCCCTTCTTGAACTTAGTGGTCTTATTGACCATCAACACTTGATGTTCTTTCTTGATTTCAGCCTCTGCTGACTTCAGCATCGAGAACACTTCAGGAATGGTCTTTACCATCCCCTGCATGTTGTAGTTCATCACAAAGCTCTTGTAGCTTGGTGGGAGCGACTGGAGGATTCTGTCAATGACCGCCTCATCTGGGAGGTTAATGTTCAACTGGGTCATACGTGCGTGCAACCCAGACATCTTCAGGATGTGTTCACTGACAGAACTGTTCTCCTCCATCTTACAACTGTAGAACTTGTCGGAGACATCATATCTCTCGACCCGGGCATGAGCTTGGAAAACTAGTTTCAGCTCTTCGAACATCTCATATGCTCCGTGATGCTCAAAACGCTTTTGGAGCCCCGGTTCTAAGCTGTAAAGCATGCCGCACTGAACGAGGGAGTAATCATCAGCACGAGTTTGCCAAGCGTTCATAACGTCTTGGTTCTCTGGGACGGGAGCGGCACCTAGCGGTCCTTCTAGGACATATTGCTTCCTGGCAGCTATGAGGATGATCCTCAGGTTTCGGACCCAGTCCGTATAGTTGCTGCCATCATCTTTCAGCTTGGTTTTCTCTAGGAACGCGTTGAAGTTCATGTTGACATTAGCGTTGGCCATTGATCTACAATACATATTTGCAAAGGTTTTAGACTAAGTTCATGATAATAAAGTTCTTAATCAAAATTATGAACTCCCACTTAGATTAGACATCCCTCTAGTCATCTAAGTGTTACACGATCCGAGTCGACTAGCCCGTGTCCGATCATCACGTGAGACGGACTAGTCATCGTCGGTGAACATCTTTATGTTGATCGTATCTTCCATACGACTCGTGTTCGACCTTTCGGTCTCCGTGTTCCGAGGCCATGTCTGCACATGCTAGGCTCGTCAAGTTAACCCTAAGTGTTTTCGCTGTGTAAAACTGTCTTACACCCGTTGTATGTGAACGTAAGGATCCATCACACCCGATCATCACGTGGTGCTTAGAAACGACGAACTGTAGCAACGGTGCACAGTTAGGGGAGAACACTTCTTGAAATTTTGTAAGGGATCATCTTATTTACTACCGTCGTCCTAAGTAAACAAGATGCATAAACATAATAAACATCACATGCAATTATATGGTTGTGACATGATATGGCCAATATCATCAAGCTCCATTGATCTCCATCTTCGGGGCTCCATGATCATCTTGTCACCGGCTTGACACCATGATCTCCATCATCATGATCTCCATCATCGTGTCTTCATGAAGTTGTCACGCCAACGACTACTTCTACTTCTATGACTAACGCGTTTAGTAATGAAGTAAAGTAGTTTACATGGCGTTCTTCAATGACACGCAGGTCATACAAAAAAAATAAAGACAACTCCTATGGCTCCTGCCGGTTGTCATACTCATCGACATGCAAGTCGTGAATCCTATTACAAGAACATGATCTCATACATCACAGTTCATCATTCATCACAACTTCTGGCCATATCACATCACATGATCAATCGCTGCAAAAACAAGTTAGACGTCCTCTAGTTGTTGTTGCATCTTTTACGTGGCTGCGATTGGGTTCTAGCAAGAACGTTTTCTTACCTACGAATCACCACAACGTGATTTTGTCAACTTCTATTTACCCTTCATAAGGGCCCTGTTCATCGATTCCGCTCCAACTAAAGTGGGAGAGACAGACACCCGCCAGCCACCTTATGCAACTAGTGCATGTCAGTCGGTGGAACCGGTCTCACGTAAGCGTACGTGTAAGGTTGGTCCGGGCCGCTTCATCCCACAATACCGTTGAGCAAGAAAAGACTAGTAGAGGCAAGTAAGATGACAAGATCAACGCCCACAACAAATTGTGTTCTACTCGTGCATTAGAGAACTACGCATAGACCTAGCTCTGATACCACTGTTGGGGAACGTTGCAGAAAATTAAAATTTTTCCTACGGCTTCACCAAGATCCATCTATGAGTTCATCTAAGCAACGAGTCATGGGAGAGAGTTTGCATCTACATACCACTTGTAGATCGCGTGCGGAAGCTTGCAAGGTGATGATGTAGTCGTACTCGAACGTGATTCAGATCACCGATGCCAAGTGCTGAACGGACAGCACCTCCGTGTTCAACACACGTACGGGACGAGCGACGTCTCCTCCTTCTTGATCCAGCAAGGGGAAAGGAGAGGTTGAGGAAGACAGCTCCACCGGCAGCACGACGGCGTGGTGATGGTGGAGAAGCAGTACTCCGACAGGGCTTCGCCGAGCACACACCGAAGGAGGAGAGGTGTTGGGGAGGGAGAAGGAGGCAACCAAAGGCCAAGGACTCAAAGTATGAAGTCCCTCCTCTCCCCCACTATATATAGGAGGGCCAAGGGGGGGTGGCCGGCCCTAGGAGATCCAATCTCCTAGGGGGGCGGCGGCCAAGGGGGGTTTCCCTCCCCCCCAAGGCACCTAGGAGGTGCCTTCCCCTCCTAGGACTCTTGCCCCCTTGAACCCTAGGCGCATGGGCCTATGTGGGGCTGGTGCCCTTGGCCCATGCAGGCCAAGGCGCACCCCCTACAGCCCATGTGGCCCCCCGGGGCAGGTGGCCCCACCCGGTGGGCCCCCGGGACCCCTCCGGTGGTCCCGGTACAATACCGATAACCCCGAAACTTGTCCCGATGCCCGAAACAGGACTTCCCATATATAAATCTTTACCTCCGGACCATTCCGGAACTCCTCGTGACGTCCGGGATCTCATCCGGGACTCCGAACATCATTCGGTAGTCACATACTTGACTTCCTACTAACCCTAGCGTCACCGAACCTTAAGTGTGTAGACCCTACGGGTTCGGGAGACACGCAGACATGACCGAGACGACTCTCGGGCAATAACCAACAGCGGGGTCTGGATATCCATGTTGGCTCCCACATGCTCCTCGATGATTTCATCGGTTGAACCACGATGTCGAGGATTCGATCAAACCCTGTATACAATTCCCTTTGTCAATCGGTACGTTACTTGCCCGAGACTCGATCGTCGGTATCCCAATACCTTGTTCAGTCTCGTTACCCGGCAAGTCACTTTACTCGTACCGTAATGCATGATCCCGTGGCCAACACCTTGGTCACATTGAGCTCATTATGATGATGCATTACCGAGTGGGCCCAGAGATACCTCTCCGTTATACGGAGTGACAAATCCCAGTCTCGATCCGTGTCAACCCAACAGATACTTTCGGAGATACCTGTAATGCACCTTTATAGTCACCCAGTTACGTTGTGACGTTTGATACACCCAAGGCACTCCTACGGTAACCGGGAGTTACACGATCTCATGGTCGAAGGAATAGATACTTGACATTGGCAAAGCTTCTAGCAAACGAACTATACGATCTTTTATGCTATGCTTATGATTGGGTCTTGTCCATCACATCATTCTCCTAATGATGTGATCTCGTTATCAACGACATCCTATGTCCATAGTCAGGAAACCATGACTATCTATTGATCATAACGAGCTAGTCAACTAGAGGCTCACTAGGGACTCATTGGGTCTAAGTGTTCACACGTGTATTACGATTTCCGGATAATACAGTTATAGCATGAACAAAAGACAATTATCATGAACATTGAAATATAATAATCCTTTTATTATTGCCTCTAGGGCATATTTCCAACATATTCACCCCCCTCTAGTCAACCATATCGATCCTTTCAGTCTTGTATGATATGAGTCTTTGCTTGTTTTGCTTTGTGTCTCAAGTCTTGAATCCTTGCTGAACACACCTTTTTAGAAAGCCAAAAATTATGCTATGCATGCTCCTATGCTTCACTTAAATTTTTAGAGCCATGGATTTGCTCTAGTGCTTCACTTATATCTTAATGAGCACGGTGTGCTTTGTTATATTTGAAGAAATGCTCTCATGCTTCACCTAGATTTATTTGGGAGTTAGTAAAATTTTCAGAAATTCTCTCTTGCTTCACTTAGATTATTTTGAGAGAAAGAAAAATTATGCTCATGTTCTTCACTTATATTTGTTTGAGCTTATCAAAAGCAACATATGAAAATAGTCCCAAAGTGATAGATATCCAAGGAGGATATAATAAAAACTTTCATGAAGATCATTGGACAAAATAAACCTGATTCTTAGTAATGGTTTTGAGATATGACGATATGATATGTGAGTCATGTTGATGAGTAATTGTGCTTTAGTAAGAATACTGATGTTAAGGTTTGTGATTCCCTATGCAAGCACGAAAGTCAATAGTTATGCAATGAAATTTATATCCTACTTATGGTGCATTATTCGGTGTTACTTATGCTTAATGCTTGGGTACGAGATTTTTTGCTTTTTGGGTTGGTCGCTTCTCAATCTTTTTGCTAGCCTTCATTTTGCACTAAGTATGATCACTACGTGTGCATCCAAAACCCTTTAAACCATTTTGCCTTATGAGTCCACTATACCTACATATATGCGGTATTTCCATGCCGTTCTAAGCAAATTTGCATGTGTCATCTCTAATTTTCAAAATAAATTTCTCTTCTGTGTGCTCTACCGCTCGCGAGGCAGTGAAGGGTGACAAATATTTTCTATGCTAGATGTGTTATTCTCACGATGAGTGTTTATTCACTTTTCATTGCACGAAAGTATGGCAAAGGTATTAGAGATGCCCAGTCCCGAAATGAAAAATGAATTTACTTTATGTTGTCAAATAATAAATTTCTTGGAAAGTGTTAGTATGGAGGGAAACCGTGGATTCGGTTAGCCATGGAAAGTGAAAGTAATGATGGAAAAAGGAATAAACTTTATTTTCTGTTTGGAAACCTCCTATGATGTATCTAGCATGGAAAGTGTTGAGATCTCTAAGTCGTTTTTGTTGGTGGGAAAAGTATGCCTCTCAAAAATATTTTTATCTCTCAATTTAAGCTTTGAGCTCTGGCACCTCTACAAATCTCTACTTCCCTCCGTGAAGGGTCTTTCTTTTACTTATGCAATTTTTATTTTGAATTTGAGTCTCCATCTTCTCTTATAAAGCACCAACTAAGGGGCACTATGATCGTATTTTAGCATTGGGTGTAGCTAATATTCGAGTATGTTTCATGAATGGATCAATGATTGAGCATAATGGGCTAGGGATAACTTGCTTTAGTGTTGATATTTTGAAAGACATGGTTGTTTGTTGGTATGCTTGAGTATTAAAGTCTTCATGTTAAAACTAGACTATTGCTTTGAATCATATAAAAGTCTATATGTCCATGCTATAAAGAAAAGAAATGTGATGAACATGTTAGGCAACATTCCACATAAAAAATTCTGTTTTTATCATTTACCTACTCGAGGA
This sequence comes from Triticum timopheevii, assembly GCA_963921465.1. Taxonomy (NCBI): domain Eukaryota; kingdom Viridiplantae; phylum Streptophyta; class Magnoliopsida; order Poales; family Poaceae; genus Triticum; species Triticum timopheevii. The sequence goes on along the minus strand of OY997270.1, from coordinate 541,400,313 downwards.
CGAGCAGGAATTAAGCTTGGAGATGCTGATACATCTTCAACATATCTATAATTTTTGATTGTTCCATGCTGTTATATTATCATTCTTGAATGTTTTACAAGCATTTTATAGTCATTTTATATCATTTTTTGGTACTAACCTATTGATATAGTGCCCAATGCTAGTTGCTGTTTTCTGCATATTTTTTACATCGCAGGAAATCAATACCAAATAGAGTCCAAACGCAACAAAACTTTTTGAGGATTTTTTTGGGCCAGAAGACATCCAGTGGGCCAAGGCTGCACCTAGGGGTGCCTCAAGGAGGGCAGCACCCACCAGAGCACGCCAGGAGGCCCAGGCGTGCCCTGGTGGGTTGTGCCCACCTTGGGTGCCCCCTGAACTGCCTCTTTGCTCTATAAATACCCCAATATTCCAGAAACCCTAGGGGAGTCGACGAAAGTCAATTCCAGCCGCCGCAGAGTCCAGAACCACCAGATCCAATCTAGACACCATCACGGAGGGGTTCACCACTTCCATTGGTGCCTCTCGGATGATCCGTGAGTAGTTTTTTGTAGACCTATGGGTCCGTAGTTAGTAGCTAGATGGCTTCCTCTCTCTTAATTATCAATACAATGGTCTCTTGGAGATCCATATGATGTAAGCCTTTTTGCGGTGTGTTTGTTGGGATCCAATGAACTTTGAGTTTATGATCAGATCTATGTTTTTATCCATGAAAGTTATTTGAGTCTTCTTTGATCTCTTATATGCATGATTGCTTATAGCCTCGTATTTCTTCTCCGATTTTTGGGTTTTGTTTGGCCAACTCGATCTATTTATCTTGCAATGGGAAGATGTGCTTTGTAGTGGGTTTGATCTTACGGTGCTTGATCCCAGTGACAGAAGGGGAACCGACACGTATGTATCGTTGCTACTAAGGATAACAAGATGAGGTCTATATCTACATAAATAGATCTTGTCTACATCATGTCATCGTTCTTATTGCATTACTCCGTTTCTTCATGAACTTAATACACTAGATGCATACTGAATAGCGGTCGATGCGTGAAGTAATAGTAGTAGATGCAGGCAGGAGTCGGTCTACTAATCTTGGACATGATGCCTATATAATGATCATTGCCTGAATATCATTATGATTATTTGAAGTTCTATCAATTGCCTAACAGTAATTGTTTTCCCACCGTTTCCTATTTTTCTCGAGAGAAGCCACTAGTGAAACCCCCCGGGTCTCTTTTCATCATATTTGCCTTTGCGATCTATTTTCCTTTGCATTTATTTTCAGATCTATCAAACCAAAAATACAAAAATACCTTGCTGCAATTTATTTGTTCCGTGATCTATTTATCCTATCTACCACTTTTACCTCACGTTATTTGCCTATCTTGAGGCGCCGTACCCGAAAGGGATTGACAACCCTTTTAACACGTCGGGTTGCGAGTATTTGTTATTTGTGTGCATGTGATGTTTTTACTTGGTGTGAGGAGGTTCTCCTACTGGTTCGATAACCTTGGTCTCATCACTGAGAAAAATACCTACCGTCGCTATACCGCATCATCCCTTCCTCTTTGGAAAAATACTGACGTAGTTATAGCAGACATCAGTGCCACCGACTGACGGCCAGGGGTAGGAGTAGACAGGCGCCGTGCGTGTCCGCCTCATGTCCGCGCCGACGCAAATGAAACTCAAATTTGAGCCAGGAATGGATCGTCTAGCGGATGAAAAGCGGACACGCATTCGTTTGGATCGACGTGTTAGACCTATTTTTGTGTCTGTTTTGACTGTCGGTTTTTACATAAACGGATACCGGTGGACAAAATGGTGGCATTTGTTGAAGTTGCACACAACTTAGAAATGGACCTCCAAAATATCCTTCCTGCAAAATTACCTTCACTTCCCTTCTCGGTCGTCGGCTCACCCCCTCAGAAAACAAAAAAGCTAGCGGCCGCCTCCCCGTTTCCGCCGCGGCCTTGGCTGGAGAAGAGATCTCGCTGGTCAACCTCCCCCCATCACCAACCAACCCCATTCGCGGCCGGCTCCTCGCTCCACCCACCCCTACGGCCCTACCTCACCGGCGCCTCTCCCGGCTGACCTCTATCCTCCGTCGTCGTCGCGCCGTCGGCGGCCCTCGTGAGGCTGGGATTGGATCTGAGCCGCCGCTCCGCTCAGCGCTCACCATGGAGTTGGCGGTAGGCGCCTCGGAGGCCACCATCAAATCTCTGCTGACCAAGCTCGGGAGCCTTCTGGCGGAGCAGTACGCCTTGGCCCGCGGCGTCCGCAGCGACATCCAGTTCATCAACGACGAGCTCGCGAGCATGCAGGCCTTCCTCAGCAACCTCGGCAACAGCACCGACGACCACGACGACCAGACCAAGGACTGGATGAAGCAGGTCCGCGATGTCTCCTACGACATTGAGGACTGCGTCGACGACTTCACCAACGGCCTCCGACCGGATCCCCAGCGCGACGACTGGCGTTCCAAGGCCCGCGGGTTCCTCTACGAGATCTGGACATTAAGTCGCCGGAGAAGCATAGCTGCCCAGATCGCCGATCTCAAGCAGCGGGCGCAGCATGTGGGCGAGCGCCGCGGCAGGTATGGCGTCCGCGACCCGAATCCCGGCAGCGGGAAGAGTGGTTTGGATGGGTATACCACTGCCGAGCACCAGGAGATAACCCGTCGACTTATCGGCATCCAGAGGCCAGTTGGGGTGGACATACCGGATCTTGAGAAGTGGATTAGATCTCCGGAGAAGAAGCAGCTGGGTGTTCTATCCATATACGGATTCGGCGGCGTGGGAAAAACCACAGCCGCCATGGCACTGTACCGGAGCTGCGGGGTTCATTTCAAGTGCCGCGCAATGGTCACCGTGTCTCATCACACCGACCCTGATGTAGTCCTCCGTGACATACTGAGGCAAGTCAAGATGCAGGTGAAGGACCAGCATGTCCAGAATAGCACCGAAAGCATCTCGGAGGAGAAGAATCGAGCAGCAGTAGCTCCCTTCCAGATGCTCAGCAGGTTGGGCCAAATCCTGATGTGTTGGGCCAATCAAAACAAGGATGGTAAAGCCTCGGAGCACAAAGCCATAAGTGATCTCCAGAAAACCCTCGGGGAAAATAGGTATTAATCACAGTGCATGGATATTATCGGTTATGTTTGTGCCATAGATGGGAAATGAAATTACCTTTTGCTTAGAGTTGAAATCTGTGGATATAGAAATTTCTCTTCCAAAAATGCACTTTTTACATGTCGAAACGTTGTGGAAACTAGTAAGGTACCCGTGCTGCACCACAGAGCCACAGAAAACAAGGTTGAATTTGGTGTACTCGAGAACCTTGTGTGCTAGCTTAGATGAGTTTTGCAGTTGGCACGAATGTTATTCTAATATAACTAAAAGCTATATGTCTTTCAATATTAGAAAATACATTTCAGGTCACTATTTGTAACTATACTTGTACAGTACAAATTTAGCTAATGAATTGTGGATAAGGTTGTGGTTTGACCTAGTATATATTTGATCTGTTCTATTACTCCCCTACCAAAACAGACATGTTGTGTATTTTTTGTCTACCTGTCTTAGAAAATAAAAACATGAGTGCATTGTCCTTCTCTTTGCTATTGCATAAGACCACGTGCGCTAGACTGTTCATGTAAGAGAAATTAAACTTTGATTATAAGTGACACAAATGATATAAGAGTGCATGTTGATCCAACTCACGTGTTTTTCTTGTCTTACTTATGGCAGGTACTTACTGTTAATTGACGATGTCTGGTCATCATCTATGTGGCAGACAATCTTGAACTGTTTGCCGAGAAAAGAGCAAGGTAGCAGAATAATCGTGACCACCCGATTTGAAGCTGTTGCGAAGACTTCACCCGTGGACCATTATTATTTCCATCAGATGGGTAATTTATCTAATGAACATGCCAAGGACTTATTTAACAGAAGTTTGTCCGAGTGCCGGGATACTCAAAGCATTGAGGCAAGTCAGAGTGATCAAGTTCCACCCAGCAGAATCTGGGAGATGTGTGGCGGCCTGCCATTACCCATAGTTACGATGGCTGGTCTTGTCGCATCCAACAAGCACATGAAGCCAGAGGAATGGAGTAACGTTTGCAAGGCTTTGTTTCCAGACCAACAAGTATGCCATAAACCGGAGGAATTTATGAGGATAATCAATTACTGCTACAGTGTTCTGCCTAGCGACCTCAAGACTTGCTCCCTGTATTTTAGCATCTTTCCAAAGGGTCGCAAGATCAGCAAGAAGCGGCTAATGAGGAGATGGATTTCAGAAGGTTTTATCAGCGAGAAGCAAGGGTTGAGTGTGGAAGACGTTGCAGAGACGTGTTTTAATCAACTTATTAAAAGGCAGATAATACGGCCTGTAGAGAACAGCACCGATGGCAAGGTGAAGAGCTGTCAAGTCCATGACATGGTCCTTGAGTACATCATATCCAAGGCAGCTGAGGAGAATTTTGTCACTGTGGTTGGTGGGCAGTGGTCCGTACCAACTCGTAGCAACAAAGTCCGCAGGATGTCCCTCCACAGCAGTGACTCCAAACATGCGAAAAAAGCATATGGAATGAACTTGACCCATGTCCGATCACTGACTGTATTTGGGAGCCTAGAGCAACAGCGGTTTAAATCATTCAAGACCGGAATAGTGCAAGTACTAGACCTCGAAGGTTGCAGTGGTTTTAAGGCGAATCATGCCAGTGTCTCGGACATCTGCAAAATGACTCTTCTCAAGTTCCTGAGCCTCCGAGGAACAGACATCAGCGAACTACCGCCGAACATTGGTGGTCTAAAGTATTTGGAGACACTGGACATAAGGGAGACGGGTGTTGAAGAACTGCCTAAAACTGTAGTTCATCTGGAAAGAATCAGCAATATACTTGGAGGAGATAAGAGAACACGGAAAGCCTTGAGGTTGCCTAAAGAGATGAAGAAGGGAGCAATGAAAACCCTGCGCGTACTGTCTGGGATCGAGATCACTGAAGGATCGACTGCTGTATCAAACCTCCATGAATTAACTGGGCTCAAGAAGTTGGCCATTTACAAGCTTCACAAGTCTGACCATGATGATTTGCTCTCCTCTATCCAGTACCTGGGCGGTTATTCTCTTAAAACTCTTGTGATTGATGACGGGTCATCTGAGTTCCATGATAAACTGGGCAAAATGTCTACAGCTCCACTATACCTGAATGCTCTAGAGCTATCTGGCAAGCTGTGTAACTTCCCAAAATGGATCACTCAACTCAGGGACATTGTCAAGTTAACTCTTTCAGCAACACTTCTCGGACCAGAAAATCTGGAGTGCCTTAGGGACTTGAAGACATTATTTTCTCTCACTTTTTCAGTATGTGCAACAAAACACGATCCTGATATTGCAGCCATTCTTCAGAAGAACAAATCTGATTATGGTGGTGAGATCTTTTTTCCACCCGGAGGGTTTGCTAATCTCAAGCTGTTTCGCATCTTCACACCCATTCTTCCATCACTGAACTTCTCAGAAGGGGCGATGCCGAGGCTCGAAAGGCTTGAGCTGTGTTTCAAACGGTTGGAAGGTCTTCATGGCGTGGACAAACTTAAAAGTCTGCATGACGTGATCTTGACAGTTGATGGAGAAGCAAGTAACACGACCAAGTTGATACTAAATGATCTGAAAGCAGCAAAAACGGCAACGAAAAGTAAGTACGTCCTAGACATTAAGGAATAGTGTGTGATTTACCGAAGTGCCGATGTGCTATGGCGTTTCTTCGTTTTTATGGAATCATCTGACCTTGCTGTATCATCAGGCGTTAGTGGAGAGGTTGTCTTTATGCATTGAATACTCAGTTACATTTTGGTGTAAGTTTTCTTTTCTTGTTTTGTTCGAAATAGCATGTCAAATTGTTGTATGGGTAAACTGGAACCTAATTTAATTTGTTTCAAGGGTGGAATGTTGTCCTTTTGCCGATATGTCTTCGTACCCCCTCTCGGAGTTGATATATATAGAGACAAACACAGAAAAACTTCTGTATCATTGCAAGTCTGTATTAACTGCAATCATGACCACTGAAGCTGCTCTGAGATTCGAGCCACATGGTCCCTCGAACTTTCCCTCCGAAGATTTCAACTACTTCCTCCGTCCCAAAATTCTTGTTTTAGATGTTAAATTATGATCCAAATTCTAGTACCGTATTGGACTAGACGTAGTACATACGGTGTGGGCTTTGCGTTGGTACCGACGCGTACGAGTACAACTCGTTTACTTGTCCTACAAGGACTCTTATGTGTTGCCCTTCATATATACCCCATATGTAGTCGCACCTAAGACGTTCTGTCTTCTCGTGCTTGTAATACTCCTCATAATGATTGTGCCTTCGTGTGTTCGTGGTTTTCTCCTGCAAGGGTTTTCACGTAAAAATCCGTGTCTCCCGTGTCTCGTTTATTCTCGTTATTATCTAACAAGTGGTATACAAAGTCAAGTTTCGTATACGAGATTTGGGACCAGAGATTAGGGTTGCGTGCGCTGCCGCACGCGATCGTGGTCGAAATCCGACTTTCAACTGCTGCGCCGAGTTCGGTATATTCTGAAGATGAAGAGAAATCTTATCTCTGTTAGTGCCCTTGATGCAAATGGGTACAAGTATTCAGGTGGAGATTGTGTTTTAAAAGTCACCAAAGGTTCCTTGTTGTGACGAAAGGTGACTTAAGTACGACCAATGGTCTTTATTACCTTTGAGGTTCTACCGTTTCAGGTAATGCTACTCCAGTTATTTCAAAGAATTCTGAATGTGATGCTGCTAACCTTTGGCATATGCGTCTTGGACATATGAGTGAACTTGGTTTAGCAGAGTTAAATAAGAGAGGTCTTCTTGATGGATATGAACCTGGCAATTGAAATTTTGTGAGCATTGTATCTTCAACAAGCACAAGAGGGTGAAGTTCAACACTTCGACTCATACAACTGAAGGTAATCTCACAAGAAGTCATTAGGTGGTGCAAGTTACATGCTGACTATTATTGATGATTATTCAAGAAAAGTTTGGCTTTATTTCTTGAAGCATAAATATGAAGCATTCTCAGCATTTAAGGAGTGGAAGATTATGACTGAGAGGCAAACTGAAAGGAAGGTAAAAATACTTCGCACTGATAATGGTATGGAATTCTGTTCTAAGCTATTTAAGAATTATTGCAAGTCTGAAGGCATTGTCAGACATTACACCGTTCCTTATACTCCTCAACGAAACGGTGTTGCCGAGCGTACGGACAAGACCATTATTTCCAGAGCCCGTTGCATGTTGTCCAATGCAGGTTTGCATAGGCGTTTTTGGGCTAAGGCCGTTTCCACTGCTTGTTATCTCATTAATCGTTCACCATCTATTGCTCTTAATAAGAAAACTCCAATTGAGGTATGGTCTGGTTCACTTGCTGATTATTCACAGTTGAGAGTTTTTGGTTGCACTGCTTATGCTCATGTTGATAATGGAAAGTTGGAGCCTTGGGCTGTTAAGTGCATCTTTCTTGGTTATAAATCTGGTGTTAAAGGTTTTAAATTGTGGAATCCTGAAACCCAGAAGGTTGTTATTGTTGGGGAACGTAGCAGAAATTCAAAAATTTTCCTACGTATCACCAAGATCTATCTATGGAGAGACCAACAACGAGTAGAAAGGAGAGTGCATCTACATACCCTTGTAGATCGCTAAGCGGAAGCGTTCAAGTGAACGGGGTTGATGGAGTCGTACTCGTCGTGATTCAAATCACCGATGATCAAGTGCCGAACGCACGGCACCTCCGTGTTCAACACACGTACAGGCCGGTGACGTCTCCCAAGCCTTGATCCAGCAAGGAGAGAGGGAGAGGTTGAGGAAGACTCCATCCAGCAGCAGCACAACGGCGTGGTGGTGGTGGAGGAGCGTGGCAATCCTGCAGGGCTTCGCCAAGCACCGCGAGAGAGGAGGAGCACTTGGGAGAGGGAGGGCTGCGCCAGGGGCAAGGGTGAAGCTCCCATGCGCCTCCCCACTATATATAGGGGTGGAGGGGGCTGGTTTCTTGCCCTCCAAGTCCATTGGGGCGTTGGCAAAGGTGGGAGGAAAGAAATCCCATCATTTCCTTCCCCACCGATTGCTATCCCTCCTTTTTAGGGATCTTGATCTTATCCCTTTGGGATATGATCTTATTCCTTCTAAGGGGGGATCTTGGTGCGCCTTGACCAGGGGTGTGGGGCCTTTCCCCCACTACCCACGTTCATGTGGGTCCCCCCATGCAGGTGGGCCCCACTCCGGAACCTTCTAGAACCTTCCCGGTACAATACCGAAAAATCCCGAACATTTTCCGGTGGCCAAAATAGGACTTCCCATATATAAATCTTTACCTCCGGACCATTCCGGAACTCCTCGTGACGTCCGGGATCTCATCCGGGACTCCGAACAACATTCGGTAACCACATACAAGCTTCCTTTATAACCCTAGCGTCATCGAACCTTAAGTGTGTAGACCCTACGGGTTCGGGAGACATGTAGACATGACCGAGACGTTCTCCGGTCAATAACCAACAGCGGGATCTGGATACCCATGATGGCTCCCACATGTTCCACGATGATCTCATCGGATGAACCACGATGTCAAGGACTTAATCAATCCCGTATACAATTCCCTTTGTCTAGCGGTATTGTACTTGCCCGAGATTCGATCGTCGGTATCCTTATACCTTGTTCAATCTCGTTACCGGCAAGTCTCTTTACTCGTTCCGTAACACATCATCCCGTGATCAACTCCTTGGTCACATTGCGCATATGATGATGTCCTACCGAGTGGGCCCAGAGATACCTCTCCGTTTACACGGAGTGACAAATCCCAGTCTCGATTCGTGCCAACCCAACAGATACTTTCGGAGATACCTGTAATGCACCTTTATAGCCACCCAGTTACGTTGTGACGTTTGGTACACCCAAAGCATTCCTACAGTATCCGGGAGTTGCACAATCTCATGGTCTAAGGAAGAGATACTTGACATTGGAAAAGCTCTAGCAAACGAACTACACGATCTTTGTGCTATGCTTAGGATTGGGTCTTGTCCATCACATCATTCTCCTAATGATGTGATCCCGTTATCAACGACATCCAATGTCCATAGCCAGGAAATCATGACTATCTGTTGGTCACAACGAGCTAGTCAACTAGAGGCTCACTAGGGACATATTGTGGTCTATGTATTCACACGTGTATTACGATTTCCGGATAATACATTTATAGCATGAATAAAAGACAATTATCATGAACAAGGAAATATAATAATACTTTTATTATTGCCTCTAGGGCATATTTCCAACAGTCTCCCACTTGCACTAGAGTCAATAATCTAGTTCACATCGATATGTGATTAACACTCAAGGTCACATCCCCATGTGACTAACACCCAAAGAGTTTACTAGAGTCAATAGTCTAGTTCACATTTACCATGTGATTAACACTCGATGAGTTCTGGGTTTGATCATGTTATGCTTGTGAGAGAGGTTATAGTCAACGGGTCTGAACCTTTTAGATCCGTGTGTGCTTTACAAATCTCTATGTCATCTCCTAGATGCAGCTACCACGCTCTATTTGGAGCTATTCCAAATGACTGTTCTACTTGGAGCTATTCTAAATTGTTGCTCCATTATACGTATCCGGTATCTCTACTCAGAGCTATCCGGATAGGTGTTAAGCTTGCATCGACGTAACCCTTTACGACGAACTCTTTTACCACTTCCATAATCGAGAAAGATTCCTTAGTCCACTAGTTACTAAGGATAACTTTGACCGCTGTCCTGTGATCCATTCTTGGATCACTCTAGTACCCCTTGACTGACTCATGGCAAGGCACACTTCAGGTGCGGTACACAGCATAGCATACTGTAGAGAGCCTATGATAAAAGCATAGGGGACGACCTTCGTCCTTTCTCTCTATTCTGCCGTGGTCGAGATTTTAAGTCTTAACTTCATACCTTACATCTCAGGCAAGAATTCCTTCTTTGACTGATCCATCTTGAACACCTTCAAGATCATGTCAAGGTACGTGCTCATTTGAAAGTACTATTAAGCATTTTGATCTATCTTATAGATCTTGATGCTTGTTGTTCAAGTAGCCTAATCCAGGTTTTCCATTGAAAAACAGTTTTCAAATAACCCTATATGCTTTCTAGAAATTCTACATCATTTCTGATCATCAATATGTCAACAACATATACTCATCAGAAATTCTATAGTGCTCCCACTCACTTCTTTGGAAATACAAGTTTCTCATAAACTTTGTAAAAACCCAAAATCTTTGATCATCTCATCAAAGTGTACATTCCAACTCCGAGACGCTTACTCCAGTCCTTAGAAGGATTGCTAGAGCTAGCATACCTTTTAGCATCCTTAGGATCGACAAAAACTTTCTGATTGTATCGCATACAACCTTTCCTTACGACTGGCAAGGAAACTCGTTTTGACATCCATCTGCCAGATTTCATAAATGCAGCTTGTGCTAACGTGATTCCGACGGACTTTAAGCATCGCTACGGATGAGAAAATCTCATCGTAGTCAACTCCTTGAACTTGCGAAAAACTCTTCGCCACAAGTCGAGCTTCATAGATGGTGACATTACCATCCACGTCCGTCTTCTTCTTAAAGATCCATTTATCTCAATGGCTTGCCGATCATCGGGCAAGTCCACCAAAGTCCATGCTTTGTTCTGATACATGGATCCTATCTCGGATTTCATGGCTTCTAACCATTTGTCGGAATTTGGGCCCACCATTGCTTCTCCATAGCTCGTAGGTTCATTGTTGTCTAGCAACATGACCTTCAAGACAGGATTACGTACCACTCTGAAGTAGTACGCATCCTTTTCATCCTACGAGGTACGGTAGTGACTTGATCTGAAACTTCATGATCACTATCATAAGCTTCCACTTCAATTGGTGTAGGTGCCACAGGAACAACTTCCTGTGCCCTGATACACACTGGTTGAAGTGATGGTTCAATAACCTCATCAAGTCTCCACCATCCTCCCACTTAACTCTTTCGAGAGAAACCTTTCCTCGAGAAAGGACCCGATTCAAGAAACAATCCATATTGCTTTCGGATCTGAATTAGGAGGTATACCCAACTGTTTTGGGTGTCCTATGAAGATGCATTTTATCCGCTTTGGGTTCGAGCTTGTCAATTCTGAAACTTTTTCACATAAGCGTCGCAGCCCCAAACCTTTAAGAAACGACAACCTAGGTTTCTCTAAACCATAGTTCATACGGTGTCATCTCAACGGAATTACGTGGTGCCCTATTTAAAGTGAATGTGGTCGTCTCTAATGCCTAACCCATGAACGATAGTGGTAACTCGATAAGAGACATCATGGTATGCATCATATCCAATAGGGTGCAGTTATGATGTTCGGACACACCATCAAACTATGGTGTTCCAGGCGGTATTAATTGTGAAACAATTTCCACAATGTCATAATTGTGTGCCAAAGCTTGTAACTCAGATACTCATCTCTATGATCATATCATAGACATTTCATCCTCTTGTCACGATGATCTTCTACTTCACTCTGAAATTACTTGAACCATTCAATAATTCAGACTTGTGTTTCATCAAGTAAATATTCTCAACATCTACTCGAATCATCTGTGAAGTAAGAACATAACGATATTCACTACATGCCCCAGCACTCATTGGACTGCACACATCAAAATGTGTTACTTCCAACAAGTTGCTTTCTAGTTCCATTTTACTGAAACCGAGGCTTTCAGTCATCTTGCCCATGTGGTATGATTTGCATGTCTCAAGTGATTCAAAATCAAGTGAGTCCAAACGATCCATCTGTATGGAGTTTCTTCATGCACATACACCAATAGACATGGTTCGCATGTCTCAAACTTTTCAAAAATGAGTGAGTCCAAAGATCCATCAACATGGAGCTTCTTCATGCGTTTTATACCATTATGACTTACATGGCAGTGCCACAAGTAAGTGGTACTATCATTACTATCTTATATCTTTTGGCATGAAAATGTGTATCACTACGACCGAGATTCAATAAACTATTCATTTTAGGTGTAAGACCATTGAAGGTATTATTCAAATAAACAGAGTAACCATTATTCTCCTTAAATGAATAACCTATTGCGATAGACATAATCCAATCATGTCTATGCTCAACGCAAACACCAATCTCGATGGTAGAGGGAGCGTGCGATGCTTGATCATATCAACATTGGAAACACTTCCAACACATATCGTCAGCTCACCTTTAGCTAGTCTCCATTTATTCCGTAGCTTTTATTTCGAGTTACTAACACTTAGCAACCGAACCGGTATCTTATACCCTGGTGCTACTAGGAGTACTAGTAAAGTACACATTAACATAATGTATATCCAATATACTTCTATCGACCTTGCCAGCCTTCTCATCTACCAAGTATCTAGGGTAATGCTGCTCTAGTGGCTGTTCCCTTATTACAGAAGCACTTAGTCTCGGGTTTGGGTTCAACCTTGGGTTTCTTCACTAGAGCAGCAGCTGTTTTGCCGTTTCATGAAGTATCCCTTTTTGCCCTTGCCCTTCTTGAAACTAGTGGTTTCACCAACCATCAACAATTGATGCTCCTTCTTGATTTCTACTTTCGCGGTGTCAAACATCGTGAATATTTCAAGGATCATCATATCTATCCCTGATATGTTATAGTTCATCACGAAGCTCTAGCAGCTTGGTGGCAAAGACTTTGGGGAAACATCACTATCTCATCTGGAAGATCAACTCCCACTCGATTCAAGTGATTGTTGCACTCAGACAATCTGAGCACAAGCTCAACGATTGAGCTTTTCTCCCTTAGTTTGCAGGCTAAGAAATCGTCGGAGGTCTCATACCTCTTGACGTGGGCACGAGTCTGAAATCCCAATTTCAGCCCTCAAAACATCTCATATGTTCCGCGACGTTTCAAAAACGTCTTTGATGCCTCTACTTAAACCATTTAACTGAACTATCACGTAGTTATCAAAACGTGTATGTCCGATGTTCGCAACATCCACAAACGACGTTTGGGGTTCAGCACACTGAGCGGTGCATTAAGGACATAAGCTTTCTACTGTCCGCATAATCACTACTTTCAACTTTCAACTATATTTTCTCTAGGAACATAACTAAACAGTAGAACTAAAGCGCGAGCTACGACATAATTTGCAAAGGGTCTTTTGACTATGTTCAGGATAATTAAGTTCATCTTATGAACTCCCACTCAGATAGACATCCCTCTGGTCATCTAAGTGATCACATGATCCGAGTCAACTAGGCCGTGTCCGATCATCACGTGAGACGGACTAGTCATCATCGGTGAACATCTTCATGTTGATCGTATCTACTATACGACTCATGCTCGACCTTTCGGTCTCCGTGTTCCGAGGCCATGTCTGTACATGCTAGGCTCGTCAAGTTAACCCTAAGTGTATTGCTGTGTAAATCTGTCTTACACCCGTTGTATGTGAACGTAAGGATCCATCACACCCGATCATCACGTGGTGCTTAGAAACGACGAACTGTAGCAACGGTGCACAGTTAGGGGAGAACACTTCTTGAAATTTTTGTAAGGGATCATCTTATTTACTACCGTCGTCCTAAGTAAACAAGATGCATAAACATGATAAACATCACATGCAATCAAATAGTGACATGATATGGCCAATATCATTTTGCTCCTTTTGATCTCCATCTTCGGGGCTCCATGATCATCATCGTCACCGGCATGACACCATGATCTCCATCATCATGATCTCCATCATCGTGTCTCCATGAAGTCGTCTCGCCAACTTATTACTTCTACTACTATGGCTACCGGTTAGCAATAAAGTAAAGTAATTACATGGCGTTGTTCAATGACACGCAGGTCATACAATAAATTAAGACAACTCCTATGGCTCCTGCCGGTTGTCATACTCATCGACATGCAAGTCGTGAATCCTACTACAAGAACATGATCAATCTCATACATCACATATCATTCATCGCATTCTTCTTGGCCATATCACATCACATAGCATACCCTGCAAAAACAAGTTAGACGTCCTCTAATTGTCGTTTGCATGTTTTACGTGGCTGCTTTGGGTTTCTAGCAAGAACGTTTCTTACCTATGCAATACCACAACGTGATATGCCAATTGCTATTTACCCTTCATAAGGACCCTTTTCATCGAATCCGTTTCGACTAAAGTGGGAGAGACTGGCACCCGCTAGCCACCTTATGCACCAAGTGCATGTCAATCGGTGGAACCTGTCTCACGTAAGAGTACGTGTAAGGTCGGTCCGGGCCGCTTCATCCCACAATACCATCGAAACAAGATTGGACTAGTAACGGTAAGCATATTGAACAAAATCAACGCCCACAACTACTTTGTGTTCTACTCGTGCAAAGAATCTACGCAATAGACCTAGCTCATGATGCCACTGTTGGGGAACGTAGCAGAAATTCAAAAATTTTCCTACGTATCACCAAGATCTATCTATGGAGAGACCAGCAACGATTAGAAAGGAGAGTGCATCTACATACCCTTGTAGATCGCTAAGCGGAAGCGTTCAAGTGAACGGGGTTGATGGAGTCGTACTCGTCATGATTCAAATCACCGATGATCAAGTGCCGAACGCACGGCACCTCCGCGTTCAACACACGTACAGGCCGGTGACGTCTCCCACGCCTTGATCCAGCAAGGAGAGAGGGAGAGGTTGAGGAAGACTCCATCCAGCAGCAGCACAACGGCGTGGTGGTGGTGGAGGAGCGTGGCAATCCTGCAGGGCTTCGCCAAGCACCGCGAGAGAGGAGGAGCACTTGGGAGAGGGAGGGCTGCGCCAGGGGCAAGGGTGAAGCTCCCATGCGCCTCCCCACTATATATAGGGGTGGAGGGGGCTGGTTTCTTGCCCTCCAAGTCCATTGGGGCGTTGGCAAAGGTGGGAGGAAAGAAATCCCATCATTTCCTTCCCCACCGATTGCTATCCCCCCTTTTTAGGGATCTTGATCTTATCCCTTTGGGATATGATCTTATTCCTTCTAAGGGGGGATCTTGGTGCGCCTTGACCAGGGGTGTGGGGCCTTTCCCCCACTACCCACGTTCATGTGGGTCCCCCCATGCAGGTGGGCCCCACTCCGGAACCTTCTAGAACCTTCCCGGTACAATACCGAAAAATCCCGAACATTTTCCGGTGGCCAAAATAGGACTTCCCATATATAAATCTTTACCTCCGGACCATTCCGGAACTCCTCGTGACGTCCGGGATCTCATCCGGGACTCCGAACAACATTCGGTAACCACATACAAGCTTCCTTTATAACCCTAGCGTCATCGAACCTTAAGTGTGTAGACCCTACGGGTTCGGGAGACATGTAGACATGACCGAGACGTTCTCCGGTCAATAACCAACAGCGGGATCTGGATACCCATGATGGCTCCCACATGTTCCACGATGATCTCATCGGATGAACCACGATGTCAAGGACTTAATCAATCCCGTATACAATTCCCTTTGTCTAGCGGTATTGTACTTGCCCGAGATTTGATCGTCGGTATCCTTATACCTTGTTCAATCTCGTTACCGGCAAGTCTCTTTACTCGTTCCGTAACACATCATCCCGTGATCAACTCCTTGGTCACATTGCGCATATGATGATGTCCTACCGAGTGGGCCCAGAGATACCTCTCCGTTTACACGGAGTGACAAATCCCAGTCTCGATTCGTGCCAACCCAACAGATACTTTCGGAGATACCTGTAATGCACCTTTATAGCCACCCAGTTACGTTGTGACGTTTGGTACACCCAAAGCATTCCTACAGTATCCGGGAGTTGCACAATCTCATGGTCTAAGGAAGAGATACTTGACATTGGAAAAGCTCTAGCAAACAAACTACACGATCTTTGTGCTATGCTTAGGATTGGGTCTTGTCCATCACATCATTCTCCTAATGATGTGATCCCGTTATCAACGACATCCAATGTCCATAGCCAGGAAATCATGACTATCTGTTGATCACAACGAGCTAGTCAACTAGAGGCTCACTAGGGACATATTGTGGTCTATGTATTCACACGTGTATTACGATTTCCGGATAATACAGTTATAGCATGAATAAAAGACAATTATCATGAACAAGGAAATATAATAATACTTTTATTATTGCCTCTAGGGCATATTTCCAACAGTTATTAGCAGAAATGTTATCTTTAATGAAACTGCTATGCTACATGATGTTTCATCTACTAATGTTCCTGTTGAGAGTGAACAACATCCTACTATTCAGCAGCCTACTATTCATGTGGAGTATGTTATTGATTCAGGTGATACATCTGGTAATGAAATTGTTGATGCACATGATGAACCCGTCGTTGATGATGAGCATGTCACTCCCACTCCAAATCAGCCTATTGTTCCACCCAGTTGGAATCTTGCACGTGACAGAGTTAGACGGGGTATTAATAAACCTGACAGGTTAATTGAAGAGTGCAATATTGTTTCTTTTGCTTTATCTGTTGCAGAAGAAATTGAAGGTAATGCTGAGCCTTCTTCATATTCTGAGGCTATTATTTTTGGTGATTGTAATAAGTGGATGACTGCTATGCATGATGAGATGGAATCACTTGAAAAGAATGGCACTTGGGATTTAGTAAAATTGGTTAGAGAGAAGAAACCTATTCGTTGCAAGTGGGTTTTCAAGAGGAAAGATGGTGTTTCTCCTAATGATGACACAAGATATAAAGCAAGGTTAGTTGCTAAAGGTTATAGCCAGATTCCAGGTATTGACTATAGCGAAGTCTTTTCTCCTGTTGTGGAGCATAGCTCTATTCGCACTTTTACTTAGTATTGTTGCCATGCAGGATCTTGAGCTTGAACAATTGGATGCTAAAATTGCATTCTTACATGTTAAATCTGAGATGGGATCCATGTATGAGAACAAAGTGTGGACTTTGGTTGACTTGCCCGATGATCGGCAAGCCATCGAGAATAAATGGATCTTCAAGAAGAAGACTAACGCTGCCGGTAATGTTACTGTCTGCAAAGCTCGACTTGTTGCGAAAGGTTTTCAACAAGTTCAAGGGGTTGATTACGATGAGACTTTCTCATTCGTAGCGACGCTTAAGTCTGTCCGAATCATGTTCGTAATTGCTGCATTTTATGATTATAAAATTTGGCAAATGGATGTCAAAACTGCATTCCTGAATGGATTTCTGGAAGAAGAGTTGTATATGATGCAACCAGAAGGTTTTGTCGATCCGAAAGGTGCTAACAAAGTGTGCAAGCTCCAGCGATCCATTTATGGACTGGTGCAAGCTTCTCGGAGTTGGAATAAACACTTTGATAGTGTGATCAAAGCATATGGTTTTATACAAACTTTTGGAGAAGCCTGTATTTACAAGAAAATGAGTGGGAGCTCTGTAGCATTTGTAATATTATATGTGGATGACATATTGTTGATTGGAAATGATATAGAATTTCTGGATACCATAAAATGATACTTGAATAAAAGTTTTTCGATGAAAGACCTCGGTGAAGCTGCTTATATATTGGGCATCAAGATCTATAGAGATAGATCAAGACGCTTAATTGGACTTTCACAAAGCACATACCTTGATAATGTTTTGAAGAAGTTCAAAATGGACCAAGGAAAGAAATGGTTCTTGCCTGTGTTACAAGGTGTGAAGTTGAGTCAGACTCAATGCCCGACCACTGCAGAAGATAGAGAGAAAATGAAAGATGTTCCCTATGCTTCAGCCATAGGCTCTATCATGTATGCAATGCTGTGTACCAGACCTGATGTGTGCCTTGCTATTAGCTTAGCAGGGAGGTACCAAAGTAATCCAGGAGTGGATCACTGAACAACGGTCAAGAACATCCTGAAATACCTGAAAAGGACTAAGGATATGTTTCTCGTTTATGGAGGTGACAAAGAGCTAGTCGTAAATGGTTACGTCAATGCAAGCTTTGACAATGATCCGGACGATTCTAAATCGCAAACCAGATACGTGTTTATATTAGAGCTGTCAGTTGGTGCAGTTCTAAACAAAGTGTCGTGGCGGGATCTACATGTGAAGCGGAGTACATAGCTGCTTAGGAAGCAGCAAATGAAGGAGTCTGGATGAAGGAGTTCATATCCGATCTAGGTGTTATACCTAGTGCACCAGGTCCAATGAAAATCTTTTGTGACAATATTGGTGCAATTTCCTTGGCAAAGGAATCCAGATTTCACAAGAGAACCAAGCACATCAAGAGACGCTTCAATACCATCCGGGATCAAGTCTAGGTGGGAGACATAGAGATTCGCAAGATACATACGGATCTAAATATTGCAGACCCGTTGACTAAGCCTCTTCCACGAGCAAAACATGATCAACACCAAGACTCCATGGGTGTTCGAATCATTACTGTGTAATCTAGATTATTGACTCTAGTGCAAGTGGGAAACTCAAGGAAATATGCCCTAGAGGCAATAATAAAGTTATTATTTATTTCCTCATATCATGATAAATGTTTATTATTCATGCTAGAATTGTATTAACCAGAAACATAATACATGTGTGAATACATAGACAAACATAATGTCACTAGTATGCCTCTACTTGACTAGCTCGTTGATCAAAGATGGTTGAGTTTCTTGGCCATAGACATGAGTTGTCATTTGATTAACGGGATCACATCATTAGGAGAATGATGTGATTGACTTGACCCATTCCGTTAGCTTAGCACTTGATCGTTTAGTATGTTGCTATTGCTTTCTTCATGACTTATACATGTTCCTATGACTATGAGATTATGCAACCACCGTTTACCGGAGGAACACTTTGTGTGCTACCAAACTTCACAACGTAACTAGGTGATTATAAAGAAGCTCTACAGGTGTCTCCGAAGGTACTTGTTGAGTTGGCATATTTCGAGATTAGGATTTGTCACTCCGGTTGTCGGAGAGGTATCTCTGGGCCCTCTCGGTAATACACATCACTATAAGCCTTGCAAGCAATGTGACTAATGAGTTAGTTGCGGGATGATGTATTACATAACGAGTAAAGAGACTTGCTGGTAACGACATTGATCTAGGTATTGAGATACCGACGATCAAATCTCGGGCAAGTAACATACCAATGACAAAGGGAACAACGTATGTTGTTATGCGGTTTGACCGATAAAGATCTTCGTAGAATATGTGGGATCCAATATGAGCATCTAGGCTCCGCTATTGGTTATTGACCGGAGACGTTTCTTGGTCATGTCTACATAGTTCTCGAACCCGTAGGGTCCGCATGCTTAAAGTTTGGTGACGATCGGTATTATGAGTTTTTGTGTTTTGATGTACCAAAGGTAGTTCGGAGTCCCGGATATGATCACGGACATGACGAGGAGTCTTGAAATGGTCGAGACGTAAAGATCGATATATTGGATGACTATGTTCGGACATCGGAAGTGTTTCTGGAGGTTTCAGACATTTACCGGAGTACCGTGGGGTTACCGGAACCCCCACGGGAGTATATTGGGCCTAATGGGCCTTGGTGGGAGAAGAGGAGGGGCGGCTAGGGCAGCTGCGCGCCCCCTCCCCTCTAGTCCGAATTGGACAAGGAGGGGGGACGGCGCCCCCTTTCCTTCTCCTTCTCTCTCCCTTCCTTCCCTTCTCCTACTCCAACAAGGAAAGGAGGAGTCCTACTCCCGGTGGGAGTAGGACTCCCCCCTTGGCACGCCCTCCTTTGCCGGCCACCTCTCCCCCCTTGCTCCTTTATATACGGGGGCAAGGGGGCACCTCTAGATACACAAGTTGATCTGTTGATCTCTCCCAGCCGTGTGTGGTGCCCCCCTCCACCATATTCCACCTCGGTAATATCGTAGCGGTGCTTAGGCAAAGCCCTGCGTCGGTAGCATCATCAACACCTTCATCACGCCGTCGTGCTGACGAAACTCTCCCGCAAAGCTCTGCTGGATCGGAGTTCGTGGGACGTCATCGAGCTGAACATGTGCTGAACTCGGAGGTGCCGTACGTTTGGTACTTGGATCAGTCTGATCGTGAAGACGTACGACTACATCAACGCGTTGTGCTAACGCTTCCGCTTTCGGTCTACGAGGGTACGTGGACAATACTCTCCCCTCTCATTACTATGCATCACCATGATCTTGCGTGTCCGTAGGATTTTTTTTTTGAAATTACTACGTTCCCCAACACGAGTTCATCCCAAGCCGAGGGATTATCTGTTCATGGTAGGACAAAGGAGAAGAACTCCAATAATGGATACAGAGGCAAAAGTAAAAACGGCTACAGGGGCCGGTCGCAATCCAGAGACAAGAAATATTGCTGATATTGCAAGAGAGACGAGCATGCTATCTCTGAGTGTTTCAAGTTGCAGAACAAAGAAAAGAGGAAAGGTAACAAACAAGGTGAAAAAATTCTGCTAACGTTGCTCGTGATGATAGTTCCAATGATGCTCTTGTCGTTATTGCTGGATGTGTTGAGACCAATGATGAGTGGGTACTTAACAGTGCATGCACTTTTCATATGTGTCCACATAGAGATTGGTTTAATACTTTTGATTCCACTACTTCTGCTGGTTCCGTTTTGGGTTTCGATAATTCACCATGCAAGATTGAAGGCATAGGTTCCATCCGAATCAAGATGTTTGATGGCACAATCAGAACTTTGACAGATGTTCGGTATATTCCGAAGATGAAGAGAAATCTTATCTCTGTTAGTGCCCTTGATGCAAAGGGGTACAAGTATTCAGGTGGAGATAGTGTTTTGAAAGTCACCAAAGGTTCCCTTGTTGTGATGAAAGGTGACTTAAGTTCGACCAATGGTCTTTATTACCTTAGAGGTTCTACCGGTTCAGGTAATGCTACTCCAGTTATTTCAAAGAATTCTGATTGTGATGCTGCTAACCTTTGGCATATGCATCTTGGACATATCAGTGAACTTGGTTTAGCAGAGTTAAATAAGAGAGGTCTTCTTGATGGATATGAACCTGGTAAATTGAAATTTTGTGAGCATTGTATCTTCGGCAAGCACAAGAGGGTGAAGTTCAACACTTCGACTCATACAACTGAAGGTATTCTTGATTGTGTCCATTCTGATTTATGGGGACCATCTCGCAAGAAGTCATTAGGTGGTGCAAGTTACATGTTGACTATTATTGATGATTATTCCAGAAAAGTTTGGCCTTATTTCTTGAAGCATAAATATGAAGCATTCTCAGCATTTAAGGAGTGGAAGATTATGATTGAGAGGCAAACAAAAAGAAAGGTAAAAATACTTCGCACTGATAATGGTATGGAATTCTGTTCTAAGCAATTTAAGAATTATTGCAAGTCTGAAGGCAATTTTAGACATTACACCATTCCTTATACTCCTGAACAAAACGGTGTTGCTGAGCGTATGAACATGACCATTATTTCCAGAGCCCGTTGCATGTTGTCTAATGCAGGTTTGCATAGGCGTTTTTGGGCTAAGGCTGCTTCCACTGCTTGTTATCTCATTAATCGTTCACCATCTATTGCTCTTAATAAGAAAACTCCAATCGAGGTATGGTTTGGTTCACCTGCTGATTATTCACAGTTGAGAATTTTGGATTGCATTGCTTATGCTCATGTTGATAATGGAAAGTTGGAGCCTAGGGCTATTAAGTGCGTCTTTCTTGGTTATAAATCTGGTGTTAAAGGTTTTAAATTATGGAATCCTTAAACCCAGAAGGTTGTTATTAGCAGAAATGTTATCTTTAATGAAACTGCTATGTTACGTGATGTTTCATCTACTAATGTGCCTGTTGAGAGTGAACAAGATCCTACTATTCAGCAGCCTACTGTTCAGGTGGAGCATGTATTGATTCAGGTGATACATCTGGTAATGAAATTGTTGATGCACATGATGAACCCGTCGTTGATGATGAGCATGTCACTCCCACTCCAAATCAGCCTATTGTTCCACCCAGTTGGAATCTTGCACGTGACAGAGTTAGACGGGGTATTAATAAACCTGACAGGTTAATTGAAGAGTGCAATATTGTTTCTTTTGCTTTATCTATTGCAGATGAAATTGAAGGTAATGCTGAGCCTTCTTCATATTCCGAAGCTATTATTTCCGGTGATTGTAATAAGTGGATGACCGCTATGCATGATGAGATGGAATCACTTGAAAAGAATGGCACTTGGGATTTAGTAAAATTGCCTAGAGAGAAGAAACCTATTCGTTGCAAGTGGGTTTTCAAGAGGAAAGATGGTGTTTCTCCTAATGATGAGACAAGATATAAAGCAAGGTTAGTTGCTAAAGGTTATAGCCAGATTCCAGGTATTGGCTATAAGAAAGTCTTTTCTCCTATTGTGAAGCATACCTCTATTCGCACTTTACTCAGTATTGTTGCCATGCATGATCTTGAGCTTGAACAATTGGATGTTAAAACTGCATTCTTACATGGAGAATTAGAAGAGGATATTTATATGGAACAACCTGAAGGTTTTGTTATTCCTGGAAAAGAAAAGCTTGTCTGCAAGTTAAAGAAATCTCTTTATGGATTGAAGCAATCCGCTAGACAGTGGTACAAGAGATCTGACACTTTTATGCTCTCTCAAGGTTTCAAAAGGTCTAATTATGATAGTTGTGTTTATTTGAAAACTGTCAACGGTTCAACTTTTTATTTGCTCCTTTATGTTGATGATATGCTTATTGCTGCAAAGAGTATGTCAGAGATTAATGAACTAAAGAAGCAATTGAGTAATGAATTTGAGATGAAGGATTTGGATGCAGCAAAGAAAATTTTTGGCATGGAAATATCCAGAGATAGACCGTTTGTAAAAGTATATCTAAGTTCGAAGGGATATATTGATAAATTTCTTCGTTGTTTTAATATGCATAATGCCAAGACGGTGAGTACACCGTTAGCTGCACACTTTAAATTATCATTAGCTTTATGTCCTAAGTCAGATGCAGATATTGAGTACATGTCTAGAGTTCCCTATTCAAGTGCAGTTGGTTCACTTATGTATGCCATGGTTTGTTCCCGACCAGATTTATCATATGCATTGAGTGTTGTCAGTAGATACATGGCTAATCCTGAAAAAGAGCATTGGAAAGCAGTTTAGTGGATTTTCAGATACCTGCGAGGTACTTCTAATGCTTATTTGCAGTTTGGGAAAACTGGAGATGGACTTGTTGGTTTTGTTGATTCTGATTTTGCTGGTGATTTGGATAAGAGAAGATCACTCACAAGTTATGTTTTCACCATTGGTGGTTGTGCTGTGAGTTGGAGGGCAACTTTGCAGTCTATTGTGGCTTGTTCAACTACTGATGCCGAGTATATGGCTATTTCCGAGGCATGCAAAGAAGCTATCTGGTTGAAAGATTTGTACATCGAGCTTTGTGGAGATTCATCTTGCCCTACCATATTTAGTGACAGTCAAAGTGTTATATATCTTACCAAGAATCCAATGTACCATGAGAGAACAAAGCACATTGATGTCAGATATCACTATATTCGAGATGTTGTTGCTGAAGGTGATTTGAAGGTATGCAAGATAAGTACTCATGATAATCCTGCTGATATGATGACAAAGCCAGTTCCGACCAATAAGTTTGAGCTTTGCTCAGGCTTAGTTGGTATTTATCATTAGTCCTATGGACTTTGACGCACAAGGTGTTTATGCTAATTTGGATGGAGTTATTCACTTTCTTCGACTACTGGAGGAAATTTGGCTCAAGGTGGAGATTATTAAATTATGATCCAAATTCTAGTACCGTATTGGACTAGACGTAGTACATGCGGTGTGGGCTTTGCGTACCGACGCGTACGAGTACACCTCATTTGTGTTGCCCCTCATATATACCCCATGCAGTCGCACCTAAGACGGTCTGTCGTCTCGTCCTTGTAATACTCCTTCTCGTAGTGATTGCGCTTTCGTGCGTTCGTGGTTTTCTCCCACAAGGGTTTCCGCGTAAAAATCTGTGTCTCTCGTGTCTCATTTATTCTCGTTATTATCTAACATTAGATTTGTCTAAATACAGATGCATCAAGTCACATTTTAGTATTAGATACATCCGTATCTTGTCAAATCTAAGACAAGAATTTTGGACATTGGACAAATCTAAGACAAAAATTTTGGACAAGAATTTTGGGATGGACGGAGTATTTCTACCGTTCTTTTTATATTCCCCTTCTAGCCAGTGGGGTTAGTGTAGGGTGCAGGCTAGCGCTGTAGGCCTGGCAGATTCCACCGCACATGTCCAGCGAACGGTGCCCAAGCAGCAAGAGGTTCCAATAGATGTGAGGGGGTGCGTTCGGTTTTTTCTGTTTGATTGGTTCAGTTTATATGGTTTTATACATAAATACGGTTCAGTTTCGGTAACAACCGTTTATTTTTGGTTCGGTTTTGGTAATAACCAAATTAACCAAAGTTGCCATGAACTTTTGAGCAACACAAACTTTGGGCACATGAAGAAAAAAATTTAGTATGCGCCGGCAGGACAGAGACATGAAATTTCTTCAATACATGACACACATATGAAATTTGTACACATACTTTACAATACACGGCCTCGATGTCCACTACCGACTACCGAGAGCCTTAAAGTCAAAGGCCAAAGCCTACTCCACGGTCTAACTTCTTAAACGTGTGAAACTGCTCTTTTATTTTCTTTATTATTAAACCAACATAAAGTAGTCTTTTTTATATTTAACCAACATAAAGAAGTACATGTTTGTCCATGTGTAGTGTACTATTTTTTTGGAGGGGCGTGTAGTGTACTGGGTAGGCCTTGAAAGTTTGATCTTTCTCTCACAAACTTGCACACACACGATTTCTAGCATCACAACCCAGTACTTGTTGATCCATCGGCCCATGTAAGTAGAAGTACAACATGGCCAATTCTCTCACATCTCAGCATTGGTAATCCCAGAGGTATGTGATGTGGCGACACCGGAAGCAATCGCTTGCAGGGAAGCACTTGCGCTAGCTGAAGATCTGCACATTCATCAGTTCATCATAGCTTCAAATTCAAGACAAGTGATCAACGACATAAACAACAGCTACAGAGGAAAGTATGGTGCGATTATCTCTCAGATTAACCATCGAGCTTCTAGTTTCAATTGTATTTTTACTTTCGATGGCCGGGCGTCGAACGACAATGCCCATAGAATAGTTAGATCATCGCTTTCTTTACGGAAGGGGCGCCATCTATGGCTTGTTTATCCCCATGCAAATTGTATTCCACAAACTGTGGCCTATGATCAATAAAGTTTGGTCTTACCCCTAAAAAGGCCAATTCACGCACTAGTTTAGTACCACCTCGCGTAGCTACAAGAAATAAAGCAAGGTGAGTAGTATAGGGCTAGCAGGTGTTTATGAGTTTCTTCTCTGTACTCTCCAGTACGGCAGAAGTTGTACTTTTTATGGTTTGTTCTGTTTAACCATATGGTTAATGGTTATTAACCGAAAAAACCAAATTGAATATGGTTTGCTATTTTGCAAACTGAAACCATAACCAGAACCTGAAAAAACCAAAATTTTGGTTTGGTTTGGTTTTACCGGTTTAGTTTTCAGTTTGGTTTTTGCACAGGGTGAATTAGATCGAAGCAACTCTCCCCATCCACCTGTACGTATGCACCAGTTCTCTCTTCTCAAAACCCACAACTACATACAGTAGATGTTACTCCTCACTACTGTTGAACGATGAAGAGAAATGGAAGAATTGTGATGTCCTAGATGAAAAGCAAGGCAACTATTGATTTGGATGATGATGATAAGGAGGAGGAGGGATCAAGTGATGATGGCAAGAGGAGCCCTACACCAAACTCGGTTGCCTACTCGAAGCCAAAAAGACCGAATGGATATAAGAAAGAAGCAAAAGAAAAGAAGAAGAAGAGATGATATAATGAGTTAAAGAATGCTATGGAAGCTATTGTAAAGGCAAGAAAGGAAGCAAACGAGGAGAGGATGATGGAAAGGAGCCAAGAGTCGATGGCCGATGAGAGGAGGGTGGCGACCGAGGAGAAGAAGGTGGCATTGGAGGAGAAGAAATTGGCCATGGAGGAGCGAGCTAGATTATTGGAATGGGAGAAGTACTTGTTCTTCATGGACACATCTACCTTCAATGATAGGCAAAAGGAGTTCACCAATCTTTCCCGTGATGAAGTCTTGGTCCAAAAAAGATTGATGGCCATGGGAGGCATGGGAGCTACCACGTGAGGCTTCGGAGGCATGAGAGCTACCATGGGAGGCTTGGGAACAAGCATGAGAGGCATGGGTGCCATGGGAGGCTTTGGAGGCATGGGAGCACCTACGGGAGGCATGGGTGGCTTCAGAGCTACCATGGAAGGCATGGGAGCACCTACAGGAGGCATGAGCGACTTTGGAGCTACCATGGGAGGCATGAGTTTTGGGTCTCTCATGGGAGGCATGGGAGCACCTCCGAGTGACATGGGTGGACGCATGGCTCCCGGTGTGCCTCATATGCCTTCGCATGATGCTGTTGGAGTAGTGTGAACACCGTCCGAGTTCCCGATGACGATGAGGCGCTTGAAAATAGAGATGAGGAGGAAGAATCGTTTTTGGAAGAGGAGGAAGAAGAGGAGGAAGATGATGTGGAATGATTGTTGATGTTTCATTTGTTTTTGTGAACTTTTATTTGTCATGAACCTGATTGGGTGATTTTGAACTATGCCATGCAATTGAACTATGCTATGTTGCTCCAATTCATCATTTTGCATATTTGTTTTATGTTTTAAAGATCATCATATTGTCAAATTGATATGTGTTGTTTCATATTTGCCAATCGCTGGCTGGTCGCACGCGCTGTATTTTACCACGCCTGATGAAGCGCTACAGCAACCCCTCCCGCGCGTGAAATCGCTATTTCAACACTGTAAAAGTTTTTTAGCGCGTCGCACAAGCGCGTGTGTGTTGGAGAAGCTCTTAACGACTACACTTACCAGAGCACCTCGGGCATCGGCTTACGGTGACTCCGCCGGCGTGAAGCCCCATGAAACCATCCTGCTCAAATTTCTGATCGCAGAGCAAAACCACTCTACACTGAAGCAAACCAAAAGCATCCAGGACCTCCAAGCCGGCCAAGGAATAGGGCGCCAAGAGCAAAACTGCTATATCTTGCTCGACTATGAATTGAAGGAAGAAGATGTGTCAGATCAAGAAGGAGATGAGCGAGGAGTCAGGCTCGCCGTGCAGTGAGGAGAACTACTACACGCCCTCGACATCGCCGGAGCATCACCAGGCGAAGCAGACGGCGTGGACGTCGGCGCCGATGAAGTGGCCGGCGGGGCGGACCAAGTTCAGGGAGACACACGGACGTGGGAGCATGCTCTGGCTCCGCACCGCACAGGCCGCCACGTGCGCGAATGACTCCGTCGAGCTGGTGAGGTCCGCCATGCAGTCGTGGAGGCCGTGGAGGACTTCCTGTAGCACGAGGCGCTTGTCGAGGATGACGAGCTCTCTAGGCAGACGATTTTGTGGGGCAGGAGCAACGGCTGCTCGACGTTATGCACGGACGAGACTTGCCTGCTCCCTTCACATGCCCCTATCCGTGCTGCCGCGTACGTGGCTTGATTTGATTGGAAGAAAATAAGACCCGGCCTCACCCCTGAAAATCAGGGGGGGAGATGATTAGATTAAAAAAGAAAAAGGGAAAAGGACAACCGTAGGATGAAGTGGGAGCACGGATGGGAGCATGGAAAGGGAGCAGGCAAGCCTGATCCGTCATGCACGGTCTCCTACGATGCTGGAGGCAGCTAGCTCACTAGTGCGTGTGCGTTCCACTAACCCATTGAGACATCCACCATGGCAACGCTCCCAGAGACCGCCGCGGAGGCCACTTCAGCTCCGGTGGGTGCTCTAGCGCGGCCATGATCCTTGGCATGGAGATCTGATACGTCTCCAATGTATTTTTATTTTTTGATTGTTCTATGCTATTAAGTATTAATTTTAGATGTTTTTTATATATTTACAAGCAATTTTATATCATTTTTGGAACTAACCTACTAACTTAGTGCCTAGTGCCAGTTGCTGTTTTTTTGCTTGTTTTTGACTTTGCAGAATATCAATACCAAACAATCCAAATGCCATGAAACTTTTTGGAGATTTTTTCTGCCAATAAGAGACCCTGGAAGCTTCAGAAAGGAACGAGAAGATGAAGGAATAGCCCACTAGGCACTAGGGCGCGCCTGGTACATAGTGGGGCCCACAAGCCTCTGTTTGAACTAACTCCTCCTCTATAAATACTCTAAAATTAGGAAACCTACCAAGGATTCCACGAAATACTTTTTTCGCTGCCACAAGTCTCTGTTCTCGAGAGATCCCATCTGGAGGCCGTTTATGGCACTCTGCCGGAGGGGAAAACAATCACGGAGTGGTTCTTCATCATCCTTGTTGCCCTCCAATGATGCGTGAGTAGTTTACCACGGACCTATGGGTCCATAGTTAGTAGCTAGATGGCTTATTCTCTTTTTTTGATTCTCAATACAATGTTCTCCATGTTGTTCTTGGAGATCTATTTGATGTAATGACTTTTTGCGGTGTGTTTATTGGGATCCGATGAAGGTTTATGATCAGATCTATCCATGAATATTATTTGGGTTTTCTCTGAACTATTTTATGCATGATTAATATAGTTTTCTTCTTTGATTTATTGGTTTTGGTTTGGCCAACTAGATTGATTTATCTTGCCATGGGAAGAGGTGCTTTGTAATGCACTACAAAAAAATTCACTTCCGTGATGATACCTGTTTGTCACAGTAGGTCGCGTCTTTTGTCATGCATGTACATCCATGACGATTTTATGACAGAATCAAGATAGTCATACCTGTGCTGTCGTAGAAGTGTTCCATGACATTACCAAAATTATCATCACGGAAGTGTCCACTTCCATGACGATAAATCGCGCGTCACATAAGTGCTTTCATCAAGGGTGACCGACACGTGGCATACCGTAACAGAACGCCATTAAGCTATCGGGTCCGGTTTTGGATCCGATAAAACGTTAACAGCCGGGACCAATGGGAAATTTCCACTTGTAAAATTCTGATTCGCCAGAGGGAACACCTGTTAGCTTGTCAGTGGGCCAGATGTCGCCAGTCCATTGGAGGAGACATGCCTATGATACGTCAGCACGTGGCTGGGCCCAACAGAGGCCCATATAGGTTAAAAAGGCCGGCCCAGTCAAAGGCCCATAGTACTTACTCAGGTACTAGTGGGCCAGCCCAATAACGGCCTACTTAATAAAGGCACATTTATGGCCCGAAGCTAGATCTGGCCCGTTAATTGTTCGCCGAATATTTGGGCCCATTTATGGCCCAAAGCCAGATCTGGCCCGTTAATTGTTCGGCGAATATTTGGGCTCAATTACAGCCCAGTGACTTTCACCCTGTTAGAGGCCCGATGTAGACATGGGCCCGTTTCATCCCGGTGTGACTTTCGGCCTGGGAATGACCCGTGCTGCCCATGGGCCATATATGGTTTGACGGGACATCGGACCCACTAATGGCCCGTGATAAAGGTGGCAACAGTTAAGCCCAACGTGACTTTGGGCCTGTTAAAGGCCTGTCGCATAATTCGGCCCGTTGATGCATGTACTAAGCTTTCGGCCTCTTAAAGGCCCATGATATCAGTGGGCCAACTAAGGCCCGAGATATGTTTCAGCCTGGTAACAGCCCGTGAGCTAACTGGGCCCAAAAAGGCCCGGTCTACATTTCAGCCTGCTGAAGGCCCGTCGATGACTAGTGAAAATTGAGGCCCAACATGCATTTCGGCCTGCTAAAGGCCCATGGTTTCATATGGGTCGTAAGAGGCTAGTACAATATTCAGCCTGTTAATGGCCCAATGCTACATGGGCCAAACTAAGCGCTGGGTCCACAAAAGGCCCAACTAAAATATAGGCTGGTGTAAGTTGTGGGCCTGGCGCAAAGTGTGAAGGCCCCAATCATTCGGGCCCAAGAAAGACGCAGGCCGGCCCAATTGTGGCCCGCTAAAAACCAGGCCCGTTAGAGTCGAATGTTTCGGCCCGGTCGACTACATCTGATTTTTTTTCAGATAGCGAATGATGGCAGTAACTAGTAGGAATTAAGAACAAACCTACTCTATACAATAATGAAATTACGACATAGTAACTAAGAATAAACCTACACTATACAATAAAGGATTTAAGGTATATTACATCCACTGGGCATCGAAGTTCGCCACCAGTGATCATAAAGTGCAACGAAGAAGCAGATTACAAAAACTGGGCACCATTGCAGCGTAAAAAAAGAATACTGAACCGAGATCACTTCCAAGACAGTTCAAGAAAGCTTAGCCTTGCGGGGGAACTACTGCGCAAGCTGCTGAGCAAGGTTGTGAGATCGGTCTAGCATGTCGGTCATAGCTTCCAGTTGTAGATGTTTAGCGATGAGGTTCTCATTGGTGTTCTCCGCGATCTTTCTTAGAGATAGGACTTCAAGTCGAAGTTGAGTTGCAGAATGCCTTTCCGCTAGAACTTGGGACTGAAGAAGTCGAACTGATTCAAACAACAAATTCTGTGAGCTTGTCTGACTGCTAGTCTCAGGTAACTTGAACACTGCAACAAGACAAGACTTTAGGGTTGTGACGCCCGGATAATCATGCTACAGTAATCTCACGTTAATGGTGCCACGTCACCTTTGTCGCTGTAATTAATCTCGGGTTGATTCGAAACCGTTTCAAAATTCAAATTTAAATTAGTGTCAACAATAAAAGTTTTCAAAAGTTGAAACAAAAATGTTTTGTGGGTGCCGAATACTACAAGGGTAATTATGATAAAGCAAACACATTTTTATAAAATGCCTAAATGATTTAAAATGAAATAAAACAGAAAAGGTAGAATAAATAAAAAAGTAAAAATGAAACAACAGAAACCCCCCTACCCCGTTGGGCCAAGTGGCCCAGCTGGCCTCCGCCGCCCGAACGGGCCGGCCCAGCCGCCCCCCGCACTGCCTTATCCCCCGGGCACCGAAACCCTAACCAACCCGACCACACACCCCCACTCCCCACGATCTCCACCCTCTCCTCCAGCGCCGCCAGGGGAGAGCCCCGCGCGCGAACCCCCACCTCTCTCGCTCGCTGACACGCCTCTCCCCCGATCCAATCGGGCTCGGGCTCGACACCCCGGTGCTGCCCCGCCGCCACACCGACGCCGCCGGTCCTCACCTCCTCCCCGACCAGCGACCCAGGGCAACGGCGCCCCTCACCGCACGCCCACGCCATGCCTTCCCGGATCCCGTCGCCGGAACCACGCCGCTCGCCTCTCCGTCATCGACGCGTCCCCGTCCTCCTCCCCGCCGGCCTGCATCCTCTCCGTCGTCGCCTCGTCCCCGTCCTCCTCCTCGACACTCGCTGCCTAGTCCCTACGGCCCCGATGTGAGTGCCTCGCCATGCTCCCTCTCCTCCTCCTCCCCCTGCCCCGTTGGACATCGTGGCCCGGCCGCGCCCTGGCCGTGCGCGCGCACGCGCTCGCGCACCACCCCCCCGCTCACACCCGACGCTCCCTGGCCTACACGCCCGCCCGCGGCGCGCATCGCCGCCCCTGGCCGGGCCCAGCCCCTCATCGCCGGCCCCAGGCCACCGGCCTCCCCCTGCTCCGGCGCCCTGCCGGGTCCGCCGCCCCGCGCGCCCCTCAGGTGTGCGCCCGATCGGGCAGCGCCCGTTCACCCGCGCGCGTTTGGCCCCTAGGGCCATTGACATGTGGGGCCCGCCCCCAGAACGTTTTTAATAAAATGAAATTAAAATAAGTAAGAATGAATTAATAAAATTTATAATTAATTAATTAATTAATTAGGTAATTAGTTAAGTTAATTAATCCTCTTTATTTAATCTAATTAACATGTTAGTTTAAATAGACAGTAATTAGTTTAACCTAAACCCTAATCAACCTAGCAGTGTATGATAGGTGGGTCCCACTGGACCCACACGCCAGATTGACCAAGTTAACACCTCTGTTGACTGCTGACGTCATGCTGATGTCATGCTGACATCAGCGTGCACTATTCTGGATAATGTTGGATTTAAATAATTAATTAAATTCCAGAAATTAATAAAATCTTTAGAAAATCATATCTTTTAATCCGTAACTCGGATGAAAATACTTTCTACATGAAAGTTACTCAGAAAGACGAGACGAACCCGGATACGCAGCCTGTTCGTCCGCCACCCATCCCTAATCTATCGAACTCGCAACTTTCCCCCTCCGGCTCCTCTGCCCAAAAACACGAAACACCGGGGATATTTTCCCGGATGTTTCCCCCTTCATCGGTATCCCCTATCCCTACGTTAGGTCACCCCTAGCACAACGTATTGCCGCGTCTTGCTTTGTGTTACATTTGGTTGCTCTGTTATTTATTGTGTTCCCCCTCCGTTACTCCTTTCTGGTAGACTCCGAGACCGATGCTGATGCCCCTGTGGTCGACTACGTCACCGACGACCCCTCCTTGTCTGAGCAACCAGGCAAGCCCCCCCCTTGATCAC
This sequence comes from Triticum timopheevii, assembly GCA_963921465.1. Classification (NCBI taxonomy): domain Eukaryota; kingdom Viridiplantae; phylum Streptophyta; class Magnoliopsida; order Poales; family Poaceae; genus Triticum; species Triticum timopheevii. The sequence goes on along the minus strand of OY997270.1, from coordinate 541,367,826 downwards.
CAGATATCGCCTATTCTCCTCTATACTGCTTGAATTAGAGTAGTGTAGCATGTTACTGCTTTTCGTTAACCCTATTCTGATGCATAGCCTGACATTGTTGCTACATCTGTTGATACCTTACCTGCAATCCTAAATGCTTAGTATAGGATGCTAGTTTATCATCATTGGCCCTACATTCTTGTCAGTCTGCCTTGCTATACTATTGGGCCGTGATCACTCGGGAGGTGATCACGGGTATATACTATACATACATATATACTACAGATGGTGACTAAAGTCGGGTCCGCTCGAAGAGTACCCGCGAGTGATTCACGGATTGGGGGCTGAAAGGACCTTTGTCCCGACGGCCCTCTGTGTGGATCTTTGTGGGGGAGCGACAGGGCAGGTTGAGACCACCTAGGCGAGAGGTGGGCCTGGCCCTGATCGGCGTCCGCGGTTGCTTCATAATAACACGCTTAACGAGATCTTGGTATTTGATCTGAGTCTGGCCATTTGGTCTATACGCACTAACCATCTATGCGGGAGTAGTTATGGGTATCCCGGTGTCGTGGTATCAGCCGAAGCCTTCGTGACGTCAGCAACTGAGCGGCGCGCGCCGGATTGGACTGGAACGCCACTAGGCTAGGTCTGCTTCCGGCCGCCCACGCAACGTGCAGGTGTGCTCAGGGCGATGGGCCCAGACCCCTGCGCGCTTAGGTTTAGACCGACGTGCTGACCTCTCTGTTGTGCCTAGGTGGGGCTGCGACGTGTTGATCTTCCGAGGCCGGGCATGACCCAGGAAAGTGTGTCCGGCCAAATAGGATCGAGCGTGTTGGGTTATGTGGTGCACCCCTGCAGGGAAGTTAATCTATTCGAATAGCCGTGTCCCTCGGTAAAAGGACGACCCGGAGTTGTACCTTGACCTTATGACAACTAGAACCGGATACTTAATAAAACACACCCTTCCAAGTTCCACGGACAACCCGGTGATCGCTTTTCCACAGGGCGACGAGGGGAGGATCGCCGGGTAGGATTATGCTATGCGATGCTACTGGAGATGCTACTTGGAGATGCTACTTGGAGATGCTACTTGGAGGATTTCAATCTACTCTCTTCTACATGCTGCAAGACGGAGGCTACCAGAAGCGTAGTCTTCGATAGGACTAGCTATCCCCCTCTTATTCTGGCATTCTGCAGTTCAGTCCACTGATATGGCCTCCTTACACATATACCCATGCATATGTAGTGTAGTTCCTTGCTTGCGAGTACTTTGGATGAGTACTCACGGTTGCTTTCTCCCCCCTTTTTTCCCCCTTTCCTTTCTTTCTGGTTGTCGCAACCAGATGCTGGAGTCCAGGAGCCAGACGCCACCATCAACGACGACTACTACACTGGAGGTTCCTACTACCACGTGCAGGCCGCTGACGGCGACCAGGAGTAGTTTAGGAGGATCCCAGGCAGGAGGCCTGCGCCTCTTTCGATCTATATCCCAGTTTGTGCTAGCCTTCTTAAGGCAAACTTGTTTAACTTATGTCTGTACTCAGATATTGTTGCTTCCGCTGACTCGTCTATGATCGAGCACTTGTATTCGAGGCCTCGAGGCCCCTGGCTTGTATTATGATGCTTGTATGACTTATTTATGTTTTTAGAGTTGTGTTGTGATATCTTCCCGTGAGTCCCTGATCTTGATCGTACACGTTTGCGTGCATGATTAGTGTACGATTGAATCGGGGGCGTCACAAGTTGGTATCAGAGACGACTGCCTGTAGGAATCCCCCTTCCAACTCCTTGGCCGAAGTCGAGTCTAGACTTTACAAAACCTTTACTAACATGGCTGTGCGGCCCATGGGCCCACATCGCCATTGGGTGGTATAAGGATCTTTTACTTCTCGACCTCTACTCTGGGACTCTGATCTCTCTTCTATTCGGGTTTAAATGATTTTGCTAAACTTAACATTAGGATCTCGTTATCACTTTCACCCGGAGAGCCTCTTATTACTGATGATTGTCTGCTGCACGTGAAGACCCTGAAGATACTCTCCACTGTTAACCCGAGAACTTGTGTTCATCGCGTTTGCAATTCCCTTCCATCGTCAACCCTTTGGATAACTACTTGTAGTTGTTATTCTTACATTCATCCCCAGTTTGTCTTGTTATTACAAGATACCCCGAAACACTCGTCGTTGTTTCGATAATCCTTTGAGCTTACTGTCTTGCTGTTCTTTGCCACCTGAATAACCCTACGGATATTTACTCGCGCTTGCCGAGTATCCATTCGTCCAAAGTTGTTCATGTGTTTCACAAAAATACATTCAGATACTATTCAATCCTCCAAAATCCTTAGCAGCTTTATTGCTCTGCAAATACTTGTCTACTAGCATTATGGATGCTTCCCATATATCTGGCAATATTCACTTGTATCTTTTGACACCGTCATTTTGATCCTATTGATTCAACAGGTGTGCGAATGCACACAATCATCTATCAACCCTTCTAAATTATCTTTCCGGCTCAGACATCATTTTTGAACATGAGCTGGTTCTCGACCAAACTATTTGTCGTCAATTGTGCCTCTGGTCCATCCAACTTATCCATCCTTGATCAGAGTGACTGCTTCTGATCCTTTGTTTTGGAAATCGTAATTCCTTTGTTATCTAAGCATCGAATTATTCAGATGTTCTATAATATGATGCCCGTGCATTCTTCTTCCTCTGGTTGAGTACCGATGCTCACATCAGATCCCTTGTGGACCATCGGTTCCTTTGTTGGATTTTATCTGACAGCGTCCTTCATATTGAATAACCTTGAGAGCCTTTCCATGGGTATATAATGCTTTTGGTAAATTGTGTCATCTGCTTCTAAACAATGCTCTACTTTCAAACTTGTATTATTTACTCCTAAGTTGTGGTATATGTTCCTAAGATGCCCTGATGGGTTGAACCCATGCCTTCCTTAATATGTGTGAACTCGGAAGTTTCCATGAGTCATACTCATCTGGTATTTCACCAGGTAAAACTTTCAACACTAATGCTTTTATCAAAGCAAGAAGTGAATGGAAGGTTATACATTGGAGAAGTGGGAGTCGACCTTGAACCTTGCGTTCATGCCCATGGACACGATGCAGATCCTATCATGGAAGCTTCTTGTAATAATAACTATTTCCTTGATATAATATCCTTTGGTGTCGGTGAATTGATCCTTTGCAATCGAGGTTCCGACCATATGTTCTTCTTTGATCCCATTTCTCGGGCAAGTTTAAGCACTTGTCTTCTGTGGATCAATACACATGTCCAACCTTTACTTTGGTCTGTCCTCGAGTATTTACCCCCTAGTATCTCGAGATTGTCACAGAACTGCATAACTTCTTATGAGTTCTCCATCAAGTACTACATTCTGATTGATTCCAATTTTTCACATGCTTCGAGTTATTAAACACTCAAAGACATCGAAAATTGAATTGAGTCTGCACTGCGATCCAACAATTCTTAGTAATCTTCATTGCTTCTGAGTTTGTACCCGATCATGTCATTCCTAGCCTGATCGGCTATATCATTATCGTGCTAAATCTTAACTGTGCTACCGGGTCCTTCTCGGAGCACAAATTTCGACGGTGATCTAATCTTACAAGCGATCTTCCTCGTCATATCGTTTGTCCTTGAGCAGCAAGCTTGATTTCGAGTTTGTGTTGTACCCATGGTCCCAATGACTTTTGGCTTCATCATTTCCGTTGACTTGATGTCATCAATGATCAGTTACATCTTCTCGAAACCTCTCGACAAATGTGTCGTGATCATCATCAACATTCTGAGGTCTTCCAAGATATCTGTCGAATTCTTGATGAGAAATAGCATCCTTTGCCCTCGATGGTTTGGGTTATCATCCACAACATTATTGCATTCCCTCCAACACAAAAATTGTTCCTGTTTTGTGTTGTACCTTGAGTTCCTTGTTAGCCAACTTATGTTATGATTCTACCGCGGAGTATTACCATCTTTGATGTCAAGAATGTTGTGAGGATTGCTCCACCTCTTAAGAATTCTTGCTATAGTGATACTTCTCATAATCACCATTCTTTCTTGGTCCTCGCGTTGATCCCAAACGGGGTACCAACAAGTGAACGGTGCTGTTTGGATTCTGCCTATCTAGCAACCCTATTGCTTTGAAGTTAATGGTCGGCCGTTCATTCTTAGACTATTGATTATTGAATCACCATTCCAATGTTAGCCGTGCAACCCAGCCCATATTTTGGGCGCACCTTTCAACCCTTGTTAAATTGTGTATGTTTTCCTCAAGCATACATCAATATATCATTTTGATCTGACAAATGTTATCTCCTTGTTCACGTAATGGTGGAAATCCATCCTTTGGAAATTTTGGTGAATTGTCGCTGAGTTCATCAGCCACCTCCTTGTCCTCTCCTTGGGTTAATGATGAACTCTTGTTAACTGAAATTACTTCATAGTTCATTTCCCGAGAATCTTACAGTGTCATCCCGTCAATTTGTGTTGCACCTTTCTTCTCAAGCATCCTGAGTCTGAGGTATCCTGACACCAACCAGATCTGAATCTCGGTCAGATATGATGGATGGAACATGTTTCCAAGAGTTATAACATTGGTCTTTTATGACCCGGTAAGGTGATGTCATTCCTGGCACACCTGGCCGAAGGACCTAGTGTTATAGTTTCCTTTTTAACAAGGTTAAACCTTTTTCCATGAGGGAATTGAATGCCTTGTTTAATAAGTTTATCCTGATGGATCGTTTGTGTATCCAAAGTCTGACCTTTGCTTGAAGACCATGTCAATGCTATCTCGAAGCATGTCTGTGGTACTCCGATTTTCAACAAGAACATTTGAAGCCCAATGCTAAATGTCTCCTGCTCAATTATCCAAACACTGTTGTATGGGTAATGTCTTGAAATTTCTCTCCCCTTACCTAAAGGGTTTTCTAAATTATATCCTGACATGATATCATGCTCTGCTTGTCCTTGGGAAGGATATATCCCTGAAATGTGTCTTTAAACACATTTTCTTTTCCATTGTTCTGTTTAATCTCATGATCACCTTTTCCTTTCCATTGTTTTGTTTAACCTTACCGGTGATCTATATGATCTAAGCAGTAATATTCTCCTGCTTATGTAAACACCTATGTGTACAATTCTGTCAGAAAGACCCTGTTACTTTTGTTGATGACATCCCGGTAACCGCCGATGGACGAGAACTTTGCCTATTGGTCTGCCTCGTTCAACGAGCAAGAATATGGTTCTCTTCGTCCCTCGCCTTTGGTACCGACATTGTTGCCAACATAACTGACAGGCTATACTTTGACATGTCTTTCTTATGCGATCGTGCAAGACGTCAACGCCCTTCCTTCTTTTACCCCACATGGTGGGCCCATAACCCACAGTTCCACAGGATCGAAACCTGACTCTTCTGTACCCCCTGTTGTCAAAGTTATTCCTCACGCTTGACTTTATATGTAATTCACGGGCCACTTGCCTGTTGATCTATTCAGGTATCAGACACAATACTTATTCTCGATTGCTTTGAGCCCCTTTCACGCCCCGTTTCGGGCATCGAACAGTTGCCTGCTCGCTCGAAACATCCCATGAAACCTCATTACTTTGCTCTCGATATTTTCTTAAATTTCAATTCGAGAGTTACTTTCTGCCACCTTCCCCGATGATATCGACCGATAGTCAACCTTGTAGAGGTTCGTTCTCCCGGAATACCCCCTTATTCTTTCGTAAGTATGATGGAACCCCCGAAGGAAGGATACCGACTTTATCTTGATGACTTGAAGTAGAGAAATGAAGACATCAATGTATTGGACCGGCCTCTTCGAGAAGAGCAAGCCAGCATAAGAAGACCCGCTAGATTCGTTTCCAAACCTTCCCCCCTTTCACTACCTCTTAAATCTCGAGACGAGATTTCTTGTAGTAGAGGAGAATTGTGATGCCCGGATAATCATGCTACAGTAATCTCACGTTAATGGTGCCACGTCACCTTTGTCGCTGTAATTAATCTCGGGTTGATTCGAAACCGTTTCAAAATTCAAATTTAAATTAGTGTCAACAATAAAAATTTTCAAAAGTTGAAGCAAAAATGTTCGGTGGGTACCGAATACTACAAGGGTAATTATGATAAAGCAAACACATTTTTATAAAATGCCTAAATGATTTAAAATGAAATAAAACAGAAAAGGTAGAATAAATAAAAAAGTAAAAATAAAACAACAGAAACCCCCCTACCCCGCTGGGCCAAGTGGCCCAGCTGGCCTCCGCCGCCCGAACGGGCCAGCCCAGCCGCCCCCGCACTGCCTTATCCCCCGGGCACCGAAACCCTAACCAACCCGACCGCACACCCCCCACTCTCCACGATCTCCACCCTCTCCTCCAGCGCCGCCAGGGGAGAGCCCCGCGCGCGAACCCCCACCTCTCTCGCTCGCTGACACGCCTCTCCCCTGATCCAATCGGGCTCGGGCTCGACGCCCCGGTGCTGCCCCGCCGCCACACCGACGCCGCCCGTCCTCACCTCCTCCCCGACCAGCGACCCAGGGCAACGGCGCCCCTCACCGCACGCCCGACGCCGTGCCTCCCCGGATCCCGTCGCCGGAACCACGCCGCTCGCCTCTCCGTCATCGACGCGTCCCCGTCCTCCTCCCCGCCGGCCTGCATCCTCTCCGTCGTCGCATCGTCCCCGTCCTCCTCCTCGACACTCGCTGCCTAATCCCTACGGCCCCGATGTGAGCGCCTCGCCATGCTCCCTCTCCTCCTCCTCCCCCTGCCCCGTTGGACATCGTGGCCCGGCCGTGCCCTGGCCTGCGTCCGCACGCGCTCGTGCACCACCCCCCCGCTCACGCCCGGCGTATCCCATGGGCGCCCTGCCCGACGCTCCCTGGCCTACACGCCCGCCCGCGGCGCGCATCGCCGCCCCTGGCCGTGCCCAGCCCCTCATCGCCGGCCCAAGGCCACCGGCCTCCCCTGCTCCGGCGCCCTGCCGGGTCCGCCGCCCCGCACGCCCCTCGGGTGTGCGCCCGATCGGGCAGCGCCCGTTCACCCGCGCCCGTTTGGCCCCTAGGGCCATTGACATGTGGGGCCCGGCCCCAGAACGTTTTTAATAAAATAAAAATAAAATAAGTAACAATGAATTAATAAAATTTATAATTAATTAATTAATTATTTAGTGAATTAGTTAAGTTAATTAATCCTCTTTATTTAATCTAATTAACCAGTTAGTTTAAATAGACAGTAATTAGTTTAACCTAAACCCTAATCAACCTAGCAGTGTATGACAGGTGGGTCCCACTGGACCCACACGTCAGATTGACCAAGTCAACACCTCTGTTGACTGCTGACGTCATGCTAATGTCATGCTGACATCAGCATGCACTATTCTGGATAATGTTGGATTTAAATAATTAATTAAATTCTAGAAATTAATAAAATCTTTAGAAAATCATATCTTTTAATCCGTAACTCGGATGAAAGTACTTTCTACATGAAAGTTACTCAGAACGACGAGACGAACCCGGATACGCAGCCCGTTCGTCCGTCACCCATCCCTAACCTATCGAACTTGCAACTTTCCCCCTCCGGCTCCTCTGCCCAAAAACACGAAACACCGGGGATATTTTCCTGGATGTTTCCCCCTTCACCGGTATCGCCTATCCCTACGTTAGGTCACCCCTAGCACAACGTATTGCCGTGTCTTGCTTTGTGTTACATTTGATTGCTCTATTATTTATTGTGTTCCCCCTCCGTTACTCCTTTCCGGTAGACTCCGAGACCGATGCTGATGCCCCTGTGGTCGACTACGTCACCGATGACCCCTCCTTGTCTGAGCAACCAGGCAAGCCCCCGCCCCCTTGATCACCAGATATCGCCTATTCTCCTCTATACTGCTTGCATTAGAGTAGTGTAGCATGTTACTGCTTTTCGTTAACCCTATTCTGATGCATAGCCTGACATTGTTGCTACATCTGTTGATACCTTACCTGCAATCCTAAATGCTTAGTATAGGATACTAGTTTATCATCATTGGCCCTACATTCTTGTCAGTCTGCCTTGCTATACTATTGGGCCGTGATCACTCGGGAGGTGATCACGGGTATATACTATAAATACATACATACTACAGATGGTGACTAAAGTCGGGTCCGCTCGAAGAGTACCCGCGAGTTATTCACGGATTGGGGGCTGAAAGGACCTTTGTCCCGACGGCCCTCTGTGTGGATCTTTGTGGCGGAGCGATAGGGCAGGTTGAGACCACCTAGGCGAGAGGTGGGCCTGGCCCTGATCGGCGTCCGCGGTTGCTTCATAATAACACGCTTAACGAGATCTTGGTATTTGATCTGAGTCTGGCCATTTGGTCTATACGCACTAACCATCTACGCGGGAGTAGTTATGGGTATCCCGGTGTCGTGGTATCAGCCGAAGCCTTCGTGACGTCAGCAACTGAGCGGCGCACGCCGGATTGGACTGGAACGCCACTAGGCTAGGTCTGCTTCCGGCCGCCCACGCAACGTGCAGGTGTGCTCAGGGCGATGGGCCCAGACCCCTGCGCGCTTAGGTTTAGACGGGCGTGCTGACCTCTCTGTTGTGCCTAGGTGGGGCTGCAACGTGTTGATCTTCCGAGGCCGGGCATGACCCAGAAAAGTGTGTCCAGCCAAATAGGACCGAGCGTGTTGGGTTATGTGGTGCACCCTTGCAGGGAAGTTAATCTATTCGAATAGCCGTGTCCCTCGGTAAAAGGACGACCCGGAGTTGTACCTTGACCTTATGACAACTAGAACCGGATACTTAATAAAACACACCCTTCCAAGTTCCACAGACAACCCGGTGATCGCTTTTCCACAGGGCGACGAGAGGAGGATCACCGGGTAGGATTATGCTATGCGATGCTACTGGAGATGCTACTTGGAGATGCTACTTGGAGATGCTACTTGGAGGACTTCAATCTACTCTCTTCTACATGCTGCAAGACGGAGGCTACCAGAAGCGTAGTCTTCGATAGGACTAGCTATCCCCCTCTTATTCTGGCATTCTGCAGTTCAGTCCACTAATATGGCCTCCTTACACATATACCCATGCATATGTAGTGTAGTTCCTTGCTTGCGAGTACTTTGGATGAGTACTCACGGTTGCTTTCTCCCCCCTTTTTTCCCCCTTTCCTTTCTTTCTGGTTGTCGCAACCAGATGCTGGAGTCCAGGAGCCAGACGCCACCGTCGATGACGACTACTACACTGGAGGTGCCTACTACCACGTGCAGGCCGCTGACGGCGACCAAGAGTAGTTTAGGAGGATCCCAGCCAGGAGGCCTGCGCCTCTTTCGATCTGTATCCCAGTTTGTGCTAGCCTTCTTAAGGCAAACTTGTTTAACTTATGTCTGTACTCAGATATTGTTGCTTCCGCTGACTCGTCTATGATCGAGCACTTGTATTCGAGCCCTCGAGGCCCCTGGCTTGTATTATGATGCTTGTTTGACTTATTTATCTTTTTAGAGTTGTGTTGTGATATCTTCCCACGAGTCCCTGATCTTGATCGTACACGTTTGCGTGCATGATTAGTGTACGATTGAATCGGGTGCGTCACAAGTTGGTATCAGAGACGACTGCCTGTAGGAATCCCCCTTCCAACTCCTTGGCCGAAGTCGAGTCTAGACTTTACAAAACCTTTACTAACATGGCTGTGCAGCCCATGGGCCCACGTCGCCATTGGGTGGTATTAGGATCTTTTACTTCTCGACCTCTACTCTGGGACTCTGATCTCTCTTCTATTCGGGTTTAAATGATTTTGCTAAACTTAACATTAGGATCTCGTTATCACTTTCACCCGGAGAGCCTCTTATTACTGATGATTGTCTGCTGCACGTGAAGACCCTGAAGATACTCTCCGCTGTTAACCCGAGAACTTGTGTTCATCGCGTTTGCAATTCCCTTCCACCGTCAACCCTTTGGATATCTACTTGTAGTTGTTATTCTTACATTCATCCCCAGTTTGTCTTGTTATTACAAGATACCCCGAAACACTCGTCGTTGTTTCGATAATCCTTTGAGCTTACTGTCTTGCTGTTCTTTGCCACCTGAATAACCCTACGGATATTTACTCGCGCTTGCCGAGTATTCGTTCGTCCAAAGTTGTTCATGTGTTTCACAAAAATACATTCAGATACTATTCAATCCTCCGAAATCCTTAGCAGCTTTATTTCTCTGCAAATACTTGTCTACTAGCATTATGGATGCTTCCCATATATCTGGCAATATTCACTTGTATATTTTGACACCGTCATTTTGATCCTATTGATTCAACAGGTGTGCGAATGCACACAATCATCTATCAACTCTTCTAAATTATCTTTCCGGCTCAGACATCATTTTTGAACATGAGCTGGTTCTCGACCAAACTATTTGTCGTCAATTGTGCCTCTGGTCCATCCAACTTATCCATCCTTGATCAGAGTGACTGCTTCTGATCCTTTGTTTTGGAAATCGTAATTCCTTTGTTATCTAAGCATCGAATTATTCAGATGTTCTATAATATGATGCCCGTGCATTCTTCTTCCTCTGGTTGAGTACCGATGCTCACATCAGATCCCTTGTGGACCATCGGTTCCTTTGTTGGATTTTATCCGACAGCGTCCTTCATATTGAATAACCTTGAGAGCCTTTCCATGGGTATATAATGCTTTTGGTAAATTGTGTCGTCTGCTTCTGAACAATGCTCTACTTTCGAACTTGTATTATTTACTCCTAAGTTGTGGTATATGTTCCTAAGATGCCCTGATGGGTTGAACCCATGCCTTCCTTAATATGTGTGAACTCGGAAGTTTCCATGAGTCATACTCATCTGGTATTTCACCAGGTAAAACTTTCAACACTAATGCTTTTATCAAAGCAAGAAGTGAATGGAAGGTTATACATTGAAGAAGTGGGAGTTGACCTTGAACCTTGCGTTCATGCCCATGGACACGATGTAGATCCTATCATGGAAGCTTCTTGTAATAATAACTATTTCCTTGATATAATATCCTTTGGTGTCGGTGAATTGATCCTTTGCAATCGAGGTTCCGACCATATGTTCTTCTTTGATCCCATTTCTCGGGCAAGTTTAAGCACTTGTCTTCTGTGGATCAATACACATGTCCAACCTTTACTTTGGTCTGTCCTCGAGTATTACCCCCTAGTATCTCGAGATTGTCACGGAACTGCATAACTTCTTATGAGTTCTCCATCAAGTACTACTTTCTCATTGATTCCAATTTTTCACGTGCTTCGAGTTATTAAACACTCAAAGACATCGAAAATTGAATTGAGTCTGCACTGTGATCCAACAATTCTTAGTAATCTTCATTGCTTCTGAGTTTGTACCTGATCATGTCATTCCTAGCCTGATCGGCTATATCATTATAGACAGTACCTTACACTGCAGCCGAGACCAATGTGGAACAAGATTATTCCAGTCACCATCGCCTAAATGTAGCACCGGAGTCTTTACAGAAATTTTGCTTAGAGGCTTGCCATTGAAGTGCGCTTGCCTTAGGTAGGAACGATACTTCATCTATGAGTGCTTGAAAAGCGCAACAAACCCTTGCTCGTCTTCACAATCCAGTTTGCTCCTCGCCTATTTAAAAGAATGAAATCTTGTGTCTTTTGTCAGCAGAAACATATGCAGTAATGACCATGAATAACATTAGTACATTACTTACGCGTAAGTTGCGGAGGAAGACTGGAAATTGTTCCGTGTCTGTGGTATAATCTTTCCATGAAGGAAAGATGCGAACAAATTTCCTGACAACAATATAAGCTTCGTCTTCTAAACTGGGAAGAAATGGAACATGGGTCCTATTTGCTGCAATTGGGGCTCTCTTTGTTTCGAAAAGGGATTTGGCAACTGGATTTGGTGTACTCTTTACTGGAATGGGGGTTTTGCGTCGTAGAGCTGGTGCTATGTCAACAGGCATAATCATACTGTTTGCTGCAATTGGGGTCTGCTGAGTTGGGGCATCAGAAATGACCAATGTAGTAGGGCTAGAGTTTGCTAGAGTTGGGGTGTTTTGTGGGTCAGGTGATATTGCAACTACACCTAATGGGCTATTTGATTTATCAGGTGCCACTACCTTTTCCAAATACTTTGCTTGTGCTCCTCCATGATCAGCAATCGCCCTCTTCCTTTTGAACGTCTGATACACAAGAACAACATTTGAATGGATAAATATGGTATGATGACAGATGGAATATGTACTGAAAATGGATAGGCAGGGCGTATTCACATACATGATGTGTAAACTAAGCTAATGGCAGTTCAACAAAGTAGAAGCAATGCAAAGCATCAGTTGAAAGATATGTGCGACCAATGTAACCTTGGAAAGTTAGAGCAAGCACCCTGATGGGTGAATAAGATAGGGCATCTTCCTCTGACTCCTCCACTAGGGAGCTACATTGACTTAGGTCTCCCTCTAGCTCAGAATCACTGTTAGGATCATATTCTGAGCATGAATCTGTAGGTGGAGAGCGTTTGCATTGCATTGCATCCAGACTTGATTTTAGTCCGTTAATGCCAAGTTTGACAACCATGGCATTGTTCTGCTTTGTTATTTTCATGCGCGCAAGCTCATAATTATTATGATGCTATTCAGAATCAGAGATTCATGAAAACATAAAAGTAGTCAGATTATCTATGGAATGCATTGCAGATTCAACTCGAAGAGTGTCTCCCTATAAACCCCTGCATATGCAAAGTTCACCACACACAGAAATACAAACCCCTTATGTCTCTATAAGAGGCAGACACACATTTCAAAACTGAAGTAGGAACATTAGAATCATATGAAATTCGTATTTGAACAAATAAACTAAGGAATTATGAGTGGCATAATGTTTAGCTTCAAGGGTGGAGTGTTGGTAGTGCGACGCAAAGCAAGTAGGCAGATTGTATTCCATGTAAAAGATCGAAGCCTATCTAAAAGCTGGAAATGATACTTTCTTTCTATACAATGCAGTGTTCGTTGCCCACACATGATGGAAGAGATCACATAGAGAAATACTATTCACTCATGTCTACGGTTCCAGTATTTAGAAACAGGGTGGTCCACCCTAAAAGAATATTGACAACAAATATGACAAGGCAAGCATAGATGTAGTGAATCAATCATTTACTTGTGGGCTTACTAGGACAAGTATGCAGAATTGTAACTGCAGTAAGAGATCGTCCAAAATCTGAATCAAGACGTTGTCTAGCACTTATTGTTTGCAACTAATCGACGTGAATAATTGGACATTATATTGAATGAGCAAGAAATAAAAGTAAAATTGTCAACAAACCTGGCTTGCAGTGGTAATGTGGGTCAATGTCACTACGACCAACAATCCAAAATGACTATTGTCTGTTCCGAGGGCCGGAATTTTGAAAACCCTGTGAACTTTACAGGTACTAAAGATTACCGAAATACATCTGAACCATTAAGTGTAGGTAGCACTAAGCACACAACAAACCCTAATGACTGTCCTTCCTAATGAGTAATGAATCAATTAGAAAATGGGTGATGAGGAGTGGCTGCTGAGTGTTGAGGACGTATCTCAGGATAAATCGGGTTGGCTTGGTGGGTGCTGCATGCCTGAGCCCTGAACGTACTGGGAAGGTAGGCACGAGGGCGCGCCCGGGCAGCAGTGACGCTGTTGGGCGAGCGGCTCCGGACCTCCTGTTAGTCCGACGTCTCCTCCTAGAGTCATGCCGTCCGAGGACGGCAAGTCGCCGGCGAGGAAGGCGGCTGGGGGCGAGTAGAGATCAGAAGCACGCAGCAGAACAGAGAGGAATCGGGGCCTACGATGACCCAAAATCACAGGGTGGGCCGGCCCACCATGGGCACCCTGTAGAGATACACACCCGAGCGACGGACATGCATTTTCGAAACTAATTTAGGAACATTTAGCTGAACAATTAAACGACTCTGTTTTAATAATATCAGATTCGTATTTGAACAATTAAGCTTGTTTAGCTTGATTGGTGGAGCAGTGCTATTATGACACGAAGCACGTATTTTGATTGTATAGTGATCAAAGGGGGAAACTCTAAGCATATTTTTTTATCAAAAGAGGGTTTCCCCTCCGATTTCTATTAAAGAAACCACCACGGAACCAACATGACCAATTAAACCCTAAGCATGATCAATTAAACCGTATTATGACTGTGCCATGGTAGATTTGAAGCTGACTAAGAACTAAATTCTAAGAGCTGAAAAGAAAGTAGAGTAACCAAGTTAAGATCTATTTTCTGGTTGAGATCAAAAAGTTGAGGAGATATGAAGTACAACCTCTCTTCCGGCGTCGTGCATGCATCGGGGTTGCGATGGCTGTCGGTAGTGTTGAAGCAGATCTGCGACGGTAGACGGGTGCATCGGGGGATAAGTCCCATTGTGGTGGAAGAGAAGGTTGTGTGAGCGGCCCCGACAAAGAGGACGACGACGCCGATGAAGCGAGAGGACGCGAAGCAAGGCTATTGGTCTGTCGCCATGGATGAGAAACGTCCATCTCTAGCAGTGGACGACGCGGTCTTGGTAGGTGCTCCGGCATGGTGGAGGACGGTGGCGATGGATGGGGTGGTGTACGGCGGCGATGGATGGGGTGGCGGAAGGAGGCTGGTGTGGGGATGGTGTTCTAGCGCGGACGGTGTATGAATGGGAATATGGAGGGAGAGGTACGGGGAACCATGTTTTTGGGACGCACCTATCTGAAATATGGGAAAGTTACGAACTTAGCCCCCATTTAAAATTTGGACGTCTCGTCGGTTGGGGATAGGACGGTAATCTCGCATCTCGCCAATATTTGCCTAGAGTGATTTCAGGCGAGGAGAGGGTGGTTGGCGCCCATAGTTGGCGCCCACGGTGTATGAACGGGGCTGACAGGTAGGGAGGTTGTGCCACGTCTGAGTGAAGTTACAAACCTTCCCCTATTGAAAATATTTGCCTACATCGATTTTGGCCGAGCCGAGTTTGTTTTGGCGCCCATCGTGTATGAATGGGGAAATGGAGGGAGAAACAGAGGTCTTTCAGATGAGATTGAGTCAAATGTATTTTGCCGCCCATGTTTGGTGCCCACCGTGTCGGAATGGGCTCAAAGGCGGTCGTGTCACGTCTAATTGAAGTTACTAACCTACCCCTATTTAGAGAAGTGGAAATCGGGCCGATGGATTGTCCGAGTAATGGGTAGACAGTAATTTCCATCTCCCAAACACTTGGCTTCGGGCAGCCGACGTGGGAGTGGACATTTTGCCGCTTCTTTTGAATTTTGGTACAATAAGCATCCACGTTTACCCTGGCAACTAAATTCGAATCCATTTTGTATTCCTATATGAATCTTTATAAATCATTCTATGTGTTTCTATATATCTTCAAAGGACGGCAAAGATGTATTCCACTGTCATATATGAACATGGTTTACAAATGCCGATACTCAAATTCAGAAGCTAGAATCCGGTTTAAGGTGAATTCGAATATTTGGAACACTTCATGTCCAACTCAAATGTCACAGGCAGCATAATGTGTACTCCCATTAAGATATGTACACAAGCGATGTATCAAGATTCAAATACCGAGTCAATCAACCAAGAATGTACAGAACTAACAGACATATAAACACTTATAGAGTATATGGATTAATAATATAAACTAACATACATAAGCCAAGCCACTGTACGTTTTTTTGCTAAAACAACATCCTTTTTTTAGCCAAGCTACTACAACATCTTGGCCCTTTCTGATGCGTGCCACTTATGGTCAATCTATACTACTATTATTGCTGAATGCACATTCAGCCCGATTGGCATATTTGTAGGTCTGGCACAGCAATCAAAATGAAATGTCTCCGAGTCTTATCAATTAATACAGACTTGTGCACAAATAAAATTACAAACCAAAAAACAAAAAACAGAAAACAATTATTACATGATCTCTAAAAAATGGTTTGATTGATTACATGAACAAACAACACAAAGGTTATTCAACACTGGAAAGAACATTTCACCTATGATTTACCAAGTGGGAATTTAATTTCCTTTCTTCCTTCAGGACCTTAACAATGTGGTCAGTCTCAGCTTGCTTCATTTTGAAATCCACCAAATATTTAATGGTTGTCTTGAGTACTGCTTGTGATTATGCTGTTTGCTTCCTCAATATGTCAACTTCATCTCTAAGTGCAGAAGCAGAATCTCTTTCTACCACTAGTTTAGCCTCTAAAGCATCAGCAGCTGGCAATTCATAATGCACGATTGGGCCGGTGCCACTGCTATGGGATGATACAACGTCCATGGGGACCTTGCTCTTTGATCTTGGGCTAACCTGTTTTGCCATTAAAGTTCCGATTGGATTCAGAAAAGTTGAAGTTAGCAAACATCTCAACTGGGAGTTATAATAGCAAACCAGTTAAACAAACAAGGAATTAAAGAGTTTCAATTGGATGCTGAAAAGTAGTTATTAACATCATTGTAACCCGTTGTTGCAGCAGCAAAGCAGTTAAACAAACAAGTAGCTATTTAAGTTCAGGCAAACAGGTAATTCTTAACAGTAAGTATCAAACACATAGATAGGCGCAGTCTATAATAGGATTAACAGACCGTGGCATTACGTAAGTAGCAGCAAACAAAATTAAGCCAAGCAATGTAATTGAACAATTTTGCAATAAGTGGCTAACTAAAATTCTGAGAAGCAGGTAACTGAACTTATGCTAGTTCTTTGCATAGGCACACTGCAACTTCTTTTTTGCTTACAAGGTTGTACGAAGGAGTCCATGGCATTAATTGCTTGGATACGCAGTCCCAATACTTCTTTCTTCCCACACCGGATTGGTAAGTCGAATGGTTAATCTGGTAAGATGGTGCGTCCTTGATATGTTATATGAGGACATGTAGTCAGACTAGTTGTAGCCACACACATCACACTGGATTTTACTGTATATTTCATGCGATTACTTTTGGCATATCGAGATCTAAGCAATCTACAATAGGATGAAAAGGCTGGAATCCTTCACATTATTGGCGAACTCAGTTCATAGAAACAAGCAATTCAACTATTCTGTGGGTAAATCAAAAGTGCCACTGGAATATTTTTCACTACCCCAATCATACACGCAAAAAGGGCCGACGCCACCATAGGGGCTGGTATGGGCGGCCGCCTCGGGTGGCTGGAAAGTGTGCACCTAGTTTGATCCAGGTTGGCCCAGGCTAGTTTTGTTCGTCCCAACACACGATCAGGCAATGTAAAAATGAAGAAAAATGTTTCAATTTGGATGGGCCAATAACATAAGTGCAAGGCAGGCCCTATAGCAGGCTCGCGGCCCAAACGAGCGCCTCCCATATCGATTGACAACAGGAAAAATCCCAATTCATTCGCTCCAGCCTCCAGTCTGGTTCACTCCTAACCTAGCTGCTGCTGGACAGAGTGACACTTCCTCGCGCCCTCGTTGGAGGGCGGTCACCGGTCTTCAAGCGAACGGAAGGACAATAAGATGAAGATCCAACCCTGGGTGTAGCCTGCGTGGGAGGCAACAGTGGCAGCACGGGCATAGCATCTAGCTTGCGCAAACTGATAGTCGCAGCTTGCAAGAGTAGCATGCGCAACGAGAAGGTACATCACATCCCTGATTATATATAATTCAACTCTTCAATTTCTGGCCAATAGTTAAACCTGACGGTGTTGTAAAACTGCTTGTATGTAGGGAATCTATGAGATAATAAAACCAATTTCTACTTATTTTATAACTCTCCCAATCAATACTGAACTGACTGAATCTGATGTTTCTAATCAAGTTTCCGGTGCAAACATACAAGCTCATGTTGTTCTTGCGCCTGAAATGTCTAATGAACAGACTGCTAATGAAGGATTTGACGCAAACATTTTACATGCTGCTGGTGATGAACATATAGTGTCTAATTAGGGATCTAATGCAAGCATTTTGCAAGCTCATTGAAGGATTTAGTGTCTAATTATGATCTGCTATGTTGAGAGAGACATAGATATTTGCAGGCATTAATGACAAGCAAATTATACTGCATTTTCATAGCTTGAGGAAACGTCGAGGCCATCTACCTGAAAGTCCCCGTATCATGACAATATAGCATAAATACTTTTCTAATCTATTGTTTGAAACTATTGGCATACTTGTGCAGGATAGATATATTGATATGCAGTTTGCGCACTGGTTATAGGTGCAATTACACTTCGATATTTTCAGCTAGAGAACGAATAATTCAAGCAGGTACAGACCATGTTTGTAGTCCTTGTACACCATGTTGCATTTTGTGTTTTTTTGTGCTTGCATCATTTAGTGTTTATAATCTGAACTACTTTGGATCATTAGCTGGTTTTCAAAGTGCATGTAGCTTCACATTTCTCAAGTTATGTTGATTTTCGGAGTGCAAGTGCCTTCGTATTTTTTAATTTAAATGTTCGCCCCTGGTAACTTGAATTCGTGGATCCGCCACTGCACACAAATCATACACGAATGCCAGTACGAATTAAATGAAATGCAGGGACTTATGCTAGCTCGTTGTACAGGCTCACTGCAGCTCTGCTTGCGCTTGGGATGTTCCATGTACAAGTCCATGTTACCACTTGCTTGGATGTGCAGGGCTTGTGCTCCTTGCATCCCCCTCTGCATTTTTGACACGGCGAATGGTTGATCAAATAAGACGAATCGTCCTTGGTGTTGTACCAGAGGACAGATACTTACAAGGTTATACGGGTGTGCAGGATGTGTACCAGACCCTGTAGCACCGTCATGCTTCGCTAAAAAATGGATTTTCCTGTTTCAGATGATATCTCCAGAAGAAATAAGAGTTAAAGTCAGAGTTGCATAGGCGTGTAAGCTAAGAGAGCAATGAAAGGATATCCAAACATCATCGGAACAGTGCACAAGGGAGTGATGTGTGGATACCTAGTTCGGGCCGGCGTTTGGGCATGCTCGCCTAGCTAGAGCGCGGCTCACTTCAGAGCCATTGAGAGTGATGCACTGGTGTTGGCTGGCCGCGCACGGATGCAGATCTTAAGTGGCAGCGGAGCGCTACGATGCAGTGGACGAGACCGTTGGTGAAGCCCCAACGGTCTCGGGGGGCAGAGGTGCGATGATGTGCTCGGTGAAGTAGCCCCGGTGAGCTGGGAGATGGCATCGGTGAAGCACACTTGATGCGGTGGAAGTCGGTGTCCGTGAGGCACGTTGGTTGTGGTGGCCAACGTTATCGGTGGACCACCTAGTGCGGTGGACGAGGGCGTCGATGAGGTAGCTCCGGTGTGGTGGTGAAGCGCGACCATCATCGTCTTCATCGTCGTTGTCCGGCACAGAGGTGGGGAAAGAGACGAGACGAGGGGCGATTTGAACTTTGCTTGGGTTAGCGGCGAATTAGGGATTTGAGCAATCTGGGCACGGAAGGGGACAGTGGAGAAGGGAGATTTTACAGGGCTAGAATTGGGGCCGCCAGATATTTCAATCCGAAACATGGAAGCACGAACTTATTTTGTCGTCGTCCTTTTTTTGGGAGGGGGGGAGGGGGGGAGGGAGGGAGGGGGGGGGGGTGGCTGGGTGCTACACGTCCGTCCGACACACGCGACCACCACGACATGACCCTGGTCTGCCTGATGCGCATCTACATTTGAGAATGCAAACGGATCTTCTTTCATTTGCAAACGAATCTGTATGTATTACCATGCCCGTGTTTTCCTTGCAATAATTAGTCATTCGAAACGAGATACTCCCTTTGTTCACTTTTGTAAGTCGTTTCAGACAACTTAAAACGAACTATTTTGCACATTGTCTGAAATGTCTTCAAGGTCTTATAAAAGTGAACAGAGGGAGTACTATAAATTAATTAATGAGAAGTTATTTGAAAAAAATCAAAATGGTATCCACGCTAATGTGGATTAGAGTGTGTGTCACATAATTAATTATTTGAATTAGAGTGTGTGTCACGTAGCGATATCCAATTCTAAGGTGGATTTCGCATTTCACTATATCCACGCTACTTTTTTAATACAAATTCATATGTATATGAT
Source organism: Triticum timopheevii (assembly GCA_963921465.1). Classification (NCBI taxonomy): domain Eukaryota; kingdom Viridiplantae; phylum Streptophyta; class Magnoliopsida; order Poales; family Poaceae; genus Triticum; species Triticum timopheevii. The sequence goes on along the minus strand of OY997270.1, from coordinate 541,347,812 downwards.
GAACACCATGGTAGTGAGAAAACTTTTGGATGGATTCAAACATATGACCTACAAAATAGCACAACAAATTGAGTCAATGTCAAATTTTCGAAACCTAGTATGTCACAAATTCGACATAATTACCCATATGCATGGTCCTCAGTTCAAATCTTACAATGTACACCGAATTGAAACATCGATATTAAGTCTCGTATTATCTACATTCAAATGTTGTTTTTATCCCTCCCGGCACACACGCTACATACTTCCTGTATCTTTCAATCTTCCTCTCCTAACCACCTTAGGAAGCTATCGGTTTCCAACGCACCTTCATTCTTTCTCTCCATGTTTCGATCTCTAACTCTCTCAACTACACAACCCCCCTTTTCCACTCTATTACCAAATTTATTTACGTCACACACCCGCCATTGCACCCCATGCCGAGCTCTCTCTCTATCCCTCTCCCTCTCACCCACTCGCGCTAAATACATGCATTGCCTATCTAGCCCCCCAACCTCTCGTGCGCACGCACACACAGTATCTATCTAGGTCACTCCCTCAAGACTGTCTCACTCTTTCTTCCGCACGGCGGGCCACACTCGCTCAATCTCGCTCTCTTAATCTGAGTCTCGTTTAACCTCGTTTTCTTTCACACACAAATGATATATCTCCCTGTTCGGGCCTCGATCGACACACTCTATACTCTCTCACATAGATTGTCTATCTAGGTCAATCCATCCAAGCCGCCCCCACTCTTTCGACCTCATGGCGAGCCACGCTCGCTCAATCTCTCTCTCTCTCTCTCTCTCTCTATATATATATATATATATATATATACTCTCTCTCTCTTTGTATGTCTCGATTGACGTCGCTCTTTCTCAGACAAAACTGATATATCACCATGTTTGAGCCCAATTCGACCTACATTATATACTCTCTCACGCACATTGTCTATCTAGGTCACTCTCTCGAACCTGTCTCACTCTTTCGATCGCACGACGACCCTATGTGATCGATTGACCTTGCTTCCTCCCACGCACAAAATATATCTACACGTCTGTGACTGGATCATCTCTCAAGCTCTATCTTACAGCCCTCACCCTTGCCAAAAGCTGAATCGGACAATATCTCTCCAGAGCATATATATATGTTCAATGAATGTCAGACCACACTCACTTTGTCTCTCTATCTATATGTCTCTTGATTGACCTTGCTTTCTCACGCCGTATCTTCCACGCATTGAAGCTACCTCTCCATCCCTCGCAAAGACGGATCTATTTACATGGCGAGGGGCACTCCAACCTTGGATTAATTTGTGTAGGCATTTATTCCGGTCGGTTTAGATTATATTTTCATAGCATTCAGCCCACAACTACTCTAAACACCGGTGCAACCCCCGCAACTCCCCTAGTTGATTTCCCTCTGGCTCGGTCATCGCTCTCTCGCACGTCCTTGCTCGCCTTCAACGTTGCACCATGGTATTATTGCAAAAAATTCTGTTGTTCTCTTTAATTATTATAAATAAGCTACAAAACAACACACCAATAGTCCACTTGGAATGGAACAAATTTCGACCCACAAATTAAAGTGCTATAAACTACACACCGAGGGGCCCACATGTCATGAAACAAATTTGGACCCATATACAAATTAAAGTATAAAGGACAAGTATCGAACATGCGACCAGGGCTTTCAAGCCGCACGTCAATAGGCAACATACGTAGAACAACAATGTTTGTTGTACCCCCCTTTGTTCACATAATGCTTTTATATTACCACAACCTATTTAATGGATAACATGTAATATTATTTTTAGTACTATTCGCCTTCACTTACTGGTGGGTTCCATGTGTGCTCTCTCTACTCCGCTTCTGCGTTTAGACGCACGGGCAAACACAAAGAACTCGCGGGCAATGTTGCCGTTGACCATATCTGGACGCGTTCACAAGTTACGGCACCAGTTTCACATACTAGCAGCACTAGTCAGTGTGTACATGCAATGCACGTTAATTTGGAAGTTGTCGTGGAATTAACACGTCAGATGTCTTAATGAGAGGACTTAGTCGTGGAGCCATCAGAACGAGATTAGCTCAAAGGGGTTAAACCGGACAAAGGACATGGGGAGTTTATACTGGTTCGGCCCCTTGCGATGAAGGTAAAAGCCTACGATCCAGTTGTGGTGGAATTGATGGAGTCTCAATGAGCAGGGAGCGAATCCGCTTTACCTATCTCTCGAGTTGTTGTTTCTTGTCCCTGAACCGCCGTCGGGTCGTCCCTTTATATACACAGGTTGACGCCCGGTGGTTTACACCTTTCCCTAACTTACAACAAGTTACATATCTCATGACGGTTTATGGCTATGGACCCTAATCCGCCCTTGGGCCCTAGGCTTCTATGCTTCAAATAGTAAAGCGCCATATTCCTTGTCTTCATGGGCTTCAATTGTTAATGAGCATAACCCGGCCCCTCCTGGGCAGTTTATACTCAGTAGTTATATCCCCAACATTAGGCCCCAGATTGATTTGAACTTTTTCATGTCAATCCTCAATCCTTAGAAAAAATCCTTGATCTTCAAAGAATCTGGTAAACCGCCATGACATCCTTTCATATGCACTTGGTGAACCGCTGTGACGTCATCCTTTCAGATTATAATAAATCGCCGTGACGTCATCTCTATATAAAAAACCTGTAAATACATCCTTTTCATTAATGACCCTCTGAAAACCGAGGCGACAACTGTGTTAGATATCCATTTTCCAGGTTCCTCAATTCCCGCGCCTGTCACTTATCCCTTCGCCTTATAAATATGGCCAAGGGTCATTCTTTCCTTTCACCTTCGTGCCCCTTCGCCTCATCGTCTTCCTCGCATCGCCTGAGAGCTCGAACGCAACCGCCGCCGTCGACCTTCACTTGTGCACCGCCATCGGTTGCTGCATCAACCTGATCGGACCAGAGAAACGCGATGCCTCCTCCGCTGTTCAGCAGCTCCAGTAAGTATTTCTCTTCTCATATAACATATATGCATTAGGGTTTTCGTCGTTCATCAGTGTTCTTCACCGTTCCTTGCTTTCTTCTTTTAGATCGAGTAGTTTGATCTGAATCTTGTTAGTAAAGACGAGCAACAGTAGTTTAGCATCCCTTTCCAATCACAGAAGATACTCTTCTTTGCATAAGATCCCATCTGAGCACATGTGTTCCTCTGCTGTCACGACTTTAGGTTTAAAATTTATCCCCTTTTTAGAACTATGGTAGATCCAAAATTACAACACCATCTTGTGAAATCTGTTTGTACGACACTTAAGAATTTTTTCAGATCTGTAGCTTCCACACCATTGTAAGCGGTTTATACTTTTTAGAAGATGATAACCTGCCAGGTACCATTAGCCCTCTTTTTAAACCGCCAACTTATCCTTAATACAAGACTCCGGGTTACCATGCTCATAGGATTCAATTTGCTTTTCCTCTCTTTTAAACCGGATTGTCTGCATCAATCAGAACCTTAAACCGGCCTTGGTCCTCTTTACTAGCTTCCTGTTCAAATGGCCAAGACGTTTTATGCTTGCAATTGGGTCCCTTCCCAGGTTACTGAAGAGCAACTGACTGGGTATGTTGTGACTGGCGCTTTAGCAAGCAAAGAAACCATCCACTGGCAAGTCCCCGGTTTAGAAAATCCTCCTGAACCTCAGGATGGAGAAGTGGTTGTTTTTACTGATCATCTGAATCGAGGGTTCAGCCCCCCCGGTTTAAAGTTCTTTCGTGATGTTCTTGCTTGCTTCCAACTCCACCCTCAAGATATTGGACCAAACTTTGTGTCCAATATTTGCGATTTCCAAGTGTTTTGCGAGGCCTATCTTCAGGAAGAACCCATAGTTGAATTGTTCAGAGATTTATTTTACTTGAACCGTCACACAGAATTCACAGACGGACCCAACACTGAGCTTGGTGGGATGGCAATTCAAAAGAGGAGAGATGTCAGTTTCCCTCACGCCAAGCTTCATAGTCACCCCAAGGACTGAAATCAGACTTGGTTTTATTGCAATGACACATCTCCAACTGGCGAAAATCCTCTGCCGGGTTACCGCCCACACCGTCTCAGCAATACTCATATGTTCCCTCAGAGGCTGACTGCCAAGGAACGGTCCAACTATGCAGCACAACTCTCAAAGCTCAGAGCCTTTATGGCCAACGGTTTAACAGGGGTTAACTTCGTCCGCTGCTGGATATCTTGGAGCGTTCTACCTTTAAGCTGGCGCCCCGGTTTGATGTGTGAGTACACGGGGGATTTGAAAGATCCTCAATGTCATATTGATATTGAGCAAACAGAGGATGAAGTTACTGAAGCTGTTAAGAAAATACCGAATGAACTGGAAGCTTTGTGCAGCCAAGTAGGGCTTAGTCCCTTCTGCACTTCTAATAAACCGCCAGCTGTAAGAATTACTTCATTTTTACTTTAATCCATCCTTTCTTAAATATTCCCTTATAATTTATTATCCATTTGTGTAGGGCGATGATCTGTTCTGGAAGAAGAAATCCCAAGATAAACCGGCCAAGCCCAGGATAAACCGGCAAGAGCACCCCGCAGCAAGACTAAGGCTACAAAGAAGCCAACGAAGAAGAAAACCGCCGAACCCTCTGATTTGCCCAATGATGAAGAGCTTGATGATCCGGAATCATAGGTAGAATTAGATTCTCTTGGTTCTTTTTTCATACACCTCATTGACAATGATTATTATCAGGATGATGCAGAAGGTAGCCACACTGGTGATGCAGAGGTAATTGTTCTATCCTCCGATTCAAATCATGTGCCAGTACCAAAACTTCGTTGAGCAGTCCGGAAAGTAAAACGTTCACACCCTCTTGCTCATTTGGATCTGCACTTTTCTTTGAAGACACAGTAGCAAGAAGCTCGCCGCACAACCCGACACAGTGGTCAAGTGGTTACTTCTTCCGGTTTACCATATTCCCCGGTTCGCAAGAGTCGTCAAGAGGTCTCTTGTACTTCTAATACACTTTATCCCAAGGCGGGTTACTTCCGATATCCTCTTAATCCATCTGATTCGACTTATCAGGGAACTTCCAACTCATCCTCCGATGATTCATCAACCACACAGATGCCTTCACTTAAAACCGTTCCTGGGTAAGCATAACAGACTTAGTTTTTATGCCTTGCACCGGTTTATTATACTAACCTCTGCATTTGTTCTTTTTAGTGCCAAATCCAGACTTAGCAAAAAGGCCAAGCTGACTACACCAAGTGATGATAATCCGGCTACTGAACCGGAGAGGACTTCAGTGGCTTTTGATCAAAATGCTAACATTGCTCTGGATGACCCGGTACCTCAGGGTTAGGATACCTTTGTTGATCTGCCAGAAATAAATCCAACAATCCAACATGCTGATCCGCCAAGCCCAGCTGCCGATCCACCAAGCCCAGCGAAGGCATCCGCTAAACCGCCAAGCCCAGATAAGACTGTTGAAGGCACAATAGATGATGTTGTGATTACTGGCTTTGGCCATACAACTGCTGGCAATCCTGTCGCTTTATCGAAGCACAGTGCAAAAGAAGAATTTCCCGCTATGGAAAAGGGCAAATGGAAAGCAGATTTGTCAAGCTATGCCCATCTCTCTGCTCAGGACATCCATTCTGGCTACCTAAACCGTCTGTATACCAGGCGTGATTATGAGGCCGGTTTAGTAAATCTGATGAAACAGAGATATGAGGTAAATACTTGTTCCCTTGAATAGCTTCTTTTTCCCTATATCCTCCTTCAATTATCATCTCTAGTAGCCCCCAAGGGCCGGTTCATCAATATGAATGTGAACTGGGACTTGTAGTAGAAGAAGATTGGATTTTTCTTGTGTAGCCCCTAGAAACCGGTTTATACCTTTAGGATAGTCCGGTTTATACATTAGAATTCCTGTCAGTCATTAACATGATCCGGTTCATGCAGCAAAAATTGATAACCTTGAATTGATCCGATATGCATTAGCCCCCAAGTGCCAAGTATATAACCTGTTGTATGCTTGGGACTTAAAATACCAGTTGAGGAGAAATCAATCCACATTAGCCCCCAAGTGCCAAGTGTAAAACTTGTTATGTGCTTGGTGTCGGTTTCAAAACCGGCGAATCTCGGGTAGGGGGTCCCGATCTGTGCGTCTAGGCTGATGGTAACATGAAGCAAGGGACACAATGTTTACCCAGGTTTGGGCCCTCTCGATGGAGGTAAAACCCTACTTCCTGCTTGATTAATATTGACGATATGAGTAGTACAAGAGTAGATCTTCAACGAGATCGTAGGCTAAACCCTAGAAGCTAGCCTATGATGATTATGATTGTAATTGTGATCGGCCTTCTAAGGACCAACCTCTCCGGTTTATATAGACACCGGAGAGGGCTAGGGTTTACATGGAGTCGGTTACAAGGAAGGAAATTTAATATCCGGATCGCCAAGCTTGTCTTCCACACAAAGGAGAGTCCCATCCGGACACGGGACGGAGTCTTGAGTCTTGTATCTTCCTGCTTCAATAGTCCGGCTGTCCGGATACCCCCTAATCCAGGATTTCCTCAGTAGCCCCTGAACTAGGCTTCAATGACGATGAGTCCGGCGCGCAGTCTTGTCTTTGGCATTGCAAGGCGGGTTCCTTCTCCAAATACTCCAAGGTAATTATTGAACACTTCAACCATGTCCGGATCCGCAAAATGATCTTCACATACCGCCATAGAGAGAATGATATTTCACAAATGCAATCTGCTGACAACTTTTTAGACAACATGACATGTCATTATGGTCGGGCCATTATTCGAGCCGTTTTCCTACAACCAGCCACATCGCATATTGCGAGGCGGTTTCCTTGACAGGTCTTGTCAAAGCAGAGATCGTGTCCCCTTATCACGGGATTCTCATCAATACGGGTATTGGTAATCCCACCATGCCATCAATCATGGCGCTTGGGAAGTAAGCGGTTCCCAACGGGCGAGTGGGGAGGCGCATCACTTTCGTTGCCTCTATAAAGGGATAGGAGTTCCCCATTTTTACCCATGCCTTCTTCCTCCTTTGCCCACTCTTGCCCCCTCGAGCTCCAGCACCCTAGCCCAAGTCTTCTCCGCACAGCTAACCATGTCCGGAGCAAGAGGAAAGTGGGTGGCTTCCATCATGAAGGAGAAGCACATCACAAATCTTCGGGCGGCTAGATACTTGGCCGCAGATATAGCGCACCGGCTACCAGACGACGGGCAGGTCATTCCGAACCTGAGACCCCATGAGAGGGTCTTGTTTCTCTCCCACTTCGTCCGTGGACTGGGATTTCCACTTCATCCCTTCGTCCGTGGGCTCATGTTCTACTACGGGCTAGATTTCCATGATCTAGCCCCAAATTTCGTCCTCAACATCTTGGCGTTGATCGTCGTATGCGAGGCCTTCCTCCGTATCAGGCCTCACTTCGGCCTGTGGCTGCAAATCTTCTACGTGAAGCTGATGATCATGAGCGGCCAGCAAGCAGAGTGCGTAGGGGCCATGGTGGGCAAGATGCCTAATGTCAGCTGGCTTGACGGCTCCTTTGCGAAAACCGTGAAGGGGTGGTAGTCGGGGTGGTTCTACATCACCGAGCCGCACGGTGCCAACTGGGCGGCAGTCCCCGAGTACCGATCCGGAACCCCCATGCGGCTCACCTCCTGGAAAAAGAAGGGCTTGTCCTGGGGCGAACCTACAGAGCTGACCGGACTCCAGACCTGCATCAAGAGCATGAAGGACAAGAACATCAAGCTTGTTAACGTGATCCAGGTCATGCTCGTTTGCCGGATTCTCCCGTGCCAAAGGCGGGCATTTAATTTGTGGGAGTTCGTCCCAGCCGAACACCAGACACTTCGGAGGCTCTATGGTATGACGCACAAAGATGCATGGAAGGCGCTGTTCAAGGCCTCCGAAGTACCTTCTCCCACATCCGAGGACCATGGGCTTCACACCGTGCGGCCTCCTAGTCAGGTAAGTTTTCAGGCTACCACCGGATTTGGTTCCTCCCAATATATTCATGGGGGAGCCTTAAGTAATTGTGCATATCTGTTCAGGATTATGTGGAGACAGCGGAGCAGATTGAATGTCCGGCTCCGCTGCCAGAAGGCCCAGCTGATGCTCTCCTGACGGAGATGCTAGTCGCGGCGCCCTACAAGGTGCCGGAGAAGAAGGCCGAAAAGAAAGCCCCGGGGACTAGGAAGGGTCTCCGATGTAAGATTGTACCGGAAGCCTCGTCCGAAGATGACGAGGCAAACTCCTCCCCGGAAGGGGGGGGGGGAAGAAGAAGAAGGGCCGCCCCGTCCAGAGAGGATGGGGGGCCTAAGAAGGCAGACCAGGGGGCCGGGAAAGGCCCTCGGCGCAAGGCCGTCATACCCACGTCGTCCGACAATGACAAGAAAGATTCCTCCCGCAGAGGCGGGGGGAAGCAAGAAGAAACTCTACCTTCCCTCACTGGGAGGAGAAAAAGAGGAAAGCTACCCCGGAGGGGGAGGCTGGGACGTCCAAGAAGGGAAAGGTGTCCCTTCCGGACTACTCCGCCAGGGGGGAAGCCCCTGGCGAGATCGTAAGTCTCCGCACTCTATCACGACTTTACTTCATAGTTTATTTTTTATAATGCCGAACATATATGCAGTCTGGCCAGGGCTCATCCCGAGGCATCTTCTTCGGCCGGGTCCTTGAGCGATTCAGAGATGAACTCGCTCCCGACGGCCACTACTCCTCAGCCCGCGGATGACACGGAGGTGTTGTCCTTAAGGCGCCTAGAGCGGGGGGAGGTGACTCTGGAGACGCCCGAAGGCGGGATTCCGGACGTCCGACACGCGGGTTCAAGATCCCCGTGGATCGTGTCGATGAGAGCCACGGCAGGCCGGGCTCTCAGCCGAACACTATTCCAGAACCCCCAACGGTTCCGGACTTAGGCGGGCAACCCCTCGTTAGGGAGGGCCAGCCCTCCGTGCCGAGGACTTCCGCTGCACCCAAGGCGTCGAATTGTCTGCTGGGAGCACTTCGAGGCGCTTCCATGGATGAAGAGCATCATACTCTTATGAGTGCGGTGATTCAGAAGGTTTTGTCCGCCAAAAGCGGACTAATCGAAGCTTGTACCAGCCTCCTGACAGGCTTTGAGGTAAGTAAAAAATGTGTGAAGTTACCACCCGATAGGTAGTAACCCCTGATACTCTGTTTGGTGTTCGAAAAGAAAAACCAAACGGAGGGTCAATTATAATCCGCAGGAGTCTAATAATAAGTGTGCATGTGAATGAGCAGGCTATGCTGCTTGCCGCTGGTGCCCGCACAACCGAGGTCGCCGAACTAAAGCGGGACCTGGAGCAGGCGCAGGGAGAGCTCGACCTCACGAAGAGGCAGCTCGAAGAGAACAAAGGTGAGTGATTCCCCGCTCTTGTGTATTTTAAGGATAGATAAAATCAATTAGTCTAACGACGAAGCATCGTGACTGTGTAACAGGGGCCACCGCCAAGTGGCATCCCTGAAGAAAGCGTTGTCCGAGGCCGAAGATAAGGTGACCTTGGAATGCAAGGAGCGCGAAAAGCAAAGTGCTAGAGTGGGCGAGGTACATCAAGAGCTCCGGGACCTCGGCAAAAAGTTCGAGTCCGTGGAGCATGATCTGAAGATGAAAGAGGCCGAGCTTACGAAGGCCCTTACGAGTATGAAAGATGCCAAGGCCAAAGCCGACAAGGCGCAGCAGGAAATCTAGGTGGCCAAAAAGATAGCGGCGGGCAAGACATTCTTTATGCAAAGCAAACATGTGGAGGAGGCATTTCTTTTACTTACCCGAATTCGGAGTTCTCCAGGGTCATTCACAGATCTGCCATGCAGCGTCTCAGACGCTGCAAAGTTCTACCATGCCGAGGAGGGGAGCTCCATGGAGAAGCTGTTCTGGTCCCAGTATGCTGGGGCCGAACACCCAGTGCCTCTGAGTGACCAACTGAAATAGTTGGTCGAACTCCACAGGGCGGCCGAAGTGGCTATGAAAGATTTCATAGTCCGGATGTGGCCTGGTGAGCCCCTGCCCACTAGCTACTTTGGTCTGATCAAGCGGATGGTGAATGCCTGTCCGCGGCTAGAAGTGACCAAGCGATCCGTTTGCATTGAGGGTGCCCGCCGGGCCTTTCCCGCGTGAAGGTGCATTGGGGCAAGCTGGATGCGGAGAAGCTGGTGAAGGACGGGCCGCCAGAGGGCAAGGCGCATCACCATCCCGAGAAGTACTATCATGGCATTATGAAGGGCGCTCATCTCGTGGCCGATGAGTGTACCAAGGACAAGATCTTTGACTAAATGTACCTCTGCCGCTGTTGTAATTTAAAGACAAAGTTACTTGTGCTATGTAGCACTGTTTGATTTAAAATATTACCTTCTGTGCGGCTGTTTATAGAATACTGAAAGTAGGCCAGTCGTCGGCTTCCACCCCCACGCAACTAGTACCGGGTGTTCCTGAAAAAACCCGGATACTCTTTATCCAAATGTTTGGTCCCTTAAGGAGGTATCCGGCGCAGCGAACAAGGCAATTGGACTATGCGGCTTTATAACTTTCACTTAGCCATAGAAGTCTATAATTTTAAATTTCGGCGAAGCCCCTAGAATTCGGAAGGCCGAATTGGGGCGCTATATACGCCTAAATCGGATGAAGCCGATTCCTCGCCTAAAGAGGAAAAAATCTTTAAGGATTTTAAGACCTCTCGAACATCGACTAGCTCTCGCCGCATCATGCCGGTCAGTTTTCGGCTTTCTCTACTGAGGTGCTCGTCCGGAAGAACTGGGTCACAATCGCAGTAGTTCTCCCTGCGCTACCTTAGCCAATATAACGGAACGTAAGGTACCAAAACAAGGGAGCCGGGCTAACCCAACTATGGACCCAAGACATGATTCGGAGCTGATGCATATAGTGCTATAAGTTCGGGGTGCCGCACTGTTGAAAGTGTTCGGACTTTACTTGCCGTATTACGGGGCGCCATGAGAAGCCCCTGGCAAACTGACCGTACCAAGGTGTACGGATGCAATATCAAATAAACATTTGTGAGAAAAAAAATGCTCAAATGAGAATAATAAGCTGACGCTATATATGAGCTCCCATTGATGAATAATACGTTTAAGCGTATGTTTACAATGAGTGCATTAAGCGGAGGTAAATAGGACTGTTTGACATGTCCTATCCAGGGGCAGGCTGCGTATAGGTATGTAAAACAGGTATAACGATCGTAAATAGATTCCACCTGGGTATTTCCTTCTGTGCGCAAAGCCTATTGCCTCCTTGGTTTTCTCCCTTGTATAAGTCCGACAATCCAGCTCTTCCAAAGAGGCTGCCCGAAAGCTATGTCCTGAAAAATAAAAAGGGAAATTTATGAAGGTGTATTGCGGTGATACCGCACTGTGGACTGAGTCATTGCTGCGCCTCCGCCTGTGCCATGGTATTTTGAGTGCGCAATTGTGTGCGCGTGGCACGAATGCTGCTTTGATGGGGCTTGAGCGGAGGCCGGACTGCTAGTCGTGCTCTTGGCATGCCTGATGATCCTGTTGGGGGTGCTCCGGACTCGCTTAACGGTGCTCGAAGATGTTCTCGCCGGATTGGTTTGTCGGAGGAGGCCGCATTGTACTTCCGCCGCGAGGGCTGTAGTATGCTCTTCTGTTCGGAGAGAGCGGTCCATGTTTTCGTTGACTGTTATGACCCCGCGCGGTCCTGGCATCTTGAGCTTGAGGTATGCATTATGTGGTACCGCATTGAATCTAGCGAATGCGGTTCGTCCCAGCAGTGCGTGATAACCACTACGGAAGGGGACGATGTCTAAGATTAACTCTTCTCTTTGGAAGTTATCCGGAGATCCAAAGACTACTTCCAATGTTATAGAGCCCATACAACGGGCCTCTACTCCAGGAATTACACCTTTAAAGGTGGTTTTGGTGGGCTTGATCCTTGAAGGGTCAATGCCCATTTTGCGCACTGTGTCCTGATAAAGCAGGTTCAGGCTGCTGCGCCGTCCATAAGGACTCGCGTGAGGTGGAATCCGTCGATGATTGGGTCTAAGACCAATGCGGCTGAGCCGCCGTGACAGATGCTAGTAGGATGATCCCTACGATCAAAGGTATCGGACAAGCTGACCATGGGTTGAATTTGGGGGCGACTGGCTCCAACGCATAGACGTCCCGTAGTGCTCGCTTCCGTTCCCGCTTGGGGATGTGAGTGGCGTAGATCATGTTGACCGTTTTCACCTGGGAGGAAAATTTCTTCTGTCCCCCCGTGTTCGGACGCCGGGGCTCCTCGTCATCATCGCTGTACAGCCCCTTGTCCTTGTTTTCGGCATTTATTTTTCTGGCCTTTTTGAACACCCAGCAGTCTCTGTTGGTGTGGTTGGCTGGCTTGTCCGGGGTGCCATGAATTTGGCACGAGCGCTCCAGTATACGGTCTAGACTGGACGGTCCCTGATTGTTTCTTTTGAACGGCTTCTTCCGCTGACCGGACTTGGATCAGCCGAATCCGGCATTTACTGTTGTGTCTTCAGTGTTTTTTTTTTTGATTGGGGACTGCAGGGCTTACACCCCACAACATTTTATTAAAACCAAGAACAGCAAGTACATAGAAAGGTTCCTTAAGAAAAGGAACAAAACAGAAGAAGATAAAAGAAAACTATGTACAATCTAACCTAAAAGAGAAGGAAAATGTAACCGCCGCTTATGTCTATTGCGTCGTGGCTTGCCGTTATTATCGCGGACATCCGAAGTGCCGGAATGTGGCGTGGTGCTGCTGTGAGCCAACCAGCTGTCCTCGCCCGCGCAAAAGCGGGTCATTAGTGTTGTGAGAGCTGCCATGGACTTGGGTTTTTCCTGGCCGAGGTGTCGGGCGAGCCACCCGTCACAGATATTATGCTTAAAAGCCGCCAGGGCTTCGGCGTCCGGACAGTCGACTATTTGGTTCTTTTAGTTAGGAACCGAGTCTAGAATTTCCTGGCTGACTCCCCGGGCTGTTGAGAAATGTGGCTCAAGTCATCGGCATCCAGTGGTCGCACATATGTGCGCTGGAAGTTGTCGAGTAATGTGTCTTCCAGGTTTTCCCAAGTGCCAATGGAATTTGCTGGCAGGCTGTTTAGCCAGTGCCGGGCGGGTCCTTTGAGCTCAAGGGGAAGATACTTGATGGCGTGGAGATCGTCTCCGCGGGCCATGTGAATGTGGAGAAGGAAATCTTCGATCCATACAGCGGGGTCTGTTGTGCCGTCGTATGATTCGATGTTTACGGGTTTGAACCCTTCTGGGAATTCATGATCCATCACTTTGTCAGTGAAGCAGAGGTGGTGCGCGGCGCCTCTCTGCCGGGCTATGTGGCTACGCAGTTCAAATTGGTCTGGGTTGCTGTGTTCGGCCCGGCCAGACTTGTTTATGGTGTATCCGTCGCGATGGTCATCGTCGCGTGCTAGGGCGCGCCCCCGTGATCTGTAGATCGATCTTGGCTGTCCTGCTTGGTTTGCCAGTATATCTTGTAGGTCTTGCCTGTTGCCCCAGGCCATAGTGTATTGGTGTGGGGGTGCGGGCTGGTATTCGGGCTAATATACCGTTTTATCCCGGCCACGGGGTGGCCGGTCAGCCGTTTGGCGCTCGAGTCCATATTCCTCGGCTGCCAGGACTTCAGTCCATCTATCTGTGAGCAGGTCTTGATCAGCCTGGAGTTGCTGCTGCTTCTTTTTCAGGCTCCTTGCAGTGGCCATAAGCCGACGCTTGAAGCGCTCCTGCTCCACGGGATCCTCAGGCATGCCGAACTCGTCGTCGCCGAGGCTAATCTCGTCTTCGGAGGGGGGCATGTAGTTGTCCTCTTCCGGATATCCGTTGGCCGTGTGTTCGTCCGGGCTGAATTCCTCATCATCCTGCTCATCCTGCTTGAAGGCGGGCTGATCAGGGTTGTATTCCTCTTCGGCACTGTTCGGATTGTTTTCGTCTCCTTGGCCGGTATTGCTCTGGCGGGGCTTGGAGCGGCGTCGACGACGCCCATGCTTTGTTTTTCTCCCTGAAGGGTTATCCTCCGTTGCCTCATCGCCATTGGTTTCTTTCGGAGTGTCCACCATATATATATCGTATGAGGAGGTGGCTGTCCACCGCCCTGTGACCGGTGGTTCCTGTACTTCTCCTGCATCATCGTCCATACCATCGATGTCTTCAGAGTCGAAGTCAAGCACGTTGGTTAAGTCATCAACCGTGGCAATGAAGTGGGTGGTGGGTGGGCAATGAATTCCTTCGTCGCCTGCTTCCCACTCAAGCCAGACATAGTTCGGCCAAGAGCCTCCTGACAAAGAGAGAGACTTTAATGAGTTCAGCATGTCGCCAAAGTGCGAGTGCTGGAAGATGTCCGCAACAGTAAACTCCATTACCACAGCCCGACCTAGCTCGGCTGGCTTGAGAGTACGCGGACTGGAACCAACAACCGGATACGAGTCTAGGGGTCCGGAGTTACAGGCTTCCTCAGAAGTGAGGCCTGTGTTCGTCTCTACCGCCGATGAGTGTGCAGCCTGCGGGGCAGGGCCCATCCCTCCATCCTTAGGCGACGCAGCCTGCTCCTGATTTAGGTCCGGGGCTAATGCAGGGGTGATATCCCAAACATTGTCCGATAGCAGGTCTAGGCCGTTGAGGGAGTCCTGGACTAGGGGGTGTCCGGACAGCCAGACTATCATTGTCAACCGGACTCGAAGACTATGAAGATACAAGATTGAAGACTTAGTCCCGTGTCCGGATGGGACTTTCCTTGGTGTGGAAGGCAAGCTTGGCTATACGGATAGGTAGATCTCCTACCATTGTAACCGACTCTGTGTAACCCTAGCCCTCTCCGGTGTCTATATAAACCGGAGGGTTTTAGTCCGTAGGACATACAACCATTACAACAATCATACCATAGGCTAGCTTCTAGGGTTTAGCCTCCTTGATCTCGTGGTAGATCCACTCTTGTATTACCCATATCATCAATATCAATCAAGCAGGAGTAGGGTTTTACCTCCATCGAGAGGGCCCGAACCTGGGTAAAAGCATCGTGTCCCCTGTCTCCTGTTACCATCCGCCTAGATGCACAGTTCGGGACCCCCTACCTGAGATCCACCGGTTTTGACACCGACATTGGTTCTTTCATTGAGAGTTCCTCTGTGTCGTCACCGATAGGCTTGATGGCTTCTTTAATCAACAACAACGCCGTCCAGGGTGATACTTTTCTCCCCGGACAGATCTTCGTGTTCGGCGGCTTTGCACTGCGGGCCAATTCACTTGGCCATCTGGAGCAGATCAAAAGCTACGCCCCTGGCCATCAGGTCAGGTTTGGAAGCCTAAACTTCACGGCTGACATCCGCGGGGACTTGATCTTCGATGGAGTCGAGCCATAGCCGAGCGCGCCGCACTGTCACGATGGGCATGATCTAGCTCTGCCGCTGGACAGTACCCTGGAGGCCGCACCCAAGTCTGCTCTGACCCATAGTTCGGAGCCCACGCGCAGATCGAGGACAGGTGGCTTTACACCGCCTCGGGAGCTGCAACTTCCACGGTGATGGAGCCGAATACTGACCTTGTCCCTTATAAAGCTCGTAACTCCGAGGCGCCGGACTCCTTGCCGGACTCCGAACCTCCTGCGCCCCCGCCAATCGAATCCGATTGGGCGCCGATCATGGAGTTCACCGCCGCGGACATCTTTCAGCACTCACCCTTTGGCGACATCCTAAATTCGCTAAAACATCTCTCGCTATTAGGAGAACCCTAGTCGGATTGCGGTCAGGACGGTTGGGATGCGGACGACGAAGAAATTCAAACCCCACCCACCACCCACTTTGTAGCCACTGTCGACGATCTAACCGACATGCTAGACTACGACTCTGAAGACATCGACGGTATGGACGACGATGCCGGAGACTACCAAAAACCAGTGCCTACCGAGCACTGGAAGGCCACCCCAACCCATGATGTATATATGGTGGACACCCCAAAAGGAAGCGATAACGAGGGACAACGGGACGCGGCAAAGGATAATTCTGCCGACAAACAACCAAAACGGCGACGCAGACGCCGCCCTAAGTCCTGCCTCGACAAAAACAGCCCTCCTAATGACCCAGCAATAGAGCAGGGCAAACAAGTGGACGACGAACATGCAACCAAGCAACCATCCGAGCAGGACGAATCGGATAATCAACCCATGCCCGGCGAAAACAACAGTCCAGACCTCACACCGGACACACCACTGGAGCATAAGAACCTTCACAAAAGACTTGTCGCCACTGCAAGAAGTCTGAAAAAGGAAAAACGGAAGCTCAAAACAGCGGAAGACACACTCAGAAGGAGGTGGAGCAAAGTACTCAAGACCGCGGAGAAATATGGCAATAGCCACCAAACAAAGAGCTACCCAAAGCGCAAGCTGCTACCAGAATTCGACGAGGAGGCCATAGAGCCCCCACAGTCAAAAAGCAAAGAGGCCGCCTGGCCGGATAGACGACCAAATGACAGGCCAAAAGCGACAAGCGGCACCGCACACAAGACGACACACGATCTTCACAAAACAGATGGCCTGATCAGGTCCATTTATGGGCCAAAAAAGAGGGCCCAAGGAAGCAACACAACACGCCACATGCTTGAAGATAACGGCACGCCTAAATACAGGGGCGCCGCACACCCACTATGTTTCACCGATGAGGTGCTGAATCATGAATTTCCAGCGGGATTCAAACCCGTAAACATAGAGGCATACGACGAAACAACAGACCCCGGAGTCTGGATTGAGGATTACATACTGCACATACACATGGCTAGAGGAGATGATCTCCACGCCATAAAATACCTACCCCTCAAGCTCAAAGGGCCAGCTCGGCATTGGCTCAAAAGCCTCCAAGAAAATACTATTGGAAGTTGGGAAGAGCTTGAGGATGCGTTTAGAGCAAATTTTCAAGGGACCTATGTCCGACCTCCGGATGCAGACGATTTAAGTCACATAACTCAACAGCCCGGAGAGTCAGCGCGCAAATTCTGGAACATGTTTCTTACCAAAAAGAACCAAATAGTCGACTGTCCGGACACCGAAGCCTTAGCAGCTTTTAAACGTAATGTCCGAGACGAATGGCTCGCCAGACACCTCGGCCAAGAGAAGCCGAGAACTATGGCCGCGCTAACAAGCCTCATGACCCGCTTTTGCGTAGGGGAGGACAGCTGGCTAGCAAGATGCAGCACCAGCGACCTGAGTACATCCGAGATCAGAGATGGAAATGGAAAATCACGACGCAGAAAGGACCAGCGCCGAAATAAAGAAAAAAGCCCAAACAATACGGCGGTCAACGCTGGATTCAAAAGCTCGCAGACGAACAACAAAACACTGCCTCTTAAGGACAACAGTGAAGAGCTACCCAACTTAAACAAAATTTTGGATCGGATATGTCAAATCCACAGCACCTCCGGAAGGCCTGCAAACCACACCCACCGAGATTGTTGGGTCTTCAAACAGTCCGGCCGACTCAACGCCGAACACAAGGGGCTCGACGCGCCAAGCGAGGATGATGGTGAACCCCACCAGCAGAGCGCCGGAAAACAGAAGACTTTCCCACAAGAAGTCAAAACAGTAAACTCACTTCATGTGATAACATGAAACAACAATGCGGCACCCGCCAAAGTAGGTGTCGCACGGTCCACCCCAGCGGAACCCCGAGATTGGATGTCAAAACCAATTACTTTCGACCACCTGGACTATTCCAGAAGAATTCGAAATGCAGGATGGACTGCTCTGATATTGGATCATATAATCGACGGACTACAATTTACACAAGTCCTGATGGACGGCGGCAGCGATTTAAACCTGCTATATCCGAACACAATCCGCAAGTTGGGGATAGACCTTACTAAAATTCGACATAGCCGCACTTCCTTCAAAGGAGTGACGCCAGGCCCCTACGCCAAGTGCACGGGCTCCTTACTACTAGAAGTTGTGTTCGGGTCACCCGACAACTTCCAATGCGAAAAGCTAATCTTTCATGTCGCCCCATTCAAAAGTAGCCATCAAGCACTATTGGGACGTGAAGCTTTTGTCCGCTTTAATGAAATACCACACTACGCGTCTCTTACACTTAAAATGCCCGGTCCACGCGGCATCATCTCATTAAAAGGTCGTTCAAGACCCCGGACACGGCTAGACGAGTCCGGCATAAAATAAGCAAGGGGCTCCCTAGCCGCACACCCCTTTGCAAGGGGCTGTGCGTATGAGCTAGTATGGGCTCAACTCCATTCATTCATTCATATTTCGATTTTTAATTCATTTTTTGCACAATTACTTTTCAAACTAAGTTCCTCTCTTTTACAGATGAACAGCGTGCTACACCCGTCCAGGATACAGCACAACGGAGACACAGGCGCAGACGTGCAGTAGGGACCCGTTGCAAGGATTCTTTTCAGATTAAGACCCTGCGTAAACCTTTTTTACTGTCTCTTGTTGCTATATATCCCCTGGTTTTTCATTATAAACCGGAGAGGAGACTGACGTTTTGGCATCGGCCGCGTCAGAGGACCTTGCGTGTACCTAGACACTAGGGGCTTAGGGCATTGTTCTGCCCGCTATCATAAAGACCGAAGACCTTAGGGAGTGTTCGGCGTCTCGAGTTAGGCCTTATATGCATCAGCTCCGGGTCATGTCTTTGGTCAAATGTTGGGTTTGCCCGGCTCCTGTGTTTTGCTGCCTTACATTCCGTATCATCGGCTAACGCGGCACCAGGAGAACTACTGCGATTGTGCCCCGGTTCGGCCGGGCGAGCACCTCAGTAGAGAAAGCCGAAAACTGACTGTCATGATACAGCGAGAGACTGGTCAACCACTCAATCGACTACCGGAATGTTTAGAATTCCTCCGCTTTGACGAAGGACCGTTTCCCGGTCAGGCACATACGCGCCTCGAATTCGGAGAGTGCGGTGCCCCTAGGGGCTATATCGTAGCCCCACCCTCGAACTCCTATGGCTAAGTGAAAGTGATAAAGCATTATAGTCTGGTTGCCTCATTTGCTACGCTACCACCTCCTTCACAGGACCGAGACGTTGGATTAAGTGTGAAAATGCGCTATTTTTGCGAACACCCCCGCACCTTGTGCGTGGGGGCTGAAGCCGACGACTGCCATCTTTCAGGTTATACACACGTATACATAAACGGCCGCACAGGAGATGTTTCAATACTTGAACGCACAAGTACCAAAAAGCACTGAAATCATAAACATCATTTTACAAACCAAAATGTTGACTTGAACATGACATTTTTTGAGCACTGCGACTCTATTATACGAGCACCACGCAGAACTTCCCCAAAATAGTGCTCGGCGGGTGACCGGCTCTCGTCCGAACCCTGGGTCGCAACAGCGGTGGCATCCATCTCTGTCCAATGTGTCTTCACACGGGCGAGGGCCATCTGTGCACCTTCTATGCAAGCCGACCGCTTCATCGCCTTGATATGCGACACCGCCCCAAGGAATTGCTGCAATAAGCCAAAATAACTCTTCGGCTTGGGCCTATCCGGCCAGACATGAGCCACGATATCCGTCATGGCAAGTCCGGACAATCTATTCAGTTCAGCCCACTCAGCCAGCCGATCGGTCAGCGGAAGTGAACGCTCCGGACTATGGAATTGAGACCAAAACAGCTCTTCCGTCTTGTGATCCTTCTGACTTCGGAAGTGCACAACGGCATCTGCCGCACTCGCCGCTAAGTCCATATAAGGATCCTCCGGACCCCGGAGCTGGCCAAGCTGAGCATACTTTGGATCTGTAAACCTTCGGTACAGCAGAAAGGGCTTGCCAGCCACAATGTCTCTGGCCTGGCGCAGCTCCTCCTTTATAGCCCACATTGCAGAACAAGCATCCTTGGCTTCGGCGGTGGCCTTCCCCAGGTCTTCTTGCTCCGCTAGGCGTTCCCTTTCAAGAATATCATTGCGGTCGGTAGCATCTTTCAACTTCATGGCCATTTAGGCCATCTCCTCCCTGCTTCGGCAGTGTGCAGCCCTTTCGGCTTCTAGCTCTTCGGCCGCCCTTGAGGCAGCCGCATCACTCCTTCTGGCTCGCTCCTTGGCTTGAGCAAGTTCTGTCCGAAGGCTCTCCACAGCAGCGGCACCATCTGCATTGAACACACATGTTGTAAGGAGTGGTCTTCGGCTCCCTTACTAGGTGACCACAGAGAAAAAACCTACCTTGTGACTCGTCAAGTCGCTTATTGACCAGTGCGATGTCCGCATTCGCAACGTCGAGCTGCCGCTTTAGTTCGGCAACTCCTTCTGTCCGGCTAGCCACCAAACTATCCGCCACCTGCTTAGGAAAGGCATAAATCAATACCTGGGATTTTGATCCTCGGCACGCCGTCGTTCTCGACACCCTACCGAGTCTCAGGGGCTACTATCTATACAGGGTGCACTTTATGTGTAAAACTGTCAAAGGGTACGTCATTTTTACGTACCTCAAACCCCGCCAGCAAACTTCTGACGGCATCATGCGATCCGCCTTCGGCGGATGAAATTCTTTCAATCACCGTACTCATCAGTGTACAGTGACCTTCTGAGATGGACGCCCTCTCAA
Source organism: Triticum timopheevii (assembly GCA_963921465.1). NCBI lineage: Eukaryota > Viridiplantae > Streptophyta > Magnoliopsida > Poales > Poaceae > Triticum > Triticum timopheevii. The sequence goes on along the minus strand of OY997270.1, from coordinate 541,327,271 downwards.
GCAGATCCTTCAGCTCACCCGGCCGTACACCAGTTGGTGCCGAATTATTCGGCCCTGCCGGACTCGGGGATACCCTCCGTGACGACACTTCAGGCTCGTCCGCCCTATCCGATGGGGCGGCAGATGGAGGCGTCTCGCTCTCCATCATCTCCGGACGGAGTTCCCCCGAAGACGAGCTCATCTGAGAAGGGCGGAGATCCGAACTACAAGGTAAAAACTTAAGTTATCCTCAGAAGCACAAATAGGGATGTCCCTTATTACAAAACTCCCTTTTTTCTACTCACGGCTCACTGGAGGGCTGATCCTTTAGGGGAGACTGTGCGGCCGGAGCCTCTCCGGACGCAGGACCCTCTGGTGAAGATCTCTTCCCCCGCTTCGGGGCTTTCGCCTCCGGGTTTTCGGAGGCGGTCCTCTTCTCCCCCTGGAAGGAGGGACTCTCGATCCCCCCCTCCTTAAAAGCCTCCTTGGTTGAGGCGGTAGTTCCTCTGTTCTCCCCTTCGCCTTCCCCTGAAGGCGCAACTTCCAGCATCCTGACCAGCACGGGATCTGGCGCGGTCTCTGGAAGGGGGGCCGGACACCGTATCAGTTTTGCTTGCGCTATCCACTCCTGTTTAGAGGGCAGTTGGTCAAAAAGCAAATCATGGAAAGGCAAACAAACGGTATGTCCGGACACGGAGCTACTTACTTGTGTATCCGGGCGATTGCAGCTTAGGCCGGCGTCCTCGGTCAATTCCGGACACGCCTCTCGTGATCCGAAGAACAGTTTGTACATCTCCACGGATGTCGATCCCATGAAGTGTTGGAGAATTTGTGGTCCCTCCGGATTAAACTCCCACAGCCGGAGAGGACGGCGTTTGCAGGGCAGGAGACGCCTAATCAGCATGACCTGCATCACCACGACCAGATAGATCTCCCTCGCCTGGAGGTCTTGAATCCAGCCCTGCAATAGGGGCACGTCCTTTGACGGCCCCCAGTTGAGCCCTTGGCTGACCCATGACATCAGCCGCTGCGGAGGGCCCGAGTGGAAGACGGGCGGCGGCTTCTTCCTGCTGCCCCTGGGAGCGGTTATGTAGAACCACTCCTGCTGCCACGAGCCGAGCTCCTCCTGAAAAAAGCCCTCGGGCCATGGAGCGTCGGCCCTTCTGCTTACAACTGCCCCGCTGCACTCTGCTTGACGCCCCTCGATCATCTTCGGCTCCACGTCGAAGGTCTTAAGCCACAAGCCGAAGTGAGGGGTAATGCGGTGGAAGGCTTCACAAACGACAATGAATGAAGAGATATGGAGGATGGACTCCGGAGCCAAGTCGTGAAATTCCAACCCATAGTAAAACATGAGCCCTCTCACAAAAGGATCCATCGGGAAGCCTAAACCCCGACGGAGGTGGGAAACAAACACGACATACTCGCCGGGCTCGGGGGTGGGGATGACTTGCCCTTTGGCGGGAAACCTATGCGAAATCTCGTAAGACAGGTACTTGGCCTCTCGCAGCTTTAGCACGTCTTCTTCCGTGACGGAGGAGGGCATCCACCGGCCCTGTGGGTCGGAGCCGGACATTGTTGAAGGTCCGAAGCGCTCGAATCTGGGGCTTTGGGTGTTGGAAATTGGGGCAGGAAGTGGATTCGATTGAGGATTGAAGAAAAGAAACGAGCCTTGGTCCCGTTATAAAGAAGGGGAATACCGAGAGCCGTCCCCGTGACCGTTCGGGACTCGCCTCCGATAGAGGGGGCGTGGCAACGGGCACGGTTGGGTTACCCACGTCCGTATTGATGGGAATCCCGAAATAAGGGGAACACGATCTCTGCTTCGACAAGACGTGCCAAGGAAACCGCTTCGCTAAACGCGCTGAGGTGGTATAAAAAAAGATTCAAGTAAAGGCTTGGTAGTGGTGTGACGTCATGCCACAAAATACGTCAGCAGATTGAACTTGTGTACATATTATTCTCTCTACGGTGGAATGTGGAATTTATTTTGCAGAGCCGGACACTATCCTGGTGTCCACAATTTTCTATGAATTATTCGGAGGAGGAAACCGCCTTGCAATGCCGAACAATATGCGTGCCAGACTCATCGTCATTGAAGCCTGGTTCAGGGGCTACTGAGGGAGTCCTGGACTAGGGGGTGTCCGGACAGCCAGACTATCATCGTCAGCCGGACTCCAAGACTATGAAGATACAAGATTGAAGACTTCGTCCCGTGTCCGGATGGGACTTTCCTTGGTGTGGAAGGCAAGCTTGGCGATACGGATAGGTAGATCTCCTACCATTGTAACCGACTCTGTGTAACCCTAGCCCTCTCCAGTGTCTATATAAACCGGAGGGTTTTAGTCCGTAGGACATACAACCATTACAACAATCATACCATAGGCTAGCTTATAGGGCTTAGCCTCCTTGATCTCGTGGTAGATCCACTCTTGTACTACCCATATCATCAATATCAATCAAGCAGGAGTAGGGTTTTACCTCCATCGAGAGGGCCCGAACCTGGCTAAAAGCATTGTGTCCCCTGTCTCCTGTTACCATCCGCCTAGACGCACAGTTCGGGACCCCCTACCCGAGATCCACCGGTTTTGACACCGACAGCCGTGCTCATCGTGACTATCCGGTGCCCCTGGCACAGGACCGAATCTGTCGAAGGTCAAGTCTCCGCGAATATCCGCTGTGTAGTTCAAGTTTCCGAACCTGACCTGGTGGCCAGGGGCGTAGCTGTCGATCTGCTCCAAATGGCCAAGTGAATTGGCCCGTAGTGCCAAGCTGTCGAATACGAAGATCTGTCCGGGGAGAAAGGTCTCGCCCTGGACCGTGTTGTTGACGATTGAGGGCGCCATCAAGCCTTGCAGCGAAAACACAGAGGAACTCTCAATGAAAGCACCAATGTCGGTGTCAAAACCGGTGGATCTCGGGTAGGGGGTTCCGATCTGTGCATCTAGGCTGATGGTAACAGGAAGCAAGGGACACAATGTTTACCCAGGTTCGGGCCCTCTCGATGGAGGTAAAACCCTACTTCCTGCTTGATTAATATTGACGATATGAGTAGTACAAGAGTAGATCTACCACGAGATCATAGAGGCTAAACCCTAGAAGCTAGCCTATGATGATTATGATTGTAATTGTGATCGTCCTTCTAAGGACCAACCTCTCTAGTTTATATAGACACCAGAGAGGGCTAGGGTTTACATGGAGTCGGTTACAAGGAAGGAAACATAATATCCGGATCGCCAAGCTTGTCTTCCGCGCAAAGGAGAGTCCCATCTGGACACGGGACGGAGTCTTGAGTCTTGTATCTTCACGCTTCAATAGTCCAGACAATGTATATAGTCCGGCTATCCGGATACCCCCTAATCCAGGACTCCCTCACTTGGGACTTTGAAAAAATTATTACCGACTTAATGTCTGTCTTTTGTAGGCTGACTTGACCAACAAAGATTCTCAAATCGCTGATGTCCAGGAGAACATCAAGTCCCAGCAAGCCGAAACTTCAAAGGCCAAAGAAGAACTGAAGGGTGCTTTAACAACCATGGAGCAATTGAAGGGCGGCTTCAAAGGCGAGCGAGCGGATTGGGAGGCTGAAAAAGCCACTTTGCTGAAGCGGGCGAAGGATGCTAAAGCGGCCCTTAAACCGGTGGCAGAGGAGCTATCTGGCTTGAAGCAGCAAATCAACGCTATGACTTCTGCCATCTTTGGTAAGTAGCCTTGCTATGGACCGTACTTAATCATTCTTGAAACCTCCGGTTTAACAATATTGTAACCATTACAGGTAGCCGTGTTGCCCATATCGGTGCAGATATGCACAAGAAATTGAAGGCTGCCTATACTTTGATAGAGCAGTTATATACCGGCGCCCAACGAGTCATCTGCACTACTTCGTACAATAAACTGCCGCCGACATTAATCAAGGATACATTGGCCAAGCTATCCATGACACCTGCCCAGCTTGAAGAAGTGAAGAGATCTACTGCAAGGGCTGGCACTTTATCTGCACTGACTCGGGCTAAGGCTTGGATAGCTGACCTTAATCCGGAGGACATTGGAAATGGCTATTCTAGTCAAAAAGAAGATGGGTCAGAATTTGACGAGGATGCCCTTAAAGCATTGACAAAGGAGATGCGTCCTCTTGCAAGTAAACTGGCTGAAGAGACTGATTTGTCTTTCCACCAGTCCATCTATGATGCAGACAATAGACGGATCGATGCATCGGTTTATGAAGCCCAAAATCTAATCCCGCCAATCCGTAAGCATACTTATGCCCCTGACGTTGAACCGTCAGATCTTATAAGCAATGAAGCTGTCTTCCGAGCTTTTTCTGGAATTGACTGGGCAACCATTGATTTCCAGCAAGTGGGTGGGGAGGAGGAGGTTGAACCGGCGCAGGATGATCCGCAATCTTCACATCAAGCTGAAGAAGAATCATAATCCCGAAGTCTGTTCATCGTCTTGTGCACTGTCCTCTGTACGAGAAACAATTATCCTTTTGGGCGTTTAAAATGTCTTGTAATAGGCTAGCTTGAAACACTTGGTCTGCTATTCCATCGTGCATAGCTTGAAACACTTAGTCTGCTATGCAATCGTGCATAGCCACTTTCCTGAGACTGTCATGATATGCAATGTCTGCTTATGATCTTTAACAGTTTTATGCAATACTGTTTTCTGCATGTGACAAATTTAAAATTGCCCTGGCAGATTACCGCCGGACGGGTTATGATACCCAATATAAAGCCTGAGTTTATAACCAAGGCTGTAAAACAATGAAATATGAAATATACCATACCTATGATGTTGAATCACATCGTTGGTTTACCAACTATTTGTAGTAAGGGTGATAACCCAAATCGTGAGTGTTGACAACTCTCACCAAGCCGTGCTGGTTTATAATAAGCCATGCCAGGTTATGATAAACACTAGATGATCATCCTGGCGACTTATAGTCAATGCCAGACCGGGTTATGATAAACACCAATTTAAGATTGGTTGTGTACTAATAGCTGATAGTTGAAAGCCACGCCGGATTAATGAACACCGGGTTACATTGATGACTTATAGTCAGAACGGGTCAATAGACGCCGCTTTATCTCAAAACCTTATCAAAGGAGAAAAACTTGGAAAAAACCAAAGCAAATGAAAACTTGTACTCAAGGCTTTTCAAGGGCTGCCAGGCCTAAATTCGAGGCTTTTCATGGGCTGCCAGGCCGTTGAGTTAAACCATTTTACAAAGCCTTTTAAGATGGACCTCACATTAACCAATCGTCGTTTTAACTTTGACAAGCTCAGGGTCTGTATAAGATTGACTTGTCAAATGTTGAACGGGTCATACCAGGATTACCTGGACGGAGTGGCTTACTTGATGAAGGAAGGTTAACCCGGGGTTTTAGGTGAATACACCTGGCTTCCAAACCTGGCTTGATAGCCTATTACAAGGGTCCTTTCAAACTCTTTGTTGCTGTGCACAAAAAGCCCCCAGGTAACATTGTGAGCTGTGCTCAGTGGGTACCTATGTTTGAGCTGTGCGTGGCAACAGACTCTCTTTGGTCCCTTGGGTGTGAAGCTCCCCAACTTTTTTTATGACTTTATAAGCCGGTTTAATGGGTAATTAGAACTCCTCTTTATAAGTAGAAGCCCCCATGTAACCAAGAAGACATAAGACGAAACGGTAGAGGCCCCGCTTTAGCAAGGATGTCGGTTTATTTATTGATCATAATATGTACATTGTCAAAAATGTATACATAGTAGGAGCCTATGGGTCAGGTGTAGTAAGGCCGAAGATGAGCTATATTCCACGGCCGACGAGTCTCCTCCTCCGACTTGCGTGAGTCTTTGTGCTCTCGAACATCGATAAGGTAGTATGACCCGTTGTTCAAATTCTTGCTGACCACAAAGGGCCCTTCCCAAGGTGGGGATAACTTGTGCATATCCATCTGATCCTGAATAAGCCGGAGCACTAAGTCGCCTTCCTGAAAAGCTCTGGTTTTAAACCGGCGGCTGTGATAACGCCGTAGGTCTTGGTGATAAATCGCCGAACAAGATGCCACAATATCCCGTTGTTCATCTAATAGGTCCAATGCATCTTGGCGTGCTCTTTCATTGTCTGCTTCAACGTAAGCTGCCACTCGGGGTGAGTCATGGAGAATATCGCTTGGGAGAACTGCTTCCGCTCCATAAACCATGAAGAAGGGTGTGTAACCCGTAGATCTATTGGGGGTGGTGTTAATGCTCCATAAAACGGAAGGCAACTCTTCCACCCAACAACCCGGCGTCCGCTACAAAGGGACCATAAGCCGGGACTTGATACCCTTTAAGATTTCTTGATTAGCTCTCTCTACTTGACAATTAGACTGGGGGTGGGCCACTGATGACACATGAAGCCGTATGTGCTCACGTTGACAGAACTCTTCCATATCACCCTTGGAGAGATTCGTGCCATTATCTATTATAATGCTGTGTGGAAAACCAAAGCGGAAGATCACCTTTTTCATGAATTGAACCGCCGTGGCCGCATCACACTTGCTCACTGGCTCTGCCTCCACCCACTTGGTGAATTTATCAACCGCCACCAGAAGGTGGGTCTTCCTATCCTTGGACCTCTTAAAAGGCCCAACCATATCCAGCCCCCAAGTTGCAAACGGCCAGGTAATTGGAATCATCCTCAATTCCTGGGCCGGAACATGAGCTCGGCGTGAAAACTTCTGACAGCCATCACACTTTCTGACCAGATCCTCCGCATCAACATGAGCTGTTAACCAGTAAAAACCATGCCGGAAAGCCTTAGCCACCAAGGGTTTTGAAACGACATGTTGACCACAATCTCCTTCGTGGATTTCATGCAAGATATAATAGCCTTCTTCAGGAGAAACACAACGCTAAAACGCCCCTGAAACACTGTAGTGATGTAACTCGCCATTGACAATAGTCATGGACTGGTACAGCCGGATTATCTGTCTGGCTAGAACTTCGTCCTCCGGTAGCTCGCCCCGGGTCATATATGCTAGGTATGGCACTTTCCAATCAGGGATGGCATGAAGAACCGCCACTAATTGAGCCTCCGGGTCAGGAATAGCCAGATCTTCCTCTGTTGGTATTTTGACCGACGGTTTATGCAAAACATCAAGAAAAACATTGGGCGGCACTGGTTTACGCTGGGAACCGAGCCGGCTTAAAGCGTCCGCCGCTTCATTCTTGCGTTGATCAATGTGCTCGACCTGGTAACCCTTGAAGTGACCGGCAATGTGTTGGGCCTCCAAGTGCAGAGGTTTGTAGGACAGTAGCAAATTTCCCTCAAGTGGATGACCTAAGGTTTATCAATCCGTAGGAGGCGTAGGATGAAGATGGTTTCTCTCAAGCAACCCTGCAACCAAATAAAAAAGAGTCACTTGTTTCCCCAACACACCCAATACAATGGCAAATTGTATAGGTGCACTAGTTCGGCGAAGAGATGGTGATACAAGTGTAATATGGATGGTAGATATAGGTTTTTGTAATCTGAAATTATAAAAACAGCAAGGTAACTAATGATAAAAATGAGCGTAAACGGTATTGCAATGGTAGGAAACAAGGCCTGAGGTTCATACTTTCACCAGTGCAAGTTCCCTCAACAATAATAACGTACCTGGATCATATAACTATCCCTCAACATGCAATAAAGAGTCACTCCAAAGCCACTAATAGCGGAGAACAAACGAAGAGATTATGGTAGGGTATGAAACCACCTCAAAATTATCCTTTCTGTTCTATCTATTCAAGAGTCCGTAGTAAAATAACATGAAGCTATTCTTTCTATTCAATCTATCACAGAGTTCATACCAGAATAATACCTTAAGACACAAATCAAACAAAACCCTAATGTCACATAGATACTCCATTGTCACCTCAAGTATCCGTGGGCATGATTATACGATATGCATCACACAATCTCAGATTCATCTATTCAACCAACACAAAGTACTTCAAAGAGTTCCCCAAAGTTTCTACCGATGAGTCAAGACGAAAACGTGTGCCAACCCCTATGCATAGGTTCATGGGCGGAACCCGCAAGTTGATCACCTAAACATACATCAAGTGGATCACGTGATATCCCATTGTCACCACAGATAAACACGGCAAGACATACATCAAGTGTTCTCAAATCCTTAAAGACTCAATCCGATAAGATAACTTCAAGAGGAAAACTCAATTCATCACAAGAGAGTAGAGGGGGAGAAACATCATAAGATCCAACTATAATAGCAAAGCTCGCGATACATCAAGATCGTGCCATAGAGAGAACACGAGAGAGAGAGAGAGATCAAACACATAGCTACTGGTACATACCCTCAACCCCGAGGGTGAACTACTCCCTCCACGTCATGGAGAGCGCCGGGATGATGAAGATGGCCACCGGTGATGGATTCCTCCTCCGGCAGGGTGCCGAAACGGGCTCACGAGAGGTTTTTGGTGGCTACAGAGGCTTGCGGTGGCGGAACTCCAGATCTATTATCGTATTCGATGGTTTTAGGGTATAAGGGAATATATAGGCGAAAGAAGTCGGTTGGGGGAGCCACGAGGGTCCCATGAGACAGGGGGCGCGCCCAGGGGGGTGGGAGGGCCCTCCTATCTCCTGGCCTCCTTGAAGCTTCCCCGGCTTGTACTCCAAGTCTCCCGGATCATGTTCGTTCCAAAAATCACGCTCCCGAAGGTTTCATTATGTTTGGACTTCGTTTGATATTCCTTTTCTTCGAAATACTGAAAACAGGCAATAAAACAACAATATGTGCTGGGCCTCCGGTTAGTAGGTTAGTCCCAAAAGTAATATAAAAGTGTATAATAAAGCCCGTAATCATTCCAAACAGGTAATAAAATAGCATGAATGCTTCATAAATTATAGATACATTGGAGACGTATCAGCATCCCCAAGCTTAATTCCTTCTCGTCCTTGAGTAGATAAATGATAAAAGAAATAATTTATGATGTGTGAATGCTAGAAGGTGCACAAATTTGATCAATGATAATTTCAATCACCTTTTCTAGCATGATTATATGTCATAACAGTAGTTCATCTCATAAAACTTCTCAAGATCAAGTAACAAGATATTCACATGTTAAAGCATAGACCATGAACTTTCTTGAAAACTAGCAAACTTCATTCTTAGTCATCAAACAATTACAATTCATCCTATTTTCAGGAAGGGTCTATGTCAGAGCTTTGATTTAGCAAACTCCACATACTCAACTATCATATAGTCTTCTACAATTGCTAACACTCACTCAATACTAATGGTTATGGAGTTTCAATTGGACACTGAGAAAAATAGGGGCTTATAGTGTTGCCTCCCAACGTATTCACCTTTGGGTGATGTCAACAATAATAGTTCATGCTAACTTACATCCAATTGGATATATATATATATATATATATATATATATATATATATATATATATATATATATATATATTAGGATATTTCCAACATGAGGTGCTTGCCAAAGGATAAAAATGAAAAGGGAAAGGTGAAGTTCACCTTGACTCTTGCATAAAGTAAAAGACATAAAGTAAAAGATAGGCCCTTCACAGAGGGAAGCAGAGGTTGTCATGCGCTTTTAGGGTTGGATGCACAAAATATTAGTGCAAAAGAACGTCACTTTATATTGCCACTTGTATATGGACCTTTATTATGCAGTCCGTCGCTTTTATTGCTTCCATAACAAGATCGTATAAAGCATATTTTCTTCACATTAATAGATCATACATATTTAGAGAGCAATTTTTATTGCTTGCACCGATGACAACTTACTTGAAGGATCTTAATCAATCCATAGGTAGGTATGGTGGATTCTCATGGCAAAACTGGGTTTAATGATATTTGGAAGCACAAGTAGTATCTCTACTTGGTGCAAGGAATTTGGCTAGCATGAGGGGGAAAGGCAAGCTCAACATGTTTGAATGATCCATGACAATATACTTTAACTGAGATGTGAGAAAACATAACCCATTACGTTGTCTTCCTTGTCCAACATCAAATCTTTAGCATGTCATACTTAATGAGTGCTCACAATTATAAAAGATGTCTAGGATAGTATATTTATATGTGAAATCTCTCTTCCTTCAATATTCTTTCATGAATTGTTCAAATGACCAATACAATGGTTGCTAACCTTCAATAAATTTACAACCTCTACTTCTTAGATGTGAAGTCATTACTCCCCATGGGATAAGCAAATGAGACATATATAATTTCAGATTTGTGACAATCAACTCATTAAAACATTTAATCATAGGATATAAGTGAAGCACACGAGTAAATGACAAACTACTCCAAAAAGATATAAGTGAAGATCAATGAGTAGCTAAATAATTACGTAACTATGAGAAGACTCTCTCTCATTTAAGAATTTCAGATCTTGGTATTTTATTCAAATAGAAATCAAAACAAAATAAAATTATATTGCAAGGATAGCACAACTCATGTGAAGAAGCAAAAACTTAGGCTCAACCGATACTAACCGATAGTGGTTGAAGAAGAAAGGTGGGATGCCTACCGGGGCATCCCCAAGCTTAGATGCTTGAGACTTCTTGAAATATTATCTTGGGGGGTGCCTTGGGCATACCCAAGCTTGAACTTTTGTGTCTCCTTAATTCCTCTCATATCATGGTTTCTCTTTTTATCAAAAGCTTCATCCACACCAAACTCAACAAGAACTCGTGAGATAGGTTAGTATAGACCAATGCAAAACCTTATCATTTTCTACTGTAACAAATCACTAAAATTATTTTTGAACATTGCATACTAAATGCCTCTGCATATTTAATACTCCTGTCCTTAAATATAATCATTAAACAAGCAATAATATGCAAACAATGCAAACATAACTGCAATCTGCCAAAACAGTACAGTCTGTAAAGAATGCAAGAGTATCAATACTTCCTAACTCAAAAAATTATGAGAAAAATACTTCGCTGTAGATCATTTATCAGAGATCATTATGCAAAAAGTTTCAACATTATATCATGCTCTGACTTTTCTAGGTAATTTTTGCAACAGTGGTAAACTTTCTGTTTTCAAACAGCAACATGTATACTAGCAAAATAAGCATGGCGAAGGCTAACCTTGGAAATTTTATTGAAAATAAAGATGCAAAAAATTAATCTAAATAACAGCAATAAAATACTAACAAAAGAAAATGACTCTCCAAGCAAAACACATATCATGTGGTGAATAAAAATATAGCTCCAAGTAAAGTTACCAATGGACGAAGACGAAAGAGGGGATGCCTTCTGGGGCATCCCCAAGCTTAGGCTCTTGGTTGTCCTTGAATATTACCTTGGGGTGCCTTGGGAATCCCCAAGCTTAGGCTCTTTCCACTCCTTATTCCTTAGTCCATCGAATCTTTACCCAAAACTTGAAAACTCCACAGCACAAAACTCAACAGAATACTCGTAAGCTCCGTTAGTATATGAAAATAAAACCACCACTTAGGTATTGTAATGAACTCATTCTAAATTCATATTGGTGTAATATCTACTGTATTGTAACTTCTCTATGGTTCATACCTTCCGATACTACTCATAGATTCATCAAAATAAGCAAACAACACATAGAAAACAGAATCTGTCATAAACAGAACAGTCTGTAGTAATCTGTATCAAACGTATACTTATGGAACTCAAAAAATCCTACAAAATTAGGAAGTCCTAAGCAATTTATATACCAATCCAGATCAAAAATAATCAGATCCTAAGAACGTTTCTGTGAATTAACAAAACTAATTTACTGGGTGCAAAAGTTTCTGATTCTTAGCAGGATCAACACCACTATCACCGTAAGCTATCCTAAAGGTCTTACTTGGCACTTTATTGAAACAAAAGCTATAAAGAATGATTACTAAAGTAGCATAATCATGTGGACACAAAAAAACAGTAAGGGTAAATATTGGGTTGTCTCCCAACAAGTGCTTTTCTTTAATGCCTTTCTAGCTAGGCATGATGATGGCAATGATGCTCACAAAAAAGATAAGAATTGAAACATAACGGGAGCATCATGAAGCATATGAATAGCACATTTAAGTCTAACCCATTTCATATGCATAGGGATTTTTAGAGCGAACAACTTATGGGAACAATAATCAACTAGCATAGGAAGGCAATACAAGCATAGTTTCAAAATTTTAAGCACATAGAGAGGAAACTTGACATTATTGCAATTCCTACAAGCATATGTTCCTCCCTCATAATAATTTTCAGTAGCATCATGAATAAATTCAAAAATATAACCAGCACCTAAAGCATTCTTTTCATGATGCACAAGCATAGAATTTTTATTACTCTCCACATAGGCAAAATTCTTCTCATGAATAGTAGTGGGAGCAAACTCAACAAAATAATTATCATGTGAGGCATAATCCAATTGAAAACTAAAATCATGATGACAAGTTTCATGGTTATCATTATTCTTCATAGCATACAAACCATCACAATCATCATAGATAGCAGCTTTGTTCTCATAATCAATTGGAACCTCTTCCAAAATAGTGGAATCATCACTAAATAAAGTTGACACTCTTCCAAATCCACTTTCATAAATATTATAAGATTCAACATCCTCCAAAATAGTGGGATCATTACTTCCTAAAGTTGACACTCTTCCAAACCCACTTTCATCTATATAATCATCGTAGGTAAGAGGCATGCTATCATCATAATAAATATTCTCATCAAAACTTGGGGGACTAAACATATCATCTTCATCAAACATAGCATCCCCAAGCTTGTGGATTTGCATATCATTAGAATCATGGATATTGAAGGAATTCATACTAACAACATTACAATCATGCTCATCATACAAAGATCTAGTACCAAGCATTTTAATGCATTCTTCTTCTCGCAATTGAGCACAATTTTCCTTTCCATCATTCTCACGAAAGATATTAAAAGGATGAAGCGTATGAGACAAACTCAATTCCATTTTTTGTAGTTTTATTTTATAAACTAAACTAGTGATAAAACAAGAAACAAAAAGATTCGATTGCAAGATCTAAAGATATACCTTACGTTCAAGCACTCACCTCCCCGGCAACGGCCCCAGTAAAGAGCTTAGTTGACGGGGTGTGAGTGCCGCTTACCTAGCCTCCCCAGCAACGGCGCCAGAAAAGAGCTTGATGTCTACTACACAACCTTCTTCTTGTAGACGTTGTTGGGCCTCCAGGTGCAGAGGTTTGTAGGACAGTAGCAAATTTCCCTCAAGTGGATGACCTAAGGTTTATCAATTCGTAGGAGGCGTAGGATGAAGATGGTTTCTCTCAAGCAACGCTGCAACCAAATAACAAAGAGTCTCTTGTGTCCCCAACACACCCAATACAATGGCAAATTTTATAGGTGCACTAGTTCGGCGAAGAGATGGTGATACAAGTGCAATATGGATGGTAGATATAGGTTTTTGTAATCTGAAATTATAAAAACAGCAAGGTAACTAATGATAAAAATGAGCGTAAATGGTATTGCAATGGTAGGAAACAAGGCCTAAGGTTCATACTTTCACTAGTGCAAGTTCTCTCAACAATAATAACATACTTGGATCATATAACTATACCTCAACATGCAACAAAGAGTCACTCCAAAGCCACTAGTAGTGGAGAACAAACGAAGAGATTATGGTAGGGTATGAAACCACCTCAAAGTTATCCTTTCTGTTCTATCTATTCAAGAGTCCGTAGTAAAATAACATGAAGCTATTCTTTCCGTTCGATCTATCATAGAGTTCATACTAGAATAACACCTTAAGACACAAATCAACCAAAACCCTAATGTCACCTAGATACTCCATTGTCACCTCAAGTATCCGTGGGCATGATTATACGATATGCATCACACAATCTCAGATTCATCTATTCAACCAACAAAAAGTACTTCAAATAGTGCCCCAAAGTTTCTACCAGAGAGTCAAGACGAAAATGCGTGCCAACCCCTATGCATAGGTTCATGTGCGGAACCCGCAAGTTGATCACCTAAACATACATCAAGTGGATCACGTGATATCCCATTGTCACCACAAATAAACACGACAAGACATACATCAAGTGTTCTCAAATCCTTAAAGACTCAATCCGATAAGATAACTTCAAGAGGAAAACTCAATTCATCACAAGAGAGTAGAGGGGGAGAAACATCATAAGATCCAACGATAATAGCAAAGCTCGCGATACATCAAGATCGTGCCATAGAGAGAACACGAGAGACAGAGAGAGATCAAACACATAGCTACTGGTACATACCCTCAGCCCCGAGGGTGAACTACTCCCTCCTCGTCATGGAGAGCGCCGGGATGATGAAGATGGCCGGTGATGGATTCCCCCTCCGGCAGGGTGCCGGAACGGGCTCCCGAGAGGTTTTCGATGGCTATAGAGGCTTGCAGCGGCGAAACTCCGGATCTATTATTGTATTCAATGGTTTTAGGGTATAAGGGAATATATAGGCGAAAGAAGTCGGTCGGGGGAGCCAGGAGGGGCCCACGAGACAGGCCTGGGCGCGCCCTCCTATCTCCTAGCCTCCTCGAAGCTTCCCCGTCTTGTACTCCAAGTCTTCTGGATCATGTTCGTTCCAAAAATCACGCTCCCGAAGGTTTCATTCTGTTTGGACTCCGTTTGATATTCCTTTTCTTCGGAATACCGAAACAGTCAATAAAACAACAATATGGGATGGGCCTCCGGTTAGTAGGTTAGTCCCAGAAGTAATATAAAAGTATATAATAAAGCCCGTAATCTGTCAAAAATAGATAATAAAATAGCATGAATGCTTCATAAATTATAGATACATTGGAGACGTATCACAATGCTATCCACCTCACACCGATAAGCCGCCATAAGTGGACCCTTGGAATCCCATGTACCAGATAGCTGCTGAGCCACTAAATAGGAGTTGCCGAAGCAACGTACCCGGATTAAGTTCATCTCCTTAGCCATCCGACGACCATGGAGCAGGGCCTCATACTCCGCTACATTGTTAGTACAGGGAAACATTAAGTGGAGAACATAACAAAATTTGTCACCTCGAGGGGAAGTAAGACCCACTCTAGCCCCCGAGCCCTCCAATTGTCTGGAACCATCAAAATGAATCGTCCAATATGTGTTATCCAGTTTATCCTCCGGTTCCTGCAACTCTGTCCAGTCGTTGATGAAATCCACAAGCGCTTGAGACATGATAGCAGTGCGAGGCATATATTTTAACCCGTGAGGCCCAAGCTCAATAGCCCACTTAGCAACCCGGCCAGTCGCCTCCCTGTTCTGAATGATATCTCCCAATGGAGCGGAACCGACCACGGTAATGGGATGGCCCTGAAAATATTGCTTAAGCTTCCGGCTTGCCATAAATACTCCATACACCAGCTTTTGCCAGTGCAGATATCTCTGTCTGGACTCGATAAGCACCTCACTGATATAATAAACCGGCAGTTGAACCGGAAACTCCTTACCAACCTCTTTGCGCTCCACCACAATAGCCACGCTGACAGCTCGGGCATTAGCAGCCACGTATAACAGCAATGGTTCCTTATCAATGGGGGCAGCAAGAACAGGCAGTTCAGCTAACTGCTTCTTTAGATCCTCAAACGCCGCGTCAGCAGCATCACTCCAAACAAAGTTGTCTATCTTCATCATCATCTAATAAAGCAGGATCGCCTTCTTCACCAACCGGCTGATAAACCGGCTTAGCGCTGCAATGCGACTCGCCAGCCATTGAACGTCATTGATACACGCCGATTTAGCCAGGGACGTAATAGCCTTGATCTTTTCTGGATTAGCCTCGATGCCCCTGTTAGACACCAGAAAACCCAATAGCTTGCCAGCTGGCACACCAAAAACACACTTGGCCGGGTTAAGCATCATCTTATAAACACTCAGATTATCGAAAGTTTCCTGCAAGTCAGCTATAAGTGTTTCTGCTTTCCTGGACTTCACCACTATATCATCCACATAAGCATGAACGTTGCGCCCAATCTGAGTATGCAGGCAATTCTGCATGCACCGCTGATAAGCGCCTGGGCACTCTTGAGTCCAAAAGGAATAGATACATAGCAGAGGGCTCCAAAAGGAGTTATAAAAGCCATCTTCTCCTGGTCCTTAATCTCCATCTTGATATGATGATAACCCGAATAAGCATCCAGAAAACTCAAACGCTCACAACCCCCCGTAGCATCAATAATTTGATCAATACGAGGGAGAGCAAAGGGATCAGCTGGGCAAGCCTTGTTCAAATCTGTGTAGTCCACACACATACGCCAAGTGCCATTCTTCTTAAGTACCAGCACCGGGTTAGCCAACCACTCAGGGTGAAAGACCTCCACAATGAACCCTGCTGCCAAGAGCCGGGCTACCTCCTCTCGAATGGCCTTGCATCTCTCTTCATTAAAGCGGCGAACAAACTGCTTGAGCGGTTTAAACTTGGGATCAATATTAAGAGTGTGCTCAGCGAGTTCCCTCGGTACACCTAGCATGTCAGAAGGTTTCCATGCAAAGATGTCCCGGTTCTCATGGATGAACTCGATGAGCATGCTTTCCTATTTCGGATCCAAGTTAACGCTGATGCTAAACTTCTTGGATGAATTGCCAGGAACAAAATCAATTACTTAGTCTCATCAGCTGATTTAAACTTCAAAGCTGGATCATGCTCTGTAGTGGGTTTCTTCAGAGAAGTCATATCTGCCGGATCAACATTGTCTTTGTAGAATTTTAACTCCTCTGTTGCACAAACCGACTCAGCATAAGCCGCATCACCTTCCTCGCACTCGAAAGCAATCTTGCGGCTGCCATGAACCGTGATGGTCCCCTTATGACCCGGCATCTTGAGCTGCAGATAAACATAACACGGCCTTGCCATGAACTTGGCATAAACCGGCCGTCCAAATAGGGCATGGTACAGACTTCTAATTTTGACCACTTCAAAGGTCAATGTCTCTGACCTTGAATCATGATCATCTCCAAAAACCACCTCCAGAGCTATCTTGCCAACCGGGTAGGTCGATTTACCAGGCACCACTCTGTGAAAAATGGTGTTCGACGGTTTAAGATTCTTATCCGTTAACCCCATAAGCCGGAAGGTTTCATAATACAAGATGTTGATACTGCTCCCTCCATCCATGAGCACCTTGGTGAACTTATAACCTCCAACCTGCGGTGCGACCACCAACGCCAGATGACCCAGATTATCAACCCAGGGCGGATGGTCCTCTTGACTCCACACAATAGGCTGCTCAGACCAGCGCAGATAACGGGGCGCCACCGGTTCAACGGAGTTCACTGCCCTCTTATGGAGTTTCTGATCACGCTTGCACAGACTAGTAGTGAAAACATGATACTGTCCACCGTTTAACTGCTTCGGGTTACTCTGATAACCCGACTGCTGCTGTTGTTGATTCCCCTATTGATTATAACCACCTTGGTTGCCCTGATTGCCTTGATTTCCCTGTCCACCTTGGTTACCTTGGAAACCTGAACCGGAGTTATCTCCACCATAACCCGGCCCGTGAAACCCGGGTCCTGAACCGCCAGATGGTCCATGATCATACTGGAAGAGATCTGAGTTTTTGAATTCTCGCATAATAAAGCAATCCTTCCATAAGTGCGTAGCTGGCTTCTCTTGCGTTCCATGCTTCGGGAAGGGCTGGTTCAACAGGCGCTCCAGATTCATCCCTGATCCGCCACCCCGCGGGGGTGTATTACCCTTACAGCCCTGATTATTACTCTGTATGTTGGTGTTAGCCACAAAATCAGAATTATTGTCCGCTTTGCGCTGAGCATTATTCCCATGGCTCGCCTGGTTATGCTGCTGTCCTTTCACGCCAACATTCTTCTTTCCCTTCTCCGGCTTCTCATCGTTAGACTCGGGATCCTTGGTACTATCAGAATCGACATATTTAACCAAAGCTGCCATGAGTGTTCCCATGTCATTGTAGTGACGCTTGAGCCATCCCAACTTCAATTTAGCGGTTTAAACCAGCAATTGCCATCCAATGTTATGATTGCCGAATCAGCATTGTTGCGGTCCGACGAGTGCAGGATTTCCGAAACCCGACGCACCCAATGGGCTGTTGATTCATTTTCTCCTTGGACACAAGTGGCCAGATCCATGATTGACATAGGTTGCTTGCACGTTTCTTTGAAGCTGGCTATAAACTGGGCCTTCAACTCGTCCCATGAGCTGACAGAATTAACGGGCAAGCTTTTTAACCAAGTGCGAGCCGTTCCATGCAACATCATGGTGAGGTACTTAGCACACGCCGCTTCATCCACATCCAGCATATCCATCGCCATCTCATAACTTTCTACCCATGACTCGGGGGGTAAATCGGCGGTGTAATTAGGCACTTTACGCGGGCCCTTGAAATCCTTGGGTAACCGCACATTACGTAGAGCTGGGGTAAGACACGACACCCCCAAGAGCTGAAAGCCAGTCCTCGTTCCACTGACGTCATTGGTCGAATGATACGTCCATTTTGCATCATGCTTATATATCGATATTATCGCATTATGGGCTGTTATTTCACGATTTGTCACAATACTTATGGCTATTCTCTCTTATTTTACAAGGTTTACCATGAAAAGGGGGAATGCCGACAGCTGGAATTCTGGCTGGAAAAGGAGCAAATATTGGAGACCTATTCTGCGCAACTCCAAAAGTCCTGAAACTCCATGTAATATCCTAGAATAAATAAAGAAAAATCGTCGCCAAAGATGAAGGCCAGGGGCCCCACACCCTGCTCACGAGGGTGGGGGGCGCGCCCCTCCCCCTGGGCACGCCCCCTACCTCGTGGGCCCTCTGGTGGCTCTCCGACGCCCATCTTATCCTATATGAAGTCTTTCGATGAGAAAAAAAATGAGAAGCAACCTTTCAGGACGAGACTCCGCCGCCACGAGGCGGAACCTTGGCGGAACCAATCTAGGGCTCCGGCAGAGCTGTTCTGCCGGGGACACTTCCCTCTGGGAGGGGGAAATCATCGTCATCATCATCACCAACGCTCCTCTCATCAGGAGAGGGAAATCTCCATCAACATCTTCACCAGCACCATCTCATCTCCAAACCCTAGTTCATCTCTTGTATCCAATTCTTGTCTCCAAGTCCGGGATTGGTGCTAGTAGGTTGCTAGTAGTGTTGATTACTCCTTGTAGTTGATGCTAGTAGGTTTATTTGGTGGAAGATCATATGTTCAGATCCTTTATGCATATTATTACCCCTCTGATTATGAACATGAATATGCTTTTTGAGTAGTTACGTTTGTTCCTGAGGACAAGGGAGAAGTCTTGCTATTAGTAGTCATGTGAATTTGGTACTCGTTCGATATTTTGATAAGATGTATGTTGTCTAACCTCTAGTGGTGTTATGTGAATGTCGACTACTTAACACTTCACCATTATTTGGGCCTAGAGGAAGGCATTGGGAAGTAATAAGTAGATGATGGGTTGCTAGAGTGACAGAAGCTTAAACCCTAGTTTATGCGTTGCTTCGTAAGGGGCTGATTTGGATCCACATGTTTCATGCTATGGTTAGGTTTACCTTAATACTTGTGTTGTAGTTGCAGATGCTTGCAGTAGAGGTTAATTAATAAGTGGGATGCTTGTCCAAGTAAGGGCAGTACCCAAGCACCGGTCCACCCACATATCAAATTATCAAAGTACCGAACGCGAATCATATGAGCGTGATGAAAACTAGCTTGACGATATTCCCATGTGTCCTCGGGAGCGCTTTTCCTATTATAAGAGTTTGTCCAGGCTTGTCCTTTGCTACAAAAAGGATTGGGACACCTTGCTGCACTTTATTTACTTTTGTTACTTGTTACTCGTTACCAATTATCTTATCACAAAACTATTTGTTATCACTTATTTCAGTACTTGCAGAGAATACCTTGCTGAAAACCGCTTATCATTTCCTTCTGCTCCTCGTTGGGTTCGACACTCTTACTTATCGAAAGGACTATGATAGATCCCCTATACTTGTGGGTCATCAAGACTCTTTTCTGGCGCCATTGCCGGGGAGTGTAGCGCCTTTGGTAAGTGGAATTTGGTAAGGAAAAATTTATATAGTGTGCTGAAATTTTCTGTCACTTGTTACTATGGAAAGTGAATCTCTGAGGGGCTTGTTCGGGGTATCTTCACCCCGTCTAGTAGAGCAAAGAGTTGCTCCTCAACCTACTGAACCTATTGAAAATGATACTCCTTTTGAATTTCCTTCGGGTATTATGGAAAAACTGCTAGCTAATACTTTTACAGGAGATGGGACAAAGCATCCCGATGAGCATCTACGCTATTTGGATGATATTTGTGGATTATTTAAGCTTGCAGGTATACCCGATGATGTTGTTAAGAAGAAGGCTTTCCCTTTATCTTTGGAGGGAGACGCATCGACATGGTATAGGCTTGATGATACGAGATCGTGGAACTATAAAAGAGTGAAATTGGAATCATCAAAAGTATTACCCTATGCATCTTGTTCATTGTGATCGCAATTATATATATAATTTTTGGCCTCGCGAAGGAGAAAGCATTGCTCAAGCTTGGGGGAGGCTTAAATCCATGTTATATTCATGCCCCAGTCATGAGCTCTCAAAATTGACAATTCTTCAGAATTTTTATGCTCGGCTTTCTGATAATAATCAAACCATGCTCGATACTTCTTGTGCTGGCTCTTTTATGATGAAGACTATTGAATTCAGATGGAATTTATTGGATAGAATTAAACGCAACTCTGAAGATTGGGACCTCGACGAAGGTAAGGAGTCAGGTATGACACCTAAGTTTGATTGTGTTAAATCTTTTATGGATACCGATATTTTCCGTAAGTTTAGCACTAAATATGGACTTGACTCTGAGATAGTAGCTTCTTTCTGTGAATCTTTTGCTACTTATGTTGATCTCCCCAAGGAGAAGTGGTTTAAATATCATCCTCCCATAGAAGTAAAAGTAGCTGCACCTATTAAAGTTGAAGAGAAGACCATCACTTATAATGATTCTATTGTTCCCACCTCTTATGTTTTGAAACCACATTTCCCTGCTAGAGTAAAGGATCATGCTAAAGCTTCAACTGTTGTTCGTAAAAGCAATACTAGAACTTATACACCTCCTGAGAAAGTCAAAGTAGAACCTAATATTGCTATTGTTAAAGATCTCTTGTACGATAATATTGATGGGCATGTCATTGAATTCTCTGGTGAGACTCCTAGAATTGCTAAACCCTGTGATAGAGATAAACATAGACCCGTGGTAGGCGTGCCTGTTATTTCTATTAAAATACGAGACCATTGTTATCATGGCTTATGTGATATGGGTTCTAGTGCTACTGTTATACCCATTAACTTATATAAAGAAATTATGCATGATATCGCACCTCTGAGTTAGAAGATATTGATGTTACAATTAAACTTAACAATAGAGATACTATATCTGCAATGGGAATTGTTAGATATGTTGAAGTCTTGTGTGGAAAAACCAAATATCCCGCTGATTTCCTTGTTCTTGGTTCTCCACAAGATAGCTTTTGTCCCATTATATTTGGTAGACCCTTCTTGAATACTGTTAATGGTAAGATAGACTGCGAAAATAATGTTGTTACTATTGGCTTGGATGATATGGTTCATGAGTTTAATTTCTCTAAATTTAGTAAACAACATCATGAGGAAGAATTGCCTAGTAAGGATGAAATTATTGGTCTTGCTTCTACTGCCATACCTCCTAGTGATCCTTTAGAACACTATTTGAAAGTGCAACTATCCCTAGGTGGTTTTGGTAATTCATAACAACATATAGCTCATTGAGCTAATGCTATTCCAAGACTATTATTTCAGGAAAGCTCAATGAATGGCATGGCATGGATGATGAAAGTGGATCCCTCAAAATGCTAAGGACAAAGGATTGGCTCAAGCTCAAAAGCTCAAGACTCTTCATTTTATATTTTAGTGATCCAAGATCACATTGAGTCTATAGGAAAAGCCAATACTATCAAGGAGGGATGAGGTGTTGCTTAATGAGCCTCTTGCTTCATGTGCTTAGTGATATGCTCCTGTCGTGGGAACGAACACCTATGGGGCAGGGCCCCTTTTCGGTCCGGCGGGGGACGGAGATAGCATGAAGAGCGGATCGAGGCGAAGCACGCGAGCGATTTTACCTAGCTTCGGAGCTCTCCAGAGAGATAATACTCCTACTGCTGCTTGTCGGGTTGTATTGTGTTCTTGCTCGGGAGCGCTGGGAGCTACAAGACCGAGTGTGAGTGTTTCTGGTTTCGAACCCCTTCTACGTTGCGTATGGGCCTCCTTTTATATGCTCAAGGGGTCACCGATAGGTGGCAACGCATGCAAGGGTACAAATGGAAAAGAGGTGGTTGGTACAACTACTTGTACAATGCATCCTACCTAACTCTGACGGCAGGGGACAAAGGCATTAAATGCCCGTCTGTGTCGCCCAAACAGTGCAGAAAAGCGACCGTTAGGGGCGCCACCGCTCGCCACGATGGCCATCTTGTCATCTCCGCTTGCCACGTCGCACCGCTAGCTGCACAGCTTCTCGCCACATGCGCCTGGAAAGGCCCCAGGGCGACATGTTGGTGGATGCGCTGGAGCACCGGTGCAAAGTGGTGGCCTGTCGCGGCAAGCGTCTTGCCGCGGTCGTCATCTTGTCGCGCCCGGAAGCTTGTCGCTCGCCGGGTGGGACACGCGGTGCGTCGCGGCAAGTTCCTTGAAATGCCTTGGTTGGCCTTCCCGGCAAGCTCCTCTTGCCGGGGCCTTGTCTTCTTGGCTTAAACACTTTGTTCTTGAATGGCTCCAAAGGAACCAACGGAGGACCTTGGCGGACACCCGGCAAGCCTTGCCGCGGGGTGCTGCGACTGCCCGTGCACAAGTTCGGGATACTAAGGTACCCCTACTTTAGTACACCGACAGGAGCCCCCGGGCCTGGGTCATACACGGTGCCGAGCGCTGTTGGGCCAGGCCCAAAACAGGGCACGGGCACACGCGGCCTAGGTACGCCGAATCTCACTCCGTATCCACCGCGCCCTCCCTTAACAGCACGCGTCGAACGCGGCGTCGTGGGAGAGATCGTGGGTGATTCATTATTCGAAAAAAGCGTAACGTTCGCCTCCTCCTCTTTATAAGCAGGGGAAACAGGAGCAGTTCCCCCACCTTCGCCATTTGCGGTTCCAATCTCAGAAATCTCCGCCGCTCCCCTCCGCTTCCAAAGCCGAAAGAGAGCAGCACTCCGCCCCCCATCGCCGCCATCGTCACCAACGCCATCGATCTCCCCCACCACGTCCGCCATGGCTCCTAAAGCCGGGAAGGGCGTGAAGTCGGCCGAGGCGCTGCGGCTCGAGGCGCTGCGAAAGGAGCGGACCACTTTTCCCCCCGAGCTCGCCGTGATGGAGCTGCGGGAGTGGTTCTACCTCTTCTGGTCGACGGAGACGCGAGCGCATCCGCGCATGAAGGTACTCTCCGCCACCGCTTCGGAACGGGCCCCAAATGGGTATCCCTTCTTCGCGCTGTTCTTCTACTGCGGGCTCTGCCCGCCTTTCTCTGAATTCTTCTGTGATATCATGAACACCTACGGGTTCCATCTCCTTGATTTCACCCCCAATGCTGTCCTGACCATGGCGGTTTTCGCACATCTCTGCGAAAACTTTGTCGGAGTCCACCCAAACGTAGCCCTTTTCCGCCACTACTTCATGCCCCGGGTCGAGAGAGGAGAGCCCTTAGCTGGCGGGATCGCCTGGATCTCGAGAGCCGGCAAGAAGGAGTCGTATCTGGACGGAGAGCTCCGCAGCAAGTGGGAGGAGTGGAGAGCAGAGTGGTGTTGGATTGTGGAGGAGAACCCGCAGCCATTCACCGCCCAGCGCCAAGCCCCAGTAGTGCGCGGCAATGATTGGAGCGCCTTGGCCGCGGATGACGACAAGCTGAAGATTGCCATCACCCGGATCTTGCGGCTCAGGCTTGCCGGGCTCACTGTAGGTGCTGTTGGCGTGGACTTTCTTCGCCGCCGTATCGCCCCCTGCAAGAGAGGAGGAGACCAGCCTGGGAGTTCGGGGGTCCGGCGGATATCATGAGGCTGCGCCCGGGCCTCAACTTCAATTTCACTGTGCTGGAGCTGGATGCGATGCTCAAGGAGTTGTTCAAGCACGACCCTCAGCATCCCGAATGGTTCAGGTTGCCGGCTGGTGTCGTTCCGCTGTGCAACAAATCTTCACTTGATCGCATCCGCGCAATGATGCCGCTGTGCGACTCGCATGGTCTTGTCCCCACTTGGCAAGAGCCTGCGGACGACGTCGTGCAGCAGTTCGTCGACGGCCTGGTGGAGGTGGCGGTCCACGCCAACGAACAGAAGCTCCTCACCCGCGACACCACCGATGATGAGATGCGGTGCATCGCCACTAGGGCGGAAGAGGCGGCGGCAGCCGCTGCCGTGGGTGAGTTTGGATTCACCGTGGAGGAGGCAGAGGCGGCGAGCCTTGCCGATTGAGACGAGCTTGCCGGAGAGCTTGCCGGCGAGGGGGGGCTTGCTGATCCTGAAGCCGAGTCGAGTGAGCCAGCCGAGGGTGCGAGCGGCCGGCCATCTCCAAGTGGCTTGCCGCAGGCGGAGCTCCCAGCGTAGCCTTCAACGCAGCCCCCAGCTCCACCAAGAAGGCGTCTCCGCAGGACCGAGGACGTAGCAGGGCGGTAGACGGGTCAACAGCCACCGCGCCGCGGGACACGCTCCACCGCGACAAGCACTGCTGCGGCGGGAGCGCCTCATGCTTCTGCGGCAACTGGAGATGGGTCCTCTCGGACCACCGCTTCTGGTCCTGCCGCTGCCCCCGCCAAGCGGTCGAGGGAGGCTACCCCTCCGCCCCGTCGCGCCGAAAGAGGGCCGGACTTCGACCTCTTTGCGCTCAGCTCCAGCAAGGAGGAAGAAGAGTAAGGCTCTTTGCTGCACTTGTAGTTCTTCAATCCTTGCTGTTTTTATCTTATATCTGATTTACTTGAGTCTGAACCTTGTTCCTTTTCAGGACTCTGGCCGAGAGAGCAGTGAAGAGGTGCAAGGCTCCGGTGATTGTCATCGAGGACGAGGCCACTGTGATGGCAGGAGGCACGCCCGAGACCACCTTGCCGGACCCGGCAACCCTTCCCCAAAGCAGCCCCCAGCGCAGCCCCAAGCGTAAGTATATGGTTTACTTTTTGCTGTTATGCGCGCATGGGTGCTCTTTATTTGCTGACATCTGTCTTCTTGTTTGTGTAGGAGCGGAACAGCCTCACCAAGAGCCTCCGGAAGCCGCCCCTGAGATGCTATCTGCTTCGACTACGCCGCCAAAGGAAGATTCCTCGGCAAGGGAGCGTTCTCCGGCAAGGGAGAAGTCTCCGGCAGGGGAGGGCACCAACGATCCCCCGTTGGCGGAGCCCATGACAGTAGATCCTAGCACAGGTGATCCTTCTTGCTTGATAACTTCCCTTGGGTTCTTCTTTTTCCGTTTTTCTTTTTGGATGTTTGCTTGATTTTTCTCCCTCTTCCAGCCTTCAGATCCTCCTTCTACGGAGCCGATGGAGACCGAAGCCACCGGCGAGGAGAACGCGCGCAGCAACACTGACGATGATGCCGCTGCCGAAGAAGAGGCCGGCGCTGACGATCCTGCCGGCGAAGAGGCCGCCAAAGCTGCTGGCGCAGGAGCTGGCGAGGGGTCCGGCGATCGCACTGACGACCCTTGGGCCGCAGGAGCGCAAGGCGCTACTCCGACCGCCGATCCCTCCACCGCTGATGCAGTGCCAGGCTCCGAAGAGCCCCAGCCCGGCGCCTACTTGAAGGCCGGCGACGGTGTCTTCATCAAGCTCCCTTGGGCTTCAAGCTCCAGGGCGCCGGTCGAAGGAGAGACCTTTGATGGAGAAGTGCTCGCCTCTGCTGGGCTGACACTGGTTGACGCACCGAGCAGCAGCAGCGGCGAGTCTGAGGAGGAGCAGCTGCTCCAGAAGCTGGTGTCGCTCTACCGCGCCCGACAAGCCAAGGTGGAATCCCGGGAAGCGCTTGTCGCGCAGGCGGGAGCAGACATTGAGAAGCGCGCGGAGGAGCTCCGGGAACGTAATCAGGAAGCTCTCCGGTCCATTGCAGAGGAGCGGGCGCAGCTCATCGAGGCACGAAAAGCTTTCCTCCTCGAGAAGGCTAAGGCTGAAGAGCAACAGCAGCTTGCCGCCGAGGAGCTGTCCACGCGGGAAGGTGAGTTGACGCAGCGGAAAGTCAATCTGGATAGCTACGAGGAGGAGCTTGTCGTGCGAGAGCAGACACTTGGCGGGGCTCTCAAGGAAGCAAAAGATGCTGCCGCAGCTGCCGAGGCCGCCAAGAAGGAGCTAGAGGTGAAAGTGGCGCAGCTAGAGGCCGATCTCAAGGCGAGGAATGAAGAGCTTGCCGCGCTCCAGCGTGAGCGCGAGAAGGACGCCCTCGCTCATGGTGAGCTGCAGGGTCGCCTCGCCGAGAAGGGCAGGGAGCTCAGCGCCGCCAAGGACTCCAACGCAGATCTCGAGCTGAAGCTGGCTACTCTGACCAAGACGCTGGATGGCGCCAAGGAGCGGGAGGTGGCCTTGAAGGAGGAGATCAAGGCCAACGAGGAGCTGCTGGCGAGTGCTGCTGTCACCCAGAACAGCCTCAGGGAGACTGTGGAGCTCTGGACGGAGGGTCTTGTGAACATCGCCGCAGTCATCGACAAGGAGCTGGAGGAGCTGTGGATGGAGGATTTCGGGTATTCCACCGATGAGAACCTCCAGCCCAGTGCCAAGCTTACTTTGTTCTTCAAGGGCATGGCGACCACTCTCCAGCGACTCCGGGAAAGGATCCCAAAGCAGCTGGCCGACGAGTCGCGCACGATCTGTGCGAGGGTTCTGCAGAAGGTGTTGGTGAAGGTGGCCTTCCGCAACCCAGGCATCAACTTCACCAACGTCCTTAAGAAGCTGTCGGCTAATGCTGATCTGGAAGTGCTCAGGGCCCTTGTCGCACCCATTGTGGACAAGGTGAATGAAGTCAGGAGGGTCGACGGCGATCGCGTAGACTAGGCTGCCCGTTTCCTCCTTTTCTTGCCGCTGCTAATCATGTTGCGAGAACAATTTATTAGAGCTGCGACAAGTTATCTTGTAATATAACTTTATTTTGGGTATCGATGGCTATGTTATTTCCTTTACTCGATTCCTTCCTTTGTATGTTTTTACCCTAGGCTTTTAGGGAACTTGCCAGAGCAGGCACCCTTGCTGCGAGCGCTGAGTGCGGAACGTCAGCAGCCTGCTGGCGGTGCCGTTACCGACAAGAAACCTTGTCACAACTAGTCGCAGCACACTTAAATTGTTGAGCGGACTCGAAACAAAATAAGGGCGCAACTAGCTACGAGTTGGTTCCTCGCGCACAGGTTTTCCATACAAAGCACGGTCGTTCAAGGAAGATAACTCAAAATTTAAAAACTGATTGCTCAAACTTTGGCAAATTGGCAACTTAGCTTTTCTGTCGTTTACGTCCCGGCAAGGCAACACTTCCTCGAACGGCGCCTGGTCCACACCATAATCTTCTCCTTCCCCCCCAGCAAACTTGTGCGCGAGGGAACCTTTCCCTTTCTTTGAGAAAAAGAAAGAAGAGAAAATAAAGGTATGGAGCCTTATGGCTCGTTATTGCTTACCGGGAGTAGGCGCTGCACTAAGTGTCAGATAATACATGCAAAAAATAGAAGGCATGAAATCGACAGGATGTGCAGAGCACATGAGCTTTATTTACGCACGGGGTCTGCGCCCGGCTTTGTACAAAGGGTTACATGCAACAGCGGCAAGGCTTGTACAAAAGGTGGTTGCTGGAACAGGTTCCGGCAACCGCGCCTTACGGGTAAAACTTATGAAGATGCTCAATGTTCCAGGAGTTGCTCACCGGAAAGCCATCTTCGGTCTCAAGGCGGACAGCGCCAGGCCTAGTGACTCGTTTCACCCGGTAAGGGCCTTCCCACTTCGGCGTCAACTTGTTGGAATTCTTGGCAGAATGAATGCGCCGAAGAACAAGGTCGCCTTCCTTGAGACTTCTGGCATTAACTTTGCGGCTATGGTAGCGGCGCAAAGCTTGCTGGTATCGAGCAGCTCGTACAACAGCCTGAAGACGGTCTTCCTCAAGGAGCAGCGCGTCATCTTGTCGCAGCTGCTCTTGCTCAAGCTCATCATAAGCGAGCACTCGAGGTGACCCGTATACGAGTTCCGTGGGGAGAACTGCCTCTGCTCCATAGACTAGAGCGAAAGGTGTCTGGCCAGTGGCTCGATTTGGCGTCGTCCTGATCGACCAAAGAACCACCGGCAGCTCCTCGATCCAGTTCTTTTCGCACCTGTGCAGCCTGTCGAAAGTCCTGGTCTTGAGCCCGCGCAGCACTTCAGCATTTGCCCTCTCCGCTTGACCGTTGCTTCTCGGGTGAGCAACAGAAGCGAAGCAGACCTTGGCGCCAAGATCTTGGACGTACTGCATGAAGGTGCGGCTCGTGAATTGCGTGCCGTTGTCGGTGATGATCCTGTTAGGGACTCCGAAACGGCAAACAATCGACCTGAAGAACTTGACTGCTGACTGTGCTGTCACCTTCCTCACTGCTTCCACTTCCGGCCACTTTGTGAACTTGTCGATTGCAACGTACAAGTACTCAAAGCCCCCGACAGCTTGGGGAAAAGGGCCGAGGATGTCGAGCCCCCAGACCAAAAATGGCCAGGATAAAGGGATCGTCTGGAGAGCTTGAGCTGGCTGGTGTATCTGCTTGGAATGGAACTGGCACGCTTCACACTTTGTTACTTGTGCAGTTGCATCCTGGAGGGCTGTCGGCCAAAAGAAACCTTGCCGGAATGCCTTGCCGGCAAGTGCTCTTGCGCCAATGTGGTGACCACATATGCCTCCATGTATCTCCGCCAACAGCTCTTGTCCTTCTTCCCGGGGAATACACTTCAATTTCACACTGTTGAATCTTCTTCTGTACAGTATGCTGTCAACAAACTGGTACATACTTGACTGCCGGGCTACTCTTTCCACTTCTTCTTGCTCTTCGGGAAGTTCTCCTGTCTGAAGGAAATGGACAATCTGCTGTGCCCATGCTGGAGCTTGCGGCTCGACAACAAGGACTAAAGGCACATATGCTGCTGCAGGAACATCCGCTTCTACGGCAAGAACCTGCGGCTCTGCCGGAGCTTGATGTTCCCCGGCAAGCTTGCCGGAGGAAAACTTGTCGGGAGTGTCTGCTTCAACGGAACAAACCCTAGGGTTCGCCGGAGCAGACTGCTCCTCAGCACCCTTGGTGTTGATCCCGGGGACCTTCTTGGCGGCGGCTTCGGGGAGCTCTGCCGGAAAATAGTCACCAGAAATCAACTTCCTCTTCTTGCTCTGTCCAGTTGATGGTGTCACAGTCGGTTGAGTCAGTTTGAGCACAAAGATCCCTGGTTCCACAGGTAACTTTAGTGCAGCGCACTTTGACAGGCCATCAGCGATGTCATTCTGAGCTCTCGGAACATGTTCCATCTGTAGGCCATCAAAGTGTTCTTCTAACTTTCTCATTTCGTCAACATAGGCTTCCATCAACGGACTCTGATAATCCTTGTTTACTTGGCGGACGACAATCTGCGAGTCACCCCTGACAATGAGCTTCTTGATCCCAAGGTCTACTGCGATCCTGAGACCGGCAAGCAACCCTTCATACTCTGCAGTATTGTTTGTTGCTTGCTCCTTGGGAAAGTGCATCTGGACTACGTACTTGAGGTGCTCTCCGGTGGGTGCGACAAGTAGCACGCCCGCACCAGAGCCTTGCAGCGAGAAGGCACCATCAAAGTACATGAGCCACTCTTTGCTTGCCTCCTTGACGGGGATGCTCGTCTCTGGAATTTCTTCATCTGGCGTTGGCGTCCACTCTGCTATGAATTCTGCCAATGCTCGGCTCTAGATAGTTGAAGTGCTTTCAAACTTGAGGCCAAAGCTTGACAGTTCCAGTGCCCACTCGACAATCCTGCCTGTTGCTTCTGGATTCTGCAGTATCCTCTTCAGCGGAAAGCGAGTGACAACTGTTATCTCATGTGCTTGAAAGTAATGGCGCAGCTTTCTCGAGGCCATAAGAAGGCCGAAAAGCAACTTCTGCACATCAGAGTACCTTGACCTAGCTCCCTGCAGAAGGGAACTGACAAAGTAAACTGGGCGCCGCACCATTTTCTTCTGTTTCTCCTCCTGTGCCTGCGCAGATCGACCCTAGTCGGGACCAGAGCTTGTCGGGGAAGCCCCCTGCTTGTCGCTGGATGCATCTGTCGTGGTTGCCGGCTCATCATCCGCCTCCCTCTCTGCTACTAACGCAGCACTAACCACTTGATTGGTTGCCGCTAAGTACAGCAGCAACTTTTCTTGTGGTTTAGGTGCGACAAGTATTGGAGTGGAGGACAGGTATCTCTTCAAGTCCTGCAGCGCAGCCTCCGCTTCCGGAGTCCATTTCATTGGACCTGCCTTTTTCAATATTTTGAAAAATGGCAGGGCGCGCTCAGCAGACTTAGAGATAAACCTGCTGAGAGCAGCCACGCAACCGGCAAGTCTTCGTACATCCTTGACGCGCTTTGGTGCTTCAATTTGCTCAATGGCCTTGATCTTGTCGGGATTAGCTTCAATCCGCCACCGAGACACAAAGAACCCGAGAAGTTTGCCGGAGGGGACTCCAAACATGCACTTCTCGGGGTTGAGCTTGAGGTTGATCTTGCGCAGATTTGCAAAGGTCTCATCTAGATCTTGAATCAGAGTTGCCCTGTCCTTGCTCTTGACCACTATGTCATCCATGTAGGCTTCCACATTTCTGTGCAATTGTGGCTCAAAAGCTTCGTGAACTACCCTTGCAAATGTTGAACCAGCATTCTTCAAACTGAAAGGCATCCGTACGAAGCAGTACGTGCCACACGGAGTGATGAATGCGGTCTTCTCCTCATCCTCTTCTGCCATGAAGATCTGATGGTATCTTGAGTATGCATCAAGAAATGAAAGCAAATCACATCCGGCCGTGGAGTCAACAATCTGGTCAATGCGCGGCAAGGGAAATGGATCTTTGGGACAAGCTTTATTGACATCGGTAAAGTCTATAGAAAGCCTCCATTTCCCGTTCGCCTTACGCACGACTACAGGATTGGCCAACCACGTAGGATGGAGCACTCCTCTGACAAGGCCTGCTGCTTCCAACTTCTTGATCTCTTCTGCAATGAATTCTTGGCGCTCCACTGCTTGTTTCCTGACTTTCTGCTTGACGGGCCGCGCGTGAGGACAGACGGCAAGGTGGTGCTCAATTACTTTCCTGGGAACACTGGGGATGTCAGACGGTTGCCATGCAAACACGTCGACATTCGCCCGTAGGAAAGCAACGAGCGCGCTTTCCTATTTCGGGTCAAGCGTGGCACTGATGGTGAAGGTACCACCAGTGCCGTCCTCCTTGGCGGACACTTTCTTGGTCTCTGGTGAAGCTGTCTTTGCCTTCTTGCACTTGCCGGTGGAGCTCGATGGTGCGTCCTCGACGGTAGTGCAGCACTCCGAAGAGGTGCGCTTGCCGGAGTGGGCATCAGAGCTCTTGCCGGGCTTGGTCTTATTCTTCCCCCCGGGAGCTTCAGCGGCAAGTGGCTTGCGATCCACTGCGGCTGCTGCTTCCCGGTAGATCTTGTCGGTACAGATAAGGGCATCTTTCTTGTCGCCAGGGACAGAGATGACACATATCGGACCTGGCATCTTGAGCACGTTGTAGGCATAGTGAGAGGCTGCCATGAACTTGGCGAGCGCTGGACGGCCGAGTATCCCATTGTAAGGCACTGGAAAATCAGCAACGTCAAAAGTGACCCTCTCAGTCCTGAAGTTCAGCTCGCTGCCAAATGTTACCGGCAACGTGATCTTCCCTTTCGGCTTGCTCCTTCCCGGGTTGATTCCTTGGAATGTGCCGGTCTCCTCGAGCTCGCTGTCGGGGATCTGGAGTTTCTGGAGTACCGCGGAGGAGATCAGATTCAAGCCGGCCCCATCGTCAACTAGCATCTTTGTGACCTTGAGGTTGCGGATAGTTGGTGAAACCAACATTGGGAAGCACCCGACCGCAGTTATGCGATCAGGGTGGTCCTCAATATCAAAGATGATAGGCGTGCTGGACCACTTCAGAGGCTTGCGTGACTCAACTGGTGGTTCTACTGCATTAACTTCACACACCCACTGTTTAAGCTGGCAGTGCGAAGTATGCAGAGAAGCACCGCCGTCAATGCACAGAACCTCTATGGCTTTCTGAAACTCTTGCTCGTCGGCCTCATCATCATCCATATCTTCATCTTCATCTTCATCTTCGTCCTTGTCGCGGCCGCGGGGAGGCCTGTCTCCTTGCTGCTGCTTGGCCTTGCCGCGGCGCCCTCCCCGGCCGGGACGCTTCTTGCCGGATCCACCAGTACCCTCTTGGGCCTTCTCCTTGTCGCGTCGCTCGTACTCAGCCTTTTGCAGCTCGACAAGCTGCTCAACCTTCTTGCAACTCTGGAGGTCATGGCCCTTGGTGCGGTGGATCTTGCAGTACTGCTTGTCGGAGCCGCCCTGCTTGTCGGCGGTTGCCACAGGTTCGGCTTCCTTGGCGCCACCTCCGTTGCCGGACTGCTCAATGACTAGCACATCTTTTCCCTTTTTCTTCCTGTTGTTCCACCACCGGTTTTTCCTTACCGGGGAGGCATCTTCACTGTCAGATCCTCCTGCTCCTGCGTTCTCTCTGGGGAGTTTCCTCCCTTCCTCAGCACGCGCACACTTGTCGGCCAGGGCATATAGCTCACTGACGTCCCTGATCTTGCACATCGCCATCTCCTCCCGCATCCTGCGGTTTCGCACGTTCTGATGGAACGTGCTGATGACCGCGGCAGGGTGGACATCTGGGATGTTGCGCTGCACTTGGCTGAATCTCTGAATGTACTTGCGCAGGGCTCTCCCTCCTTCTGGGCGAGCAGATGAAGATCGCTCTCTTGGCCATGAGGCTTGTGGCCGCCTGTAAAGGCGCTGACAAACTGATGGCACAAATCTGCCCAGGAGGATATGGAGTTGTCCGGCAAGTGCATGAGCTAGGATCTGACGTTGGGCTTGAGCACCAGCGGGAAGTAGTTGGCAAGGATCTTGTCGTCGCGTCCCCTGGCAGCTTGCACCGCGATGGTGTAGATGCTGAGGAACTCTGACGGATGCAACTTGCCGTCGTACTTCTCGGGTACATCTGGCTTGAAGTTCTTCGTACTGGGCCACTGGACTTGCCGCAGCTCACGAGTAAACGCAGGGCAACCTACCACGTACGGCAAGTCGCCTGGTTCCCCTGGCGCATGCATGTCGATAGTGGGCCCAGCGCGCTGGTCTGATTGACGTCGCGCTTCTCTTCGGCGCTCGATACGGGTACGAGCGTCTTCTTGCTGTCGCTCTTGAAGAACTTGGCGTTGATCGCGACGAACCCGTGGATCCGACGACGTGGTGGAGTCGGTGTCGAGGTTGACCCGGCGAGTCGGCGATCTTGGCCTTCGAGGCGGAGAGTGCACGGTGGTGGCACCCTCACCGGTCTTGTCGCCATCGGCTCGCGCCTGGCGATCTTGCCGCGGCTGCGATGTAGCCAGCTGCCGTGGAGTGTCACCGTTGGCGAAGCCGATGAGGCTCTGAATGGTGGCCCTCCAATCGTCGATCTTGTCCGCCGTTGGAGGGTAATCCAGGAGTAGTTGAGCTCGGGCCAACGCTTCTTCTGGAGTCTTCGGTGGCGAGGGCGAACGGTGCGAGGAGCGAGATATGCTCGGACTCCCAACTGGGTTGGAAGGAGCACTACCCCGTCCTGGCGACCGTATCTCACTCGCGCCAACATGTTGGCGTGCATGCTGGTCTTGAGCGCCCCGAGATCCACCAGCTTGGCCTTGTTCCAACGCGC
The DNA here is from genome assembly GCA_963921465.1 of Triticum timopheevii. Taxonomy (NCBI): domain Eukaryota; kingdom Viridiplantae; phylum Streptophyta; class Magnoliopsida; order Poales; family Poaceae; genus Triticum; species Triticum timopheevii. Next base: position 541,293,406 of record OY997270.1, on the reverse strand, counting down.
GTATGGTACTGCGAGCACCATGATGCTGTCGGTCCCGCGCCTCCTGAGATGGGCGCGGTGCGTGTACGGACGCCGAGGTTTGCGGGGCCTTGTCCTTGGACCTAGCAGCACCAAGAGCTCCCTCGTCGACGCCCGTTCTTCCGCCGGTGTCTACCCCACCGCCCGTTTGCTCCGGTGGCGGTGGGATCGACGTGGACGGAGCAGCCACCTCCGAAGCCTTCTTCTTCGGTGGCATGTCGATGAAGATGACGAAGATCTAGCTCGCGTGAACGCCGGATCAGGTTCACACAACCTCGACGCCCCCTACCTGGCGCGCCAAAGATGTCGTGGGAACGAACACCTATGGGGCAGGGCCCCTTTTTGGTCCGGCGGGGGACGGAGATAGCACGAAGAGCGGATCGAGGCGAAGCACACGAGCGATTTTACCCAGCTTCGGAGCTCTCCGGAGAGATAATACTCCTACTGCTGCTTGTCGGGTTGTATTGTGTTCTTGCTCGGGAGCGCTGGGAGCTACAAGACCGAGCGTGAGTGTTTCTGGTTTCGAACCCCTTCTACGTTGCGTATGGGCCTCCTTTTATATGCTCCAGGGGTCACCGACAGGTGGCAACGCATGCAAGGGTACAAATGGAAAAGAGGTGGTTGGTACAACTACTTGTACAGTGCATCCTACCTAACTCTGACGGCAGGGGACAAAGGCATTAAATGCCCGTCTGTGTCGCCCAAACAGTGTAGAAAAGCGACCGTTAGGGGCACCACCGCTCGCCACGATGGCCATCTTGTCATCTCCGCTTGCCACCTCGCACCGCTAGCTGCACAGCTTCTCGCCACGTGCGCCTGGAAAGGCCCCAGGGCGACACGTTGGTGGATGCGCTGGAGCGCCGGTGCAAAGTGGTGGCCTGTCGCGGCAAGCGTCTTGCCGCGGTCGTCATCTTGTCGCGCCCGGAAGCTTGTCGCTCGACGGGTCTTGCCGGGACGCGCGGCGCGTCGCGGCAAGTTCCTTGAAATGCCTTGGTTGGCCTTCCTGGCAAGCTCCTCTTGCCGGGGCCTTGTCTTCTCGGCTTAAACACTTTGTTCTTGAATGGCTCCAAAGGAACCAACGGAGGACCTTGGCGGACACCCGGCAAGCCTTGCCGCGGGGTGCTGCGACTGCCCGTGCACAAGTTCGGGATACTAAGGTACCCCTACTTTAGTACACCGACAGCTCCAAAACCCTCAACTACTTTGCCACATCCACAAATGACCTAAACCCAAAGCCAAAATCGGTTACACCGAATCTTCCTATCCGGCGCCACCGATTCCAAAAGTCATAGCCACTGCCACAAACCCTAAGCAAATCGGTCTTACCGATAGGGATCTCGGTCTCACCGAGATGGGATTGTAATCTCTCTGTTTCCCTTCGTAATGTTTCGGTCTAACTGAAGTGAGCGATCGGTCCCATCGAGATTGCGTTGTAAACTCTCAGTTTCCCTTTTGTAACACTTTGGTCTCACCGAAAAGAGCAAATCGGTCCCACCGAGTTCACCTGACCAACTCTCTGGAAAGCTTATTACCAAATCGGTCTCACCGGGTTTGTGTAATCAGTCTTACCGAGATTACGTTATGCCCTAACCCTAACCGAATCGGTCTCACCGAGATGTAGGTCAGTCCCAGCGAAAATCACTAACGGTCACTAGGTTTACTAAATTGGTCCGACCGAGTCAGTTGAATCGGTCCCACCGAGTTTGGTAAATTGTGTGTAACGGTTAGATTTTGTGTGGAGGCTATATATACCCCTCCACCTCCTCTTCATTCGTGGAGAGAGCCATCAGAACAAACCTACACTTCCAACTTACCATTTCTGAGAGAGAACCACGTACTCATGTGTTGAGGCCAAGATATTCCATTCCTACCATTTGAACCTTGATCTGTAGCCTTCCCCAAGTTGCTTTCCACTCAAATCTTCTTTCCACTAGATCCAAAACCTATGAGAGAGAGTTGAGTGTTGGGGAGACTATCATTTGAAGCACAAGAGCAAGGAGTTCATCATCAACGCACCATTTGTTACTTCTTGGAGAGTGGTGTCTCCTAGATTGGCTAGGTGTCACTTGGGAGCCTCCGACAAGATTGTGGAGTTGAACCAAGGAGTTTGTAAGGGCAAGGAGATCGCGTACTTCGTGAAGATCTACCGCTAGTGAGGCAAGTCCTTCGTGGGCGACGGCCATGGTGGGATAGACAAGGTTGTTTGTTCGTGGACCCTTCGTGGGTGGAGCCCTCCATGGACTCTTGCAGCCGTTACCCTTCGTGGGTTGAAGTCTCCATCAATGTGGATGTACGATAGCACCACCTATCGGAACCACGCCAAAAACATCCGTGTCTGCAATTGCGTTTGAATCCTCCAAACCCTTCCCTTTACTTTCTTGCAAGTTGCATGCTTTCATTTCCGCTGCCTATATACTCTTTGCATGCTTGCTTGAATAGTGTGATGATTGCTTGACTTGTCCTAAAGTAGCGAAAATCTGCCAAACTCTAAAATTGGGAAAAGGTTAAGTTTCTATTGGTCAAGTAGTCTAATCACCCCCACTCTAGACATACTTCAAGGTCCTACAAGTGGTATCAGAGCCTTGGTCTCCATTTTCTTTGATTTCCATAGCTTTTGGTGGTCATAGCCTTGGTTTCACAACCTAGGAGAGTATGGCGTCTAGCAAGGGAAATTATCACCGTAGAGGTCCTTACTTTGATAGTACTAATTTTGCTAGTTGGAAGCATAAGATGAAAATGCATATTCTTGGACATAACCCCGCCGTTTGGGCAATTATTTGTATTGGCTTGCAAGGTGAATTCTTTGATGGGAGAGAACCGAACCGTGAAGCTAATGCGGAAGAATTGAAGATGCTGCAATACAACGCTCAAGCTTGTGATATCATCTTCAACGGATTGTGCCCCGAAGAATTCAACAAAATCAGCCATCTTGAGAATGCAAAGGAAATTTGGGATACTTTGATTGATATGCATGAAGGTACCGAATCCGTCAAGGAATCCAAGTTGGATGTGCTCCAAAGTCAGCTTGACAAGTTCAAAATGAAGGATGCTGAAGGTGTCGCTGAAATGTACTCTAGGCTTGCTCTTATCACAAATGAGATTGCCAGCTTAGGGAGTGAAGAGATGACCGGCAAATTCATCATCAAGAAGATCCTAAGAGCATTGGATGGAAAGTATGATACCGTGTGCACATTGATCCAAATGATGCCAAACTACAAAGATCTCAAGCCAACGGAAGTCATTGGAAGAATTGTTGCTCATGAGATGTCACTCAAGGATAAGGAGGAACATCACAACAAGTCAAGTGGTGCTTACAAAGCCTCAAGTGAAGCCCCCACATCATCAAGTGAGAAACAAACCTTCAATGAAGAATTGAGCTTAATGGTGAAGAACTTCAACAAATTCTACAAGAGTAGAAGCAAAGAAAGAAGCTCCAAGTCAAGGTCTTACAATGACAAAAGATCTTCTAGTCGAGAGCGCAATTGCTACAATTGTGGGAGACCCGGACACTATTCCAATGAGTGTACGACACCCTACAAAAGAAGAGAAGATTCTCCAAGAAGAAGAATCAAAAGAGAAGAATCACCACCAAGAGAGAAAAGGAGTAGAGATGATCGTTATGAATGAAGACCCTCATGGAGAAGCAAGGATTCGGAAAGGAAGGACAAGTCATCAAGGAGCTTCACAAAAAAAGAAATCAAGCTCATGTTGGTGAATGGGTATCCGGCTCCGACTCTGACAATCACTCCGAGAGAATCTATCACTCCGACTCCGAATATACTCAAGTTGAAGGTGTTGCCGGTCTAGCACTTGTGTCAACCAACTACCACGACATGTTTGATTCACCAAATGGAGGTGTTAGAAGATGCTTCATGGCCAAAGGTCCAAAGGTAACACATCCTGAGTATGTTGATTTCAATAGTGATGAAGATGACTTGCTTGTGGATGATGATTTACTTGTTGACAACTCTAGTGATGAATACTATGATGAAAAGTCAATTAATCATGCTAATCAAGATAAAACGAATGACAATGATAAGGAGAAGATTGAGCTTTTAACTAAAGAACTAAACACTCTTAAGTTGGCTCATGAAACTATCTTCGAAGATCATCGAGAACTTTTAAGGGCTCGTGAGAAGTTACGCTTTGAAAAGCTCAATCTTGAGCAAGAGCATGAGTTCTTAAAGGCAATCAATGATGATCTCCGCAAGAAAAGTTCTTCTTACATTGCCAAGCATTTACTCTTATCTACTTACATGCCTCAAGTCAAGTCTAGTAACAAGTACAAGAAAGATACTTCCTCTAGTAGTAACAATGATAATGTAAAATCTAATATTGTTGCTTATAGTAGTTCTCTTGATTCCACTAATGATTCTCTTAGCCAAGTTACACTTGAGCAAGAAAATAGCTTATTGGAGGGAATTATAGAGAAAGGTGTTTACAAGAGCCTTGCCGGGAGTAAGCAATTCGAGGAAATTGTACGCAAGCAAGGAAGGCACCAGAAGAATGAAGGTGTTGGTTTTGAACGCAAGTTCAATGCCAATGGAGTTGAGCGGGAAGAAGATCAATACCCCAAGACGAAGTTTGTTCCTCAACAAGAGAAGTATGATCCCACTTTCTTCAAGGGAACACAAGCTCAAGATGATCTTCCACCACAAGACCACAAGAACAAAGGCAAGGACAAGCTTCAAGAAGAGATTGATGCATTTGAAGAAGCACCTAAAGCCTCGTTCAAGTGGGTTCCCAAGACTACGTCAAGTTCTACTTCATCAAGTACAACTACCACTCCAAGGATTCCCATCAAGATGATGTGGATCCCGAAGAAGAAGAACTAGAGAGTTCTTGAGGGTGACTCCGCCAACATTCTTCACTCATATCATTATGGCAAGAACAAGTGCAATCAACTTCCACATCTTGCACTAGTTCAAGGAGTCACAAACCCTCATGTTAGTAAGGCAAGGGATAAGGTAACCTAATGATTTCATGGACATCATATTGTGTGTGCATCACTCTATGTCTATGGATATTCTTGTTTGTTCCTTGTGGGACTAACCCATGTAGGTAAGTTGAAAGTGCAACTCACTCCAAAGGATTGCTCCAAATGATCTACATCAACATTGAGCATCCACATCTTAAACACCTACATGAAGTCATCATCGACAAAACCCAAGGTTAGTTCATCCCTCTAAGGGGGGATCTCACATCTAGGGGGAGCTTAACTCTAAGAATTGAGTCAAAGAAACTCTAATGGTGTGAACATACCAATGCATTATGTAAAAGTGGTTACCCCACTTGAGCTTAAACGATGAGTATGACCTATGATCAAATGTTCTCATTTGACTCCTAAGTCAATATACTCATATATAGATGACCTAGTCATCGCCAATTGTTTGATAGATGCTAGAATTGGTTGTGCATGCTTTGCCACATATTTCATTTGCCATCTTATTGTGTGAGCATGTTGGTGCATATTTTACTCATTCAAGGACATCCACTTGTAGTTTTGATTGTTGGTCTCTTTTCTTTTTGCCAAGTGGATGGACAAGGATGCCTAAGAACCTTCTTTAGCTATATATGCTTTCCTATTCTCAAACTCTATTCATCCTACATCACAAAATTTGATAAAGTCAGATTTGAACCACTCTGTGTGAGGAGCACTCGGAGTCCCCGATTCGTCATAGACTTAAACCTCCAAAACCTCTTTGTGACTCTCGGTCTGACCGATTCCTCCATTTTGGTCCTACCGAGATCACTAAGTTGATCTGAGTTTTAAATCTCGATGCAACCGATTTGAACTTTTCGGTCACACTGATTTGCTGTAACTGTACACAGTTATGCATCTCGGTGCCACCGAGTTGTTCCACTCGGTCACACCGACAGGGTCGGGCTATATATAGTTATGGGCAAAATTTTGGAAATTTCTCCGAAACCCTTCGCCCGCGCAATAGCTCGCTCTACCATCGGAGGTCTCCGGATCGTCTCCTCGTCGCCAACAGCCTCCTGTCACTGGTCTCCGCCACCGTCAACGGATTTCGCCCCCGCCGTTGCCGCCGTAGCGAGTCCACCGCCAAGCTAGGGTATGGACTCGATCTTTGTGCTATCCACGTCTGATTCCTAGCACATTGTATTCTTATTGAATCTTGCCATGATTGAGACACTCCTATCCAGCCAGTGTTATCCGTAGATTAGATTAGATTCAAATTTTTAGGGTTAGGTTTCCGCCGAAACCATCTCGGACCCACCGAGTTGAAAAACTCAGTCTCACCAATTTGGCTTATGCCATTGCACTAGTGACTCTCAGTCTGACCGAGAATTACTAATCGGTGCTACCGATTTAAGGATTCTGTGAAACCCTAGCAGTCTCGGTGCCACCGAACTGTGACTCAGTCACCGAGATCATCAGTTTAGGTTCCAAAACTGCTTCGGTATCACCGAGTTTGAAAATTGGTTGATCCGAAATGCTTTCTGTGGAAAACTAAAACTGAATTCTTGAATCATCCTTTTGCAAAAATCTCTGCATTTTGTGATGCTCATCCACTCTATCTCATCTATAACTCTTCACAGGGTCAGCAGTCAGCTTTTTGCAGCATGTCCGACCAGAATGACAGCTAGAACAGGTCAGAAGAGCAGATGGAGTTGAGTGAGGGCTCTAGTCCCTCAAGTACAGATGAAGGGAGCAGAAGCACTCCAAGCAATTTGCCTAAGGATGCTACTAGGCAAAGGAGGAAGAGAACTTCAGACTCAGAGGATAAAGACTACAAAGCTGAAAAAGATGAGGCTACTTCCAAGAAAGTAGTGCTCAAGAAGGAATATGGCTCTGCACAGAGCACAACAAAGCCTGGACTGAAGAAGAAAGTTCCTGCCAAGAGGACACCAATGCCCAAAACCAGAAGGTCAACTCAAGTCCTAGAACAGTCTGATCCCAAAGAGGCACCTACAAAGAAAGTCACTTCTTCCAAATCTCAGAAAGTTCCCACTGGAGAGACAATGAAGTTTACAACTGAATCAGAGGATGAAGGTGCTCAGGACAAGAAGAAGAAGAGAGCAAGAACCACAACTGCCCAGGTTCTTGGAAAGCCCTCTGAGGGAGTCCTAGACTAGGGAGTGTCCGGATAGCCAGACTATCATCATCGGCCGGACTCCAAGACTATGAATATACAAGATTGAAGACTTCGTCCCGTGTCCGGATGGGACTTTCCTTGGCGTGGAAGGCAAGCTTGGCGATATGCATATGTAGATCTCCTACCATTGTAACCGACTCTGTGTAACCCTAGCCCTCTCCGGTGTCTATATAAACCGGAGGGTTTTAGTCCGTAGGACGAACAACCATTACAACAATCATACCATAGGCTAGCTTCTAGGGTTTAGCCTCCTTGATCTCAAGGTAGATCCACTCTTGTACAACCCATATCATCAATATCAATCAAGCAGGAGTAGGGTTTTACCTCCATCGAGAGGGCCCAAACATGGGTAAAAACATCGTGTCTCTTGTCTCCTGTTACCATCCGCCTAGACGCACAGTTCGGGACCCCCTACCCGAGATCCGCCGGTTTTGACACCGACATTGGTGCTTTCATTGAGAGTTCCTCTGTGCCATCACGGTTAGGAAGGATGTCTCTTCCCGTATTTAAAGACGGTATCTTCGCCAAAGGAGCCTTGGCCGCCGGCCAAACTATCCGGCTAGGTGGTTTTCTCATGACCGCATGTTCGGCCACCGCTTCGACGATGACCTCTCGGGTCATCAAAAGCAATCTTCATGTCAACTCGGAATTCACCGAGAAGCTGGATCCAATAGAGCTCTCGTCTGTAAACGAGCTCTTGGATCGCATTGCCACCCTGGGAGTCGCTATAGACTACAATCAGATTGGGCTTAAAACCGATCTGAGAGAGATTAACTCTCCCCAGGTTACCCACCACGTTGCGGTGGTAGAGGAACAACGCGGCGACTCTTCTTCTGTATTGAAAACTAGTCATGTCCGGACTCCCAAACCCTCCATGCCGGATTCCCGCGGAGGGACGGACATCGATCAAGCACTGAACCTAAAGTCAGGCATCGGACCAGACTCGTTGGACAACGTCCAGCAATCCAAGCTTCCAAATTCGGAAACTTTTCGGCCCTTGAGCCTCGAGATGGGTAGGGTTCCGGACTCAATTCCACCCACCCACCCAGACATATGCGATCTACCTCAAATCTGGCAAGAGCCCGCTGAAATAGTACATCATTAATGGGCCAGATTCCTCTTGGTTATGGACAGGATAAAGGACTGCCGTGAGAAAAACGCAATTTCAATTTTCTGCAATAATTGCATGGACGAGGGAATCTTGAACGCCGTCAGTCGTCGTGAAATTACACGCTTCGCTGATCTGGCGTCCATAGTACGAAAGTACTATGCGATGGAGAGTTTCCGGAAAACCGAAACTAAGTTTTGGGACAATCCGGCCCCGAATACAACCCTAGTCCAAAACAAAAGGGTGCATCACACTCAGGCACCAGGTACAAAAACCAAAAAGCAAAAACCCCATAAAGGGCACGGAACCGTACTGGAGGGATGGCTCAGCGGACCCTGTAAAATTCACAGTACAGAAGGCGCCACTCCAACACATAGCCTCCGAGCATGTTGGATACTGCGGCAGGTGGCCAAAAGTGGCGAAGAGCTTCTAGCCCCGGAGAACCACTCCAACAGTACCAGTACGGTGTCAACAGTCTTCGAGACTTTCGCATAAAATAATATGCGGAAATGAACAATCCGCAGCCTCGCCGAAGTCTACCATGTAGCAACAACAAATCCATGGAGCGACACGGCCATCACCTTGAACACCAGCGATGAACCTAAATTCCGAACAGCCCGAGCACTAGCCGCATTGGTCCTCAGTCCAATAGTGGACGACTTTCGTCTTACCAAGGTACTCATGGATGGCGGCAGCGGATTAAACCTCATCTATGAGGAAACTCTTCAAAATATGGAAATAGACTGGAGCCGCATTGAGCGAAGCAGCACAACCTTTAGAGGAATAATCTCTAGCCGAGAAGCATGCCACACAGGAAAAATCACACTTGATGTGGTGTTCGGCTCGCCGGACAATTACAGGTCCGAAGAGGTCACGTTCCAAGTGGCCCCGTTCAGCAGCGGATATCACGCTATATTAGGACGAGAGGCATTCACAATTTTTCAAGCCATACCCCATTACGGGTACATGAAGCTTAAGATGCCCGGGAACTGCAGAATAATCACTCTTGTTAGTGATCCGGACACAGCACTCTGCGCTGAAAACATGACAGCCGCATTAGCCCTGGAGGCACTATCCGAAGCCCTAGCGGCGGAGGAACTCACTGCGCTGCGCTCTACGGTGAATAGGGATGATGTGATACTCGATAAGAGATCCAAGTCCACCTCCTTTAAACCAGTGGATGAAATAGTCAAATTCCAGGTCCATCCAACGGACCCAACAAAGACGGCCTCCATCGGGGCACAGTTGAACCCTGATGTAGACGCCGCACTACGAGAATTCCTTCGGGAAAATTGGGACATCTTTGCCTGGCACCCTTCAGATATGCCAGGAATCGCACGCAGATTGGCAGAACACAGCCTAAACATCCTAAAAGGATTCAAGCCAGTCAAACAGGCTCTTCGGCGATTTTCCGAACCCAAGAGACAGGCAATGGGAGAAGAGCTAGCGAAACTACTGGAAGCCGGATTCATCAGAGACATCAAACATCCGGACTGGCTAGCAAACCTGGCAATGGTACCGAAGAAGGACAAATCCTGGCGCCTATGTGTCGATTTTAAAGACCTCAACAAGGCCTGCCCAAAGGATCCCTTCCCCCTTCCCCGCATCGACCAAATAATTGATGCTGCTGCAGGGCACGATTCATTGTGCTTCCTTGACGCATACTCCGGCTACCATCAAATCAAGATGGCGGAGGCGGACCAAGCCGCAACGGCATTCATTACTCCATATGGACCATTCTGCTTCAACACGATGCCCTTCGGACTCAAAAACACCGGCGCAACATATCGGCGCATGATTCAGAGATGTTTGGCTACCCAGATCGGCAAAACAGTAGAGGCATACGTAGACGACGTAGTCGTCAAAACCAAACACGTCGAAACTCTAGTAGACGATTTGAGGCTCACATTCGACAACCTCCGAGCATATGACATTAAGCTGAATCCGGAAAAATGTGTTTTCGGCGTACCAGCCGGAAAGCTCCTGGGCTTCATTGTATCCGGTAGAGGAATTGAAGCAAACCCAGCCAAGATCCGAGCTCTGTCACAGCTGGATATTCCAAAAGACCTCAAACAAATACAAAAATTAACTGGATGCATGGCGGCTCTAAGCCGCTTCATCTCCCGTTTGGGAGAAAAGGCATTGCCTCTCTATCGCCTCCTCAGGCGCACCGAACACTTCGAGTGGACGGATGCTGCCACTGCCGGATTCGAAGAAATAAAAGCCATATTGGCAACAAATCCGGTCCTGGCTGCGCCTAACCTGGGCGAACCAATGTTGTTATATATCGCAGCAACACATCAAGTTGTAAGCGCGGTGCTCGTCGTCGAACGAGAAACAGAAGGGCATAAATTCCCTCTTCAAAAACCAGTATACTACGTATCCACTGTCTTAACTCCCTGCAAGTCCCGGTACCCGCATTATCAAAATATAGCGTACGCGATGTTCATGGCACCCGAAAGCTTCGACACTACTTTCAAGAGTGTTCGATAACAATGGCCTCCGAAGTGCCCCTCAACGACATTATAAACAACCGCGACGCGACGGGCAGGATTGCAAAATGGGCCATTGAGCTCTTACCATTCGATATAACTTATAAACCTCAGCGAGCTATAAAGTCGCAAGTCTTGGCTGACTTCGTCGCTGAATGGACCGAAGCCGAACTCCCTAAAGAGTACGGCGCATACTCCAATTGGATTATGCATTTCGACGGCTCCAAAATGTTGGCCGGCTTGGGGGCTAGCGTCGTACTGACGTCCCCAACCGGAGACACAGTCCAATACGTACTTCAAATAATGTACACGGACTCCAACAATGCAGCCGAATACGAGGCCCTCCTACATGGTCTCCGGATGGCAATCTCCATGGGTATCCAACGCCTAGATGTGTGCGGGGATTCAAACCTTGCAATATCCCAAGTAAATGGAGACTTTGATGCCAAGGATCCGAAAATGGCAGCCTATCGTAACGCTGTCCTAAAAATGTCAGCTCGGTTCGAAGGACCTGAATTCCACCACGTAGCCCGGGATAATAACCAAGCAGCCGACGTGTTGGCACGCATCAGCGCGAAACGTGACGCTGTCCCTCCAAACATCTTCCTGGAACGGCTCTTTAAGCCATCCGTACTATGGGAAGAGGAGTCCGGAAATAAGAACCCGGAAACAACCATGCCACCCAACACAGAACAATCTGACATAATCGGCGGTTCAGCCGATGAAATAACATCTTCAGCCCACGAAATAATGGCGGTAATTGCCCCGTGGACAGAACCATTCCTAGCCTACTTAATTAGGTAGGAACCCCCCGAAGACCAAAATGAGGCCCGCTGCATAGTCCGGCGATCTAAAGCCTACAAGGACCACGAGGGAGAACTTTATAAGAAAAGCACAACCGGAGTCCTTCAAAGGTGCATCTCCGAAGAGGAAGGGCGAAATCTTCTGGCTGAAATTCACGCCGGACTAGGCGGACACCACGCTGCAGCCCGGGCCCCTGTAGGTAAGGCCTTCCGTACAGGATTTTATTGGCCGACGGCCCGGGCAGATGCTCAGGACTTAGTCCAAAGATGCGTCGGTTGTCAGCTCTTTGCTAATCAGAGCCATATGCCACCCACCGCCCTCAAAACTATACCCATTACCTGGCCCTTCACGGTCTGGGGGCTTGACATGGTTGGACCCCTTAAAGGGGGAACCCACAAGCAAAAGTACCTATTGGTCATGGTGGACAAATTCACCAAATGGATAGAGGCCAAGCCAGTTAAAACGGCTGAATCTGGACCAGTGATAGACTTTATATCCGGGGTAGTGCACCGTTATGGCGTCCCCCACAGCATCATCACCGATAACGGCACGAACTTCACGGCCGACGAGGTTAAACTCTGGTGCAAAAATATGGCCATTAAGCTCGACTACGCTTCAGTCTATCATCCTCAAACCAACGGACAAGTTGAGCAAGCAAATGGTCTAATAATGAGCGGCATCAAGCCCAGACTAGTGCGGTCCCTTACGGAATCTAACACGCACTGGGTAGAGGAGATTGACTCCATACTCTGGGGGCTGCGGACCATGCCAAACCGTACCACCGGATTCACACCATTCTTTATGGTATACAGTGCAGAGGCAGTTTTGCCCCGGGACATAATTCATGACTCACCTCGAGTGCGCATGTACGAAGAAAGAGAAGCCAAGCTGGATCGGCAGGACAGCTTGGACGCACTGGAGGAGGAACGCGATGTGGCAAAGGCCCATTCCGCATTCTATCAGCAGCAGGCTCGAAGATATCAAAGCAGAGAAGTACGGGCTAAAACTTACAATGTTGGCGAACTAGTTCTACGCCTGCCGGACAAGAAAAAGGACAAACTCAAGCCCAAATGGGAAGGTCCCTTCATAATCGACCAAGTCCTGACTGGCGGAGCATACCGTCTGCAGAATGCATCAGACAACCGACTCGAGCCGAACCCATGGAACGCAGCCCGCCTCCGAAGATTCTACGCCTAGCGCCGGACTAAGAGTTCGTCTCCTTCCTCCACATTTTCACACTTCAGCTGTCTTTTGTTTCTCTCTCTTCTCCTACCTTTTTCATAAAAGCCCTCGAGGGCCTATTTGCGCATTGTTCGCGCACACCTGATGTGCTACCCGCACTCATTATACCTGGGGGCTTCTTTAACAGAAGCTTACTTATAAGGGCTTCATGCCCAGCACATGTGTCAAACTTCCACATGTACCTTTTATTCACCATTATATGCATTGATATGACTTAAGTTTTGGCCAAGCTGGGTTGCCTGGCTCCTGTGCTTACCCCTACGTTCCCGATTGTTCGGCTAGGAGGTAAAGGGAGCACCTCTACGATTGTTACTGCCGGGTCAGCCGGATGTGTACCTTAGACTGGGTGAAGCCGAAAGCTAGCGTTCTTAAGAGAATATTCGGTCGGTGACTTGAAAGATGATTTTTTACACATTTATCTATCTGCCCCCAGATGTTTTCCTGCTTTTTTCGCAGTCCGGACATGCACTTTAGGGCATGCCTCCCAGGGAAAGGAACCCTTAACAGAACTATTCTCCCTGGAAGATGTTTCTTACTAACCATGTAATATAACATAACTAGTTGGGCACTTGTCTGATAAAGCACTAATGACCCCTACGACTGGTCTCCATGCATGCCCCGGTTTTGTCATAACCGAGAAGGTATTTGGACACACTCCGGACTCTAGGGTCCCGAGGTCGAAGCGAAAAGGTCGGCAAAGACAAACGATCTACAATCCGGCTAGAAGGCATTTTACATGTCATTTTAAATACATCGTCAAATTGACTGACTGTACTCCTCCTCAATCCCGTCTAACAGGCTGTCTAATTTACAGTCCCGTTGGGAATACTTAGCGGCTAACTCTACCTGGCCGTACACTAAGCTCATAGGGATATCCTTCCCATCGGGCCCCACAGGTCCGACCTCGGCCATGTGGTTTGGATCCGCCTTCTTGTACCGCGTCTTCACCATGGCCCAGGCCTCCCTGGCACCTTGACGGAAGGCCGATATCTTCCATAAACGGAAGCACTGCCGCGCTCCTTGAAGCTTCTCCGCAAGCTCTCCAAGGCCCTCGGGTAGGGAGACGGATGGCCATAGGGCCTGGACGACGCCACTCATCGCCTGCTGAACACGTTCGAGCAGTTGCACCAGCTCGGGAAGTTGGTCACCCGTCGAACCGGGCATTTCCTCCGCAGGGTGACCTGTGAGCACACCTACAGACATATTTCTGTCAATAGGCTCCCTCGCCGAACTCTTCTTTTCAAAAGAATTCGCTCAAGCACTTACCATAGATGCCGCGACGAAGCCGCTGATTCTCCTTCACGGAGCCAGATAGCTCGGCCCGAACACCTTTCAGCTCTTCCCCAAGCTGGGTGTGGGCATCCTGGAGTTTGTTCCTCTCCTGCTGCACCTTCATAAGCACCCTCTCGCCGGCCTTCAGCTGGCGCAGTAGGTGTTACTTGTCCGGATCCAGTCCGGCAACATCTGCAATATCATTGTCAGACTTACACGTGTGCCGCACACTGCTTATCTTTTTGAAATAATGTGTTACCAGGGGGGGTCTCTGTGTCTCCTCCTGCGGCAGCTAGTGCGGCCTCAAGTTGGCCCTTGCACTCTTGTAGCTCCTGGGACAATTGGGTATTCTTCTCTATAAGATCCTGCACATTAAATGATCCTTAAATCAGTTATTTTAACTACTTTAAGTCTCGAGGGCTACTGGCATATACCACTATTATATTCCCTTACCCATATGTCTTTTACATACTGCTCCGTGGCTCTGGTCAAACCATCTTGAGTAGCACGGAGGTGCGCGTCTCCCGCGTTAAAGGCACTCAACGCCTCAGGGGAGAAACATGCGTCACGAAAAACTGTCCGGCGGCGCCTATGGTTCATGGCGCTCTCCACCTCAGACCTGGTGGCGGACAGCCTGTCGGCATCCTCCGTTGGAGGAGTATTTGGCTCGCGCCTTGCGCTCGCCTCCCCCTTCAGAACAGGTGTTGGAGCCTGGCTGGCGGAGGCTTGGGTGGCAACCTCGCTGGGCGCAGTCCGGCGAGCGCTCTTTCTCCTGAAAAAGTCATGAGCATTAATACACCCCCTAGGAATCTTTTCCTAAATAACGGTCGCGAGCTATACCGTTGCGGTGACGTTTCGATTCGCACCGCACCCCTCTTCCGCCTGCGCGGTCGGACTGACCCTTGTTGGTCAGCCACCGCGGGTTCGGCTTCTCGCCTTGAAGGCACCTCCTGCAAGACACTGTTGTATACGGTGGTCAGGAATGCGCAAGGATGAAATAATGGTGTCAGGACTTTGGTCATAAGTACCTGGGAAGCCGGTGACAAGCCGGGGTAGTCAGCCGTAATGGCGACTAGAGCGTTGTCCATGCTGAGTTGGTGGAACACCCCGTCGATTAGCTCCACCTTTATGTCCGGATCCTCTTCAGAGGCCGGATCAAGGGATCTTCCTGGATCCTCGGGTTGTGGAGCCGGACTATGTATGCCCTCCACATCCCGATGCAGTTCCTGCGTCAGGATCGTAAAGTAAGGTACTTAACTTTGAAAGCATGGGTCGGATAAATAAAACGACCGCTTACCCAGCGCCGAGGGTTATTCATGGAGAACCCATTCAATGGGCTCGTCTGGAGGAAGTCCTCCTTCTCCCCCTGTACAGGCCGGAAAGAATCTTCACCAGATCTTCGGCCGATCCCGGCCCTTTGCGGCCATGACGGGTGGCATCATTCTCCCCGTAGAAATCCCACATGGGGTGGCCCCTGTATTGCAGCGGCTGCACCCCCCCGCATAATGCACATGGCCATGACTCCAATCATGGTCAATCCGGAATGGGCCAACAACCTTATCCGGCCCATCAAATAATGGACGCTCTTGTCTTCCTCCAGTTGAGGGCTTCGCGGGTGCCAACTTAGGCGTTTCTTCAGAGGAGCCTTGCTAAACTCCGGGAGGCCGATCCGAACTGGGTCGGGCAGTGGATCGTCTTCTACATAAAACCATTCTGAAGGCCAGTCTTCGGATGCCTTCTTTGGGGTTCCGGATGGATATCCGGTCCCGGCGATGCGCCATATTTCGGCACCGCCCACTTGATATATTGACCCCTCGTGAGAACGGGGTACGAGGCAGAATAGCCTCTTCCACAGTGCAAAATGGGGCTCGATGCCCAGGAATAGCTCGCAAAGAGCTACGAAACCCGCGATGTGCAAAATAGAGGCGGGCGTGAGGTGATGGAGCTGGAGTCCGTAGAACTCCAGAAGCCCGCGGAGGAACAGATGTACGGGAAATCCAAGCCCCCTTATTAGATAGGGGACGAAGCATACCCACTCCCCTTTAGAGGGACTAGGGGTGGCCTCCGCTTGCTTCCCACCTT
Organism: Triticum timopheevii; assembly: GCA_963921465.1. Taxonomy (NCBI): domain Eukaryota; kingdom Viridiplantae; phylum Streptophyta; class Magnoliopsida; order Poales; family Poaceae; genus Triticum; species Triticum timopheevii. The sequence continues at coordinate 541,277,267 of OY997270.1, read as the reverse complement.
TGTAGGTGGCCAGCCCGGCTTGAACCGGGACCATAAAGGCCAGAGGAAGATATCCCTCTGCTTGGAGCGTCACCAGCTCGTTGTGCGGAACTGAACACCTCATCCAATCTCCTGGCGGAGGGCTTGGAGCGCGAGAGGAGGAGCCGCGTAGACGGTCCATGATGGAATGGGTTTTTGGTCAGAAGCGCTCCGATGAGTACTCGCGGAGGGAGGATGGTGTGATTTGGATCTGGATTCTTGCCTCTCTTATAGGCAGATTATTTGCGCAGCTAGGGGGTAAAACATAAAACATACCCTGGCTTTTCGCATTCGTGCGACGCGTGGAAGAGGGCCATTATTGGGCGTGGAAGCTAGGAGCGCAACATTTGTGAGGGAGCCAGACACTATTCGGCAAGCACATGGAATTTGAAGGAGAACCCGCCTTGCAACGCCGAAGACAATATATGCGCTGGACTCGTCGTCATTGAAGCCTGGTTGGGGGGCTACTGAGGGAGTCCCGGACTAGGGGGTGTCCAGATAGCCGGACTATCATCATCAACCGGACTCCAAGACTATGAAGATACAAGATTGAAGACTTCGTCCCGTGTCCGGATGGGACTTTCCTTGGCGTGGAAGGCAAGCTTGGCGATATGCACATGTAGATCTCCTACCATTGTAACCGACTCTGTGACGAACAACCATTACAACAATCATACCATAGGCTAGCTTCTAGGGTTTAGCCTCCTTGATCTCGTGGTAGATCCACTCTTGTACTACCCATATCATCTATATCAATCAAGCAGGAGTAGGGTTTTACCTCCATCGAGAGGGCCTGAACCTGGGTAAAAACATCGTGTCCCTTGTCTCCTGTTACCATCCGCCTAGACGCACAGTTCGGGACCCCCTACCCGAGATCCGCCGGTTTTGACACCGACACCCTCAATGAGGAAAGATGCTGAAGAGGAAGAGGTTGCTGCATCAGCACCTAAGGCACCCAAGCTTATGGGTGATGCTATAAGATCAGGGGCTACAACATCTAAGCCCAAGGAAGCACCCAAAGCTGCCTCCAAGGCCAAGCAAGTTCCAAAGAGGAATACTAGGAGTATTCCAGCTGCTGAGAAGAACAAGGCCCCAGTGCCAAATGTTGCTGAAGAAGAAGATGAAGAAGGACAAGTCCTAAGGAAACTCAAGCCCAAGATACCAGACCACAATGATGCCCATCCTGTGGCTGAGGACATGAGGATCGGGAAGGATTCAGAGCTGAGACTGTGGAGGATGGAAGATCCATATGCATCAAGAAGAAGGACTGCTGTTGACTACAGGTTCCATACAAAGGAACAGCAGGACTTCTATGAGACAATTCTGTTGGATAAGAAGCCTATAGTTTGTGACATGAGGTGGGTCGACTGGACCTACATCAAGGATAATGAAGAGCACTATCCTGGAGTGCAAGACAACTTTGTTGCTTGTGGAGTTGCTGATTTTGTTGGACAAAAGTTCACTCACTGGAATGATGAGCTTATCATGCAATTCTACTCCACAGCACACTTTTACCCAGATGGAAGAATTGTTTGGATGTCTGAAGGTACAAGGTACCAATCCACTGTTGAAGAATGGGCAAGTCTGATAAATGCCCCAAAGGAAAATGAGGATGACCTGGATATCTATGCAAAGAAGAAGATGGATCACAATTCCATGGCTCACAAGTACAAGGAGATCCCAGACAAGGCAGTTGAGACACACAAGTTTGGATCAGTCCACTTTCTGTTGTCAGGGCTGCCCACTATCAATTGGATTCTGTGGCATACTTTGTTGCCCAAGTCTGGTGACCATAACATGATCAGAGGGCATGCCATCAACATGTTGCATGTGTTTGATGTGCCACAAAAGTTCAAAGTCATGAGCCTGATGATTGAAACCATTAAGAGGACTGCATCAGATCAGAAGAGGAGCTGTGGATATGCCCCTCAGATTCAGGAATTGATCAACTCAAAGATGGGCACAGGGAAATATCAATTGGATAAGGAACATTTTCCACTTTATCCAGACTTTGAGGACAATGAGGTTGTCATGAATGAAATGATCCAACATCAGTTCAAGCTCAAGAGAAAAAGGAGAAGGCAAAAAAGGAGAAGGCTGCCAGGATGCCAACTCAAGAGGAGGCATCTGAATATTTCTTGAAGAACAAGCAGGAGCAGCTTGGTTACTTGACATCATCAACACTGAGGATTGAGAAGGGACTGGCCACCCTCACTCAGAATCAGGAGAGCTTGGAGAGAATCATGGAACTCAAATTCCATGACCTTGATGTCAAAGTAACTGAGATACAGTCAGTTGTGGAGCAGCTGCAGGATGATATGCAAGAGAGGCAGGGCAAGACTACAACTAATGTGTTTGCCAGAGTGCCCAGAGCCCAGATGTCAGTTGCAGTGCCAGTGACAGACACTAGAGCAACAACTTCAGCACCAGCTACAGCCCCTTCAGCTCCAGTGCAACCAGCTCCAGCATCCACTCTAGCACCCTCTACTTCAACTGAAGCCTTCGTTCTTGGAGTTATCAGGACACCACCACCAGAAGATCAAGCCTGAGAGTCGATCTAGCACTATGCATTTTCTATGAACTTTTTGGTAACTTGTTGCCAAAGGGGGAGAAAAATGTATAGATCACAGGCTTCGAGAGAGAGAGAGTGTTGTTTTTGTTCTCTCTTGCTTTATTTGGTGGTTTAAACTTTGTTTGCTTTTGATTGGTTGAGATACTATGCTTGTGAGACAATTATGATCATGTGTTTGATCATAAGGTACACTTATGCATGTTTGATGATATTATCCTATCTATCTTATGTGATCATTCACTTTGCTTGGTGATGAGTCCATGTATTCAATGTTTATTATTTTGAGCGCTCCAACAAGATGTATGTGACATGGAAGAGTAACCCATGAGCCTAATTGATTGTGCATTTGCAGTCCAAAGCAAATCTTAAACTATGCACAAATTTAGGGGAACTCTTGCTTATCACATACTTCTCAAAGCGACGATGTTATTCAATCTTATCATCATTTGTCAAAGCTTTGATCTATATGTTGTCATCAATTACCAAAAGGGGGAGATTGAAAGTGCAACTATCCCTAGGTGGTTTTGGTAATTCATAACAACATATAGCTCATTGAGCTAATGCTATTCCAAGACTATTATTTTAGGAAAGCTCAATGAATGGCATGGCATGGATGATGAAAGTGGATCCCTCAAAATGCTAAGGACAATGGATTGGCTCAAGCTCAAAAGCTCAAGACTCTTCATTTTATATTTTAGTGATCCAAGATCACATTGAGTCTATAGGAAAAGCCAATACTATCAAGGAGGGATGAGGTGTTGCTTAATGAGCCTCTTGCTTCATGTGCTTAGTGATATGCTCCAAAACCCTCAACTACTTTCCCACATACACAAATGACCTAAACCCAAAGCCAAAATCGGTTACACCGAATCTTCCTATCCGGCGCCACCGATTCCAAAAGTCATAGCCACTACCACAAACCCTACGCAAATCGGTCTTATCGATAGGGATCTCGGTCTCACCGAGATGGGATTGTAATCTCTCTGTTTCCCTTTGTAACGTTTCGGTCTAACCGAAGTGAGCGATCGGTCCCACCGAGATTGCGATGTAAACTCTCTATTTCCCTTTTGTAACATTTCGGTCTCACCGAAAAGAGCAAATCGGTCCCACCGAGTTCACCTGACCAACTCTCTGGAAAGCTTATTACCAAATCGGTCTCACCGAGTTTGTGTAATCGGTCTTACCGAGATTACGTTATGCCCTAACCCTAACCGAATCGGTCTCACTGAGATGCATGTCAGTCCCAGCGAAAATCACTAACGGTCACTAGGTTTACTAAATCGGTCCGACCGAGTCTGTTGAATCGGTCCCACCGAGTTTGGTAAATTGTGTGTAACGGTTAGATTTTGTGTGGAGGCTATATATACCCCTCCACCTCCTCTTCATTCGTGGAGAGAGCCATCAGAACAAACCTACACTTCCAAATTACCATTTCTGAGAGAGAACCACCTACTCAGGTGTTGAGGCCAAGATATTCCATTCCTACCATATGAATCTTGATCTCTAGCCTTCCCCAAGTTGCTTTCCACCCAAATCTTCTTTCCACCAGATCCAAAACCTATGAGAGAGAGTTGAGTGTTGGGGATACTATCATTTGAAGCACAAGAGCAAGGAGTTCATCATCAATGCACCATTTGTTACTTCTTGGAGAGTGGTGTCTCCTAGATTGGCTAGGTGTCACTTGGGAGCCTCCGACAAGATTGTGGAGTTGAACCAAGGAGTTTGTAAGGGCAAGGAGATCGCCTACTTCGTGAAGATCTACCGCTACTGAGGCAAGTCCTTTGTGGGCGACGGCCATGGTGGGATAGACATGGTTGCTTCTTCGTGGACCCTTCGTGGGCGGAGCCCTCCGTGGACTCGCGCAGCCGTTACCCTTCATGGGTTGAAGTCTCCATCAAAGTGGATGTACAATAGCACCACCTATCAGAACCACGCCAAAAACATCCGTGTCTCCAATTGCGTTTGAATCCTCCAAACCCTTCCCTTTACTTTCTTGCAAGTTGCATGCTTTCATTTCCGCTGCCTATATACTTTTTGCATGCTTGCTTGAATAGTGTGATGATTACTTGACTTGTCCTAAAGTAGCTAAAATCTGCCAAACTCTAAAATTGGGAAAAGGTTAAGTTTTTATTGGTCAAGTAGTCTAATCACCCCCCCTCTAGACATACTTCAAGGTCCTAGACTATTTGCTAGACCATGAAAATGAGATGTTCATGAATGAAAGAAGGGAAATAGATGAAGTATTGTTTAAACAGGAACCTATTCCGCAACACAATTTGCCTGTTGAAATCCTAGGGGACCCTCCTCCACCCAAGGGTGATCCCGTGTTTGAGCTCAAACCGTTGCTTGATAATCTTAAATATACTTATCTTGATGAAAAGAAAATATATCCTGTTATTATTAGTGCTAACCTTTCAGAGCATGAAGAAGAAAGATTATTGAAAACTCTGAAGAAGCACCGTGCCGCTATTGGATATACTCTTGATGATCTTAAGGGCATTAGTCCCACTCTATGTCAACATAAAATAAATTTGGAAGCGGATGCCAAACCAGTTCGTGATCCTCAACGACGTTTGAATCCTAAAATGAAAGAAGTGGTAAGAAAAGAAATACTCAAGCTTCTGGAGGCAGGTATAATTTATCCCGTTGCTGATAGTCAGTGGGTAAGTCCTGTCCATTGTGTCCCAAAGAAGGGAGGTATTACTGTTGTCCCTAATGATAAAGATGAATTGATCCCGCAAAGAATTATCACAGGTTATAGGATGATAATTGATTTCCGCAAATTAAATAAAGCTACTAAGAAAGATCATTACCCCTTACCTTTTATTGATCAAATGCTAGAAAGATTATGCAAACATACACATTATTGCTTTAGATGGTTATTCTGGTTTCTCTCAAATACCTGTGTCGGCTAAAGATCAATCAAAGATAACTTTTACATGCCCTTTTGGTACTTTTGCTTATAGATGTATGCCTTTTGGTTTATGTAATGCACCTGCTACCTTTCAAAGATGCATGATGGCTATATTCTCTGAGTTTTGTGAGAAAATTTGTGAGGTTTTCATGGACGACTTTTCCGTCCATGGTTCCTCTTTTGATGATTGCTCGAGCAATCTTGCTCGAGTTTTGCAGAGATGTGAAGAAACTAATCTTGTCTTGAATTGGGAAAAGTGCCACTTTATGGTTAATCAAGTTATTGTCTTGGGGCACAAAGTTTCTGAAAGAGGTATTGAAGTTGATAAAGCCAAGGTTGATGCTATTGAAAATATGCCATGTCCCAAGGACATCAAAGGTATAAGAAGTTTCCTTTGTCATGCTGGATTTTATAGGAGGTTCATTAAGGACTTCTCAAAAATCTCTCGTCCTCTGACTAATTTATTATAAAAATATGTACCATTTGTCTTTGATGATGATTGTGTAGAAGCATTTGAAATACTTAAGAAAGCATTACTCTCTGCACCTATTGTTCAGCCACCTGATTGTAATTTACCCTTTCAAATTATGTGTGATGCTAGTGATTATGCTGTAGGTTCTGTTCTAGGGCAAAGAGTTGATAAGAAATTAAATGTTATCCATTATGCTAGTAAGACTCTAGACAATACTCAAAGAAATTGTGCTACTACTAAAAAGGAACTTTTAGCGGCTGTATTTGCTTGTGATAAATTCAGACCCTATATTGTTGATTATAGAGTAACTATTCATACAGATCATGCTGCTATTAAATATCTTATGGAAAAGAAAGATGCAAAACCTAGACTCATTAGATGGGTTCTCTTGCTCCGAGAATTTGATTTACATAGTGTTGATAGAAAAGGAGCTGAGAACTCCGTTGCAGACAACTTGTCTAGGCTAGAGAATGTTCTTGATGACCCACTACCTATTGATGATAGCATTCCGGATGAGCAATTAAATGTCATAAGTACTTCTCGTAGCACTCCATGGTATGCTGATTATGCTAATTATATTGTTGCTAATTTATACCGCCTAGCTTCACATACCAACAAAAGAAAAAGTTTTTCTATGACTTGCGACATTACTTTTGGGATGACCCACATCTTTATAAAGAAGGAGTAGATGGTGTTATTAGACGTTGTGTACCTGAGCATGAACAGGAACAGATCCTACGCAAGTGTCACTCCGAAGCCTATGGAGGACACCACGCTGGAGATAGGACTGCACATAAGGTATTGCAATCTGGTTTTTATTGGCCTACTCTCTTCAAGGATGCCCGTAAGTTTGTTTTATCTTGCGATGAATGTCAAAGAATTGGTAATATCAGTAGACGTCAAGAAATGCCTATGAATTATTCACTTGTTATTGAGCCATTTGATGTTTGGGGCTTTGATTATATGGGACCTTTTCCCGCCTCTAATGGTTACACTCATATTTTAGTTGCTGTTGATTACGTTACTAAGTGGGTAGAAGCTATTCCAACTAGTAGTGCTGATCATAACACTTCTATTAAAATGCTTAAGGAAGTTATTTTTCCGAGGTTTGGAGTCCCTAGATACTTAATGACTGATGGTGGTTCACACTTTATTCATGGTGCTTTCCGTAAGATGCTTGCTAAATACGATGTTAATCATAGAATTGCATCTCCTTATCACCCGCAGTCTAGTGGTCAGGTAGAGTTTAGCAATAGAGAGCTCAAATTAATTTTGCAAAAGACTGTCAATAGGTCTAGAAAGAATTGGTCCAAAAAACTGAATGATGCATTATGGGCCTATAGAACTGCGTACAAAAATCCTATGGGTATGTCTCTGTAGAAAATGGTTTATGGAAAAGCATGTCATTTACCTCTTGAACTAGAACATAAGGCATATTGTGCTATCAAAGAGCTCAATTATGACTTCAAACTTGCCGGTGAGAACAGGTTGTTTGATATTAGCTCACTTGATGAATGGAGAACCCAATCTTATGAAAATGCCAAGCTGTTTAAAGAAAAAGTTAAAAGGTGGCATGATAAAAGGATACAAAAGCGTGAGTTTAATGTAGGCGACTATGTATTGCTATACAACTCTTGTTTAAGATTTTTTGCAGGAAAACTTCTCTCCAAATGGGAAGGTCCTTACGTTATCGAGGAGGTCTATCGTTCCAGTGCCATAAAAATCAACAACTTCGCATGCACAAATCCAAAGGTGGTAAACGGTCAAAGAATCAAACATTATATCTCAGGTAATCCCATAAATGTTGAAACCAATATTATTGAAACCGTAACTCCGGAGGAATACATAAGGGACACTTTCTAGAACGTTCTAGACGCCGAAAAGGAATAGGTATGTGGTACGGTAAGTAAACCGATCCCAAATTTTTTTTAAAGAAATATTTCTCCGTTTTGGAATATTTAGAAAAATAGAAAAATAAGTAGCAGTCCGGGGAGGACACGAGGCCTCCACGAGGGTGGAGGGCGCGCCCCCCTACCTCGTGAGCACCTCGTGTGCCCTCCGGACTCCGTTTTCTTGCATGATACGTATTTTGGTCGGTAAAAATTCATTATATATTCTCCCGAAGGTTTTGACAACCGTATCATGCAAATATCCTCTGTTTTCGTTTTGAACTGTTTGCGTTGCAGATTTGAGGATTCCGGAGACTCGATCATCCTTCTATGAGGGTGAGCCTATGCCATGGAAGGTGGACGACAAGCTTCCATCATCAACAACACCTCCACCACCAACAACAAAGAAGGAGATATAATCACATGGGTATGGACACTCCCCTTGGCAACTGCCAAGCTTGGGGGAGGTGCCCCTGTATTGTATCACCATCACAACTCCTATCTTTACCATTTTTCTTAGTTCGATCCTATTAGTAGTATCTTGATTTAGTAGAATAAAGTCATGGCACGATCTAGTCTTGAGTTTTGCTTTATGATCCCTCTATGCAATCGAGTCCGTGAGCTATATATAATAAAGATTAGTGTTGAGTCAAGGGCTTGATTACTTTGCCATGATCTTGGGTGAATAAAGAAAAGAATAAAAAGAAACAAAGAGTTTATATTTATCTTAGTGAAAGTAATGACTCCACATAGAAAGAGTATGATGATTAAAAGTTGTTGGGAGTTGGCAAATATAGCTTTGGTCATCGTTGCAATTAATAGGAAGTAATAAGGAGAGAGAGGTTTCACATATAGATATATTAATATTGACATCTTTTATGATTGGGAGCACTCATTAAAATATGACATGCTAAAGAGTTGATGTTGGACAAGGAAGACAACATAATGAGTTATGTTTTCTTACATCTGAGATAAAGTATGTTGTGATGGTTCCTCTAACATGTTGAGCTTGCCTTTCCCCCTCATGCTAGCCAAATTCTCAACACCAAGTAGAGATACTACTTGTGCTTCCAAATACCCTTAAACCAGTTTAGCCATGAGAGTCCACCATATCTACCTATGGATTGAGTAAGATCCTTCAAGTAAGTTGTCATTGGTGCAAGCAATAAAAATTGCTCTTTAAATATGTAGTTCTTATTAGTGCAGAGAAATAAGCTTTGTACGAACTTGTTGTGGACGCAATAAAACGATGGACTGCATAATAAAGGTTCACATACAAGGGCAATATAAAGTGACGTTCTTTTGCATTAAGATTTTGTGCATCCAACCATAAAAGCGCATGGCAACCTCTGCTTCCCTCTGCGAAGGGCCTATCCTTTATTATTATCCTCTACTTTATGCAAGAGTCACGGTGATATTCACCTTTCCTTTTTCATTTTATCCTTTGGCAAGCTCAGCATGTTGGAAAGAACATGATATATATATATCTAATTGGATGTGGGGGAGCATGAATTATTATTGTTGACATTGCCCTTGAGGTAAAAGGTTGTGGGGCAAAACTACAAGCCCCTATCTTTCTCTGTGTCCGGTTAAAACTCCGTAACCACAAGTATTGCGTGAGTGTTAGCAATTATGAAGGACTAAGTGATAGTTGAGTATGTGGACTTGCTTTTAAGCTCTGACATAGACTTTTTCCGATGTTATGATAAATTGCAATTGCTTCAATAACTGAGGGTATAATTTGTTGGTGCTCAATAAGGTTTATGATTCATACTTTGGCTTTGTGAAAAGATCATCACTTGAACATAAGTAATCATATGACAAATCTATATATGTTGCTGTTATGAAAATAATCATGATGCCTTCATGTCCATATTTTATTTTTATCGACGCCTCTACTTCTAAACATGAGGACATATTTATTGTTATCGGCTTTTCGCTTGAGGACAAGCGAGGTCTAAGCTTGGGGGAGTTGATACGTCCATTTGCATCATGCTTTTATATCGATATTTATCGCATTATGGGCTGTTATTTCACGATCTATCACAATACTTATGGCTATTCTCTCTTATTTTACAAGGTTTACCATGAAGAGGGGGAATGCCGGCAGCTGGAATTCTGGCTGGAAAAGGAGCAAATATTGGAGACCTATTCTGCGCAACTCCAAAAGTCCTGAAACTCCACGGAATATCTTAGAATAAATAAAGAAAAATCGTCGCCAAAGATGAAGGCCAGGGGGCCCACACCCTGCTCACGAGGGTGGGGGGCGCGCCCCCTACCTTGTGGGCCCCCTGGTGGCTCTCCGACGCCCATCTTCTCCTGTCTTTTGATGAGAAAAAAAAAATGAGAAGCAACCTTTCAGGACGAGACTCCGCCGCCACGAGGCGGAACCTTGGCGGAACCAATCTAGGGCTCCGGCAGAGCTGTTCTGCCGGGGACACTTCCCTCCGGGAGGGGGAAATCATTGTCATCATCATCACCAATGCTCCTCTCACCGGGAGAGGGCAATCTCCATCAACATCTTCACCAGCACCATCTCATCTCCAAACCCTAGTTCATCTCTTGTATCCAATTCTTGTCTCCAAGTCCGGGATTGGTGCTAGTAGGTTGCTAGTAGTGTTGATTACTCCTTGTAGTTGATGCTAGTTGGTTTATTTGGTGGAAGATCATATGTTCAGATCCTTTATGCATATTATTACCCCTCTGATTATGAACATGAATATGCTTTGTGAGTAGTTACGTTTGTTCCTGAGGACAAGGGAGAAGTCTTGCTATTAGTAGTCATGTGAATTTGGTATTCGTTCGATATTTTGATAAGATGTATGTTGTCTAACCTCTAGTGGTGTTATGTGAACGTCGACTACATAACACTTCACCATTATTTGGGCCTAGAGGAAGGCATTGGGAAGTAATAAGTAGATGATGGGTTGCTAGAGTGACAGAAGCTTATCTGATTTGGATCCACATGTTTCATGCTATGATTAGGTTTACCTTAATACTTTTGTTGTAGTTGCGGATGCTTGCAATAGAGGTTAATCATAAGTGGGATGCTTGTCCAAGTAAGGGCAGTACCCAAGCACCAGTCCACCCACATATCAAATTATCAAAGTACCGAACGCGAATCATATGAGCGTGATGAAAACTAGCTTGACGATATTCCCATGTGTCCTCGGGAGCGCTTTTCCTATTATAAGAGTTTGTCCAGGCTTGTACTTTGCTACAAAAAGGATTGGGCCACCTTGTTGCACTTTATTTACTTTTGCTACTTGTTACTCGTTACCAATTATCTTACCACAAAACTATCTGTTATCACTTATTTCAGTACTTGCAGAGAATACCTTGCTGAAAACCGCATATCATTTCCTTCTGCTCCTCGTTGGGTTTTACACTCTTACTTATTGAAAGGACTACGATAGATCCCCTATACTTGTGGGTCATCATCGAACCAGGGCGGTTTGATGATTTGCGTACTGCACTGTCAACTGCGGTGCTAACTCGGCTTCCCAACATGCTCTACCATTATCTACCACGTCCTGAGCATTTGTACCGCCGCGTGCCGGATTAGGCCGTCGAGGGGCATCACGATTCCGCGCACTGCTTGACACAGCCGGTTCATCAATGCGCCTGCTGTAACTCCTGCTCGGGCGAGGGGTTGAATGGATTCTGTCTCGGCTATATGAATAAGCCTGTTGTTGTACCATAGCGGTTTGAAGGAGATCCCTGGCCCGCCGCGTCTCAACCGCTGCTGGAGACTCGCCTTCCATTGGAATAGCTACCAATCGAGATGCTGCAGCAATCATGTTATCCGAAGGGGTGGAGAAGTGACCCGGCGGGGGCTGTATGTACTGCGGTGGGTTATCTGTTTGTCGAGCTGGGTCCGCTACCCGTGGCTGATCCAGCGCTCCTGTCCCAGGTGCTTCAGTCCGGTTTACGGCTGCCGGATTACTGGGCCCTGCTCCTGGTGTGTTGAAGAGATTCATTGCTTCGTAAACCGGCGGCAGACGAGACCGGTGCCTTCTCCTCAACACTTCATTTGAAGCGTTCTGATCCAGCATGAGCCGGTAATTCTGCGCCTGGATCTGCTGTGACTAGGCATCTAAAGCAGCCCGTTCTTCTGCCTTCCTAGTTTCCTCAGCCGCCAAGTCCTCCTTGGCCTGAGTTATCTGATCCCGCAGCTTTGTAACCTCTGTGTTATGCCGATCTTGAGTCTCCGGGGTAACTGTTGTGGTCAACAATGTCATCCAAGCGTCCCATAAACCAGACAGAACAACAGCCGGCCTGCGCACAGGGCCTCCTGCCCCGGCTGCCGATCCGGAAGTCATTGCTGCTGCAGTTGAAGATTGCAATGTGGGCTGCGTACCGGCCATGAAGATTGCAACCCGATTTGGCAGTTCAAGGGGGTCCGAAATACTGTCGCCATCAGAACAGCCCCCGAACCGGCCGTCTTGTAACTGGTACAGTGACTTGGTCTTGCCGGTGGATGATTCGCCATCATAGTAAATGACCGTCTCACCATCGGACACCGGTTCAGATTCCGCACCATGGATGAATCCCACGAACGCACGCTTTATGGCAGGCTGAACCTGGGCAGGACTTGCACGCTGAGCCGTCTCGACGAGGTCAGTGCAGATGTCCGGCTCAGGGCCCGGTTCACCGATCTTGCCGATGAAAACGTGAATTCCGCCAAATGGGACCCGGTACCCATACTCAATTGAGCCGACCTCGGGGCCCCAGCCTGCGTTGTTGATGTAGAGCTTGCCGTGACGACTCTTGGTCATCCGGCCAACCGCGTATCCCTTGAGTCCTTCAAAGTTGCCCTTCAATAACTCGAAACCATCGTGCGATAGCCCCACGATGGGCACCAACTGTCATGGAATTAACATGTCAAATGTCTTAATGAGAGGACTTAGTCGTGGAGCCATCGAAATGAGATTAGCTTAAAGGGGTTAAACCGGACAAAGGACACGAGGAGTTTATACTGGTTCGACCCGTTGCAGTGAAGGTAAAAGCCTACGATCCAGTTGTGGTGGAATTGATGGGGTCTCGATGAGCAGGGAGCGAATCCGCTTTACCTATCTCTCGAGTTGTTGTTTCTTGTCCCTGAACCGCCGCTGGGTCGTCCCTTTATATACACAGGTTGACGATCGGCGGTTTACAGAATACCGAGGCTGGCTCATACACGTGTCCGGCTCAGTTTCCACCTTTCCCTAACTTACAACAAGTTACATATCTCATGACGGTTGATGGCTATGGGCCCTAATCCGCCCTTGGGCCCTAGGCCTCTATGCTTCAAATAGTAAAGCGCCATATTTCGTGAGCTCAAGGAGGAGAGGAGTGCCATGCTCCTCCGTTATGTGCGGGAGTTCACAAAGCTTCAAAAGCAGCAGGCGTCCACCACAAAGATGCTCGAGGCATCGGTGGCCTTGCCGCAGAAAGCGGGAGATACGATAGGTCGTCAGGGGAGCCGGCTGGAGCACGAGCGGGCCGATCATGACGAGGTCCAGGATCGCCTCAGCCACTTGGTCAACCAAGTTGCCACGCACGTGTTGCGGCTGCGTGATGGCTACCATCGTGCCAGCGCGACCATGCCGGCCGTCGGGCTTAACCCGTTCGACCACCCGGTCGACTTCAACGAGCTGCGGCTTCCTGACTTGGTGTCCTTCTTTACCTATATCTCCGAGGAGCTGAGCTGTCTCCGCACGATGGTGGGGGCAGAGCTGGACAAGGAGGGGTTTCCGGCTGCCATCACCGTTGCCGGGCGAATCCTTTCAGGGCTCTGTCACCGGAATCCATTCGTGCCGTTGGACGCTGTCTTTGACGAGCTGGCTCCCGTCGACCAGGAGTGGGCTTTGCGGTAGGTTGCACCCTACATCACCAACGTCGTGCGCCTCGAGAAGCAGAGGGACTTCGGTGGTGTTTAGGCGCCCTCTGCATGGGCATGTCCATGTCTCGGTGCAACATGACCGTTGGATCAAACTCAGACGGTGCAGATTAGTCACTGTAGCACAAAGCGTGTGGGTGTGTTTGGTTGCATCGTGGTGAAGTCTCGGGAGGCGAAGTCCTTGATCCAGGACCTGATAGATACCTTTGCGAGCCTCCGCGAAGTGGACCTGCGACTCAACCCGGAGAAATCCGTGTTTGGCGTTCCTTCCGGCAAGCTTCTGGGCTTCCTCGTGTCCCATAGAGGGATCGAGGCCAACCCGGAGAAGGTCAAGGCGATCGAAGACATGAGTCCACCACAAACCCTCAGAGAAATGCAGAAGCTCACCGGACGCGTAACTACATTAGAGAGCTTCATCTACAAGCTGGGGGAGCGCACCTTGCCTTTCTTCAAGCTGATGAAGAAGAAGGGTCCGTTTGAATGGACACAGTAGGCCGACCAAGCATTTCAAGACCTCAAGAAGTACCTGACCAGCCCTCCTGTGATAGTGGCACCGCGCCCTCTCGAGTCCCTGGTGCTCTACCTCGCCGCCACACCCTACTCCACCAGTGCAGCTCTGGTGGCGGTTTGGGAAGAGCGCCAGACCAAGGTTCTGTCATGACCGGTGAGGGAGTCCTGGACTAGGGGGTGTCCGGACAGCCGGACTATCATTATCCGCCGGACGCCAAGACTACGAAGATACAAGATTGAAGACTCCGTCCCGTGTCCGGATGGGACTTTCCTTGGCGTGGAAGGCAAGCTTGGCGATCCGGATATGTAGATCTCCTACCATTGTAACCGACTCTGTGTAACCCTAGCCCTCTCCGGTGTCTATATAAACCGGAGGGCCTTAGTCCGTAGGACAACATACATTACAACAATCATACCATAGGCTAGCTTCTAGGGTTTAGCCTCCTTGATCTCGTGGTAGATCCACTCTTGTACTACCCATATCATCAATATTAATCAAGAAGGACGTAGGGTTTTACCTCCATCGAGAGGGCCCGAACCTGGGTAAAAACATCGTGTCCCTCGTCTCCTGTTACCATCCGCCTAGACGCACAGTCCCGGACCCCCTACCCGAGATCCGCCGGTTTTGACACCGACATTGGTGCTTTCATTAAGAGTTCCTCTGTGTCGTCACCGATAGGCTTGATGGCATCTTCAACCAACAATGCAGTCCGGGGTGAGACTTTTCTCCCCGGACAGATCTTCGTATTCGGCGGCTTTGCACTGCGGGCTAATTCGCTTGGCCATCTGGAGCAGATCGGAAGCTACGCCCCTGGCCGTCAGGTCAGATTCGGAAGCCTAAACTTCACGGCCGATGTCCACGGAGACTTGATCTTCGACGGACCCGAGCCACAGCCAAGCGCGCCGCACTGTTGCGATGGGCATGATCTAGCTCTGCCGCTGAACAGTGCCTTGGTGGCCGCACACGAATCTGTTCCGGCCATTAGTCCGGAGCCGATCACCCAGATCGAGGGCCAGTGGATAGACGCCGCCCTGGGGGCTTCAACATCCACGGCGATGGAGCCGAACACTAATCTTGTCCCCTGCGAAGCTCGTGATTCCGAGGCGCCGGACTCCGAACCTCCCGTGCCCCTACCAATCAATTCGGATTGGGCGCAGGTTATGGAATTCACCGCCGCGTACACCTTCCAACACTCGCCCTTTGGCGACATCCTAAATTCGCTAAATCAGCTCTCGTTATCAGGAGAGTCCTGGCCGGACTATGGCCAGGATGGCTGGGGTACGGACGACGAAGAAATTCAGAACCCACCCACCACCCACTTTGTAGCCACTGTCGACGACCTAACCGACATGCTAGACTATGACTCCGAAGACATCGACGGAATGGACGACGATGCCGGAGACGAACAGGAAACAGAGCCTATAAGGCACGGGAGGACCACCTCGTCACATGACATATATATGGTGGACACCCCAAAGGAGAGCGATAACGAGGACCAATGGGCCGCGGCAGAAGATGACCCCGCCGATAAATGACCAAAACGGCGGCGCCGACGCCGCCCTAAGTCCCGCCTCGACGACGACAACGCTCCAAAGGAGCCCGTAATACAGCAGGGCTCACAAATGGACGATGAACAGGCAGATAAGCAACCGTCCGAACATGATGAGTCAGATAATCAGTCCAGGCCCAGCGAAAATGACAGTCCGGACGATCTCATGTCGGACACACCACCGGAGAGCAAGAACCTTCGGAAAAGACTTGTCAGCACTGCAAGAAGCCTGAAGAAGGAAAAACGGAGACTCAAAACAGCGGAAGACACACTCAGAATGAGATGGAGCAAAGTGCTCAAAACCGTAGATAAATACGGCAATGGCCACCAATCAAAGAGCTACCCGAAGCGCAAGCTGCTACCAGAATTCGACGAGGAGGTCATAGAGCCTCCACCGTCAAAAAATAAAGAGGCCGCCTGGTTGGATAGACGGCCAGAGGATAGGCCAAATTCTGACAGCGGCGCCACACATAAACCAACCAACGAACTTGGAAGGATAGATGGCCCAGCCAGGTCCATCTACGGGCCAAAGGAGAAGGCCCCAAGAAGAAAGGCAACACGTCAAGTGTCCGATGTTTGCAGCACACAGAAATACAGGGGCGCCGCACACCCACTATGTTTCACCGATGAGGTGCTGGACCATGAATTCCCAGCAGGATTTAAACCCATAAACATAGAGGCCTACGATGGAACAACAGACCCTGGAGTCTGGATAGAAGATTATATACTGCATATACATATAGCCAGAGGAGACGATCTCCACGCCATAAAATACCTACCCCTCAAGCTCAAAGGGCCAGCCCGTCATTGGCTTAAAAGCCTCCCAGAAAACACTTTTGGAAGTTGGGAAGAGCTCGAGGATGCGTTTAGAGCAAATTTTCAAGGGACTTATGTCCGCCCTCCGGACGCAGATGATCTAAGTCATATAACTCAACAGCCCGGAGAGTCAGCGCGGAAATTCTGGAACATGTTTCTTACCAAAAAGAACCAAATAGTCGACTGTCCGGACGCCGAAGCCTTAGCAGCTTTCAAGCACAATGTCTGAGACGAATGGCTTGCCAGGCACCTCGATCAAGAGAAACCGAGGACAATGTCCACACTAACAAGCCTCATGACCCGCTTCTGCGCGGGAGAGGACAGCTGGCTAGGAAGATGCAGCACCAGCGACCCAAGTACATCCGAGATAAGGGATGGAAACGGAAAATCATGGCGCAGAAAAGAACAGCGCCGAAATAAAGAGAAAAGCCCACGGAGCACGGAAGTCAACGCCGGATTCAAACGCTCGCGGCCAAACAACAAAACAACGCCTCTTCAAGATGACAGCGACGATCTGTCCAACTTAAATAAGATTCTGGGTCGGATATGTCAAATCCACAGTACCCCCGGAAAGCCTGCAAACCATACCCATCGGGATTGTTGGGTTTTTAAATAGTTTGGCCGACTAAATGCCGAACACAAGGGGCTCGACGCGTCAAGCGAAGAAGATAAACCCCACCAGCAGAGCACCGGAAAACAAAAGACTTTCCCACAAGGGGTCAAAGCAGTAAACTCACTTCATGTGATAATACGGAAAAATAGTGCGACACTTTCTAAAAAGAGCTTCGCGCGGTCCAACCCAGCAGACCATAGAGATTGGATATCAAAACCAATCACTTTCGACCACCTGGACTATTCCAGAAGCGTTCGAAACGCGGGACGGACTCCCCTGATATTGAATCCCATAATAGACGGATTACAATTTACTAACGTCCTAATGGACGGAGGCAGCGACTTAAACCTGCTGTATTCAAACACAATCCGTAAGATGGGGATAAACCTTACCAAAATCCGACACAGCCGCACTTCCTTCAAAGGAGTGACGCCAGGCCCTTACGCCAAGTGCACAGGTTCTATATTACTAGAAGTCGTGTTCGGATCGCCGAACAATTTTCGACGTGAAAAATTGATTTTTCACATCGTCCCATTTGAAAGTGGATATCAAGCACTCTTGGGACGAAAGGCTTTCGTCCACTTCAACGCCATACCGCATTACGCGTCTCTTACACTCAAGATGCCCGGTCCGCGTGGCGTCATTTCAGTGCGAGGGTCACTTAAAGACCCCGGACTCGGATAGACGAATCCGGCTTCAGCAGGCTAGGGGCTCCCTAGCCGCATACCTCTTCACAGGGGGCTGCGCGCACAAACAACCGCGGGTTCATACAAACCCCGCTTTAATTATGTATATTTCTTCTTTTACACATATTTTTCGCACGATTTGTTTTCAAACTAAACGTTCCTCTCTTTCTACAGATGAACAACGTGCATACCCGTCCAGGATAACGGCGCAACGGAGAAACAGGCGCAGACGTGCAGTAGGGACCCGTTGTGAGGATTCTTTTCAGATTAAGACCCTACGTAAACCTTTTTTACTATCTCTTGTTATTATTCTCCCTTGGTTTCTTCCTATAGCCAAAGCGGAGCCTGACGTTTTGGCATCGGCCGCGTCAGAAGACCATACCCGTACCTGGACACTAGGGGCTTAGGTCATCGTTCTGCCCATTATTATAAAGACCGAACACCTTAGGGAGTGTTCGGCGTCTCGAGTTAGGCATTATATGCATTAGCTACGAATCATGTCTTTGGTCAAATGTTGGGTTTGCCCGGCTCCTGTGTTTTGCTGCCTTACGTTCCGTATCATCGGCTAACGCGGCACCAGGAGAACTACTGCGATTGTGCCCCAGTTCGGCTGGGCGAGCACCTCAGTAGAGAAAGCCGAAAACTGACTGTCATGATACAGCGAGAGACTGGTCAACCACTCGATCGACTACCGGAATGTTTAGAATTACCCGCTTTGACGAAGGACCATTTCCCGGTCAGGCACATACGCACCCCGAATTCGGAGATGTGCGGTGCCACCAGGGGCTATATCGTAGCCCCACCCTCGAGCTCCACTGGCTAAGTGAAAGTGATAAAGCATTATAGTCTGGATTGCCTCGTTCGCTACGCTACCACCTCCTTAAACAGGACCGAGACGTCGGATTAAGTGTGAAAACGCGCTATTTTTGCTAACACCCCCGCACCTTGTGAGTGGGGGCTGAAGCCGAAGACTGCAATCTTTCAAGTTATACAAATGTATACGTAAACGGCCGCACAGGGGAAGTTTTACTACTTGGGACGCACAAGTATAAAAAGCAGTTATAGCATAATCATTGTTTTACAAGCTAAACCGTTCATTTGAACGTGATATTTTTCGAGCACTGCGACTCTATTACACGAGCGTCACGCATAACTTCCCCGAAATAGTGCTCGGCAGGGAGCCGGCTTTCATCCGCACCTTGGGCGGCAACAGCGGTGGCATCCATCTCCGGACAGTGCGCCTTCACACGGGCAAGAGCCATTCGCGCGCCCTCGATGCAGGCCGACCGCTTCATCTCCTTTATATGCGGCACCGGTCCAAGGAATTGCTGCAGTAAGCCGAAGTAGCTCGTCGCCTTGGGCTTCTCTGGCCAGACATGGGCCACGATGTCAATCATGGCAAGTCCGGACAATCTATTTAGCTCGGCCCATTCGGCCAACCGGTCTGTCAACGAAAGTGAGCAGTCCGGACTATGGAATTGAGACCAGTATAGCTCTTCCGTCTTGTGATCCTCCTGGCTCCGGAAGTGCTCAACGGCATCAGCCGCACTTGCAGCTAAGTCCATATACGGATCCTCCGGACTCCACAGCCGCTCAAAGTGAGCATACTTTCCATCCATAAACCGGCGACACAGCAGAAAAGGCTTGCCAGCCACGATATCTCCGGCCTGGCGCAGTTCCTCCTTCATAGCCCGCATTGCAGAGTGGGCATCCTTGGCTTCGGCGGTGGCCTTCTTCAGGTCTTCCCGCTCTGAAAAGCGCTCCTTTTCAAGAGCCTCATTGCGGTCGGCAGCATCCTTTACTTTCATGGCCAATTCGGCCACCTCTGCCCTGCTTAGGCAGTGCGCAGCCCTTTCGGATTTCAACTCCTCGGCTGCCCTCGAGGCAGCCGCGTCACTCCTTCGGGCTTGCTCCTTAGCTCGAGCAAGTTCGGCCCGAAGGCTCTCCACAGCAGCAGCACCGTCTGTACAACAGCATATAATTTATCAGAGGAGGGCTTCGACCCCCTTAATAAAGCGACTGTGGAGAACTCATTTACCTTGCGACTCGTCAAGTCGCCGGTTGACAAGTGCGATGTCCGCATCCGCCACGTCAAGTTGCCGATTTAACTCGGCAAACCCACTAGTCCGGCTAGCCCTCGGACTATCCGCCACCTGCATAGGAACGGCGGAATTCATTACTTTCAATTTCGATCCTCAGCACGTTGTCGTTTTTGACAACCTACCGAGTCTCAGGGGCTACTATCTATGCAGGGCGCATTTTCATGTGCAAGACTGTCAATACACAAAAGGGTACGTCATTCTTGCGTACCTCAAATCCCGCCAGCAAACTCATGGCGGAATTGCGCAATCCGCTCTCGGCGGACGAAATCCTTCCAATCACCATATGCATCAATGCACGGTGATCTTCTGAAATGGACGCCCTCTCAAGCAGATTCTTCAGTTCTCCCGGCCGGATACTAGTGGGTGCCGAACTCTCTGGCCCCTCCGGACTCGGGGATACCCTCCGTGACGATACTTCAGGCTCGCCTGCCTTATCTGACTGCGCTGCAGACGGAGGCATTTCACTCTCCATCATCTCCGGAAGAAGGTCCCCCGAAGATGAACTCATCTGAGAAGGCTGCAGATCTGAACTGCAATATAAATATTTCGGTTACCCACAGAAGCACAAATGAAGGTATTTCCTTACTAATTAACTCCCTTTTTCATACTCACGGCTCGCTGGAGGGCTGATCCTTTGGCGATGATTGTGCGTCCGGATTCTCTCCGGACGCCGGACCCCCCGGTGAAGATCTCTTCCCACGCTTAGGGGCTTTGGCCTCCGGGTCTTCGGAGGCGGTCCTCTTCTCCCCCTGGAGGGAGGGGTTTTTGACCCCCCCCCTCTTCAGACGCCCCTTTGGGCAAAATATTAGCTCCTCTATTTTCCCCTTCGCTCCCTTCTGTGGGCGCAACCTCCAACATTCTGACCAGCACGGGCTCCAGTGCGGTCTCTGGGAGGGGGGCCGAACACCTTATCAGCCTTGATCGCGCCACCCATTCCTGCGAAGAATAATGGGTCAGGAGGCGAACTCTAGAAAGGCATATAAACAGAATGTCCGGACTCTAAGCTATTTACCTGAGTATCCGGGCGATTGCATCTTAGGCCCGCGTCCTCGGCTAATTCCGGACACGCCACCTGCGGTCCGAAGAACAACTTGTACATCTCCACGGGTGTCGCACCCATAAAGTGTTGGAGAATCCGAGGTCCCTCTGGGTTGAACTCCCATAGACGGAGAGGACGGCGTTTGCAGGGCAGAAGATGCCTGATTAGCATAACCTGCATCACCACGATTAGGTCGATCTCCCTCGCTTGGAGGTCTCGAATCCGGCCCTGCAGTGAGGGCACGTCTTCGGACGGCCCCCAATTGAGCCCTTGGTTGACCCACGACATTAGTTGGCGTGGAGGTCCCAGGCGGAATGAAGGCGGCGGCTTTTGCTTGCTGCCCTTCGGAGCGGTGATATAGAACCACTCCTGCTGCCACAGTCTGAGTTCCTCTTGGAAGGAACCCTCGGGCCACGGGGCATCGGCCTTTTTGCTTATGGCCGCCCCGCCGTACTCCGCTTGACGCCCCCCGATCATCTTCGGCTCCACCTTGAAGGTCTTCAGCCACAGGCCGAAGTGGGGAGTGACGCGGAGGAAGGCTTCGCAGACGATAATGAATGCGGAGATGTGGAGGATGGACTCCGGAGCCAAGTCGTGAAAGTCCACCCATAGTAGAACATGAGTCCTCTCACGAAGGGGTCCATCGGGAAGCCTAAACCCCGACGGAGGTGGGATACGAAGACAACAAACTCACCGGGCTCGGGGGCGGGCACGGCCTGCCCTTGGGCGGGCAACCTGTGCAAAACCTCGTAGGCCAGGTACTTGGCTTCACGTAACTTCAATATGTCCTCCTCCGTGACGGAGGAGGGCATCCACCGGCCCTAGAGGTCGGAGCCGGACATGATTAAGAATCCGAAGCGCTCGAATCTGAGGCTCTGGGTGTTGGAACTAGGAGCGAGGAGGAGATTCGATGCGAGATTGAAGAACAAGAACGAGCCTTGGTCCTCTTATAAAAGGGAAAAATACCAAGAGCCGTCTCCTTGATCGTTTGGGATTCACCTTCGATAGAGGAGGCGTGGCGATGGGAACGGTTGGGTTACCCACGCACGTATTGATGAGAATCCCGGAATAAGGGGAACACGATCTCTGCTTTGACAAGACGTGCCAAGGAAACCGCTTCGCTAAACGTGCTGAGGTGGTATTGTAAAAAATGATTCAAACAGTGGCTTGGTAGCGGTGTGATGTCACGCCGCATAAAACGTCAGCAGATTCAACTAGTGTACATTTTATTCTCTCTACGGTGGAATGTGGAATTTATTTTGCAGAGCCGGACACTATCCTGGGGTTCATGATCTTCTCTGGATTATTCAAGGGAGGAACCCGCCTTGCAATGCCGAACATTATGCGCGCCGGACTAATCGTCATTGAAGCCTGGTTCAGGGGCTACTGAGGGAGTCCTGGACTAGGGGGTGTCGGGACAGCCGGACTATCATTATCCGCCGGACTCCAAGACCACGAAGATACAAGATTGAAGACTCCGTCTCGTGTCCGGATGGGACTTTCCTTGGCGTGGAAGGCAAGCTTGGCAATACGGATATGTAGATCTCCTACCATTGTAACCGACTCTGTGTAACCCTAGCCCTCTCCGGTGTCTATATAAACCGGAGGGCCTTAGTCCGTAGGACAACATACATTACAACAATCATACCATAGGCTAGCTTCTAGGGTTTAGCCTCCTTGATCTCGTGGTAGATCCACTCTTGTACTACCCATATCATCAATATTAATCAAGCAGGATGTAGGGTTTTACCTCCATCGAGAGGGCCCGAACCTGGGTAAAAACATCGTGTCCCTCGTCTCCTGTTACCATCCGCCTAGACGCACAGTCCGGGACCCCCTACCCGAGATCCGCCGGTTTTGACACCGACAACCGGCCACGGCCCCGGCCGCAGCATCACAAGACCAAGGAGGCCTCGCGAAGACCACGACCTCGGTAGATGGAGGCTAGCCTCAACAGGAAGACACCCCTAGGGCCAAAGAGGCCTCACCAGGAAGCCAGGTGCTGGGGGCTCCGTCGTCTTAGGAGGCGCCTAACCCTCCGGAGGGCGCGGACCTCGTCAGCACACCCACCCTCGTCGAGCATCCGGTGTATTTCGTCAGCACGGTGCTGTGGGATGCAAGGGCGCGTTACACCATGCCTCAGAAGCTCTTGCTCGTGCTATGGGTGGCCTCGCGGAAGCTGCAACACTACTTTCAAGGTCACCCCATCAAGGTCGTCTCTGCCTACCCGTTGGAGAGGGTACTCAGGAGCCCCAACACCGCTAGAAGGGTCACCAAATGGAACATCGAGTTACAAGCGTTTAGTTTGGAATTCAGCACAACCAGGGTCATCAAGGGTGCAGCACTTGCAGATCTTGTGGCAGAATGGACGGAAGCATCAGGACTCGAAGCAGGCGAGGATCGGTCACTTTCCCCAGGAAGTGAGGCACCAGATGGTTGGGTCATGTACTTCGACGGAGCGTTCTCACTACACAGCGCTAGGGCTGGTCCAGTGCTTATATCCCCCACTCAGGACAAGCTCTATTATGCGGTGCAGCTTTGTTTCCAGCATGGCGAGAAGGTCTCCAACAACATAGCAGAATATGAGGGCCTCATAGCGGGCTTGAAAGCTGCTGCAGCACTGGGGTGAAGCGCCTCATTATCAAGGGTGATTCACAGCTCCTCGTCAACTTCTCCAACAAAGTGTACGAGCCAAAGGACGAGCACATGGAAGCATATCTTGCGGAGGTGCGCAGGATGGAAAAGCAGTTTTGGGGGCTAGAGTTGCAGCATGTGCCCCGCGGCACCAACCAAGAGGCTGATGACATTGCCAGGAGGGCGTCCAGGCGGCTTCCTCAGGAGCATGGCGTTTTCGAGGAACGGCTCTTCAAGCCTTCAGCAGCTCCGTCACTGACGAGCACAGCGCAACCTCAGGAGGAACTCCCTCAACCGGCTGCCACAGGAGCCCAGGCCTGTGGCCCAACCTCGGGAGCACGCTTACTCCTGGATCTGGAGCCTCAGGAGGGATGCCGGACTACGGAATTCAAGGACTACCTGATGCAAGGGACTCTACCGGAGAAGGAGGAGGACGCGTAATGTGTGGCCCGGCAGGCCACGGCCTACTGCATCCAAGACGGAGAGCTCTACCGGAAGCGGCCAAATGAAGTTTCCATGCGTTGCATCTCCAGGGAACAGGGGAAGGAGTTGCTGGCTGACATACATGGTGGAGATTGTGGACACCACTCGTCATCACAGACCCTCGTTGGCAAGGCATTTCACAGCGGATTCTACTGGCCTACGACACTCAACGACGCAATTGAGCTGGTGAAGGCTTGCGAAGCCTGCCAATTCCATCCCAAGCAGATCCATCAGCCAGCTCAGGGCCTGTAGACCATCCCACTTTCATGGCCGTTCGCGCCTGGGGGCTACCGCTACCTCTATGTCGCCATCGAGCGCCTGGGGGATGGATATCTTGGGCCCGTTTCCTCGAGCGCCTGGGGGCTACCGCTACCTCTATGTCGCCATCGACAAGTTCACCAAGTGCGCGGAGGTGGAAGCCGTCCGTACCATCCCAGCTGGCTCTACAGTCCATTTCATCAAGGGCCTCGTGAGCCGATTCGGGGTCCCTAATCGCATCATCACTGACTATGGTTCGCAGTTCACCAGCAATCTATTCAAAACATATTGTGCTAACCTTGGAACGCAGATATGCTACACTTCGGTGGTACACCCCCGGAGTAACGGCCGGGCCGAATGCGCCAACGCAGAGGTCCTGAAAGGCCTCAAAACGAGGACCTTCAAGAAGAAGCTGGAGGCCTGCGGCAGGGGATGGTACGACGTGCTCCAGTCCATGCTATGGTCCATCCGCACTACCGCCACCAAGTCGACTAGCGAGACCCTGTTCTTCCTCGTCTACGGAGCAGAGGGGGTCCTCCCTCATGAGGTCAGGCGTCTCTCCACACGGGTCCTAGCATTTGATGAAGCGCAATAGGACGCCATGCGGGGGATGGACCTCGTGCTGGGGGAGGAGCACCGTCGAGAAGCCGCACTACGAGCAGCAAGATACCAGCAGGCGCTGCGGCGATATCATTGCCGCAACATCCACCCTAGGACTCTTGAGGTAGGTGACCTCGTGCTCAGGCGGGTGCTCTCTAGGGAAGGGCTGCACAAGCTCTCACCCATGTGGGAGGGCCCATTCAAGGTCGTTCATGTTTCCAGGCCTGGCGCCATGCGCCTGGAGACTCAGGAGGGGGTGCCCATCCCAAACGCTTGGAACATTCAGCACCTCCGAAAGTTCTACCCTTGAAGAAAGGCCCAGTGCCTGTTAAGAAAGGCCCGTTGCCTGTAAAGAAGGCCCGGTGCCTGTGAAGCTCCCCGCCCCAAGAAAGTCCTGGTGCCTGTGAAGAAGGCCCAGTGCGTGTGAAGCTCGCCGCTCGTGACACTCTCACGTAATAATGAGTTGGGGCTGTACACGCTCGGAGTCTCCGGAGTGCCGCCCTTGGGCCTCGGGGGCTCCCGCCCACGCACAGCGGCAACACTTAGCTCCGCGGTGGTGAGAAGACGTCCAAGACTAGACTAGGTGTCAGACGTGGCTTTTCATTTGCTTTCCGCAGTTGGCTTGTTCTCCCTTGTTTGAACCTTTATTGAAGTTGCTTCTAGTGTCGTTTGCCGTCTTCTGCCCCTGTTCTTTGTTTTTGGCTTTTGTCTGGCTCTCTCTCTCTCTCTCTCTCTCTCTCTCAAGCCTCGCGAGGGGGCTGCGCGGGCACCCTCGTGAGTCCTTTCTTGCCTGGTTTTTGTGAGGCTCCTTCGTTCAGGTTCACAGAGGGAGCACCCCTCCCGGTCCGTGCCCCACGGGCATCGCAACACCAATTGCCGGGCCTAAGCCGGAAACCCTCGCGACTGAGGTGCAGAAACTATTCTCCCAACCACTACAAAAAAAATACACTTCCGTGATGATACGTGTTTGTCACAGTAGGTCGCGTTTTTGTCATGCATGTACATCCATGACAAATTTATGACAGAATCATGATAGTCATACCTGTGCTGTCGTAGAAGTGTTCCATGACATTACCAAAATTATCATCACGAAAGTGTCCACTTCCATGACGATAAATCGCGCGTCACAGAAGTGCTTTCGTCAAGGGTGACCGAGGCATCCACCGTAATGGAACGCCGTTAAGCTATCGGGTCAGATTTTGGATCCAATAACCCGTTAATAGCCAAGACCAATGCCGATTTTCCACGTGTAAAATTCTCATTGGCTAACGGATCCACGTGTCAGCTCCGCGTTGGCACAGGTGTCACTCATCCAACGGTCGAGATGGGCCTACGATATGTTGACACGTGGACCGACCCAAAAGTGGCCCACAAAGTTTAAATGGGCCGGCCCAATCGAAGGCCCATAAGATTTAGCGGACCATAATGGGTCGGCCCAGCTAAAGGCCCACAAAATTTAGCAGACCATAATGGGCCGGCCCAGCTAAAGGCCCACAAGATTTTGCGGACCACAATGGGATGGCCCAGCTAAAGGCCCACAAGGTTCTGTAGACCATAATGGGCCGGCCCAGCTAAAGGCCCACAAGATTCTGCAGACCATAATGGGCCGACCCAGCTAAAGGCCCAACATTCTCTGTCAAATCGGCCCGTCAACGGCCTGGTCTAAACTTGTCATCAATGTGGCCCATGGTCACTTCTGGCCCGTTAACAGTCCGCTAAGTAATTGGGCCGAATTACGGCCCGGTGTATTTCCGGCCTGTTAAAGGTCCGGCTTCATTTGGGCCCATTTAAAGGCCATCAAAACGTTCGGCCCATAAACGACCGTGAAGGATTTGGGTCATATTCGGCCATGTCTGTCATTCGGCCTGTTAGAGGCCCACTATAGATTTGGCCCACTTTTGGCCTGTTATCATTTTTGGCCCGTTAACGCCGGACGTAAACCATGGGCCATATGTGGCCCAACATCATATCGGGCCCATTAACGGCCCATATAAAAATGACGATAATCTAGCCCGACCGAAGTTCTGGCCTATTAAAGGCTCGTGTATTAGGTCGGCGCATTTACGGCCAGTCCGAATTTCGGCCTGCTAAGTCCAGTGGGTTATTTGGCACAATCAGGGCCCAATCTCACTTTCGGTCTATTAAAGGCCCATGTTTTTTATGGGCTCGACATATTTACACCTGTAAATGGCCTACTTTTAGTGAGGGCCCAAATTATGTTTAGGCCTGTTAAAGGCCCACTATGGGCACATGCCTACCAGAAAAATTTGAAAGCTCATGCTAATTTAAGCCCAGATATTTTTAGTGGGCTACATGCCAATTTCGGCCCGTAATCGTTTTTAGCCCAATTGGAATGGGCCCGACGAATGTTGGCATGTTGGGCTCCTACGAAGCTTTCGCCCGAATACATTACTAAGATAAACCTACACTATACAAAAATAGCATCATAATTACTGCAGCCTGTGGCAGAATCATAAATGTTGTATCACAACAAAATAAATTCCAATCATACAACAAAAGGCCTGTTGGCATAAAGTTTACAGTCCTTCTAGATAAAAGCACCATCAGATATATAGAAGCACATATCATTTGACCTCAGTGCTAATGTTTGAGGCTGTAGAATCTGATGGAGCAGCACGATCTCCACCTTTTTTCCGCCATTGCTCTTCAACAACGAAGCGAATGTCTGATAGTCTGGTTTCAAAACCATTCATATCTTGACGGCATTTCTCAACCACTATTCTTGTTTCCGAAACAACGTCCATTATGGATTGGACTTGTGTCTGGAGCACAGATATATCACTCTGTCTAGCAAGAAGATTTTTCAGTAGGCGATTTGGACGAGGTTACCTTGACAACCAACCCAAAATTACGCAGGAAGGTGCTTTTGCACTGTTAGTGGAGAGATACTGACGCACTGCAGCAAGAGGTGACATTGTGCC
The DNA here is from genome assembly GCA_963921465.1 of Triticum timopheevii. Lineage (NCBI taxonomy): Eukaryota > Viridiplantae > Streptophyta > Magnoliopsida > Poales > Poaceae > Triticum > Triticum timopheevii. The sequence continues at coordinate 541,249,288 of OY997270.1, read as the reverse complement.
TGTAGTAGCCTCGTCACCTTCAGGTGGTTGTGGCTGTTCAATCATTTGTTCCGTAGCTTCCTGAAAGTTTGAACTTGTAGATTAGTGTACCAGTGTGTTACTAATGAGACAAAAACAAACAAAGTAGGTTAAACGTTTATACATAACTTACTTTGGTAAGCTACTGTAATACATTAGCATGTATTGTAGTGCCAACTACATAATAAAATCACTTTCGGAACATATGTCCATGTAGCATGCCTACTGTATTGTTTATTTCCTCACATTCGTTGACATCTAAGGATAAAGAGACATGGTTTAAAGTAGGATGAACATAGTATGACATCATTCATATCATGGGCAAACAGATATGAAACAAACAGGCTATTTTATCATTGTGTGCGCACATGAACATGATATCCTTCATCTCTTTTAAACCATGTAAGGTGAAATGATACGTTAAGACAATTGTGTATAAAAGTGAACAGAGTAACTGACATTGGATGCAAACCAAGTAGTTAAATGAACACATCACAGTACCAATCAGTTCAAGGCAGGAGGAGTAAGGACTTACGACAGCGGCTTGAACTGGTGTGCTCATGCCCTTCATCTTGCTGGTGTGGAAATCCTTGAAGATTTGCACTGCATTCGTTTCAGGTTCTTTTTGGTCCGCACGGGCTTTCCGCTTTATTTAGAATAAGTCAATATAGATACGATAATATGGCACAAAAAAGAAGGAAGTAGCAGCTATTTACAAGAGCCTCGCAGTGTGCAATATAGCTACGAGATCCTGTTGTCTGTTGGAATTTCACTTTAGAACGGTTGGTTTTGTTCTTCTAACAGTTAGCCTAGAAGAAGATACACTTGTAAGGCACATACATAAATACACGTTCAATATGTGGTATGATCAAATACATATAGCCTACCTGATACTTTGGATCAGACCAGTGTTTAATGAGGGCTGTCCAGTCTTCATCTGTAATATATTCCACTGGAGATGTTTGGGCGATTTCATTGTTAGCCTTGCCTTCAAAGTGAGATTTTCTAAGGTGGTACCGATACTGTCGCAGAGCAGACTGAAAAAGATGAGTGCATGCTTGTTTAGTTGCATCATCTTTCGGATCCAACTTGAACCTCATCTGTTGAAAAAAGAATGTGAGTCTTTTTTTTGACTGTGAAAGAATGTGAGTCTTATTAGGAGGAAGCTAGAAAGTATGGGACAGAGCAAGACAATGTTACTAATTGCGATAAATAACATTACTTACAGATAAATGGTCAAGGAAGGTGTTAAACTGGGTATTGTCTTTCTCATTCCTGTACTGGATCCATGTTGGGAGGATACGCGCATGACACCTAACGGCAACGGCTGCCTCTGATACTAACTTGGCTGACTCTGTAGCATCACGTGGCCTTTTTAAACCTGCCTCAAAATGGATCTCCATTCTTCCTCCTTTAGATTTTGTTAATCTGTCAAGCATTATCCCCGATGTCTGTTTCCGCTTGCGCCGTGGTGCTAGTTCAACAACGAATATGGAAAGTGTTAGTGTACATCAAACTGTGAGAGTACATATAAAGGAGCATGCAACTGCAAGTTGACTCGGTCAGGTACCGTCTTGGTGTTGATGCTCATGAGGTTCATCTGATCTTGCCAAGTCCTGTTGTGTCAATAGTGCTTCGGAAGTAGTGTTAGGTGTGAAGGAAGCTTGGGAACTGGCTAGTTCCGGAGCAAACGAACGAGTAACTGGTTGAGATGCCGGTACAGTTGAAGCGGATGCTGCAGCTGGTGGAGCAGGTGATACTGTGTTTGTAGATTTAGCCGGTGGACTTGGACCTTCTACTGCACTATAAGTACCAGCAGAATCTCGACGGCAGAGCCTTTTCCGTTTCACCTGACGAGTAAAAGCACTCCCTACTACATTATTTTCCTTGCTGTTTTTTGACTTTGCCATGTCAAGCTGTACCCACAACACAAAAGAATAAAATCACTATTCAGAACTCATTGATGCATGATACAGACAAGCAATACTTTGATGTAAGACAACCGTATGAGGATGGAATATGTAAGAAAAACAGGATGGCATGACATATTCACAGCTACGATGTGCAAACTAAGCAGAAGGATTTTCAAGAAAATAGAAGTAATGCAAGCTAGACACCATATGAAAGATGCAACCAATATTACTCTGCCAAGCTAAAAGTGTCTTGTCATAAGTGGCAATTCGAAAAATTAGAAGCAGTACAACGTAGAAATCAATGCAACATGCAACCACTATCAAACTGCCATGTTAAAAGCGTCCAATCATGAGTTACTGATGCGGGATACACAACAACAGTACTTTGATGTAAGAACATGGTATGATAGATAGATGCAGCGTATTCTAGACACAGAAAGCCATGTCATATGCACATGTATAACGTATAAACTCAGCAGGTGTAATTTAATCAAAATAGAAGAAATACAGGCTAGACAACATATGCAACATGAAACCAATTATCACACTGTCAACTTAGAGCAAGCACTTGCGATGGTGGAGTGCGGGAGATGAACTCATCATGTAGACTTGGGACTTCAACTTCATTAGCAATAGCAGTGGCAAATCTAGAGAGTCTCTGTTTGCGTCGGTGCGGAGTACCATCAACATCCCCTAACTTACTATTTTCCTTCCTATTTTCTGATATTGCCTTATGAAGTCAAAACCACAAGAAGATGAATAAAATTAGCTCTGCATAACTGGTTGATGCATGATACAGACGAACACTACTTTGATGTAAGGCAAGCGCAGGAGGATGGAATATATACAAAAAAAGACAGCATTTCATATTCACACGTACGATAGGAGGATGGAATATGTATGAAAAAACAGTAAGCGGAAGGCATTTCAACAAAATTAGAAGAAATGAAAGCTAGGCACCATATGAACATGCAACCAATATCACTCTATCAGGTAAAAAGTGTCTCGTCGTAAGTGCCATTTCAAGTAATTAGAAGCAGTACAAGCTAGAAGACAATGCAAGATGCAACCTACATCACAGTCCCAAGTTAAATGTGTCTTATGGGTAAGTGATTGTTGCAGGTATAAGTTGTAAGCTACGCAGATGCAATTCAACATAATCAGAAGCAATACAAACTAGACATCATACGGAAAACGCAACCACGTATAATAGTTCCAAGTAAGAGCAAGCACCTGTGATGGTGGAGTAGGGGAGATGTGCTCATCGTGTACACGTATGTTCTAGAAACAGGAACACGTGTCATATTCACAGGCATTATGTGTAAAGTAAGCAGATGCAATTCAAGTTAGAAGCAAGATAGACATCATACGCAACATGCAACCACATATAATAGTGTCAAGTTAGAGCAAGCACCTGTGATGGTGGAGTAGGGGAGATGTGCTCATCATCTACACAGCTACGTTGACTGTCCAGCCTTGTGTTGTCTTGCGAATCTTGTTGGGAGGATGGCGGAGTAGAATCTGTAGAGACCCCCTGTTTGAGTTGCTCCGAAGGACCACCATCATCCACTGCCAGACTAATTTCCTTTAGCTGTAATGATTTTGCATTGTGAAGCCAAACCAATAAGAAAAAGGAATAAAATGCGCTCTTCAGTACTCATTCATGCATGATACTGACGAACACTACTCGGATGAAAGGCAAACACATGATGCGACGATGGAATATGTATGAAAAACAGGATGGTGTGACATATTCACACCTATGATGTGGTAACTAAGCAGAAGGCATTTCAACAAATTAGAAGCACTGCAAGCTAGACACCATATGAAAGATGCAACCAATATCACTCTGTCAAGTTCAAACTGTATGGCGTTTCAACAAATTAGAAGCAGTATATGCTAGAAATCATATGCAAGACACAACCAATATCACAGTGGCGACTTAAAGGTACCTTATCATAAGTGACTGATGCGGGATATGCAAGAATAGTAGTCTGATGTAGAAACAGGAACACATGTCATATTCACAGGCATTATGTGTAAAGTAAGCAGATGCAATTCAACAAAGTGAGATGCAATACAAGCTAGACATCATACGCAACATGGAACCACATATAATAGTGCCAAGTTAGAGCAAGCACCTGTGATGGTGGAGTAGGGGAGGTGTGCTCATCATCTACACAGCTACGTTGACTGTCTAGCCTTGCGTTGTCTTGCGAATCTTGTTGGGAGGATGGCGGAGTAGAATCTGTAGAGAACCTCCGTTTCAGTTGCTCGGAAGGACCACCATCATCCAATGCCTTGCCAATTTCCTTCAGCTTTATTGATTTTGCATTGTGTGGTCATACCGACAAGAAAAAGGAATATCATTCGCTCTTCAGAACTCATTCATGCATGATACTGACGAACACTACTCTGATGAAAGGCAAAGTCACGATACGAGGATGGAATATGTATGAAAAAATGGACGGCTTGACATATTCACACCTATGATGTGGTAACTAAGCAGAAGGCACTTCAACAAATTAGAAACACTGCAAGACACCATATGGAAGGTGCAATCAATATCTCTGCCAAGTTAAAACTTTCTCGTCATAGGTGGCGTTCATCAAACTAGAAGCAATACATGCTAGAAATCATATTCAAGACACAAACCAATATCACACTGCCAACTTAAAGGTGTCCCATCATAAGTGACTGATGCAGGATACACAAAAAGAGTAGTTTCATGTAAGAACATGGTGTGATAGACAGATATAGTATGTACCAAAAACAGGAAAGCGTGGCATATTCACATGTATCATGTCTAAGCTAAGCAGATACAGTTTACACTAATTAGGAGCAATACGAGCTAGACACCATATGCAACATGCAACCAGATATCACACTGCCAAGTTAGAGCAAGCACCTTGGATGGTGGAGTAGGGGAGCGGAGACTTGGACCATGTAATGCACTATCAGTACAAGGAGAATCGGTACAGATGCTCCGTTTACGTTGCTGCAGAGGACCACCATCATCGCCTTCCTTACTCTTTTCCTTCCTCTTTCTTGATTTTGCCTTGTCAAGTCAAACCCACAAGAAAAAAGAATAAAATTTGCTCTTCAGAACTTATTGATGCATGATACTGACGAACACTACTTTCATGTAAGGCAGCCGCATGATAGGAGGATGGAATATGTATGAAAAACAGGACGGCGTGACATATTGACATGTATGATGTATAAAGTGTAAACTAAGCACAAGGTGCTTGAACTTGTTAGAAAGATGCAAGCTAGAAACCATATGAAAGATGAAACCAATATCACTCTGCCAAATTAAAAGGGTGCCCTAACAAATGTATTTGACCAAATTAGAAGCAATACATGGCAACAGGCTAGAAATAATATGCAATATGCAACGAATAAAGGTGACTCATCGTAAGTAATTGATGCAGGATACAGAAGAGAGGTAGTTTCATGTAAGAACAAGGTTAACACATAGATGTAGTGTGTACCAAAAATAGAAAGGCATGTCATATTCACAGGTATAGTGTGTAAACTAAGCAGATGCAATTTACCCGAATTAGAAGCATTACAAGCTAGACACCGTATGCAACATGCAACCACATATCACACTGCGAAGTTGGAGCAAGCACCTGTGATGGTGGTGTAGGGGAAGTGCTGTCTTCAGGTACAGAGCAACGTTCAATATCTTCATTTAGGCTTGCTGTTTCTTGAGAATCATGTTGAGAGGATGAAATTGCATTCTTTATAAGAGTATTGCGTCTCATATTAACCCACGCGCGTGACTGTCTCATCATAAGCGATAGACGCAGGATACACAAGAACAATAGTTTGATGTAAGAATATGGTGTGATAGGCAGATGTAGTACGTACCAAAAATAGGAAGGCGTGTCATATTCACATGTATAATGTGTAAGCTCAGGAGATGCAATCTTATATCTTATATCTTATCTATACCTACTAATAAAGCAGGGTGCGTTTCTCCAATTTTTTCATCCGTTCACCACTGAAAATATTTTTCTTATATCCGAGGTGGTACTAAATTTTCGTGGTCCATCTGCTAAAAAACAAAAAGTTTTATCCAGAATTTCGTACATGGGCCGCACGCACTAAGGCCCAGAAAAGCCAGCCATATATATCCTGCGCACGCAGCTGAGAAACCTTATTTGTCACCCAGCGCGGCATATAGTTGGAGCTTCGCGTCGGTCGCCGGGCCGGCCCGTTTCTATTTTTTCTGTGTCTTTTTATTTTTTTTATTTTTCCCTTCCAATTTATTTTTTCCTTTTCCCATAAATTAATTTAATAAATTTTCCAAAATTTCTTTTTGTACTATATTTTGATAAATCTTATATTTCCGAAATTTGTTCTCACTTTCAAAAACATTTGCAAATTGAAATTTTTATTTTCGTTCTAAATTTGTTTAAAATTAGAAAAATGTTCGCATTTTCAAAAGAAAATTGTAATTTTTTCTAGATTGCTAAAATAAATTTTATTTGAAAACAATAGAAATTCAGAAAATATTCATTTTATCGAAATGTTCACAAATTCAAAATAATGTTCGTGATTAAAAATGCATTTTTGAAAATAGATTTGAATGTTCAAAACAAGTTTCCATTTTAAAAAATTGTTCACAAATTCAGAAAATGTTCGTTTCTCCGCCTTAAAAATGGTCATGTTTTCAAAAAGTGTTTGTGAATTTAAGAAAATCTTTCTATTTCAAGTTTTGTTTTGCTTTTTCTAGATATTAACCTTTTTTGAGAAATAAATTCTCACATGTTTTAAAAAATATCAGATGGTCACCATAACCTCGACAAGGAGGCGAACCCGAAGAAAGAAAATACACAAATTGGATAGTGGCCGCCACTCACACCAACCCCATTACTATAAAGATCTCGCGGGCCAAACATGACCCGCGAGAACACCATAGCTCTGCGCTCTATCGCCCCACTATTGTGTGGAGACCGTTATGATGGACACATTAATTATTTCTTCCGATGGTTGTCGCAAAAAAAAAACTCTACCGTTGCAACGCACGGACATATGTGCTAGTATTTACTAGTTGGAGGCACCATACGAGGCTCTATGTTAATCCTCAAAATCTAAGAAAATTAACCGTCTGATCTTCAAATTAATTATTTTCTGCCGTCAGATGAGGTGCCTCAGGAGTCCTTTTTACTAATTGGAGGCACCATACGAGGCTCTATGTTAATCCTCAAAATCTAAGAAAATTAACCGTCTGATCTTCAAATGAATTATTTTCTGCCGTCGGATGAGGTGCCTCAGGAGTCCTTGGCTGCTGGCCCACGTTAGCACATCTTTAGAGAAAAAAAAGAACGCATCTCCGCCCCAAGGTCTCCTTCCTCCCACCATCATACCCCACCACTAAGGAAACCTAGCGCTGCTTCTCCTCATCTACTCCTCCTGCTCCTCCCGTCCAATCCAACTAGCATCGTCCCTATCCCCCTCCTCCATGACCTTCCAATCTCCATTAACCCAACTATGAAGCAACCAATCTTAGCCGAGGAAAAGTGCAATCTACGTTGTACAATTAACTGTAGAAGGACGTGCATCAAAGGCGTCGGAATCAAATCGGATGGAAGATTGATAGTGCCACAGTTTTCCTAGAATTCGAGGATGGTCACTCCTATCCTCACAATACAGGAAAGTAGTCCTTTATCCTTGAATGTGTGATCTGTCTACAGCCCATTCAATTAATCACAGAGAGTATCGCAGATTCCATCTATCATCAGCTCATGACTAAATCATGCACACCAGGGGACAGGGGGAACCAGCAGGGCGGTTTGCATCTTCTCAAGTGGAAGCACTCAATTATTGCAGTAGCTTTTCATCCTTTGCATCTCCGTACTTTCCAAGTTTTAAACATGCAGCAGTCCAACAACATCAGTTAATGAATTTATTCCAGGATGGATGATGTTGTGGCGGAGTTGTAGAAACAGACCCTTGAATAAATAGGGTTGCTGCTACCATTGCTAGACGCTGCTGAGAGAAAATACCGCAACCAACTATCCACTGGCGGCAAGGTTGTTCACCTGCTCGATACATTCAATTTTGTCGACAGTCGCTCCTGCTCCCACTCAGCAGAAAAGTAGCTCTATATCCTTTAATTATGTGCTTCACATAATTTTACGCATATAATTTTTCTCCAAGTCGTTCATGTTAGGTCCACTACTTTAATCCTGAGTCCTTCCATTGATGTTATAACTTGAGGAGAAAATGGTCCTGATGTACCGGGCAATCTTGACATGTGGTATAGCTAATGTTGATTTAGTTACATCATGTTCTGTTCCACTTGCCCATGTTTTACATACATATCTAATGCTTATAGAAACGAGCCAGTAGAAGGAAATAGACAAGTATTTTCTGTTATTTCTACAGATCCTTAATTATGTGATCCAGTTCCCAGTCCATGCAGATTAGCCATTTGATGGGTTACTGAAACCTATTAAGCTCTCAGTATATGTTCAGTTATGCTCTCATGTGTGTTATAAACAGCTTTCAGTCAAGTATAATTAAATTAATAAATACTTATGTAGTTTTAGGTGACCGGCCATGGTGGATAGATTGGAGTTTATGACTAACATTAACCTGCTAATTAATCTTGAAGTTATCTTTGAAGATACTGCTTCCCATGCATAGAGTGGAGTTCCTGATTTTAGTCCACCCAAACAGAAGTTTTCCCTTATCCAATTACTTTTTAACTCTTAATTCTACTGATATTATTTTGATTTAACATATTATATTTTTCGATCATGAATGTTAAAAGGAATTTTATAGGCGTGTGCCAGTCAAGAATAGAACAATGACACTATACTATATGAGGAACAAGAATGCATATGTGTAGAGTACGGTCATAGGAATAGGATTGAGTTGCTGCTGTCACGTGTACCATATATCCTCCCCTGCTTCTTCTCTCTACCATGCGCTAATGGGTGCTGCACAACCCACAATGTCCTAGAAAGCTCGCCTTCGCTGCCTCATGCTGCTCTCTACGTACCTAGGGCTCAAACAACTCTCCCCCGCTGTATCCTCTTATTTACTGCTGTAGGTGTTCTAGCGTGCAACATACCCAAGGCCCAAACCACCAACAACATGATGATTGATGTTGCACCGGTTATGTACTGACGGGTGTGCACTTTGCTGTTCATGCTACTTTAGCTTGGACTGGATGGATCGTCACATATGTTTCCATATATTTGCAAACAATGGTTCAGTATGACCACAGCCATCCTGCTTAAGCTGATCCGTTCGTTTTGCATTGGATAACACCTAATACCTAACATGAGGTAAATCCGAATGGAAGTGGAATGTAGTGAATTATTTCATAAAAAAATTATATGGCGTTTATAACTTGACCCTTGCTTTTATTTTTGGTTCTCAGTTAATTAGATATTTTCCCCTGTTTTTTTAGTTTATTAGATGTTTTTAATTAGTTGCGCTCATTTTCGAATTTGTTGCAGGACACAGTTAACATATCATGTTTGTCGGTGATTCAGATATGTTTGACTAAAGTTGGCATGTAACTTACATCACACTTTAAGTTCTGGTCCAAGAGACATCTGAATAAATGACATTAATGATGCTCATATCTCTTAATACCCCATGGTCAAATTCACGTAAGAGAATTCACAATATTAATGCTTCACAGGAACTAGGAATATAAAAAAACCATGATTGTCATGTCATATGTTGTGCTCCTAAAGATATCAACACCCAAAAATGTTTGAATTGTTATCTATGGATGATTCGGAAGACACAATTGGATAGGAATTGAGAAACGGAGGAAGGCAATGCGCCACAATTGCAATAATGTTTAGGTACCAATTTAACTGTGATGTACTTCACACAAGTAGCTTATATATTAGTCAGATTTACATATGTTCAGTTGCCACTCGAGCTTTATTACTTTTAGTTGGTTTTTGAAGACAATAAATATAAGCAGTATAGATTGAAGGTAAGAAGTGAAAGCAAAATTGGCGGAGAAGGCTCTATTCAAACTACCACATTCCAAATTCTAATAGTGGCTTCAAGTATTTTATGAATTTTGCATAATATCTAGCCCGTGCAGTAGCACGGGTTGACGACTAGTTTAACAAATTAGGAGCATTGATGAGGGATACACAAGAGAATTAGTTTGATGTAAGAACATGGTTAATAGAAAGACGTAGTATGTACCAAAAACAGGAAGGCATGTCATATTCACAGGTATAATGTGTTAACTAAGCAGATGCAATTTACCCTAATTAGAAGCATTACAAGGTAGACACCATATGCAACATGCAACCATATGTAAGAGCAAGCACCTGCGATGGTGAGAGAGCAAGCACCTGCGATGGTGGTGTGGGGGAATTGCGGTGATCAACTAGAGAGCTACGTTGACTATCTTCATTTAGCCTTACTGTTTCTTGAGAATCATGTGGGGAGGATGACACTGCACTCTTTAAACGAGTAGGGCATCTCATAGTAACCCACCCGGGTGACTGTCTCATCATAGGTGATTGACGAGGGATACAAAAGAGCATTAGTTTGATGTACGAATATGGTTAATAGACATATGTAGTATGTATCAAAAACAGGAAGGCATGTCATTATCAAAGGTATAATGTGTAAAGTAAGCAGATGCAATTTAACCAAATTGGAAGCAATACAAGCTAGACACCATATGCAACATGCAACCACATTTGACAGCACGAAGTTAAAGCAAGCACCTGGGATGGTTGTGTGTGGCAATTGAGATCATCAACTGTAGAGCTACTTTTACTGTCTCCAACTGCTGACACTGCACCAATTAGAGCGTTGAGACACCTAAGATAGACACCGATGTGCCGCTTCCCCGGGGAACAGGCGGACTAGGTGCTCCGCGTTCCTAAGCGGGTGCTGCTTCTTTTAATTGCGGTTCGACTGACCCTGAATTGAAATCCAGGCGGGCTACTGACCTCTAGCAAAGGTGAAATAGTAAAAGGGAGGAAACCTTGTGCATTTAGTATCACGAAGAAGATGCAGTAAGAAGCGCTCAACTAGTTTCGTTCGTGGGATGAATACAGTGTGAGCGGAGACGTAAGATTTGCATGAATAAGGGAAGAGGAGTACCTCTTTCTGCTGGGAGTGCTGTGTCCTCCTTTTGTTTTTCCGACGATCTTGTTGTTCGCCGGAAACCAGAAGTTGTGGAGGACGGTGCAGCCTTGGACGAACCCATGGCCAAGTTGTTGAGTGTGGTGCGGTGGCCGTCTGTCGGCGGCGGGGAAGCAGATCCGAGGCGGTGAACGACGGCGTAGCGGGAACAGCTCCGGTGCGGTGGACGGTTGCGACAGTGGAGCCGCAGTAGTGAGGCGTAGGACAGTGTGGTCGGAGTGGTTCTGGTACGGCGCACGTCGGCGTCGGTGTCGTGGAGGCAGCTCTGCCTCGGCTCCAGCTGCTATGTCCTTGAGGGCGTTGCGGTTGCGGTTGCATTGGACGACGACGTCTGGGTACCGGCTCCGGCGTGATGGAGGAGGGCGGCGGTGGATTGGCCGCTATGGGGTGGAGGACGGAGGAGGTTGGGGTTTCGCGGCTGGTGGAGAGGGCGTTTTCGCGCCCACGGAGTATGAATGGGGAAACGGAGGGAGGCGGGGAACTAATGGGGAACAATGTTTCGGTTTGAGACGCGCTTGTTTGAAATTTGGGGAAAGTTACAAACTTTGCCCCCATCTAAAATTTTGGACATATTGCGGGTTGGGGGTAGGACAGTCATGTTAGGTGTCCCAAATGTGGGCGGGATAGATTTCAGCCGAGCGCATGGGTGTTTAGGCGCCCACGGTGTAAGAATGCTTCTCGGAGGCAGTTGAGACTGCCGGCTTGGTGAAGTTACAAACCCACCCGGTTTAGACATTTGGACATCGGGCCGATAGGCTACACGGGCTAGAGTCAGGATAGTAATTTCCTACCACCAAAACATTAGTCTCGCGCGGTTTCGGGTGAACAGAGGCCTATTTGGTGCTTCGTTCAATATTTGGGAGCAGAAGCATTAACGTTTTCGGTTCTCTTGAATTGAACTTTCAGGATTTGTCAAACTTCACAAATCTTTACTCTTCAAAATCCTAGAGCTACGATTATTTTGGAATCGAGGGGGTACATTTTAATATACATTGTAGACGAGTATATATTAAAAAATATGCAACTTACCTCAGTTCATGCATGGTTCCAGGTATAATCTCCTTGGTTGCAAAAAAAAGTTAGATATGCGTATGAATATATATACCATGTTCAAACTCACAACAAAGATTGATGCCCCCTTTTACATCTGATTTACAAATGCCATTATCTCGGGTTCAAATCGATGAATGCACTTCCTATGAATTCAAATCTTTGAAACCCCCTTTATGTTGAATTCGACATGTATTTTAATTCGTTGCTAGCAATTTGGAATGTATCCATGCAAGTGACAAATGTATAAAGTGCTTCACACTAACAACATGGAGTGCACTAATTAATGTTTATATATGAATTGCAAAAGCATCCATTGCCTGTATTTCAAACCGCTCTCACTCTATGGATCGATAATATGAAATAAACACATGCACATGCTAGAATTCAATAGAGTATGGGTGTTTGATGGACCGATTTTCATCCATACGCAATTTTGCAAAATTCATGATCTCATCCAAAAATAATAATGCCATTTATATTTTAATTTAATGCGTAGAATCGCCTTTTACATGTAGATATCTCTATCTAACGCATAAGTGCACACACTTTATATGCATCAACATTTCTCTTTCACACATGCTCGGTGTCGGGGTGTCTCACGCACATGCTCTCTCTGTTTCTCTATCTCTCTTTCTGACTACTATGTACCAATATTTTCACTAATCTCAGTTGGAAAACACTATTTCTCTCACATGCATATATACACATGCACGGTCTCTACTAGCCCTCTATACGCACATATATGTGCCTACGTGTCTCCCGCACGCACATTATCTTTAGGCCTCTCTCGCAGACATTGCCCCCCCCCCCCGACAGACCTCTCTAATAGTAGTTGGCAGATATGGTTTCATCATATCATTCGGTAGGATATCCCTGGCTGTTAGGCTGGATGGTAATACGAGGCAAAGTTTTACCCTAGTTCGGATCGGACCCTTGCAGTTGAAGAAAGAGCCTACTCCTGGTACTGTATATTAGTGTTAGGGGTGTGTACAAAGTACACGTGAATACCAGACATTGTGCGTGTGTGTATACTATCGACGAACTAGCCCCCAAGCTTGTATAACATACTAAGGGCCTAGGGTTACAAATCATATATAGTCGGCTTATCACCAGTGGGGATAGAGTCCTCCGCGACTCTGGTAGCTTTGTGTTGTATGCCGAGTCCTCCACATGGGTCTCCGTATAACACGTCTCGGTCCAACCTATATGTGGCGCAGGATGGAACCGACCCATGAGTCTTCATGTTGACCCAGCACAACTAGAAATGATGTTCCCACCACACCACACACGCAAACGGCCACTAAGAAAATAAGCATATGCAATAGTACAACGGTATCTAGCTCACGATACGTCTCCATATTTTGTTGATGACACTGACGGACTTTGCATTTGATGCGTGCTCCGTATTTTGTTGACGATACTTACGGTCATTGTATTTGAAGCGAAAGCACGATATGGTCACTGGACTTCAGAATAAGCTCATCATGGTCACCACATACATTTTGTCGTGCTAACCAACATGTGGTTGGATGGTTAGAGGACAATGGTTTCTCGATCCCACCAAGGTTAAAGTCCCGGTGCTCGCATATATCTTGTGTTAATCTCAGTATTTTCCGGCAATGTACGTTCAGTGGGAGAAGACGTTCCACTCGACTACGAGGGAGCTATGGTGACTTCATAAAATCTCAAGATCATATATGCTGGCCCACTCTCTCGAAGGTGCGGCGGCGGACCGTCGGTGGGGAGTGGTTTCGGGGAGGGCAGGCCGGCTGCGGGCGGCGGGGGCGGGTGGTTCGGTTGGTGGTGGCTGGCAGCTCGCGGGGAGGGGGGGCGGTGGAGTTTGATGATAAATTGGAGGCCCTTGATTTCGAATCCAACGGCTGGAAAATCTAATGAGCAGAGATGAAAAAGTCAGTCAACTGACGTGTAGCCTCACCCCGCACGTACACATGCACACACGCAAGACAGGCACGCATGTAGGCGTGCAACACTGACACGTACACATAACGTACACACGCACGCATGCTGGCATGCAACACTGACACATACACATGCACTCACGAACACACGCACGTACGCACCCATGCATGCAACACTGAAACGCACCCTTGCACGTACGCATCCATGCATCCAACACTGAAATGCACCCTTGCACGCATGCAACACTCGCACTCCTGCATGCACACAGCACACGACGCAAGACACACGCTTAACTACATGAAAAAGATGACGTCACACTCGATGAACAATCATCGGTTTATGAAATGCCGACTTCTGACCGCCCTGGCCCTCCAAAGGTTCCTCTCCTGTGCGCTGCCTGCGTTGGGTCACTGACATGCAGGCCATGCACCCAAAGAGCCCACACGTCAGTGGAAGAATAGCGCGGTGTCCTATGTCAGTCGAGGGCGCCACTCACGGCACGCCCGGCTGAACACGCCTCCATGCCACATTCAAACGCCTCCATGAAACCCACCCGTGTGGAAGTCGAGAAACCCACTCTGGACACACGTCCATTCATGACCGGGCTGGCATTAAATGCAACGCCGGCCGAGCTCCTCCCGTCCGCCGTCTATTTAATCTCCTATTTAAACGAGGCCAAACGCCGGCCAAGAATCGCACACCTCCGCCGCTCTCCTATCTCCTCCACCATTTTGTCCACTCTTACAATGGCTTACGAAGAGTAGTTATTCCGCATCCAAGCCAGCTGGGTAGCCCGCCGGATACGAGCTATGCAGCTCGCTGATCCAGCTCCCTCCCCTAGCCGGACGGAGCCAATTGCCGCCCCAAGCCAGCGCGCGGTTCAGCAACTCGCCGCTCCAGGTCAGCTCGACGAGGAGCGGCACACGGGCGTCGTTGCTGCCGTCCACGCCGCCGCCTCGTACCGCGTCTCCCGTTTCTGTGGCTGAGACTCCCATGCTGGCAGCCGCGCCATTTAGCAGCGATAGAAGCCGGGTGCACGGAGAGCGACGAGTCGGTGGCCAGCGCCTCCGTGTCCGCCGCCATCATCGAGGAGAAGTAGAACACATGAGGCCGCCGCCGCTTGGGTCCCATGAAGGCCACCGCGGAGGTGACGCCCGCGTACACAACAGGTGTCTTGCCGGATCCTTTTGTTGCGAGGACCTTCGTCGACCCCGCATGGGCTCCATGGAAGAGGTCAATGTTAGGATTAACTCGAGCCAGTGCCGGCCATGGCGAAGTAGTGGCCGGTGATGAACTCGAACCGGTGCCGGCCACCATCATCTTCGGCACCAGCCAATGATATCAGTTGGGCAGTGGGGAAGCGAGCCGTCCTCTGCGCTGAAGAATATACCTCCGGGGCTCCCGGCAGTCCGGTGATCGTGCTGCCGGACATGAGGAACACAAATCGATCGGCGGGCGACCATTTAGGCCATGTATTATATGCCTGTGCTGTCCAGAACTAGCACCGCATAGTTCATTTGAATGTAATGAAATCCGTCATGTTTGTGTGAAAATCCGGTATTTTATATGACTTCTGTCGTTGTTTATATGAAATATCAGTTTGTCTACGTGTTTGCGTGAATTTCGTCCGGTTGGTTGAGTTGTTGTCATAATGTGTGCGGCTACGGTTGGATGGCATAATTTGCGGGTCGCCGGTCGGTCTGCGGGCGGCTCGGGCGGCGTTGTGGGACAAAAAACACATGTCGTGCGAGCTCGTCTCCAACGTGCGCGCTGGAGGATGCATGACAGCATGAGCACCCAAGCCGTTCCTCGTTCATCGGTGGCAAAGGCACCGGTGGACAAAAGGGTCGCCAATATTTTGGCTACCCGGGCAAGATTCAAACAACCCCTCCCAACCGATTCAAAACCCTCGTTCGCCGTGGAATTTTGCCATGTGTTGTTTTCATGGACTAGCAAGATGCCCGTGCATTACACGGAACATCAAGATGCATTTTTTTACAAACTCCCGCATGCATGCAAGGGATAATTTGTCACAGCCCCAGTTTTGGCCTTGCCTGTCTTGCATTAGCCTCCATGCATCATGTCTAAATTTTTATGAAACTTTGAAATGGGGGCTGATAAACCCTAGCAACAAATGAAACTCAACTAGGGTCCAAATAAAAATCATTTCACTGAACCCAAAATGCCCTTCTAATATGTTCATCATCTTTGGATTGGTCTTGAACCTCTGCCAAAAATATTGCACATTTTTCTAGGACAACATTGGGTCACTGAATTAAATCATACTCTATTTGCATTTGGGCATTTAAATGCTAAATAATATTTTAAATGCTCAAATAATCACAAACTGAAATGTTTGCTGTTGGAAATATTCCAAACAGTGACATTGAGCAGTTTCATGATTTTTGGAAATGCCCTGGCATTTTTATTAAAGCCAAACACAATTACAGAAAATAGAAAATGGAAATAAAAGGAGAGAGAGAGGTTACCTGTGCAGTTTACCCGGCAGCCCACTTACCTGGCCTTACCTGGCTGGCCCAGGTCCTGTGCAGCCCAGCTGGCGGCCGAGCCCACCTGGCCTTTTGCCAGTCATCTCCTAGCTCCTGCCAGGAGGACGACGTCGTGTCGCCCGCGCACTCCCCTGAGGTTTCCACCTCCTGCTTCATGCTGGCGACCTCCCCTTCGAGCCTGTCCGCGCGTGGAGACGCCACGACACCCCCTTTATCCCCCCCTCGCTCTGGACCCCCTCCTCCTCCTCTGCTCTCTCTCTCGCGCGATCGACCACGAGCACCCGAGAGCACCGACGAGCTCCACCGCGGCCAATGTCCACCCCTCGCCTCGCCGATGCTTCCAGAAGAACCGTCGCGCCTTCCTCTTCGTCTCCACCAACCCACGCGACGCCGGGTGCACCGCAGCGTCGTCCCCGCCGACTTCATCGCCGCATCTGTCCGGCCATCGCCGCGGTCGATTCGCCGTCTCCGACGCCTCCCCGAGACCACAGAGCTGCTCTTCGACCTCGCTGTGAGCCCCAGAGTATTTACCCTCACATCTCCCTCTCTGGTCCGTCCCCTAGCTAGCTGCGCCGCCATGGCCGTAGCTTGCTGTCCGCCATGGCCGGCGAGCCCCGCGCCCCCGAGCTCCTGCACTTGCGTTCGTTGCAGCGGCGTGCTCTTGGTGACCCCAGGAACCCGTAGATCCCCTCAGCTGATCTCGCCGTGCCGTGTAACGCCGAACCTAACCCCATCCGAGCTCCGGCCGCCGCAAAACTCGTCGCCGGTGACTCTGCAGGCCACCCTAGCTCCAGCAGCCACCACCACTGGATGTGCCCCTCCGCCAGCTCCCCATAGATGCTCCCCGCGCGCCAAAATGGACCGTGTAGCGAAATCCCGACTCCCTCCGCCGCGGATTTGGTCGCCGGCATTTACACGCCGGTGATGATGACGTGGCAACGTCATTAGGACTTAATCGCGCTTGGTTTAATCACACCAGCCATTGACATTAGGGCCCCACCAGCTAAATAACCTCGGGTTGTTAGCTTAACTAGTTTTAGTTACAACCAGTGGGCCCACACGTCAGCTTTGAACATGTTGACGTGGCCGTTGACTGGGCCCACCTGCCAGCGACCTAAACCAGCCCTGTGTCACTCACGTGTAGCCCCCACACGTCAGGTTTGACCTGGGCTGGCGCCTTTGACCTGATGACGTCACCCCGACATCATGCTGACGTAGTTAATTATTTTCTGGATTTATTCTTATACAGGAAATTCCAGAAAATATCCAAAACTTGTAAAATTCATAGAAATTCAACCGTAACTCCAAATGAAATAAGTTATATATGAAAAATGATCAGAAAAATCCAATCTATCTATCTGTACCATTTTCATGCATGTTAGAACAACTTATGGCTGCTGTTTAGGACAAATCATATAAAGGCATTTGAATAATAACATATGGAGTTTGAATTTGAACCTAGGGTACAAATCAACTCCATTTAACTGGCTGCTAGTTGCATTAGCTCAAAACACATTCATATTGCCATGTCATGAGCATGCATCATATTGTGCATTGCATTGATTGTGTTTCTTTCTCGTTTGCCGGTGATTGTCCCCTCTGAGTAGACGACGTTCGACGATGAGTTCGATGACAGCGATGAAGAACTATACTATCTTCAGAAGTGCAAGGAAAGCAAAACCCCCTTGTTGATACAATCCTACTCTCTCGCTCCTGCTCTATTTTACTGCATTAGGACAATAACGATACAACTGTTACTTGCTGCATTAGTTGAACCCCTTTATCCTGTGCATGACCTGTCATTGCCACAGTAAATAGATGAAACCCACTAGCATGAGTAGGAGTTGTTTGAGCCCTGATGTGCCTACTCATTCATGCTTGTTTGTCATGCCTGCTATTGCTTAGAGTTGTGTCAGGTCTGATTCATCGTGGATGAATTGGAGGTGTGTGAACATGTCCTACTGATGAGAGCTAAGTGTGTGAACACGATTTGGTAAAGGTAGCGGTGAGAGGCCATGTAGGAGTACATGGTGGGTTGTCTCATTGAAGCCGTCCTTAGGAACTGAGTTCTGTATTTGTGATCCATGAATAGTTACTACCACACATTGGGCTCCGGGTGCTCCAATCTCTCTCGACTTATTAATCAACTCGATCTCTGTCCAGGAGTTGCAACTAGTTTCTGGTGTTTGTAGGTAGTGCTAGTAGTCTACCAAGTGGCACCCGGTACAGGTTGGCTTGGGACAGACTAGGCATAGTGGCATGGTGTACCAAGTGGCACCCGGATGGTGGGCTTGGGAACCCTACTCACATCGTTTGGGGCCGTGAGCGACACCCCGGCCGGATCTCCTTGCGGATGGAACCCGAATAGGCGATAAACCTGGACGAGAGACTTGTGTGGTTAGTCAGGTCGTGGCCGACACCCTCGCTGGGCTTCCGCTTGAAGGTTGTCGAGTACATGTCGTGTAAACGACGGTAAGTGGTGAGAGCGTGTGTGAAGAAGTACACCCCTGCAGGGTTAACAATATCTATTCGAATAGCCGTGTCCACGGTAAAGGACTTCTGGGTTGCCTGTACAGTTCATAGAAAAGTGAAAGTGGATACTCTAAAATACGCAAGATAAGCGTGAGTGCTATGGATGGCGTTCTCGTAGGGAGACGGGAGCGGATCCATAGTGGTGTATTGATATGGTGAATATGTGGACTCGTATGCGCCACCTCAAAAGAGTTACGTTGCAGTCGTAGTTCAGGATAGCCACCGAGTCAAAGCTGGCTTCCTGCAGTCAAACCCCACCAACCCTTTGTTGATAATGATGCATATGTAGTTAGTTCTGATGTAAGTCTTGCTGGGTACATTTGTACTCACGTTTGCCTATTTTACGTTTTTGCAGAGAGACTTCGGTCTTGTTAGTAGTTCCGCGTGGACTTCGACGTTTAGCTTGTTACCTCAGCTACGATCTTGTGCCCTTGGCAGGATCTGGTAGATAGTCAGGCTTCTCAGCCTTTTTCATTTGTAGGTGTCTGTACTCAGACATGTTAAGCTTCCGATTGTGCTTTGACTTGTATGCTCTGAATGTTGGGTCATGAGACCCATGTTTGTAATATCTCGCTCCTCGGAGCCTATTGAATGAAATATTTGAGTTGTAGAGTCATGTTGTGATGCCATGTTGTATTTGCACAAATCGAGCATATTGTGTGTATGTTATTGAAATGCTTGGTATGTGTGGGATCTGACTATCTAGTTGTTTATCCTTAGTAGCCTCTCTTACCGGGAAATGTCTCCTAGTGCTTCCACTGAGCCATGGTAGCTTGCTACTGCTCCGGAACACTTAGGTTGGCCGGCATGTGTCCTTCTTCGTTCCTATGTCTGTCCCTTCGGGGAAATGTCACGCGATGAATACCGGAGTCCTGTTAGCCCGCTACAGCCCGGTTCATCGGAGTCCTGCTAGCCCAGTGCTACAGCCTGGATTCACTCGCTGATGACCGACAGGTTCGATGCTGGGTCATGGATGCCTATCCCTGTAAGTTTGTGCCACTTTGGGTTTACGACTAGCCATGTCAGCCCGGGCTCCTTATCATATGGATGCTAGCGACACTATCATATACGTGTGCCAAAAGGCGCAAACGGTCCCGGGCAAAGGTAAGGCGACACCCGTGGGGATACCGTGCGTGAGGCCGCAAAGTGATATGAGGTGTTACATGCTAGATTGATGTGGCATTGAGTCGGGGTCCTGACAGCTTTGGTATCAGAGCTTGACTGCCTGTAGGATTACCAAGCCAAACTGGTCGAAGTTGAGTCTAGAAATGCATTAGTTATATAAGGGAATTTATTGTGGGATGGAACGTAGGGCTCTTTTTACTCCTTATACCTTATGCCTTCTGATCCGAGTCATCTTATCTTTCCTATGGGGTTAAGAAACTAGGCTTTCTCTTCTTTTTATCAGGATCACGTGTTACTAATCCGTAGACTTGTAGGATTGGTGGTTCTTAAGCCTCAGTTCAGTTCCTACTACTTCTGTGCATTCATAGTTGATCCCAGAACTTTGATATTGTGCTTCTGAGTGGCTATGCCACCATTTTTGTAGCATGTATAAATTCTTTTAAGCATTTATAGCCATTATGCTGTCCGAGTAATTCCAGGTTTCTATATAGTCTGATGCACTTGCAAATCCTTTCCCTCTGGTTTTGATGTTCCTTTGGGCCAGGTTAATCACACTAATTGCTGAGTTGAGGTATTCTATTGCCTCGACATATATGTTGGAGTTCTTATTATGACCCTAGGTGTCTTAGGGGATCATCTAGTAATCTATCCATGATTTGTGTCCCAGTGTGATGATTCTGGCCTTTATTCCTGAAAGCCTCCCGTGATGCTACTTAGTAGTAGGAATTCTACTCCTGGGTTTTGAACCCGAGACTCACCCTACCTACTTCATGTTGCTAGTGTTTGCTCGTTCCTTTAGGTTATTAGTAGCCTTTGTGATAGTCCTTGAGATCCGTGGTATTTGCTTCTTCCAATACCATGAACTGCTTATGGCAGAAGTTCCTCGCTGAACCGAAAGATCACAATAAGAGTGCTCTTGACGAGTTCTCGATTCTATGTTGTGACTCTGCCAGTTCAACCTTTTTGCATGGGTTATCCGGAAGAAACCTGTTGAACTTGATTCGACATACTAATCTGTGCATCCACAACTCAGAAAATCATATGCTCCTTTGAATTGTCCCTCTTTAGTTGTCTTCTGACCTTCATCTATCAATTAATAGTCAAGAGTATGCGTGCATTCGTTCATCGATGCCTATTACTCTTGTGGTCCATCAAGCCATTCTATTCTGGAATGACTAGGGGAAACAAACTCCAGTACCTCATCCATATGTAGGGTTGGGTCAAAGAAGTTGTATTCCATAGATCAAAATGCCAATCCAGCTTCTGGTCTGTTCTACCTTGAAGTATTACCTTCTTTATGTCAGGATTGTCATGAGAATTGCACCACCTCTTATGAATTCTTGACACAGTGATACTTCTCGCCATCATTTTCATTTCTCGGTTCCATGTTGTTGCAACCGGAATGCCGACAGGTGAATCATGATGTGTGAGCTCAATACTCCTAGCAACTGTGTTGCTTGGTAGTTAATGGACAATAATTTCATTATTAGTGTGTTGGTTCTTGAATCATCATTCTAAGACTGATTGTGCTAGCTAGTCCTTATTTCCTGGTGCACTCTTCAATCAATGAGTTAGGATTTTGGCAATCCCTCGCTCTTCTGGTCATATCATCTTGCCCTGAAAAGCAAGATTGTTCTCGAGCTTAGTAACATATCGGTGGTTCGTGATTCTCTGAATGTCTTCTCGGAAGTATCACTAGGTTGTCACCTGACCGCTATGTTTAGTTCGTTATCATGTTGGTTTCCTTGTAAACCACCCTTTCTCCAAGAATCTGTGTTGGGTACCCCTGAGCTAGTTGGTTAAGCTAAACAACAACTTGGAGAGTTGGAAGACAAAAGCTTGTCCGACTTAGTTCATTTTAAGGGATATCTTGTATGTGTGTTAAAGAAAGATGGTATTTCCATCGATTGACCCTCGTGATCAGTTAATGGACATGTCATCTTATCCAATCTTTGATTCGAGTATGGGCTATCCTCAAATCAAATCAGAACCAATGATATCCGTAATGTTGTCTTACTCGTGGTTGTTTCTTCGAGCATACACCATTATATCTTTTGGGTCAGACCAATGCTATCACCTTGTTCACATAATTGTGGAATTCCACTTATATGGAAACCTAGATGAATTGTTGTTGAGTCCATCAGCAACATTTTTATCTCCTCCATGATTCTGTTGAATATTAAGCTAGTGTTGGAAACTTTAGAAAGCATTTCCTTCATACTATCTCATGAAGGATATGTTTGGATGAAAGGAGTGACTTTCTTTAATTCACGTGCACTTGATGTAAGTTGTCGCCGTGGATCCGAGAAAGATTGTTTTTGCTTCCTCTGGAATCTTCCCAAGTTGGTCATGCACATGTGCGAAGTACTCCATGGGTTGGTAGGTTGGCCGCCTCCATTCTATATGTGTTCCTAGCACACCAAGCCACTGATTGACTTGTTCAAGGAAGAGAAGTCTATGCTTGGGATCTAATCCATGGACTTGCGTAAAGACTTCGATATCCTCGATGAGGGTTCCCCCACCTGAACTCGGTAGTGTTTCATTATAAGACTACCATGTGGTCAGGCTTGTCTGGGACAACGTGTTCATATGTTTGCAGCAGAACCAGCTCATGTTTTGGAGCTTACTACCGTAGTCCATTCCCCGAGAATCTCGCAACGTCATCTCGTCAATTTATATTGCAACCTTCCTTCCGGACATGCTGAGTCTGAAGTATCCTATCACCAATCGGATCTGAATCGCAGGCAGATATGATGGTTGGAACATTCCCAACAGTTGCATTCTGTTCTCAGCTTGCACCGCCATTGTGCCAATTCCCATGGGCTGCCTTTTCAACAATTGTTGTTTATGATCATCTTCAAAAGTGGTCCTACCATGGGTCCCATCCATTTCCGATGATAAGAAAAATCATCCATTGTGTTGTCTTCAACAAGGTAGTCCACATCATCCATTCTCGTCCGAGTATGTCATTTTTTTCGAACTCCTTCAAATGATCGATTGTGATTGCCTTAGGCTGGTATAAAGAGTCTCAATGATCTCTATATCAAAAGTAATTCTTTTTGCCACTTAAGGGAATACTTTTGTGGGTCACCTTCCTTAAGATGTTCCGTTGTGGTATCATGGAAACCCAACTCCTCGCTACGTTGACAACCGTTCACCACCCTCTTAGGGTGGAATTGTTGTCTACCTAGTGAACCCTCGTCATCTGTTCCACTCCATCCCTCTAGATGTGTGTTTCGTGTCCCAGCTCGAGAGATGTGCTATGTCTTACTCCGTGAGTTGATCCTGAGTTGTTTGATCTTCGAGAAGATCAATCCTTCTAGAGTCTCCTTCTTCTCTCCATGTCATGTTAGCTAGAGTTCTCAGAACAAGACGACAAGACAAAGATGGTGATCAAATCAACGCCCTTATGAAGTGCCACCTGGATCGTGAAGATTGTGTTAGTTTGCGTCCCCCTTCATCTTACCCTACGCTTGAATCTCGGGACGAGATTCTTGTTTAGTGGGGGTGAGCTGTCACAGCCCCAGTTCTGGCCTTGCCTGTCTTGCATTAGCCTCCATGCATCATGTCTAAATTTTTATGAAACTTTGAAATGGGGGCTGATAAACCCTAGCAGCAAATGAAACTCAACTAGGGTCCAAATAAAAATCATTTCACTGAACCCAAAATGCCCTTCTAATATGTTCATCATCTTTGGATTGGTTTTGAACCTCTGCCAAAAATATTGCACATTTTTCTAGGACAACATTGGGTCACTGAATTAAATCATACTCTATTTGCATTTGGGCATTTAAATGCTAAATAATATTTTAAATGCTCAAATAATCACAAGCTGACATGTTTGCTGTTGGAAATATTCCAAACAGTGACATTGAGCAGTTTCATGATTTTTGGAAATGCCCTGGCATTTTTATTAAAGCCAAACACAATTACAGAAAATAGAAAATGGAAATAAAAGGAGAGAGAGAGGTTACCTGTGCAGTTTACCCGGCAGCCCACTTACCTGGCCCTACCTGGCTGGCCCAGGTCCTGTGCAGCCCAGCTGGCGGCCGAGCCCACCTGGCCTTCTGCCAGTCATCTCCTAGCTCCTGCCAGGAGGACGACGTCGTGTCGCCCGTGCACGCCCCTGAGGTTTCCACCTCCTGCTTCGCGCTGGCAACCTCCCCTTCGAGCCTGTCTGCGCGTGGAGACGCCACGACACCCCCCCTGATCCCCCCTCGCTCTGGACCCCCTCCTCCTCCTCTGCTCTCTCTCTCTCGCGCGATCGACCATGAGCACCTGAGAGCACCGACGAGCTCCACCGCGGCCAATGTCCACCCCTCGCCTCGCCGATGCTTCCAGAAGAACCGCCGCGCCTTCCTCTTCGTCTCCACCAACCCACATGACGCCGGGTGCACCGCAGCGTCGTCCCCGCCGCCTTCATCGTCGCATCTGTCCGGCGATCGCCGCGGTCGATTCGCCGTCTCCGACGCCTCCTCGAGACCATAGAGCTGCTCTTCGACCTCGCTATGAGCCCCAGAGTATTTACCCTCACCTCTCCCTTTCTGGTCCGTCCCCTAGCTAGCTGCGCCGCCATGGCCGTAGTTCGCCGTCCGCCATGGCCGGCGAGCCCCGCGCCCCCGAGCTCCTGCACTTGCGTTCGTTGCACCGGCGTGCTCCTGGTGACCCCAGGAACCCGTAGAGCCCCTCAGCTGATCTCGCCGTGCCGTGTAACGCCGAACCTAACCCCATCCGAGCTCCGGCCGCCGCAAAACTCGTTGCCGGTGCCTCTGCAGGCCACCCCAGCTCCAGCCGCCACCACCACTGGATGTGCCCCTCCGCCAGCTCCACATAGATGCTCCCCGCGCGCCAAAATGGACTGTGTAGCAAAATCCCGACGCCCTCCGCCGCGGATTTGGTCACCGGCGTTTACACGCCGGTGATGATGACGTGGCAACGTCATTAGGACTTAATCGCGCTTGGTTTAATCACACCAGCCACTGACATTAGGGCCCCACCAGCTAAATAACCTCGGGTTGTTATGTTAACTAGTTTTAATTACAACCAGTGGGCCCAAGCGTCAGCTTTGACCATGCTGACGTGGCCATTGACTGGGCCCACCTGCCAGCGACCTAAACCAGCCCTGTGTCACTGACGTGTGGCCCCCACACGTCAGGTTTGACCTGGGCTGGCGCCTTTGACCTGATGACGTCACCCCGACGTCATGCTGACGCAGTTAATTATTTTCTGGATTTATTCTTATACAGGAAATTCCAGAAAATATCCAAAACTTGTAAAATTCATAGAAATTCAACTGTAACTCCAAATGAAATAAGTTATATATGAAAAATGATCAGAAAAATCCAATCTATCCATCTGTACCATTTTCATGCATGTTAGAACAACTTATGGCTGCTGTTTAGGACAAATCATATAAAGGCATTTGAATAATAACATACGGAGTTTGAATTTGAACATAGGGTACAAATCAACTCCATTTAACTGGCTGCTAGTTGCATTAGCTCAAAACACATTCATATTGCCATGTCATGAGCATGCATCATATTGTGCATTGCATTGATTGTGTTTCTTTCTTGTTTGCCGGTGATTGTCCCCTCTGAGTAGACGACGTTCGACGATGAGTTCGATGACACCGATGAAGAACTATACTATCTTCAGAAGTGCAAGGAAAGCAAAACCCCCTTGTTGATACAATCCTACTCTCTCGCTCCTGCTCTATTTTACTGCATTAGGACGATAACGATACAACTGTTACTTGCTGCGGTAGTTGAACCCCTTTATCCTCTGCATGACCTGTCATTGCCACAGTAAATAGATGAAACCCACTAGCATGAGTAGGAGTTGTTTGAGCCCTGATGTGCCTATTCATTCATGCTTGTTTGTCATGCCTGCTATTGCTTAGAGTTGTGTCAGGTCTGATTCATCGGGGATGAATTGGAGGTATGTGAACATGTCCTACTGATGAGAGCTAAGTGTGTGAACATGATTTGGTAAAGGTAGCGGTGAGAGGCCATGTAGGAGTACATGGTGGGTTGTCTCATTGAAGCCGTCCTTAGAAACTGAGTTCTGTGTTTGTGATCCATGAACAGTTACTACCACACATTGAGCTCCAGGCGCTCCAAGCTCTCTCGACTTATTAATCAACTCGATCTCTGTCCAGGAGTTGCAACTAGTTTCTGGTGTTTGTAGGTAGTGATAGTAGTCTACCAAGTGGCACCCGGTACAGGTGGGCTTGGGACAAACTAGGCACAGTGGCACGGTGTACCAAGTGGCGCCCGGATGGTGGGCTTGGGAACCCTGCTCACATCGTTTGGGGCCGTGAGCGACACCCCGGCCGGATCTCCTTGCGGATGGAACCCGAATAGGCGATAAACCTGGACGAGAGACTTGTGTGGTTAGTCAGGTCGTGGCCGACACCCTCGCTGGGCTTCCGCTTGAAGGTTGCCGAGTACATGTCGTGCAAACGGCGGTAAGTGGTGAGAGCGTGTGTGAAGAAGTACACCCCTGCAGGGTTAACACTATCTATTCGAATAGCCATGTCCGCGGTAAAGGACTTTTGGGTTGCCTGTACAGTTCATAGAAAAGTGAAAGTGGATACTCTAAAATACGCAAGATAAGCGTGAGTGCTATGGATGGCATTCTCGTAGGGAGACGGGAGCAGATCCATAGTGGTGTATTTATATGGTGAATATGTGGACTCGTGTGCGCCACCTCAAAAGAGTTGCATTGCAGTCGTAGTTCAGGATAGCCACCGAGTCAAAGCTGGCTTGCTGCAGTCAAACCCCACCAACCCTTTGTTGATAATGATGCATATGTAGTTAGTTCTGATGTAAGTCTTGCTGGGTACATTTGTACTCACGTTTGCCTATTTTACGTTTTTGCAGAGAGACTTCGGTCTTGTTAGTAGCTCCGCGTGGACTTCGACGTTTAGCTTGTTACCTCAGCTACGATCTTGTGCCCTTGGCAGGATCTGGTAGATAGTCAGGCTTCTCAGCCTTTTTCATTTGTAGATGTTTGTACTCAGACATGTTAAGCTTCCGCTTGTGCTTTGACTTGTATGCTCTGAATGTTGGGTCATGAGACCCATGTTTGTAATATCTCTCTCCTCAGAGCCTATTGAATGAAATATTTGAGTTGTAGAGTCATGTTGTGATGCCATGTTATATTTGCACAAATCGAGCATATTGTGTGTATGTTATTGAAATGCTTGGTATGTGTGAGATCTGACTATCTAGTTGTTTATCCTTAGTAGCCTCTCTTACCGGGAAATGTCTCCTAGTGCTTCCACTGAGCCATGGTAGCTTGCTACTACTCCGGAACACTTAAGTTGGCCGGCATGTGTCCTTCTTCGTTCCTGTGTCTGTCCCTTCGGGGAAATGCCACACGATGAATACCAGAGTCCTGTTAGCCCGCTACAGCCTGGTTCACCGGAGTCCTGCTAGCCCAGTGCTACAGCCTGGATTCACTCGCTGATGACCGACACGTTCGATGCTGGGTCATGGATGCCTGTCTCTGTAAGTTTGTGCCACTTTGGGTTTACGACTAGCCATGTCAGCCCGGGCTCCTTATCATATGGATGCTAGCGACACTATCATATACATGTGCCAAAAGGCGCAAACGGTGCTGGGCAAAGGTAAGGCGACACCCGTGGGGATACCGTGCGTGAGGCCGCAAAGTGATATGAGGTGTTACATGCTAGATCGATGTGGCATTGAGTCGGGGTCCTAACATAATTAAGGTCCTCCTTTGCTAGTACCACGAGGCAAACATCATTAATATTTCATCGATTAGTGTTAGGGGCCTTGTATATCTGCAAATTGTAATTTTGATAGTGGCCCCTTGTATATCAAAATGGAGGGAGAAATATGAGAGATAAGGTGAGGAGGAGTGGGGCATGGTGCCGTGGTGGTGACTGGTGGTCGGACTGGGCGGAGGCATGGGGATGGACGGCGCATTATGTCTAGGTTTGTATCTCTCTCACACACACCCACGTAGGTGGGGAACGTGCACGAAGAGAAGAGGTGCACGCACGGCGCACGTACTCCCGTCTTTCCCAACCACACCCGCGTGGGTACACGGTGGAGCTCATTTATGTACGAAAAAGGCAGCCCACGTGGTAATTTGGCAGGTGTACTGGTTGTCCACTTGGTGGAGGGAGGATCGTCTACCACGGGTGGACAAACAAATTGCAACTTGACGTGTTATGTTAAATTAAAAAAAGAGGCAAACCATGTGGGGCCTACCTTAGAGGCAAGGCTCTATACACTGGAGTACTTTTGATGCGTCCCGTCAACTCGTAGAACGAGGAGAAACTTGCTTAGTACGCCGTCTCCCCCGCCCACGGGCGCGGTGGCTCGCAGGATGTGAAGCTGGAGTACTACTGTACGCCTTTACGCCCGCTCCCTCGCCCACGCGCGCGGTGGCTCGCAGCACGAGGAGAAAATTTTACTACTCCCTCCGTTTACTCCTCGTCCCTACTACGTACTTTTGTTAGTACTCCCTCTATTTACCTATAAAAGGCCATTATAAAAAAATACATTTTGCATCTATACAAGGCCACAAATAGTAATCAAGACAAAAGTTACTACTCCCTCCTTTCTAGTTTATGGCTCAATTTCAAAATCTCTCCAACCAAGATAGACGGTGAGTGGTCGAATTAATTTCGTAGTTTGCACAGTACGCTCGTTTTTCTCAAGAAGTTATGTTTACCGAGGCATTAATTAGAACGAATGCATGAATGACCACTAAATTTCCATGAACTTGTACATGCATTGATTAGTTTCCTCTTGACACTGCTTGCGTCGGGTGATCTAACGCACCTCGAAATCCAACATGTAATGGTACTACTACTAGTATAGTACTAGAATTGAGACTTATCAAATGGAAAAACGAATGTTTTTAGATGAGCCCTATAAACCCTAGTGGGTACATACTCCGTAAAAACAGATTTTTCCAAAACTAAGTCGCTCCCTTTCATGAATTCTGTAGTATACTCCTCCGTCGACGCTCCCTTTCATGAATTCTGTATTTCCTGTCGCCGACATGTGGGACATATAGCAACCGGGTCGATGTGACAAGCACCAAATAACAGTGCAGAACAGCAGGGGACGCACCCCACTCGTACCAGCACAGTGTTAGTAATGAGCAATGAGACGTCAAATCACAATGCCGCACCTTCCCAGATGGACGAAGCAATCATTATTTCACACTTCAGTTCGACATCATCTCAAACCACATACTAGTATTGCTTCTGCCTCAAGAGGGACACGCACATCGCCTTGGTACATCATGACACGTGGGACCGCATGACAGGCCATGCTCCCCCGCCGATCGCTGGGTAAAATCACCTCATTTTTACGATACTTCCTCCAGATCGGTTTACTACATGGCATGCACGTCGTTCTAGGTTGAGAATTTAACTGGCTATATATATATGTGATGAACAGTATGCTAGCCTTTTAAAAATGTATACTTTTGTACAGTAATACTCCACTATTGATGGATTGCGCCATGGAGCAAAAATTGAAATTTTTAAAAAAGGTGGTACATACAGAGAGCGCTCATCGCCAAATTATGCATATAGTACTATTAAAAAATCTAGTACGTGCTTAATTGGGGTGCTAAATTCTGTTAAAGAAATACTAGTACTAGTATGTAGATACTAAAGAGTTAAAGTAACGAGAAGAAACATAACATAGTTCTGCTGGGGGCTCAGCACAACACACCCCTCAAATTAAACTAAGCACACCTGAAATGAAACTATGCAACTAATCCGGTAGACACTGCATTAGAAGTTTAGAACCGCCATGAGCAACGACACTGCCACCTTACTCAGAGTCCTCGTCCACGTCCTCGACTTCGTCCTTGTCCCTCTTCCTCTTGGCCGATACTTCTTTGCTTGAACCGCCAACTTGGTTGTTGCTCTTCATCCAACCCTTCTAGATATTGAAACAAAGGTATCCATCCATTGTAGCATAGTGGATGTAGTCTATATCTAGTACATTCTGCTGCCATGCATGACGATGAAACGTGTAATGAGGTTTCTCCAGTTTGCGGTATGAAGGATGAACCATGGCTCCTGCCAGGGTCAGCATTGAGGGCTGACGAGAGGGCACCAGCCGATTCTTCTGGAGGTCGAAGGGGTTGCCTACAACAAGGCCTATATGACGCAGGACTTCTTTGTCGTTCTTAAAGTCTACAGTAACAAATTTGACTATTTTGTCCTCGAGGAAGTTCTTAAAATCCTGGCACTCAACGTCGGCATGGCATATGTGGTAGACCAAGCAAACGTTATGTACGCAAACCTGGATTACGGCGGGCTTCTTCCTCTCTTCGTCCTTTCGATCCTTCTCTCGTCCCACGACTGTGGTGTACTCAACATCTAGCCCAGCGACCCGCTCATCATGTGAGTTTTCGAACATGCGTCCGAAGTGAGAAAGGCATCCTTTCACCGTCGCGGAAGTACGGGTGTAGATGACGTCGAACTCATTGCCGGTGATGGTTCTAACCTTGTAATCACCGCCGATCAGGGAGATTTGGGACGCCATGGATTTGGGAGGAGGGTTAGGATTAGTGGAACTACCGTAATGTCAATGGACGGGACAACTAGGAGCGAACCGCTGTAGTATTAAAGGACGTGCAGGAAAGAGTAGGAGCGAACTGCCAGCGTGCGAACGGCAGGGTAGTGGCTTTCCATTCTCCCACGATACGGGCTTCCGAGAGCACTTGGATCTGAGATTGAACGGTTGCATGGCGTGATTCTAGACCTATGGGTGAATATCCTATCTTGGAGGGTTATTCTTAAAATTTTCAGCAACTTAGCATACGACCGTTTGATCTCAGATCCAAGGGCTGCCAGCAGCCCGTATCATGGTCACGCCTACCATGACAGTCGCGTCGCTCGCTTGGTTGCGCCCTTGGAGATTTAACATGGTGTGTTAGGCTATCTGATGTTGGCATGTCATACATAGTCATCACTTAGTCACTCATACTACAACAAGGTTGGCTATAAGTGTATTTTTTTACTCCTCTCTATCTCTTTCTTCATACTCCCTCGGTCCCATAAGAACGTTTTTGACACTAGCTAGTGTAGTGTCAAAAACGTTCTTATATAATGGGACACAGGGAGTACTAGTATTTATTGCATTTGCGAAGGAGTGACCTCTTCCAATAAAATGGTGTTTCTAAGTTTGCTTCATTTAATTAGCTATAGACTCAAAATTGTCTTTTCACCTAGGTACACGCGCTTAGCACCGTTTCTTCCTTGGGTCACCAAACTAGTCTCTCTCTTCTTGATTAACTTGCCACATCAGACTTTACGCCTATGTGGCAAGCTTAAGCACCTGTAGGAGCAAGTTAGTACAATAGTGTGCTTTACATGGCATTTTTGCATATGTGGAGGAAAGAGAGGCAAGGAAAAAGTGGAGAAGTGGGCTCTCATGCAAGAGCCAGCCTCTACTACTACATGGTGGAGCATTGGGAGAGGCAC
The DNA here is from genome assembly GCA_963921465.1 of Triticum timopheevii. Taxonomy (NCBI): domain Eukaryota; kingdom Viridiplantae; phylum Streptophyta; class Magnoliopsida; order Poales; family Poaceae; genus Triticum; species Triticum timopheevii. The sequence goes on along the minus strand of OY997270.1, from coordinate 541,217,576 downwards.
CTGTAAGGAGGTGGTCAGGAATTGGGAGACTCACGCCGGTCGTAGCGCCGTAGTTAAAATGATAATGGCAAGTCAAATCACGGGGCCCCATCTGTCCAGCAGTAACTCGCTGTCAAATCAGACAGCCCTACATTTGCAGCAGCCTACTCCCTCGTCTTCTCGCATCTCTGTCGAACCGACTAGGCGAAACTGCCCCGCCTACCGCGCAGGAAAAGCCCCGCCCTCAACTTTTGAATACAGCTACTCCCTCCGTCGGATGCGTTTGGTTGAAGGTATTGTATGAATGGATTGGAACCATTCAATTTTTTGGGATTGAACCATTCAATTCATGTGTTTGGCTGAATATAAGAGATGAGCTAATTATTTAAGACGGGACCACCAGTCATGCTCACGTAGTCATGCATGCAAAGGTGGCCATTTGATTCGACCAATTTGGTTGGGTGGAATGGTTCAGCATCTTCAAGGCATATTCTCTTTTTTTTACTCGAACCATTCATGTGCTTTATAACCAAACATATCTATTTTCTGAACGATCCCAACCCATTCATGACCACCCTTGCAACCAAACGCACGTCATCTTACGAAAACCAAATAATCCCACAATACTAAGGCGCGGTGCATTAACTTCTACCTCGTTTCTTGTTTGTTCACATATCAACCAATAAGAATCCAATGATATACTTTTTGTGACATAGTAACTCATATTTAGTTAGTTAAAAGGATGACCTAGAACTACGTGCAGGCCCTATAAGCCGAGACGCCTACAAATAAAAAACCAAGACGGAGAGGGTAGTTCAGCACGTATCTTTTTAGATCAATATAGTCGGGATTCACCAAGGAGCAAAACCAAGTGGTAGGCTACTCTTGTCGTGTTGGCGTAGCAACTCAAGCAGGGTCAGTCCGCACATGAAATGGCGACACACTTAACAGGACCCCTTTGGCAGACATGTGGCTCATCCACCGTCTTGTTCCACGTGCGATGCACCAAATTACAGTTCGGAGCAGCGGTTGGAATTGGAGGCACCCCGGTCGTAGCGCCGTAGTAGTAGAAAATGAGCGATGAGGGGTCAAATCACAAAGCCCCACCTTTTCCGCATTAAGCTGGACGGACGAAGCAACCATCATTTCACTCTAGCGCGCAAGAGCATAAAGAAAAGAGAAAACAATGATGCGTGCGGCAGCTACCTAGGGCACCCTAGGGTAGGGGTCTCCACTACAGATCCTTTTTTTTAAAGCGCCTCCACTACAAATCGGCTTCTCCCTCGTCCTCTTGAAGAAAACCGATGATGAGTGCGGCGGTAGGGTTTGTAGGAGTACTACGGCATGCGGGGCCACGTCGTAGTAAGCGGGTTGGAGTCGACGCCTTAAATATATGTGGGCCGCTTGGTTTTACGGGAACGCGGCAGCATTTTGGGTTCGGGGACCAGTGGAGATATAGCACGTACAAAAAATTGTGGACGTAGGTTCGACCGAAAGGCAATGATGCATGGGCCCTGCATTTTGATATACTCGGGGCCGCGTGAAATTTGCTACTCTACTCAAAACTAGTAAGGTACACATGTATTGAACGCATGAGATTTCGAAACCAAATTATGAATAAATACACACTATAGCATGTAAAGCTTTGAGTCATATATGCATGATGTAGATGTTTGTTTAGTTCTTATAGTTCATCTCATTCAAAATCAACTAGTTTTATAAAAATGATAAGATTCATGGGGTTGTGCATTGTAAATCATAAAGTAAAAAACAAATAATGGCAATTCATTTAGAAAAAAAAAATCAATTATGATACAGAAGATTCTAGAACAAAGGAGAAGTTCTTGTGTTTTGAGGTTTATGCATTATACTTAAGTTCAACCACGGAGTCTTCTAAATTGTACATGTGGCAGATCTGGTGGAATGTTCATGATATCCAACTGCCAGTAGTGCTCGGATTTTCCTATCTCTGCACTGTCGGGTTAGCTTCATCCAACGACCATCTTTCAAAGTTATTGGCACACTATATAGTTCTTGTGCCATAGTTGCATGTTTTGGAAAAAAACTACTAGTGGGTTGTACTATCTATTTAGGAATAGAAGATGCATACGTGGAAGTTGTAGGGAAAGAGATGACATGGAGCATCTCAATTCCTATGAGTAGGGATTGGAAAAGAGATGTCATTTGGTTCACATCATAGGAACTTTTCTATTGAATCTAGAGATGACATGTATCTCAATTCCTATGAGAAGGGATTAGTAAGGTGATGTAATTTGGTTCATATCATAGGAACTTTTCTATTGAATATACGCTAATGTTTATTTTCCTTTGAAATTAAGTGAGTATAGGAATCCATTCATATGAACCAAGTGGCTCTAAAGCTATAGAAACTAGCCGTCAACCCGTGCACTTGCACGGGCTAGCGGCTGGGTTACAAATCATTAATAATTTTAAAGTAAATATAAAAGAATTTGAATACGACCACTTTGTGCAAATATGCCAAACTATTACGATTTTGAAAACCTAATTGTTGTTAGACTAAGTTTGATTTCTTGTAGGGGTTCACATAAACTTCCTACTTGCGTTCGTATTTATATTTTTGAAACATAGCGACGTTGAGTAGAAGAAACTTGTGATTAATATATGCTGGAAAAATGAAAACATGTCACAATAGTGTTGGCATTGTCTATTTTTAAATGTGTCATGGGGATAGCAATATACTTTCCTACTAAGGTAATTCAAAAGGTTTATAAATTAGAGCTACAACTCCATGAACCATAAAATATGAACTTTTTTACTTTTCATAGAATACTACACTGAAAATGAATTATAGTGGAAGGTTTATTTTTCAAAATGCCTTTGATCAGAGTAAAAGCCACAAATTATTTGTTGTGTGGACGTGAATTCAAGTACTAATTAGTTTTCTAAAACTTTGCAAACCAAAAAGTAGAAACCAATACTCGATCACCATAACTTCAAATTACTCAAATATTGCTTGTAAGGCTCAACTTACGTAAAAACTATTGGATGAAGCTTGTCCGTATCTTGCAACAATAAGTAATAACTATACCGGGCCACCCATGTAGTAGATAAATCCGATACAACTTAAAATCACAATTATGTTCAATGTCCCAAGAGTAAATCAATTACAAAGAAGCATGCATTTACCTCAAAGATGCAAATAATTGCAATGTCTAACATTCACTTCACTGTAAGGAAGTAAGGAGTTATCACCAGTAGTGCAAGATCTTTTGAAAGGTGATAATTCAAAATACCGGCGAAAATTAGAACCTTTTAGAAAATCTAGCATTTGGTACTAAACACCCAGGATACACACAAACATCATTTATGAAATTTCAAGGTTTATAATTCTAAATTATCAACATGCCATAATAAAAATAAATTAAATGGTTACACAACCTTTGGCAAAGGATAAAGGGCAGTTTCCTTAGTCAAAATCATACAACGAAAAATGGTAAGTACCGAAGTTGATCATTAGAATGTTAGTAAGATAAGACCTTCTATCAATTGGCCGCAAGAATTAATCCTATTAATTTCGTAAATTGATAGTTCTGTAACTATTTACATTATATAAATTTAACAATTCACAGGGTCACACGGTGAGGTCAATGAAACTGTGTGGTCAGGGATCATGTATTAATCTTGCTGGAAAGCCATTGAAAAACAAAATCTGCATTTTTCAGTTTTGTTTGGAACAACAAAAGGACCATGTACCGATGATGCTAGTGTGCCATAGACTTCTACAAATCAACATTAGAATTAACTGCATGAGTATAAATGTAACTTATATGATTAAAAAGCTCTTAGGAGCTTAGTTTGGAAGTAAATTTCCCTAATGCGATATCAATAACCTATGGTCACAACGTACTTATCAGACTCGTCTTTGAAGCCGCAAATAGATAATAAAGAAAAAGGGCACCTATATTTTTGGTTAGATTCAAATGAAAGAGGCAGGATTGCTTACCTGTGTAAATGGCAAAATATGGTGATCCAAGCTGAGACATCCATTAATGATGTACTGGATGAAAATTGACACTGTGGAGGCGCATAGTCTATGCGATGAGAAGATGCCATTCGGATGCACAGGATCGCGAGCCTGCAAGTAGCATAAGACACTGGGAGAGGCCGCTTTCCCAGAACAACTGCAGGAAGCAGTGGCATTGGAGGCTAGGTGGTCAAAATTCAATTATACGAACGCAAAGAGAACCCAATTGTTGTCTCCAAGAAGAACCATGCATGGAAGAAAATGAAATGTGAAATGGGGAAATATGTATGTACCTGAAGGACACAACCCACCCAACTGAATGTTCTGCTCATGCAAGGCGCTTTAGATAGCAACTAACAGTCTCACAATTATAGCACGAATTTTTATCTCCCCTCGCAATAGACAAAATATTAGTATGCTAAGCAGAATAATGAAACAAAATTAAATCTAACTGAATGTGTGGTTTATTTGTACTGATGTGTGCCTATTTGAAGTATATACGTTCAGAATTTCTTCAATGTAGGAGTATAGAGAAGACGTACATATGGTTCGTTGTGCAAGATTCTACAAACTTACTGCAAACTACATTCAACTACAGCAATTATGGATATGCATTCGGATACATTTACACTGGTGTCACTGGATTGCTATACAATGATAGCACTGAATGAACTCATAATGATAACTTAGTTTCGATCAAAAGGCACTCTCAGGCCCGGTTCCATGCATTTTTCATTGAGAATGAAATACATAGAACAGGGTTATATGGATCAACTTACAGCAACACTGCTAGTGCAGCGAAAGGTGTAAAACAAAAACAGAGATCATCTTGTGCAAGAAAACTCAGTAAACCTTTTTCAGAAACTGCAGGGTGACCACAGTTTGAGTCTTTGGCCACTTCACCTGACTGGTAGTCCTCTTCTTAATTAGCAAGTGAGTGCTGGACTTCCATCCCCTTCAGCAATATTTCCAGGGTGCACTCTGATGAGCCAGACTATAGCATGAACGACTGAAATTTCACTCTTACCAAACCTAGTCTGCATGTATTTTACTGTGGGAGTATATACATAAGGGCAAGATCAATCCAGCTGGCATATTTATCCAAAGTTGCTGATGGTACTTCCTCTTGGTCAACATTCCTAAGGCGGATGCAAGTCGGTATATGAAGCCAGCATTAGTTGTTAAGTAATGATGACCTCGTGATGGATTCTGGCGGTGTTGGTGATCCATTGGCATGGCCTGGCCAAGACTCGCCCTTTTACCCTCTCAAGTTTTAGCCAATTAATCAATCACATATAATTGTCAGTATATATACGTACATGCCTGGATCGATCCTTGCTTGCATGCATTAGCTAAGATAGCCAGATAGGCCTACGTGGACATACTCTAGGTCATGGCATTGTGCTTGTAGCAGGAGGAATTCCCTAAGAGGGTTAGCGCCTTGGTGAACTCCTCCTTTCGCCTTCATCTTCTACACGTACACATACTCGCCCTCCGCCTACTCCTTGAGAAGCAGTAGGGCCAGCTCCTGCTTCATCTTCTGTAACTCCATAAGTCACCCCTCGCCTAATCTGCTACATTCTGGCTGCACAAACACACTAATTAAGGCTATATGTATACATGCTTAATAAATTACTCCCTCCGTTCCTAAATACTTGTCTTTTTAGAGATTCCAAATGAACTACTACATACGGATGTATATAGACATATTTTAGAGTGTAGATTCGCTCATTTTGCTCCGTATGTAGTCACTTGTTGAAATCTCTAGAAAGACAACTATTTAGGAACGGAGGGAGTAGTTAATTGTTGGTTTTGCAAAATCTAACTGTCTCGTATCTTCTTATAAATCATAAACTTAACTAACCTCTGGCATCTCGTATTGCTGGAAGAAGATCTCAACTCCAATTAGTATCTATTCAGAGCTCAAGACCATCATGCCTCAATCCCACACGTATAAATTACAAAAAATACGGCACCTTCATCAGATCAAGGAAACTGCGACTTTCATGAGACGGATGCTGCAGAAGTGAAGAAGTTGGGGATAAGATCGTTGCAGGACATGTAGTTGGGATCGTCTGCTCGTGGAGAGTTCGCCTGTCGGTTAGTCTAATATGAATTCAAGGATGGCCATGGATACCTGGGCAAAGAGAAGGACATCCCGCAAACGCAAGTCAAGAAGATCCGACGGAGGTAGCGCATGGAAGTGACGGGGGAGAGGAAGGGGAAGAAGCTTAGAGCAATTCTGTTTTTTTTCTCTAACGTGGCTTGATGAAATTCTTGCGTGGAGGAGAATCCATGGCAAGCTGAAGGGGTTGATCGATAAGACAGGGGGCGAGGAGTTTTGCCTTTTTCAGATCGATTGATTTTTTTTACTTTTCACAGATGGGATGGATACACAATTTATTCATACGTGAGGATGGGCTTGTGCCTAGGCCGTCAGGATTAGGGAAATGTTTTTTTCTCTCTAAAAGAGCTGCACGTGGGACAATAATCCAGGGCTCCTAAGCTACCTCATCCGATGGCTGTAGATAATTAATCTGGAGATCAAACGGACAATTTGTTTAGTTGTTTAGGATTAACGTAGAAGCTTTAATGGTGCCTCCAATTAGTAAATATAAGATATAAGATATAAGATGATATCATGTTTATTTCCTTTGAAATGTAGAGTATATGAATCTATTCCTATGAACCAATTGGCTCTAAAGGGGAAAAATTCTATAAAAATCATATCATATAGAGTTCCTATGATATTCCTCGACACTAAAGGATGGTTGATATTGCTGCTGGTGATACGATGGTCTTTCTTTGTAGACTCCTCACCCATCTTTATAGTTACCTATCGAAGATGAATGAAATGATATATACAGGGTATTCTACATGTGCAATTTGGCACACGAAAACTCGGTAAAAGTTTGCGAGGTTCTAATTTTCAATAAAGCTATATGCACTGCATTTCGGAACGGAGGGAGCATACGGCAGTTGCTAACACTCACGTGGAAGATTTGTGTGTAGGAGGAGTGGCTATTCTGTTAAATGACATGGCAAAACTAACACTGTCGGATGCCGATCTAACGGTTCTTACGGCGTTCGTCAGGAAAAGGCTTGTGGCGAACGTTTGTCGGATAATGATTTACGGACACATGCATTGCATTGATACGTGCCCCCCCCCCTCTCTCACGCACATGCACCCTCACTAGACACGACTCTCCCGAGTCCTCTTGTAGACTCGCACGTCGCACCCATCCTCTATCTGCAAGTAGACGTCACGCACATATGTGCTCTTCACACCCTACCCTCAGAACTTCTAAAAAACAAAAGACGGCGCGCACATTTTATTTTAGCTCACACGTCACACACTTATACTATTACTCTTGCGGCGAACGTTCTTTGGGCATAGTATATATTGTACTCTCACGAAGAGAAGCGGTGCACACACGCACTAGTTCTCTCACACCCACTCGCGGGCACACGTAGGAGATCATTTTTTGAAGCCGGTACAATAAAATCACTCCACTATATATAAAAGCAGGAGCCTTAGCGCTTGCTTTACTAGGGTTCCTCTCGTTCACTCTCTCATGCTCTCCAGATCTAAGCAAGACATAGGTGGCCACACACTCTCTCTCTCTCTCTCAGCTCACGGCTGGTCACAAATCCGGCCGGACAACCTCGACCGGGGCAGGGGGTGTAGGTGCATCGTTCACGCTGTCGTCGGCGGCGAGGGAGGAGACCAACGGCTGCCCGCGCGTCCTGATCGGCGGCCGTGCCATTCTCTCCGAGAGAGCGCCGGCTCGGGAGGGCCTCCGACCCCTTCTTCCTCCCTACGGTATTGTGGCCAAGATGCGGCCTCCCGGCGCCATCTTTGCCACATGCCGACGACCCTCAGGTATATATTCCTTCGAAACCTGCCTTGCTCTACTGCCCCAGCTCTTTCCCCTTCGTGTGGATCCTTTTCTACTTCCGTCCGCTGTTACAGAGCCACCTAGACTTATACTATTATTAGAAGTAAAGCTAGTGCATACAGTGAACTCAAAGCGTTGGTTCAAACAGGGAAGAAAGTGGGAAAGCTGTAGCATGAATCTATGACTTGGTTCTAAGAGGAAAAGGGGGAAAGTAGTAATATGTGTCACTGTTTAAATAACCGTATTTCGTATTTGCGCAAATAGGGATGTCTGTCTCCATTTCGTTTCAGGATGTCTGTCTCCGTATCGTTTCTATTCGCGCAATCAAAAGCACACACCTCAGTTTTAGTACAACTGCGCAAAATGAGATGGCTATCCCTCGTTGTCTTCGTCTAACCTCCTGTCTTCAAGGTATCCCTACATTGGTAGTAACTAAGGTAGAATGACCAACACAATCTAAAAGAAGCTAATTCGTACGTTTTACTTCCTGATTGCAGTGCAGGGATGAGCGAAAACAACTGCATCCTAGTTCGGAATGCACTTTCTACCAGTTCATCCATGGACCAAGGACTAGCTGGCACGGCGGTTTTTTGGATAGGTGCGCGGACAAGAGGCATTGTGGTCTGCTTATTTCTGCAAATGGCGGTGCTTAAATTTAGTGGAATGCACAAGCATTTCAGCTGGTCAGTACACTGCATGGTTCAGTTCAGCATTCCAGCTGAGACCACAATTATAATTGGTTATTCTGGAATGAGAGAACCTAACCTTGGATGGTGGCAACAAGAAAAAACCAGAGTGAACTCCGGGAAATTTAAGCCTGCCCGGAGGCCCTTTGCTCAGAGAAGCCTTGCTTGTTTTTTCCTGATTTGTAAACCTTCTCACAACTTTGTCTTTTGCTGTGAACTAGTATATGTTTGTTATGTTCTATGAATCATTGAGATGTATAAAATTGCTTAACTTATGCTTTTCAAGATTTTTATGAAGACGAGTTTAATTGTGAGTGTTCCACATGAGTGCTGGACTAGCGTGTGAACGTTTGGAATTTACTACATTGTGGCCTCAATTAACTGCATGAACCACTGTAACAAGATACTTAGTAGTTGCTTATATGTCAGACAGCAGATTGTTGATTGTTAGCTAGTCAATAGCCTAGTGTTGAAGCGAGCTGAGCCAATGTGCCGTGTTTTGCACAACTGCTTACAAGTGAGGTAGCACCAACAATGTTTACAAGTACTTATGTATACGTCGGCGCACGGTTCTCGAACGAGTGCTCTATTTCATCAAAACACACACTGCTCGTATGATAAACTGTGACAACTTATGTCTTACCATGCCATATTCATGAAAAAACTAGTGAGGACGCATCTGTTTCGGCAACAATTACGATGGTTCTCACATGATTCACGGGCACACAAAAGTAGCAGCAGTTCCCATAGACGGATTCAAATAGAGCACTAGACCCAGAGGGGTCGATAACAGGCAAGGTTCGGATAATTAGACACAATCCAAACTACTATTAAACACTAGCTGGGGAAACTATTTCATGCCTCGATCTAATTTGGGCTGGACACAAGACGGACCTTGCCATGAACATCATCGAGGACGTCCTGCAGCAGCTCAATCCTGTGAACCTTCATGAAGACAACCTTGTGGCCTTGCCACTGATAAACTTGTTTGTGGAGGCATGCCACGTCATCTTCCTGCGTAAGCTTGACAAGAACAGTATGCCTCACAAACGAAGGAGTAGCTTTGAACTTCTTGTGCTTCAGTACACCCTGGACAACACGCCTGACAACAGTGAGGCTGGAATACAACTCTTCATTGGTATAACCGCAAATGGCTTCCAGGATCCAACATCCTAAGAACTTTGTTTTCCCAGTGCGTATATTCAGGTCGTCCGCCTCATAGCGAGTGACATGCACAACCACACAATCCTTGTCTGCATCAGGGCTCTAATTGAAACAGAAACAAATTCTGAATTACTTTTTAGTATAAGAACCACAAGTTATTTAAACCACTATGTATAGCATGGCATCGAAGCTAATAAAATTTTGCATTATTAATCACCACACACTTCCTTTTCTAAAAATAATCACCACATACTTAGATGAAAAACCACAAGAGATTGGCAAAGAAGGAAATCACCTTGGGCAGCTCAGCAGGGGTGGGACACATCCTCGAAGGGGGAAAACTGCTCCTGCAGTGCCACGGGGGTTGTAACCTCAAACGGGGCGTTGACCATCTCAGTAGTGGTCGTGAGCGTATCTGGGGTCGGCTCGGTGGTCGCCTCCATCTTCTTGGAGCTCTTTGTCTCGTGGGGATCAGCCTCCCGCGTCTGCTCCAATATCGGCAGATCTTTGCCTGGTTCTCGTTGGTCCATCATGAAACTGACGAATACTAGGAGACCACCAAAAGGAAAACACAATCGCAATGACAATGAAACAAAAAAGAGAGTGAGGATCGGTTACTGCTTTGCAAAAGTTTTTTTTTTCTCTGAACGAAAATATACCAACACCACGGATCCGCTTACCTTCCCTTCGTTGGAAGAGAAGAATAGTGGCAGATGCGAGTGTTGCCTTTCTTGAAGACGATGAGGGAGAAGGGGATTCTTCAGCGAGGAGTGAAATGATGGTTGCTTCATCCGTCAAACTTAGACTGCGGGGAGGTGGGGTTTTGTGATACGACGGCTCGTTACTGCCGCGCTACGACTGGGGTGACTCTTCGCCTGCATACTGCCTGCTAATTTGGTGGATGGCATTTGGGCCCGCGCGCTGCATGGCCCGCATGTCTGTGAACAAAAGTATAACGGCATTCAGTAGAGGGAGACGTTTCAATGACCTAGGAGGAGCCAGAAGCAGTAGAGTGTCTCTACTGTACTAGTAGTAATTGTTTTTCTAGGTAGCTGTAGAGTGTCTCCACTGTACTAGTAGTAATTGTTTCTCTGGGCCCGAGACAAAACAGTCAATCCACACTAGTAAATAGTAAAATCAATTCAAAAGGCGCTACCCACACCCAGCACACCGCCCCCTCCCCCACAAAAAAACATGGGTGCTCTTCTTCCTCCTCGCTCCCACCCACCTCACGTCGGCTCGCTCCATCGTACCCCCAAATTCCTCACCTCACTCCTACAGAAAACCCCAGCTCCCCTTCTTCCTCACTCCTACAGAAACCCCCCCAGCTCCCCTTCTTCTTCGCTCGCACCACAACTAGGCTCGTCATTCATTACTCTACTCAAATCCGTGAGCGCGACGCGACGCCCTCGAGGAAAATGGATTCGGTTGACCCCATCGCCAAGAAGATGAGGCTCCCGCCAGCGGCGACGCCTGTTGTAGATCCCGCACCCGACAACGCGGGGAGAAGCGGCGACCCCGCCCCCACCGGATCCCAAGAACCCGTAGAATCTCGGGTGGACCGCATCAGCGATCTCCCGGACGCCATCTTTGGGGAGATCATCTCGCTTCTCCCCACCAAGGATTGCTGCCGCACCCAAGTCCTCTCAATTCGGTGGCGCCCTCTATGGCGCGCCGTGCCCCTTAATCTCGACTGTCGTCGGCTGTCTCTCTTCAATGATTTTGAAATCCCCAGAGCCATCATCTCCTCCCACCAGGGCTCCGTTCAAAGCCTCTGCATCCCGTCATGCTACCTGAGCAAGCATACCATGCCCTGCATGGTGGACGCCTAGCTGAAATCCCCTGAATTCATAGAACTACAGCTACTTGAGTTCTACTATTCCCCTGGAAATCACATACCACATACAGAACGCCATGAACTTGTGCCCTCAGCACCGATATCCATCTCGCGGTTTTCCTCCTCTCTCCACACCGCCACCTTTGCGTTGTGCTACCTTTCAGACAATCTGGTACTAAACCTTCGACTCCCATTTCTCAAGAAACTTTCACTTGTGCGGATTCATATATCGGAGGCCTCATTGCACAGCATCATCCACTCCAGTTGCCGTGCGCTGGAGTGCTTGGTGCTTGTTTTCACAGTTAGAATCGGTTGTCTCCAAATAAAGTCGCCTAACCTTGTAAGAATTGGAATTTCTTTTGACGGAAGGCAGCTCATCATCCAAGATGCCCCTTCACTTCAAAGGTTGATCCTTGATTCTAGTTATTCACCGTTGCAAATAACCGTCCTCTCTGCGCCTAAACTTGAGACCTTGGGTGTAATACATGATCTCTGTGCTCATTTCAATATGGTGTTTGGCTCCATAGTTCTTCAGGTACTTTATATTATCATCTACACTTATAACCATATGCTGCATTTTAAATTTCTGCGCATAATTTATATATCATCTTGGAGTACACATTTTGTACTAATATTATGTTCTATGCTCAATTAAGAGTTTCTCCATGGATGGCCTATCAATGGTGCTGGATTCTGTCAAGATCTTATATATCCAAATGAATAGTTTTGATCTAAAAAAATTTATTGGCTTGCTGCAATGCTTTCCATGTCTGGAGAATTTGTATATAAAGGTGATAAATTCACGCACATTGGAAACCCGCATATAGTGTTCTAGAATTAACCGTTCAGCTATTGCTCTTTCGACACTCTTATTTTAGACCATAACTGTTTTCAATTTTCATGTCTATTTAGGCAACATGACGGGGTAAGAAAGTTATAACCAATCGGTGGATTCGTAAGCATCGGGATTTTCTCACTTCTCATGATACTCGATTGAAGACAATAACGCTAGAACGATATGTATCCAACCGTGCAAACACAAGATCTGTCACATTCTTCCTGCTGAATGCGAGGTTACTATTGTCCATCAGGCTTAAGTTTATCAACAGCATGGTTTTGACGGATGGGTATGTCGGAGAGCAAAAAAAGGAGTTTCAGGTGGGAAAAAGAGCTTCTGAACGTGTCGGGCTTCTATTTACAACATATTGTGGTAATAATCCAGTAAATTTTACGATCCAGTATGTTCATTCCATGGACCTGACCGATCCATTTGACTGTGACTGCCAAAAACAGTGCTGGAGTTAGATGTTGTTGCCCTTTTCAATCTGGGTTTTTTTGTAAACCTAATGAACAATCAACCCTCGTGCTTTTGTATTGTTTGTAAGCTGGAGTTAGATATTCCTGTCCTTTTCAACTCGGCTGTGACTATCATATTTTCTTTGAAACAAGGCAAATGGCTTGCCATTCGTTTAATTTAGAGTGAAATATTGTAACAAATCACAACCAAGGGAAATAACATCACTCACGCCGGCTGCTTGAGCTCACTGTGCATTACAGAAGCCAGGTGACTAGCCCCCACCACCCCCACCAGTCAACCCTCGTACTCCCCTCCGCCTGCGAGTGGACCGGTGCATCTTCAACGGCTCCTGTTCGTTCCGCCCGAGGCTTCTCCATCGTCCTCCGCCTTGCGGCCTTGGTTCGCTCGCCGTGCGCGGTGTGCCGCCCTCTTGCGTTTTCAACGTCGTCAACAACCGAGAGGAACAAGGAGATGACTGTACATTGAGAGGATGACAGTAGGGACCCACCAGCGTCATGGCAGCACGCAAGCAAGTGCCTCTATAGTACAAGCCCAAAATATGGTTCCTCCTAATGGTTGGACATCCGGGGCTCACGCCATCGTCAACATAGTCAATAAACGAGAGAATTACACTACGAGCGGCTGACACCAGGGACACAGCAAGTCGTGCAGTTTTTTTTGAGGAACAAGCAGTGTTTTTTGAGACAATGAGGAACAAGCAGTTGTTATTTATACTAGTTTTAGGGACGGATTAGGGTAACAACGGGGCTGTGCGGGGGCTGTGGCCCGTCAAGCCAGGGTTTTATTTATATTTCATGAGCCCAGTTGTGTTTTTTTCTTGCTGAAAATGGCTAGCCCAGTTCTATTCTTTTTAAAGAAATACCCAAACAAGGCCTATTTGCTTTGTCGGCCCTACTGGGCTGCAAATTTTCAAGACGAGGAGAGTTTCATTTGGTTTGCCCAGAAATGGCCTGTACATTTATAAAATACATCAAACCGGGAATTAGTTTCATTTTTTTTCATTACAAGATCTTAAATTCCATTGATTTTTATGTGTGGACAATTATTTTGATTTTATATTGATATAAATTATTTTTCAAAATAGTTTGAATGTGAATCGATATTTTTGGATTAAAAACACCGCACCGAAATATGAAAATTTTCGTATACTTTTTAACCGTGGCCACAAAAAGAAGATGGGCTCCAGAAAAAATCTTAAGAATTAGCAAATGGGCTGTACATTATTAGAAATAATGGCAGATGGGCCGTATGCTGTTTTCCACAGATTTGAGGCTGACTCGTGCGCCTACTACAGGTTGACGCGTATGCTTTCATAAAAAAAGGTTGACGCACACGCAACGCCCTGTCAACTTAGTGAACACACGAGAGCAGTGACTGTTGGATATCCATCCAACAGCTATCGTGCTTCTTCAATCTCTGCTCTTCATGCTCTAGCCACTCAAACAAGCGCCGGCGGGACTGCCTGCTCCCTCCTCCCGCGGCCGGCTATGCTGCTGCACAGGCCTCACGGCCCCACCGTACTCCAATCGCTGGCCTAGCCATCCCTCTACTCACCCACACATGCTGTTATTCTCCGGCGACGGTAGACGAACCAGTAAACCCTCGTACTCCTCCGCATGGGAAACAACTGCCGAGTATTCCCTGGCTCCGTGACGTTCCCTTCCTAGGCCTCGCCATCGTCCACCACCCTGGTGCTCTCGGCGCAACCTGGTCAACTTGGTCAATTAACGACATCCATCAGAAGTGGACTGTACGTGGAGAGGCTGACAGTTGGGTCCACGGCCGCATGCAAGGAAATGCCTCCTTATTACGCGCAAAATAATGATTCCTCCACCTGACAGCTAGGACCCACAGGAAGGGCCTCTGTATTTCGCGAAAAAACATTCCCCACGCTGATAGGTCGGACCACCAGCTATATCTTCGCACGCAAGGTAGTGCCTCCTTATTACGCCCAAAAAAATGAATACCCTCTGCTAGCTGGGACCCACCATATTGTTGGGCTGACTTGTGGGCCTACTAAGTTGACGGGGATGGAGGGCTTTGTCAACTTAGTCAATACTCCAGTGACCGTATGATGTCCATCCAACTGCCATACTGCTTCTTCAACCTCTGGTCTTCTTGCTCCAGCCGCCCAAAGCAGCACCGGTCGTGCCGCCTGCTCCTGCCTCCCGTGGCCGGCTGTGCTACCACCTGCTCCTGCCTCCCGTGGCCCGGCTCCGTGTCGTCCCCTTCCTAGGCCTCGCTGTCGTCCACCGCCGTGGTGCTCTCAGCGCGGCGTGGTCAATATGGTCAACGACCGACTTCCATTGAAAGAGTACTATACGTGGAGAGGCTGACAGCTGGGTCCACGGCAGCCGCAAGGAAGTGCCTCCTTATTACGCGGAAAATAATTATTCCTCCACCTGACAGCGGGGACCCACCAGACGGGCCACCAGTATTTTGCAAAATAAATCGTTTCCCCCTGACTACTGGGACCCACCGGACGGGCCACCGTATTTCGTGAAAAAAACGTTCCCCCCGCTGTCAGCTCGGACCCACCAGAAGTGCCTCCTTATTACGCACGAAAAAAATGAATACTCCCCCAGCTAGCTGGGACCCACCTTGGTGGGAGGCTGTCTTGTGGGCCTACTAAGTTGACGGGGCCGAAGGGCTTTGTCAACTTAGTCAATATTAACGATTCTAGCTCCAGTGACCGTACGATGTCAATTCAACGGCCGTAGTGCTTCTTCAATCTCTGGTCTTCTTGCTCCAGCCGCCCAAAGCAGCGCCGGTCGTGCCGCATGCTCTTGCCTCCCGTGGTCGGCTGTGCTGCCGCGGAGGCCTCACCGCCCCCTACTATTCTCACAGCTGGCCATGCCCTGCGGCGACGGCAGCCTTACACCATAGCCGAACCAGTGAACCCTCGCACTCCTCTCCACGCGGGCTTCCACTGCCGCGTCTTCCCCGGCTCCACGTCATCCCCTTCCTAGGCCTCGTCGTGGTCCACCGCCGTGGTGCTCTCCGCACGGCGTGGTAAACGTGGTCAAGGAACGAATTCCATCGGAAGAGTACTGTACATGGAGAGGCTGACAGCTGGGTCCACGGCCACAGCCTTGTCTTTTTGTAATTTGCCAATTAAGTTGCTTTGTCATGCGTGTTGGGCTGCAAATCTTTCAAGACGAGGAGAGCTTTTCATTCGGCTGGCCGAGAAGATGGCCCATCAGTAATGAGAAATGGGCTGTACATTTTTAAAACACATCAAACCGGCAATTAGTTTTAAATATTTTTTTTCATTTCAAGATTTTAAATTAAATTAATTTTTATGCGTGGAGAATTTGTTGGATTTTATATTGATATACATTTATTTTTAAAATCAGTTTGAATGTGAGTCGAAATTTCGGGATTAAAAATAGTTCGGACCACACCGAAATATGCAAAATTTCGTATAATTTTTTAACCGCGGCCACAATATGGGCTGTAATGCTAACAAAAAGAATATGGGCTCCAAAAAAAACCTTAAGAATTTGCAAATGGGCTATAAATTATTAGAATTAATGGCAGATGGGTTGTATGCTGTTTTCCACAGATTTGAGGCTTTCCTAAAAAAGGTTGAATGTCCATCCAACGGCCGTCGTGCTTCTTCAATCTCTACTCTTCCTGCTGCAGCCGATCAAACAAGCGCCGGCGGGACTGCCTGCTACCTCCTCCCCGCGGCCGGGTGTGCTGCCGCGCAGGCCTCACCGCCCCACCGTACTCCCATCGTTGGCCTAGCCATCCCTCTACTCACGCACACCTGTTGTTATTCTCCGGCAATGGCAGACGAACCAGTAAACCCTCGTTCAGTCGTACTCCCCTCCGCGTGGGAAACAACTGCTGAGTCTTCCCTGCCTACGTGTCGTTCCCTTCCTAGGCCTCGCTGTCGTCCACCGCCCTGGCGCTCTCGGCGCGGCCTGGTCAACATGGTCAACGACCGACGTGCATTTGAAGTGGACTGTACGTGGAGAGGCCGACAGCTGGGTCCACGGCCGCACGCAAGGAAATGCCTCCTTATTATGCGCAAAATAATGATTCGTCCACCTGACATCAGGGACCCACCGAAAGGGCCTCAGTATTTCGCGAAAAAAACGGTACCGCCGCTGACAGCTCGGACCCACCAGCTATATCTTCGCACGCAAGGAAGTGCCTCCTTATTACACACAGAAAATGAATACTCCCCCTGTTAGCTGGAACCCAGTATAGTGGCAGGCTGACTTGTGGGCCTACTAAGTTGATGGGGACGGAGGGCTTTGTCAACTTAGTCAATATGCATGATTCTAGCTCCAGTGACCGTACGATGTCCATCCAACGGCCGTAGTGCTTCTTCAACCTCTGGTCCTCTTGCTCCAGCCGCCCAAACTAGCACCGGTCGTGCCTCGTGCTCCTGCCTCCCGTGGCCGGCTATGATGCGGCGAAGGCCTCACCGCCCCCTACTACTCCCACCGCTGGCCAGGCCATCCCTCTACTCACCCACACCCCCTGTTACTCTGCGGCTCCGGCAGCCTCACACCGCAGTGAACCAGTGAACCCTCGTACTCCTCTACGCATGGGCATCCACTGCCGCGTCTTCCCCGGCTCCGCGTCGTCCCCTTCCTAGGCCTCGCCGTCGTCCACCGCCCTGGTGCTCCTCTCGGCGCGGCGTGGTCAACATGGTCAAGGAACAGCTTCTATCGGACGTGGACTGTACGTAGAGAGGCTGACAGCTGGGTCCACGGCCGCAGCAAGGAAATGCCTCCTTATTACGCGCAAAATAATTATTCCTCCACCTGATAGCAGGGACCCACCGGACGGGCCACCATATTGCACGAAAAACCGTTTCCCCCCTGACTGCTGGGACCCACCAGCTACACCTTCGCACGCAAGGAAGTGCGTCCGGGCAAAAAAACAAAACAAAACGATTCGCCCCCCTGACTGCTGGGACCCACCAGCTACATCTTCGCACGCAAGGAAGTGCCTGACAGTCAGGACCCACCTGGTTGAAGCGTACGTAGCATTGTTATTCTGGACGCGAATGTGTACGTACATACTGGTCGATGTAGAGGCGCGCACGTGTCGTAGATGTAGAGGCGCACATGTGTCGTAATAGAGGCGCACACGTAGCATGTACATGTACGTACAACGGCGAGGGTGCAAGAAAGAAAATACGGCCACGTACGTACATACGGGTAGGGTCTCGAACGCCTACTCGCACATACGTACATGGATGGGTCGGAACGGAGAAACATCGTCGGCGTCGTGTTCATGGGGAGCCAACCGGCTGGGTCGGAACGGAATGCGTGGTCGTGTTCATCGGGAGGGCTTGGACGGAACAGGCGATGGAAACGAGGCCTGGCGTACCGCACAACCAAGGGAACGACCTTGTGTTCGACCGGCCACATTCGAAACGGGGTCCTGTTGATCGGGAGGGGCCTAGCGTACCGCAAAATGGAGGAAACGGACCTCCTACGGTCGAAACGGGGGTCCTGTTGATCGGGAGGGGTGTGGCGTACCGCAAAACAGACGAAACGGACCTCCTACGGTCGAAACGGGGGTCCTGTTGATCGGGAGGGGTGTGGCGTACCGCAAAACGGACGAAACGGACTTGTGTTTGCGCGCTACGGTCGAAACCAGGGGGAGGGGTGTGGCGTACCGCAAAACGGGACTACACGGGATACTGTTCATCTCCACCGTCGACCTCCTCCAGCCTCCACGGGCTACCCTCGACCTCCTCCAGCCTCCACGGGCTCCTGTTCATCCAGCCTGCACCACGCGCAACTCCACCGGCTATTGTTCAACCACCCCTCCACGGGCACCCCTCCACCGTCTACTGTTCACACAGCCCTCCACACCACGGGGTCCTGTTCAACCACTCCTCCACGGCCACACCTCCACCGTCTACTGTTCATCCAGCCCTCCACACCACGGGTTCCTGTTCATCCAGAGGCAACACCACTGCTCACTATTCATCCAAACCCCCCCTGCAACGCTCACTGTTCATCCCAGAGGCAGCATCGATCGGCTTCAGTTAGCAGCAGTAGCGAAGGAATCAATCCATCGGTTCAGTTAACAGCCATCTATCGATCGCTCGGGTTCAGTAACGCGTAGCCTGCAGTGCAATCGCTCGGGTTCAGTTAGAGCCAACGCCTCACATACACGCGCGTATGTACGAGAGAAACGCGCATCGCCCACCCCCGACCTCCCACTGTAACTGGCAACTCTCCAAAATTTTCCTCCCCCTCACTTCTACCACGGTTTTTTCCGTCATGGACGGCCCAAAGAATGTCATGCAGCTGCGTCTCCGGCCCGCCCAGGACAAAAAGCCCATTTTCTGTCATGATTTTTTGTCATAGAAGTAGGAGCCCACCACATCTATGATGATACCGGGTTTTGTCACAATTATCGTCATAGAAGTGTCATATGTATGACAGAAATTTTTTTCGTTCGGCCCAAAATGTCACGGATGTGTCTTTTTTTTGTAGTGAACTGATCTTTGCAGATCTTAAGGCACCCGGCGAGGCCTCGAGCGGGTACCTCGCAAGGCGAAAACCACTGCAAACATCCTGAGCTAAGTTGTTCCTACGCACAGGCATATAATCACAACACCATAACACAGCACAAGGATGATAAATATGGCACGATAATTAGGGATCATATTCTGTTGCACGCCCCCACGGGGCTCCATACTTCTCTCTCTCTGTATGCAGGAAAAGGAGAAAACAAAATAAAAACGGAGCGCGCCTTGCGACAGCTCACGAGGAGGGATCGGCATCGTCCTCCCGAGCTCAATCAGACTCCGCCTAGCGGTTCACCAGGGCGCGACGATGAGACAACCCACTACCGCCCTCGAAGCGGGCACGGCGGCGTGGTGGCTGGTCGCGGCCACCGTTGGAGGATCTATCACCGGAGGAGGAGCCGCTGAAGCTCGGCGAGCTGCGGGCGCCGCCAGGAGCGGGTTCGCCTTCGCCCTCGTCACGACCATCGCCAAGGCCAAGCACCTCGTCGCCGTCATCGTCTTCAGGGCAGCACCTAGCATGGCGGCCATCTTCTCTGAACACCCTCATGTAGAGGGTCGCATCGCCGTCGTACTTGAAGTGGAGGGTGCACCGCTGGCCCAGGCCACACACGCGGGCAAACGTCTGCCAGCCCCGGGCCAGGGCCACGTTCCCGGCAACGGAGATCACCACCGCGACCCAGGAGGCCCTGCTACAGCAGCCGTCCGCCTGCAGCCAGTGTCCGCCAGGGCCAGCGGCCGGCAGTTCGCTGGCAAATAAGCAAGGGAGCTGGAGCCAGTTGCCGGCCGGTTGTCCGACCACACAACAAACTCCAGCAGCACCTCTGCCGAATGGAAGCGCAGCTGGGGAGGCCGCACAGCCACGACACGCCTTCCTTCTCCGACTGGGCTGCCTTGATACGGGCGGCCACCACCATGCGAAGGGCCACCACCGCGACCACGAGGAGCCATGATGGGGGTCGCGCGACACTTGTAGGGGCGGCCGCGACCGCGCTTGGGCAGAGGAGAGCCAGGCCCTTCCTAGCGAGCCTTCCCCTTCTCCACGGCCGAGAACCACTTCACGGGTGTCATGGGACGCTGCAAGCAATCAGAGCGAGGAAGGAGAAGAAGCAGGCGGAGCAAGAAGAGATGGACAATGGGGCTTCCGCCCCTCCCCATTTATAGCCCAGTGGAGGCCAACCGTCAGCCTCCACGATCACAGGTAATGATGACTCTTTTTGCATGCACAAGGGACTCGTCAAATCGGGCAGTTGCCGAGGCAGCGCGGGGAAGCGGAGACGCCCACGTCCAATCAACTGCCACGCTACGATCAAGGCCGCAGGCTGTTGGGGCCCACGACGCTCTGCACTTGCCCTTTGGCTTCGCTGCTAAGGCAAGTCCGAGCCCGCCTTGGGCCTAGGGGCTACTGTCGGTGTTCTGGGAACAAGGGTCCCCAGACTTGCCTGCGTGCAGCGTGGCTCAGCACTGGCCCAGTACAACCCGCTGTCTTCATCAACAAACGTTCAGGACCCTCGCGAGGGGCCAAGCCTCGCGGGGCGGAAGACACAGGGCCTCCTCAAGGGCGGCCTCACCAGGCACGCTCGCGAGGAGGCGGAGAGATCAAGGCAAGGGGTACCTCGCGAGGTGCTCATGACGCAAGGCATAACGATCAAGACCAGGAGGGCGCCAGCCTGTGCAGTGTCGTCGTTTCCTCTTTGGTGCAAAGGAGGCAAGCGCAGGCGCGGAGTACCGAGGCATCAAGCTAAGGTTCCCATATCAGTGCAACGAGACCAGGACCAGCAGAGTGGTAGGACGGAGGTCACCATGGACCCAAGACGGCGTCATCACCAGTGCCTTTGGCAGTAGAAGACCACCTTTAGTCAGGATAGCTTGTACTAGCTGCCCCCCTTCATAATGGCCATTGTTGGCTTCCTTCCTGCTCAATTTTTGGGAAGAGGACCAGGGCCTCTATAAATAGGGCTAGTCACCACAGTAGAAGGCATCTCAGCTAGAGCCAAAGAGAGCTGATCGAATCCTTCCTTGGTAGAGCACAAGAACACCACCAGAACACCTCTCGCGAGGCTGTTCTTCCTCTATACTGTTCATCATCAGCCCAAGAGGCAATCCACCACCACACACAGGAGTAGGGTATTAAACCACAACGGTGGCCCGAACATGTATAAATCTTGTGTCTCTTGTGTTGCTCATCGTGCTAGCTTAGAATCGCGGCGAGGTTTTGGGGCGTGTATCGATAGGGAGAAGATCTTCGTGCGCACCCCAGAGTTCGAACCTTAGGGGTTTTGCCGGAACCCGACATCGGACACTTTACGAGAACTTTTATGGAATATTTGAGGAATATTGGAGCAAATAAGTACCAGAGGGGCCCACCAGGTGGGCACAACCCACCTGGGCGCGCCGGGAGCCCAGCGTGACCTGGTGGGTTGTGCTCAAACAGGCCCACCCTTGGTGCCGCTCTTCTTGTATATAAGTCATTTTGACCTAGAAATAAATAAGGAGAGGACTTACGGGACGAAGCGCCGCCGTATCGAGGTGGAACCTGGGCAGGAGCACTTTTGCCCTATGGTGGAGCGATTCTGCCGGGGGAGCTTCCCTCCCGGAGGGGGAAATCATCGTCATCATCATCACCAACAACTCTCCCATCTTGGGGAGGGCTATGTTCATCAACATCTTCAACAGCACCATCTCATCTCAAACCCTAGTTCATCTTTTGTGTTCAATCATTGTATCGGAACTATAGGTTGGTGCTTGTGGGTGACTAGTAGTGTTGATTATGTCTTGTAGTTGATTACTATATGGTTTATTTGGTGGAAGATTATATGTTCAGATCCATTATGCTATTTAATACCCTCTAATCTTGAGCATGATTATCATTTGTGAGTAGTTACTTTTGTTCTTGAGGTCACGGGAGAAATCATGTTGCAAGTAATCATGTGAACTTGATATGTGTTCGATAATTTGATGATATGTATGTTGTGATTCCCTTAGTGGTGTCATGTGAACGTCGACTACATGACACTTCACCATATTTGTGAAGGAAATATGCCCTAGAGGCAATAATAAAGTTTTTATTTTATATTTCCTATCATGATAAATGTTTATTATTCATAATAGAATTGTATTAACTGGAAACTTCATACATTTGCGGATACATAGACAAAACACCGTGTCCCTAGTATGCCTCTACTTGACTAGCTCGTTAATCAAACATGGTTAACTTTCCTAGCCATAGACATGTGTTTCATTTGATGAACGATATCACATCAAGAGAATAATGTGATGGACAAGACCCATCAGTTAGCTTAGCATAATGACCGTTCAGTTTTATTGCTACTGCTTTCTTCATGTCAAATACATATTCCTCGACTATGAGATTATGTAACTCTCAGATACCGGAGGAATGCCTTGTGTGCTATCAAACGTCATAACGTAACTAGGTGATTATAAAGATGCTCTATAGGTATCTCCGAAGGTGTTTGTTGGGTTGGCATAGATCGAGATTAGGATTTGTCACTCCGAGTATCGGGGAGGTATCTCTGGGCCCTCTCGGTAATGCACATCATATGGAGCCTGGCAAGCAATGTGACTAATGAGTTAGTTGCAGAATGATGCATTTGTCGGATTACGGGTTCCGCAAACCCTTGAAAGTTTCAAACTCTGGGGTGCATGCGGAAATATCAACCTACCCAGCCTGCCTACTTGCGATTCTCCTAAGCCTAGCGTGTCGAGCTCGACGAGACAAAGAGACACAACAGTTTACCCTAGTTCGGGCCACCTTGCGGTGTAGTACCCTACTCCAGTGTTTTGGTGGATTGCCTCTAAGGGCTGAGGATGAACTAGTACAGTGGATGAACTAGCATCAGGAGGTGAGATGTTCTACAACTCAAGAGAGCTGGTGAGGTGGTCGGGTGAGAATGGATCCGATCCCCTCTATGGTGGTGGTGAAACTGGCGCTCTGCGCCTGCTGGCGCCTGCCTGGCCTTGGTCATCATGGCTCACGTCAGCCGAGCCTTGTGAGGTGCACATTGCAGAGAACTCTCCGTCCCTCGGGAGCCAGCCGAAAGAGGCCGATCCCCTCGAGGGTCTTGGCGTCATCCGCCTCGTGATGCTTGGCCCCTCACGAGGGTGTTGAGTTGTTGATGTCGAAGCTGGGCCGTACCAGGCCGTCCATGGAGCCACGTGGTGGGCCGCAGGCAGGCAGGTCTGGATACCCCCATATCCAGAACACCGACAGTAGCCCCCGGGCCCAAGGCGCGCTTGGACTTGGCTTCCGAGCGAAGCCAAAGGGCAAGTGTGCAGCGCCCCAGGCCCTAACCGCATGTGGCCTTGATGACGCATGGTGATGGATCGGACGTGGGCGTCTCGACTTCCCCACGCCGCCTCGGAAACTGTTCGACTTTATGGAACGATGCGGCATGCAAAATATCATCATGGTGCGAGGTCGTGGACGCTTGCGGTTGGCCTTTGTCGGTGTCAAAACTGGCGAATCTCGGGTAGGGGGTCCCGAACTGTGTGTCTAGGCGGATGGTAACAGGAGACAAGGGACACGATGTTTTTTACCCAGGTTCGGGCCCTCTCGATGGAGGTAAAACCCTGCTCCTGCTTGATTGATATTGATGATATGGGTAGTACAAGAGTAGATCTACCACGAGATCAAGGAGGCTAAACCCTAAACCCTAGAACCCAACCGCTCCCGTCGCCACGCCTCCTCTATCGAAGGGGAATCCCAAACGGTCACGGAGACGGCCCTTGGTATTTTTTCCGCTTTATAAGAGGACCAAGGCTCGCCATTGTTCTTCAATCTCGCATCGAATCTCTTCCCCACTCCCGGTTCCAACACCCAGAGCCTCAGATTCGAGCGCTTCGGATCCTTAATCATGTCCGGCTCCGACCTCCAGGGCCGGTGGATGCCCTCCTCCGTCACGGAGGAAGACATATTGAAGCTGCTTGAGGCAAAGTACCTGGCCTACGAGATTTTGCACAGGTTGCCTGCCCAAGGGCTGGCCGTGCCAGCCCCCGAGTCCGGTGAATACGTCGTTTTAGTATCTCACCTCCGTCGGGGTTTAGGCTTCCCGATGGATCCCTTCGTGAGAGGGCTCCTGTTCTACTATGGGCTGGACTTTCACGACTTGGCTCCGGAGTCCATCCTCCATATCTCCGCATTCATTATCGTCTGTGAAGCCTTCCTCTGCGTCATTCCCCACTTCGGCTTATGGCTGAAGACCTTCAAGGTGGAGCCGAAGATGATCGGGGGGCGTCAAGTGGAGTGCGGCGGGGCGACCATAAGCAAAAAGGTCGATGCCCCGTGGCTCGAGGGTTCCTTCCAAGAGGAACTTGGATTGTGGCAGCAGGAGTGGTTCTATATCACCGCTCCAAGGGGCAGCAAGAAAAAGCCGCCACCTTTATTCCGCCCGGGACCTCCACGCCAACTAATGTCGTGGGTCAACCAAGGGCTCAATTGGGGGCCGTCCGAAGACGTGCCTTCACTGTGGGGCCGGATTCGAGATCTCCAAGCGAGGGAGATCGATCTGATCAAGGTGATGCAGGTCATGCTAATGAGGCATCTTCTGCCCTGCAAATGCCGTCCTCTCCGTCTATGGGAATTTAACCCGGAGGGACCTCGGATTCTCCAACACTTCATGGGTGCGACACCCGTGGAGATGTACAAGTTTTTCTTCGGACCGCGGGTGGCGTGTCCGGATTTAACCGAGGATGCAGGTCTAAGCCGCGATCGCCCGGATACTCACGTAAGTAGCTCAGAGTCTGGACATTCTATTTATGTGCCTTTCTAGAGTTCGCCTTCTGACCCTTTGTTCTTTATAGGAATGGGTGGCGCGATCAAGGTTGATAAGGTGTCCGGCCCCCCTCCTAGAGACCGCACAGGAGCCCGTGTTGGTCAGAATGTTGGAGGTTGCGCCCACAGAAGGGGGCGACGGGGAAAATAGAGGAGCTAATATTTCGCCCAAAGGGGCGACTGAAGAAGGAGGAAGCAAGAACCCCTCCCTTCAGGGGGAGAAGAGGACCGCCTCCAAAGATCCGGAGGCCAAAGCCCCTAAGCGTGGGAAGGGATCTTCCCCGGGGGGTCCGGCGCCCGGAAAGAATCCGGACGCACCATAATCATCAAAGGATCGGCCCTCCAGCGAGCCGTGAGTATGAAAGAGAGAGTTAGTTAGTAAGGAAATACCTTCATTTGTGCTTCTGTAGATAACCAAAATATTTATATTGCAGTTCGGATCTGCAGCCTTCTCAGATGAGTTCATGTTCGGGGGACCTTCTTCCGGAGATGATGGAGAGCGATACGCCTCCATCTGCAGTGCCGCCAGATGAGGCAGGCGAACCCGAAGTGTCATCACGGAGGGTATCCCCGAGTCCGGAGGGGCCAGAGAGTTCGGCGCCTACTAGTGTCCGGCCGGGAGAACTGAAGAATTTGCTCGAGAGGGCGTCTATTTCAGAAGATCACCGTGCATTAATGCGTATGGTGGTTGGAAGGATTTCGTCCGCTGAGAGCGGATTGCGTAATGCCGCCATGAGTTTGCTGGCGGGATTTAAGGTATGCGAGAATAACGCACCCCTTTGTCTTTTAATAGTTTTGCATATAAAAAATGTGCCCTGTATAGATAGTAGCCCCTGAGACTCGGTAGGTTGTAAGAAACGACAGCATACCGAGGATCGAAATCTAAAGAAATGAATTCCGTCGTTCCTATGCAGGTGGCGGATAGTCCGGGGGCTAGCCGGACTAGTGAGTTTGCCGAGTTAAATCGGAAATTGGACTTGGTAGATGCGAACATCGCACTTGTCAACAGGTGACTTGACGAGTCGCAAGGTAAAAGAGTTCTCCGCAGTCGCTTTATTAGGGGGGTCAAAGCCCTCCTCTGATAAATTATATGCTGTTTATACAGACGGTGATGCTGCTGTGGAGGGCCTTCGGGGCGAACTTGCTCGAGCGAAGGAGCAAGCCCGAAGGAGTGAAGCGGCTGCCTCGAGGGCGGCCGAGGAGTTGAAAGCCGAAAAGGCTGCGCACTGCCTAAGCAGGGCCGAGGTGGCCGAACTGGCCATGAAAGTAAAGGATGCTGCCGACCGCAATGAGGCTCTTGAAAAGGAGCGCTTATCGGAGCGGGAAGACCTGAAGAAGGCCACCGCCGAAGCCAAGGATGCCCGCTCTGCAATGCGGGCTATGAAGGAGGAGCTGCGCCAGGCCGGAGAGATCGTGGCTGGCAAGCCTTTTCTGCTGCGTCGCCGATTTATGGATGGAAAGCATGCTCAATTTGAGCGGCTGTGGAGTCCGGAGGATCCGTATATGGACTTAGCTGCAAGTGCGGCCGATGCCGTTAAGCACTTCCGGAGCCAGAAGGATCACGAGACGGAAGAGCTATATTGGTCTCAATTCCACAGTCCGGATCTCCCACTTCCATTGACAGACCGGTTGGCCGAATGGGCCGAGCTAAATAGATTGTCCGGTCTTGCCATGACTGACATCGTGGCCCATGTCTGGCCAGAGAGGTTCAAGGAGACGAGCTACTTTGGTTTGTTACAGCAATTCCTTGGAGTGGTGCCGCATATAAAGGAGATGAAGCGGTCGGCCTGTATAGAGGGCGCGCGGATGGCTCTTGGCCGTGTAAAGGCGTATTGCCCAGAGATGGACGCCAACGCTGTTGCTGCCCAGGGTTCGGATGAAAACCGGCTCCCTGCCGAGCACTATTTCTGGGAAGTTATGCGTGGCGCTCATGTAATAGAGTCGCAGTGCTCGAAGAATGTAACGTTCAAATGAACGCATTAGCTTATAAATTGATGATTATGTTATAACTGCTTTTTATACTTGTGCGTCCAAGTAGTAAAACTTCTCCTTTTCGGCCATTTACGTATACTTGTGTATAACCTGAAAGATGCAGTCTTCGGCTTCAGCCCCCATGCACAAGGTGCTGGGGTGTTCGCAAAAATAGCGCGTTTTCACACTTAATCCGACGTCTCGGTCCCATTAGAAGCAGGTGGTAGCGTAACAAACGAGGCAATCCGGACTATAATGCTTTATCACTTTCACTTAGCCAGTGGAGCTCGAGGGTGGGGCTACGATATAGCCCCTGGTGGCATCGTCCTTCTCCGAAGTCGGAGTGCATGTGCCTGACCGGGAAACGGCCCTTCGTCAAAGCGGGGAATTCTAAACATTCCGATAGTCGATCGAGGGCTGACCAGTCTCTCGCTGCATCATGACAGTCAGTTTTCGGCTTTCTCTACTGAGGTGCTCGCCGAGCCGAACTGGGGCACAATCGCAGTAGTTCTCCTGGTGCCGCGTTAGCCGATTATACGGAACGTAAGGCAGCAAAACACAGGAGCCGGGCAAACCCAACATTTGACCAAAGACATGATTCGGAGCTGATGCATATAATGCCTAACTCGAGACGCCGAACACTCCCTAAGGTGTTCGGTCTTTATAATAATGGGCAGAACGATGCCCTAAGCCCCTAGTTTCCAGGTACGGGCATGGTCTTCCTACGCGGCCGATGCCAAAGCGTCATGCTCCGCTTTGGCTATAGGAAGAAACCAAGGGAGAATAACAACGAAAGACAGTGAAAAAGGTCTACGCAGGGTCTTAATCTGAAAAGAATCCTCACAACGGGTCCCTACTGCACGTCTGCGCCTGTGTCTCCGTTGCGCCGTTATCCTGGACGTGTATGCACGTTGTTCATCTGTAAAAAGAGAGGAACGTTAGTTTAGAAACAAATTGTGCGAAAAATATTAGAAATATAAATAATTAAAGCGGGGTTTGTATAAACCCGCGGTGATTTGTGTGCGCAGCCCCCTGTAAAGGGGTATGCGGCTAGGGAGCCCCTAGCCTACTGACGCCGGATTTGTCTATCCGAGTCCGGGGTCTTTAAGTGACCCTCGCACTAAAATTACGCCACGCGGTCCGGGCATCTTGAGTGTAAGAGATGCATAATGTGGTATGGCGTTGAAGCGGACAAAAGCCTGTCGTCCCAAGAGTGCTTGATATTCACTTTCAAACGTCACGATATGAAAAATTAATTTTTCGCGTCAAGAATTGTTCGGCGATCCGAACACGACTTCTAGTAATATGGAGCCTGTGCACTTGGCGTAATGGCCTGGCGTCACTCCTTTGAAGGAAGTGGTAGGGTCTATCCCCATCCTATGGATTGTGTTTGAATATAGCAGGTTTAAGTCACTGCCTCCGTCCATTAGGACGTTAGTAAATTGCAATCCATCTATTATGGGATTCAATATCAGGGGAGTCCGTCCCGCATTTCGAACGCTTCTGGAATAGTCCAGGTGGTCGAAAGTGATTGGTTTTGATATCCAATCTCTATGGTCTGCTGGGTTGGACCGTGCGAAGCTCTTTTTAGAAAGTGCCGCACTATTTTTCCGTATTATCACATGAAGTGAGTTTACTATTTTGACCCCTTGTGGGAAAGTCTTTTGTTTTCCGGCGCTCTGCTGGTGGGGTTTATCTTCTTCGCTTGACGCGTCGAGCCCCTTGTGTTCGGCATTTAGTCGGCCGGACTGTTTAAAAACCCAACAATCCCTGTGGGTGTGATTTGCAGGCCTTCTGGTGGTACTATGGATTTGACATATCTGACCCAAAATTTTGTTTAAGTTGGACAATTCGTCACTATCATCCTTAAGAGGCTGTGTTTTATTATTGGGCCACGAGCTTTTGAATCCGGCATTGACTGCCGCGCTCTTTGGGCTTTTCTCTTTATTCCGGCGCTGCTCTTTTTTGCGCCGTGATTTTCCGTTTCCATCTCTTATCTCTGATGTACTTGGGTCGCTGGTGCTGCACCGTGCTAACCAGCTATCCTCGCCCGCACAAAAGCGGGTCATGAGGCTTGTCAGTGCGGACATTGTCCTCGGTTTCTCTTGACCGAGGTGCCTAGCGAGCCATTCGCCTCGGACATTGTGCTTGAAAGCTGCTAAGGATTCGGCGTCCGGACAGTCGACTATTTGGTTCTTTTTTGTGAGGAACCTGTTCCAGAATTTCCGCGCTGACTCTCCGGGTTGCTGAGTTATATGAATTAGGTCATCTGCATCCGGAGGGCGGACATAAGTCCCTTGAAAATTTGCTCTAAACGCATCCTCGAGCTCTTCCCAACTTCTAACAGTATTTTCTGGGAGGCTTTTAAGCCAATGACGGGCTGGCCCTTTGAGCTTGAGGGGTAGGTATTTTATGGCGTGGAGATCATCTCCTCTGGCCATATGTATATGTAGTATATAATCTTCTATCCAGACTCCAGGGTCTGTTGTCCCATCGTATGCTTCTATGTTTATGGGTTTAAATCCTGCTGGGAATTCATGGTCCAGCACCTCATCAGTGAAACATAGTGGGTGTGCGGCGCCCCTGTATTTGTGTGTGCCGCTATCATCGGACACTTGACGTATTGTCTTGCTTCCTGGGGCCTTCTCCTTTGGCCCGTAGATGGATCTGGCTGGGCCATCTATCCTTCCAGGTTCGTTGGTTGGTTTATGTGGGGCGCCGCTGTAAGAATTTGGCCTATCATCTGGCCGTCTATCCGGCCAGGCAGCCTCTTTATTTTTGGACGGTGGGGGCTCTATGGCCTCTTCGTCGAATTCTGGTAGCAGCTTGCGCTTCGGGTAGCTCTTTGGTTGGTGGCCATTGCCGTACTTATCTGCGGTTTTGAGCATTGTGCTCCATCTCATTCTGAGTGTATCTTCCGCTGTTTTGAGCCTCCGTTTTTCCTTCTTCAGGGTTTTTGCTGTGGTGATAAGCCTGCGCTTGAAGCGCTCTTGTTCGACGGGATCCTCGGGTACGATGAATTCGTCATCGTTGAGGCTTGCTTCGTCATCGGAGGGAGGTATATAATTATGATCCTCAACCTCTTCATCTGCCGCCCCCTCATGAGGGCTTGCTTCTGCATCCTCCTGCGCTGAATCTTGCTGGAGGGGATTGTCTTCGGCATTCTCTGGAGTATTATTGTCTCCTGTGCCGGAATTTCCGTTTTTGCTGTGGCAAGATTTAGAGCGGCGCCGCTGACGCCGGCGCTTGGGCTGTTTCTTTAAGGAATCTTCCTCCGCTGTTCCTTCGCCGTCCCCATCTTTTGGGGTATCCACCATGTATACGTCGTATGACGAGGTGGCCTTCCAGTGCCCTGTGGGCGCTGGTTCCTGTTCGTCTCCGGCATCGTCGTCCATAGCGTCGATGTCTTCGGAGTCGTAGTCTAGCATGTCGGTTAGATCGTCGACAGTGGCTACAAAGTGGGTGGTGGGTGGGCTCTGAATTTCTTCGTCATCCGCGTCCCAACCATCCTGGCCATAATCCGGCCAGGACTCTCCTGATAACGAGAGATGCTTTAGTGAATTTAAGATATCGCCAAAAGGCGAGCATTGGAAGATGTCCGCGGCGGTGAATTCCATAACCGGCGCCCAATCCGGATCGATTGGTAGGGGCGCGGGAGGTTCCGAGTCCGGCGAGGAGTCCGGCGCCTCGGAATCACGAGTTTCGCAGGGGACAAGATTAGTGTTCGGCTCCATCGCCGTGGATGTTGAAGCCCCCGGGGCGGCGTCTATCCACCGGCCCTCGATCTAGGCGATCGGCTCCGGGCTAATGGCCGGAGCGGATTCGTGTGCGGCCACCAAAGCACTGTTCGGCGGCAGAGCTAGATCATGCCCATCGTTACACTGCGGCGCGCTTGGCTGTGGCTCGAGTCCGTCGAGGATCAAGTCTCCTCGGACTCGGCCGTGAAGTTTAAGCTTCCAAATCTGACCTGACGGCCAGGGGCGTAGCTTTCGATCTGCTCCAGATGGCCAAGTTAATTGGCCCGCAGTGCGAAGCCGCCAAATACGAAGATCTGTCCGGGGAGAAAAGTCTCACCCTGGGCAGCGTTGCAGGTTGAAGATGCCATCAAGCCTATTGGTGACGACACAGAGGAACTCTCAATGAAAGCACCAATGTCAGTGTCAAAACTGGCGGATCTCGGGTAGGGGGTCCCGAACTGTGTGTCTAGGCGGATGGTAACAGGAGACAAGGGACACGATGTTTTTTACCCAGGTTCGGGTCCTCTCGATGGAGGTAAAACCCTACTCCTGCTTGATTGATATTGATGATATGGGTAGTACAAGAGTAGATCTACCACGAGATCAAGGAGGCTAAACCCTAAAAGCTAGCCTATGGTATGATTGTTGTAATGTATGTTGTCCAAAGGACTAAAGCCCTCCGGTTTATATAGATACCGGAGAGGGCTAGGGTTACACAGAGTCGGTTACAATAGTAGGATATCTACGTATCCGTATCGCCAAGCTTGCCTTCCACGCCAAGTAAAGTACCTTCCGGACACGAGCCGGAGTCTTCAATCTTGTATCTTCGTAGTCTTGGAGTCCGGCGGACGTTGATAGTCCGGCTGTCCGAACACCCCCTAGTCCAGGACTCCCTCAGCCTTCCTTGGCAATAAATGAGGGGGAGGGGTAGAGCCCCCACCTCCCCCGCTCATCTCTCCTTCGTCTTGTTGCCGCCCTCTTATCCTCCTTCTTCGTCTTGCTTCTATGGCATCGCCGAGGAGGTTTTTGGCGGCCGAGAAGGGGAAGGCTTCCAAGGAGGGACCAGCCTCTCTGCCTCCCAAGAGAGGCCGCAGCCGTCCCCATAATCACCCCGCGGCCCCCGCGGCGGCCCCCAGGGGGTGCGGGCGTGCACCCCCCAGAGCCGGAATTTCTCATGGTCCCCGCGAGGGCACCTCTTCTCGCGGCGGGGGCCACCGGCTTCGGAGCAGCCCTCATGACGAGGGGAGGTGCACCGTGATCGTGCACCTGCCTCGGCCACACTTCTCTTCACTGGACATGCTCCCTGAGTTTGTAGTGTGGTTGGAGAGGCCGGCCGGCACCTCGCTCTGGCTTCCGCGTTTCTTCTCCGGCAAGCTTCCATCCTCGGGTCTTGATGGTCTCTGGCTGTAGGCCAACTGCTGCTGTAGTAGAGCTTCGTGGGTCGGGGCTGAGGTTGCCGCCTCCAGCAATGTGGTCCTAACCCGCGGCTCGCATACGTTCGCCCGTGCACAAGGCATGGGCAGAAGGTGCACCCTCCACTTCAAGTATGACAGCCTGGCAACCCTATACGTGAGGGTGTTACGGGAGGACGGCCGCCGCGTGGGATGCTGCCCGGAGGACAGCAGTGATGATGAGGGTGGCGAAGGTGAGCTTGGCCTTGTCGGTGCGCGCTCCTCTTCTCACGACGGCGGCTCTTCCTCGGATGAGAGCTCGAGCAGCGGTGGCTACGACCGACCCCCACGTCATCGCGCTCGGGTCGAGGATGGTGGTGGTTTGTCCCGCCGCAGCGCTCTAGTGAAGCTGGAGAGGAGCCCGGTGAGTCTGGGGGCTGCCCAACTTGGACTCAAGATCGGCGACAACCCAAGGTCCCCTATGGGGGAACTGGTGGAGCACCGGGCCACCTTGAGGTGCTGCTTGAGGATGCGGCGCTGGTGCCGGGTTCGTATGTCCCCGAGTCTTCTTTGTTTAGCCTTTCCTTTCTCCTGTAATTCGAAAAAAAGATGGTGTACCGCGTCGGGGCGTGTAATGAACTATGGCAGTTATGCCCTTTATGCTATGCTTGCTATCTTGATGCCGTGCTATAATGTTTGCGCTCTGAGTAAGCCAGGACAGGAAAACTTAGCTTGATGTGTGCGCAGTAGCATTCCCCCTCGAGAAGACCTGGCTTCAGGCACTCAACAAGGACCCTTCCTGGGGAGCTGAAGGTCACAGACCTCAAGAGACGCCTCGGGGTCTCACGAGCCGCCGCGGAACCACTGCAGAACTACTTTTAAAGGAAAAGAAAAACTGACGAGCACCTCTCTCCTCCTTATGTGAGCCCCCTGTCATAAATTAGCTTTGACTTAATGCACCGCGCCGCGTTGCCTAGGGGGCATGGATACGAGGGGTGCTGATGCCTGTGAGATTGATCGAGGGCTCCTCGCGAGGAGAAGGCGGAAGCACCAGGGCAGCGGGGTTCGGTGTGGTGTGCGTGTATGAGGGTAGGTCCAAGGCGCACACACCTGCCTAGCCCCCATGCGCGAGACGTGTGAGGGAGAGTGATGGGAAACTACCACCTCTCTCTCCTGTCCTTAGGCCAAAAACAATCGAGCAGGAGGAAAAGAAATTAACTAGTCGAACCAAAACACGGAAGCACCAAGTCCATTGAAAGATCACTAAAACTGCAAGCAACTTCGGAAAGCAATGAACAGCTATGTCCGACACCTAATCTAGTCTTCTCACTAGCACGGAGCTAAGTGCTGCCACTAAGACGTGGGAGGGAGCCCCCATGAGGCCCCAGGGCGACTCTTAGGAGACTCTGGGGCATGTACAGCCCCACTCATTACTACGTGAGAGTGTCACGAGCGGAGGCCTTCACAGGCCGGAGCCTTGCTTCACAGGCCGGAGCCTTTCTTCAAGGGTAGAATTTCCGGAGGTGCTGGATGTTCGAGGCATTCTGGATGGAGACCCCGTCCTGTGTCTCCTGGCGCGCGGCGCCAGTCCTAGAGACACGGGCAATCCTAAACAGGCCCTCCCACATGGGAGAGAGCTTGTGCAGCCCCTCCCTGGAAAGCACCCACCTCAGGATGAGGTCGCCCACCTCTAACATCCTAGAGCAGATGCTGTGGCAGTGATACCACCGCAGCACCTACTGGTATCTTGCCGCCCGGAGCGAGGCTTGACGGCAGCATTCCTACCCCAGCACGAGATCCATCCCCCGCGTGGCATCATGACGCGCCTCATTGAACGCCAGGACCCGCATGGAGTGATGCTTTACCTCGTGTGGAGAACCTCTTCTACTCCGTAGACGAGGAAGAACAACGTTTTTCCTGTTGGCTTGGTCATGGCGGTGCGGATGGACCATAGCACAGACTATAGCTTGTCGAGCCAGCCCCTGCCGCATGCCTCGAGCTTCTTCTTGAAGGTTCTTGTCTTGAGGCCCCTCAAGACTTCGACATTGGCCCGCTCGGCTTGGCCGTTGCTCCGGGGGTGTGCTACTGAAGCGTAGCATATCTGCGTTCCAAGGTTAGCACAATATGTTTTGAAAAGGTTGCCAGTGAATTGCGAGCCATTGTCGGTGATGATGCAATTAGGGACCCCAAACCGGCTAACGATTCCCTTGATGAACTTTACGGTCGATCCAGTTGGGATGGTACTGTCAGCATTCTCAGAACGGGGGTCCCCAGACTTGCCTGCCTGCGGCCTGCAGCGTGGCTCAGCAGTGGCCCAGTATGGCCCGTCTTCATCAACCCAAGCTCAAGACCCCTCGCGAGGGTCCAAGCCTCGCGGGGCGGATGACACAAGGCCACCTGAGGGGCGGCCTCACCAGGAAGGCTCGCGAGGAGGCGGAGAGATCAAGGCGAGGGGTACCTCGCGAGGTGCTCATGACGCAAGCCATGACGATCAAGACCTGGCGGGCGCCAGCCTGTGCAGTGTCCTCGTTTCCTCTTTGGTGCAAAGGGGGGAAAGCGCAGGCGCGTGTCACGACCGGTTTTCCAGGTATTAATTTCCAGAAAATGGTCGTTGTGCTCACCAGCCCCAGGATTACTATTAGCTGATGAGGCACCAACTTAATACGGAAATTCCAAGCATAAACAATGTATGTAGTACAAGACCATTCTGGCCTATGAGTACAACAAATGGTTTCTAGAGGTTGATGGCGGAAGCAGTTTGTGGATCAACAGTGTCTATGGGACTCCATTTCCCAACAGGAACAGCTGACCAGGTTAACTCCTATCTTCTCGAGGCTGCTATCACCGTTGCTTAGGCTCCAGGGCTGTCGTCGCAACGCTCCTCTCCATGCAAGAAATCTGGCCAAGACAATAGCCAGGGACAAGCCAGTGAGTACTTTGAATGTACTCACAAACATTATGAACACAGGAATAATATAACAACGATAATCATACTCGAAAATACTCTATGATCACAACGTCAGTCACAGAAATAAATATCATGATGCACGCAAACAAGTTATTCACGCAACTCATGAATAATGCAATTAGAGAGTAGAAATAGAATGCCTCAGTCGGGCGTCTGGGCGACACCACAGAAAGGGCTCATAACAGAAATAAATAACGAACGTGCCACAGTCGGGCGTCCGTGCGACGCCTCGTAAAGGGCTTATAGTAATTAAATAACAAACATGCCACAGTCGGCCGTCTATGCGACACCACATAAAGGGCTTATAGTAAATAAATAACAAACATGCCACAGTCGGGCGTCTATGCGACACCACATAAAGGGCTTACAGTAAATAAATAACAAAACATGCCACAGTCAGGCGTCTGAGCGACACCACATAAAGGGTTTGTAAGAAGAATAATCATAGTGAATATCCAGGAGGTAGAACCTTCCCAGGGATACTCAATAAATCCAACAATATAAAGTGTTAGTCCATAACAATAATAATCAGAATCATCATAAGTCACAGGTCATGAT
Source organism: Triticum timopheevii (assembly GCA_963921465.1). Taxonomy (NCBI): domain Eukaryota; kingdom Viridiplantae; phylum Streptophyta; class Magnoliopsida; order Poales; family Poaceae; genus Triticum; species Triticum timopheevii. Next base: position 541,181,766 of record OY997270.1, on the reverse strand, counting down.
CCATGTTCTGGTTTAGTAGTTTCTCCTCCGAAGACCGACACTAAGACCGACACTTGACCCGACCCAGACTGTAGTCCTTAACCATGGACACGGCTATTTGAATAGATATTAACTCTGAAGAGGGTGTACTCTTTACCCACGAGTAACGGATTCCTTTAGTCCATCGGGACTAATTCTGTCTACGGTCTTTTAATAGAAAACACACCTGACTTGCATGCACCAGCTTAACTTACCGGTGTCTGGAATCACCCACGACACCTGTCACGTAAAACTCTAAGTGGGGAGGCTACAACCTCGCGTAGCATGGGATCAAATTTATGACGCGCGCTCTAAGGGGTGCCCCCCTCTCGGTCCCAACCGGAAACACCCATGCCCCCGGACCAGGTGGCCTGCCTACCGGATGCAGTTGGTATCTTCCACCATGGCCTCTCTGTACGGTGTGTGCCAAGAAAGGGGTTGACAACTTACTGAACCGCACCCTACTTGTGGCAGGGCAAGTGGTAGTATGAAACAAGCATGGGGGTTACTGGAACAAGACTCGATCTACGGTCGACTCAGGAGGTTTATAAATTACCTACATGATATGTGTAACAAAAATAATCTCAACCAAGAGAATCACCACTCATTATACCTCACTATGCCATACCGGACATAACCGTCCCGACTGAGACTGGCGACAAGCTCACGCCTACCCAAGGCAGATGCTTTTCCCGGATTCTTTTCCGGCATGCATGCAAGTTACATGAGGATGTTTACCATCACAAGTATATTCATTTCCAACAGCAAGGAAATCACTATTATATAATTCAAGCCAATGATCGCGTCACCACATAAGATAACGAGATCTTCGTATTAGGGTGGTGTTATAATCGTGTCAACCAACACACGGAAATATTATACCAGGGTTCAGAATGCTTGCCTTCAAGTTGTGCAGAGGCAGGGTGCATCCTAAAACTTTTGAAAGTTTTCTTCTTCTCCAAAAATCCTATTTTGAAAAACATTCAAATAACACATACTTCAAAAACAGTGCAAAGAAGTGGTCTGTATTTTTTTATAATAAATCTTAAAATAAACTGTACTAAATTTGAGAGAGGTAGGAAAAAGAATCAATTCATTTGGAGTTATATTTAAAAAGTTATTGACAGTCAAAGTTTTGGTCAAAATCTGTTTTTAAAATAAAACAGAAAAGAAAATGTTTCAAAAGGAAATACGCTTTCTAAGCAGGGAGACGTACTGGCGGTTTTGCGCTTCCACTTAAAACGCATGGAGGCGGGCTGGGTCACTGACAATGGGTCCAGGGGGCCCACTGGTCAGGTTTGACCAGTCGCCGCGCCTCTTCTCCCTCCTCTGTCCGAGTGGGGCGGGCTCCGGCGATCCTCGCCGGCGAACGGTGGCACCGTTCGAGAAGCCGAGGCCATCTACCGGCTCAGGGGGTCGAGGCGGTCCCTCCGGTGGTCGCTTTGGTCTCTGGGGTGGACAGAGCTGCCAGCGGCGAGCTCCGTAGCGGACGGTGGTCGTCGGGCAGAGTGGGTTTTCGCCTGCGGCGAGTCCTGATCAAAATTGATTAGGAGGATGGACTCACGAGAGGGAGAGGGAGCTCCTGGTGAAAAGAGTGGAGAGGGGGAGGCCCTGGTCGCGCTGGAGTGATCGAGACAGTGGCGGCGGCTGTGATTGACGGAGATGAGGAAGACGACCTCTCTGGCCTTCCTACTGCTACGGGCGGATCCGTGAGGGAGTGAGAGAGGTTTCTTGAGGCCTGGACGAGCTCGGGGGTCCTATTTATAGCGCATCCATGGCGGTTCCGCGACCGAGGATAAGGTCGCCGGCGAACCGACGTTCTGTAGCCGTCAGGGCAACATGGCGGCGACGAGAGCTGGATGACGCGCTTGTGGATGAGCTCGCGCCCTTCCAGGGGGCAGTTGGCGAGCCGGGGTGGCTCGGGCGGCCCCGACACGGCCGGGGCCTGCATGTGGCCATCAGCTAGCCGCCACGGCGGACCTGATGGTGGCGCTGTGCGGTGCCAGGGGTGGTCGGGGTGGCGTTGTGGTGCTGGAGGATACGTGGCGTGCTGGCTGCGGTTGGCCAAGGGACAGAACGGGTGCGGGGCGAGACGCGGTGGCTCGATGCACGGGCGTGCAAAATGTGCAAAACGCGCGCTCTGGGCGTGCCCAGAGCACGCCCACCAGGTGCTCGGCGAAATGCCAGCGCATGCCACAGAGCTTGCGTGAGGCTGGAAGTTAGCAGACCTAGGTTAGGAGCATCTGGGAGTTTAGTGGACATGCTAGTTTGTCCATAGGTGCAAGGTCTCAGTGCAAAACAAAAATCATGTCAAAACTGATCATGCCCATAAGGTGTTTGACAGAATGCCAATGGTATCTAGGCATTTCTTGGAGTAGATAGAGTCTCCAGATTGGGGTCTCCTTGGATGAATGAGAGGGTGGTAAAGTTAGTTTGTCAAAAGGAGAAACTTGTTAGTGCAAGTTTTGCAAAACTTCAGTTTTGGACAGAAAGGGAAGGGCATGATATCATGTACCAAAAATGCTCTAATGAGTCCAATCTCTTGGACTTAAGGGTTTGGTAAGGTGTACTACAAGAAGGAGAAAGCTCATGGGTAAAGGAGCAAGTTAAAATATGGTTGCAGTATAAATCATCAAGTTGGACCAGAATGAAAATGAGGATGACTCACTCAAAATTTTCAAAGGACATCAAAAGGTTTTTGCACAAAGATGAATAACATGCTTCTATTGACCTCCCCTAATTTTGGTAGAAGTTTTAAAGAAATATTTAAATAGGCTATAGTGCAAAATTGCCCACTGGACCAGATTTGAAAACTTGGTGTAGAACTCAAAATATCCAATGAGTGAAATATATTTTTGCATAAAAGTGATTTAGAGACATCACAAGAAATATCCAAATTTTGGTGGGATTTTTAAATAAATTTATCAGAGGGTTGCAGTGCAAATGGAACCCTAAAACTTATGAAAAATCAATTTGGAGAAATAAAGCTCAGGGGAAAAATAATTATATAGATAATCCTACTTATAAAAGAATTGTTTTATTTGAGAGGGTAAACAAGTCCAATAATGACTGAGATGTTTTCACTTGGGGTAAAAACTCCATAATAATAAAGAAAAGAATGGTTCTGAAATCAAGAGAAAATCCAGAAAATAAAAGTTTTAGTTTCCTGGCAATATTTTAATTTATAAAACAAGGTTAAAATTTTGGGGTGTCACAACACTACCCCCCTTAAAGAAAAATCTCGTCCTCGAGATTTGTTAAGAGTTGTTTTAAAAAGAAATCTTTCCTGTTAGCTGGAACCAAAAGATTTATTCATAGCACAAACTTGCGTCGACGAGGTTGGTCTTTGGTAGCTACGCTTGGGATTAAAATGCAACCGTACACTAACATACTCCTGCATGGCTACTATTAAAAACAGGAGCGCACAAGCAAACAACATTATTTTATGGTGATACAATATCACACAATTACAGGGCATGGACATACTAAGACTCGGTACTGCTCGAGCGACTCAGTCTACCTCGTTGATATCTAAACGGGCTTGTCTCACGGACGTCGAGGTTTCTCCACGGTTTTCACCGTCGTGATTTGCTGGAGGGGGTTGAGGGGCTGCAGGGTCGGGGTAGCAATGATGACCATCTCGGGGATTGTTGACCACAATCCCGTTGGAGCGTGTTCCCAAAAGGCGACGAAGCACTTCTGGGGTCATCAAGGTATTTTGGTCGATGATTGGGGTTGTCCTCAAGGACTTGATCGGTTGTCCGAACAGCACGACTGGGTTGTCGGTGTTGGGCTCATCTTCTCCTCTTGCCGGGGTTCGGCGAATCAGTTCTCCACGAGCCGTGATCCGATCAAGAGTGATCCGATCGAACAGACCCTCTATTGCACTTACATAGCGCACCAGATGTAACAGAGCAGGATCCGTCTCGTGATCTCCGTTGGCAACCTGGGGTGGCCTACCATACCCATCACGGCTGGGGTAGTAGTAGAACAAGCGGCAGTTAACTCTGGGCGACAAGTGCTGGAGTTGAACTACAACCTCTCGAGCAGCTAGTTGGATGGCTTGTGGCTCAAAGGAAGTTGTCCTCCCAGTGAACTTGTAGGGGCGTTCTGGAGATAGACCCCTACCATAGACGTGCACGGTGGCCTAGAATTGATGGCTTTCACTGCCCATGGGTCCTTGGTACACCACATATTCTGGAGGCTCCACTAATGCAAAGGCACGGCGGGTGAGGTTTGCGAGCATTGTCACAAAACCCCCAAGGTTGGTTGCTGTGGTCTCATTGTGCACGACGGGGCCAGGCATTATGGCTTGGTCTGGGGAAAGAGTTTGTGATGCGCTGTGTTGAGGCTAGCGTAGAAAAAGGGAGGGGAGTCTTCCTTCGCACGCTTTGCGAATGGGACAATTTAAGTGTCGGTCAGGTCACTGGCGCGTGATTGACATGCTAGGCTGATAGGTTGGGCACCGACTGCCAAAAGGTGTCGGGTCACTGTGTGGCTATCTTGCATGAGAAGCTTGGCTGGGGTTAGGTTAAGGTCTAGTGGGTTGGTTTACCTAGGTTTATTAACCCAGCTAAGATAGGATTAGCCAATGGACAGCCTGGCTCTGATACCAAGTTTGTCACGACCGGTTTTCTGGGTATTAATTTCCAGAAAATGGCCATTGTGCTCACCAACCCCAGCATTACTATTAGCTGATGAGGCACCAACTTAATACAGAAATTCCAAGCATAAACAAAGTATGTAGTACAAGACCATTCTGGCCTATGAGTACAACAAATGGTTTCTAGAGGTTGATGGCGGAAGTGGTTTGTGGATCATCAGTGTCTATGGGACTCCATTTCCCAACAGGAATAGCTAACCAGGTTAACTCCTATCTTCACGAGGCTTCTATCACCATTGCGTAGGCTCCGGGGCTGTCGTCGCAACGCCTCCTCTCCATGCAAGAAATCTGGCCAAGACAATAGCCAGGGACAAGCCAGTGAGTACTTTGAATGTACTCGCAAACATTATGAACAAAGGAATAATATAACAACGATAATCATACTCGGAAATACTCCATGATCACTACGTCAGTCACAGAAATAAAATTCATGATGCACGCAAACAAGTTATTCACGCAACTCATGAATAATGCAATTAGAGAGTAGAAATAGAATGCCTCAGTTGGGCGTCTGGGCGACACCACAGAAAGGGCTCATAAGAGAAATAAATAATGAACGTGCCGCAGTCGAGCGTTTGTGCGACGCCTCATAAAGGGCTTATAGTAATTAAATAACAAACATGCCACAGTCGGGCGTCTATGCGACACCACATAAAGGGCTTATAGTAAATAAATAAAAAACATGCCACAGTCGGGCGACTATGCGACATCACATAAAGGGCTTATAGTAAATAAATAACAAAGCATGCCACAGTCGGGCGTCTGAGCGACACCACATAAAGGGCGTGTAAGAAGAATAATCACAGTGAATATCCAGGAGGTAGAACCTTCCCAGGGATACTCAATAAATCCAACAATATAAAGTGTTAGTCCATAACAATAATAATCACAATCATCATAAGTCACAGGTCATGATCCATGTTCTGGTTTAGTAGTTTCTCCTCCTAAGACCAACACTAAGACCGACACTTGATCCGACCCAGACTATAGTGCTTAACCATGGACACGGCTATTCGAATAGATATTAATTCTACAGAGGGTGTACTCTTTACCCACGAGTAACGGATTCCTTTAGTCCATCGGGACTAATTCCGTCTATGGTCTTTTAATTGAAAACACACCTGACTTGCACACACCAGCTTAACTTACTAGTGTATGGAATCACCCACGACACCTGTCAAGTAAAACTCTAAGTGGGGAGGCTACATCCTCGCGTAGCATGGGATCAAATTTATGACGCGTGCTCTAAGGGGTGCCCCCTCTCGGTCCCAACTGGAAACACCCATGCCCCCGGACCAGGTGGCCTGCCTATCGGATGCAGCCGGTATCTCCCACCATGGCCTCTCTGTACGGTGTGTGCCATGAAAGGGGTTGACAACTTACTGAACCGCACCTTACCTGTGGCAGGGCAAGTGGTAGTATGAAACAAGCATGGGGGTTACTGGAACAAGACTCGATCTACGGTCGACTCAGGAGGTTTATAAATTCCCTGCATGATATGTGTAACAAAAATAATCTCAACCAACAGAATCACCACTCATTATACCTCACTATGCCATACTGGACATAACCGTCCCGATGGAGACCGGCGACAAGCTCACGCCTACCCAAGGCAGATGCTTTTCCCGGATTCTTTTCCGGCATGCATGCAAGGTACATGAGGATGTTTACCATCACAAGTATATTCATTTCCAACAGCAAGGAAATCACTATTATGCAATTCAAGCCAATGATCGCGTCACCACATAAGATAATGAGATCTCCGTATTAGGGTGGTGTTATATTCGTGTCAACAAAAACAAAGAAATATTATACTAGGGTTCAGAATGCTTGCCTTCAAGCTGTGTAGAGGTAGGGTGCATCATTAAACTTTTGAAATTTTTCTTCTTCTCCAAAAATCCTATTTTGAAAAATAGTCAAATAACACATACTTCAAAAACAAGGCAAAGAAGTTGTCTGAATTTTTTTAAAAATAAATCTTAAAATAAACTAGACTAAATTTGAGAGAGTTAGGAAAAAGAATCAATTCATTTGGAGTTATATTTAAAAAGTTATAGACAGTCAAAGTTTTGGTCAAAATCTGTTTTTAAAAATAAAACAAAAAAGAAAACGTTTCAAAAGGAAATACGCTTTCTAAGCAGGGAGACATACTGGCGGTTTTGCGCTTCCACTTAAAACGCGTGGAGGCGGGCTGGGTCACTGACAGTGGGTCCAGGGGGCCCACTGGTCAGGTTTGACCAGTCGCCGCGCCTCTTCCCCCTCCTCTGTCCGAGCGGGGCGGGGCTCCGGCGATGCTCGCCGGCGAACGGTGGCACCGTTCAAGAAGCCGAGGCCATCTGCGGGCTTAGGGGGTCGAGGCGGTCCCTCCAGTGGTCGCTTTGGTCTCTGGGGTGGACGGAGCTGCCGGCAGCGAGCTCCGCAGCGGACGGTGGTCGTCGGGCAGAGTGGGTTTTTGCCTGCGGCAAGTCCTGATCAAAATTGAGTAGGGGGATGGACTCACGAGAGGGAGATGGAGCTCCTGGTTAAGAGAGTGGAGAGGGGAAGGCCCTGGTGGCGCCAGAGTGATCGAGACAGTGGCGGCGGCTGTGATTGCCGAAGATGAGGTAGACGACCTCTCTGGCCTTCCTACTGCTACGGGCGGATTGGTGAGGGAGTGAGAGAGGTTGCTTGAGGCCTGGACGAGCTCAGGGGTCCTATTTATAGCGCATCCATGGCGGTTCCGTGGCCGAGGATAAGGTCGCCGGCGAACCGACGTTCTGTAGCGGTCAGGGTGACATGGCGGCGACGAGAGCTAGAGGACGCGCTTGTGAATGAGCTCGCGCCACTCTAGGGGGCAGGTGGTGAGCCGGGGTGGCTCGGGTGGCACCGGCACGGCCGGGGCCTGCATGCGGCCATCTGCTAGCCGCCACGGCCGACCTGACGGTGGCGCTGTGGGGTGCCATGGGTGGTCGGGGTGGCATTGCAGTGTAGGAGGATACGTGGCGTGCTGGCTGCGGTTGGCCAAGGGCCAGAACGGGTGCAGGGCGAGACACGACGGATCGGTGCATGGGCGTGCAAAACATGCAAAACACGCGCTCTGGGCGCGCCCAGAGCACGCCCACCAGGTGCTCGGCGAAATACCAGTGCATGCCACAGAGCTTGGGTGAGGCTGGAAGTTAGCAGACGTAGGTTAGGAGCAGCTGGGAGTTTAGTGGACATGCTAGTTTGTCCAGAGGTGCAAGGTCTCAGTGCAAAACAAAAATCATGTCAAAACTGATCATGCCCATAAGGTGTTTGACAGAATGCCAATGGTATCTAGGCATTTCTTGGAGTAGCCAGAGTCTCCAGATTGGGGTGTCCTTGGATGAATGAGAGGGTGGTAAAGTTAGTTTGTCAAAAGGAGAAACTTGTTAGTGCAAGTTTTGCAAAACTTTAGTTTTGGAGAGAAAGAGAAGGGCATGATATCATGTACCAAAATGCTCCAATGAGTCCAATATCTTGGACTTAAGGGTTTGGTAAGGTGTACTACAAGCAGGAGAAAGCTCATGGGTAAAGGAGCAAGTTAAAAGATGGTTGTAGTATAAATCATCAAGTTGGACCATAATGAAAATGAGGATGATTCACTCAAAATTTTCAAAGAACACCAAAAGGTTTTTGCACAAAGATGAATAACATGCTCCTATTGACCTCCCCTAATTTTGGTAGAAGTCTTAAAGAAATATTTAAATAGGCTGTAGTGCAAAATTGCCCACTGGACCAGATTTGAAAACTTGGTGTAGAACTCAAAATATCCAATGAGTGAAATATATTTTTGCATAAAAGTGATTTAGAGACATCACAAGACATCTCCAAATTTTGGTGTGATTTTAAAATAAATTTATCAGAGGGTTGCAGTGCAAATGGAACCCTAAAACTTATGAAAAATCAATTTGGAGAAATAAAGCCCAGGGGAAAAATAATTATATAGATAATCCTACTGATAAAAGAATTGTTTTATTCGAGAGGGTAAACAAGTCCAATAATGACTGAGATGTTTTCACTTGGGGTAAAAACTCCATAATAATAAAGAAAAGAATGGTTCTGAAATCAGGAGAAAATCCAGAAAATAAAAGTTTTAGTTTCCTGGCAAAATTTTAATTTATAAAACAAGGTTAACATTTTGGGGTGTCACAGCGCGGAGTACCGAGGCATCAAGCAAAGGTATCCATATTAGTGCAACGAGACCAAGACCAGCAGGACGGCAAGACGGAGGTCACCGTGGAGCCCAAGACGGCGTCATCACTAGTGCCTTTGGCAGTCGAAGACCACCTTTAATCAGGATAGCTTGTACTCGTTGTCCCCTTACAAAATGGCCGTTGTTGGCTCCCTTCCCGCTCAATATTTGGGAAGAGGACCAGGGCCTCGATAAATAGGGCTAGCCACCACAGTAGAAAGCATCACATCTAGAGCCAACAGAAATGGATCGAATCCGGGCGAAGAAGAACACCCACACATCACCACGAGAACACCCCTCACGAGGCTGTTCTTCCTCTGTACTGATCATCATCAGCCCAAGAGGCAATCCACCACACGACACACTGGATTTGGGTATTACACCACAACGGTAACCCGAACCAGTATAAACCTCGTGTCTCTTGTGTTGTTCATCGTGCTAGCTTAGAATCGTGGCATGGTTCTGGGCATGTTTCGGTAGGGAGAAGATCTTCGTGGGCACCCCAGAGTTCGAACCTTAAGGGTTTTGCCGGAACCCGATATCCGACATTTGGCGCGCCAGGTAGGGGTGCGCTGGAGCTCTCCCTTCCGTCGGCTCGCTCTCCACCAACACCGCGCTTCGCCCTCATGGCGGACAACGCGCCGCCGGCTCCGGTGGACGATTCCAGCGCTGGGGCCAGGTGGCTCCGAGCCTTGGCCCCCACCTTGCAGCAGGTGGAGTGGTCACACAAGTTCAAGCCAGAGATGCCGCCACGCTACAACGGCGCGGCAGATCCACTGGCTTTCTTGCTGGCTTACGAGGAGGCAGTCCTCAAGGCCGGGGGCGACGACAAGGTCATGGCCAACTAGTTTCCCATGGCCCTCACTGGTGTCCCGCACGCTTGGCTGCTCAACCTGCCAACATCTTTTGTGGCCTCCTAGGAGGAGCTGGACAACCTCTTCCTCACCCAATACGCCACGTTGGCACCCCCAGTCGTCGCAGCTCTCTTGGGCGGCTCGCAGGCGCCACCCTCAGACCGCCACGCCAAGCCGTTCTTCCACCAGATCGGCGCTGCCCTCGCGCGGCAAGGAGATCCTCCGAGTTGGGCGGCACCCAAAGCCGACTTGACCTTCAACTCGGACAATCACCCCGTCAACACCGCCTGCTCGGGTGCACTCCCAATGCTTTGCACACCCACCATCTGCTAGGTGGCCGTCACCAGGACCCTCATCGACGGCGCGCCAGCCTTAACATGCTCTCGGTGGAGGCCTTCAGCCTCCTCCATGTACCCCTGGAAGGGCTCCGACCCAGCAAGCCCTTTTCGGGCGTTGGAGGCGGTTCCTCCAGCTCCCTGGGGCAGATCCGCCTCCTGTGCCCTTCGGCACCCACGACAACTTCCGCACGGAGCTGGTCAACTTCGACATCGCCCACATCGGCCTACCATACAACGCCATCCTCGGATAGCCCGCCTTGGCTCAGTTCATGGTAGCGACCCATCGTGCCTACAACCTCATGAAGACGCCCGGGAGCAGCGGCATCCTCACCGTAGCTTGGGATACTAAGGATGCTCTGCTGGCGCTCAAGCTCGCCCTCAAGACAGCCGCATCAGCACAGCCTGCCGGCGCGGACACCTCCAAGGCCAAGGAGGCTGCGCCGACCAAGAAGAAGCAGTTGTTCACCTAGGACAAGGTGGAAACCAAGCAGGTACCCATTGAGGAGGACGGGTCCTCAGGCACCACCTTCACCATAGGTGCCAATCTCGACCGCGACCAAGAGGAGGCGCTGGTAAAGTTACTGAGCATGAACAAGGAGGTGTTCACGTGGGAACCCAAGCAGCTGGCGGGGGTCCCAAGGCAGGTGATTGAGCATCACCTGAATGTGTTCCCCAATGTATGCCCTGTGAAGCAGAAACCTCCGTGAAGTGGGTCCCAAGGCGCTGGTAAAGCAAGGCGGTAGTCCACCGAGAAGCAGGCCTTCATCGTCCAAGAAACCTGCAAGCTGGAGGCGGCAGGTGTTATTCGCGAGGTTCGCTACCCCGAATGGCTGGCAAACCCAGTTGTTGTGCCAAAAAGGGGGGAGGAGCGCATGTGTGTCGACTTCACCAACCTCAAAAAGGCCTGCCCTGAAGATCCGTTCCCGCTCACTCGCATCGACCAAATCGTCGACTCCACCGCCGAGTGTGACTTACTATGTTTCTTGGATGCATTTTTTTGGCAATCACCAAATCAAGATGGCGGTAGAAGATGTGGAGAAGACGGCCTTACTAACCCCATGTGGGGTATACTACTAAACCTGCATGCCGTTCGGGTTGCACAATGTGGGCGCAACCTTCCATCGGCTGATGCACATCGCCTTAGGCCGGCAACTCAGGAGAAATGTCGAGGCTTACGTCGACAACATTATGGTGAAGTCTCGGGAGGTGATGACCCTTATCCAGGACCTGGAAGAGACTTTCGCGAGCCTCCGTGAAGTGAACCTGTGACTCATCCCGGAAAAGTGTGTGTTTGGCGTTCCTTCCGGAAAGCTTCTGGGCTTCCTTGTGTCCCACAGAGGGATCGAGGCCAACCTGGAGAAGGTCAAGGCGATCGAAGACATGAGTCTGCCGCAAACCCTATGAGAAATGCAGAAGCTCGCTGGGTGCGTAACTGCGTTAGGACGCTTCATCTCCAAGCTAGGAGAGCGAGCCCTGCCCTTCTTCAAGCTGATGAAGAAGAAGGGCCCGTTTGAGTGGACACAGGAGGCCGACCAAGCATTTCAAGACCTCAAGAAGTATTTGACCAGCCCTGCTGTGATGGTGGTGCCATGCCCTCTCGAGCCCCTGGTGCTCTACCTCGCCGCCACACCCTACTCCGCCAGTGCAGCTCTAGTGGCGGTTCAGGAGGAGCGCTGGGTAAAGGCTGCGTCACGACCAGCCACGACCCCAGCCGCGGCGGCACAAGACAGGGAAGGCCTCGCGAAGACCACGGCCTCGGCAGATAGAGACCAGCCTTAGCAGGAAGACGCCCCTAGGTCTGAAGAGGCCGCGCCAGGCGGCCAGGCGCTGGGGGCTCCGTCGTCTCAGGAGGCGCCTAACCCTCCGGAGGGCATAGACCTCGTCAGCACACCCACCCTCGTCGAGCATCCGGTGTACTTCGTCAGCACGGTGTTGCGGGATGCAAGGGCACGATACCACATGCCTCAGAAGCTCTTGCTCATGCTGCTGGTGGCCTCGCATAAGCTGCGGCTCTACTTTCAAGGCCACCCCATCAAGGTCATCTCGGCCTACCCACTTGAAAGGATACTGAGGAGTCCCAACTCCGCTGGGAGGGTTGCCGAATGGAACAAAGAGTTGCAAGCATTTCCGTTGGAATTCAGCACAACCAAGGTAGTAAGGGAGCCGCACTTCTATATTTTGTGGCAGAATGGACAGAGGCGCCCGGGCTCGAAGCAGGCGAGGACTGGTCACTTTCCCCAGGAAGTGAGGCACTAGATGGCTGGGTCATGTACTTCGATGGAGCATTCTCGAGACATGGCGCAGGGGCTAGCGCAGTGCTTATATCCCCCACTAAGGACTCTATTACGCCGTGCAACTTTGTTTCCAGCAAGGCGAGAAGGTCTCCCACAACATAACAGAATATGAGGGCCTGATAGTAGGCTTGAAAGCTGCAGCAACACTAGGGGTGAAGCGCCTCGTCATTAAGGGCGATTCACAACTCCTCGTCAACTTCTCCTACAAGGTGTATGAGCCAAAGGACGAGCACATGGAAGCGTATCTTGCGAAGGTCTGTAGGATGGAAAAACAATTTTGGGGGCTGGAGTTGCAGCATGTGCCCCGTGGCACCAACCAAGAAGCTGATGACATCACCAGGAGGGCATCCAGGCTGCTGCCTCAGGAGCCTGGCGTTTTCGAGGAACGACTCTTCAAGCCATCAGCGGCACCGTCACTGTCAAGCACATCGCAACCTCGGGAGCAACTCCCTCAGCCACCTGCCCCAGGAGCCCCGGCCTGTGGCCCGACCTCGGGAGCACGCTTACTCCTGGCGCTGGAGCCTTAGGAGGGATGCTGGACTACAGAATTCAAGGACTACCTGATGCAAGGGATGCTACCAGAGAAAGAGGAGGACGCGGAATGTGTGGCCCGGCAGGCCACGACCTACTGCATCCAAGACAGAGAGCTCTACCGAAAGAGGCCAAATGATGTTTCCCTATGTTGCATCTTCAGGGAACAGGGGAAGGAGTTGCTGGCTGACATACAAGGTGGAGATTGCGGAAACCACTCGTCATCACGGACCCTCATCGGCAAGGCGTTTTGCAGCGGGTTCTACTGGCCTACGGCACTCAACGATGGAATCGAGCTGGTGAAGGCCTACGAAGCCTGCCAGTTCCATGCCAAGCAGATCCATCAGCTAGCTTAGGGCCTACAGACCATCCGCTCTCGTGGTCGTTCGCGGTCTGGGGGCTGGATATCTGCGGGCCGTTTCCTCGAGCGCCTGGGGGCTACCGCTACCTCTACGTCGCCATTGACAAGTTCATCAAGTGGGCGCATGTGGAAGCCGTCCGCACCATCCTAGTTGGCTCTGCAGTCAAGTTCATCAAGGGCCTCATGAGCCGATTCAGGGTCCCTAATCGCATCATCACCGACAACAGTTCGCAGTTCACCAACAATCTATTCAAAACATATTGCTCTAACCTTGGAACGCAGATATGCTACGCTTTGGTGGCACACCCCCAGAGTAACAGCCAGGCCGAGCGCGCCAACGCAGAGGTCCTAAAGGGCCTCAAAACCAGAACCTTCAAAAAGAAGTTGGAGGCCTGCGGCAGGGGCTGGTACGACGAGCTCCAGTCCGTGCTGTGGTCCATCCTCACTACCGCCACCAAGTCGACTGGCGAGACCCTGTTCCTCGTCTACGGAGCAGAGGTGGTCCTCCCTCATGAGGTCAAGTGTCACTCCGCGCGGGTCCTAGCGTTTGATGAGGTGCAATAGGATGCCATGCGGGGGACATACCTCATGCTGGGGGAGGAGCGCCATCGAGAAGCCGCACTACGAGCAGCAAGATACCAGCAGGCGCTACGGTGGTTTCATTGCCGCAACATCCGCCCCAGGACTCTTGAGGTAGGTGACCTCGTGTTCAGGCGGCTGCTCTCTAGCAAAGGGCTGCATAAGCTCTCGCCCATGTGGGAGGGCCCGTTCAAGGTTGTCCATGTTTCCAGGCCTGGCGCCGCGCACCTGGAGACTCACGGAGCGGTGCCCATCCCAAACGCTTGGAACATTCAGCACCTCCGAAATTTCTACCCTTGAAGGAAGGCCGAGTGCCTGTGAAGAAGGCCCGGTGCCTGTGAAGATCAACGCTCGAAGAAAGGCCCGGTGCCTGTGAAGAAGGCCCAGTGCCTGTGAAACTCGCCGCCCATGACACTCTCACGTAATAATGAGTTGGGGCAGTACACGCTCCGGAGTCTCCGGAGTGCCGCCCTTGAGCCTCGGGGGCTCCCGCCCACGCCTAGTGGCAGCACTAAGCTCTGCGCTGGTGAGAAGACGTCGAAGACTAGACTAGGTGCCGGACGTGGCTTTTTATTTGCTTTCCGCAGTTGGCTTGTTCTCCCTTGGTTCAATCTTTATTGAAGTTGCTTCTAGCGTTGTTTGCCTTCCTCTGCCCCTGTTCTCCGTCTTTGGCTTTTGTCTAGCTCTCTCTCTCTCTCTCTCTCTTGCAAGCCTTGCGAGGGGGTTGCACGGCGCCCTCGTGAGCCCTTCTTCTCCTGGTTTTCGCGAGGCCCTCTCGTTCGAGTTCACAGCGGGAGCACCCCTCCCGGTCCATGCCCCTCGGGCATCGGGACACAAAGCACCAGGCTAAGCCGGCAACCCTCGCGACCAAGGTTCGGAAATGATTCTCTCGACTGATCTTTGCAGCTCTTAAGGCGCCCGGCGAGGCCTCGAGCAGGTACCTCGCAAGGCAAAAACTACTTCAGACATCCCGAGCTAAGTTGTTCCTACGCGCAGGCACATAAGCATGACACCATGACACAGGACAAGGACAATAAATGTTGCACGATAATTAGAGGATCATAGTCTATTGCACGCCCCCACGGGGCCCATACTTCTCTCTCTCAATGCAGGAAAAGGAGAAAGACAAAATAAAAACAGCGCGCGCCTTGCTACAGCTCGCGAGGAGGGATACGCATCGTCCTCCCGAGCTCAATCAGACTCCACCTTGTGCTTCACCGGGGCGCGGCAATGGGACTACCCGCTACCGCCCTCGAAGCAGGCGTGGTGGCGTGGTGACTGATCGCGGCCACCGCTGGAGGAGCTGTCACCAGAGGAGGAGCCGCTGAAGCTCGGCGAGCTGCGGTCGCCGCCAGGAGCGGGTTCGCCTTTGCCCTCGCCACGGCCGTCGCCAAGGCCAAGTACCTCGTCGCTGCCATCGTCTTCGGGGCAGCACCCAACACGGCGGCCATCTTCTGCGAACACCCTCACATAGAGGGTCGCGTCGCCATCGTACTTGAAGTGGAGGGTCCACCGCCTGCCCAGGCCACTTTGTAGGATCGAAAGTATGTCAAGAAGGGGGTGATTAGACTACTTGACCAAATAAAAATCTAGCCTTTTCCCAATTTTAGTTCTTGGCAGATTTTAGCAACTTAGCATGATTCAAGCAATCTTAACACAATTCAAGCAAGCATGCAAAGAGTATATGAGCAGCGGAAAGTAAAGCATGCAACTTGCAAGAATGTAAAGGGAAGGTTTTGGAGAGTGCAAACGCAATAGGAGACACGGATGTTTTTGTCGTGGTTCCGATAGGTGGTGCTATCGTACATCCACGTTTGTCGGCATTCTGGGAACGGGGGTCCCCAGACATGCCTGCCTGCGGCCTGCGGCGTGGCTCAAGTGGGGGCCCAATGCAACCCAGCTTCATCAACTCAAGCTCAAGATCCTCACGAGGGGCCAAGCCTCGCGGGGCGGATGACAGGAAGCTTCCTCAGGAGCAGCCTCCTCAGGCAGGCTCACGAGGAGGCGGAGAGATCAAGGTAGGGCACATCCCGAGGGGCCCGTGACGCAAGCCATGACGGTCGAGGCCAAGCGGGCGCCAGGCGGGCGTCGGCCTGCGCAGTGTCCTTATTTCCCTTTCAGTGCAAACGGGGCAAGCACAGGCCAAGGCATCAGGCAAAGGTTACCTTTTCTGTGCAACAAGACCAAGACCAGCAGAACGGCAGGATGGAGGTCGTCATGGAGCCCAGGGTGGCGTCACCATCAGGGCCTTTAGCAGCCGAAGACCAACTTTAGTCAGGATAAGTGTACCAGATTTTCCCCTTCAAAATGGCCTATTGTTGGTGCCCTTCCCGCTCATTATTTGGGAAGAGGCCCAGGGCCTCGCTCTATAAATAGGACAGAGAGAGAGAGAGAGAAGCGACTGAACTCACCCAAGCAGTTCATCGCACCAGCTCAAGAACAGCCCCTCGCGAGGGTGTTCCGCCTTTGTACTGTTTACCATCAGCCCCTGAGGCAATCCACCACACCACACACTGGAGGAGGGTATTACACCACAATGGTGGCCTGAACTAGTATAAATCTCGTATCCCTTGTGCGTTTACCTTTGTTTCTTAAGATCCTTGCGAGACTTCGAGGTGTGAGCTAGTAGGGGAGAGAGTCTTCGTGCGCACCCCAGTGTTCGAACCTCAAGGGTCTGCCGGAACCCGAAATCTGACATTTGGCGCGCCAGGTAGGGGTGCGCCGGAATCTTTCTTCCACTGGTTGTGTCTGATCTTCCGCCGTGTCCATGGCTGACGCTTGCCAAGCTCGTGCCGAGCGTCGGGCTGCCCTCGCCACCAGCATCGCCCAGACGGTGCCCGTTGGCGGACGCCGCCGTTGTTCCCCATCGCCTCCTTCCAACGCTGCCACCGGCCCAGAGGGGAATGAGCAGCAGGCCTTGTCCTTGCATCCTTCGGTGCGGCACGACGGTCGCACAGCCACCCCGTCGCTGACTCCAGCCGATTCGTCGTCCCACGCCCGTCGCGTCCCTACGGACGCGCACGCTGCGCTGCTCCTGGCGCGTGAGCTCCTGCACTACCATCCCGTCGACGACCTCTACGAGGACTGGTTCGCCCGCATCACCGAGCTCGTCAGCACCTCAGGGGGCTCTCCCATGCCGTCCCTCTCACTGCCTCGCCCTCCATCCTGCGCAGGAGGCAAGGAACAGGAGGTGCCTACACCACCTCCTCCCCAAGAAGGCGCCCTGGCTCCAAGGCACGTGGCCCCAGGACGAGACCCACCGCGTCCGGTGCCTGCGCGACAAGAAAGGAGCTGCCAAGAGAACCCTTGCCCCCAAGAAGGTGCTCATGTGCTCCCAGCACCGGTGTGCCATGATCGCATCCCTGCACCGCCACGTCAAGACCCTGCGCTGCTCCAGGCAGCGGTTCGCGGGAATCTCCAGGAGCAAGCCCGACATCAGTAGCGAGCCCCGGTGGCCACTGCAAGCTGCCGCGCTTTCGCCTCCGAGCTGCGTGGCGTCGCGTGGCCCGGCAAGTTCAAGCCGGACCTGCCTCCACGCTACGACGGCACTGCAGACCCCATGGAGTTCCTCCAGCTCTACGAGCTGGGCATCGAAGCCACCACTGGGGACGAGAAGGTCATGGCGAATTGGTTTCCCATGGAGCTCAAGGACGGTGCCCACACCTGGCTCCTAAATCTGGCTCCTGGCACGATATCTTCCTGGGACGAGATGCGCACCCGCTTCATCGCCAACTTCCAAGGTACTCGCGACCGGCCCCCGACCATGAGTGACCTGCGTCGTATAAAGCAACAGCCGGGAGAGACCCTGCAGAAGTACATCCAGCGCTTCAACAACGCCCGCCTCAAGATCCGCAGGGTGACTGAGGAGGCCATCATCTCAGCCTTCTCCGATGGCGTGCGTGACATCAAGATGAAAGAGGAGCTAGCAATCCATGAATACCT
Organism: Triticum timopheevii; assembly: GCA_963921465.1. Taxonomy (NCBI): domain Eukaryota; kingdom Viridiplantae; phylum Streptophyta; class Magnoliopsida; order Poales; family Poaceae; genus Triticum; species Triticum timopheevii. Next base: position 541,163,994 of record OY997270.1, on the reverse strand, counting down.
GTGCACATCACTGGAGCTGTTCAACTTGGCGACCAAGTGCGCCAGGGCTGAGGAAGGGCGCCTCTCCCTCCTCGAGCTCCCGGCTGCCGACCCAGAAGAAAAGAAGCCCAAGGTCAAGGACATGAAGCGCAAGGGGGCTGCTGTGCTCGCAGTAGAGCCAGACACCAAGCGAGGCAGGGATCAGCCTGAGTCATCCAAGGGCAGCCGGTACTGCGTGTACCACGACCTCCACACCCACAACACCAATGAATGTCAAGAGCTCAGGGCCTTGCGAGATGGGCGTATCGGCCGACGCCCTGGCCGCAATGACCGGGGCTATGGCCGAGGAGGAGGAAGAGGTGGAGGACGATGGGAAGACCGTGACCCCTGCCAAGGGTGGCATGACTGGCCTCGCAAGGACCGCTGGCAGGACCAGCCTTGCGAGGGAGCCTGGAGAGATCAGCTGTCGGGGGTTGGGTGCGACATATGCCAAAGGATGGCTTATCATGGTTGGGGCGAGTAGAACGTTGCCGGTGCCTGGAAACGGGATGAGGCGAAGACATGCACGCCGGCGGATCTTACCCAACTTCGGGGCTCTCCGAGGAGATAATAGCCCTAATGCTGCTCTGCGGGGTCTCCGCATGGTCACTAAGGCACAGTGAGTACAGGATTGCTCCTAGAGCTGTTTCTGGAGGTAGGAGAAGGCAAGGCTAGCTTTCTCCTCCCTGTATGGTTTCTCTAGTGCTAGATGATTCCGAACCCTTTGCATGGGTGCCCTGGGGGGTTTATATAGGCCTACCCCCTAGGGGTACAATGGTAAAACTGGTGGGTGCGGGTCCCAGCTGTCTGTCTCTCAGGCCGCCGTCTTCTCCGCCGACTCCTGGGGCCCGCCGACTGGCCTGGTACGAGGGTGTCAGCCTGCGTCCGCTGCTGGCGGGTCTTGCCGGCTGCAGATTACTGTAGCCGTGCTTCTAAAGACGCGGGCTTGGTCATGGGGTCATGGCAACAGTGCCGCCGCCTGACGGGCGATCACTTTTTCCATTCCCCGTCGCGTCGGGTTAATGGCGCGTGGGGCCCGTGGGAGGGGCCGGCCGACTCCTGGGGGCCGACTCTCGGCGCTCTCGCCCTCTTCAGTAATCTCGCTGACTGGTAGGCTCCGCCGTCTTCAGGCCGTACAGACAGACCGTCGTGGGCACAGGGCCCCGCCCCCAGGAGCTGATGTCAGGGCCGGCATGGCAACAGTGCCGCGCCGGACGAAGATCTCCGTTGGCACGGCGCACTGTGGCCATACCTGCCCTTAAATAACAGGATGGTTGGAGTTGTAGGCCGACTTCCGTAGTCGGCCTCCTTGGAGCCGCCTCTGGGACTCGGCTTTATCTGGAGTCACCTCTCGGACTCGGCTTTATCTGGAGTCGCCTCTTGGACTCGGCTTATCTGGAGTCTCCTCTTGGACTCGGCTTGTCTGGAGTTGCCTTCTGGACTCGCGGGGCGCAGCCTGCCCCGATGTCTTGAAAGTTCTGGGACTCGGGTTGGCCTACCCGTGGCCCATTACTCCGACAGTGGTCCCCGAAGCTGGTGAGGCTCCGAGAGCGATACGCCGTGGGGCCTCAACAGTTTCATTCCTTCGATGGGGGAACGCAGGCCTTGCGGGCCGTCTTCGTTCCGTCCGACTGGCTGGGGTCGGATTCTCAGAGAGCCGTCTTGCTTCAAACCAACTAGCTGGAGTCGGATTAACTGAGGGCTGTCTTGCCTCTTGAGGAGTTTTGAACGTTGCGGCGGGAACCAGGCGATCGTGCCTGATACGCTTCCCTGCGGCCGCCCGCCGTGGGCCCATCACGGAGCGCCATGCGGCAGGGGTAGTCTGTTCACCCAAGCGCGCCACGGGACAGGTCGTTGGGTGGGGCCCGCCACTACCGCGCCTCGGCCCGCGAACGGATCCGTTGCGGCCGGGCGGACGGTTGGGTTCCCCACGTCGTTTCTACACACAGTAACTTCGTGGGGTAAATCGTGGGGGGCGTGGGGTCTCGCGCGCAGTTAATCCCATGCCGTCCCATCGGCTTCTCAGCCTTCGGGCTTATAAGTAGGTGAGGGGAGCGGGACGGTGAGCGCGCGCGCTCATTCCTCCCTGCCCTCCCGCTCCCTCCTGCCTCTTCTTCTTCTTGCCCTTGTCGCGCCAAGCCTCACTGCACCTGCAGCGATGAGCTCCACCTCCGCCGCCGCGGCTCCTGTCGTACGCTCCAGCGTGTGGGACGGCTCTACGGTGGACGACGACATCATCGAGCACCTCCGCAAGACGCGCCAGCTTCCCAGCGCGAACCTGGTACGAGCCCGCGCCGCGCCAGCGGGGGAAATAAGGCCGGCGCCGGAGGAGGGCGAGCGGGTTATATTCCGCTCGCACCTCATGCGCGGCCTGGGCCTACCATCGAGCGGCTTCCTCCGCTCCTTCTTGGAGTTCAACGGACTCCAGCCGCACCACCTCATTCCGAACACGGTGGTGCTGCTGGCCGCCTTCGCCACCCTGTGCGAGGGTTTCCTTGGCGTCCTCCCCACCATCGAACTGTGGGGAGAGTTCTTTCAATCCAAGCTCGGCACGCACGTCACTGGCGTGCCAGCTCAGTGCGGCGCCTTCATCGCGATGCGCAGGTCGACCGCCGACAACCCATTCCCCTCCATCGCGCTAATCAAGTTGGTGAAGATATGGCAGCGGTCGTACTTCTACGTGAAGAACATCATTGCGAAAATCGACTGGGTCAACCTGCAGCCCTACGAGGCCAGCGCGCCGGCTGGGAGGCTTCCCAGCTAGTCCCACCGGGCCAGGACGCTGACTCCCTCAGGCACCGCCGCCATCGCGCGACTCCGAGTGCTGACGCAGTCGGAAGGCCTGGTCGGGGCCGACTTGCTGGCCGCCTTCGTGGTGCGCCGAGTCTTCCCTCTCCAAGGCCGACCTCATCTGATCTGTCAGATGAGCGACCGCCGAGACCCGAGTCAGATGTGCACCTGGGACATGCCCCATGCGGAGGTGGCGAACATGGTGAATCACATTGCGAACTACGAGCTCGCGGAAGATTGGCAGTTCGGCAAGGAGCCGTACTCGCGTGCCAACCCCCCACCTGCGGTAAGTCGTATATTTGCTCTTCTGTTTTTCTTTGTAGCCGAATCCGACTTCTGATCTTCTTGGTTTTTCGAGTCAGAACCCCCTCATCCAGCCTGCTGCCGGCGCCACGGGACAGCCCCGCGAGTTCGCTCCAGATCGAGCGGAGAGCGATGTGGACAACCCCGACTTGGGGGCGGGGGCGATGGAGGCCGATGCCGAAGGCGGAGGAGGAGGAGCGGAAGGCGGCTTTCGGCCCTCGGCGACCTTCGCCGACTGGCCAAAAGACGACGCCGAAGGGGAAGTCGTCCCGCGCCGCCAACCGAAAGCTGGCCATCCAGGCGCGAGTTCCTCCACCGGCTTGGCAGGCCAAGTCGGTGCGAAGAAGCGCCGAGCTGTGCCGAGTTCGCTCGGCGGTCGGCCAAAGAAGTTCAAGGGGGCGGCCGCGAAGGCCAACTGCTTCCGCAAGGAGGTGAACAAGCCGCCGCTAGTCTCTGCGTAAGCGCTTTCTGCCTTTGCCTTGTTTTCTTTGAGGAATCTTTTCCGAGTCTTTTTCATTCCGTCTTTTGCTTCAGGGCCCCTCTTATCTTGAGAGGGTCGTCGTCCCCTCTGTCATGGGGTCGGCCGAGACGTCCGGCAACACCCGGCGGATTGACCCCGCCGCCGACCTTCGGGAGGCGACGGAGCGCAATGCGCCGGAGAAGCGCGACGAGGAGGAGGCCGGTCGTCTGGAGAAGGCGGAGGCCGAGAAAGCAGCGGCCTCCGCCCAAAAGAAACTGGAGGAAGCCGAAGTCGCCGCCGCAGCAAGGCAGCGGGCAGAGAAGGCCGTGCGTCGCCAATCGGTGTTGCTCGTCGTCCCGCTGAACTCTGCGCCGCCGCCCCCGGAGTTCACGGGGTAGACTGGAGAGGTCAGCGGGGAGCACTCCATCATGGAGAAGGACGGTGGCGAGGCCTCTGCGTCGGGCACGGCCACACTGCCGCCGCCGCCTCCACCGCCGTCTAGGAGCGCGCACGGCAAGCAGCCGGCAGGCCCGCCAAGGTCGCCGACTGAAGACGAGGCGGTGGCGAGGCTGCTCCTTTAAGTCGCCTCACCAGCGCACCGCCGCCTCGAGAAGGCGGTTTCAGCGCCGCGCCCCTTGGAGGTCGGCGCCGCCAGCTCGGCCATCCCAGATGCCGAGGCAACAAGCGCCGCGCCCACTGGGTGGGTGCGAGGAGGCGGCAACGGTCCACTAAACCAGGCGCTCCTGGATGTGCAGGTGAAACTGCGAGCTGAGGGCGAAGCCATCCACGGCTGCACCAAGGCGCATGTGGCGTCGCAAGCATCTATCCGGGTACACTTTCCTTTTTTGACTTTGCTTTTTCTCGTTCTTCTCTGTGGGGCCGCGCCAGCGCACCCGCTGGGTGTAGTCCCCGAGTTTCGGGCCGGCTGCGGAGCAGGCGGCTTGGAACTCCATCTGGCGAGTCCGAATATTCACCTTTGTCTGATTCTTTATCACAGGAGTATCACAACCTCCGCGTCACTTCCTTCAATCGCAATGTCGGAGAGCCGGAGTAAGTCCTTCTTTTTTTGCGGGGGCGCGCTGGCGCACCCGCGGGCTGTAGTCCCCGAGATTCGGGCCGACTGCTGAGCAGTCGGGCCGGATCTTTCCGGCGACCTTCTTTATTGACGACTTAGCGTCCTTTTGGTTCTTCAGAGGCCAATGCCATTGTGGGTGTCAAAACCGGCGGATCTCGGGTAGGGGGTCCCGAACTGTGCGTCTAGGCGGATGGTAACAGGAGACAAGGGACATGATGTTTTTACCCAGGTTCGGGCCCTCTCGATGGAGGTAAAACCCTACTCCTGCTTGATTCATATTGATGATATGGGTAGTACAAGAGTAGATCTACCACGAGATAAACGAGGCTAAACCCTAGAAGCTAGCCTATGGTATGATTGTTGTTCGTCCTATGGACTATACCCTCCGGTTTATATAGACACCGGAGAGGGCTAGGGTTACACAGAGTCGGTTACAATGGTAGGAGATCCACATATCCGTATTGCCAAGATTTCCTTCCACGCCAAGGAAAGTCCCATCCGGACACGGGACGAAGTCTTCAATCTTGTATCTTCATAGTCTTCGAGTCCGGCCGACGATGATAGTTCGGCTATCCGGACACCCCCTAGTCCAGGACTCCCTCAGTAGCCCCTGAACCAGGCTTCAATGACGATGAGTGCGGCACGCATATTGTCTTCGGCTTTGCAAGGCGGGTTCCTCCTCCGAATAATTCATAGAAGATTGTGAACGCCAGGATAGTGTCCGACTCTGTAAAATAAATTCCACATACCACCGTAGAGAGAATAATATGTACACAAGTTCAATCTGCTGACGTATTTTGTGGCGTGACGTCACACCACTACCAAGCCTTTACTTGAATCGTTTTTATTATACCACCTCAACGCGTTTAGCGAAGCGGTTTCCTTGGCACGTCTTGTCGAAGCAGAGATCGTGTTCCCCTTATTCCGGGATTCCCATCAATACGGACGTGGGTAACCCAACCGCGCCCATTGCCATGCCTCCTCCATCGAAGGTGAGTTCCAAACGGTCACGGGGACGGCTCTTGGTATTCTCCCTCTTTATAATGAGACCAAGGCTCGTTTCTTTTCTTCAATCCTCAATCAAATCCGACCCTCGCCCCGAGTTCCAACACTCAGAGCTCTAGATTCGAGCGCCTTGGACCTTCAACAATGTCCAGCTCCGACCTACAGGGCCGGTGGATGCCCTCCTCCGTCACGGAAGAGGACGTGCTAAAGGTGAGAGAAGCCAGGTACCTGACCTACGAGATTTCACATAGGTTGCCTGCCAAAGGGCAAGTCATTCCTACTCCCGAGCCTGGCGAGAGCGTCGTGTTCGTGGCTCACCTCCGTCGGAGTTTAGGCTTCCAGATGGATCCCTTCGTGAGGGGGCTCATGTTTTACTATGGGTTGGAATTCCACGACCTGGCTCTGGAGTCCATCCTCCATATCTCATCATTTATTGTTGTCTGCGAAACCTTCCTCCGCACTACCCCTCACTTCGGTTTGTGGCTCAAAACCTTCAACATGGAGCTGAAGATGATTGAGGGGCGTCAAGCAGAGTGCGGCGGGGCTGTTATAAGCAAGAGGGCCGATGCTCCCTGGCCCGAGGGCTCTTTCTAGGAGGAGCTCGGCTTGTGGCAACAGGAGTGGTTCTATATTACCGCTCCCAGGGGCAGCAGGCAGAGGCCGCCGCCCGCATTTCGCCCGGGTCCTCCACAGCGGCTGACGTCATGGGTCAGCAAAGGGCTTTACTGGGGGCCGTCCAAGGACGTACCCCTATTGCAGGGCCGGATTCGAGACCTCCAAGAGCGGGAGATCAATCTGGTCGTGGTGACGCAGGTTATGTGTCACATCCCTAGCTTCTGGTATTGCACTAGGCTAGCTTCATGTGTGCATCATATTTAAATTTTGCTTAATTTTGAAATGGGGATGTTCAAACCCTAGCACCACTTGAATCAACTAGGTTCAACTAAAATTTGCATTCAATGAAACCAAAATGATCCTTATTGATATTTGGTATTTTTGGCAAGGGCTTTGTTCCAAACCAAAAATAATGAACATTTTTAAGGAATTATTTTGGGCATTGAATTTAAATTAATATTGTATTTGGATTTGGTTTTATATTCTTAATATGTGGAATATAATTTCAGATAACTCTGACATAATTTATGTGCCTTTGGATAGTCCCATTGTGCAACATAAAATATTCAGAGGAATGTTGTCACTGTTTTCAATTTGTTTGGAGTTCAAAACAGTGGCAAAATGAATTAACAAAGGAAAACAGAACAGAAATAAAACAGAGCAGGGAAACCTACCTGGCCCAAACCTACCTGGCGGCCACTTACCTGGCCCAGCCCACCAGAGCCGCCACCGTCTCCCACCTCGCGCCAGTAGGATGCGAGGCGTGTGGCCACCGCGCGCCGGCACGCGCCCGAGCCACCTCCTGCTTCCGCCGCTTCTGGAACCAGCCCCGAGCGCCACGTGGTCTCCTGCTTCCCTTGCACCTCTCCCCACTCTCCCCGTGCTCTATCCCCTCCCCTGTCTCTCCCCCTCGCGCGCAATCCGAGCGCTGCCGCCGCCGCCGACGAGCACCACCGCAGCCAACGCCTGTCCCTCGTCCTCCCGAGCAGCCCAGAAGCTCCGCCACTTCATCCTCGACCCCCTCACCGAGCCACGCCCCGCCAGAAGCCCCCGAACGTCCTCACCGAGCTCGTCTTCAACCTCCCGAAGGCGAGATCGACTTTGCCGCCCCGCCAACTCCAATCCTTCACCGAGCCTGTTTCGACGCCCTCTGCACTCGACGTGAGCTCCTGCTCCTTCTCCCCTCCCCATTTGCTCTGTTGCACGCCGTAGCCGCCACACCGCGCTCGCCCGCACGCGCCGCCGCCTGAGCTCCTCGCTGCCGAGGCCACTTCCACTCGAGCTCGAAACCGAGTGCATCACCGCGCTCAGCGCGTCACCACGGGGCCGTAGCGGCCATATGTTGCTCCTGTTGTGCCCTGCGGCGTTGAATCCGTCGACGTCCGAACTCCGGCACCGCTCTATTGGTCGGTGCCGTCGACTCCGGCCACCCCGCGCCTCCCGCGTGCCTCCCCTGGTTGCGCGCGGGCAAGGGAAACCCTCTGGTGCCCTTGGCTTTGCCCAACACCGCCCGTAGCACCACTCCGGCGAGCTCCTGCCGTGGTTGTGGTCGTCGCCGGCGACAAACCGGCGTGCTGACGTGGCGCCGCCATTAGGGCCTAATCACCCTGCTAACCAACCCCCTAAGGCACTGACACATGGACCCCACTCCCTAATTAACTCCAGCTTTATTTCCTGTTTAGTTTAGTGTTAATCTTGCGGACCCCACGTGTCAGTTTGACTTTGGCCAAGTCAGCGTTGACTGGTCCCACATGTCAGCGACCTAAACAGCCCTGTGACACCAAGGTTGTCAGAATCGTGATTTTGAATCGGATCGGAGCTCCGATGGTAGGATCGCAAATCGTAGAATCTTCACTATCAGGATCGTAGAAACGTAGATTCTATGAACTAAAATCGTAGAATCATAGGGGTTAGTTTGGATCGTAAAGTCGTAGAATCGTATAACAGAATCGCGATTCTGACAACCTTGTGTGACACTGTAGTATGGGTCCCACAGGTCAGGTTTGACCTGACCGACCCAGTTGACCCGCTGACGTCATACCTATGTCATGCTGACGTAGTAACTTATTTTCTGGATTTATGCTTACATAGAAAATTCCAGAAAATGTTGCAAACTTAAAAAATTCATAGTAATTCAACCGTAACTACAAATTAAACAAGTTATGTATGAAAACTTATCAGAAAAATCCAATCTATCCATCCGTACTAGTTTCATGCATGTTTAAGCAAGTTAACCTGCTGTTTAGTGCAGAACAAGATAAAGCACTAATAATGACCATGCATGAGCTTGAAACTTGAATCTTTGATTCAAAATGGTTCAAACCCATCTGGTTGTAGTTGCATCAGGCCAACACACTCATATTGCCATGTCATAGCATGCATCATATTGTGCATTGCATTGATCGTGTTTCTTCTCTCTTTGCCAGTGTTGTTCCCCCTCGGTAGACGTTGTACCGACGTTGTGATCGTTGACACTGATGAAGACTCAATGCTATCTTCAGAAGTGCCAGGCAAGCAAAACCCCCTTGTTCATTCCGATACAATCCTACTCTCTTGCTCCTGCCCTCTTTTACTGCATTAGGACAACAACGATTCATCTGTTACTTGCTGCGGTAGCTGAACCCCTTTATCCTCTGCATGACCTATCATTGCCACAGTAAATAGATGAAACCCACTAGCATGAGTAGGAGTTGTTTGAGCCCTGTTGTGCCTACTCATTCATGCTTGTTTGTCATGCCTCCTACTGCTTAGAGTTGAGTCAGGTCTGATTCATCGGGAATGAATCAGAGGTGTGTGAACATGTCCTATTGTGTGTGAGCTAAGTGTGTGAACACGATTTGGTAAAGGTAGCGGTGAGAGGCCATGTAGGAGTACATGGTGGGTTCTCTCATTGAAACCGTCCTCAGGAACTGAGTTCTGTGTTTGTGATCCATGAACAGGTACTACCACACATTGGGTTCCGGTAACTCGGCCCCTCTCGGCTTATTAATCAACTTGATCTCTGTCCAGGAGTCGCAACTAGTTTCTGGTGTTTGTAGGTAGTGTTAGTAGTCTACCAAGTGGCACCCGGTACAGGTGGGCTTGGGACAGACTAGGCACAGTGGCCCGGTGTACCAAGTGGCACCCGGATGGTGGGCTTGGGAACCCTGCACACATCGTTTGGGGCCGTGAGCGACACCCCGCACGGATCTCCTTGCGGATGGAACCCGAATAGGCGATAAACCTGGACGAGAGTCTTGTGTGGTTAGTCAGGTTGTGGCCGACTCCCTCGCCAGGCTTCCGCTTGAAGGTTGCCGAGATACACGCGGTGTACATGGAGGTAAGTGGCGAGAGCGTGTGTGAAGAAGTACACCCCTGCAGGGTTAATATGATCTATTCGAATAGCCGTTTCCGCGGTAAAGGACTTCTGGGTTGCCTGTACAGTTCATAGACAAGTGAAAGTGGATACTCTAAAATGCGCAAGATAAGTGTCGGTGTCAAAACCGGCGGATCTCGGGTAGGGGGGCCCGAACTGTGCGTCTAGGCGGATGGTAACAGGAGATGAGGGACACGATGTTTTACCCAGGTTCGGGCCCTCTCGATGGAGGTAAAACCCTACATCCTGCTTGATTAATATTGATGATATGGGTAGTACAAGAGTGGATCTACCACGAGATCAAGGAGGCTAAACCCTAAAGCTAGCCTATGGTATGATTGTTGTAATGTATGTTGTCCTACGGACTAAAGCCCTCCGGTTTATATAGACACCGGAGGAGGCTAGGGTTACACAGAGTCGGTTACAATGGTAGGAGATCTACATATCCGTATCGCCAAGCTTGCCTTCCACGCCAAGGAAAGTCCCATCCGGACATGGTACGGAGTCTTCAATCTTGTATCTTCGTAGTCTTGGAGTCCGGTAGATGATGATAGTCCGGCTGTCCGGACACCCCCTAGTCCAGGACTCCCTCAGTAGCCCCCGAACCAGGCTTCAATGACGATAAATCCAGTGCGTATATAGTCTTCGGCGTTGCAAGGCGGGTTCTCCCTTCAAGTTCCATGTACCTGCCAAACAGTGTCCGGCTTCATCACAAATACTGTGTTTCTCGGCTTCTACACCCAATAATGGTCTTTTTCCACGCGTCGCATGAATGCAAAAAGCCAGGGTGTCTTTTCGTTTCACCCCCCAGTCGTGCGAGTCATCCGCCTACAAAAGAGGCAAAAATCCAGATCCAAACCACACCATCTTCCTCCCGCGAATACTTCATCGGAGCGCCTTTGACCTAAAAATCCATTCCATCATGGACCGTCGACGCGGCTCTTCTTCAGCGCTCCCAGCCCACCGCCGGGGTATTGGAGGAGGTGCTCTGTTCCGCACAACGAGCTACTGAAGCTCCAAGCGGGGGGATATCTCCCTCCGGCATTCATGGTCCCGGTTCGAGCCGGGCTGGTCACTTATCAAGTTGGGTGGCAAGCGAGGGCTATCCCAAGCCCCAATATAGGGGAGCGAGTATGCTTCGTCCCTTATTTGATAAGGGGACTCGGATTCCCGATACATCCGTTCCTCCGCGGGCTCCTGGAGTTCTATGGACTCCAGCTCCACCACCTCATGCCCGCCTCTGTCCTACATACCGCGGGCTACGTAGCTCTTTGCGAGCTATTCCTGGGCATTGAGCCCCATTTTGCATTGTGGAAGAGGCTGTTCTGCCTCGTACCCCGTTCTCACGAGGGGTCCATATATCAAGTGGGCGGCGCCGAGATATGGCGCATCGCCGGGACCGGATACCCATCCGGTACTCCCAAGAAGGCGTCCGAAGACTGGCCTTCAGAGTGGTTTTATATAGGAGACGCTCCACTGCGGGACCCAGTCCGGATTGGCCTCCTGGAGTTTAGTGCTGGTCCTCTGAAGAAACACCTCAGCTGGCGCCCACGGAGCCCCCGATTGGAGGAAGACAAGAGCGTCCATTACTTGATGGGCCGAATAAGATTACTGGCCCATTCCGCGTTGACCATGATTGGAGTCATGACAACATGCATCACGCGGGGGGTACAGCCATTGCAATACAGAGGCCACCCCATGTGGGATTTCAACGGGGAGGACGATGCCACCCGTCATGGCCGCAAAGGGCCGGATTCGACCGAGGATCTGGTGAAGATCCTTTCCAGCCTGTACAAGGGGGAAAAGGAGGACTTCCTTCGAACGAACCCCTTGAATGGGTTTTCCATGATCAACCCTAGAGGATGGGTAAGCGAACACCTTTAAAGGCTCAACCCATGCTCTTGAAGTTTAAGCTTCTTTACATTATGTTTTCGGCGCAGGGTCTACGCCGGACTATGGAGGACATGGTAAGTCCTGCTCCGAAACCCGAGGATCCAGAAAGATCCTTGGATCCGGCCTCCGAAGAGGATCCGGACATCAAGGTGGAGCTGATCGACGGGGTATTTCACTAGCTCAGCATGGATAATGCTTTGGTTGCCATTACGGCGGACTACCCCGGACTGTATACGGCTTCCCAGGTGACCGTGACCGAGGTCCGAACACCATTATCTCTTCCTTGCCCATTTCTAACCTTCGCGAACGATGGTATTTTACAGGAAGTGCCTTCACGACAGGAAGCCGAGCCCGCGACGGCTGACAAACAGAGGTCAGTCCGGACCAGCAGGCGGAAAAGGAGCCGCAAAGGTATAGCTCGTATTTGAATTTTCAGAGCAACGTTCCTAGGAATCGCCTGAGTGCTCATGATCTTTATAGGAGAAAAAGCGCTCGCCGGACTGCGGGCGCGGAAGTTGCTGATCCAACTTACACCGGCCAGGCTCCAGCGCCCGGCCTGGAGGGGGAGGCAAGCGCAAGACGCGGGCCGGATCCTTCTCCAACAGAGGACGCCGACAGACTGTCCGCCACCAAGTCTGAGGTGGAGAGCGCCATGAACCATAGGCGCCGCCAGACAGTATTTCGTGAAGTGTGCTTCTCCCCTGAGGCATTGGACGCCTTTAACGCAGGGGACGCACATCTCCGTGCCGCTCAAGATGGTTTTACCAGAGCCACGGAGCAGTATGTGAAAGACATACGGGTAAGGGAATTTTAATGGTTATATATACCAGTAGCCCCCGAGACGTAAAGTAGTTATGTTAACTGATTTAAGGATCATGTGAAACGCAGGCTCCTACCGAGAAGAATGCCCAGCTGTCTCAGGAGCTGCAAGAATGCAAGGCCCAACTTGAGGCTGCACTTGCTGCCGTGGGAGGAGACGCAGAGACCCCTCCTGGTAACACATTTTTATTAATAAATATAAGCGCTGTGCGGTGTGCGCGCAAGTCTAATAGTGACAATGCAGGTGCCGCCGGACAAGATCCGGACAGGCAAGAATTACTGCGCCAGCTAAAGGCCGGCGAGAGGGTGCTGAATAGGGTGCAGCAAGAAAGGAACAAGCTCGAAGATGCCAACGCCAATCTCGGATAAGAGCTGAAAGGCGCTCAAGCCGGGCTGTCCAACTCCGTTAAGGAGAACTAGCGGCTTCGTCGCGGCATTTATAGTAACTGCTTGAGCGGACTCTTTTGAAAAGAAGAGTTCGGCGAGGAAGTAAATTGACATATTATGTCTTGTAGGTATACTCACGGGTCGCCCTGGGGAGGAGATGCCCATGTCAACGGGTGATCAACTTCCCGAGCTGTTGCAACTGCTCGAACGAGTTCGGCAGGCAATGAGCGGTGTCGTCCAGGCTTTATGGCCAGCCTTCTTCCTACCCGATGGCCTTATGGAGCTTGCAGAGAAGCTCCAGGGAGTGCGGCAGCGCTTCCGTTTGTGGAAGATTTCGGCTTGCCGTCAAGGTGCCAGGGAGGCTTGGGCCATGGTGAAGACGCGTTACAAGAAGGCGGATCCCAACCACATGGCCGAAGATGGACCGGTGGGGCCCGATGGGAAGGAGATCCCTGTGAGTTTAGTATACAGCCAAGTATAGTTGGCTGCTAAGTTTTCCCAACGGGACTGTAAGTTAGACAGCCTGTTAGACGGGATTGAGGAGGAATACAATTAATAAATTTGACAATGTATGTTTTCCTTGAAAGTGACATGTGAAATGCCTTCTAGCCGGATTGTAGATCGTTTGTCTTTGCCGACCTTTTCGCTTCAACCTCGGGACCCTACAGTCCGGAGTGTGTCCAAATACCTTTTTGGTTAAGAAACAACCGTGGTATGCATGGAGACCAGGCGTAGGGGTCATTAGTGCTTTATCAAACAAGTGCCCAACTAGTTATGTTATATTACATGGTTAGTAAGAAACATCTTCCAGGGAGAATAGTTCCGACCGAATATTCCCTTAAGAACGCTAGCTTTCGGCTTCACCCAGTCTGAGGTACACATCCGGCAGACCCGGCAGTAGCAATCGCAGAGGTGCTCCCTTTACCTCCTAGCCGAACAATCGGGAACGTAGGGGTAAGCACAGGAGCCAGGCAACCCAGCTTGGCCAAAACTTAAGTCATATCAATGCATATAATGGTGAGTAAAAGGTACATGTGGAAGCTTGACACATGTGCTGGGCATGAAACCCTTATAATTGAGCTTCTGTAAAAGAAGCCCCCAGGTATAATGAGTGCGGATGGCACATCAAGTGTATGCGAAAAATGCAAAAGTAAGCCCTTAGGGGCTTTTTAATAAAAAGGTTATGAAAAGAGAAACAAAAGACAGCCAAAGTATAAAAATTTGGATGGAGGGAGGGGACGAACTCTTACTCTGGCGCTAGGCATAGAATCTTCGGAGGCGGGCTGCGTTCCATGGGTTCGGCTCGAGTCGGTTATCTGACGCATTTCGTAGACGGTATGCTCCACCGGTCAGGACTTGATCGATAATGAAAGGGCCCTCCCATTTGGGCTTGAGCTTGTCCTTTTTCTTGTCCGGCAGGCGTAGAACTAGTTCACCAACGATGTAAGTCTTGGCCCGTACTTCTCTGCTTTGATATATTCGGGCCTGCTGCTGATAGAATGCAGAACGAGCCTTGGCAACGACGCGTTCTTCCTCCAAGGTGTCCAAGCTGTCCTGCGGATCCAGCTCGGCCTCTCTTTCCTTGTACATGCGCACTCGAGGTGAGTCATGAATAATGTCGCAGGGCAACACTGCCTCTGCACCGTATACCATAAAAAATGGTGTGAATCCGGTAGTACGGTTAGGCGTTGTCCACAGCCCCCAGAGTACGGAGTCGAGCTCCTCGACCCAGTGCGTGTCAGATTTAGTAAGTGACCGCACTAGTCTGGGTTTAATGCCGCTCATTATTAGACCATTTGCTCGTTCCAATTGACCGTTGGTTTGAGGGTGATAGACTGAAGCTTAGTCGAGCTTGATGCCCATATTCTTGCACCATGACTTAACCTCGTGGCTATGAAGTTCGTGCCATTGTCGGTGATGATGCTGTGGGGGACTCCGTAACGGTGTACTACCCCGGATATAAATTCTATCACTGGTCCGGACTCTGCCGTTTTGACCGGCTTGGCCTCTATCCATTTGGTGAATTTATCCACCATGACCAATAGGTACCTTTGCTTGTGGGTTCCCCCTTTAAGGGGTCCAACCATATCAAGCCCCCAGACCATGAACGGCCAGGTAATGGGTATTGTTTTGAGGGCGGTAGGCGGCATATGGCTCTGATTAGCAAAGAGCTGACAACCAATGCATCTCTAGACTAAGTCCTGGGCATCTGCCCGGGCCGTCGGCCAATAAAATCCTGTACGGAATGCCTTTCCTACAAGGGCCCGGGCTGCTGTGTGGTGTCCGCCTAGTCCGGCATGAATTTCAGAAAGGAGGTTGCGCCCTTCCTCTTCGGAGATACACCTTTGAAGGACTCCGGTTGTGCTTTTCTTATAAAGTTCTCCCTCATGGACCTTGTAGGCTTTCGATCGCCGGACTATGCAGCGGGCCTCGTTTTGGTCTTTGGGAAGTTCCTGCCTAAGCAAGTAGGCTAGGAATGGTTTTGTCCACGGGGCGATTACTGCCATTATGTTGTGGGCTGACGGTGTTATGTCATCGGCTGAATCGCCGATTGGCTCGGTTTTTTCCGGTTTGTCACTTCCGGGCTCCTCTTCCCATAGTACGGATGGCTTGAAGAGCCATTCCAGGAAGATATTTGGAGGGACAGCATCCCGTTTCGCACCGATGCGTGCCAGTACGTCGGCCGCTTGGTTATTATCTCGGGCTATGTGATGGAATTCGAGTCCTTCAAACCGAGCTGACATTTTTAGGACAGCGTTGCGATATGCTGCCATTTTCGGATCCTTGGTGTCAAAGTCTCCATTTATTTGGGATATTGCTAGGTCTGAATCCCCGCGCACCTCTAGGCGTTGAATACCCATGGAGACTGCCATCCGGAGACCATGTAACAGGGCCTCGTATTCGGTTGCATCGTTGGAGTCCGTGTACATTATTTGAAGTATGTACTGGACTGTGTCCCTGGTTGGGGACGTCAATACTATGCCAGCCCCCACTCCGGCCAACATTTTAGAGCCGTCGAAATGCATAACCCAATTGGAGTATGCGTCGTACTCTTTAGGGAGTTCGGCTTTGGTCCATTCAGTGACGAAGTCAGCCAAAACTTGTGACTTTATAGCTCGCCGAGGTTTGTAAGTTATATCGAATGGTAAGAGCTCAATAGCCCATTTTGCAATCCTACCCGTTGCGTCGTGGTTACTTATGATGTCATTGAGTGGTACTTCAGAGGCCACTATTATCGAACACTCTTGAAAGTAGTGCCGGAGCTTCCAGGATGCCATGAACACCGCATATGCTATCTTCTGATAGTGCGGGTAACGGGACTTGCAGGGGGTTAACACAGTGGATACATAATACACTGGTTTTTGAAGAGGGAATTTGTGCCCTTCTGTCTCTCGTTCGACGACGAGGACCGCGCTTACAACTTGATGCGTTGCTTGGATGTGTAACAACATTGGTTCGCCCAGACTGGGCGTAGCCAGGACCGGATTTGTTGCCAATATGGCCTTTATTTCTTTGAGTCCGGCAGTGGCAGCATCCGTCCACTCGAAGTGTTCGGTGCGCCTGAGGAGGCGATAGAGGGGCAACGCCTTTTCTCCTAGACGGGAGATAAAGCGGCTTAGAGCTGCCACGCATCCTGTTAATTTTTGTATTTGTTTGAGGTCTTTTGGAATGTCCAACTGTGATAGAGCTCGGATTTTAGCCGGATTTGCTTCAATTCCTCTACCGGACACGATGAAGCCCAGCAGCTTTCCGGCTGGTACACCGAAAACACATTTTTCCAGATTCAACTTGATGTCGTATGCTCTAAGGTTGTTGAACGTGAGCCTTAAATCGTCTACTAGAGTTTAGACGTGTTTTGTTTTGACGACTACGTCGTCTACGTATGCCTCGACTGTTTTGCCGATCTGGGTAGCCAGACATGTTTGAATCATGCGCTGATATGTTGCGCCGGCGTTTTTAAGTCCAAAGGGCATCGTGTGGAAGCAGAATGGTCCGTAAGGGGTGATGAATGCCGTGGCGGCTTGGTCTGCTTCCGCCATCTTGATTTGATGATAGCCAGAGTATGCGTCGAGGAAACACAATGAATCGTGCCCTGCAGTAGCATCGATAATTTGGTCGATGCGGGGGAGAGGGAAGGGATCCTTTGGGCAAGCCTTATTGAGGTCTTTAAAATCGACAGTGAGGCGCCAGGATTTGTCCTTCTTTGGTACCATTACCAGATTTGCTAGCCAGTCCGGATGTTTGATAACTATCATGAATCCGGCTTCCAATAGTTTGGCTAGCTCTTCTCCCATTGCCTGTCTTTTGGGTTCAGAAAATCGTCGAAGAGCCTGTTTGACTGGCTTGAATCCTTTTAGGTTGTTTAGGCTGTGTTCTGCCAATCTGCATGGGATTCCGGGCATATCCGAAGGATGCCAGGCGAAAATGTCCCAGTTTTCTCGAAGAAATTCGCGCAGTGCGGCATCTACTTCGGGGTTCAGTTGTGCCCCAATGGAGGCCGTGTTTGTTGGGTCCATTGGGTGGACCTGGAATTTTGTTATTTCATCTGCTGGTTTGAAGGAGGTGGACTTGGATCTTTTATCGAGTATCACATCGTCCTTGTTCACCGTAGAGCGCAGCGCGGTGAGTTCCTCTGCCGCTAGGGCTTCGGATAGTGCCTCCAGGGCTAGTGCGGCTGTCTTGTTCTCGGCGCGGAGTGCTATGTCCGGATCACTAGCGAGAGTGATTATTCCGCCGGGCCCGGGCATTTTGAGCTTCATGTACCCGTAATGAGGTACTACTTGAAAAATTGTGAACGCCTCTCATCCTAATATAGCATGATATCCGCTGTTGAACGGGGCCACTTGGAACGTGACTTCTTCGGATCTGTAATTGTCCGGCGAGCCGAACATCACATCGAGTGTGATTTGTCCGGTGCAGCGTGCTTCCCGGCTAGGGATTATTCCTCTGAAGGTTGTGCTGCTTCGCTCAATACGAATCCAATCGATTTCCATTTTCCGCAGAGTTTTCTCGTAAATGAGGTTTAATCCGCTGCCGCCATCCATGAGGACTTTTGTCAGTCGAAAGCCGTCCACTATGGGACTAAGCACCAGTGCGGCTGGTGCTCTGGCTGTTCGGAATTTAGGCTCATCGCTGGCGTTGAAGGTGATAGCTGTGTCGCTCCATGGATTTGTTGTTGCTATTTGGTAGACTTCGGCGAGTCCGCGGATTGTTCACTTTCACATATTGTTTGATGCGAAAGTCTCGAAGACTATTGATACCGTACCGGTATTGTTGGAGTGGTTTTGCGGGGCTAGAAGCTCCTCGCCACTTTTGGCCACCTGCCGTAATATCCAACATGCTCGAAGGCTATGTGTTGGGACGGCTCCCTCTGTATTATGAAGCTTACAGGGTCCATTGAGCCATCCCTCCAGTACGGTTCCGTTTCCCTTATTGGGTTTTTGTTTTTTCGTTTTTGCATTTGGGGCCTGAGTGTAAGGCGCCCTTTTGCTGCGGACTGGATTTGGGGCCGGATTATCCCAAAATTGATTTTCGGTTTTCCGGAAACTCCCCATCGCACAGTACTTTCGTACTATGGACGCCAGATCGGTGAAGCGCGTAATTTTGCGATGATCAATGGCGTTTAGTATTCCCTTGTCCGTGCAATTATTGCAGAAGATTGAGATTGCGTTTTCCTCTCGGCAGTCCTTTATCCTGTCCATAACCAGGAGGAATCTGGCCCAGTAGTGATGTACTGTTTCAGCGGGCTCTTGCCGTATTAGAGATAAATCGCATATGTCTGGGCGGGTGGGTTGACTAAAGTCCGGATCCCTGCCCATCTTGGGGCTTAAAGGCCGAGGAGTTTCCGAATTCGGAAGTTTAGGTTGTTGGACACGATCCAGCGAGTCCGGAGCGATGCATGGTTTTAAGTTCAATGCTCGATCGAAGCCCGTCCCTCCGTGGAAATCCAGCATGGAGGGTTCGGGAATCCGGACGTGACTAGTTTTTAATATAGGCGAAGAGTCTCCGCATTGCTCCTCTACCACTTCGACGTGGTGGGTGGCCTGGGGAGAGTTAATCTCTCTCAGATCGGTTTTAAGCCCAATCTGATCGTAGTCTGTAGCGACTCCCAGGGCGGCGAAGCGATCCAAGAGCTCGTTAACAGACGAGAGCTCTATTGGATCCAACTGCTCGGCGGATTCCGAGATGACGCGAAGATTGCTTTTGACGACTTGAGAAGTCATTGTCGAAGCAGTGGCCGGACAGGCGGTCATAAGAAAACCACCTAGCCGGATAGTTTGGCCGACGGCCGTGGCCCCTTCGGCGAAAATACCGTCTTTGAAGACGGGTGGAGGCATCCTTCCTATCGGTGACGACACAGAGGAACTCTCAATGAAAGCACCAATGTCGGTGTCAAAAACCGGCGGATCTCGGGTAGGGGGTCCCGAACCGTGCGTCTAGGCGGATGGTAATAGGAGACGAGGGACACGATGTTTTACCCAGGTTTGGGCCCTCTCGATGGAGGTAAAACCATACGTCCTGCTTGATTAATATTGATGATATGGGTAGTACAAGAGTGGATCTACCACGAGATCAAGGAGGCTAAACCCTAAAGCTAGCCTATGGTATGATTGTTGTAATGTATGTTGTCCTACGAACTAAAGCCCTCCGGTTTATATAGACACCGGAGGAGGCTAGGGTTACACAGAGTCGGTTACAATGGTAGGAGATCGACATATGCGTATCGCCAAGCTTGCCTTCCACGCCAAGGAAAGTCCCATCCGGACATGGGACGGAGTCTTCAATCTTGTATCTTCGTAGTCTTGGAGTCCGGCGGACGATGATAGTCCGGCTGTCCGGACACCCCCTAGTCCAGGACTACCTCAATAAGCGTGAGTGCTATGGATGGAGTCCTCGTAGGGAGATGGGAGCGGATCCATAGTGGTGTATTGATATGGTGAATATGTGGACTCGTGTGTGCCACCTCAAAGAGTTACTTGCAGTCGTAGTTTAGGATAGCCACCGAGTCAAAGCTGGCTTGCTGCAGTTAAAACCCACCATCCCCTTGTTGATAATGATGCATATGTTGTTAGTTCTGATGTTAGTCTTGCTGGGTACATTTGTACTCATGTTTGCCTATTTTATGTTTTTGCAGAGAGACTTCAGTCTCGCTAGTAGTTCCACTTGGACTTCGACGTTTAGCTTGTTACCTCAGCTACGATCTTGTGCCCTCAGCAGGATCTAGTAGATAGTCAGGCTTCTCAGCCTTTTTCATTTGTAGATGTCTGTACTCAGACATGTTGAGCTTCCGCTTGTGCTTTGACTTGTATGCTCTGAATGCTGGGTCATGAGACCTATGTTTGTAATATCTCGCTCCTCAGAGCCTATTGAATAAAATACTTGAGTTGTAGAGTCTTGTTGTGATGCCATGTTGTATTTGCACATTCGAGAATATTGTATGTATGTTATTGAAATGCTTGGTATGTGTGGGATCTGACTATCTAGTTGTTTATCCTTAGTAGCCTCTATTACCGGGAAATGTCTCCTAGTGCTTCCACTGAGCCATGGTAGCTTGCTACTGCTCCGGAACACTTAGGCTGGCCGGCATGTGTCCTTCTTCGTTCCTGTGGCTGTCCCTTCGGGGAAATGTCACGCGATGAATACCGGAGTCCTGTTAGCCCGCTACAGCCCGGTTCACCGGAGTCCTGCTAGCCTAGTGCTACAGCCTAGATTCACCCGCTGATGACCGACACGTTCGATGCTGGGTCATGGATGCCTGTCCCTGTAAGTTTGTGCCACTTTGGGTTTACGATTAGCCATGTCATCCCGGGCTCCTTATCATATGGATGCTAGCGACACTATCATATACATGTGCCAAAAGGCGCAAACGGTCCCGGGCAAAGGTAAGGTGACACCCATGGGAATACCGTGCGTGAGGCCACAAAGTGATATGAGGTGTTACATGCTAGATCGATGTGGCATTGAGTCGGGGTCCTGACAGCTTTGGTATCAGAGCTTGACTGCCTGTAGGATTACCTAGCCAAACTGGTCGAAGTTGAGTCTAGAAATGCTTTAGTTATATGTAGGGGAATTGATTGTGGGATGGAACGTAAGGCTCTTTTTACTCCTTATACCTCATGCCCTCTGATCCGAGTCATCTTATCTTTCCTACGGGGTTAAGGAACTAGGCTATCTCTTCTTTCTATTAGGATCACGTGTTTCTAATCCGTAGACTTATAGAATTGTTGGACTTAAGCCTGGGTTCAGTTCCTACTACTTCCGTATGTTCATAGCTGGTCTCAGAACCTTGATATGGTGATGTTGAGTGGTAATGCCACCATTTGCAGGATGTCTCAAATCTTTTCGAGCATTTACAGCCGTTATGCTGTCCGAGTCATCCCAGGTTTCTAAATAGTCTGATGCATTTGCAAATCCCTTCTTTTCATTCTGATGTCTTTTAGGCCAGGTTAACCACACTAAATTGCTGAGTTGAGGTACTATGTTGCCTCGACATATATGTTGGAGCTAGTATGATGACCCTAGGTGTCTTAGAGGATCACCAGGTAATCTAGCCATGTTTTGTGTTCCCAGTGTGATGATTCTGGCCATCATTCTCAAAAGCATCCCGTGATGCCACTTAGTTAGTAGGCATTCTATTCCGGGTTTCTTGACCCAAGATTCACTCTACTTACCTCGTGTTGATAGTGTTGCTCATACATTTAGGATATTAGTAACCTTTAAGATAGTCCTCGAGGTCCGTTGTATTGCCTTCTTTCAAATACCATGAACCATTAAGGCAGAAGTTCTTTGAACCAAAAGCTCACAATCAGAGTACTCTTGAGGAGTTCCCCATTCATAATTGTGACTCTGTCAGTTCTACCTTTCTGCATGGGTTATCTAGAAGAAATATGTTGAACTCGTTCGACATGCTAGTCTATGCATCCACAACTCAGAAAATCGTAAGTTCCTTTGAGTTGTCCCTCTTTAGTTGTTTTCTGGCCCTCGTCTATCAATTGATAGTAAGGAGTAGTTGGCAATCGTGTTCATCGATACTTATTATTCTTGTGGTCCGTCAAGCCATTCTATTTCAGAATGACTAGGAGAAACAAACTCCAGTACCTCATCCATATCAAGGATTGGGTCAAAGTAGTTGTATTTCGCAGATCAAAATGCCAATCCAGCTTTTGATTCTGTTCTACCCTAAAGTATTACTGTCTTATGTCAAGAATGTCATGGGAATTGCACACCATGTTATGAATTCTTGATACAGTGATACCTCTCGCCATCGTTGTTCATTCCTCGGTTCCCGTGTTGCTGTGACCGGAATACCGACAAGTGAATCATGATGTGCGAAATCAATACTCCTAGCAACTCCGTTACTTGGTAGTTAATGGACATTACTCTCATTCTTAGCGTGCTGGTTATTGAATTGTCATTCTAAGACTGATCGTGCTACCTAGTCCATTTTTCCTGGTGCACCCTTCGATCAAGAGTTAGGATTGCATCAATCCCTCTCTTGTTTGGTCATATCGTCTTGCCCTGAAAAGCAAGATTGTTCTCGAGCTTAGTAACATATCGGTGGTTCGTGATGTTCCGAATATCTTCTCGGAAGTATGACCAGGTTTCACCTGACCGCTATGTTGAGTTTGTGATCATGTTTGTTTTCCTCCAAGCCACCCAATCTCCAAGAATCTGTGTTGGATACCCCTGAGCTAGTTGGTTGAGCTAGACAACAACTTGGAGAGTTGGAAGATGAAAGCTTGTCCCGCTTAGTTCATTTCCAAAGGGATATCCTTGCGTTTGTCTGTTTGTTGAAGAAAGATGATATCTTCATCGATTGATCCTCGTGATCAGTTGTCGGTGCTATGTCTTATCCAATCCTTAATTTGATTATGGGCTATCGTCAAATCAAATCTGAACCAACGATATTCGTAATGTTGTCTTACTCGTGGTTGATCCCTCGAGCATACACCATTACATCTTTTGGTCTGACTAACACTATTACCGAGTTCACACGATGGCGGAAGTCCAGTGATATGGAAATTCCGATGAGTTGCTGTTGAGCCCATCTGCAGTATTTTGTCTCCCCCATGACACATGTTGAACACCAAGTTAGTGTTGGAAACTTTTGTAAGCAATGCCTTCGTGTTCCGTTCATGAAGCTTATGCTTGGATGAAAGAAGTGACTTCCTCTAATTCATGTGCATTTGATGCAAGTTGCCGCCATGAATTTGAGAAAGTATATTTTTACCTCCTCTGGAATCATCCCAAGTCAGTTATGCTCGTGTGAAGTATTTTGTGTTCTATTAGACTGATCATCTTCATTCCATATGAATTCCGTAGCACACCAAGCCACTGACTGATTTGTTCAAGGAAAAGGAGTTGCTGTGCAAATACTAGTTCATGCTCAAGATTTCGATATCCTAAATGATGGTTCCCTACCAGAACTCGGTAGTGTTTTATTGTAAGACTACCATGTTATCATGTTTGTCTGGGACAGCGTGTTCACATGTGTGTAGCAGAACCCGCTCATGTTTTGGAGCTTACTACCATAGTCCATTACCTGAGAATCTCGCAACGCCATCTCGTCGATTTGTGTTGCAAACTTTCATTTTTCCTTCTAGACTTGATGAGTCTGGAATATTCTGACACCAACCAGATCTGAATCTCAGGAAGATATGATGGTTGGAACATTCCCAACAGTTGCATTTTGTTCCCAGCTTGCACCGCCATTGTGCTAATTTCCCATGGGCTGCCCTTCTCAGCGGTTGCTGTCCAAGATCATCTTTAAAAGTGGACTTGTCATGGGTCCCATCCATTTCCGGTGATAAGTAAAAGTCATCCATTGCGTTGTCATCAACAAGGTAGTCCACATCATCCATCCTAGTCCGAGTATGCCATTCCTTCGAGCTCTTTCAAATGATCAATTGTAAATTGCCTTAGGCTGGTGAGAAGAGTTTCGATGATCTCTGAATCAAAGGTAATTCTTTTTGCCACTCAAGGGATATTCCTACGAGTCACCTTCCCTAAGGTGCCCCGTTATGCTATCATGGCAATTCAACTCCTCGCTACGTTGACAACCGATCACCACATTCTTAAGTCTGGAATTGTTGTCTACCTAGCGAGCCTTCGTCATCTATCTCACTCCATTTCTTCAGATGTATGCTTTGTGTCAAGCTCGAGAGATGTGTCAACGTCTCATCCCATGAGTTGATCTTGAGTTGTTCTGTCTTCGACAAGATCGATTCTTCTAGAGTTTTCCTTTCCTCTTCTTGTCATGTTAGTTGGAGTTCTCAGAGGAAGACATCGGGTCAAAGATGGTGATCGATTCAAACGTTCTGATGAAGTGCCACTTGGATCCTGAAGATTATGTTAGTTTGCGTTCCCCCTTCATCCTACCTACGCTTGAATCTCGGGACGAGATTCTTGTTTAGTGGGGGCGAGTTGTCACATCCCTAGCTTCTGGTATTGCACTAGGCTAGCTTCATGTGTGCATCATATTTAAATTTTGCTTAATTTTGAAATGGGGATGTTCAAACCCTAGCACCACTTGAATCAACTAGGTTCAACTAAAATTTGCATTCAATGAAACCAAAATGATCCTTATTGATATTTGGTATTTTTGGCAAGGGCTTTGTTCCAAACCAAAAATAATGAACATTTTTAAGGAATTATTTTGGGCATTGAATTTAAATCAATATTGTATTTGGATTTGGTTTTATATTCTTAATATGTGGAATATAATTTTAGATAACTCTGAAATAATTTATGTGCCTTTGGATAGTCCCATTGTGCAACATAAAATATTCAGAGGAATGTTGTCACTGTTTTCAATTTGTTTGGAGTTAAAAACAGTGGCAAAATGAATTAATAAAGGAAAACAGAACAGAAATAAAACAGAGCAGGGAAACCTACGTGGCCCAAACCTACCTGGCGGCCACTTACCTGGCCCAGCCCACCAGAGCCGCCACCGTCTCCCACCTCGCGCCAGAAGGATGCGAGGCGTGTGGCCACTGCGCGCCGGCACGCGCCCGAGCCACCTCATGCTTCCGCCGCTTCTGGAACCAGCCCCGAGCGCCACGCGGTCTCCTACTTCCCTTGCACCTCTCCCCACTCTCCCCGTCCTCTATCCCCTCCCCTGTCTCTCCTCCTCACATGCAGTCCGAGCGCTGCCGCCGCCGCCGACGAGCACCACCGCAGCCAACGCCTCTCCCTCGTCCTCCCGAGCAGCCCAGAAGCTCCGCCACTTCGTCCTCGACCCCCTCACCGAGCCACGCCCCGCCAGATGCCCCGAACGTCCTCACCGAGCTCGTCTTCAACCTCCCGATTGCGAGATCGACTTCGCCGCCCCGCCAACTCCAATCCTTCACCGAGCCCGTTTCGACGCCCTCTGCACTCGACGTGAGCTCCTGCTCCTTCTCCCCCTCCCCATTTGCTCTGCTGCATGCCGTAGCCGCCACACCGCGCTCGCCCGCACGCGCCGCCACCTGAGCTCCTTGCTGCCGAGGCCACTTCCACTCAAGCTCGAAACCGAGCACATCACCGCGCTCAGCGCGTCACCATGGGGCCGTAGCGGCCATATGTTGCTCCTGTTGTGCCCTGCGGCGTTGAATCCGTCGACGTCCGAACTCCGGCCCCGCTCTGTTGGTCGGTGCCATTGACTCCGGCCACCCCGCGCCTCCCGCGTGCCTCCCCTGGATGCACGCGGGCAAGGGAAACCCTCTGGTGCCCTTGGCTTTGCCCAACACCGCCCGTAGCACCACTCCGGCGAGCTTCTACCGCGGTTGTGGTCGTCGCCGGCGACAATCCGGCGTGCTGACGTGGTGCCGCCATTAGGGCCTAATCACCCTGCTAACCAACCCCCTAAGGCACTGACACATGGATCCCACTCCCTAATTAACTCCAGCTTTATTTCCTATTTAGATTAGTGTTAATCTTGCGGACCCCACGTGTCAGTTTGACTTTGGCCAAGTCAGCGTTGACTGGTCCCACATGTTAGCGACCTGAACAGCCCTGTGACACTGACATATGGGTCCCACAGGTCACATTCGACCTGGCCGACCCAGTTGACCCGCTGACGCAGTAACTTATTTTCTGGATTTATTCTTATATAGAAAGTTCCAGAAAATGTTGCAAACTTCAAAAATTCATAGTAATTCAACCGTAACTCCAAATTAAACAAGTTATATATGAAAAATTATCAGAAAAATCCAATCTATCCATCTGTACTAGTTTCATGCATGTTTAAGCAAGTTAACCTGCTGTTTAGTGAAGAACAAGATAAAGCACTAATAATGACCATGCATGAGCTTGAAACTTGAATCTTTGATTCAAAATGGTTCGAACCCATCTGGTTGTAGTTGCAACAGGCCAACACACTCATATTGCCATGTCATAGCATGCATCATATTGTGCATTGCATTGATCGTGTTTCTTCTCTGTTTGCCGGTGTTGTTCCCCCTCGGTAGACGTTGTACCGATGTTGTGATCGTTGACACTGATGAAGACTCAATGCTATCTTCAGAAGTGCCAGGCAAGCAAAACCCCCTTGTTCATTCCGATACAATCCTACTCTCTCGCTCCTGCTCTCTTTTACTGCATTAGGACAACAACGATTCATCTGTTACTTGCTACGGTAGCTGAACCCCTTTATCCTCTGCATGACCTGTCATTGCCACAGTAAATAGATGAAACCCACTAGCATGAGTAGGAGTTGTTTGAGCCCTATTGTGCCTACTCATTCATGCTTGTTTGTCATGCCTGCTACTGCTTAGAGTTGAGTCAGGTCTGATTCATCGGGAATGAATCAGAGGTGTGTGAACATGTCCTATTGTGTGTGAGCTAAGTGTGTGAACACGATTTGGTAAAGGTAGCGGTGAGAGGCCATGTAGGAGTACATGGTGGGTTGTCTCATTGAAACCGTCCTCAGGAACTGAGTTCTGTGTTTGTGATCCATGAACAGCTACTACCACATATTGGGTTCCGGTAACTCGGCCCCTCTCGGCTTATTAATTAACTTGATCTCTGTCCAGGAGTCGCAACTAGTTTCTGGTGTTTGTAGGTAGTGTTAGTAGTCTACCAAGTGGCACCCGGTATAGGTGGGCTTGGGACAGACTAGGCACAGTGGCCCGGTGTACCAAGTGGCACCCGGATGGTGGGCTTGGGAACCCTGCACACATCGTTTGGGGCAGTGAGCGACACCCCGGCCGGATCTCCTTGTGGATGGAACCCGAATAGGCGATAAACCTAGACGAGAGACTTGTGTGGTTAGTCAGGTCGTGGCCGACACCCTCGCCAGGCTTCCGCTTGAAGGTTGCTGAGATACACGCGGTGTACATGGCGGTAAGTGGCGAGAGCGTGTTTGAAGAAGTACACCCCTGCAGGGTTAATATGATCTATTCGAATAGCCGTGTCCGCGGTAAAGGACTTCTGGGTTGCCTGTACAGTTCATAGACAAGTGAAAGTGGATACTCTAAAATGCGCAAGATAAGCGTGAGTGCTATGGATGGCGTCCTCGTAGGGAGATGGGAGCGGATCCATAGTGGTGTATTGATATGGTGAATATGTGGACTCGTGTGCGCCACCTCAAAGAGTTACTTGCAGTCGTAGTTTAGGATAGCCACCGAGTCAAAGATGGCTTGCTGCAGTTAAACCCCACCATCCCCTTATTGATAATGATGCATATGTAGTTAGTTCTGATGTAAGTCTTGCTGGGTTCATTTGTACTCACGTTTGCCTATTTTATGTTTTTGTAGAGAGACTTCAGTCTCTCTAGTAGTTCCGCTTGGACTTCGACGTTTAGCTTGTTACCTCAGCTACGACCTTGTGCCCTCGGCAGGATCTAGTAGACAGTCAGGCTTCTGAGCCTTTTTGATTTGTACATGTCTGTACTCAGACATGTTGAGCTTCCGCTTGTGCTTTGACTTGTATGCTCTGAATGCTGGGTCATGAGACCTATGTTTGTAATATCTTGCTCCTCGGAGCCTATTGAATAAAATACTTGAGTTGTAGAGTCATGTTGTGATGCCATGTTGTATTTGCACATATCGAGCATATTGTGTGTATGTTATTGAAATGCTTGGTATGTGTGGGATCTGACTATCTAGTTGTTTATCCTTAGTAGCCTCTCTTACCGGGAAATGTCTCCTAGTGCTTCCACTGAGCCATGGTAGCTTGCTACTGCTCCGGAACACTTAGGCTGGTCGGCATGTGTCCTTCTTCGTTCCTGTGTCTGTCCCTTCGGGGAAATGTCACGCGATGAATACCGGAGTCCTCTTAGCCCGCTACAGCCCGGTTCACCGGAGTCCTGCTAGCCTAGTGCTACAGCCTGGATTCACTCGCTAATGAACGACACGTTCGATGCTGGGTCAAGGATGCCTGTCCCTGTATGTTTGTGCCACTTTGGGTTTACGACTAGCCATGTCAGCCCGGGCTCCTTATCATGCTAGCGACACTATCATATACGTGTGCCAAAAGGCGCAAACGGTCCCGGGCAAAGGTAAGGTGACACCCGTGGGAATAGCATGCGTGAGGCCGCAAAGTGATATGAGGTGTTACATGCTAGATCGATGTGGCATTGAGTCGGGGTCCTTACATTATGCTAATTCAGCGTCTTCTGCCCTGCAAACGCCGCCCTCTCCGCCTGTGGGAATTCAATCCGGAGGGACCGCGAGCTCTCCAACACTTCATGGGTACGACACTCGTGGAGATGTACAAATTGTTCTTCGGATCACAAGAGATGTGTCCGGACTTGACCGAGGACGCCGGCCTAAGCTGCAATCGCCCGGATACTCAAGTAAGTAGCCTTGTGTCCGGACATATCGTCCATTTATTCATTATGGATTTGCCTTTTATCCAGCTATCCCTTGGGCAGGAGTGGATAGCGCAAGCAAAACTGATAGGGTGTCTGGCCCCGCTCCCTGAGACCACGCCGGATCCCATGTTAGTCAAGATGTTGGAGGTTGCGCCTTCAAAAGAGGGCGAAGGGGAAAATAGAGGAACTTCTGCCTCCACTAAGGAGGCTTTCAAGAAAGGGGGGATCGAGAATCCCTCCTTCCAGGGGGAGAAGAGGACCGCTTCCGAAGATCCGGAGGCTAAAGCCTCAAAGCGGCGGAAGAAATCTTCACCAGAGGGTCCTGCGCCAGGAGAAGCCCCGGCCGCACTATATCCCCAAAGGAATCAGCCCTCCAGCGAGCCATAAGTAGAAAAAGAGGAGTTTTGTAATAAGGGACATCCCTATTTTTGCTTATGAGGATAACCAAAGTTTTTACCTTGTAGTTCGGATCTCCGCCCTTCTCAGCTGAGCTCATCTTTGGGGAACCTTCATCCGGACATGATGGAGAGCGAAGCACCTCCATCTGCCGCGCCGTCAGGTGGGGCGGACGACCCCGAGGTGTCGTCGCGGAGGGTCTCCCCGAGTCCGGCAGGGCCGGAGAGTTCGGCACCAACTAGTGTTCGGCCGGGGGAGCTGAAGGATCTGCTCGAGCGGGCGTCTATCTCAGAAGATCATCGTACATTAATGAGTACGGTGATTGAAAGAATTTCATCCACTGAGAGCGGCTTGCATGATGCCTTCAGAAGTTTACTGGCGGGGTTTGAGGTATGTAAAAATGACATGCCTTTTGACAGTTTTGCGCATAGGGTGCGCCCCGTATAGATAGTATCCTCTGAGACTCGGTATGTTGTCAGAAGTGACAGCGTGCCGAGGATCATAATCTCGGTTTTAATATGCCGCCATTCAGGGGATGGAGCATTCGGTGGCCAGCCGGACTGATAGAGTTGCCGAACTGAAGCGGCAACTGGATGTTGCGAATGCGGACATCGCGCTGGTCAATAGGCGACTTGACGAGTCACAAGGTGAGTGGTTTCTCCGCGGTCACCTGGTAAGGGAGCTGACGCCCGTTCCTTACAACATGTATGCTTGATGCAGATGGTGCCACTGCTGTGGAAAACCTTCGGGCAGAGCTTGCTCGAGCCAAGGAGCAAGCCAAGAAAAGTGATGCGGCTGCCTCGAAGGCTGCCGAAGAGCTAAAAGCCGAAAAGGCTGCTCACTGCCGAAGCAGGGAGGAGATGGCCGAGATGGCCATAAAGCTGAAAGATGCTACCGACCGTTGTGAGGTTCTTGATAGAGAACGCCAAGCGGAGCAAGAGGACCTGAAGAAGGTCACCGCCGAAGCCAAGGATGCCCGTTCTGCAATGCGGGCTATAAAGGAGGAGCTGTGTCAAGCCGGAGACATTGCGGCTGGAAAGCCCTTTCTGCTATGCAGGAAGTTCACAGATCAGAAGTATGCTCAGCTTGGCCAGCTGTGGAGTGCGGAGGATCTTTATCTGGATTTGGCGGCGAGTGCGGCGGACGCGGTTGTGCACTTCCGAAGCCAAAAGGATCACGAGATGGAAGAGCTTTTTTGATCTCAATTCCACAGTCCAGAGCGTTCACTTCCGTTGATCGATCGGTTGGCTGAGTGGGCTGAGCTGAATAGATTGTCCGGATTTACCATGACGGATGTAGTGGCTCATCTATATCCGGATAGGCCCATGCCGAAGAGTTAATTTGGCTTATTACAACAATTCCTTGGGGCGGTGCCGCATATCAAGGCGATGAAGCGATCGGTATGCATAGAGGGTGCACGGATGGCTCTCGCCCGTGTGAAGACATACTGGACAAAGATGGATGCCACCGATGTTGCAACCCGGGGTTCGGACGAGAGCCGGTTACCCGCTGAGCACTATTTTGGGGAAGTACTACAGGGCGCCCGTGTAATTGAGTCGCAGTGCTCGAAAAATGTTATGTTCAAATGACATGTATGATTTGTAAAACGATATTCATAATATAAGCGCTTTTTATACTTGTGCATTCAAGTATTGAAATATCTCCTGTGGGGCCGTTAATGTATACGTGTATATAACCTGAAAGATGGCAGTCTTCGGCTTTAGCCCCCACGCACATGGTGCGGGGGTGTTTGCAAAATAGCGCATTTTCACACTTAATCCAACGTCTTGGTCCTGTGAAGGAGGTGGTAGCGTAGCAAACTAGGCAACCGGACTATAATGCTTTATCACTTTCACTTAGCCATAGGAGTTCGAAGGTGGGGCTACGATATAGCCCCTAGGGGCACCGCATTCTCCGAATTCGGGGCGCGTGTGTGCCTGACCGGGAAACGGTCCTTCGTCACAGCGGGGGAATTCTAGACATTCCGGTGGTCGATCGAGTGGTTGACTAGTCTCTTGTTATATCATGACAGTCAGTTTTCGGCTTTCTCTACTGAGGTGCTCGCCCGACCGAACCGGGGCACAATCGCAGTAGTTCTCCTGGTGCCGCGTTAGCCGATGATACGGAATGTAAGGTAGCAAAACACAGGAGCCGGGCAAACCCAACATTTGACCAAAGACATGATTCGGAGCTGATGCATATAAGGCCTAACTCGAGACGCCGAACACTCCCTAAGGTATTCGGTCTTTATGATAACGGGCAGAACAATGCCCTAAGCCCCTAGTGTCCAGGTACGGGCGAGAATTTCTGACGCGGCCGATGCCAAAACGCCAGCCTCCTCATCTGTTATGGTAAAAAATCGGGGGATGTGTATCAACAAGAGACAGTAAGAAAGGTCTACGCAGGGTCTTAATCTGAAAAGAATCCTTGTAACGGGTCCCTACTGCACGTCTGCGCCTGTGTCTCCGTTGTGTTGTATCCTGGACGGGTGTAGCATGCTGTTCATCTGTAAAAGAGAAGAACTTAGTTTGAAAAGTTATCGTGCAGAAAATATATTTAAAATAGAGTATGATTTAAAAAATGAATAAGGTTGAGCTTTATTGGCTTTCATTGTCCGTGCTTGCAGCCCCTTGTAAAGGGGTATGCGGCTAGTAAGCCCCTAGTTAATTATGCCGGACTCGTCTAGCCGTGTCCGGGGTCTGCACGACCTGTCTTGTAGGGGCTTTGATTAGCAAGGCCGGTTTAGTGTGTGGCTGTCAAGGCAGTCTCACGATCTTCCGTGGTCGAGGAACACTCGAAGTTACCTTTTAATGAGATGATGTCGCGTGGACCGGGCATTTTAAGTGTAAGAGATGCGCAATGCGGTATTGCGTTAAAGCGGGCGAAAGCTTCACGTCCCAATAGTGCTTTATTGCTACTTTTAAATGGGGTGACATGGAAGGTTAGCTTTTCGTGATGGAAGTTGTCGGGTCAACCGAACACAACTTCTAGTAGTAAGGAGCCCGTGCACTTGGCGTAAGGGCCTAGCATCACTCCTTTGAAGGAAGTGCGGCTATGGCGAATTTTAGTAGGGTCTATCCCCAACTTGTGGATTGTGTCCGGATATAGCAGGTTTAAATCGCTGCCGCCATCCATTAGGACTTGTGTAAATTGTAGTCCGCCGATTATAGGATCCAATATCAAAGCAGTCCATCCTGCGTTTTGAATACTTCTGGAGTAATCCAGATGGTCGAAAGTAATTGGTTTTGACATCCAATCTCGGGATTCCACTGGGGTGGACCGTGCGACGCGTACTTTAGCGGGTGCCGCACTATTGTTCCGTATGATCACATGAAGTGAGTTTACTGTTTTGACTTCTTGTGGGAAAGTCTTTTGTTTTTCGGCGCTCTGCTTGTGGGGTTCGTCATCGTCCTCGCTTGGCATGTCGAGCCCCTTGTGTTCGGCGTTGAGTCGGCCGGACTGCTTGAAGACCCAACAATCTCGGTGGGTGTGGTTTGCAGGCTTCCCGGGGGTATTGTGGATTTGACATATCCGATCCAAAATTTTGTTTAGGTTGGATAGCTCGTCACTGTTGTCCTTAAGAGGCAGTGTTTTGTTGTTCGGCCGAGAGCTTTTGAATCCGGCGTTGACCGCCGTGTTCTTTGGGCCATTTTCTTTATTTCGTCGCTGATCTTTTCTGCGTTGTGATTTCCCATTTCCATCTCTGACCTCGGATGTACTTGGGTCGCTGGTGCTGCATCTTGCCAGCCAGCTATCTTCTCCCACGCAAAAGCGGGTCATGAGGCTCGTTCGTGCGGCCATTGTTCTTGGGTTTTCCTGGCCGAGGTGTCTGGCGAGCCATTCGTCTCGGACGTTATGTTTAAAAGCTGCTTAGGCTTCGGCGTCCGGACAGTCGACTATTTGGTTTTTTTGTTGAGGAACCTGTTCCAGAATTTGCGCGCTGACTCTCCGGGCTGTTGAGTTATGTGACTTAAATCGTCTGCATCCGGAGGGCGGACATAAGTCCCTTGAAAATTTGCTCTAAACGCATCCTCGAGATCTTCCCAACTTCCAACGGTATTTTCATGGAGGCTTTTGAGCAAATGCCGAGCTGGCCCTTTGAGCTTGAGGGGTAGGTATTTTATGGCATGGAGATCGTCTCCTCTAGCCATATGTATGTGTAGGATGTAATCCTCAATCCAGACTCCAGGGTCTGTTGTTCATCGTATGCCTCTATGTTTACGGTCTTAAAACCCGCTGGAAATTCATGATCCAGTACCTCATCTGTAAAACATAGTGGGTGTGCGGCGCCCCTGTATTTAGGTGTGCCGTTATCTTTGAACACTCGGCGTGTTGTGTTGCTTCTAGGGGCCCTCCTTTTTGGCCCATAAATGGACCTGACCGGGCCATCCTTTTTGCGAGGATCTTTATGTGTATCATGTGCCGGCTTGTGTGCGTCGCCGCTTGCCGCTCTTAGCCTGTCATTTGGTCGTCTATCCGGCCAGGCGGCCACTTTGCTTTTTGATTGTGGTGGCTTTACGGCCTCCTCGTCGAATTCGGGCAACAGCTTGCGCTTCGGGTAGCTCTTTGCTTGGTGACTATTGCCGTATTTGTCTGCGGTCTTGAGTACTTTGCTCCATCTCATTCTGAGTACATCTTCCGCTGTTTTGAGCTTTCGTTTCTGCTTCTTCAAACTTCTTGCATTAGTGACGAGCCTTTTGTGAAGGTTCTTATGCTTCGGTGATGTGTCCGGCGTGAGATCGTCTGGACTGTTGTTTTCACCGGGGATGGGTTTCTTGTCCGATTCATCCTGTTCGGATGGTTGCTTGGTTCCATGTTCATCGTCCACTGGTTCGCCCTGCTCTACGGCTGGGTCATTATGGGTGCTGTTGTTATCGAGGCGGGACTTCGGGCGGTGCTTGCGTTGCCGTTTTGGTTGTTTTTCCGGGGAATTATCCTTCGCCGCGTCCCGTTGTTCCTCGTTATCGCTTCCTTTTGGTGTATCCACCATTTATATGTCATGAGTTGAGGTGGCTTTCCAGTGCCCAGTAGGCGCTGGTTCTTGGTCGTCTCCGGCGTTGTCCTCCATACCATCGATGTCTTCGGAGTCGAAGTCTAGCATGTAGGTTAAATCTTCGTCAGTGGCTATAAAGTGGGTGGTGGGTGGGTTTTGAATTTCTTCGTCGTCCGCATCCCAACCATCCTGACCGCAGTTCGGCCAGGGCTCTCCTGATAACGAGAGATACTTTAGCGAATTCAGGACGTCGCCAAAAGGTGAGTGTTGAAAGATGTTCGCAGCGGTGAACTCCATGATCGGCGCCCAATTGGATTCGATTGGAGGGGGCGCGGGAGGTTCGGAGTCCGGAACCTCGGAGTAGAGGTTGCAGCCCCCGAGGCGGTGTCTAGCCACCCATCCTCGATCTGCACGGTCGGCTCCGAATTAAGGGTCGGAGCGGACTCATGTGCGGCCTCCGGGGCACTGTCCGGCAGCGGAGCTAAATCATGCCCATAGTGACAGTGCGGCACGCTCGGCTGTGGCTCAAATCCGTCGAAGATCAAGTCTCTGCGGATGTCGGCCATGAAGTTCAAGCTTCCAATCCTGACCTGATGGCCAGGGGCGTAGCTTTCAATCTGCTCCAGATGGCCAAGCAAATTGGCCCGCAATGCAAAGCCGCCGAATACGAAGATCTATCTGGGGAGAAAAGTCTCACCCTGGACCACGTCGTTGTTGATGATCGAAGGAGCCATCAAGCCTATCAGTGACGACACAGAGGAACTCTCAATGAAAGCACCAATGTCGGTGTCAAAACCTGCGGATCTCGGGTAGGGGGTCCCGAACTGTGCATCTAGGCGGATGGTAACAGGAGACAAGGGACACGATGTTTTTACCTAGGTTCGGGCCCTCTCGATGGAGGTAAAACCTTACACCTGCTTGATTGATATTGATGATATGGGTAGTACAAGAGTAGATCTACCACGAGATCAAGGAGGCTAAACCCTAGAAGCTAGCCTATGGTATGATTGTTGTTTGTCCTATGGACTAAAACCCTCCGGTTTATATAGACACCGGAGAGGGCTAGGGTTACACAGAGTCGGTTACAATGGTAGGAGATCTACATATCCGTATTGCCAAGATTTCCTTCCACGCCAAGGAAAGTCCCATCCGAACACAGGACGAAGTCTTCAATCTTGTATCTTCATAGTCTTGGAGTCCGGCCGATGATGATAGTTTGGCTATCCGGACACCCCCTAGTCCAGGAC
Organism: Triticum timopheevii; assembly: GCA_963921465.1. Classification (NCBI taxonomy): domain Eukaryota; kingdom Viridiplantae; phylum Streptophyta; class Magnoliopsida; order Poales; family Poaceae; genus Triticum; species Triticum timopheevii. Next base: position 541,128,845 of record OY997270.1, on the reverse strand, counting down.
TCCTCAGCCGTCCTTCAGGAACGGTTGGGAGAAGTCAGCACTGCCCTACGCGCCAAGGAGGAGGAGTGCGGCAAGCTCGCCACAGAACGCGACTTGCTGGCTGCACAATTGGTGGAGCAGAAGGAGTTGCTTAAGGCGGCTCAGGACGAGGCGGAGAAGAAAGAGACCGCTCTCCTGGTCGAGTTATAGAGCGAGCGCTCCTCCTGGACTGAGAAGGAGGCGATGCTGACTTCCGGCTTCCACGAGATCGAAGACATTGTCGACGGTGAGTTTCTTTGCTTTCTTTCTTCGAGCCACCGACTGTAAGTCAGGCCGACTCCTGATTCTTTCTTTTGCTCCTTTTTGTTTTGGGAAGACATCTTCCCTGGCCACTCGCAGGCGGTCACCCGAGCCATCGAGGCTAACCGCGAGGCGCGGAGGGAAAATGGCAAGGAGATCGCAGACAACGCCCCTCTGACCGTCGACGAGCAGCTCTTGAGCATCGAGACTTGTCGGCGGCCGGCCCACCAGCTTCTGCGCCATCTTCAATGCGCCGGTGCTCAGGAGATTGCCGCCCTGTGGCCGGCCATGTTGGTTCTGCGCACTCCCAGTCGGACTGCCGACTGGCTGGAGGTCGCAGCTGGCCATCTTGAGGCTTGGAAGGGTTCCTCGGCCCGGGCTGGAGCGCGCCGAGCCTTTGAATTCGTTAAGGCTTGGTATCCAGGGCTGGACCTGGACCGGCTGGCCGTGTTCCAGTGCAAGGCCCAGGCAGAGCTGGTGTCTATGGAAGGTGCCCTCGTCGAGCGTGCGGTGGCGATTGCCGACTACACCGACACTAGTGTCTTCGTTCCTGAGCGGGCCACCAACGGCGAAGAGGTGCCGCCGTAGTGGTTCGGGATGAACCTGGACTACGACGAGGACTCGGCGGAGGTGATCGGCTCCAGTGCCGAGGAGGGAGACGAGGGAGACGAGGGGGAAGATGGAGGCGAGACAGAGGCGCCAGAAGACGGAGCGGACGACCAGCCTCAGCTCGATCGTGCCTCCAGCAACGAGCCGCATCCGACTGGGCCGGCTGCCACCGGAGATGATCAAGCTGAGATTGCCCAGCCGGCCGCTCCGGCGCCTGACACCACCGTCTCCACCGACCCTCCGAACCCGTCTGCTGCTTCTTAGGCTGCCGTCTTGCCTTTATTTTTCCTGCCTTGGTAGTCTTTGGAAGAACTTGTCAATTCGCACAATTCCACCCGCGGGGTGTATTTTGAACTTGGCCGGAGGCCTATGTTATGTAAATATCTATCCGACTTCTATCCTTCCTTGCTCGTTGCTCTTTTTTGGCTTTTTCCTTTGCTGCCTTCCCACAGTCGCCGCTTTGCCAGACGGACAACCACTCTGCGGACTGCCGCTGGGTTAAATGCTTGGCTTCCTTAGGAAGGCAAGTACTTGGCCTTTTTTAGAGTCTTTTAGAAAGTTGGATAGAAGGCGGCAAGCCGACTATTCAGGAGTCTGCTCTGCGAAAAGGGGCTGGAAGCCAGCTTGTGCTATGCGTATGCTTTGAGTCCTTAGCCATTTTTCGTGTGGGCGCTCATTCTTCCTTACTCGCTGCCCACCAATAGTCGCTCTGCGAGCTACGGCTTCTGACAGGAGACGGCTTAAGCGCCGCGCACTACTTGTCCGTCTACAGGAAGCATTTTATAGCACAAGACGGCGAGACCCCGGGCCGACTTAGTCGAACCCGGTGCCAAGCGGCATATCAAAGAATAGCATACTCGAAGGCATAATTCTTATCATACAGATAACAACAAAAGGGGCAGTCCCCGAGCTCGTCTCGGGGGGCCCAAAGTCTCGGTACTTTAATACAAAGGATAGCGTGGTACATACTGCATTAATTGTAAAATCTTCGGAGAAGATTTGCGTTCCATGGCCGTTCCGTCTCTTTGCCGGAGTCGTCCCTCTTGCGTGCTCGGGGCTTCTGGGCGTTGATTAGGTAGTAGGAGTCGTTACCCAGCACTTCACTGATGATGAAGGGGCCCTCCCATGGCGCCGAGAACTTGTGCTGGCCGGCTATTCACTGGATCAGTCTGAGCACAAGGTCGCCCTCTTGGAAAGATCTTGGCCGGACCTTCCTATTGTAGTATCGGCGCAGACTCTGCTGGTAGATGCTGGAGAGGCTGAGTGCCAACAGCCGGCCCTCTTCCAGCAGGTCGACGCTGTCTTGACGTGCTTCTTCTGCTTCCTCTTTGGTGTACATGGTGACTCGTGGAGAGTCGAACTCTATGTCCGTCGGGATGACGGCTTCGGCACCGTAGACGAGGAAGAAGGGCGTGTAGCTGGTTGACTTGTTTGGAGTCGTGCAAAGACTCCAGAGGACGGCTGGTAGCTCCTCAAGCCAATAGTCGGCCGAACACTCAAGCAGTTCGACCAGTCGAGGCTTGATGCCAGACAGGATGAGGCCGTTTGCTCGCTCCACCTGGCCGTTTGACTGCGGATGGGAAACGGACGCTAAGTCCAGTCGGATGCCCTGCGTCGCGCAGAAACGGGCCATAGCGCCTTTGGCAAAATTTGTGCCATTGTCGGTGATGATGCTGTGCGATATGCCGTACCGAACCATGATGTCGGCGATGAAAGTCACTACAGTCGGACCGTTCAACTTCTTGATGGGCTTTGCTTCTATCCACTTGGTGAACTTGTCCACTGCGATGAGTAAGTGAGTTAGGCCGCCTCGGGCCGTCTTGAATGGTCCCACCATGTCCAGGCCCCATACTGCAAAGGGCCAGGCGATTGGGATTGTCTTCAGTGCAGAAGCCAGCTGAAGCGGCTTGGAGCGGAACTTCTGGCACCCCTTGCATTTTTGGACTAATTCCTTGGCCTCTTCCAGGGCAGTCGGCCAGAAGAAACCATGCCGAAAGGCTTTGGCGACGAGTGCTCTTCAAGCCGCATGGTGGCCGCACTCGCCTTGATGGATGTCTCTGAGAATTGCTTGGCCTTGCTCTGGCTCCATGCAGCGCTGGTAGACACCAGTGACGCTGCGCCTGACCAGCTCTCTGTTGATTATGGTGTAGGCTGCCGCTCAGCGCTGCACTTGCCGAGCCAAGATTTCATCAGTTGGCAGCTCTTTGTTCACTAGAAACTTGAGGATGGGCTGTGCCCATGAGGGTGCTGCTATGTCTTCAATTGCCACCACCGCGACTTGGACAAGGGCGGCTGGGCTGGGAGGCGGTGGGCTGGAGTCTGCGGCCGTTGGCTGGATTGACGAAGTCATCGGTCCAACTGGCGTAGTCCCCGGGCTGACTGGCGCAGTTCCCGGGCCGGGTCCCGAAGTCCCTGGGCCGGCTTCGTCCGTGATTTTCTTGGGGCCGTCTGCAGGGGTTCTTGAGTCGAATCTGACTTCTTCGGGGGGAGCCGGCACAAAGATGGAGTCTGATTCTGGTAAAGGCTTGATAGATGGCTTAAGGAGGCGCTGAAGAGCGACGCCGGACGGTATTGCTTGGCGGGTGGAGCCGACTCGTGCCAAGGCATCTGCTTGGTCGTTGTCATTTCTTGGCACGTGAAGGAACTCGCACCCCTCCAAGTATCCGCTGAGTTGCTGCACCAGGAAGCGGTAGCTCGCCATGTTTGCATCTTTGGCGTCCCAGTCGCCAGATGACTGCTGGACCACCAAATCGGAGTCGCCATAGCACAGGATCCGGCGAATGCCGAGTTCTTTGGCAAGCCGGAGCCCGTGAAAGAGCGCTTCATATTCGGCGACATTGTTGGAGGCGGCGAAGTGGATCTGCAGCGCATACTTGAGCTTGTCGCCTTGAGGGGAGGTGAGGACGACGCCAGCTCCCAAGCCGGTGCGCATCTTGGAGCGGTCGAAATGCATCAGCCAATGGGTGGAGTCGGGCGCTGGCGGCAGGTACTGGGTCTCGGCCCAGTCGACAAGGAAGTCGGCCAGCGCTTGCGACTTGATGGTAGTGCGGTGCTGGTAGTAGATGGTGTAGGGAGCCAACTCTATGGCCCATTTGGCTACTCGGCCAGAAGCATCTCGGCTCACGATGATCTCGGCCAACGGGGCTATGCAAACAACAGTGATTGGATGCTCTTGAAAATAAGGCTTCAGCTTCTTGGCGGCAAAATGCACGCCGTAGCACATCTTCTGGTAGTGAGGGTAGTTCTGCTTGGAGGTCGACAGTACCTTGCTCAGGTAATATACTGGCCTCTGGACAGGGAGCGCCTTGCCTTCCTCTTTGCGTTCGACTACAATGACTGTGCTGACTACTCGGCTGGTGGCGGTGATGTATAGGAGCATGGGCTCTTTGGGAGTCGGAGCCGCCAGCACAGGGGGAGTAGTCAACATCTTCTTCAGCTGGAGAAATGCTTCATCCGCCTTGTGGTTCCACTCAAAAAAGGTGGTCTCCTTCATCAGTTGGTACAAAGGGAGAGCCTTCTCGCCCAGCCGACTGATGAATCGGCTGATGGATGCCAAGTAGCCGGTGAACTTCTGCACATCTAACAGTCGGCTGGGTACCTCCATCCTCTCGATGGCCTTGATCTTCACAGGGTTGCACTCTATACCGCGTTCAGAGACCACGATGCCAAGAAGCTGGCCGGCTGGTACTCCAAAGATGCACTTTTCAGGGTTGAGCTTGATCTGGAATCGGTGCAAGTTTTCAAAGGTTTCTTTGAGGTCTTCCATCAGTGTCCCACGCTTCTCTGTCTTCACCACTACATCATCCACGTAGACGTGGGCGTTTCTACCGAGTTGCTTGATGAGGCACTTCTGCATGCAACGCTGAAAGGTGGCGCCGGCATTCCTCAAGCCGAACGTCATGGTCAGGTAGCAGAAGGCTCTGAATGGCGTGATGAAGGCGGTCTTCAGTCTGTCTGCTGGGCTCAACTTGATATGGTGATACACATACGCCACTGCTTGTTCTTCTTCAGCACCAAGACCGGGTTTGCCAACCAATCTGGAAAAAATACTTCCATGATGAAGCCGGCAGCTAGGAGCCGGGCTATCTCTTCTCCTACGACTCTTCTCTTTTCTTCTGATAGTCGTCGTAAAGGCTGCCTGACGGGCTTCACATCAGGTCGGACGTGTAACTTGTGCTCGGCGAATTCCGTCGGTACACCTGGCATGTCTTTAGGGGACCATGCAAAGATGTCCCGATTCTCACGGAGGAAATCGACGAGCTCGCCTTCCTATTTGCTGTCAAGGTTTGCACCTATGACAGCGTACCTCTCTGGGTGCTCCGGGTCCAAGGGTATCTTCTTGGTCTCTTCAGCCGGCTTGAACAAGCCCTCAACTTCCGACTCCTTGGGATCGGGCGACATCCCCGGCTGCTTGCCGGCCATCGCCACAACCCGATCAAGAAGCCGCTTCTCAGCCGCGATCACCAGGGACTCGGCCAGCAGACTGCTCTCAGCTGCACAAGCAGACGACTTCCTATAGTCGCCGGCTACGGTCAGAATCTCCTTGGAACTTGGCATCTTCATTTTGAGGTAGGCGTAGTGAGGAACCGCCATGAACTTGGCCAGTGCAGGTCGGCCAAGTAATGCATGGTATGGGCTTTCGAGGTCCACTACTTCAAACCAGACTGGCTCTCGGTGGAAATGGTCTTTGTCTCCGAACAGGACGTCTATCAGGATCTTGCCGATTGGTGAGCAGGAATGGCTGGGTACAATGCCCTGGAACACAGTCCGGCTGCTCTACAGCTATCTCTGCTTGATTCCTAATTTCTCCATGGTATCCTTGTGAAGGATGTTGATGCTACTGCCTCCGTCTATCAGCACTCGCGAAAAGCGGGCGGCCCGCCTATCAGTGGCCAAGGTGGCACTTAGGACCAGGGCATAGGACCACGGATTCGGCATCACCTCTGGGTGATCTCCTCTGCTCCAACTGATAGGCTTCTCGGACCAACGCATAAACTCTGGAGTATTTGATGCCACGGCATTCACTTCTTGCTGCTGCTGCCGCCTGCTGCGTCGATCGTCAGCCATACTGGTAAACACCACGTAGGCTTCGTGCTCTTCTGGGTACTCATCTCGTACTGCGCCGACTGGCCGAGCAGCCGGCTGCTGGGGCGGCGGTGGAGGCGGCGGCCCAGCAGGCGGGGGAGGAAGGAGGCCGTCTCCCTTGGCGATTCTGGTAAGCCAGTGGCATTTTCGGGTGGTATGGTTTGACGGCTTCGCGCCACTGTGGAACTTGCAGGGACCATCCAGAGTCTGCTCGTAAGAGAAGGCTGGCAACCGGTTGGACTTGCCGCCTTTCTGTAGCTTGGCAGGAGGCTGCGCCTCCGGCTGTTGATCTTCGACTGTTGCAACCTGCCGATTGCCGGAAGTCGGCTGTTGGGCCTTGTGTTTGTTGTCGCTCTGTGGTTGTCGCCGACTGGCGTCTCCAGCTGGAGTTCTGGGAGCCTGAGGGGCCACTTTGCCAGCCGCATTAACTTGAATTTCCGTTTTCATGGAAGACTCGGGCGTGGCGCACTTGTCTGCTATGACCAGCAGTTCATCGAGGGTTTCCGGCTCGTCGCAGAGGAGCTTGTGCATGACGAGGGTGCCTTCTCGGCACCCGGCGGTGAAGTACTCGATAGCCTGCACCTCGTGCACGCCATCGTAGGAGTTCTGAAGCTCGCCCCAGCACATGAGGTAGTCGCGCGTCGACTCGTTGGGGCCTTGTACGCACAAGGAAAGTTGGCGCGGCTCGGGAGGTCGCTTGTACGTGCTCGTGAAGTTGTGGATGAAGGCGTCGGTGAAGTCGACCCAGCTGTTGATGCTGCGGGGCTTCAGACTATTCAACCATGTCCGGGCCGTGCCCTGGAGCATGAGTGGGACATACTTCACGGCAACTCGCTTGTTGCCGTTCGCTATGTTGACGGCAGTGGAGTAGTCAAATAGCCAGTCTTCCGGCTTCACGGAGCCGGTATACTTGGGCGTGTCTCGAGGGAGCGTGAACCCTTTGGGAAAAGGCTCGTCTCGGATGCGGGGCCCGAAGCAAGGCGGACCCAAATCATCTTCTTCTTCGAGTGCCAAGGATCGGTGGAGTCGGTCGATCCGGTGGCGGGCGTCGTTTTCTCCGACTCCCTCTCGGCGGCCAAGGCGGCCACCGAGAGTCGGATGCTCTACAGGCGGTGGGGAAACTCGCCGTTCTCTTCTTGGTGGGGGAGGCAGGTAGTCGCCCTGCCGTTCCACTGCTCTCGGACGGCCGTCTTGGTTGCGCCCGATGGTGATGCGAGTCCGTCTGTGACTGACAGCCGGCTCCTTGTCTCTTCTTCCGCGGACTCCACCAGTCGGTATCCGAGACATCGCGCCTTGATCTCGGCGGGGAGGCAAGTCATCGTCTGGCCGTTGCGGCGCCTCCGTGCGGCCGCCGGCTGCATTCTGCATGGCTACCGCGTCGAGGAGCTGCTGGACGCGCTCCGTCATCATGCGGCGCTCTTCGCCTTCAAAGTTCTTCAGCTCGTCAGTCGCCGCCTGGGCAGCGCGGATGTTCTCCGCAGGCGTGGCGTACACGGGGCGATTGGCCCCGAACAGGTTGGCGATGGTCGCGCCGCGCTGTCAGACCGCGCCTAGGCGGCTAGGCCCAGTGGGAGCCGGTGAGCCGCCCACGGCGCGATCCATTTCGCGCTGGTAGGCTTCTGACAAGTGCCTCATGCTTGCCAGCTTCTTGGCGCCTTCGATGATCTGAAGGCGGCACATCTCCAGCGTCTTGGCATCTGCGTCTTCTGGAATAGGCACAGTCAGGTCTTGCAGAGCCGCGTTGAGCGGGTCATGGACTCCCTCACCGGAACGCTCATCATGACTGATGACGAGCACCTCCATGACGGCGCTTCCGCGGCTCTCCTCGCGAGGGAGCGGCTCATCATAGACCACCACGTTGGTGGGGAAAGTGTCAAGCGACACGGCGACGGAGTCGACCAGCATCGGGTCGGTGGAGCCTACGGACTCCAAGTCCATGGCAGGCTCGCTAGTGACGTGGAGTTGGTCGAGGAGGCCCGCGAGGAGGCTCTCGGGGCCACCCGTGCCTGCGTCGGATGCCGGCTCGTCGGAGAGGCGAACCTCGCCGACAAGTTCGGTGAGGTAGCTAGCTGCGCAGGTGGCCTCAGCGCCGCGCAGCGCATCGATGCAGACTCCGTCTGGCGAGCCTGGCTGGCTGCGCTCGCCAGGGAGGAAAAGGGTTCCCGTCCAGAACGGAGATCTGGACGACGGTGCACCTCGCCCCACGGTGGGCGCCAAATGTCGGGGGTTGGGTGCGACATATGCCAAAGGATGGCTTATCATGGTGGGGGCGAGTAGAACATCGCTGGTGCCTGGAAACGGGATGAGGTGAAGACATGCACGCCGGCGGATCTTACCCAGCTTCGGGGCTCTCCGAGGAGATAACACCCCTACTGCTGCTCTGCGGGGTCTTCGCATGGTCACTGTCGGTGTCAAAACCGGTGGATCTCGGGTAGGGGGTCCCGAACTGTGCGTCTAGGTGGATGGTAACACGAGACGAGGGACACGATGTTTTACCCAGGTTCGGGCCCTCTCGATGGAGGTAAAACCCTACGTCCTGCTTGATTAATATTGATGATATGGGTAGTACAAGAGTGGATCTACCACGAGATCAAGGAGGCTAAACCCTAAAGCTAGCCTATGGTATGATTGTTGTAATGTATGTTGTCCTACGGACTAAGGCCCTCCGGTTTATATAGACACCGGAGGAGGCTAGGGTTACACAGAGTCGGTTACAATGGTAGGAGATCTACATATCCGAATCGCCAAGCTTGCCTTCCACGCCAAGGAAAGTCCCATCCGGACACGGGACAGAGTCTTCAATCTTGTATCTTCGTAGTCTTGTTGTCCGGCGGACGATGATAGTCCGGCTGTCCGGACACCCCCTAGTCCAGGACTCCCTCAGTAGCCCCCGAACCAGGCTTCAATGACGATAAGTCCAGCGCGTATATAGTCTTCGGCGTTGCAAGGCGGGTTCTCCCTTCAAGTTCCATGTACCTGCCGAACAGTGTCCGGCTTCTCCATAAATACTGTGTTTCTCGGCTTCTACGCCCAATAATGGTCTTTTTCCACGCGTCCCACGATTGCGAAAAGCCAGGGTGTCTTTTACGTTTCACCCCCTAGTCGTGCGAGTCATCCGCGTACAAAAGAGGCAAAAATCCAGATCCAAACCACACCATCTTCCTCCCGCGAATACTTCATCAGAGCGCCTTTGACCTAAAAATCCATTCCATCATGGACCATCGACGCGGCTCTTCTTCACGCGCTCCCAGCCCACCGCCGGGGGATTGGAGGAGGTGCTCTGTTCCGCACAACGAGCTAGTGAAGCTCCAAGCGGGGGGATATCCAAGCTCCCAGGTCACTTATCAAGGTGGGAGGCAAGCGGAGGCTACCCCAAGCCGCAATAAAGGGGAGCGAGTATGCTTCGTCCCTTATTTGATAAGAGGACTCGGATTCCCGATACATCCGTTCCTCCGCGGGCTCCTGGAGTTCTACGGACTCCAGCTCCACCACCTCACGCCCGCCTCTGTCCTGCATATCGCGGGCTACGTAGCTCTTTGCGAGCTATTCCTGGGCATTGAGCCCCATTTTGCATTGTGGAAGAGGCTGTTCTGCCTCGTACCCCATTCTTACGAGGGGTCCATACATCAAGTGGGCGGCGCTGAAATATGGCGCATCGCTGGGACCGGATACCCATCCGGTACTCCCAAGAAGGCGTCCGAAGACTGGCCTTCAGAGTGGTTTTACATAGGAGACGCTCCGCTGCCGGACCCAGTCCGGATTGGCCTCCCAGAGTTTAGTGCTGCTCCCCTGAAGAAACGCCTCAGCTGGCGCCCACGGAGCCCCCGATTGGAGGAAGACAAGAGCGTCCATTACTTGATGGGCCGAATAAGATTATTGGCCCATTCCGGGTTGACCATGATTGGAGTCATGACGACATGCATCATGCGGGGGGTACAGCCATTGCAATACAGAAGCCACCCCATGTGGGATTTCAACGGGGAGGACGATGCCACCCGTCATGGCCGCAAAGGGCCGGATTCGACCGAGGATCTGGTAGAGATCCTTTCCAGCCTGTACAAGGGGGAAAAGGAGGACTTCCTTCAAACAAACCCTTTGAATGGGTTTTCCATGATCAACCCTAGAGGATGGGTAAGCGAACACCTTTAAAGGCTCAACCCATGCTCTTGAAGTTTTAAGCTTCTTTACATTATGTCTTCGGCGCAGGATCTACACCGGACTGTGGAGGACATGGTAAGTCCCGCTCCGCAACCCGAGGATCCAGAAAGATCCCGGGATCCGGCCTCCGAAGAGGATCCGGACATCGAGGTGGAGCTGATCGACGGGGTATTTCACCAGCTCAGCATGGATAATGCTTTGGTCCCCATTACGGCGGACTACCCCGGACTATATCCGGCTTCCCAGGTGACTACGACCGAGGCCCGGACACCATTATATCTTCCTTGCCCATTTCTAACCTTCGCGAACGATGGCATTTTACAGGAAGCACCTTTACGGCAGGAAGCCGAGCCCGCGGCGGCTGACCAACAGAGGTCAGTCCGGACCAGCAGGCGGAAAAGGAGCGCGGTGCGGACGGAAACGTCGCCGCAATGGTATAGCTCGTATTTGAATTTTCAGAGCAACGTTCCTAGGAAACGTCTGAGTGCTCATGATCTTTACAGGAGAAAAAGCGCTCGCCGGACTGCGGGCGCGGAAGTTGCTGATCCAACCTACACCGGCCAGGCTCCAGCGCCCGGCCTAGAGGGGGAGGCAAGCGCAAGACGCGGGCCGGATCCTTCTCCAACGGAGGACACCGACAGACTGCCCGCCACCAAGTCTGAGGTGGAGAGCGCCATGAACCATAGGCGCCGCCGGACAGTATTTCGTGAAGCGTGCTTCTCCTCTGAGGCATTGGACACCTTTAACGCAGGGGACGCACATCTCCGTGCCACTCAAGATGGTTTTACCAGAGCCACGGAGCAGTATGTGAAAGACATACGGGTAAGGGAATTTTAATGGTTATATATACCAGTAGCCCCCGAGACTTAAAGTAGTTATGTTAACTGATTTAAGGATCATTTGAAACGCAGGCTCTTACCGAGAAGAATGCCCAGCTGTCTCAGGAGCTGCAAGAATGCAAGGCCCAACTGGAGGCCGCACTTGCTGCCGCAGGAGGAGACGCAGAGACCCCTCCTGGTAACACATTTTTATTAATAAATATAAGCGCTGTGCGGTGTGCGCGCAAGTCTAATAGTGACATTGCAGGTGCCGCCGGACAAGATCCGGACAGGCAAGAATTACTGTGCCAGCTAAAGGCCGGCGAGAGGGTGCTGAATAGGGTGCAGCAAGAAAGGAACAAGCTCGAAGATGCCAACGCCAAGCTCGGAGAAGAGCTGAAAGGCGCTCAAGACGGGCTGTCCAGCTCTGTTAAGGAGAATCAGCGGCTTCGTCGCGGCATTTATAGTAAGTGCTTGAGCGGACTCTTTTGAAAAGAAGAGTTCGGCAAGGAAGTAAATTGACATATTATGTCTTGTAGGTATACTCACAGGTCGCCCTGCGGAGGAGATGCCCATATCAATGGGTGATCAACTTCCCGAGCTGTTGCAACTGCTCGAACGAGTTCGTCAGGCAATGAGCGGCGTCATCCAGGCTTTATGGCCAGCCCTCTCCCTACCCGAGGGCCTTGGGGAGCTTGCGGAGAAGCTTCAGGGAGTGCGGCAGCGCTTCCGTTTGTGGAAGATTTCAGCTTGCCGTCAAGGTGCCAGGGAGGCTTGGGCCATGGTGAAGACGCATTACAAGAAGGCGGATCCCAACCACATGGCCGAAGTTGGACCGGTGGGGCCCGATGGGAAGGAGATCCCTGTGAGTTAGACAGCCTGTTAGACGGGATTGAGGAGGAATACAATCAGTAAATTTGACAATGTATGTTTTCCTTGAAAGTGACATGTGAAATGCCTTCTAGCCGGATAGTAGATCGTTTGTCTTTGCCGACCTTTTCGCTTCGACCTCAGGACCCTAGAGTCTGGAGTGTGTCCGAATACCTTTGTGGATGAGAAACAACCGCGGTATGCATGGAGACCAGGCGTAGGGGTCATTAGTGCTTTATCAGACAAGTGCCCAACTAGTTATGTTATATTACATGGTTAGTAAGAAACATCTTCCAGGGAGAATAGTTCCGTTAAGGGTTCCTTTCCCTTGGAGGCATGCCCTAAAGTGCATTTCCGGACTGCAAAGAAAGCAGAAAAACATCTGGGGGTGGATAAATAGATAGGTAAAAAAGTCATCTTTTAAGTCACCGACCGAATATTCCCTTAAGAATGCTAGCTTTCGGCTTCACCCAGTCTGAGGTACACATCCGGCTGACCCGGCAGTAACAATCGTAGAGGTGCTCCCTTTACCTCCTAGCCGAACAATCGGGAACGTAGGGGTAAGCACAGGAGCCAGGCAACCCAGCTTGGCCAAAACTTAAGTCATATCGATGCATATAATGGTGAGTAAAAGGAACATGTGGAAGCTTAACACATGTGCTGGGTATGAAACCCTTATAATTAAGCTTCTGTAAAAGAAGCCCCCAGGAATAATGAGTGCGGATGGCACATCATATGTATGCAAAAAATGCGAAAGTAGGCCCTTAAGGGCTTTTGAATAAAAAAGTTATGAAAAGAGAAACAAAAGACAGCCGAAATGTAAAAGTTTGGACGGGGGAAGGGGACGAACTCTTAGTCTGGCGCTAGGCATAAAATCTTCGTAGGCGGGCTGCGTTCCATGGGTTCGGCTCGAGTCGGTTGTCCGGCGCATTTCGTAGACGGTACGCTTCGCCGGTCAGGACTTGATCGATAATGAAGGGGCCCTCCCATTTGGGCTTGAGCTTGTCCTTTTTCTTGTCCGGCAGGCGTAGAACTAGTTCACCAACGTTATAAGTCTTGGCCCGTACTTCTCTGCTTTGGTATCTTCGAGCCTGCTGCTGATAGAATGCGGAACGAGCCTTGGCGACGTCGCGTTCTTCCTCCAATGTGTCCAAGTTGTCCTGCCGATCCAACTCGGCCTCTCTTTCTTCATACATGCGCACTCGAGGTGAGTCATGAATAATGTCGCAGGGCAAGACTGCCTCTGCGCCGTATACCATAAAAAATGGTGTGAATCCGGTAGTACGGTTAGGCGTTGTCCATAGCCCCCAGAGTACGGAGTCGAGCTCCTCGACCCAGTGCGTGTCAGATTTAGTAAGTGACCGCACTAGTCTGGGTTTAATGCCGCTCATTATTAGACCATTTGCTCGTTCCACTTGACCGTTGGTTTGAGGGTGATAGACTGAAGCGTAGTCGAGCTTGATGTCCATATTCTTGCACCTTAACCTCGTCGGCTGTGAAGTTCGTGCCGTTGTCGGTGATGATGCTGTGGGGGACTCCATAACGGTGTACTACCCCGAATATAAAGTTTATCACTGGTCCGGACTCTGCCGTTTTGACCGGTTTGGCCTCTATCCATTTGGTGAATTTATCCACCATGACCAATAGGTATCTTTGCTTGTGGGTTCCCCCTTTAAGGGGTCCAACCATATCAAGCCCCCAGACCGTGAACGGCTAGGTAATGGGTATGGTTTTGAGGGCGGTGGGTGGCATATGGCTCTGATTAGCAAAGAGCTGACAACCAACGCATCTCTGGACTAAGTCCTGGCAATCTGCCCGGGCCGTCGGCCAATAAAATCCTTTACGGAATGCCTTTCCTATGAGGGCCCGGGCTGCTGCGTGGTGTCCGCCTAGTCCGACATGAATTTCAGCCAGGAAGTTTTGCCCTTCCTCTTCGGAGATACACCTTTGGAGGACTCCGGTTGTGCTTTTCTAATAAAGTTCTCCCTCATGGACCTTGTAGGCTTTCGATCGCCGGACTATGCAGCGGGCCTCATTTTGGTCTTCGGGAAGTTCCTGCCTAAGCACGTAGGCTAGGAATGGTTCTGTCCACGGGGTGATTACTGCCATTATGTCGTGGGCTGAAGGTGTTATGTCATTGGCTGAATCGCCGATTGGCGCGGTTTTCTCCGGTTTGTCACTTCCGGGCTCCTCTTCCCATAGTACGGATGGCTTGAAGAGCCGTTCCAGGAAGATATTTGGAGGGACAACATCACGTTTTGCACCGATGCGTGCCAGTACATCGGCCGCTTGGTTATTATCTCGGGCTATGCGATGGAATTCGAGTCCTTCAAACCGAGCTGACATTTTTAGGACAGCGTTGCGATATGCTGCCATTTTCGGATCTTGGCGTGAAAGTCTCCATTTATTTGGGATATTGCCAGGTTTGAATCCCCGCGCACCTCTAAGCGTTGAATACCCATGGAGACTGCCATCCGGAGACCATGTAGCCGGGCCTCGTATTCGGCTGCGTTGTTGGAGTTCGTGTACATTATTTGAAGTACTTAGTGGACGGTGTCCCCTGTTGGGGACGTCAATACGATGCCAGCCCCCAGTCCGGCCAACATTTTAGAGCCGTCAAAGTGCATAACCCAATTGGAGTATGCGCCGTACTCTTTAGGGAGTTCGGCTTCGGTCCATTCAGCGACGAAGTCAGCCAAAACTTGTGACTTTATAGCTCGCCGAGGTTTGTAAGTTATGTCGAATGGTAAGAGCTCAATGGCCCATTTTGCAATCCTGCCATTTGCGTCGCGGTTATTTATAATGTCATTGAGTGGTACTTCAGAGGCCACTGTTATCGAACACTCTTGAAAGTAGTGCCGGAGCTTCCGGGATGCCATGAACACCGCATATGCTATCTTCTGATAGTGCGGGTAACGGGACTTGTAGGGTACCATTACAAGATTTGCTAGCCAGTCCGGATGTTTGATATCTCTGATGAATCCGGCTTCCAATAGTTTGGCTAGCTCTTCTCCCATTGCCTGTCTTTTGGGTTCGGAAAATCGTTGAAGAGCCTGTTTGACTGGCTTAAATCCTTTTAGGATGTTTAGGCTGTGTTCTGCCAATCCGCGTGGGATTCCGGGCATATCCGAAGGATGCCAGGCGAAAATGTCCCAATTTTCCCGAAGGAATTCGCGCAGTGCGGCGTCTACTTCGGGGTTCAATTGTGCCCCAATGGAGGCCGTCTTTGTTGGGTCCATTGGGTGGACCTGGAATTTTGTTATTTCATCTGCTGGTTTGAAGGAGGTGGACTTGGATCTTTTATCGAGTATCACATCGTCCCTGTTCACCATAGAGCGCAGCGCGGTGAGTTCTTCTACCGCTAAGGCTTCGGATAGTGCCTCAAGGGCTAGTGCGGCTATCTTGTTTTCGGCGCGGAGTGCTATGTCCGGATCACTAACGAGAGTGATTACTCCGCTGGGCCCAGGAATTTTGAGCTTCATGTACCCGTAATGAGGTACTGCTTGAAAAATTGTGAATGCCTCTCGTCCTAATATAGCGTGATATCCGCTGCTGAACGGGGCCACTTGGAACGTGACTTCTTCGGATCTGTAATTGTCCGGCGAGCCGAACACCACATTGAGTGTGATTTTCCCGGTGCAGCGCGCTTCCCGGCTAGGGATTATTCCTTTGAAGGTTGTGCTGCTTTGCTCAATACGGCTCCAATCGATTTCCATTTTCCGCAGAGTTTCCTCGTAAATGAGGTTTAATCCGCTGCCGCCATCCATGAGGACTTTTGTCAGTCGAAAGCCGTCCACTATGGGACTAAGCACCAGTGCGGCTGGCGCTCTGGCTGTTCGGAATTTTGGCTCGTCACTGGCGTTGAAGGTGATAGCTGTGTCACTCCATGGATTTGCTGTTGGTAGACTTCGGCGAGTCCGCGGATTGTTCGCTTTCGCATATTGTTTGATGCGAAAGTCTCGAAGACTGTTGATACCATACCGGTATTGTTGGAGTGGTTTTGCGGGGCTAGAAGCTCCTCGCCACTTTTGGCCACCTGCCATAATATCCAACATGCTCGAAGGCTATGTGTTGGGACTGCTCCCTCTGTATTATGCATCTTACAGGGTCCATTGAGCCATCCCTCCAGTACGGTTCCGTTTCCCTTATTGGCTTTTTGTTTTTTCGTTTTTGTGTCTGGGGCCTGAGTGTAAGGCACCATTTTGCTGCGGACTGGGTTTGGGGCCGGATTATCCCAAAATTGATTTTCGGTTTTCCGGAAGCTCTCCACCGCATAGTACTTTCGTACTATGGACGCCAGATCAGTGAAGCAAGTAATTTTGCGACGATCAATGGCGTTTAATATTCCCTTGTCCGCGCAATTATTGCGGAAGATTGAGATTGCGTTTTCCTCTCGGCAGTCCTTTATCCTGTCCATAACCAGGAGGAATCTGGCCCAGTAGTGGTGTACTGTTTCAGCGGGCTCTTGCCGTATTAGAGACAGATCGCATATGTCTGGGCGGGTGGGTTGACTAAAGTCCGGATCCCTGCCCATCTTGGAGCTCGAAGGCTGAGGAGTTTCCGAATTTGGAAGCTTGGGTTGCTGGACGCGATCCAGCGAGTCCGGAGCGATGCATGGTTTTAAGTTCAATGCTCAATCGAAGTCCATCCCTCCGCGGGAATCCGGCATGGAGGGTTCGGGAATCCGGACATGAATAGTTTTCAATACAGGCGGAGAGTTGCCGTATTGCTCCTCTACCACTGCGATGTGGTGGGTGGCCTCGGGAGAGTTAATCTCTCTCAGATCGGTTTTAAGCCAAATCTGTTTGTAGTCCGTAGCGACTCCCAGGGCGGCGATGCGATCCAAGAGCTCGTTAACAGACGAGAGCTCTATTGGATCCAACTGTTCGGCAGCTTTCGAGCTGACGCGAAGATTGCTTCTGACGACTTGAGCGGTCATTGTCGAAGCGGCGGCTGGACAGGCGGTCATAAGAAAACCACCTAGCCGGATACTTTGACCGGCGGCCAAGGCCCCTTCGGCGAAAACACCGTCTTTAAAGACCTGTGGAGGCATCCTCCCTATCGGTGACGACACAGAGGAACTCTCAATGAAAGCACCAATGTCAGTGTCAAAACCGGCGGATCTCGGGTAGGGGGTCCCGAACTGTGCGTCTAGGCGGATGGTAACAGGAGACGAGGGACACGATGTTTTACCCAGGTTCGGGCCCTCTCAATGGAGGTAAAACCCTACGTCCTGCTTGATTAATATTGATGATATGGGTAGTACAAGAGTGGATCTACCACGAGATCAAGGAGGCTAAACCCTAAAGCTAGCCTATGGTATGATTGTTGTAATGTATGTTGTCCTACGGACTAAGGCCCTCCGGTTTATATAGACACCGGAGGAGGCTAGGGTTACACAGAGTCGGTTACAATGGTAGGAGATCTACATATCCGTATCGCCAAGCATGCCTTCCACGCCAAGGAAAGTCTCATCCGGACACGGGACGGAGTCTACAATCTTGTATCTTCGTAGTCTTGGAGTCCGGCGGACGATGATAGTCCGGCTGTCCGGACACCCCCTAGTCCAGGACTCCCTCAGTCACTAAGGCACAGTGAGTACAGGATTGCTCCTAGAGCTATTTCTGGAGGTAGGAGAAGGCAAGGCTAGCTTTCTCCTCCCTGTATGGTTTGTCTAGTGCTAGATGATTCCGAACCCTTTGCATGGGTGCCCTGGGGGGGTTATATAGGCCTACCCCCAGGGGTACAATGGTAAAACCAGCTGGGTGCGGGTCCTAGCCGTCTGTCTCTCAGACCGCCGTCTTCTCCGCCGACTCCTCGGGCCCGCCGACTGGCCTGGTACGAGGGCGTCAGCCCGCATCCGTCGCTGGCGGGTCTTGCCGGCTGCAGATTACTGTAGTTGTGCTTCTAATGACGCGGGCTTGGTCATGGGCTCATGGCAACAGTGCTGCCGCCTAACGGGCGATCACTGTTGCCATTCCCCGTCGCGTCGGGTTAATGGCGCGTGGGGCCCGTGGGAGGGGCCGGCCGACTCCCAACAGGTCCGACTCTCGGCGCTCTCGCCGTCTTCAGTACTCTCGCTGACTAGTAGGCTCCGCCGTCTTCAAGCCGTATAGACAGACCATCGTGGGCACAGGGCCCCGCTCCCAGGAGCTGATGTCAGGGCCGGCATGGCAACAGTGCCATGCCGGACGGAGATCTCCGTTGGCACGATGCACCATGGCCATACCTGCCCTTAAATAACAGGGTGGTTGGAGTTGCAAGCCGACTTCCGTAGTCGGCCTCCTTGGAGCCGCCTCTGGGACTCGGCTTTATCTGGAGTCGCCTCTGGGACTCGGCTTTATCTGGAGTCGCCTCTTGGACTCGGCTTATCTGGAGTCGCCTCTTGGACTCGGCTTGTCTGGAGTTGCCTTCTGGACTCGCGGGGCGCAGCCTGCCTCGATGTCTTGAAAGGTTCTGGGACTCGGTTTGGCCTACCCGTGGCCCATTACTCCGACATTAGCCTCGCGAGGACCGCCCTTAAGTTAACGCAGACCTCCCTCCTCAACCAATACTGCCTAGGAGGAATGAAGACCATCACCAGGACGAGGGGGCTGGGGGCTTCCAGGTGCCGTGCGCAATTGCTTGCATCTTGGGCGGCGCCCAGGCCCCAGCCTCTCAATGCGCCTTCAAGCAGTTTGCTCACGAGATGAATGTAGTCCTCCCCAAGCTTGAGGCCACGCGCCCTCTCAGGTGGTCTGCGTGCGCTATCACGTTCAGCTCAGCGGATCAGCTCAAGTGTGCAGCAAAGGGTGGAGTCCTCCCAATGCTTTGTTCCCCAGTCATCAGCAATGTGCAAGTCACCAGGACCCTCATTGACGGCGTAGCTAGACTCAACGTCCCGTCCGTCGAGACGTTCAACAATCTCCAAGTGCCATACGATTAGCTTCAGCCAACCAAGCCTTTCTCAGGAGTCACTGATGGTTCCACTATTCCAATAGGGCAAGTTCGCCTTCCTGTCACCTTTGGGCAGCGCAACAATTACCGCACCGAGCTCGTTGACTTCGACGTCGCCCATGTCCTCCTGCCATACAATGCCGTCCTCGGGTACCCAGCTTTGGCCAAGTTCATGGCAGTGACTCACCATGGCTACAATGTCCTCAAGATGCCAGGAAGCAGTGGAATCATCACAGTGCCTTGCGAGGAGAGGGATGCAGTGTGTTCTCTTGAGCGTGCCTTCCAGGCCGCGGCAATCGAAGACCCAGATCACAGGAGTGGGAGGCTCCCCGAGGCGGTCCCTAATAAGAAGAAGGCTTCGCCTGGCCCAAACACTCACGAGGTAGGCGCCTCCAGAGGCGTTGCGTCAGGACCCGCGCCCGTTCAAGGGGCGCCACCATCTGTCGCATAGGAAGGCGCGCCCGGCGCCCTCCTCGGGCAGGGCTTAGGGGCTCTCTCCTGTAGGGCCATCGACCTCGTGCAAGGTCACGAGGCAGGCGCTCGGGCACCACTTGGAGGCGTGCTTCAAGGCACGTTTCCCTCAGGAAGGCATGAGGCAAGGAGGGCAAAACCTCCAGGACTTCATCACGAGAAACATTCAGGAGCTACAGGAGTCAAGAGTCATGCGCGGTAGTCGCCGCCTACCCGTTGTAGTCCTACATCCCGACGAGGATGGTGGGCTGCGTCTCTGCATCGACGTACTAGGGCTCAACCGAGCCGTGTCTCAGGAGCGCCTCTGGCCTTCACGCGTGGGGTGTTGTGAGGGTCCACCTCACAACTATTTTCGCATGCCCTTCGGCCTGCCGAACGCGGCTTCTGCCCACCAACGCTTGATAAGGAGCATTTTGGAAGCTCAGGTGGCCAGGCACCGTGCGTTCCTGGAGGAGATGGAGATGGACCTTGAGGAGCCGCCCGGACCCCCAGAGCCTCCCGAGGCTCAGGGCTCCGAAGGCTCGTGAGGAGTGGCTTCTTCACCACGCATCGTCAGCTACTCCAACACTCGCTCTGCAATGGAATAAGGTGACATCTTTTCAAGTTCTATCTTTAGCTGGGAGCGCCCGCAGGGCCGCACCATTCCCAGGTCGCATGGGTCCGTCCCTGCGGCATGTATCCGTTTTGCTTAATGTTTTTCATCTGCCTTGTTGGGGGCGCCCCTCGGGCTGCATTATCCCCAGGCTGCTCGGGCCAGACCCAGTGGCGTTTACTTCTCCGCATTTATCTAAATGGATTGCTCCTCCGAGCTTAACCTGGCCCCCATGGTTATCATCTGCTGCTTGTTGCGGACCTCTCCGCGCGCGTGCAAAGCGCTTGCACATTAAAAGGGGGGCACCTGAGCATCAAGACTCATGGGATCTTACTGGCTCTCCAGCCCTCACCCCCTGGCCTTGAGCCACGGCATCGCGACCTGTCATACCAGCGGCGGCTGAGCTCGCTCGAAGGCCGGGACCTGAGGACGTAGAGCATTTGCATTCTAACCACCCTACAGGCACACACCATTGATAAAGGTCCAGATCCTGGCGCAACCCGCCTCGAGGTAGGGCCTCGTGAGTCCTGCGCTGACTCACGGGTGCCCAGATACACCTCTCCTAGCCCTACCGTGCCAGCCACGTGTCAGGGCGGGGCTGTACACGCCCCGGAGGCTCCTCCCGGAGGGGAACCGTCTCCCACGTACCAGTGGAAGCACCATGCTCCGCGCTGGCTGACGACACTGCCGAGGAGTGGCTATGCCCATACACATACGGAAGCGCTATGCTCCGCGCTGGTGATAAACAACTGAGGGCGGCCCACGGCCGTACCAACCTCAGGGAGCCCAGAGCTCAGTGTCTGGCGCCATCGCAACGCCTCCCCTCGGGAGTGCCGCATGAAGGGGGTTGGACACGGGGGCTGCGCCCGGACCACGCCCGAACGCACGCCACCCAGCCAGGTCCCTCGGACCTGGTCGTCGTGCACCCCTCCCCTAACGGAGCCAAGGTACAAAAGCTTGTTTGCACGTCAAGGGGGACTCCTGAGCATCGCGACTCAGGAGCCTAACTGGTCACATAGCCCCTCACTCCTTAGTCCCGTCCTGGTTTCCGTTCGGGGCTAACGGCGGCTGAGGTATGCACGAGGCCGGGCCCTGCCGACGTAGAACGACAAATCCGCTCTTACGCCTCCCTTCCCTACTTGCTGTTCGCGCGCCAAGGGGGACTCCTGAGCATCGCGACTCAGGAGCCTAACTTGCCACGTAGCCCCTCACTCCTTGGTCCCGTCCTGGTTTCCGGCCGGGGCTAACGGCGGCTGAGGTATGCGTGGGGCCGGGCCCTGCCGACGTAGAACACAGGCAAATAGGAGGGAAAATGCAAATTCTAAGGAATTCAAAAGAAAATATTACAAGCCATAGAGTGTTTCACAACACTGAGCACAAGTTTAACCGCCTCCACGAGGCATGGTGCATGTTGCAGGAATTAAAAACAGGACAGAAGCCGCAAAGGGATCATTTTCCAATGGCGCCGCCGCCTGTGGTGGAGTCAAGCTGGGCGGCTCCGCCTCCTGAAGCCGCGGAACTGGCGGTGTAGCGTCTAGGCAAGATGCTGAAAGCACGGAACCTCCGCAGCAAAGCCTCGGCTCGGCCCTTCATGGCCTCAGTAGCGGCGGCGGCTAGGTCGCCGCTCACAGGGTCCAGCAGGCTGTCGAGGTTGGCTTTGGGGTCGCGAAGGTAGACGTGGCTAAGGACGCGCGTCAGCGCTGCAGATGACAGGGCCCGCGCCTCGGCCATGGTCGTAGGGCCAAGGCCGTCCGCGACATCTTCAAGCGCACGGACCAGGAAGCGAAGTAGCTCAGCAGGGACGTCCTCTTCGCCAGCCAACGGGTCCTCTAAGCCGCCCTCATAGAGCGTCTTCAGCGCGGTGCGAGCCTTCTCCTCCAGCTTGGCGAAGGCCACTCGATCCTTGGCCAGGATGTTCACCTTGCCGTCTAGCTCGGTCCTCTCCACCTTCAGCGCCTGCTCCAGCGTTTCCAACCGGCCATGGCGGTAAACAAGCTTGGTGTCCCGGTCTTTGACGGCAGCCTCCCGAGCCTTCATCTCCTCCTCCTTCTCCTGGAGGACGCGGACCTCCTTCGCGAGCTCCTCGTGCAGGTCTGGCAGCTTGACCTCCAGCGCCTTGCAGCGGCCCCGGGCATCCGCAGCGTCGCCCTGGGCAGCATCGCGAGCGACTTTTGCCTGGCGGGCGGCCTGCTTCTCCTCGTCAGAGGCAGACGTAGCCTGCCTCAGCACCTCTCGGACAGAGGCGGCGGAGCGGGCCCAGCCAGATGCTAACTCCAGGCGCCCGACCACCAGGCGGGGCTCCGCACCCTCGAGATCCACCCGTAGCCGGCTCAGTTCATTGGCAGCCTGGTCCAGGACAGCCGAGGGATCAGAAGAGACGAGAGCCGGTGGAGCAGACGGAGAGGACGGCAGTGTGATCATGGCTTGGGAGGAAGGAGCCTCACAGGCCTTGGGCATCTTAGCGACAGCATCAAGCCCAGGCACCTCCAGGGTCAGCGGGGCCACGGGGGCTGACTCCTCGCCAGAGTGTCCCTGCTGGGCTCGCGAGGTCGATCGGGAAGGGGAGGCATGAGCCTCGATGCCTCCTTTCCCCGCAGACGAAGGCGCTGCCCCGGCAGACGAGCTCGCCTCAAGCAGGGCCGCAGAAGCCCCCTCCAACCTCTTCGCCTCAGGTGCCGGCCTGGTCAAAAGAGTGCAGACGTCAAGTCTCAGCGGCAGAAACAAAGAAGAGCGTGGATCGAGTACTTACTTGTCATTGCTTGCGGGTTCAAGCAGCCTCCGGCCAAACTTGAAGCTCGAGAGCTTGCAGCTGAGGTCAGCCTTTGGAGGCACGGAAGCAGAGGACGCGTCGGGAAGGCTGGCGCTGGCCTCAGACCGCCCCGGAGCCAGAGCAGAACCTGGGGGCACCAACCCCGACCTGTCCTTCATCGGGACTAGGGGAGAATCCACTCCTCCTCGCCTGGAGCTTACCTCGTCGTCGTCCGGCATGGAGCGGAGGGTGCAAGACCTACGCCGGGGAAAGGACTCCTCCGACTCCTCGCCAGTCGCCTCGGAGTCGAACTCTTCCTCCTCCTCCTCCTCCTCTTCTTCCTCCTCGCTCCCGCTGGAGTCACTGGAAGACACATTCACCGTCGACAACACCGTCAGATCCCCGGGAGCCACTGCGGGCACCAGCCCCTCACTGTTGAAGGTGGGCATGGTGTTCACCACCTGCTCCCAGTCGCCGGGAAGAAACAGGGGGACAGGAGCACCGTCCGGCCTCGCCATGTCTCCCCCGACCAAGGAGTGGAGGGCCGCGACCAGATCTTCATCGGCCAGGGCTGCAGAGCTCAAGCGAAGGGCAGCGTCCTCTTCCCCAAGCCTCCACAATGGGACCAAGTGCTCCCGGAGTGGAGCCACCCGGTTCTCTAGAAACTCCCTCAAGAGAGTGGCCACGGTCAACTTCGCTGACCCCATGTTGCCTGGCCTCAGGTCCGCGTGCATCCTCTCCAGCACCGCCCTCGCGCGGGGTTCGACAAGGTCCGCGTGGGACCACGCATCAACGGCCTTGGGCTGCCCCATAGGCAGCACCAGTCGCGGGTGGATGCGCCCGGCGTCCACCATGACCCACTTGCTTCGAGAGCCTGCCATCCTCTTCCCGGGCTTCGAGATGGCGTTGGAGCCGGAGTATGCGATAAAACTCGCGCATGCTGAGATGGGGCCACGAGAAACCTAGAGATAAAAGTAATGGCGCAGCAAGGCCACTGAGGGCTTTATCCCAACATGAGCCTCACAGTAGTAGGCGAAAATCGCCAGGAGAAGAACAGAGTTGGGGTGGAGGTGCAGAGCTTGCAAGTTGTACAAGTGAAGAACAACAAGGTAGAACTCGGAAAAAGTAGGCACCAGACCGGCGATGATGGCGCTCACAAAGAGCGGGTAGAAGGTGCTCCCCTTGCCTTCAGGCTGGTCGGAGCCAGCCTTGAACACGGTCGCTCCCACATTGCCCTGCGCCACCGTCCTCAGGTGCATGAGGGCGAGATTCCTCTCCGACACATTCAGGGGATCCAGAGCCAACGAGTACCAGGCCTCTGTCGGAGTCTTGCGGGGCGCCATGGCTTGCCGGATGGGAAGGATTGAGGCAGATCTGGTGGACTTCAGAAGCAGGAAGGAGAAGGGCGAGAAAGGGGATCCGGAGCAAGGCAAGCTAAAACAAAGCAGGGAAGTCTGGCCCGGGCACCTCCTTTTGTCAGATGGGCGGTTGCCGAGGCGTCGTGGGGAAGCGGAGACACCCACGTCCAACCAATCGCCACGCGGCGCCCAAGGCCGCAGGCTATTGGGGCCCGCGGTGCTTCACACTTGCCCCTTCGCTTTTCTGCTGAGCCAAGTCCATGCGTGCCTTGGGCCCAGGGGCTACTGTCGGCGTTCTGGGAACGGGGGTCCCCAGACTTTCCTGCCTGCGGCCTGCGGAGTGGCTCAAGTGGGGGCCCAATGCAGCCCAGCTTCATCAGCTCAAGCTCAAGACCCTCGCGAGGGGCCAAGCCTCGCGGGGCGGACGACAAGAAGCTTTCTCAGGAACAGCCTCCTCAGGCAGGCTCGCGAGGAGGCGGAGAGATCAAGGCAGGGCACCTCCCGAGGGGCCCGTGACGCAAGCCATGACGGTCGAGGCCAGGCGGGCGCCGGCCTGTGCAGTGTCCTTATTTTCCTTTCGATGCAAATGGGGAAAGCACAGGCCAAGGCATCAGGCAATGGTTACCGTTTCGGTGCAACAAGACCAAGACCAGCAGAATGGCAGGATGGAGGTCACCGTGGAGCCCAGGGCGGCGTCACCGTCAGGGCCTTTGGCAGCCGAAGACCAACTTTAGTCAGGATAAGTGTACCAGATGTTCCCCTTCAAAATGGCCAATTGTTGGCGCCCTTCCTGCTCATTACTTGGGAAGAGGCCCAGGGCCTCGCTCTATAAATAGGACTAGCCACCACAGGGTAGAGGCATCGAGAAACATACCGGTCAGAGAGAGAGAGAGAGAGAGAGAGAGAGAGAGAGATGACTGAACTCACCCAAGCAGTTCATCGCACCAGATCAAGAACAGCCCCTCGCGAGGCTGTTCCCCCTTTGTACTGTTTACCATCAGCCCCTGAGGCAATCCACCACACCACACACTGGAGGACGGTATTACACCACAATGGTGGCCTGAACCAGTATAAATCTCGTGTCCCTTGTGTGTTTATCTTTCTTGCTTAGATCCTTGCGAGACTTCGCGACGTGAGCTGGTAGGGGAGAGATCTTCGTGCGCTCCCAGTGTTCGAACCTCAAGGTTCTGCCGGAACCCGAAATCCGACAACGTTGATGGAGACTTCAACCCACGAAGGGTAACGGCTGCGCGAGTCCACGGAGGGCTCCACCCACGAAGGTTCCACGAAGAAGCAACCTTGTCTCTCCCACCATGGCCGTCGCCCACGAAGGACTTGCCTCACTAGGGTAGATCTTCATGAAGTAGGCGATCTCCTTGCCCTTACAAACTCCTTGGTTCAACTCCACAATCTTGTCGGAGGCTCCCAAGTGACACCTAGCCAATCTAGGAGACACCACTCTCCAAGAAGTAACAAATGGCGTGTTGATGATGAACTCCTTGCTCTTGTGCTTCAAATGATAGTCTCCCCAGCACTCAACTCTCTCTCACAGGATTTGGATTTGGTGGAAAGAAGATTTGAGTGGAAAGCAACTTGGGGAAGGCTAGAGATCAAGATTCACATGGTTGGAATGGAATATCTTGGTCTCAACACAAGTGTAGGTGGTTCTCTCTCAGAAAATGTAGGTTGGAAGTGTTGGCATGTTCTGATGGATCTCTCCATGAATGAAGAGTGGGTGGATGGGTATATATAGCCTCCACAGAAAATCTAACCGTTACACAGAACTTGCCAATCTCGATGGGACCGAATCGTCAAACTTGGTCAGACCGATTTAGCAAATAATGTGACCGTTAGGATTTTCGGTGGGACCGACATGCAACTCGGTAGGACCGATATGGTTAGGTTTAGGGCATAATAATCTCGATGAGACCGATTACACAAACTCGGTGAGACCGATTTTGGTAATGGACACACAGAGGGTTGGTCAGGCAAACTCAGTGGGACCGATTTGCTCATCTCGATGGGACCGAAACATTACGAAAGGGAAACAGAGAGTTTGCTTTGCAATCTCGATGGGACCGATCGCCCATCTCGTTTTGACCGAAACGTTACGAAGGGAAACAGAGAGATTACAATCCCATCTCGGTGAGACCGAGATCCCTATCGATGAGACCGATTTGCCTAGGGTTTGTGGCAGTGGCTATGACATTTTAACTCGGTGGCGCCGGATAGAAAGAATCGATGGGGCCGAGTTTGACTTTTGGTTTAGGTCATACTAGCCGTCAACCCATGCAACAGCATGGGCTAGTTATGTCAGTATAAGTTTAGTAGTATTTTTCTGAAACAATATTTTGAATATAAGAAAAGAACTAATTATGAGTTCATGTACTTTATATTAAGCCCTTGAATTATTATTTATTTAAAACATTAAACTTTTTCATTTAGCCATAAACCCACATAAAAATTTACATTATCTAAAAGCTTAATAGTGTTATATGCTCTGTGAAATATTAAGATATTCTTTTTGACATGTGCCAAATGCTCATGCCGAAACCACAATGTGGAAATTTTCTTATAACCTGGAGAAGATCTTCGCTTGTGGTAACTCTCCCAACTATATTTAATCTAAATATGTTTAAAGCAAAGAAGATCAGACAATCAGTAGACTTGACAATATTCTTGCACCTCTGGTAGTTGTATGTAATGAAATGCAAAAATAATTAACTCCAGAAAACTTGCAAAGCACAAAAAGAATCAGGCCTTATTGTTATGAAAATCTTCACTACAAAACATAATCATTTCAGCAAACCTTTTAGTACCATACCTCTGCTAATGCAAGAGACCAACTATTTCTATAACGCGGAAGATCAAATGGAAGTACTATCAAATATCGAACTTGTTATGCAAATTAGACGCATCACAGTGGATACTGGTGTCATGATATTCACACCACTTTGTAAAATATAAAATAAAAGATGATTATATAGCTGCAAGAAAAAGAAATAGAGTAGGCTAAGGTTAATAAAAATTATTTTTCTAAGCGACATTGAAGATGTGTTAAAATTTAAAAGTAATTTGAGAAATATGTTTTCTGGTCCACTCACATCCAAACGTTTATATCGTTTCTCATGAGAAGGACACACATGAGTGAAGCTAAACCTGGCCTGGCTTTCTAAATCAAGAAATAACATTGTAATGCACACAACTAAGGTGTATACCAACATGCAGCTACTCCCCTGCCAAAACGCCGCAACAACTTATATTGACTGGCTGCTATGTACTCTACATTTGTGTTGCAATGTTGATGATTCTTGCTACGAATAAAATGGTCGTTTGCCAACAATTTTTTTCAGCAATAGTTACATGGTATGGATAATCAAAAAATAGAGAAGTTTAGTACATAACGGTTATGCCATACATATTTACATTAATCTGGTATTCTGGTGTCAAAACATATTTTGTATGACAAAAGTTGAGGCTAGAATGGATCCGCCATGGGCAAATATACCTCACACTGATGAAAGAAAATACATATCTTTGAGTAAAAGAATCAGGATGACTTGGGACATTGTAGAACAACTGATTATAGAAGAGATTGGACCATGGACTCCTCTAAAAGAAGATAATACGAAATTCAGAACCACCCAGTCATTTAATAGATGGCCACATGAGACATGTATCCCTGACTCCAAGACTGTTCTCTTGTAATTAGTTAAATAAAAAAAATAGACAGTAACATTGATTGCTAATGACCGGAGAGCAAAAGGTCATTGCGTAAAAGTATATATGATCACAATAAAGATGGAATAAGTATCATCTAAGCTAGAATTTTCTTGCTCAAATGTCAATTCCATTTGTTCTTGAGGTTAATTTTTAGAAGGACTATTTTCATAGTTCTATGCTACATTGCCATTTGTATATGGTAGCAGCTTTTAGGACGCCGCGTATTTCTCCTAGAACATGTACTACTTGGCGACATGGGCCGACTGCAGCATACTACTTTGTTGTTTATGTATTGGGGAGATAGGATTTATGTTAACATGCATGGTGTTGCACCGCTCTAACCTTGAATTATGCGCCATTGTCCCATCCTGAACCTGTTCATGAATACAACAACCGATTAACAGACATACAGAAGATCGATACAAAATATCGACCTTGTTTAATATCCCCAAGAAAATATCTTGTAATCCATATTCCGTAAAACTACGCTAGTGCTAGCCTCATCTCCAAGATTTGAGTAGTTACCTAATTGACTACAGATAAATACAACAAACCGGGTTATCAATGATCTGTGGTGACATCAATTATAATTAAACAAATGGCATTAGTCGATTCGAACCATACGGAGGGGCTCACTTGAGATCATTGAGAGCGATGTCAGAGCCGGGTTGGGCGCACGACCAACAGTGAGGTGGGGGATTATGTTTACTCTTACTCAGGGAGGCACATGTGGCTTCTCCACTTTGCACCAACATAAAATGAAATAATCCGGTGTAGGCCAGAGGGTAGGACTCATATATCCGTCAGGTGGAGGAGGGAGCAGAGATGTCGCGGTGATGTTAAAGAGGAGGGAGTGGCATCCGACGGCAAGCTAACTGCAGCACCACATTGGTGGGCTAAATCTGTCCGAGCCAGCTACCTTGCATCGGTGGCTGGCGTTTATGGCGGCGCTTAACTTTTACCTCTTAAAAAGCGAACCTTCTGTAAGTAGCAACTCGACCAATCAAACCTGATGAATTTCATTGAAATTATGTCATACAGGGATACATGATGGTGTAATACAGGAGTTAAGTCGATCAATTTTGGCAGACAATTATATATCTTGCTTTAATGAAGTTGCCATAGCCAGCAGATCAGAAGTGCTAATGAATACATACTATATCATAGTTCTTGATGTTGATTAGTAAACCTATCCGTAGGCCCATAGCAGGCCATATAATCACCCTTTAGAATTTTGAGAATCAACCTTAAATACCTTACCTGGAGCGACCAACAACGATCCATTACTATCGACCACTGCTTTATGGGCGCTGCAAGAAGTATATCTTTATCCGAGATTGCTGTTACATGGCGTCGATGATATATGCTCCTGAGGTCTTCCTTATCATACTCGCATATTCATTGCCGGATATCCTTGCATCCTTACAACACGGGACCTCGAGCCGCCGCAAGTAGTGCATCCTGATCAGAAGCTCAACTTCAGTTCGAGGACGATATGCGCTCTGGATATTGTGGCAAAGCCAACCTGTCCATACACGAATATATTGCCCATCAAAAGGCTGTGCCGCTTCATAATGGTGTCGACGTGGTCGATAAATTTGGCCACCTCTTGTACTGAAAATTCGGGACTACGAAAGGAAAGATTGGGGCGATAGATGGAACGATCCTATATGTAGCAAAGGGAGGTTAGCGTGGGCTTGTTGACGATTGGGGACGAAGGAGGAACGAAGTGGAGGGGTTGCAAGAGGGGAAGAGGATGCATATCTACCATGCCGTGAGGGGCCAAGGAAGTTACGTCTACAATTGCCTCACGTTGGAGATTTGTATTGTTCTAGGACTCTAAAGAATAGTTACTTGGCCGGAGAGTTACGTCCACAATTCCTCACGCTAGAGACTCTTATAAGTCTAGGACTCTAAAAATCACTTTTTTCATCTGGACCGTAGATTTAGTATCTGAAGGTTAAATTTATGTGTTTTCTAAGAATTAACGTGGATGCTTCATTGGTACCTCCAATTAGTAAATATAAGATATAAGATGTGGATATGAGAAAGTAGTTGAGGGCTTTGGAGCATATCACTAAGCATTTTGAGCAAGAAAGCCATTAGGCAACACCTCATCCCTCCTTGACACTATTGACTTTTCCTATAGACTCAATGTGATCTTGGATCATTAAAATAGAAAATGTAGAGCCTTGTGCTTTGAGCTTGAGTCAATCCTTTTGTCCTTGGCATTTTGAGGGATCCACTTTTCTCATCCATGCCATGCCAATCATTGAGCTTTCCTGAAATAGTTGTTAGGAATTACCAAAACCACCCAGGGATAGTTGCACATTCAATCTCCCCCTTTTTGGTAATTGATGACAACATATAGATCAAAACTTCGACAAATGATAATAAGATTGAAAAACATCGTCGCTTTGAGAAGTATGTGAAAAGTAAGAGCTACCCCTAAATTTGTGCATTATTTAAGATTTGCTTTGGACTGCAAATGCACAATGAGTTAGGATCATGGGTTACTCTTCCATGTTACATACATCTTGGTGGAGTGCTCAAAATGATAATAATTAAGCACATGCACTCATCACCAAGCAAAGTGAATGATCATATGAGAAGATAATAGATAATATCATCCAACAAGCATTAATGTAGCATAGCATATGATCAAACACATGATCATCCAAGTATCTCACAAAAGCATAATGTATCAAGAACACAAATAATGAAGTTAAACCACCAAAAGAAACAAGAGAGATCAAAAGCAACACTCTCTCTCGAAGCATATGATTTATACATTTTTCTCCCCCTTTGGCAACATGTTACAAAAAGTTCGTAAAAAACGCATAGTTCTAAACGACTCTCAGGCTTGGTCTTCATGTGATGGTGTAGAGATGGCTCCAAGGATGAAGGCTTCTGTTGATGTAGCTAGAGCTGGTGGAGTAGGTGCTGGAGCTGGAGGCACTGAAGCTGTAGCTGGTGCAGATGATGTAGGTCTGGTGTCTAGAACAGGCACTGCAGCAGATCTCTGTCCTCTGGGCACTCTAGCAAAAGCATCAGTAGTAGACTTGCCCTTCTACTCCTCAACATCCTCCTGAAGTTGCTGAACTGAAGTTTGGATCTCTGTAACTTTGACATCAAGAGCATAGAACTTCTGCTCTATGATTCTATCCAAGCTATCCTGGTTTTGAGTCAGGGTGGCCAAGCCCTTCTCAATCCTCAAGGTGGAGGCAATCAAGTAGCCAAGCTGATCTTGCTTGCTCTTCAGGAATATCTGAGATGCCTCTTCAGCAGTTGGCATCTTTGCAGCTTTCTCTGCCCTTGCCTTCTCTTTCTTATCTTATGCTTGCACAGATGATGGTTCATTTTCATCCATCACAATGGTGTTGTCCTCAAAATCAGGGTAGATGGGCAGGTGCTCCTTGTCCAAAAGATATGTGCCAGTGCCCATCTTTGAGTTTATAAGCTCCTGAATGTGTGGGGCATACCCACAACTCCTCTTCTGATCAGCAGCAGTCCTTTTGATTATTTCCACAATCAGGCTCACGACTTTGAATTTCTGAGGCACATCAAATATATGCAGCAAGTTGATTGCAGGGCCTTTGATCATCTTATGATCACCCTGACTTGGGCAGCAAGGTGTGCCTTAAGATCTAGTTCATAGTAGGAAATCCTGACAACAGATAATGTACAGATCGAAACTTATGTGTTTCTAGTGCAGCATCTGGGATATCTCTGTACATGTGAGCCATAGAGTTGTGGTCTTTATTCTTCTTGGCATAGACATCCAAGTCATCCTCATTCTCTTTTGGAGCATTTTTCAAATCAGACCATTCCTCAACTATTGCTTGGTACCTAGTACCCTCAGACATCCATACTATCTTCCCATCTGGGTAGAAATGAGCTGTGGAGTAAAACTGCATAATGAGCTCATCATTCCACTTGGTGAGCTTCTAGCCAACAAAGTCATCCACTCCACAAGACTTGAAACTATCATAAACTCCTGGATAGTGCTCTTCATTTTTCTTGATGTAATCCCAGTCAACCCATCTCATGTCACATACTATGGGCTTCTTGTCAAGAAACACAGTCTAATAGAAATCTTGTCGTTCCTTAGTGTGGAACCTGTAGTACACTGCAGTTCTTCTTCTGATAGCATAGGGATCAGTCTGTCTCCAGAGTATCAGACCTGCATCCTTCATGAGCTTCATATCTTCTTCAACTAGATGAGCATCATTATTATCAGGAATCTTGGGCTTCAACTTTCTCAAGACAAGTGAATCTTCATCTTCTTCTTCAGCTGCTTCATACCTTGTTCTTCTATTCAGCTGGAATACTCCTGGTATTCCTCTTAGGTGCATACTTGGGCTTAGGAGCAGTAGCCTTGGGAGCATCTTTGGGCTTAGATGGAGCAGCCCCTGATCTTATAGCATCTCCCATCAGCTTTTGAGCGTTAGGTGCTGGTGCAGCAACCTCTTCCTCTTCTTCTTCAAAGTATCTCCTCATAGAGGGCTTGCCAAGTACTTTGGCAGTAGTAGTTCCGACTCTATTCTTATTATTATTATGTTGGCCAACAGCTTCATCATCAGACTCAATGGTGAACTTCATGGTTTCACCACTGGCAACCTTCCTAGGTTTGGAAGTTGGAATTCTCTTTGCAGGTTCCTTCTTTTGCATTCCTGGCTTAGTGGATGCAGCTGTGCCATATTCCTTCTTCAGCACCTTCTTCTTTGAGGTGGCCTCATCCTCAACAGCCACATAGTACTCATCTTCAGAATATGAGGTTTTCTTCTTTCTGGTCCTCGTGGCTGCCTTGGGAAAATTGCTGGGTGTGCTCCTGCTACCATCATCATAACTGCTAGAGGGACTAGTGCCCTTACTCATGATGTAAACTATGACAGCAGACCCTGTGAATAGATGTAGATGACACTACAAAAAAAAGACACATTCGTGACATTTTGGGCCGAACGGAATTTTTTTCTGTCATACATATGACACTTCTATGACGATAATTGTGACAAAACCCGGTATCATCATAGATGTGGTCGGCTCCTACTTCTATTACAAAAAATCATGACAGAAAATGGGCTTTTCGTCCTCGGCGGGCCGGAGACGCAGCTGCATGACATTCTTTGGGCCGTCCATGACGGAAACAACCATGGTAGAAGCGAGGGGAGGAAAATTTCGGGGAGTTCCCAGTTAAGGTGGGAAGTCGGGGGCCGAGCAATGCGTGTTTCTCTCGTACACGTACGCGCATGTGTGCGAGGCGTTGGCTCTAACTGAACCCGAGCGAGCCGTTGGGCTCTAACTGAACCCGAGCGATTGCACTGCAGGCTACGCATTACTGAACCCGAGCGATCGATCGATGGATGTTAACTGAACCCGATCAAGCGATTCCTTCGCTACTACTACTAACCGAAGCCGATCGACTGGATGAACAGTGGGCGTTGCGGGGGGGGGGGTGGATGAATAGTGAGCGGTGGCGTTGCCTCTGGGTGAACAGGACCCCGTGGTGTGGAGGGCTGGATGAACAGTAGACGATGGATGGGTGCCGTGGAGGGGTGGTTGAACAGGACCCCGTGGTGCGGAGGGCTGGATGAACAGTAGAGGGTGGAGGGGTGGTTGAACAGTAGCCGGTGGAGTAGCGCGCGGTGGAGGCTGGATGAACAAGAGCCCGTGGAGGCTGGAGGAGGTTGACGGTAGCCTGTGGAGGATGGAGGAGGTCGACGGCGGAGATGAATAGTATCCCGTGGAGTCCTGTTTTGTGGTACGCCACACCCCTCCCGATGAACAGGACCCCCGTTTCGATCATAGGAGGTCTGTTTCATCCATTTTGCGGTACGCCACACCCCTCTCGATCAAGAGGACCCCCGTTTCGACC
Organism: Triticum timopheevii; assembly: GCA_963921465.1. NCBI lineage: Eukaryota > Viridiplantae > Streptophyta > Magnoliopsida > Poales > Poaceae > Triticum > Triticum timopheevii. The sequence goes on along the minus strand of OY997270.1, from coordinate 541,095,322 downwards.
GTAGGAGGCCCGTTTCCTACGTTTTGCGGTACGCCACACCCCTCCCGATCAACAGGACCCCCATTTTGACCGTAGGAGGTCTGTTTCCTCCGTTTTGCGGTACGCCAGGTCTCGTTTCCATCGCCTGTTCCGTCCAAGCCCTCCCGGTGAACACGACCACGCATTCCGTTCCAACCCAGCCGGTTGGCTCCCATGCGTTTCGTTGCCTCCCGATGAACACGACGCGTTTCGTTGCCTCCCCATGAACACGATGCATTCCATTGCCTCCCCATGAACACGATGACGATGCTGTTTCTCCGTTCTGACCCAGCCATGTACACGAGCCCTGGCCATACGTATGTGCGAGTAGGCGTTCGAGACTCCGCCCGTATGTACACATACGTTGCCGTATTTTCTTTCTTGCACCCTGGCCGCTGTACGTACGTGTACATGCTACGTGCGCGCCTCTACTACGACACGTGCGCGCCTCTACATCGACCGGTATATATGTACATACACGTTTGCGACCAGGATGACAACGGTACGTACGTATTGACCAGGTGGGTCCCGACTGTCAGGCACTTCCTTGCGTGCGAAGATGTAGCTGGTGGGTCCCAGCAGTCAGGGGGACGAATCGTTTTTTTGCCCGCACGCACTTCCTTGCGTGCGAAGATGTTGCTGGTGGGTCCCAGCCGTCAGGGGGGCGAATCATTTTTTTTGGACGCACTTCCTTGCGTGCTAAGATGTAGCTGGTGGGTCCCAGCAGATAGGGGGAAATGTTTTTTTCGTGAAATACGGTGGCCCGTCCAATTAGTCCCCGCTGTCAGGTGGAGGAATAATTATTTTGCGCGTAATAAGGAGGCACTTCCTTACTGCGGCCGTGGACCCAGCTGTCAGCCTCTCCACGTACAGTCCACGTCCGATGGAAGCCATTCCTTGACCATGTTGACCACGCCGCGCCGATAGCACCAGGGCGGTGGACGACGGTGAGGCCTAGGAAGGGGACGACGCGGAGCCGGGGAAGACGCGGTAGTGGATGCCCACGCGTAGAGGAGTATGAGGGTTCACTCGTTCGACTGCGGTGTGAGGCTGCCGTCGCCGCAGCATAACAGGGGATCTGGGTGCGTAGAGGGATGGCCTGGCCAACGATGGGAGTAGTAGGGTGCGGTGAGACCTCCGGCATCACAGCCGGCCACGGGCGGCAGGAGCAGGCGGCATGACAGGCGCTGCTTTGGGCGGCTGGAGCAAGAAGACCAGAGGTTGAAGAAGCACTACGGCCGTTGGATGGACATCGTACGGTCACTGGAGCTAGAATCGTTCATATATTGACTAAAGTTGACAAAGGCCTCCGTCCCAGTCAACATAGTAGACCCACAAGTCAGCCTCCCACCAAGGTGGGTCCCAGCTAGAAGGGGGTATTCATTTTTTTGTGCGTAAAAAGGAGGCACTTCCGGTGGGTCCGAGCTGACAGCGGGGGGAACTTTTTTTCGCGAAATACGATGGCCCGTCCTATGGGTCCCAGCAGTCAGGGGGAAACTTTTTTTCGTGAAATACTGGTGGCCCGTCTGGTGGGTCCCTGCTGTCAGGTGGAGGAATAATTATTTTCCGCGTAATAAGGAGGCACTTCCTTGCGGCTGTCGTGGACCCAGCTGTCAGCCTCTCCATGTACAGTACTCTTCCGATGGAAGTCGGTCGTTAACCACATTGACCACGCCACGCCGAGAGCACCACGGCGATGGATGACGGCGAGGCCTAGGAAGGGGACGACGCGGAGCCGGGGAAGACGCGACAGTGGAAGCCCGCACGGAGAGGAGTATGAGGGTTCGCCGGTTCGGCTGTGGTGTGAGGCTGCCATCGCCGCAGAATAACAGGGGCCGTGGGTGAGTCGAGGGATGCCCTGGCCAGCGGTGGGAGTAGTAGGGGGCGCTGATGCCTGCACTGCAGCATAGCCGGCCACGGGAGGCGGGAGCAGGCGGTCCCGTCGGCGCTGCTTTGGCGGCTGGAGGAAGAAGACCAGAGATTGAAGAAACATGACGACCGTTGGATTGACATCCAACGGCTACGTCTGCTAGAATCGTTTGCATACGCGTCAACTAAACAGGCCCACAAGTGAGACCACTCCCTCTTTTTTTAATAATTTATATATAGCTCATGGCAACTTCTTATGCAATTTATTGCAGTCATTTTTTTTAGTTGGCCAGGGCCAATTTCGCATATTTCTATGGGTTCCAAACTATTTTTAATACCGAAATGTCGAGCCAGATTTAAAGTACTTTGAAGATATATTTAAATTAGGTTAATGCCCAGTGAAAGAGGAATCTGAAAATGTGAAAAAAAATCAGAAATTATAAAGTAATTGCCAATTTGTCATCTGTTTTTGTATTTACAACCCATTTCATATTACTTTCAAGGTTTGCAGGCTTCTTGAAGAGTTGCAGCCCATCAGGGCGTAGAAAAATAAGTAGGCCTGGATTGGGTATTCTTCAGAAAAAATAGAGTGGGCTCATTTTCACAAAGAAAAAATAGCTGGGCTGGTCACGTGGTGAACATAAAATATAAGCCTAGGCTACACGGGCCACAGCGCAGTTCAAACCCTGCTCTGTCTCAACAATACCAAACAAAAAAATACTGCTCGAGTAGCTACGTCCCAGGTGTCAGCTGATCTTGTGTTGTTCTCTTGTCTATTGACTATATACGCTCACAATGTCGTGAGTCCCAGATGTCAGGAAAACACTAGGAGGAAGCATTTATTTTTCCATACAATGACATGGTGGGCCCCTACTGTCATCCTCTCCACGTACTTCTGTCGATTCCTGTTGTTTGTTGACCATGTTGACAACGCGAGAGGGCGACGCCGTGGTGAGCGCACCAAAGCGCGCGGAGGACGTCAACGTTAACGATTTAGGAGACGGTGGGGCGGCGATGCGTGCGCTGAGGCACAACCAGCCGTGGGAGGCGGAAGTAGGCGTCCCCGCCGGCGCTGGTTTGGTTTTGGCGGCTGGAGGAAGACAGGACTGAAGAAACATGACAGACTGTAAAAGCAGTAGGAGTACTTAACAACCTTAACTGAAACCAGCAGGGGCACTTAACAACCAAAGCTGAAAGCAGTATGAGTACTTATACAGGTTCAACCGTACAAAGCACGCCTCGAACAGTGCTACTTTGCCTACAGTTAACCAAGGGTGAGGCCGCCAAACCCCAGGACAAGGCCCAGGTGCCACCCCGCGCATCCACAACCTTCTGAAAGCGGCTTCATCTCGCAACGTGGTCAATAAACAGGATATTCGCTTTACAGCCATGGAAAAGCATGAACATAATCTTCTGTCCTATTCTCCAAGATGGACGGGCCTTCATTATTTGAGACCACCCATGAATAAGTATCTTTTCACCTCCAAGGGGAATTGAGTAGGTCGACATAAACATCATGTTGTGACCAAGTGCAAGTCTGACCCGACCATGGTCAGGCATCTATATAGGAACAATAGAACTCGGCAGTTCCTGTTTCAAGAAGATCACAGTTGTAAAACTGTGTATAAGCAATAGTTTATGAACAACATATATAACAGAAAACAGCTCGTACCATAAGTTTCTCGACACAGTTGGACCTATTCAACGAGTGCAACAGTGGAACACATATCCCACGCGGCCTTCCACCATTGAAACGCCCTACAAGGACCTCAAGACGATCAATAAAGTGTAGGAACTTGTGGATGTCGATCCAGTCAACTTCAGTGCCATTAGTAACAGCCAAGTTATTATAGAGTAACAAACAAGCAGACTGCTTAACTCTGAAAAAACCTACACGTGCCACCAATTATAAGAAAATATTAGTTAGAAGTAGCATATTCGTGAGAGATTCATTGCTACTTCTAAAGTTAAATTGTGGTTAGTTAGATAGAATAGGTAGATTAAGAAGTAATCGAGGCAACAAGCAAGAACCAAATACAAAACTAACATGGATGAACAATTGGAACGACGTCGAGATGGAAGATCACAGTGAAGATGAGACCAGGTTCTACTATTTCCATCAACATTCGTGCGCCAACTTTCAGTCTGTAACACTTGAGAAAGTTTATCCAAGTTCGGCCATAAAACAGCAGCGATCTTCTTGGTTCATGAACCCAACTCGGAAGTAATATCCATGGCTTGTCTTCACTGTGACCATTAAACTAGTGTATTCAGTTATGGCAAGGCCGAGCATCTTGAGTACATGTGTTCTGGCAGAGCAAATAATACACTTCAGGAAAAATAATATGAGAACACAACATGTTCAAAAAAACCCCACCCTCCCAGACAGAAAAGAGGATTCTAGGAACATACTGTGCGCGTTTCAAAATGTTGTGTTAGGATGAGAAGGAACAAGTGTGGTGTCTCGCCGAGGGCGCAGAAATCTGTAGGGTATTCACACTTTGGGCGCTGCAAATGAAACACACTAGATTCAGTAGGAAGAAAAATGCATCAACGGTGGCGGCTGCCATCCTAGGATTACTTGCAACCAAGGGACTTGGATTTATCGGGGATGGATGAAGAATTCGTACCTGGTTCTCCATGAGAAAACCCTATGCAATCTCTGAGCGGGGTTTTTCTCTGAACAAGCAGACGAGGGAGAAGGGGATTCAGGCCCAGTGAAATATTGTCGCTTTGTCTATCCAGCTTACTGCTAAAGCTGGAAAGGGGGGGTTGTGATTTGACGGCTCATTGGGCATTACTGCGGCGCTACGACCGGGGTGTGTCTACCGTGAAGTTGTGCACCCTAATTTGTGCATATGGCACGTGGACCCCGTTGCCGGTTGCTCCACATATCAGCGAAAGGAAGTAGAAAGACAGGAGTAACTAGTTACACATAAATATATTTTTTGACAGAGAGATACTCCCTCTGTAAAGAAATATACAAATCTTTTATATCACAGGCTCACCTTGCCAAGAAATATACTCCCTCTGCAACGCACGAGCATTATGGGGGTTCAGCTTTTTTATGGGGGTTCAGCTAAGAATATAATACTCAGATAGGCTCACGGTTCTGGACTTTGGGCCGCAGGCTGACCCTACATGTTTGGGGGCCCATGTGTTCTACCTCAGGGCTTTTCATATTGCGATCGGCATGACGCTGGTTTATATGCTGTCGCAAGGCGAATACTCAAAATTGAATAAAGCATGGCAGCTGTTGGAATGAAATCGAACAACAGTTCCTAACCAGCAATCAGAGTTGCAATTCTATCAATGATATACCACGTGATAAATAATACTGTCGTACTACTTATACACACAGGACACTTGTTTCACCATGCCAGATTGTTACATCAAAATCAGTTCGGTAGTTCGGTAGTTGCGTGCTGCTACTGAAGAATTTCAAAGTTGATTTGGACCAGCTCTCCTTGCTGAGAAAGTTCAATTTTGACATCATCCCCTACCGCAAGATATGATTTAGATTTGAACCTTGACCATCCTTTAGCATCAATCATCATGCGACCATCCTTTGTACTTATGGTATATTGAGCAGGTTCATTCACACCAAGGTTGTGCATGGTAAGAGAAACTTGGCCGCGGTCGCCCGGATTGTTGAACAGCTCCCTTGTTGCTCTAGGAATTCTCTGTTTGCAAACAAGAAGACATACCCAAATAGTTAGATCAACACAGTGAATCATGTGAAACAACATGGAAAGAAAAAAGAAAGAAGCACTTGGGCGGCCAATGCTAACCAAGAAGGTGGACATGTCGGTTTTTGTAAGGACTTTGGTATATGAAGTGCGAACTGCAGCCCAGTCTGTTGCCGGTGCAACTGCACGGGCCGGAGCAGATGCAAGTGCAAGTGTTGGTGTAGGTGTCGAAGCCGTTGCTGCTGCCGGAGATGGTGCCCCTTGTAGAGCTGGTGCCGGTGTCGGAGCAGGTGCCGGTGTCGATGCCCGATCCTCCAGTAGATCAGAATGATCCGCTGATGCAGTCGGTGCCCAATCCTCAGCTAGATCAGACTGAGCTACTGCCGCTATCAGTGCTAGAGCAACTGCCGGTGCTCGATCTATGCGAGACAACGGCGATCGTGTCTTGTCTGCTATGATCAGCTTTCTAACTTGACTAGGATCCGTGAACGTGATCCAGTTTTTTTCTTCATTTCTTTTAAACGCAAGAAGGACTAATTGTGGCATTTTTGTTAAACCAAACTGCAGTTCATCATAGGGATTCAACTTGTACTCAAACAACAGACTGGTCCAATTTTTTCCAGTAATATAAGTGATGGACAGTGCCTTCGTTACTGACACGACATAAGAAGTGAAACCTGCAAAAATAGCCATCATAGAGCAAACCAAACGGTTTATTCTGTGATGAATGTCACATGGCAAAACCTGCATTGTAAAATTGCAGGAAAAGAAAGAAAACATGACATTAAATCAATAAGATTTAGACAGTAAATCAATAAGATTTACTTGATGTGACACGAGTGAATCCTTGCCAGGAAATCACTATGTTGAAGTACTAAACAGAAGATTGATCGTCCAACTACGCGTGGCATGCAGGGGCCTGCTCCCACAAGCAGGACAGTCCAAAGGCCGTGACAAATCGTATGGACCGAACATCCATGGGACTGGAAATCCTGGTGGGTGCGATAAACCCTGCAATGCATACAGATATTGGAGTGTAACCATAATTGATAAACCGTCCTCACAAAAAATATGATCTAGATACTTCAAAATATACAGACTGAATTGAGTGGACAGACATTAACATACACTAGTAGAAAAACACCTATTAGTCCCGGTTCGTAAGGGCCTTTAGTCCCGGTTCATGAACCGGGACTAATGGGTCGTTAATAATACCTCCACCCATTATTCCCGGTTCAAACACGAACCGGGACCAATGTGCCTCCACGTGGCCCTGTGCGCCGAGCCCAGTCAGGGGGCCTTTGGTCCCGGTTGGTGGCTCCAACCGGGACCAAAAGGCATCCACGCGTCTGCATTCCAGTGGCTGGGGTTTTTGTTTTTGTTTTTTTGAAAAGAGGGGGGTTGGGGGTTTTGGGGGGTTAATTTAGGTGTTTTGTATATTGTGTTAGCTAGCTAATTAATAGAGAGAAGTGTCCTCTCTTATGTCTGTGCTTGGTCGACACTACGTAGTATATATACATAAGTGATCGAGAGAACCATTCAGTACAGAAGTTCGTCATGCATACCGAGAGAAGTGATCGATCGACCTCTCCTTCTCCGAGAGATTGGTCGAACAACAAGTTTTTTACTGGCTACATACATGTACAATATGTATAAGATCTCTTAATTACAAACCCCTAGCATTTGAAATCAATTTCCACATGGTATTCTCCGGCTTTACTGATGATGTGTTCAAGAAAGAATCCCGCCAATTCCCCTTAAATTGCTTTCATGCGATCTGGTTCTAGGAGTTCATCCCACATCTGCCACGTCTAATTTGAAGAAGGGGGTTAATTAATACATATATATGAATGAAACTCAACAGAAATGATGGTGTAATAAAATGAAATTGTGAATATTATTGCTTACGCACTTCATATTGTCTTCTAGAGTAGCCCCGCTTGCTTTTCAAAGTCGCGTTGTGGATAAACTCGCACACGTAGTATCCACAGAAATCATTCCCTTCCTCCTGCCACAAGCACTTTACGAGAAATAGAGGTCAATCAAACTGATAATGAAGCATTATAAATGGCATTGATGAAAGTATAGCTATAGAATCAACGGGAGATGCGCGCAACTAGCTAGCCAGTAGTACTTACTTTCGGGTATGTATATCGCAGCTCCTTCGGCAGTCCTGGAGCTTGTGCGGTGAACTTATTCCAAACCCTGCAAGACAAAGAAAATAATTATTATTACTTGAGATATCAGGAAATGAACAAAAAGTTGCCGATATGGTGCGATAATGATCGATTGAACTTACTTGCTGAGCATTTCAGTGATGTCCGCATAGGTTTCGGGATCTATCCGTCTCGAGTCTAAGACGGTTACTAGTCCACACTCAAGCTTAATGTCCAGAAGAATATAGTGGTACCTACGCACGCATGCATAACTCATCAATTACATTACTATAACCTCGCTTGAGTAATAAGGGAAACCGAATATGCACACGACAGTAACACTCACGGGCCGTTGTAAGGAAAGAGTATGGTATCTTTGTTTTGATTTTTGTTCAACGATTGTAGCAAGTTGTCCTCGGCCTCTTCGACGTGCTTTTCAACCAGAAATACATCTATGATATTTGTGTTAATGAACCCAATATCATAAATTTCTTGTTTTTTGCACTCAACGATCTTCAATCTGCATAATATATTGAGGATAATTATTTATAAATACATGCAATGAAAGAGCCGAGCTATATATAGAGACTTAATGACAGAAATAGTACTTACAGGCAGTAGCAAAAGACCATTAATTTATCGAGGGCCTTTTGATTGAAGAACTCGAAGAACTCCTCAAATGGAACACACAACAGATCATTTGAAACGAGGTCGTGCTCCTCCTTAATGTTCAGATACAAACTGTTCTTCCCCTCAGACTCTCTGCAGGTTTTCATGTACCAACTATGGAATCTCCGCATCATTGTTGTCAGAGATTTTTCATCTTTGACGAGAGGCTTCCCGTACTCGTATCTGAATTCGTCCACCTCCATGAAATCAGGAAGTGCATCGTCAGGCAGGTAATCTTCAAGATTGCCATAACCGGCCACCGTCCCCGAAGGATTAGACACATTGAGCAGGGGGCACGATTGTTGTGCTTGTTCGCTGAGCTGGGCAATTTTTTCCCCTTTGCTCATTCTTTTAACCTTTTATCATTGACAGTAGTTCCCGACCTCTTGGCTTGGAGATATGTCTATTCAGTAATGCGCTCATAGTTGGTTCTCGGCGGAGACTTTGGTGGTTTCCTCAGGGCATCGAGAGTGCGCTTTGCTTTCACCGGATCTACCTTCTCCTCCGGAGGTGGATGTCTCTTTGCTTTCACCCCTTCAAAGAACTCCTTCACGTGGGCCTGCACAATCGTATTGTTTTCCTCCTTGGTCCTCTCGTACGGTAACTTCTCTAGAGGCTTTTGAGGTGGACCGTATCTGTATTGCCTCTCTCCTCTTCTTGTGCTGCTAGACGCCGGAGCAGACGGATCGGCTGCTGCGTCTGTCTTCTTTCGTGCTTGCTTAAGAGGCGGAGGAGAAGGACTACGACGCGCCGGAGCAGCCGGGGCGGCGGCGGGTCTCTTTCGCCCTTGCTGGCGAGGCGGAGAAGGAGGAGGCGGAGTGCCGCCACGCGCCGGAGAAGGAGGCGGAGTGCCGCCACGCGTGCCCTAATCATCACTCGCCGGAGGAGGAGGCGGTTGAGGAGGCGGAGTGCCGCCACGCGTGCCCTGATCGTCACTCGCCGGAGGAGGAGGCGGTGGAGGAGGCGGAGTGCCCTGACTCGCCGGAGGAGGAGGAGGAGGCGGAGGCGTCCAGTTCAGAAGGTTGATGAGCTCCTTCCTCCATAGGCATGGAGTCTTCAGAGCAGAACCCAGCCTAGTCTCCCCTTCACCGGTAGGGTGCTCAAGCACGAGGTCCTCAAATCCCTCCGTTATTTCATCCACCATCACCTTAGCAAATCCTTCTGGAATCGGCTGGCAGTGATAAGTTGTGCTGGGTCTACTAGGATAAACTTGGCCAATAGCCGCCTTGACCTTCAAATTCATCCATCGCGCCATAATGTGGCAATTTTGAGACTCCGTGATACCATCCACGGGATAGCTGGCAGGAGCCGTCAAGACATGCTCTAGCTGAAGCAGCTCGGTGGAAGCCACGCTGCTTCTCCGCTGAGATGGCGGGGTAGCTTCGAGGGAAGCTTCGGCAGGTCGTTTGTTGCGATCTGCTGCTTCTCGTACCTCTTCTCGTTCCTCTAGCCCCATTACCATTTCGTGCAGCGCCTGCATTTGGTCCTGCTCTAGTTTCTTCCTCCTCTCATGGGTTTTGTAACCCCCTGCGTCCGAAAAACCAACCTTCCACGGAATGGAGCCTGGCATGCCTCGTGTCCGTCCAGGGTGCTCAGGATTCCCAAGGGCCATTGTGAGCTCGTCCTTCTCCCTGTTTGGAAGGAACGTCCCTCGCTGCGCTGCATCGATATAGTGTCGAAGGTTCTTGACTGGTGTTTGCAGTTGCTTGTCCGTCCACTGACACTTCCCTGTTACAGAGTCCAAGGTTCCGCCAGCCCCGAAGAACCAAGTCCGGCAATGGTCTGGCCAGTGCATTGTCTCTGGTTCGATCCCTTTTTCAAGCAGATCATGCTCAGCCTTGGACCACTTAGGCCGGGCTTTGAGGTAGCCACCTGACCCCGTGCGATGGTGAAGCTTCTTCTTCGCAGCATTTTGCTTGTTTGTCGCCGACATCTTCTTACTCTTTTCCGATGTCTTGTGGGCCACAAATGTGGGCCAGTGATCTTTGATCTTCTCATATTTGCTAATGAATTCTGGTGTCTTTTTTTTCTCGACAAACTGGTTCAGCTCTTTCCTCCACCTCCTCATTAGGCTTGCCATCTTCTTAAGAGCATAAGACTTGATTAATTGCTCTTTAACTGGCTTCTCCGGATCCTCCTCTGGCGGTAGGGTGAAATTTGCCTTCAGCTCAGTCCAAAGATCTTCTTTCTGCATATCATTGACATAAGACACCTCAGGGTCTTCCTCCTTAGCAGGCTTATACCATTGTTGGATGCTGATCAGGATCTTGTCCCTAACAAGAACCCCGCACTGAGCAGAAAATTCCTTCCTTGTCTGGATGGGTTCAATCGGTTTGCCGTCGGGCGCGATTTCTATGATCTCAAACTTTTCATCCGAGCTCAACTTTTTCTTTGGGCCTCGTCTCCTTACCAAAGTTGTGCTCGATCCGGAGGGCTAGAAATTATAAGGAAGAAAGATGACAGTAATAAATATGTGTACATATACCAAAACAATGGATGCATCAATTAACTAGTCAGCACGGGCTTAACTAATATATATATACCTGGCCGGACTCGGTTTGGTGACCGGAGCAGTCAGCACGGTCTTCTTCTTGTACCTCCATTGTGTCACCGGAGCCATCATGAACATAGTCCTCTTCTTGTACCGGCATTAATGGGTCGAAGCCATCATGAACACAGCCCTCTTCTTCACCCAGTCCTTCCTGACCATCGGTCTCGTTGAGAAATGACGCAACTTCATCACTTCCTTGTGCGATTATGTCCCCCAACATCGCTTCTGTTTCTTCGTCTCGGGAGTGCTCCATAGTTTCTGCAAATATTTACAACATGTCAATTATTATTCAAATGTGGTACAGATGGATATATATATATATATATATATATATATATATATATATATATATATATATATATATATATATATATATATATATTAGTGGCAAACGTAGAACTAGCTAGCTAATCACAATAAGGAATCATGTTAGTGGCCTCGACGCTGCTTCTCTAGGGTTTGGGGTCGCCTCGACACAACGCTTCAAGGGTTTGGGGTGGCCTCGACGATAACGCTCTTTTAACTTGATGAATTTGGGTGGCCTCGAGAGAGTTAATTTGTCGGGTAGGGGCGCGGCGGGAGGGGGTAGGAGACCAACATCGTTTTCTCTCTATGGTTTGGGTGTCCTCGAGAGTTTTGGTCGAGCGAGAGGGCCGAGGGGGGTGTTGCAGTTGTATAAGTTATCACGGTCGAGAGGGGTATATATATCAACCGCCCCTCAAGTCGAAGTTATCTAGAGGGGGTTATATCGACAACGACGCGACATACATACACATGGGAAAATAATGTTATCAGGGAGGGGGTATCGGTACCACCCCCTACCTCGTGTTGAAGTTTCTTCTTTCTCCTCTATTCCTTTCTTTCTTCTTCTCCTCTTCTTTTTTTTCTTCTCCCTCGAGAAAGGAAAATAATTAAGGAAAAGGAATAAAAGAGAAAGAAGGAAGAAGGAAGAAGAAGAAGAAAAAAAAGAAGAAGAAAAAGAGGAGAAGAAGAAAGGAATAGAGGAGAAGAAGGAAAAATAGAATTTTTTTTCTTCTATTTTTTCTTCTTCTCCTCTTCTTTTTCTTCTTTTTTTCCTCTTCTTATTTATTTCTCCTCTTCTTCCTCTCCTCTTTTTCTCCTTTCTTCCTCTTCTTATTTTCCTTTTTCCTCTCATTCTTTTTCTTCTTCTTCTTCCTTCTTCCTTCTTCCTCTTTTCTTCCTTTTCCTTATTTTACTTTCTCCTCTACACTAACCTAAAATGCACTTACCTAAAATCGATATCTACTAACAACCTAAATATAAAATTAGTACATATATGAAAAAACATATATAAACAAAAAAATGCTATGAACATTATATTCATACATACATATATAGCCACATCCATTCATCATATATATAGCTACCACATACATATATACATTATATATATGAAAAAATGCAATGAACAAAAAAAATACACTTATGAAAAAAAATGCATATATACTTGCATATATGTATAAATTTCTGCATATATAATTTTTTGCATATATAAACTTCTGCATATATAAAAAAAGAGGAAAGGGCGCCGGCGGCCGGACCGAAGGCGGCGGCGTGTGGTCGGGGCGACGGCGACGGGGTTGGGGAAGGGGCGGCGCGCGCGGCGACGGCGACGGGGTCGGGGAAGGGGCGGCGCGCGCGGCGACGGCGACGGGGTCGGGGAAGGGGCGGCACGCGCGGCGACGGCGACGGGGTCGGGGAACGGCCGGTGGCGCGCGCGGCGACGACGATGGTGTCGGGGCCGGCAGGGGCGGCGGGCGCGGCGACGGTGTCGGGGAAGTGGCTCGGTGGCGGCGACGACAAGCTGGACCATCCTGACAGCGTCGGGGCAGGGCTCGGCGGCAACGACGACGAGGAGCAGAGGCGTCGGGGCGAGAACAAAGAGATGGGTTTTGGCGAAAACTGCTAAGTCCTGTATATATATCAAGAGCATTCGTCCCGATTGGTGGCTCCAACCGGGACTAATGCCCCCTTTAGTCCCGGTTGGTGCCACCAACCGGGACCAAAGGCCTCTTTTCAGCAGCCCAAAGGGCGGTAAGCGGCGGCCTTTGGTCCCGGTTGGTGGCACCAACCGGGACTAAAGGGTGGGCATTGGTACCTGTTGGTGCCACCAACCGGGACCAATGCCCCACCTTTAGTCCCGGTTGGTGCCACCAACCAGGACCAAAGGCCCCTGTGCTGCCCGCGTCGCGGCCAAAGTTTAGTCCCACCTCACTAGCTGAGAGGGGCGCATAGTGGTTTATAAGCCCCACTGCCGCACCCCTCTCGAGCTCCTCTCCACTGCAGGCTTACGGGCCTACTTGCTACTGCTTTGCCTGATGGGCCTTCTGGGCCTACTGCGGGCCTGAATCCTGGCCCATAGTAGGGTTTCAAGTCGTATTCAGGCCGTGGGGGCCCAGTAGGAGGCATTTTTTTTGTTTTTTTGTTTTCCTTACTTATTGTTGCTATTTTTAATTTTTTTTTCAGTTTTTTTGTTTTGTTTTCTGCATTATTTATTTTCTTTTGTTTTTTGCTTTATTTTTTAATTCTTTTTGCTTTTAGTTTTAGGAAAATTATAAACTTTCTATTAGTGCCATTACTTTTCAAATTTGAAAACACTTTTTTTGTTTTTTTGTTTTTCTTTCTTGCTTTATTTATTTTATTTTGTTTCTACTTACAACAAAATACTTATTGTTGTTTTCTGCATTATTTATTTTCTTTTGTTTTTTGCTTTATTTTTTAATTCTTTTTTCTTTTAGTTTTAGGAAAATTATAAACTTTCTATTAGTGCCATTCCTTTTCAAATTTGAAAACACTTTTATTGTTTTTTTGTTTTCTTTCTTGCTTTATTTGTTTTATTTTTTTTCTACTTACTACAAAATACTTATTGTTGCTATTTTTAATTATTACGAGGGCTGAACCATAAGACATTAAAGCATTTCAAATGAACTCTGAAAAAGTTGAAAGTTGGCATGGTATCATAAATTGACCCACACATAGCATGTGAATATACAAAACGGACAATGGTATCACACTCGTCAGTTACAAAGTTGGCATGGTATCATCATAATAGTTGCGGGAGAAAGTCTTCACTTTTTCTTCGCTTGTGTCATTTGCTTATTGTGCCGTAACCATGGATAATTTTCATCGTTTATCAGGATGCTGGGGTCAGCCTTGACTTTGAAGGGAGGAATTTCATGAAACTTTTCGTAATCTTCAGACATATCTGTCTTGTCCTCCACTCCCACGATGTCCCTTTTTCCTGAAAGAACTATGTGGCACTTTGGCTCATCGTATGATGTATTCGCTTCCTTATCTTTTCTCTTTCTCGGTCTGGTAGACATGTCCTTCACATAGATAACCTGTGCCACATCATTGGCTAGGACGAACGGTTCATCAGTGTACCCAAGATTTTTCAGATCCACTGTTGTCATTCCGTACTGTGGGTCTACCTGTACCCCGCCTCCTGGCAGATTGACCCATTTGCACTTAAACAAAGGGACCTTAGAATCATGTCCGTAGTCAAGTTCCCATATGTCCACTATGTAACCATAATATGTATCCTTTCCCCTCTTGGTTGTTGCATCGAAGCGGACACCGCTGTTTTGGTTGGTGCTCTTTTGATCTTGGTCAATCGTGTAAAATGTATTCCCATTTATCTCGTATCCTTTCCAAATCGTAACAGTCGAAGATGGTCCCCTGGACAACAAGTACAGCTCATCACAAACAGTGTTGTCACCTCTGAGACGTGCTTCCAACCAACTGCTGAAAGTCCTGATGTGTTCACATGTAATCCAGTCGTCGCACTACTCCGGGTGTTTGGAGCACAGACTGTTTTTGTGTTCATCGAAATACGGGGTCACCAAGGTAGAGTTCTGTAGAACTGTGTAGCATGCTTGAGACCAAGAATATCCGTCCCTGCATATTATTGAGTCCCTTCCAAGCGTGCCTTTTCCAGTCAGTCTCCCCTCATACCGCGATTGAGGGAGACCTATCTTCTTAAGGCCAGGAATGAAGTCAACACAAAACCCGATGACATCCTCTGTTTGATGGCCCATGGAGATGCTTCCTTCTAGCCTAGCGCGGTTACGGACATATTTCTTTAGGACTCCCATGAACCTCTCAAAGGGGTACATATTATGTAGAAATACGGGGCCCAGAATGGCAATCTCGTCAACTAGATGAACTAGGACGTGCGTCATGATATTGAAGAAGGATGGTGGGAACACCAGCTGAAACTAACAAGACATTGCACCACATCACTCCTTAGCCTTGGTATGATTTCTGGATCGCTCACCTTCTGAGAGATTGCATTGAGGAATGCACATAGCTTCACAATGGCTAATCGGACGTTTTTCGGTAGAAGCCCCCTCAATGCAACCGGAAGAAGTTGCGTCATAATCACGTGGAAGTCATGAGACTTTAAGTTCTGAAATTTTTTCTCTGGCATATTTATTATTCCTTTTATATTCGACGAGAAGCCAGTCGGGACCTTCATATTAAGCAGGCATTCAAAGAAGATTTCCTTCTCTTCTTTGGTAAGAGCATAGCTGGCAGGACCTTCATACTGCTTTGGAGGCATGCCATCTTTTTCGTGCAAACGTTGCAGGTCCTCCTGTGCCTCAGTTGTATCTTTTGTCTTCCCATACACGCCCAAGAAGCCTAGCAGGTTCACGCAAAGGTTCTTCGTCACGTGCATCACGTCGATCAAAGAGCGGACCTCTAGGTCTTTCCAGTAGGGTAGGTCCCAAAATATAGATTTCTTCTTCCACATGGGTGCGTGTCCCCCAGCATCACTCGGAACAGCTAGTCCGCCGGGACCCTTTCCAAAGATTACGTGTAAATCATTGACCATAGCAAGTACGTGATCACCGGTACGCATGGCGGGCTTCTTCCGGTGATCTGCCTTGCCTTTGAAATGATTGCCTTTCTTTTGACATTGATGGTTGGTCCGAAGAAATCAACGATGGCCCAGGTACACATTCTTCCTGCAGCTTGCCAGGTATATACTATCGGTGTCAAGTAAACAGTGTGTGCATGCGTGGTATCCCTTGTTTGTCTGTCCTGAAAGTTTACTGAGAGCGGGCCAATCGTTGATGGTCACGAACAGCAACACCTTTAGGTAAAAATCCTCCTGTTTGTGCTCATCCCACGTACGTACACCGTTTCCATTCCACAGCTGTAAAAGTTCTTCAACTAATGGCCTTAGGTACACATCAATGTCGTTGCCGGGTTGCTTAGGGCCTTGGATGAGAACTGGCATCATAATGAACTTCCGCTTCATGCACATCCAAGGAGGAAGGTTATACATACATAGAGTCATGGGCCAGGTGCTGTGATTGCTGCTCTGCTCCCCGAAAGGATTAATGCCATCCGCGCTTAAAGAAAACCATACGTTCCTTGGCTCACTTGCAAACTCATCCCAGTACTTTCTCTCGATTTTTCTCCACTGCGACCCGTCAGCGGGTGCTCTCAACTTCGCGTCTTTCTTACGGTCCTCACTGTGCCATCGCATCAACTTGGCATGCTCTCCGTTTCTGAACAGACGTTTCAACCGTGGTATCACTACTAGGGAAAACCTTATACACAGAAATTTAGCAACAACGCGGGTCAAAAAAGCTCGCTAGTGCTATATAGCAGTAGCGATTTAAGAAAAACCGCGCTACAGATACAAACTTAGCAGTAGCGCTTGTAGTTGCGAAAGCGCTACTACTAATATTCCCATGGGCAGAATGATAGGCTACGCATAGCAGTAGCGGGCTTCCAAGAAACGCGCTACCTCTAGGGCATAATTAGCAGCGCATTTCCTGAGAAGAGCGCTACTACTAACGGAAATAAAATAAGATGAAAAACAAATAGAAAATTAAATGAAAATGAAAGAAATAGAAAAAGGAGAAAGGAAAAAATAAAATGTAAAGCAAAATAAACGAAAAAGCGAAAAATCGGAGGAAGGCATAGCAGCAGCGTGTGTTTGTAAGAGGCGCTATAGCTAATGTAGCTGCAGCGTGTGTCCTAGACCCCCGCCATAGAAACAGAAAAGGAAATTTAAATAGGAAGAAATTTACATAGCTATAGCAGCAGCGCGTTTTGCAAAAGCCGCTATAGCTATCTTAGCTATAACGCGTTTTGCGAAATGCGCTACCGCTAAGTTTGTCTTAACCAAAAAACCGTTTCCCCCCCCCCCCCCCGGCCACCACTTCTCCCCCAAATCCCTCAACCCACCTCACGCGCCGCCGTCTCCCCGATTCACCGTCGCCCCACCTCGCCACCGACGTCGACGCCACCAGAGCCGTGCGCCGTCGACGACACCGGAGCCACCCTCAATGCCACGGAGCCGCGAGGCCTCGTCAACACCACCGGAGCCGCCCTCGACGCCACCGGATCCTTCCTCGCCACAACTGCCTTCCTCGCCGTCACCGGAGACGCCCCTGCCTCCCTCGCCACCACTGCCTCCGTCGCCACCACCGGAGCCATCATCTGTAAGCCCCCACCCATCCTCTCTCTCTCATGCATAGGTTAGCCAGTTTAATTAGGTTAATTATCTAGGTTAGGGCAAAAATTTAGTTAGGGCTTTGACAGAGAAGTAGTTAGGTTAACTAGTTTAATTAGGTTAATTATTTAGGTTAGTGCAAAAACTTAGTTAGGGATTTGACAGAGAACTAGTCAGGTTAACTAGTTTAATTAGGTTAATTATCCAGGTTAGTTAGTGCAAAAATTTATTTTAGGCTTTGACAGAGAACTAGCTGCGTTAACTAGTTTAATTAGGGTTAATTATCAAGGTAAACTAGATTAACTAACTAGGTTAAATAGGTAGGTTAATTAGGTTCGTTGGATTAACAAGCTAGGTTAAGTATATTGGCAAAGGTTTTTGATTTTTGAAAAGACCACTATTTTTCAAGGAAAAGAATTTAGGCAAATTTTATTTTTCATTGAAGTGGTCATGTTATATCTTTTCATTGAAGTTGTTCGATTGTGCCCAGGTGGCTTTGTTGTTTCTAGGGAATGATGCTGAGTGGCCTATGTTTTGCTAGAATGTTGATTCATTTCTGTTCCGGCAAATTTTAGGTTCTCGATTTGTCCACTTTTTAGCAAAGGTCATGCCGAAATTTCCCGTGAATTTCGGCATGACTTGTGCTACAAACTAGGACATATCGAGTGCCCAGGATTTGCCGCACCAGGAAGGAGTCAACATTCCTGCAAAACAATAGTCCTTTTTTATGTCATTATTCATTTTATTAGGTCCAGAATTAATTGACTAGATTTAATCATAGGAAACATGGCTAGCAACGATGAAGGACAGGGTTCTGGTGATTACGACGACGTCTACCTGGCGGCAGACGATTTTTTTAGCCTTACCGACGATCAACAGATGTTGTTGCTGGGCTCACCGGTGGCATCGGGGACTGAGACCGACACGCAAACCGGTGCTGAGACCGACACGCAGACCTGTGCTGAGACTGAGACCGGCGCTGAGATTCAGATCGGCATCGAGACCGGCGCTGAGACCGGTGCTGCCTCGGGGAGCGGAGGCGGTGTAGAACCGAAAGCAAAGATGCAACGGGTTCCTAACAAACTCAGGACTACTAGACTGGTGGTCACAGAGGTGGACGACGGCAATTTTGAGACAAAGGCACCCGAGGAAGCGCGCACTTGCTACGACAATCAAATAGGCTGCATCATATGGACAACCGCCACCATCAACGATGAGAATCTAAAGAAGATAGAAAATATGAGGAGCTCCCTCGTAAAGAAGTTTTACCAGATATTCTTGTTCCCGGGCCGGAATGAGAAGGATTATGAAGATCCAGACAAGGACCCGGCAATGAAGAAGATAAACAAACACGCCATGACCAAGTTTAGCAACGCGTTGGCCGCCTGGAAAAATCGAGTGAAAACAAAGATCAACGACGGGGAACCCTACTCTGAGATTGTAAAGGATAGTCCGACAATCACGGAAGAGCAGTTTCAAATATTCAAGGAGGCTTGCGAGGCCGAAGCTGCCAAAGAAACGTCTAAGTACATGAAGGGGCTTCAAAAGAGGAACATTGGGACCCACCACCTCGGAAGCCGTGGTTACGGCGGAAAGAGGTCCAAATGGGCCAAGGAGGACGCGGAAGCCGCGAGTCTGGGCATCCCAGACCCCTTGGTGGATTTCACCGTCCTGCACGAGCGTGACGTCCTGAGGGCCCGGCACCGTTAGGACCCAGTGAAGAAGGTTTACGAGACAACACCGGTCATTACGGAGTTCATGAGACTGTTGGTAATTTTAGTTTCTGATCAATTCGACTGCACACGTTAGTCATATTTGTAAACGATCCTTGTGCCTTTTGCAGAGAGAGCAGCACCGAATTGCGGCCGAAAGCAACTCGCCGTCTGAGGCATTGGCGAGGCCCAAGTGGGACACTCCATTCAACCGGCCGTTGAACATATTGAAACAACAACCGGTGGATACTCGACCGTCGTATGGATGCGTGCACGATGTCAGAGACGGCGCCACGTGGAAGAAGTACTACCATGAGACCACGGAGGAGAAAAAGGAAAGACGGAGGTTAACTGAAGAAAGCATCGACAAGAAGGTTGAGATTGCGGTTGAGAAGAAATCATCTCAGACAGTCGCAACAGCGGTAGTTGCCGCAAAATAGGCGATTGCAGATATATCTACTTCCTTGGTGATGGGCGTT
This sequence comes from Triticum timopheevii, assembly GCA_963921465.1. Lineage (NCBI taxonomy): Eukaryota > Viridiplantae > Streptophyta > Magnoliopsida > Poales > Poaceae > Triticum > Triticum timopheevii. The sequence goes on along the minus strand of OY997270.1, from coordinate 541,075,689 downwards.
TACACTTGGACAAGGCAAAATCCAGAAAAAAATGCAGAGGACTTTCCCCTTGCTGACTTCTTGGGAGCACCTGCTCCCGCACCGGCTCCCGCACCTGCTCCCGCACCGGCTCCCGCACCTCTTCCTGCACCGGCTCCCGCACCTGCTCCCGCACCGGCTCCCACACTGGACGTGCTTGGTGGTGCCTCCTCTTTGGCTGACCTCGACGCCCTCACGGTATCTGCCACACCGGCCCCCTTCAATATAAATGTATAATCTCCCGTTTTCGTTGCCTTTTAGATGTCTCACGTCGCAGACTTTTCTTTGCAGGCCGACGAAACCCCGTGCACCATATTGTACACCATCGCAAACAGAAGGTGGACATGGGGAAGGGGACGATAATGGATCTGAAGGAACCATTGTTCCACAGCCGGTCGACCCCCCCGAACGTCTTCAAGGTTTACGTGGCCAGTGTCAAACCGGGCCACGAGAATTTGCCTCCTCTAATACTAGTGGGGGATGACGACAAGACCCCGCAGCGGCTTGGTGATTGTTGCAATGGGTGGGTCCTGTTGTGGCCAAAGAGTCTGCTTCGTTTGGAGGCGGCTGGGAGCACACACACGAGCACGCAGCCTCAGCAAGGTATGAACATCAACAACCCACCTACCCAATTAGCGTCGGGTGTCGGGTTGGGTGATAGCGGACGGGGTAAGCAGGTGGCTCCATTAGTCGCTGATGACGTCGCCATGGATGAGGATGAGGATGACGATAGCGCTGAACAGTATGTCTATACTGGCGCCTCCTCAGGGTTTGAGCATCATGAGTCGGTGCCTGAATTACCGTCTCAACGTATTATTGACAACCATCCAGTGGTAAAAAAGCCTAGGAAGAGAGCGAGGAAAGGAAAAAAAAGCTGATTCTATGATCCAGCCTCCTCAGCAGCCTCGGCTTCAGGACCGTGTAGATATCCCCGATGCGGATAAATGGCATATCCCCAGTCGACCAATCCTACCTGAAACAGCGCTACGGGCCAGATTCGGCGATCTAAGGAGACTTCATGACGATGTGCTGCGGGTAGAGAAAGGCCTCATCGCCTCGAAAGATCCAGGATACCCACTCTATGTGGTTAACATTCCACGGCAAATGTCGTAAGTTGACGGCTTCCCCGCGGATAAGTTCTTCCTCCGATTCGATTACATATTCAACATGTTTCACGTGAAGAAGCTGGATTTTACGTTTGTCCGCCTTTATGCCTTGCACATGAACTACATCATTGGGGTTGAGCAGATATGTTTTATCTGTGTCGCTGACCCGTACTACATGCACGAGGGCTTCTTGGGAGTCTATGCACAGCATCGTGAATACGCGAGGGATTACATCGTTAGTTTCATGCTCGCCAATAAGGACAAGGAGGCGATTCTCGTGCCTTATCATCCCGTGTAAGTCATCCGCGGGCTGCTATCCTTCCTTCGATTTCAATAATTCATTTGCACGATGGAGGCTAATTAAGTTGAGGTGTACTTATTTTGCGCAGCGGCGGGCACGCCGTCCTCATCATCCTCTACCCCCGATTCTCCCACGCTCTTTACTTGGACTCGTCCAAGAAGATTCACAAAAAAGGATTACACCCACATCAAAGATGTTCTCGACAGTGCTATGTTTTATTACCAAGCAAGGGGTGGAGAGGTTAGGGACAAGAAGAGAAGGGGCAGCAGGGCCGCCTTCAGCCATAAGACCGACTTCTGCTGCATCCAGCAACCGAACGATTCTCTTAATGATGGATTCTATGTCCTACACCACATGCTGGAGTATAGACGGGATCACCAGAACCTTCACATGGCACCTAGATCTGGCGATGCCCATATTCTGCAATGGGCAAAGGACATAGGAGATATCGAGGATCATCGACTTCGAGCTGAGTTCTATAACATCCATCGCGAACTTGCCCAAATCATCATGAATGAGGTCGTCGGAAAAACAGGGATGTTCCATGCAGAAGGACAAATGTCGGGGGAAGACGTCCGAACATGGATAGCCTCTCAGCGTCTCGACATGAAGCCTTTCACTAAGCTCGATGACTATCTCCTTGACATGGATGGATGGCACGACATGATGGAGTGATTGTCGATATATGACAATGTGTCCGTTTAGTCCATACTTTCTTTTATGACAAAGCTTTGAGTTATGCATGGTGAAACTTTATTTGTGATGTAATTAAACCATCCTCCTCCTCGACTAGCGAAAATCACTCTAGTTAGGTCATTTTGGGTACGATGAACTTTGTTATTTATGCTTATGATATGTTGTTTCTATTTTTGCCAAGTCTGTCTCTTTCTGTTGCTCAACTATATATGTTGCATATCATTGACTCATGTGACGATGCAGGTGCATAGATCATAGATGGCGAAGAAGTGCTACGCCAGGAGTATATATACGACAAGTGGCCGGAGTGTCAGGCCCAGGTGTACCGGTTTTCGGTTTCCGAGCAACACGCAGTACTTAGTTTAGGTTCACGCTAATGCGAGAGAGGGTACGAACTCATGTACTCAAAGTGATAGCTATTCTCGCGTATATCATTGTTTAGATGGATGACGATGTATTTGCAAGTAATCAAGACTTGTATCGCTATTTTCGAGATTGATGACGAGAGACCACTTTGTGTTGGATGATGATTATGATGATGACATGATTTGATGAGACTAATTGTATGTATATGCTATGATTACATTTGTACGTGGATGATATACTAAAGATTATTGTATAAAGCCTATTCAAATACAAAACAAATAAAAAACAAATATGCAGGAAAAAAACTAAGAAAACTAGTAGTAGCGAGGGGGGGAAATTCAGCAGTAGCGCCGACTTACCAGTAGCGCTTCCTGCTGAAAAGCGCTGCAGATAATATCAGTAGCGCCCTTTTCCAAAGAGCGATACAGCTATTCATCAGTAGCAGTAGCGTGGGTCAACATGCGCTACTGTTATACGTTAGCTGTATCACCTTATTAGTAGCGCCGGTACCCGCGCTACTGAGAGGGCCAAAACCCGCGTTGCTGCTAGGCTTTTCCCTAGTAGTGTATTATAGGAGCATACCACATCACCTTCGCAGGAACCCTCTTCCAGTGGGGCTCGCCGTCAACATCACCAGGGTCATCTCGTCTGATCTTATACCATAATGCACCGCATACCGGGCATGCGTTCAGATCCTTGTACGCACCACGGTAAAGGATGCAGTCATTAGGTCATGCATGTATCTTCTGCACCTCCAATCCTAGAGGGCATACGACCTTCTTTGCTGCGTATGTACTGTCGGGCAATTCGTTATCCTTTGGAAGCTTCTTCTTCAATATTTTCAGTAGCTTCTCAAATCCTTTGTCACGCACAGCATTCTCTGCCTTCCACTGCAGCAATTCCAGTACGGTACCGAGCTTTGTGTTGCCATCTTCGCAATTGGGGTACAACCCTTTTTTGTGGTCCTCTAACATGCGATCAAACTTCAGCTTCTCCTTTTGACTTTCGCATTGCGTCCTTGCATCGACAATGACCCGGCGGAGATCATCATCATCGGGCACATCGTCTGGTTCCTCTTGATCTTCAGCAGCTTCGCCCGTTGCAGCATCATCGTGCACATCGTTCGGTTCCTCTTGATGTTCAGTAGCATCACCGTATTCAGGGGGCACATAGTTGTCATCGTACTCTTCTTCTTCGCCGTCTTCCATCATAACCACTATTTCTCCGTGCCTCGTCCAAACATTATAGTGTGGCATGAAACCCTTGTAAAGCAGGTGGGTGTGGAGGATTTTCCGGTCAGAGTAAGACTTCGTATTCCCACATATAGGGCATGGACAACACATAAAACCATTCTGCTTGTTTGCCTCAGCCACTTCGAGAAAATCATGCACGCCCTTAATGTACTTGGAGGTGTGTCTTGAACCGTACATCCATTCCTGGTTCATCTGCGTGCATTATATATAATTAAGTGTGTCAAAAATCATTACAGAACACTAAAACCAAATTAATAGAAGTTCATCATCACACTAAAACCAAATTACATACATAGTTCTCATATAACAACAGAAAGCTCTGCAGAGCATCTAAATTAATTAAACCATACACTAAGACTATGTAAAACATTTCAATGCGAAAACAAATGCGATCATAATCGCAACCAATGTAACAACTGATCCAACGGCATAATGATACCAAGCCTCGGTATGAATGGCATATTTTCTAATCTTTCTAATCTTCAAGAGCATTGCATCCATCTTGATCTTGTGATCATCGACGACATCCGCAACATGCAACTCCAATATCATCTTCTCCTCCTCAATTTTTCTAATTTTTTCCTTCAACAAATTGTTTTCTTCTTCAACTAAATTTAACCTCTCGACAATAGGGTCGGTTGGAATTTCCGGTTCAACAACCTCCTAGATAAATAAAATCTATGTCACGTTGGTCGGCATAATTGTCATAAACAATAAATGAACCAATAGTTATGAAAAGATAATATATACCACATCCGAATCATAGACAAGACGAGGGCCGACGGGGGCGGATACCAAAACCATCGCACTATATAAGATGCAATAATAAAAGTAAGAAAATTATACAAGTATCTATATAAACATACAAGTAAGAGGCTCACCACGGTGGTGCCGGCGACGAGATCGGCGCGGGCGATCGACGGCGGTGAAGACGGGGACGGGACGTGACGGACCGCTAAACCTAGACAAATATTGAGGAAAATGGAGCTTGGAGGTGGAGCTTGGAGAGGAGAAAGCTTAAGTAGTGTGGCTCGGGCATTCCATCGAACACCTCGTGTGCATAGGAGGTGAGCCAGAGCACCACAAAGCTCCCTCCTCGCATGCCACGAAAAACAGAGCAGTGAGAGTGCTCTGCTCGCGGGGTATATATAGGCAACTAATTGGTCCCAGTTCGTGGCTTGAACCGGGACTAAAGGGAAGCCTTTGGTCCCGGTTCAGGCAACCAACTGGGACCAATGGTGGTGGGTCAGGAGCAAGGCACATTGGTCCCGGTTCGTCCCACCAACCGGGACCAAAAGGTCCAGACGAACCGGGACCAATGGCCCACGTGGCCCGGTCGGCCCCCCGGGGCTCACGAACCGGGTCCAATGCCCCCATTGGTACCGGTTCTGGATTGAACCGGGACTAATGGGCTGACCCGGCCTAGACCATTGCCCCCTTTTCTACTAATGATATAGACCATTCTCAGGACTGACCACACACCAAAAGCGGCAGTACTAATAAACAATACAGGGTTCACAAACACAAATCAAGTACTGAATAGTAGTACTTACTACAGACAAGCAAAGTTGCACTAACTAAACTCTGCAGGTTATTTCTTGCCACCAACCTATGGGATGAACCCCGCATAACTGACTAGGCCATGGACTTCGTGTGAGATGTCTACATGCACCATCACCATCTCTTCAACCTTGGAGAACCTAACAGAGTGGTCTTTCCACTCATAAATATGATGATGAAGACAGGCCGCATCAGATTTGTTGGGAAGCTTTACAAGAACCACACCCTTCGTAATCGAAGGCACAACCAGGAGATTATTGTGGTCAAGTACAACCTCGAGAACACGCCTGGCAACAATGCTACAGAAAAACACTAGTTCAGGACACGTGACGACAAGGACACAGCAGCTGGATAGTTCAGCAGTAGAACTCATCATCAGGTCTTCCAGTTCACACGCCATGACTTTGAGAACTTCATCTCCATAGCAGACCTGGTTCTAATTCAAACAAAAACCATATTTTATTACTACCTCCGTTCAGAAATATAAGATGATTTTTGATATTATACTCTATATATGACTACATATACGCACTGAAATGAGTGAACAAAGACACTAGAACATGTCTTCAAAGGCATGAGAGAAGAGGGATTACATGCAATATACATAACACAAGTTACTGAGGCAATTATACCCTCTTAAAAGGTAGCATTGATGTTCATAAAGTACTCCCTCCGCCCCAAAATTCTTGTCTTAGATTTGTCTAGATACGGATGTAACAAGTCAATACATCCGTATCTAGACAAATCTAAGACAAGAAATTTGAGACAGAGGGAGTAGTTGAAAGTAATCTATAAGAAATCAGTGTCAACCTCTCGCATGTTTTGGTCAAAAGAGGAATTTAGAACCGTCATTTGGCACACTAAAATCACATACAAGATCACCCAGAAAGTTGTACTACCAGTACTAGTACTACGTGTTAGATGAAAAAACACGATCAAGATCGAGAAAAAGATCGTCAACAAGAGACATTACCTGGACTTGCTTAATGAGGGATCCCAGAGAGGGGGGCTTGGACAGGGCGATGGCTTTGAGCTTGTCTGCGGTAGTCTCGGCGGGGTGCTTGCGCTTCTACGTACCATGAGCCTGGACGGTTTTGGCCAGAGCCATAGACATCACGTCGGCCGGTGCTCCAGCGTCCATCCAAGAGAGGAAGCTGAGAGAGAAGAGTGAAAGGAGGAACGAGATGAGGGAGAAGCGAAGCGAGTGGGGGTTTTCTTCAAGAGAGGAAGCTGAGAGAGAAGAGTGAAATGATGGTTGCTTCATCCGTCCAACTTACTGCTGGAAAGGAGGGGGTTTTGTGATTTGACGGCTCATTGGGCATTACTGCGGCGGTTCGATCGGGGTAGTCTACCGTCACTCTACTACGGAGTAATTTAGTGCATGGCTGGTGGACCCATGTGGCACCCCGGCTCAGAGAAATCGGAATGCCCCGTATTCCAGCCCATAGATCGAGGAGAAGTCTTCTGGAATACGGCACTACTTAGCATAGAACAAACCAGCCTTATATTATTACATGAATATGAATACAAGGTCTCCGATATCTATCTATTTATATATAAAAAGTACTTTACGGGCTAACCGTAGAAAAGATAAATAGGCTAGAAATTCCCACAATAATTAGAATCATCTAGCCATCTATTAGATTGGCTTAAAATCTACAGCCGTTTGATTTAAGTAAAAGAAAATTACCCACCTTTGCCATTAGGTACCCAACAAGAAACATTTACGGTTGATTTTCACATTATAACTCTCAATCCCAGTTGATTTTTTCAAAAAAAAAATATCTATCCTAGCTGATAGATTAGGTAACCTAATCTTGCCTGTGTGCACGTCTCTTACCCAGCCAAAGAAATACCACGCCCTAGCGCCGTCTCCGTACCTGGCTGCCATGGCCGCCGGAAGTGACAGCCACGTGATTGCCCCTCCCGTACCTTTGATAAACTGCTCCCTGAAGGTCCAAGTGCAGCAGCGATTCTTGGTTGTCCTGTCCAAAAGTGGTGAGCTATTCTTCATCTATTTTCGCCAAGCAGTTGAAGATTTATTTACGCATCACCATTGCTGAGGCAAAGTTCCCATCTGTCGCCGCCTTATCAGGAGCTGCCGCACCACATCACGGCCAATGGCAGCCGATCTAAAGCCTCCCCCGTTTCAAGTATTGATCACCACGTGATGATCCCATCGAATCTCTTAGTAGGTTTCTAGAATTTGCTTTCGAGTTGGACTGGACGGCAATGTCCAACGTGGCCCTACAGACTGATGTCGCGTGTCCACAACACCTAGCTAAGGCACCGAGGAAGCTTTCATGTGCATGTGTTGTCCCAAACATCACCGTGGTGATTTTGTCGGTCTTTTGCTGTGTTGCACGCCCCTGGAGTAGAAGCAGAGATGTTCCTATCGCTTAGTGGTTAGACAGGTGGACCGAAGAATTGCTCTGAACAGACAAATTCCACACTTTTTGACCGAGACAATACCATACTTCTTGCAGTTTGTCCACATCCCTGTCCAAACTCACCATCACAAGTGATGAAGGGCTACATGTGCCTCCTCAGTGCAAAATAGATTGTTGGGATGCACATCTTGCTTGGCTACGTCAATACATACTGTATCTACTTTTCTTCGTCTTCCTTTGGTACAAATACAACATCTTCCAGCACAAGAGAAGAAAAAAGCAATCATCCCATGACATGCAGGCTTTGTACATACATCGAGGGTGCTAATGAGATTTTGGATATGGTACCCAGCCAGTTGCAAGTGCTACAGTTTATATGTCCAATTTCGTTATTTTGATTTATGTGTGACTAAACTACCTTTTGTTATTAATTTTCAATGCAACATCTTCCAGCACGAGAGAAGAAAAAAGCAATCATCCCCCGTGACATGCAGACTTCGTACTTCGATCGGGGGTGCTAATGAGATTTTGGATATGGTACCCGGCCAGTTGCAACTTGCAAGTGCTTTATATGTCCAATTTCGTTATTTTTTATTTAAGTGTGACTAGCAAAAGAGTCCGTGTGTTGCAACGAGGTAACAAAATTATGTTTTGTCACTTATCACAATTGCTCCGTCTCGTCATTGTCATCAACCTATTCATCCTTCCACCCTTTTGCAAGTTTTATTATGTAGACGGCCTTGTGGTTCGAAAGGAGAGGTGGAGGTCAAGGCCTACTCTGAGTGCCATCTTAATAGCTGGAGCCTCGATCCGTTTTACTTTCCCTGTCATCACAATTAATGATTTTGATTTGCTTGTATCTGGGTTATATAACCAAATGCTCCTCCTGGAGCTAGTATCCACATCCCTTGATGGTAAAATTATAGCTGCAATAGAAGGTTGTGATGTTGCATCGAATATATTTGGGCGGGATGATGCACAAGGAAAATTTTGGTACCATCGACGATGAAGGGTAAGAAAGATGTAGGTTAACTACAAATATATTCAACTTGAAAAATAGTGCTTCCTCTATAAAGAAGTATAAGAGCATTTAATTCCTTACAGAGGGAGTACGTGTCAAATACTGTATGGTCCGGTAGAAAGCATCTACCTAGTTTTCGCGACATCCGTGACTGCAGGTGTTGTTGCAGTTGTTGGTCAGTTGATCAGCAGGCTAAGGCATGTACATCAACTTGAGCTCCGAGTCAAAGAAGATATGTGAGTGACCGATTCAACGTTGATGGTCGTGTCGGCCTCCCAGTCAGAGAGCTGCTTCTCCTATGAGCTCCCACTCGAGGGAAGCGAGCCATGCAGAGCCAGCCTGGTTCCCAACATCCGCGAGCTCCCCATCTCGTTGTAAACTTGTAGACTAATCAAAGCCAAATCATAAGTATGTTTAGGGCGATCAAAAGTTGCGGTATAAATGGTATGGTTTGTGCCTGACTCGGACGAATGCGACGTAAAAAATTAGGCCCACAAAAGGATTTTTTTAGGTATGTATGTATGTATATTTAAAATGTATACACATTTTTCTCAGTTTTCTTTTCATATATAACATGTTATATTTTGAGTTAGTGTTTGAAAGATAAATATTTCAACAACCATTTTAATCTGTTAGACGTAAAAAACATTAGGCTGGCGAAAGGATTTTTCAGGTATGTATGTATGTATATTTAAAATTTATACACATTTCTCATGTTTTTTTTTCATATATAACATGTTATATTTTGAGCTGGTTTTTTTTCTCAGTTTTTTTTCATATATAGCAAGTTATATTTTGAGTTAGTGTTTGAAAGATAAATATTTTGAAGATCATTTTAATCTGTAAAGGGAAAAGAAACAAAGAAGATGAAAAAGATGAGAACCGGGCTTCGAACCCACGTCTCTCGGATATAACACTGACTCTCAAGCCAATGCACTACTTGAATCGTCCTTACAACTTTGGGACACCGTATGTACATAAACAAGTTACCAGCGCCGCGAAAAAAAACTGAAACGTTTTTCCTCACTTATAGGTGGCATTGGCGGGTAATATTTAGCAACTTTAGGGGCAAATTAGGTGACGTACCACCAGAAGCAATAGATGCTTTATTATTAGGGGAGACTAAAATACCTTTTGTTATTAATTTTCAGGTGGTCTTCCAAAATAAAAGAATTTTAAGTTGCCTCAAGCGTTCGTTTGTCAATGTTTTCACCTCTTCTCTCAACTAGATTTATTGTCTAAGATAGTTTCCTTTTGTTTCCTTTTGGAACCACATCGATCTGAACCAATATGTACATACCTATCAGTAAACTGCTATAGAAATTTGTCCCTTTTCTATTGTTGGAAAGGTATTAATCACACGGTTCTTTCACCATGAAAGATATATAGAGTTGTATAGACAACGCATTACCTTTTGCTTGTAGCATATTATATATTGGATGGTGCTAGAAAATAGATATTAATAGCAAACGTCCCTGTATTATGTAACTACAAGTGATTTCTCTTTTCTACACCTATTTGTTTAGTGAAAGGCAAACCCAGTTTAGTTGCCTGCACCCCCAACATCACACGCTGGAGCTCCAGTGTCGCCCATGGTCCTCCTCCAGCAGAACCTTGAAGTCAAGTGGTAGGTGAGGAAGACCAGCGAGTGTGGCGTCAGCTTGATTTTGGGGGCAGGCAGCAGGAAAAATTTCAGAGGCGCAACAGGACTTGGAGGGCAGCGCTGGAAGAGAAAAGGTTGGCAGAGGCAGAGAATTGGAATTGGGAAGGAGTACGCGTGAACTTTGGAAAAAAAAAAGGTATCTTCTTTAATTTGATATAGTATGCAGCTGTCCTCATTACATGTGCGCAGTTAAATGAATAAGCAGGCCATTTCACAATTCAGTCTATGTTACTACCAAGATAGGAATGAAATAATTCAGCTGCTTGAGTTGTACACTTTTGTTTTTTTCCTTTAAGAATAGAAAACCCATTGTAGTGCTCGCTCTGTTGATCAAGGGCATCAGTCACCTATGTATCAACGGACTGCTTCAAAATTTGTTTCAGTTTTACGCATATTCTAGAAACGAAATATCATACTCTACCTTGAAGCTACACAATATTTGTTGTAATTATAAGAAAAGAAACTAATCACCTAACATACACTTAGTTCTATGCTAATACTATAAAATTGTACATGTGCCTAAATTATACAAATGAACACTATAGTACTTTCTGTCTAAAAAAATATCGTAAAATCAAAGAGAAACACTAAAATAATTGAACAAATTAAGATAGCATATGGGATTGATCATACAATAATTCAATTAGTACACACTCTGCATAGCAATTTTACATGTTATTAATGCATATATATACTTAAATAGTAAAGATTAGATACCTAAACCAAAATTATATTGCCAAAGGGTATAAAAGTTCAAGAACCAGGAAACATTTGAGGGGCAATAACTGAAAAGAGAAACAACAAATAAGGGCGCACGATGGAGCTGACACAAAATAAATCAATAACTATCCAATTCCTTCATAGCCAGCCATGCCAAGGAGTTAAGGTTACATGCTCGCTATTATTTCAAAATTTCCTTAAGAAACGAAAACACCTTTTCAAATTTTAATTGATTGGCATGATATACAAGCGACTCCAATGGTAACGTGATGTACATGTATGTGGCACATAAGCAATCTCTATGGAATGGTCAAAACTACATAAGTATGTGATGTTGCTCATTGACTGGAAAGCACATTTGTTTAAAATCCAAAATGTTTACTTAGAAAGATTTAGGGCCAGAAATGCAATCTTACCTTGAAAATTCCTTGATATGTATAGACGACCCATATCCTGCTTATGATATTGATAACTACATTTATGCAGGATTAAATACATGCCATGCTTATGTTTGAACTCCAAGTAGAAAGGAACCATTTCAAAGTCTATATTACATATCTATTGTTCATTATTGAAGATTTTTATATATTGCAAATAAGGGAAAGCTACCACAAATAAAAATGAAACAAGCAAATGTATACCAAGTGGGAGGGAGGAAACTAAAACAACATGACATGCTTTATTATTTTGTGTTCCATGTTGTTATTGGTTTTTGATTATTTCTTTTATAGCAACCAAAACACGCCAAATATAACAAAAAAAAAGGCTATAATCCCATTCGAAAACTAGCACAAAACTACAATATTTAAAAATGAGTAACAAATGTACATGTGTGATGCACATTTTCCCAATATATAAAATATGTTCCAAAGTTTAATTCCACTAGATTTGGAACTATCTTTCGAATTTTTTCATTGAGGAATGAACTTACCAATATTTTAATTGTATTAGTAGATGATATAGCTTATTGCCAGAAAATATCAATGGTATGATAAACACATTATCTTGCAACAATGCGATGTATGTTGAGGACATGAAGGTAAGGATTTTACCATCATTACTAAGAAGAGGTTATTAAGTTTCTCATAATTTTACTATAATGATTGTAAACACTTAGTAATATGTGTAAGCAAATGATCTTAAATGTGCGATGAGACACTTAGAACTTGAAATTAGTTCTTGATAGGTTGTACGGTTCGTGTTGGACCCTAATTAAGACTTTTTATGCTAATACCCATGCGCCATTAAATATCAACATTTTACTTATTGGGAATGATAGGAAGAGAGCCTAAAACATCGCCCATGCAAATTACTGATCTATAACAAAAATGTTTTTTAAGTTGGGCATGGGCCCATGCACACATATTAAATATGCTTCACACCTAGATGATATTGGCTTTAGCATAGGTTTGATGTGACTATAAACTAATATTATTTCCAATCCATAATGAAATAAAGATACTTATGAAAACATAAAAATATTTACAAGCACTTGCAACATATAAAGATGATGCCCTCGCAAGATTGAACTGTTGTAACGGATAACATATATATTTATATATCAATAAAAAACTAACATAAAACTATGCTCCTAAAAATCATATGTTTGTTAATGTAATCACATATAGTTGCAATTTTTCATTACACAAATCAAATAATATGTTCAAATTAGTATACTTTATAAATTTCTAGCCCGCGCATTGAGCGGGCCACTATGCTAGTTACAATGAATAACATCGGTACGGCGACACTATGCCATCCTCTGTTGCTCTATGCAAGCAGCAGAAACAACTCGAAGCAGCGGAATAACTCTAGCAGCGGAACAACGCCGACGGTGGTGAACTCCACTCCGCAGGGACTCTGGCTGGAACGCTTATCCTAGCTCGCACGAACAGAAACCACGACAAGCAAGCAATCAAATCCGGCATGACCTGCAAACTGGCATGACACGCCAGGTCAGTACATTGAATGTACTTGCAAGCTCACAATAAACCAGAAGCATTCAAGACAAGCAATAGCATGGCAATTATAGGTTAAATAGAAATTAACATGATATCATCAAAATAACATGGCATGACCAACATAAACATGAGCATATTAATCCGACAATACTAGCATGCAACATAATGACACCATATGCACCACTTACTCTGCTCCGGCTACCTCGTAACCAACGCATGCATCACTTACCAACCTCGGACATCACACGATCATCTCAGGATCAAATCAAGCTTGGTATAAACAATACCGTAGCGATCAATAAATGAACACAAGGAGTTTGATCTTTACCCACGATTCTCGTACAACATCACGAATATACAATAACTCGGTATCCTCGATACCACCGTGATCCTTACGGCGATCACCACCCGACCAACACTTGGCCCGTGATCCTTACGGCGAGCACAACCCGACCACTACATGGCCCGTGATCCTTACGGCGATCACAACCCGACCAACACTTGGCCAACTTATCTCACTGTTATTAAGCACATTATTATTATTATTTCTGTTGACTCATGGTGTGACCTTCTCTCGACCTGGGCCCTTATCCGCGGGCGCGGCTATCGATAGATTAATACACTCTGGAGAGGTTAGTACATTGTACCCACACTACGGAACCCATGGCCTCGCCCTCCCATTCGGGTGGACCAACGGCGTTTCGACAAAACCGATCTATTGTCATGACACTCTCCCGGCCCTTCCGACTCAGACCCCACCGGGCTAGTCCTCGGTGTCCTCGTGTCTACCTCCAGACACCTCGACCACCATCGTGGCCACGATCCACACTGGGATCCGGTACCAAAATTAACTTAACAATGGGCTCACAAGGTTATGCTCTGCCTACCTGATCAGGGTAGCACGCGCCCATAACCTTCCCTAAATTGAGGTACCGACCAGAGGCACGACAATAGACCCAGTTAGGACCGTCCCATACTGGTAAGCGTGGTTGCACTGGTCAGCATCGATTCAGCGACACCATGACTCGGCCAACAGGTGTTCAAGTTCAATTTAATCCGGTTAACTTGAATGCAAATATGCTGATCCATGATAAAATACATGAACATGATAACAACATCACCATGAGAGTATCACAAAACTATCCACCATATCAACAATAAATCATATCCACTAAGCATCGCATACTGACTAGCATGACCATCCCCAACATCAACATGTACTACTAACCAGCATACTCATATGAAAGGTAATACTAGCAGGTATAACATGATCACAAAGTATAAGACAACATAGCACAAAAGTGAACATGCAAATCTGACATCACCGGAACAACGATAACCATCTTTTCAATGAGCAAACATTTAATAAATATTCAAGTTGAAAAACCATGGCTAATGCATTCCTATCATGCAAGTGGGTATTGTGGCTTGCTTGGGGATGAAGAAGACACTGGAGAGAAGTGCGGTGAAGCAGCAGAAAGATTTGCCGGAAACGTTCTCTCTCGGAGGGGGCTGAATAAGGGCAAGGGCATAAAGGTCATTTTCACAGTGTCAAACCATAGTGAAAGTGTGACCAACAGAATGGGCTCAACGAAACGAAGAAGTGGGCTTTGGAATCACCTCATTTGGAGTTATGGTTAAAAAGTTATGGATTGTTTTCTGTTAGGGACCTATCTGCAAGAAAAATACTTTCAAACAGGGGCCTGGACAGAAAACTAGAAAGCGTAATTTGGGGAATACGCCTTCGAATCAGGAAAACGGCTTCGCGCCTGGCGCCTCTACTAATCTGACGTGGCAACGACCGGGTCAAAATGGCAGAGGCGGGGCCGGGCGCCTGGGCCGCTGCCATGTGGGTTTGCGGGGCCCGCTGCTTGGTCAACTCCCTCCCCCGCCTCCTCCTTCTTCTTCCCCATGCCTGCTCGCTGGACAGGGAGTGGGTCGATGGTGCCGGCGGGATTCCGGCTAGCTCCGGCCACCATTTGAGACGCCGCGACCACCAGCAAACTCAGGAGGCTGCCGCGCCTCCGTTACAGGGACGCAAGACCGACGGAGATGCCCGGAGTGGTGACCGGTGAGAGAGTGGCGGGCGGGGTCGTCGTCCGAGATGGGTGCTGGTGATGTGGTTGCTCCGGAGGAGAAACGAAGAGGTGGGGAGGATTAGAGGGTCGAGGAGACTCCTCTAGTGGTGGTTGGAGAGCGCGGAGAGCTTCGGTTGGTGCAAATTTGAGAGGTGGTCCGAGGCGACAATGGCGGCCATCTGAGACGAGGGAAGCTCTCGAGCTCGAATGAGAGGCTGGGAGGGGTAGTGGAGAGTGGCTGAGATGATGAGGTGCTCGGGAAAGCTCGGGGGTGGCCTATAAATAGCCGGGGCGAGGGAGGGGAGGCCATGGACGCGTGGCCGTGGCTCGGGTGCCGCCGTGCGCATCCGGCCGAGGCCCTGGCACGGCCAGCGAGCATGGGAGGGCACGGGATCATGACGAGGGAGGACACGGACGAGCTATAGAGTCGCACAGGGTGAGGAGGCCGAGGGCGCAGAGGAGAAACGACCGAATGCCATTAAAGCCTTGGTTGGCCACAGGGCTCCCGTGGGCGTTCGTCGGCGAGCGTCGGCGAGGAAGCTGCCGGAGGGGGAGAGCGGTCCAGGGGGACGGCGACGACGAGGGCCAGCTGGTAGACACGCTCACAAGCGCGAAGGCAACGAGAGGAGGAGGGTATCCAGCGCAAACAGTATGCCACAGCGCACAGAGCGCACCAACAGACATGCCAGCTATGTGGTCACCACGAGACATGGCACATTAAATGCTCTTCAGCACCCAAAACGGTGTCTAGTGGTAAGTCCTTCCTGGGTAGATATCAACTGAGGTGGTAACTAAGTGAAAACGTCTCTGGTTAAAAAGAATCGTCCTCTGAAGTTTACTGCAGTAAACTTGATCGTGTACTGCTGCTCAACAAGGATGGGATTGGGTCAAATGGAGTTGTCTGGGAGGTTGAGGATAGGAAGGACTACAGTCCTCGAGGTTTTGAGGGTAAAAGGATCAAGATACTGCAGTTGCTTCACAACTACATACTTGGTCCAGAAATAAAGATCATCAAGATGCACTCACATGGAGTGTCCACTTGAGCTCGAATTGGGCAAGGCTTAGTAATTAGGTCATATGATGATGCTTGTCGGTGTCAAAACCGGCGGATCTCGGGTAGGGGGTCCCGAACTGTGCGTCTAGGCGGATGGTAACAGGAGACAAGGGACGCGATGTTTTTACCCAGGTTCGGGCCCTCTCGATGGAGGTAAAACCCTACTCCTGCTTGATTAATATTGAGGATATGGGTAGTACAAGAGTAGATCTACCACGAGATCAGAGAGGCTAAACCCTAGAAGCTAGCCTATGGTATGATTGTTGTCCGTCCTAGGGACTAAAACCCTCCGGTTTATACAGGCACCAAAGAGGGTTAGGGTTACACAGAGTCGGTTACAATGATAGGAGATCTGCATATCCGTATCACCAAGCTTGCCTTCCACGCCAAGGAAAGTCCCATCCGGACACGGGACGAAGTCTTCAATCTTGTATCTTCATAGTCCAGGAGTCCGGCCAAAGGTGATAGTTCGGCTATCCGGACACCCCCTAATCCAGGACTCCCTCAGTAGCCCCTGAACCAGGCTTCAATGACGACGAGTCCGACGCGCATATTGTCTTCGGCATTGCAAGGCGGGTTCCTCCTCCGAATACTTCAGAGAAGATTTTGAACACAAGGATAGTGTCCGGCTCTGCAAAATAAGTTCCACATACCACCGTAGAGAGAATAATATTTACACAAATTAAATCTACAGACGTATTCCGTGACGTGACATCACACCACTGCCAAGCCTTTATTCGAATCGTTTTTGTCCCACCTCAGCGCGTTTAGCGAGGCAGTTTCGTTGGCACGTCTTGTCAAAGCAGAGATCGTGTCCCCTTATTCCGGGATTCTCATTAATACGGGCGTGGGTAACCCAGTCGTGCCCGTTGGCACGTCTCCTCTATCGAAGGCGAGTCCCGAACGGTCACGGGGAAGGCTATTGGTATTCAACCTCTTTATAAAGAGACCAAGGCTCCACTCCTTTCTTTCAATATCAATCGAATCCGCCTCTTGCCTCGAGTTCCAACACCCAAAGCAACAGATTCAGGCGCTTCGGACCTTCGATGATGTCCGGCTCCGACCCGCAAGGCCGGTGGATTCCTTCCTCCGTTATGGAAGAAGACGTGCTAAAGCTAAGAGATGCCAGGTATCTAACCGACGAAATTTCGCATAGGCTGCCTGCCCAAGGGTAGGTTATTCCCACTCCCAAGCCCGGTGAAAGCATGGTGTTCGCGTCTCACTTCCTTCGGGGGCTAGGCTTCCCGATGGATCCCTTCGTGAGGGGGCTCATGTTTTACTATGGGTTGGAATTTCATGACTTGGATCCGGAGTCCATCCTCCAGATCTCATCGTTCATTGTCGTATGCGAAGCCTTCCTCCGCATTACCCCTCACTTCGGATTGTGGCTCAAGACCTTCAAAGTGGAGCCGAAGATGATCAAGGGGCAGCAGGAAGAGTGCGGAGGGGCTGTTATAAGCAAGAATGTTGATGCTCCATGGCCCGAGGACTCTTTTCAAAAGGAGCTCAGCCTATGGCAACAAGAGTGGTTTGATATCACAGCTCCCAGGGGCACCAAATGGCTGGCGCCACCTGCCTTCCGCTCGGGTCCTCCATCGCGGCCGGCGTCACGAGTCAATAAAGGACTTGACTAGGGGCCATCCAAGGACGTGCCCTTGTTGCAGGGCCGCATTCAAGACCTCCTAGAGAGAGAGATCACTCTGGTTGTAGTAGCACAGGTCATGCTAATTCGTCGCACCCTGCCCTGCAAACGTCGCCCCCTCGGCCTGTGGGAATTTAACCCGGAGGGACCACGAGCTCTCCAACATTTTATGGGCACGATGCCCGTGGAGAT
The DNA here is from genome assembly GCA_963921465.1 of Triticum timopheevii. NCBI lineage: Eukaryota > Viridiplantae > Streptophyta > Magnoliopsida > Poales > Poaceae > Triticum > Triticum timopheevii. The sequence goes on along the minus strand of OY997270.1, from coordinate 541,057,668 downwards.
GTACAAGCTTTTCTTCGGATCACAAGCGATGTGTCCGGACTTGACCGAGGACGCAGGTCTGAGCTGCAATCGCCCGGATACTCAAGTAAGTAGCCCTATACCCGGACACGCTATCCCGTATTTATCACAAACTTGCCCTTTAAAAGAGCTATCCCTTGAACAGGAGTGGATAGCGAAAGCAAAGTTAATCAGGTTTCCGGCCCCCCTCCCTGAGACCACGCCGGATCCCCTGTTAACCAGGATGCTGGAGGTTGCGCCTTCGGAAGAAGGTGAAGGGGGGAACAAGGAAGCTACCCCCTCCGCGAAGGAGGCTGTCAGGAAAGGAGGGATCGAGAATCCCTCCATCCAAGGGAAGAAGAGGACCGCCTTTGAAGACCCGGAGACCATGGTCTCAAAGCGGTGGAAGAAATCTTCGTCAGAGGGTCCTGCGCCGAGAGATGCCTCGGCCGCATTGTGCCCCCAAGGGGATCAGCCCTCCACCGAGCCGTAAGTAAAAAGGGGAGTTCATTTTAAAATAAAGGATATCCCTGCCCTATTTCTGATGAAGATAACCAAAATTTTACCTTGTAGTTCGGATCTCAGCCCTTCTCAGCAGAGCTCATATTCGAGGGATCTTCGTCCGGAGATGATGGAGAGCGAAACGCCTCCCCGTGTCATACCTTCTTGCGAGGCGGGCGACCCTGAGGTGTCGTCGCGAAGGGTTTCACCGAGTCCGGCGAGGCCGGAAGGCAGTCGTATGTCCCCTCAAAGACCTCCGCGTCCGGCCTCCGAAAAAGGCCATCGGACGAGTCCGGCACCATCTGGTGTACGGTCGGAGGAGCTGAAGGATCTGCTCGGGTGGGCGTCTATCTCAGAAGATCACCGTGCGTTAATGGGTATGGTGATTGAAAGGATTTCATCCGCTGAGAGCGGAATACACGAAGCCGTCAGAAGTTTACTGATTGGTTTTGAGGTATGCAAAATGATGTACCTTCTGACAGTTCCGCATATAAAATGCGCCCTGTGTAGATAGTAGCCCCTGAGGCTCGGTGTGTTGTCAAAAATGATAGCGCGCCGAGGATCATAATCCCAGGTATAATATGTCGCCCTTCCTATGTAGGTGGCGAAGGGTCCGGTGGCTAGCCGGATTGATGAATTTGCCGAACTAAAGCGGCAACTTGATGTGGCAGATGCCGACATCGCGCTTGTCAATAAGTGACTTGACGAGTCACAAGGTATGCAATTTCTCCGCGGACACCTGGTAAGGGAGCTTGATGGCCGTGCCTTACAACATGTATGCTTGATGCAAATGGCGCCGCTGCCATGGAGAACCTTCGGGCGGAGCTCGCCCGATCTACGGAGCAGGCCATAAAGAGTGATGCGGCTGCCTTACAGGCGGCCGAAGAGCGAAAAGCCGAACGGGCTGCTCACTGCCGAAGCAAGAAGGAAATGGCCGAGATGGCCGTGAAGTTGAAGAATGCTGCCGACCGCTGCAAGCTTCTTGAAAAAGAAGATCGAGCGGTACAAGAGGACCTGAAGAAGGCCACTACCAAGGCCAAGGATGCTCGCTCTACGATGAGAGCTATGAAGGAGGAGCTGTGTCAGGCCGGAGATATCGCAGCTGGAAAGCCCTTTATGCTGCGGAGGAAATTCATGGATCCTAAATATGCCCAGTTGGACCGGCCATGGAGTGCGGAGGATGCTTATCTGGACTTAGCAGGAAGTGCCGCGGACGCAGCTGAACACTTCCGAGATCAAAAGGATCATGAAATGGAAAATGTTTTTTGGTCGCAGTTCCATAATCCAGAGCGCCCACTTCCATTAACCGATCGCTTGGCCGAATGGGCGGAGCTGAATAGGTTATCCGGACTTGCCATGAAGGATGTCGTGAGTCTTTTGTGGCCGAAAAGGCCCGAGCCGAACAGTTATTTTGTCTTGGTGCAGTAGTTCCTTGGTGCGGTGCCGCATATCAATGCAATGAGGAGGTCGGCATGCATAGAGGGTGCGCGGATGGCTCTTGCCCGTGTCAAGACATACTGGGCGGAGATGAAGGCCACCGATGTTGCATGCCAAGATTCGGACGGAAGCCGAGTACCTGTCGAGCACTATTTTCAGGAAGTTCTACAGGGCGCTCGTTTAATAGAGACGCAGTGCTCGAAGGATATTATGTTCGAATAACATGTATTATTGTGAAACAATGTATCGATGGAATATAAAAGCTTTTTATACTTGTGCCTTTCAAGAATTAAAATACCTCCTGTGCGGCCGCTAATGTATATGTGTATATAACCTGAAATATGGCAGTCTTTGGCTTCAGCCCCCACGCATATAATGCGGGGGTGTTTGCAAAAGGCGCATTTTCACACTTGATCCAACGTCTTGGTCCTATAAAGGAGTTGGTAGCGCGGCAAACTAGGCAACCGGACTATAATTTTTTATCACTTTCACTTACCCATAGGATTTTGACAGTGGGGCTATATAGACCCTAGGGGCACCGCGCTCACCCGAATTCGGGCGCGTATGTGCCTGACCAGGAAACGGCCCTTCATCAAGGCGGAGGAATCCTAAAGATTCCGGCGGGTCATCGAGTGGTTGACCAGTCTCACGCTATATCATGACAGTCAGTTTTCGACTTTCTCTACTAAGGTGCTCGCCTGGCCGAACCGGGGCACAATCGCAGTAGTTCTCCTGGTGCCGCCTTAGCCGATAGAGCGGAATGTAAGGCAACAAAACACAGGAGCCGAGCAAACCCAACATTTGACCAAAGACATGATTCGGAGCTGATGCATATAAGGCCTAACTCGAGACGCTGAACACTCCCTAAGGTATTCGGTCTTTATGAAAACGGGCCGAACAACGCCCTAGGTAATAAGCCCCTGGTGTCCAGGTACGTGCAAAATTTTGACGTGGCCCATGCCAAAAGGCCAGCCTCCTCCTCGGTAATAGCAAGAAACCAGGGGATGTGTATCAACAAGAGACAGTAAAAAAGGTTTACGCAGGGTCTTAATCTGAAAAGAATCCTTGTCATGGGTCCCTACTGCACGCCTGCGCCTGTGTCTCCGTGGTGCCGTATCCTGGACGGGTGTAGCACGGTGTTCATCTATAAAAGAGAGGAACTTAGTTGAAAAAGATTGTGCGAAAATGTACGTTATGTTAAATAAACAAAGTACGATTCAAAAAATGAATAAAATTGAGCTTTATTGTCTCTTGTTGTACATGCGCGGAGCCCCTTGTACAGGGGAATGCGGCTAGTAAGCCCTTGTATGTTTACGCCGGACTCGTCTAGCCGTGTCCGGGGTCTGAACGACCTGTTTAGGTGATTTGATTGGTGAAGCCGGTTTAGTGTGTGGCTGTCAAGGCAGTCACACAATCTTCCGCGCTCGAGGAACACTCGGTATTTCCCTTTAAGGAGATGATGCCTCGCAGACCGGGCATTTTAAGTGTAATGGATGCATAATCACTACTAGGGAAAATCCTATACACAGAATTTTAGCAGCAGCGCGGCCCAAAAAGGAGCACTGCTGCTAATTAGTAGTAGCGCGTGTGCGGGAAACTCACTGCTGATAAGTTTTTAGCAGTAGCGCGCTCGGCGTAAACCGCGCTGCTACAAATATCGACCGGCGGTGTTCACCTAACTCCATTTAGCAGTAGCGCGGTGGCGCGAACCGCGCTACTGCTACGGATGTAGGAGTAGCGCGGTTTTTCTGAGATCGCTGCTGCTAAATTTCAAAATGCCACACTTTTTTGTCACTGTTAGCAGTAGCGCCGTATCCCTAAGCGTGCTGCTGCTAATTCCTTAGCAGCAGCGCGTTTTATATCCCGCGCTACTGCTAACCCGCACCAACCCACCACCTTTCCCTTCCCCCTACCTCCCCACATGCTCCCACTCTCACTCTTCTTCTTCCTCAATACTTCTCCCCCATTACTCTCTCTCTTCTATCCACCTTTCTCTCTCTTCATTACTCCTACCTAACTACACCATCTCCATTAATGCATCTCCTTTCTCTTTTTCCTTCCCCCTCCACTAGTTGGAGTTGTCTCCTCCCAAATTAGGTAGCTAGGTAGATGTAGGATTTAGTTAAGTGACCTATTTGCCACCTAACTAGATCTATCTTTGTCAAGAAGAGCTTTAAATTGTGCACTTTTGATCTCCCTACAACATCATCTCCACCGTGTGCTCGATCTCGATTGAGATAGAGGTGATGAAAATTTCATGCTTTCGCAAAATGGAAATATGTTTATGTGTGTGTGATATGTTTGTGGAAATTGTGTGTGTGGCATGAGTTGACGCCAAATTGTGCTTTTGAGTTGCCTATGTTTTGCCGAAATGTCGATTTATTTCCGTTTTAGCGAATTCCAGGCAAACTCTAGATCCATATATGTCCTATTTTTAGGGAAGGTCATGCCAAAAAAATTTATGACTTTGATGCATGCATGCATTTTTATAATCAATTTGTTTATTATTACCGTGCAGAGTTGACGATGGTCAGTGGAACGATGGTGGACAGGTGGTTGCGGTCGGCGGTGCAGGACATGAAAGAAAATAACCGGACAGAGGTTTTATGTCCGTGTCGAAAATGCAAAGGAATAGTTTGGCTCGCCCCCCATGACGATGGTCGTGTCGAAGCGCACCTGCTCATGACTGGTTTCATGGATGGCTATACTTGGTGGATAATTGAAGATGAGGATGAAGATGTTGAGGATGCCGCCGGGGCAGGCAATGATGACACGGGGCAAGACGAGGAGATGATCGATAATGGCGGCGGGGAAGAGGCCGGACATGGCGGCGGAGAAGGGGCCGGACATGGCGGAGGAGAAGGGGCCGGACATGGCGGCGGAGAGAACGACATGGACTCCACGCAGCAGAGTTCGTCGGTACTAAGTTCAATTGTGCGGGACCCTCATGTTCAAGCATTGCTTCGCAAGGAGACGAGTACTGAGAGAGCTGCTTCTAGAGAGGAGGCTAAGCTGGAGCAACTGGTGGTAGACTCGAACACTCCATTGTATGATGGTTGCAATCCTATGGTGACCCACTTGAGTTTCACGCTCCAACTCCTGAAGACAAAGGCTAAAAACAAATGGACCGACACTAGCCTCGATGAGCATCTCAAGTACCTAAAGGATGTTCTTCCCGCGGGTAATCTATGTCCTACTAGTGTTGATGAGGCCAAGAAGATCGTGTGCCCTCTTGATCTGCCACACGTTAGATACCATGCATGCATCAACGATTGCATAATTTATCGGAAGGAGCACGTAGAAAAAACAAGCTAACGTCAAGGAAAGATGGCGGGTCTGGGAAAATCGTGTACATGGGGCATCGAAGATGGCTTGAACAGGACGACCCGTGGAGAAACCGTGGAGATCTATTCAATGGCCACGCTGAGCATCAAGGACCTCCACGTAAGCGGAGCGGTGCCAAAATCGATGAGCTGTTGAAAAACTAGAAGGAGTGCCCCGCGCCGGGAAAGACGATGAGAAAGGTGCCGGAGCCGCCGTTGAAGGTATGGAAGACGAGGTCTGTGTTCTGGGACTTGGAGTACTGGCACAAACTCGATACACCTCATTGCCTTGATCAAATGCATATCTGTAAGAATGTCCTTGAGAGCTTGCTCGCAACACTGATGAACATGCCGGATAAGACCAAGGATGGGCTGAAGGCAAGAAAAGACTTGCAAGATTTGAAAATCAGGGAAGATCTGCACATGCCACCCCGTAAAATGTCAGACGAGACAGAGACGGAGACAGAGGCACGGGAGAAGAAGGGCAAGAAAATAAAGAAAGAGGATTATTGCCCCGCTTCTTGCTTCACCTTAAGTCAGGCTGAGATCAATCAATTCTTTAACTGCCTTACCGGAGTCAAAGTTAGTTCCGGTTACTGTGGCAAGATAAGCAGATATATAGACATGGACAAGAAAATATTCAGCGGGATGAAGTCTCATGACTGTCATGTGATGATGACGCAGATACTACCTGTTGCCCTTAGAGGGATAATGGACAAGCACGTCCGTGACACGCTTATTGGTCTCTGCAACTTTTTCGACATCATCTCTCGAAAGTCGATCAGTGTGAAGCAGCTCCAAAGGCTACAGGAAGAGATCGTTGTGATACTGAATGATCTTGAGATGTACTTCCCGCCCGCGTTCTTTGATGTGATGGTGCATCTATGTGTCCATATTGCGGATGACATAATAGACCTGGGGCCGTCATTCCTGCACAACATGGTGCCGTTTGAGAGGATGAATGAGATCATCAATGGATTCGTTCGTAACATGTCCCGTCCGGATGGAAGCATCATCCAGGGCTATTTGGCACAAGAGTGCATCTCTTTCTGTGAGAATTTTCTATATGGCGCAGACCAGCCGCCTGGTGTTAGTGTTGGTTTGCCCGTTAACAAGCACGATGGGAGGCTCGAAGGAGATGGTCACTGCAACGGTCGCAGGGAACTGCACGTGGCATACTCAGATCGACGCAGCGACTTTGACAGAGCAAACTTTGTAGTGCTACAACACCTAGACGAGGTAGATCCTTTCGTGGCACTGCACAAAGAAATTATCGCAAAGAAGTATCATGACCGGGGGGTATGCAGGACGGACGCAGAAGTTACTAGAGAGCACAACTCCACTTTCCTGCATTGGTTCAAAGAGCATATTATTGCTAATCCCCCGGAGGAGGGCTCTAAGGACAGATTGCTCATATATGCCTTAGCACATGGCCCCTCGCCCAACCTCGTAACCTATCAGGCATATGATATCAATGGATACGTGTTCTACACGGAGGCCAAAGATATGGACAGTGATGATCAGAACTCAGGGGTGACGATGGAATGCATGACCGGCAGCGACAATGGCGCAACTGAACGATTTTATGGAAGGGTCGAGGAGATCTGGGAGATTGACTACTCTGGACTGCACAACACGACGATGTTCCGTGTCAGATGGGCTACGAATGTCGAAAGAGAAAGCCGGATTTTCACTACCATGACTATACCCGACGCCAAGAGTGCTACCGTGAATGCTATCGCAAAAAACGAGCCATGGGTACACGCTAAGCATGTGACACAATGCTTCTTCATAACTGACCCGCGCAATCCCAGCCGTGTTATCGTGAGGAGAGGCAAAAGGAACGTCATTGGAATGGATGGAGTCGCCAACGAGGAAGACTATGATCAGTACGGCAACCCAATAAGGGAAGATGATGATGATGATGAAGTATACATCAAAAGAAGAATCAATACTACATTACCTAAGAAAAATCGTACTCCATGGAAAAGGCAAAGTCACAATGAGGGGCTCAATTATTCTTCGACGAACAAGAAGGGAAAGAAGCTGACTCAAAAATGAAAACGTCAGCACTGAGGAAACGTATGTTATCGGTCCAATGATGTGTAATATATATATATATATATATATATATATATATATATATATATATATGTTCCTATTTTGTATACACACTTAGCCATTATTATGCATGGGTCCAATGATGTGTAATATATATGTTCCTATTTTGCATACATATTTAACCGTCAAATGATGCAATATATATCGCCCTCCCTTCGTTCACTGCCCTCTGGAAATAAAAGTGGTATAAAATAAAGGAAAAGAAAAAGAAAACTGGCAGTAGCGAAGGTAGTAGCAGCGCGTTTTGCATAATCTGCTACAGCTACTGATGTTAGTAGTAGCGAATTTCGCCAAAACCGCTGCAACTACTGAAGTTAGTAGCAGCGCGTTTTGACCCAATGCGCTACTGCTACGTCCACTTAACCCAAAATTCTCACTCGCCCTTCTTCATCCCGCCTTTTCCCCCCCAAATCCCCACTCTCTCTTCCCCCGTCGTACCGTTGCGCCCGACCCGGCCCCGGCGCTCGCCCCCGACTCCGGCGCCGGCGCTATCCCCCGACCCCGGCGCTCACCACCGACCCCAGCGCGCTCGCCCCCGACCCCGGCGCTCGAACCCAACCCGGCCCTCGCCCCCGACTCCGGCGCCGGCGCTCGCCCCCGACCCCGGCGCGCTCGCCCCCGACCCGTCGGCCCTCGCCTCCCTCCTCTCCCCTCCCGGCCGTCGTCGGGCCTGCCTCCTCGCCCCTGCACCCTCTGTAAATCCCCCCTCTCTCTGATAGGGTTCTTCGGTTATGTTAATTAGGTTATCTATTTAGTTATGAATTTAGCTAGGTTTCAAAATTAGCTGAATTTATATGCAAATTTGAACTGGACATGTGATATGTGCATATGTCATGTTTGGAAAATGATCCGAGTGGCCTATGTTACGCCGGAATGTTGATTCATTTTCGTTCCGGTGAATTTCAGGCGCTCGATATGTCCATTTTTTAGCAAAGGTCATGCTGAAATATCCCGTGAATAAAGGCATGATTTGTGCTACATAGTTGGCATATCGAGTGCTGGCACATAGATTTGTTTTTATGTCATTTCTCATTTATTGATACTTTTAGAAATAAATGAGGACACTTAATCATAGGAAACATGTCGAACAATGAAGAAACTGGGCCTTCTGACCAAGATGCAGACGAGATGGATTATGAGGGTGAACAAGAGTACCTCGACTATTTGACTGCTAAGCAAGGTTTGCAGGTCGGCCTCGATGATGGTACTGACGCCGACATCAACACCGACGGCGACGGCACCGATGGCGGCACCGAGACCGGTGGGGAAGGTACCGGCCCCGATGCCGCTACCGAAAAGAGGAAGCATAAGAAGCAGAGGATACGGAAACCTAACAAACTAGGGATTGGACGACTTGTGATCACAAAGATGGCACCTGGCAAGTTTGAGCCGTTAGAGCCGAAAGAACCTCGCAAGTGCTATGGGACCCAAGTAGGATGCATCCTACGGGAATGTGCGAGCATCAACGACGATGATTTAAGGAGTAAAGAACATTTGACGCGGTTGCTCCTAACGAAGTTGCACAAGAGATTCAAGTTCCCCGGCCGGGATGATAACATAGAACAACCGTGGGATGATCCGAAGATGAAAAAGATTAACAATCACGCCGTGGGCATGTTCAGCAATGATTTGGCCTCCTGGAAAGGGAGTGTGAAACGAGCTATTGAGGCTGATGAACCCCTGTCCAAGATTCTGGAGGAAAATCCGACACTTACGGAAGAGGAGTTCGAAAAGTTCAACGACACTTGCGCTACCGAGTCAGCCAAGGCTAAGGCTGCGAAATTCAAAAGCCTTCAGCAAAGGAACACAGGGAAGCATCGCCTCAGAAGCCGTGGCTACCTCGGTAAAAGGCCCATATGGGATAAGGAGGACGCGGAACGTGAAACCGCAGGTCTCCCAGACCCCTTCGCGAAGTTCACCAACCCCTTGGAGCATGACTTCATCAGGGCTCGTGTCACATCCCTAGTTCTGGAATGCACTAGACTAGCCCTTCATGTGTGCATCATGTTTAAATTTCTCTTAAATTTGAAATGGGGATTGTTTCAAACCCTAGCATCAAAGGAATTCACTAGGTTCAACTAAAATAATTTCAGTAAATCCAAATGGCTTTCAAAAATGTTCATCATTTCTGGAAAATGCTAGAAGCAATAACCAGAGGTGTTGCACATTTTTCCATGACATATTTGGGCTCTGGATTAAATCATATAGTATTTTCATTTGGGCATTTAAATGCTATTAAATATTTTAAATGCTCAAATAATCCCAAACTGAAATGTTTACTGTAGCATATATTTCCAATATTGGTCATAAGCAGTAGCATGATTTTTGGGATTGGTTTAGTATTTTTAATAAAGCCACCAAGCTGCGGGAAAATAGAAAACAGGAAATAAAAGAGAGAGAGAGAGAGAGAGAGAGAGAGAGAGAGAGAGAGAGAGAAGGACTACCTGGCGCTCACCTGGCAGCCCACTTACCTGGCCTTCTACTGTAGCAGCCCAGCCCACCACCGCAGCCATCCCTGTCGTCTTCCTCCTCGGACAGTAGGACGTAGGCGCGTGGCCGGAGCGCGCGGGCACACGCCCAGGCCACCTCCTGCCTCTCTGCCTGTCTCCCCGTCGCCCTGAGGATGCCACGCACCCCCCTGGACCGCTCTCACTCTCTCCCGTGCCTCTCCCCTCTCTGCTCTCTCTCCCTCTCGCGTCCGAGAGCGCTCATCGCCGCCGCTCGCTGCTGCCACGGCCACCGGCCACCCCATACCCCGCCGACGTGCCAAGAAGCTCCACCAAGACGCCCTCTTTCTCCTCGATGAGTCACGTGAGCTCGGCCGCCCTGCATCGCCGTCTGCATCGCCTTCTTCTCCCTCCGGTCGCCGAGATTGCCGGCAATGCCATGACGCTGTCCGAGCTTCCCCGAGCCCACTTCGACGCCCCCTACAACCGCAGTGAGCCACTACGTCGAACCCCTCTCTTCCCATGCTCGTTTGCCCCCTCTGGCTGTCGCTTCCGTCATGCCCGAGACCTCACTACCGCCGGCCATAGCGCCACCGCGGCTACTGACGCCATTGCTCGCACCTGAGCGTGTCCCCGTGTTCAGTACTTCCCCAGGAGCACGCAGCACCCACCAGTTCCTCCCGTAGTGCACCGTAGCGTCGAATCGGTCGGCGCCCGAACTCCGGCCACCGCGGAAGTGGACACCGCCGTAGATTTAGGTCGTCTCCGGCGACCCCTCTAGCACCAACCGACGCGGACGAGGCCCAGGGTTCCAACGGTGCCATCCGCGCCCCGAACCGTGGCCTGTGCTGCGTTTCCGGACCGCGCCGCCGTCTCGGGCCTCGCCGGCGTCATGTCGCCGGTGGGTTTGACCCATTTGACCATGTGGGCCCCGCCCTTGGTTAAACCTAGATTAGGAGTTAATCTAATATTAATTTAGTTAGTTAAACTAATGACACTGACATGCGGGACCCACTGGCCAGGTTTGACCTGGACCGGCCTCGTTGACTACTGACGTCATAGTGACGCAATGCTGACGTAATAAATATTTTCTGGATTTATTTTTATACAGGAAATTCCAAAAAATACCTCAAACTTCTAAAAATCATAGAAAATCAACCGTAACTCCAAATGAAATAAGTTATATATGAAAAATGATCAGAAAAATCCAATCTATCCATCTGTACCATTTTCATGCATGTTAGAACAACTTTTGTTCACTGTTTAGGTCAAATCAATTAAATGGCATTTGAATAATCTCATATGGAGTTTGAATTTGAACCTTGTATTCAAACCAACTCCATTTAACCTGTTGTTAGTTGCATTAGCTCAATCAACAGCATATTGCCATGTTACATTCATGCATCATATTGCTGCATTGCATTGATTGTGATCTTCCTTGTTTGCCGGTGTTTGTCCCCTCTCGAAAGACATGTTCCGACGATGTGATCGATGACACCGATGAAGAACTATATTATCTTCAGAAGTGCCAGGCAAGCAAAACCCCCTTGTTCATTCCGATACAATCCCACTCTCTCGCTCCTGCTCTCTTTTACTGCATTAGGACAACAATGATTCATCTGTTACTTGCTGCGGTAGCTGAACCCCTTTATCCTTTGCATGACCTATCATTCCACAGTAAATAGATGAAACCCACTAGCATGAGTAGGAGTTGTTTGAGCCCTGTTGTGCCTACTCATTCATGCTTGTTTGTCATGCCTGCTATTGCTTAGAGTTGTGTCAGGTTTGATTCATCCGGGATGAATCAGAGGTGTGTGAACATGTCCTACGGTGTGTGAGCTAAGCGTGTGAACCCGATTTGGTAAAGGTAGCGGTGAGAGGCCATGTAGGAGTACATGGTGGGTTGTCTCATTGCAGCCGTCCTTAGGAACTGAGTTCTGTGTTTGTGATCCATGAACAGCTACTACCACACATTGGGCTCCGGGCGCTCCAAGCTCTCTCGACTTATTAATCAACTTGATCTCTGTCCAGGAGTTGCAACTAGTTTCTGGTGTTTGTAGGTAGTGTTAGTAGTCTACCAAGTGGCACCCGGTACAGGTGGGCTTGGGATAGACTAGGCACAGTGTCCCGGTGTACCAAGTGGCACCCGGATGGTGGACTTGGGAACCCTGCACACATCGTTTGGGGCCGTGAGCGACACCCCGACCGGATCTCCTTGCGGATGGAACCCGAATAGGCGATAAACCTGGACGAGAGACTTGTATGGTTAGTCAGGTCGTGGCCGACTCCCCCGCCCGGCTTCCGCTTGAAGGTTGCCGAGGTACATGACGTGTACAGGGCGATAAGTGGCGAGAGCGTGTGTGAAGAAGTACACCCCTGCAGGGTTATCATTGTCTATTCGAATAGCCGGATTCCTTGGATATGGAAACTTGGACCTTGCATAGTTCATAGACAAGTGAAATTGGATACTCTAAAACACGCAAGATAAGCATGAGTGCTATGGATGGCATTCTCGTAGGGAGACGGGAGCGGATCCATAGTGGTGTATTGATATGGTGAATATGTGGACTCGTGTGCGCCACCTCAAAGAGTTACATTGCAGTCGTAGTTCAGGATAGCCACCAAGTCAAAGCTGGCTTGCTGCAGTTAAACTCCACCACCCCCTTTGTTGATAATGATGCATATGTAGTTAGTTCTGATGTAAGTCTTGCTGGGTACATTTGTACTCACGTTTGCCTATTTTATGTTTTTGCAGAGAGACTTCAGTCTCACTAGTAGTTCCGTGTGGACTTCGACGTTTAGCTTGTTACCTCAGCTACGATCTTGTGCCCTCGGCAGGATCTAGTAGATAGTTAGGCTTCTCAGCCTTTTTCATTTGTAGATGTCTGTACTCAGACATGTTGAGCTTCCGCTTGTGCTTTGACTTGTATGCTCTGATTGTTGGGTCATGAGACTCATGTTTGTAATATCTTGCTCCTTGGAGCCTATTGGATAAATACTTGAGTTGTAGAGTCATGTTGTGATGCCATGTTGTATTTGCACATATCGAGCATATTGTGTGTATGTTATTGAAATGCTTGGTATGTGTGGGATCTGACAACCTAGTTATTTATCCTTGGTATCCTCTCTTACCGGGAAATGTCTCCTAGTGCTTCCACTGAGCCATGGTAGCTTGCTACTGCTCCGGAACACTTAGGCTGACCGGCATGTGTCCTTCTTCGTTCCTGTGTCTGTCCCTTCGGGGAAATGTCACGCGATGAATACCGGAGTCCTGTTAGCCCACTACAGCCCGGTTCACTGGAGTCCTGTCAGCCCAGTGCTACAGCCTGGATTCACTCGCTGATGACCGACATGTTCGATGCTGGGTCATGGATGCCTGTCCCTGTAAGTTTGTGCCACTTTGGGTTTACGACTAGCCATGTCAGCCCGGGCTCCTTATCATATGGATGCTAGCGACACTATCATATACGTGTGCCAAAAGGCGCAAACGGTCCCGGGGAAAGGTAAGGCGACACCCGTGGGAATACCGTGCGTGAGGCCGCAAAGTGATATGAGGTGTTACATGCTAGATCGATGTGGCATTGAGTCGGGGTCCTGACAGCTCGCTACAAGTGGAACAAGGAGAAAAAGGTTTTTTACACGGACAAGATCACAAGGAAATTGATTAGACTACTGGAGAAGCAACACCGGCTTGCAGCCGAAAGCCCTACTTCTCCGATGAGGCCCAAGTGGGACACCCCTCTCAACCGGGCCTTGAATGAACTTAAGGGACTCCCTTTGGACCAGCGGCCGCAATATGGTTGTGTGCACGACGTTGGAGACAGCGCCACGTGGAAGGTGTTTTAAAACGACGGCTCGAAGGCCAAGAAGCAAAAAAAGAAATTTAGTCAGGCAGACATCGGTGCGAAGGTGAAGCTTGCGGTCGAGAAAAAAGCAGCTGAGGACGCGAAAAAAGCAGCCGAGGACAAATATGAGTTGCTACAGCAGGCAGTCAATGCAGCTATAACTACCTGCAGAAATGATTTTGCTACTAACTTGGTTCCAGTTATCATCAACTGGGCGAAGGAAAATCCAGACAAGACGGTACATGATTTCCCGATGGCCAGTTTCGTCGCGAGCAACTCCATGAACAACAACACCATCGCACCATCACTTGCTCACACAACCGGGCCTCCTCTCGCAGCCGCTCCCTCTCATAGCAGCCCATCCTCAGTCTCAGGCGCGCTAGGTGGGCCTTCGTCTTTGGCTGAGCTCGACACCGTCACGGTAATTACATGTCGCACTATCATATATATATATATATAATATTCCATTTTTGTTGCCTTTCAGTTGTTTTACGCCATAGACATATGTGTTTGCAGGCGAAAGAAACCCCGTGCACCATACTCTACTTGATCAAAGGCCAGAAGGTGGACGTGGGAAAGGGGATGATAATGGACCCCCCTCAACGCACGTTCCACAACCAGCCGATCCCCGCTGGGCACCTCAGGGTTAGCTTGACCAGTGTGAAATCGGGGCACGAGGATTTGCCTCCTCCAGTACAGCATGTGGGAGCGGACGATGAGACCCCGCCGCGGATTGGAAGCTGCAAGAATTGGGTGCTGCTATGGCCAAAGAATCTTATTCGTCTAGAGCCGGCCGAGATTACACCAATAACTACCACACATCAACAAGCATGTGCGGAGACCACCACCCCGCCTATGCAATTACCAGCTCCTGTAGTGCCGGGTGAGAGTGGCGGATGACATGATGAAGGGAGTTCCATAGTACTGGCTGATGTAACTTCTCCTGTAGAACAGAGAATGGATGATGAGACGGAGGTCGACCCTATGGATTACCTCAATACAAACGCGTATGACTATGACATAGATATGATGAGTCAACCATATGACGAATCGGGCTATCAGCTTGCTAATGAGGATATGGATGATAAGCCCGGGCAGGGTCGTACCATGGATTGCAAAAAGTCTCTCTTCATGAAATCCTCATAGGACACGCCTGAAGATGCTGCCTCAACACAGGCTCAACTAGCCGGGCACGAGGGTCGTACAATACTTAGCCCGGGAACACTGGGGCAGGGGTTAAGGAAGGGTCTGGAAGGTGCGCCCAAGAAAAAGGAGAGGAAGAGATCGGGGAAGGTAACTGCCTCCAAACAAGCCAGAGCACATAGCAGCCAGACGATGCATTCTGAAGAGCGTGTACCCGTGAAAGGTGCGGTCATGTTCCATCTCACGGGCGAGCCGATGCTACCGCCGAAACTGCTGGAGGCACTGTCAGGGGATCTCAGGAGACTGCACGACCATGTGCTGTCGACTGAGAAAAGCCTACTAGCCTCAAAGGATCCAGGATATCCGACATACGCGGCTCGTGTGCCTGAGGGGAAGTGCTACGTCGACACACGGCCCACGGAGGTGTTCTTCCTGCGGTTTGACCATATCTTTGAGATGTTTCTAACAAGGCAGCTTGATTTTACTATCGTCCGCCTTTTTGCGCTACATATGAGCTCCGTTATGAAGAGTGAAGAAGTCTCGCAAATCTGTGTGGTGGATCCGTACTACATGCACGAGTCTTTCTTGAGTCTCGGCGACTTTGAGCATGAAACTGCTAGGGAGTACCTCCAAAACTTCATGGTACAGAATAAGGACCGGGAAATTGTCCTCGTGCCTTATCATCCAAAGCAAGTCAGTTCCGGACAACCCTTTCGTACATTTCAATCATTCCTTCTCTCTCATATGGAGAATAATTTGAGGTGTCTTTTCCCTGCAGCAACGGGCGTGCCGTCGTTATCCTTCTTTATCCGCAAGTCTCCCACGTCGTGTATTTTGACCCTTCCAGAGACTGCGAGAAAAAAGACTACACCCACATAATGAATATTCTAGATGATGCTCTCCAAGGCTTCAGCTTTAGAGGTGGCCACGTGCAGATCAAGAAACAAAGGAACAAGAAGATGGGTTTCGCGCATAAAACTAACTTCTCCTGCATCCATTTCCCAAAACCAAGCAAGAAGGATGGATTCTACATCGTCCATCTCATGATTCAGTTCAACACGGATCACCAAAAGCTTCGCATTAACAGCAGAAATGATGATCATATCCACAAGTGGCTAGAATCTCATGGAGAAGCGGATTATAAACTTAGAGATGACTTCTTTCGCATCCAAAGCGACATTGCGATGATCATCATGAAAGAAGTCGTCGATGAGAAGGGGATGTTCCACCACGGCCCTATATCGCGAGCTGACGTCCGAACTCGCATAGGCATGCAACGTCTAGACCTCACACCATTCAAGAAGCTAGGGTTCGTCCTCGATGATATGGAAGGATGGAACTTCTAGTGATTTATGATGCCGATGATGATGATATGTGTCGGTTGAACTTGTATACTTTTTGTAGCGATGAAACTTTGTGATGTCCATGGTCCTTGCCGAACTTGCGTAACGCTACTTTGTTAGTTTGCGTACGATGACCTGCGTACCTCTAGTTAATTAATTTGCATACTGTATGTTGCATCTAGTTGCTAACCCTTTCTTTTTGGTGTTGCTCTAGTATATTTTGTTGCATATATATGATTGTGCATCCTCTTCATGAACATGCATCTCTAACAGGTACCTAGTTTCTTGATGGCGAGATGGAATTGCTATGTCGTGTACAAAGGAAAGGTTCCGGGGGTGTGCAACGAGTGGCATGAGTGTCAGGCGCAAGTGAACGGGTTCATGGGCGCCAGCCATAAAGGCTTCAAAAGTAGACAAGAAGGAGAAGCTAGTTACTTGAGGTTCACGCTAGCGCGAGAGAGGACTCGTAACCGCCACCTCATGTACTGCATAGTTCCGCTCTCACTCATAGTGATAGCACTTCTTGCGTATACCTTTGTTTAGATGGATGACGTTGTTGTAGTTGCAAGTATTCGAGACTTGCATGTATCGCTATTTTCGAGATGATGACAAGATATCACTTTGTGTTGGATGATGATTATGATGAGACTATTTGTATGTACATGCTATGATTACATTTGTGGTCTCGCAGGCATTTGTGTGTGTATCATGATGACATTTCTATGTGCTAAAGATTCTTCTACAAAGCCTGTTCAAATTCAAAACAAATATGCCAAAAAAACTACTTAAATTAGCAGTAGCGAGTGTATAAAAGTTAGCAGCAGCGCCGCGATAGCAGTAGCGCATCCAGGGAAAGCGCGCTAGAGCTACTAGCAGTAGCGAGCTTCCACTAACCGCGCTGCTGCTACTTGTGTAGCAGTAGCGCCGGTGGGCACGCGCTACTGCTATGCGTTAGCTGTAGCGCCTTATTAGTAGCGCATGTCCCCGCGCTACAGATACGTCTAAAACCCGCGCTGCTGCTAGGCTTTTCCCTAGTAGTGAATGCGGTATTGCGTTAAAGCGGGCGAAAGCTTCGCGTCCCAGTAGTGCTTGGTAGCTACTTGTGAATGGGGCGAGGTGGAAGGTTAACTTTTCACGGCGGAAGTTGTCGGGTGAGCCGAACACAACTTCTAGTAGTAGAGAGCCCATACAATGGGCATATGGGCCTGGCATTACCCCTTGAAAGGAAGTGTTGCTATGTCGAATTTTGGTTGGGTCTATCCCCATTTTGCGGGTTGTGTCCTGATATAGCAGGTTTAGATCACTGCCGCCATCCATTAGGACTTGTGTAAATTGGAGTCCGTCGATTATCGGATCTAATATCATGGCAGTCCATCCTGCATTCTGGATACTTCTAGAGTAATCCTGATGGTCGAAGGTGATTGGTTTTAACAACCAGTGGCGGGACTCCTCTGGGATAGGCCGTATGGTGCGTATCTCTATGGGCGCCATTCTGTTTTTCCCTTTTTCACGTAAAGTGAGTTTACTGTTTTGACTTCTTGTGGGAAATTCCTTTGTTTTCCAGTGCTCTGCTTGTGGGGTTCATCATCGTCCTCGCTTGGTGTGTCGAGCCCCTTGTGTTCGGCGTTGAGTTTGCCGGACTGCTTGAAGACCCAACAATCTCTGTGGGTATGGTTTGCAGGCTTCCCGGGAGTACTGTGGATTTGGCATATCTTGTCCAAGATTTTGTTTAAGTTAGATAACTCGTCCATGTTATCCTTAAGGGGCAGTTTTTTATGATTCTGCCGTGAGCTTTTGAATCCGGCGTTGACTGCCGTGCTCTTTGGGCTATTTCCCTTTGTCCGGCGCTGGTCCTTGCTGCGTCGCGGTTTGCGGTTTCCATCCCTGACTTTGGATGTACTTGGGTCGCTGGTAGTGCATCTTGCCAGCCAGCTATCCTCTCTCGCGCAAAAGCGGGTCATGAGGCTTGTTAATGCGGCCATTGTTCTTGGCTTTTCTTGGCCGAGGTGTCTAGCGAGCCATTCGTCTTGGTTGTTGTGTTTGAAAGCTGCTAAGGCTTTGGCGTCCGGACAGTCGACTATTTGGTTCTTTTTAGTAAAGAATCTGTTCCAGAATTTTTGGGCTGACTCTCCGGGTTGTTGAGTTATGTGACTTAAATCGTCTGCATCCGGAGGTCGGACATAGGTCCCTTGAAAATTTGCCCGAAAAGCATTCTCGAGCTCTTCCCAACTTCCAATGGTGTTTTCGGGGAGACTTTTGAGCCAATGCCGGGCTGGCCCTTTGAGCTTGAGGGGTAAGTATTTTATGGCATGGAGGTCATCTCCTCTGGCCATGTGTATGTGGAGGATGTAATCCTCGATCCAGACTCCAGGGTCTGTTGTTCCGTCGTATGCCTCTATTTTTACGGGCTTGAACCCCGCTGGAAATTCATAATCCAGAACCTCATCGGTGAAACATAGGGGGTGTGCGGCACCCCTTTATTTAGGTCTACCGTAATATTCGGATACTTGATGTGTTGCATTGCTTACTAGAGCTTGCTTTCTTGGCCCGTAGATAGATCTAACTGGGCCATCTTTTTGATGCGAATCCATGTGCAGATCGCGTGCCGGCTTGTGTGCGATGCCGTTTGCCGCTCTATGTTTGCCATGGGGTCGTCTATCCGACCGGGTGGTCTCCTTGTCCTTTGATTGACGGGGCTCTACGGCCTCCTCATCAAATTCGGGCAGTAGTTTTCGCTTCGGGTAGCTCTTTATTCGGCGACTATCGCCGTATTTGTCTGTGGTGTTGAGTATTTTGCTCCATCTGATTCTGAGCGCATCTTCCGTTGTTTTGAGCTTCTTCTTCTGCTTTTTCAGGCTACGTGCAGTGGCGACGAGCCTTTTGTGGAGGTTCTTCTGCTCCAGCAACTTGTCCGGCGTGAGATTGTCCGGCCTGTTATCTTAGCCGGGGACGGGTTGTTTATCTAGATTGTCCTGTTCGGACGGTTGCTTGATAGCATGTTCGTCGTCCACCGGTTCGCCCTGCTCTATGGCTGGGTCTGTATGGCTGCTGTCTTTGTCAAGGCGGGACTTTGAGCGGCTCTTACGTCGCTGTTTTGACTGCTTTTCGAGGGAATGATCCCTCGTGGCGTCCCGTTGTTCCTCCTCGTCGCTTCCTTTAGGTGTGTCCACCATGTATACATCGTGAGATGAGGTGGCTGTCCAGTGCCCTATAGGTGCTGGTTCATGTTTGTCTCCTACATCGTCGTCCATACCGTCGATGTCTTCGGAGTCGAAGTCGAGCACGTCGTTTAAACTTTCGATAGTGGCTACGAAGTGGGTGGTGGGTGGGAGTCGAATTTCTTTGTCGTCCGCATCCCAACCTTGCTGACCATAGTCCGGCCAGGGCTCTCCTGATAAAGAGAGAGACTTTAGTGAATTCAGGATGTCGCCGAAGGGCGAGTGCTGAAAGATGTCCATGGTGGTGAACTCCATGATCGGCACCCAATCGGATTCGATTGGCAGGGGCGCGTAAGGTTCGGAGTCCAGAGAGGAATCCAGCATCTTGGAGTCATGAGCTTCGCAAAGGACAGGGTTGGTGTTCGGCTCAATCGCCGTAGAGATCGAAGCCCTCGAGGCGGACTCCAGCCACCCATCCTCGATCGGCACAATCGCTCCGAACTAAGGGTCAGAGCGGGCACTGGTGCGGCCCCCAGGGCACTGTTCGGCGACAGAGCTAGATCATGCCCATCGTGACAATGCGGCACGCTCGGCTGTGGCTCAAACCCGTCGAAGATCAAGTCTCCACGGACGTCAGCCGTATAGTTCAAACTTCCAAATCTGACCTGATGGCCAGGGGCGTAGCTTTCAATATGCTCCAGATGGCCAAACGAATTGGCCCGCAGTGCAAAACCGCCGAATACGAAGATCTGTCCGGGTAGAAAAGTCTCACCCTGGACCGCATCATTGTTGATGATCGGAGGAGCCATTGGGCCTAAAGATGACGACACAGAGGAACTCTCAATGAAAGCACCAATGTCGGTGTCAAAACCGGCGGATCTCGTGTAGGGGGTCCCGAACTGTGCGTCTAGGAGGATGGTAATAGGAGACAAGGGACACGATGTATTTACCCAGGTTCGGGCCCTCTCGATGGAGGTAAAACCCTACTCCTGCTTGATTAATATTGATGATATGGGTAGTACAAGAGTAGATCTACCACGAGATCAGAGAGGCTAAACCCTAGAAGCTAGCCTATGGTATGATTGTTGTCCGTCCTACGGACTAAAACCCTCCGGTTTATATAGGCACCAAAGAGCGTTAGGGTTACACAGAGTCGGTTACAATGGTAGGAGATCTACATATCCGTATCACCAAGCTTGCCTTCCACACCAAGGAAAGTCCCATCCGGACACGGGACAAAGTCTTCAATCTTGTATCTTCATAGTCCAGGATTCCGGCCAAAGGTGATAGCTCGGCTATCCGGACACCCCCTAATCCAGGACTCCCTCAATGCTGTAAAAAGCTCATGCCAAATGGACAAACCAAAATAGCACTTGCTTCACAAACATCTCTGCTGACCAGAAACTTGAAATAATTATGGTTGTCAAATGGGTCAATGAAATGATGCCAAAATGGGTGGATAGTGGTTTTATGGGTATAAGAATGATCTGGTAATTTATCAGGATTTTTGAAGCAATATAAAATGTACTTGCTTCACAACCTGAAAATATTGCCAGAAACAAAGATTTGCTCCCGTGCTCACGTAGATGATTTTATGGGGCTGAAAATGGGTGGAGGGGATTAATATGAGCACATTTAAGGAGTGTGCAAAAGTTCAACTCATTTGGGGACTCCTAGCTAGTACTTCCTTCACAAAGCTTTCTGTTTGACAGAAACTTTGAAAATTCACTGAGGAAGATTGGCTATGCAAATAAAGTTGAACTTGTGCATGAGGCAATTATTTGGACATATAAACATGCCCAAAAAGGTTGGGAGTCAATAGGAGAAATATAAATGACACTTCCTTCACAAAGTGCCATTAAGGGCAAAATGGGAAAAGAAATATTGGTGAATTATTTTTGAACATGGCAATGAAAAGTTTTGCCATATTTGATCAAGATATGACCCAAACAATTTATGAGAATTATTTGGGAATTTTAGGAGTGAGGAAAATATAGGTTGCTTCACAACATCGAGCAATTGGAGTTATTCCTTTAAAAAAAAGGAATATTCCCAATAAAAAGTATATTGGGATTTGGGCTAGGATGGAAATGACAGGGTCTAGAGAAATATTTAGGAATGACAAGCCACTCTGGAAGCAAAGAAGAGGTCATCTTCTTCGGGTTCCAGACCACAAAGCCACGAAAAGAAAAACTCAGGCAAAAATCTCGGAAAAACAAAAGAAAAAGAAAGGGCCAAAAATCAGGCTGTGACAAACCTTACCCCCTTAAATAAATCTCGTCCTCGAGATTTGGTTGCTCAGGGAACATTTATGAATATTCTGACTTAAGGAAACCGTTTCCAACTCGGGTATCCTTTTTCCTTTATTGTTGTTCCCACTAAATTTTTATCTGACTGGCCTTGGGGTGCTTTGATTCACTGTATCCTCCTTCTGACAGATCTTACCTTGCTTGTTCATGCTTATATAGGCTGCAATTTCTTTTTAGATCTGCTGACTAGCGGGGTGTGATTTGATTATCACGACATAAATATATGTCTGACTCACAAATCCAAAAGTGATTTCCGCTGGGTGTGCCATCCGGCACTGACAAAATTTCACGTAATGATAATCAAATTTTTCTGATGAAAACTCAAGCTCAGACTCATTTCATGTGGTTTTTCCACTAAATACAGGTCCTTTGTGTTCGAAACAGTGAGTTGAAACATAACCGTTTTCTGACAGATTCTGACTCATCGCAGAAGTTTCTGAATCATCTTAACTGGCTCCACTGTCGTGAGTATCGGATCCGTACCGAATATTTGATTGTCTCCTGTCGCAGCCAGCATAAAGGGTTTGGCCTGTATGATAATATTTGCAGATTTGACTGACGGTGGTTCTGAAGGATTTTTTTTTTCACGACAAGCTATCCATGATGATTCATATAAGTGAGGACTGAGGCTTCCAGACTGTTATTCCTCATGCCGATTACTCATGCTGTAGGCATATCCATGTGGATCAATACTATCTTAGACTGTCCGGGGGATCTGCACTATGGGGGTCGTGTACAATTTTCATACCTGCATCACTGGTCTGGCTCCTTCAATATTGTTTTCTTGGTCTAGATTTTTGGCTGAAAGAGCAGGGTCATATTGCTTCTTTGTATGACCATAGGTACTATCGGTGCAATTTTTCAGTAATTGTAGTTTATCCTCATTTTTCTGATAAGGTACCCCATTAAATGACAGCTTCAATACCTCTCAAGTTCTGATTGTTGGGAAATGATCATCCGAAACCCTTGCAAGAAATCGGCAAATAAATCAGTAGCCACCAGAACAGTCTTTACAACTCAGATCTGGGACATTACTGAAATAACTCAACTACGCTCAGGACGGCCGAAAAACACAGCTCAGAGCATGAGACCGGGTTGATAAGAAGAAGGTGGCAGCTTCCTAAAATAGCCAAAAAGCATCTATAGGGCTACTGTCACAAAAATAAACTCAACAGTTGTATGAGACGGCCGAAAAGCAGCTCACACTCGTGACAGTCTGTCGGGGGTTGGGTGCGACATATGCCAAATGATGGCTTATCATGGTGGGGGCGAGTAGAACATCGCCGGTGCCTGGAAACGGGATGAGGCGAAGACATGCACGCCGGCGGATCTTACCCAGCTTCAGGGCTCTCCGAGAAGATAACACCCCTACTGTTGCTCTGCGGGGTCTCCGCATGATCACTAGGGCAAAGTGAATACAAGGGTGCTCCTAGAGCTGTTTTTGGAGGAAGGAGAAGGCAAGGCTAGCTCTCTCCCTCTGGTGTGTTCTGTCTAATGCTACTAGGTGCCAACCCTTTGCATGGGTGCCCTGGGGGGTCTATATAGGCCTACCCCCCAGGGTTACAATGGTAAATCCGGCTGGGCGCGGGTCCCAGCCGTCTGTCTCTCAGATGCCGTCTTCTCCGCCGACTCCTGGGGCCCGCCGACTGGTGGGTCCCGCCGACTGGCCTGGTACGAGGGCGTCCTCCTGTGTCCGCCGCGGGCGGGTCTTGCCGGCTGCGGATTACTGTAGCCGTGCTTCTATTGACGCGGGCTTGGTCGTGGGGTCATGGCAACAGTGTCGCCGCCTGACGGGCGATCACTGTTGCCATTCCCCTGTCGCGTCTGGTTAATGGCGTGCGGGGCCCGTTGGAGGGGCCGGCCGACTCCAGGGGGCCGTCTGCAAACGGGTCCGACTTTCGGTGCTCTTGCTGTCTTCAATACTCTCGCTGACTGATAGGCCCCACTGTCTCCAGGCCGTACAGACAGGAGGTCGTGGGTACAGGGCCCTGCCCCGAGGGCTGATGTCAAGGCTGGCATGGCAAAAGTGCCGCGCCGGGCGGAGCTTTCCACGATTACGGCGCACTGTGGCCATGCTTGCCTTTAATTATTGGGTGGTTGGAAGTCGCGGGCCGACTCCCAAAGTCAGCTTCTTCAGAATCGCCTCTAGGACTCGGCTTGAATGGGAGTCGCCTCTAGGGACTCGGCTTGTGTTGGAGTCGCCTCTGGGGACTCGGCTTGTCTTGGAGTCGCCTCTGGGGACTCGGCTTGTCTTGGAGTCGCCGCAGGTACTTGAGGGGCGCAGTCTGCCCCGATGTCTTGAAAGGTTCTGGGACTCGGGTTAGCCTACCCGTGGCCCATTACTCCGACAGTAGTCCCCGAAGCTGGTCAGGCTCCAAGGTTGATACGTCGTGTGCCTCAGCAGTTTCATTCTTTAGATGGGGAAGCAAGCTTTGGTGGCCGCCTTCCTCCAAGCCGATTGGCTGGAGTCGGATTCTCTGAGAGCCTTCATGCTCAAGCCGACTGGCTGGAGCCGGATTCGCCGAGGGCCGTCTTGCCCCTTGAGGTGTTTTCGAACGTCGTGGCGGGAACCAGGCGGCGTGCCTGATACGCTTCCCGTGGTCGCCCGCCGCGGCCCCGTCACACGGGGCCACGTGGCAGGGGCAGTCTGCCTGCCCACGCGCGCGACGGGACAGGCCGTCAGGCGGGGCCCGCCACTACCGCGCCTCGGCACGCGAACGGATCCGCTGTGGCCGGGCGGGCGGTTGGGCTCCCCACGTTGTTACGGCACGCAGTAACTTCGTGGGTTTAACCGTGGGGGGCGTGGGGGCTCGCGCGCAGTTAATCCCCACGCCGCCCCATCGGCTTCTCAGCCATTGAGACTATAAATAGGCGGGGGAAGCGGGACGGAGAAGCGCGTGCTCGTTCTTCCCTGCTTCCCCTGCTTCCTCCTTCCTCTCCTTCTTCCTGCCTTCGCCGCACCACGCCGCACCGCGTCGCAGCGATGAGCTCTTCCTCCGTCGCGGCCTCTGCTGTCCGCTCTGGCGCGTGGGATGGTTCCCAGGAGGATGACGACCCCATCGAGCACCTCCGCAGGATGCGCAGGCTCCCCGGTGCGCACCTGGTGCGAGCTCGCGCCGCGCCGGAGGGGGAGATAACGCCGGCGCCGGAGGAGGGCGAGCGGTTCATATTCCGCTCGCACCTCATGCGCGGCATGGGCCTGCCGGCGAGCGGCTTCCTCCGCTCGTTCTTGGAGTTCAACGGACTCTAGCCGCACCACCTCACCCCAAACACGATGGTGCTGCTGGCCGCCTTTGCAACCCTGTGCGAGGGTTTTCTCGGTGTTCTCCCCACCCTCGAGCTGTGGGGAGAGTTCTTCTAGTCGAAGCTCGGCACGCACGTCACCGGCATACTGGCCCAGTGCGGCGCCTTCATCGCCATGCGTAGGTCGACCGCCGACAACCCCTTCCCCTCCATCGCGCTGATCAAGTCGGTGAAGATGTGGCAACGTTCGTACTTATATGTGAAGAACATCGCCACAGAAGGCGACTGGGTCAACCTGCCGCACTATGAAGCCGGCGCACCGGCTGGGAGGCTTCCCAGCTGGTCGAATCGGGCCAAGATGCTGTCTCCTCCCGGCACCGCCGCCGTCGCCCGACTCCGAGTGCTGACGCAGTCGGAAGGCCTGGTCGGGGCTGACTTGTTGGCCGCCTTCGTGGCGCGCCGAGTCCTCCCACTCCAAGGCCGACCTCATCTGATCTGTCAGATGAGCGACCGCCGAGACCCGAGCCGGATGAGCACCTGGGAGATTCCCCATGCGGAGGTGGCGAACATGGTGAACCACATCGCGAACTGCGAGCTCGCGGAAGACTGGCAGTTCGGTAAGGAGCCGTACTCACGTGCCAACCCCCCTGCCTGTGGTAAGTCGAATCTTTTGTTTCTGTTTTTCTTTATAGCCGAATCCGACATCTGATCTTCTTGGTTCTTCTGAGTCAGAACCCTCTCATCCAGCCTGCTGCCGGCGCCACCGGGCAGCCCCGCGAGTTCGCTCTAGACCGCGCGGAGAGCGACGTCGACGACCCCGACTTGGGGGCGGCGGCGATGGAAGCCGACACCGAAGGCGGGGGAGGAGGAGCGGAAGGCGGACTCCGGCCCTCGGCGACCTTCGCCGACTGGCCCGAGGATGAGGGCGATGGTGAGGTCGTCCCGCACCGCCAACCGAAAGCCGGCCATCCAGGTGCGAATTCCTCCGCCGGCTTGGCCGGTCAAGTCGGCGCGAAGAAGCGCCGAGCCGTGTCGAGCTTGCTCGGCAGTCGGCCGAAAAAGTTCAAGGGGGCGGCCGCCGCGACCAAGCGGGAGGAGGCGGTCGCGAAGGCCAACCGCTTCCGCAAGGAAGGGAAGAAGCCACCGTTGGTCTCCGCGTAAGTGCTGACTATCGTTTGTTCTTGTTTCTTTGGACAGATCTTTTCCGAGTCATTTTCATTCTGCTTTCTGCTTCAGGGCTCCTCTTTCTCTTGAGAGGGTCGCCGTCCCCTCTGTCATGGGGTCGGCCGAGACGTCCGCCAACACCGGGCGGGGTGACCCCGCCGCCGACCTTCGGGAGGCGACGGAGCGCAACGCGCGGGAGAAGCGCGACAAGGAAGAGGCCGACCGTCTGGAGAAGGCGGAGGCCAAAAAGGCGGCGGCCTCCGCCCAGAAGAGGCTGGAAGAGGCCCAAACCGCCGCCGCGGCCAAACAGCGGGCCGAGGAGGCCGCGTGTCGCAAGTCGGCGCTGCTTGTCGTCCCGCTGAGCTCCGCGCCGCCGCCCCCGGAGTTCACGGGACAGACTAGAGAAGTCGGCGGGGAGCACCCCATCATGGAGAGGGACAGAGGTGAGGCCTCTGCGTCGGGCACGGCCTCGCCGCCACCGCCGCCTCCGCCGCATGGCAAGCAGCCGGCGGGCCCTCCAGTGCCACCGGCTAAGGACGAGGCAGTGGCGAGGCTGCTTCTTCAAGTCGCCTCACCGGCGCGCCGCCGCCTTGCGAAGGCGGTCTTGGCGCTGCGCCCCTTGGAAGCCGGCGCCGCCAGCTCGGCCATTCCAGATGCTGGGGCATCAAGTGCTGCTCCTACTGGATGGGTGTGAGGAGGCGGCGACGGTCCACTGAACCAGGCGCTCCTGGATGTGCAGGCGAAGCTGCGAGCTGAAGGAGAAGCCATCCAGGGCTGCACCAGGACGCATCTGGCGTCGCGAGCGTCTATCCGAGTACGTTTTTATTTTTTGACTTTGCCTTTTCTCATTCTTCTCTGTGGGGGCATGCCAGCGCACCCACTGGGCGTAGTCCCCGAGTTTCGGGCCGGCTGCTGCAGGCGGCCCGGAACTCAATCTGGCGAGTTCCTCATTTTTGTCTTTGTCTGGTTTTTTATTGCAGGAGTACCACAACCTCCACGTCACCGCCTACAACCGTAACGTTGAGCGGCTGGAGAAGCAGACTGCTGACTTGTTGGAGAGCCGGAGTAAGTTCTTCTTCTTTTCCGCGGGGGCGCGCTGGCGCACCCACGAGCTGTAGTCCCCGAGATTCGGGCCGACTGCTGAGCAGTCGGGCCAGATCTTCCTGGTGACCTTTGCTGTTGACGAGTTAACGTCTTTTCTCTTTGCAATTTAGAGGCTAATGCCGCTCTTCAGGAACAGTTGGGGGAAGTTAGCACGGCTCTTCGCTCCAAGGAGGAGGAGTGCGGCAAGCTCGCCAAAGAGCGCGATTTGCTGGCCGAGCAGTTGACGGAGCAGAAGGAGCTGCTGAAGGTGGCCCGGGACGAGGCGGGGAAGAAAGAGGCCGCTCTCCTGGCCGAGTTCGAGATGGAGCGCTCCTCCTGGACCGACAGGGAGGCGCTGCTGACTTCCGGCTTCCACGAGATCGAGGACATTGTCGATGGTGAGTTCCTTTTCTTTCTTTCCTCGAGCTGCCGACTGTAAGTCAGGCCGACTGCTGATTTTCTCTTTACTTCTTTCTGTTTTGGGAAGACTTCTTCCCTGGCCACTCGCAAGCGGTCACTCAGGGCATCGAGGCTGATCACGAGGCGCAGAGGGCGAACGGCGAGGAGATCGCTGCCAACGCCCCCCTAACCATCGACGAGCAGCTCCTGAGCATCGAGACTCGTCTGCGGCCGGCCCATCGGCTGCTGCGCCGGCTTCAACGTGCCGGGGCCCAGGCGATCTCCGCCCTGTGGCCAGGCATGCCGGCTCTGCGCACTGCCAGTCGAACTGCCGACTGGCTGGAGGTCGCGGCCGGCCGTCTTAAGGCTTGGAAGGGTTCCTCGGCCCGGGCTGGAGCGCGCCGGGCCTTGGAATTCGTCAAGGCTTGGTATCCAGGGCTGGACCTGGACTGGCTGGCCGCGTTCCGGTCAGAGGCCCAGGCTGAACTGGCGGCTGTGGAAGGCTCCCTCGTCGAGCGTGCGGCGGCGATCGCCGACTACACCGACACCAGCATCTTCGTTCCCGAGCAGGCCGCGAACGGTGAGGAGGTGCCTCCGGAGTGGTTCGGATGAACCCCAACTACGACGAGGACACGGCGGAGGTGATTGGCTCCAGCACCGAGGAGGAAGACGAGGCGGGGGACGGAGACAAGACGGAGGCGCCAGAAGGCCGAGCAGACGACGAGCCTCAGCTCGATCGCGCCTCCAGCAACGAGCCGCATCCGACTGGGCCGATCGCCGCCGGAGGCGATCAAGCCGAGACTGCCCACACTACATGAATCTGGTAATTTGCCGTCTGTGGATCACAGACGGCAAAGACCTGAATACAGACGGCTCGGCAAAGAATTCTTTGCCGTCAGCTTTTCATCGGGCAGATGGCAAAGACTTTGCCGTCAGCCAAACTCTATCTCTGCCATCAAGCCAAATAATAGCAGACGGCAAAAGAAGCATCTTTGCCGTCAGCTAGGCTGTGCCTTTGCCGTCAGTCTCGTCCACCCAAGACGGCTAAGAAATTTTTTTTATTTATAAAAAATTGTACCAACAGTTCAGGTGTGATGGGTGTGGTCAAAGTTTCTTGGTCATAGGCGTAGGCAAAACCCACAACCAACAGTATAAGAATCAATGACTAAACAACGGATTTTACAAGATAGAACTAGTCTATTTACACAGTATATTGACCATTACTCACTAATCAATAAAAAACCTAAGTACTCTATTTCAACTTCTGAAAAAACACTCTAATTTACAATGTTGAACTGGGCAACTGGCCCTTGCAGCACATGCGGCACCGGGGAGGTTGAGATCCGCGCCAGCCGGAGAAGTGGAGGGCTCCGTTCCCCTGCCATGGTCGCAGGCTCGCAGCCCGTCCATAGACGAGGAGGTTGAGGGCGAGCGCAAAGGAGGG
Organism: Triticum timopheevii; assembly: GCA_963921465.1. Taxonomy (NCBI): domain Eukaryota; kingdom Viridiplantae; phylum Streptophyta; class Magnoliopsida; order Poales; family Poaceae; genus Triticum; species Triticum timopheevii. Next base: position 541,028,711 of record OY997270.1, on the reverse strand, counting down.
AAGGGCCCGCGGCAGGAAGGAGGTAGATCTCGCGGCCGCCCGGCCCTACTCGCCTGCCACTGCCCTCGCCCGCGCTGGCCCACGCCGGCCGCCGGCAGCCCGCACCCTCACCCGCGCCGACTGCCAGCCGCGCTCGCCTGCCCCTGCCCACGCCGCTGGCCCGCGCCGGTCACCCGCCCCTGCCCGCACTGGCCGCCCAGCCGCCGCGCTCGCCCGCGCCGGTCGCCATCCCCGTTGGGTCTTGGGTGCATGGTGGCTGGCGGTCGCATGTGCGTGTGTTGCGTGGTGCGTGCGTGAGAGGATAAGGCGTGGGTGGGTGTGGACGTGAGTGCGTGAGTGGATAAGGGAGAGAGAGAGAGAATGTGGTGGGGACAACGTGGCTGAGAGATCAGGGAGAGGTTGTGGTAGCGGTCGGCTACGATCATGCCACCTCATCGATCCGTGGGATCGATCCGTGAGATGTGTTTTCTCTTTGCCGTCTGCACTATTTTTTTACAGACGGCAAAGAACATTTTGCCATCTGATAAAAAAATACAGACAACAAAGAGGTCACTTTGCCGTCTGCGAACAAAATACAGAAGGCAAAGAATCTTTGCCATCTGTAGTTTTTCTGCAGACGGCAAAGTGACCTCTTTGCCGTCAGTATTTTTTTCGCAGACGGCAAAGAATTTTTTGATGTATGTATTTCTTTGCCGTCTGCTGATGACGGCAAAGTCTTTCTTTGCCATCTTCTAGACAAAAAGCTGATGGCAAAAACGCTCCCTGACGGCAAATTAGCTGTTTCCTGTAGTGCCAGCCGGCCGCTCCAGCGCCTGACACCGCCGTCTCCGCCGACCCGCCGAACCCGTCTGCTGCTCCTTAGGCTGCCGTCTTGTCCTTACTTTGTTTGTTTTCATAGTCTTTGAAGAACTTGTTAATTTGCACAATTCCACCCTCGGGGTGTATTTTGAACTCGGCCAGAGGGCTTTGCTTATGTAAATATCTATCTGCCTTCTATCTTTCCTTGCTTATTGCTCTTTTTGGCTTTTTCCTTTGCTGCCTTTCCATAGTCGCTGCTTTGCCAGACGGACTGCCGCTCCGCGGACTGCAGCAAGTCAAATGCTTGGCTACTTAGGGAAGGCAAGTACTTCTCCTTTTTAGAGTTTTTTAATAAGTGGGATAGAAGGCAGTGAGCCGACTATTCGAGAGTCGGCTCCGCAGAGAGAGGCTGGGAGCTGGCTTGGGCTATGCATACGCTTTGAGTCCTTAGCCATTTTTTCATGTGTGCGCTCGTTCTTGCTTATTCTCTGCCTACCAACAGTCGCTCTACGAGCTACGGCTTTCGACAGGAGACGGCTTAAGCGCAGCACACTACTTGTCCGACTGCAGGAAGGATTTCATAGCGCAAGAAGGCAAATCCCCGGGCCGACTAGTCGAACCCGGTGCCAAGCGGTATGACAAAAGGGTAGCATACTCGGAGGCATAATTCTTATCATACAGATAACAAAAAGGGCAGTCCCCGAGCTCGTCTCGGGGGCCCAAAGTCTCGGTACTTTAACACAAAGGATAGCGTGGTACATACTGCATTAACTGTAAAATCTTCAGAGGAGATTTGCGTTCCATGGCGGTTCTGACTCCTTGCCGGAGTTGTCCCTCTTGCGCTTGAGGCTTCTGAGCGTCGATTAGGTAGTAGGAGCCGTTGCCCAGCACTTTGCTGATGATGAAGGGGCCTTCCCAAGGCGCTGACAACTTGTGCTGGCCGGCTGTTCGCTGAATCAGCCGGAGCACAAGGTCGCCCTCTTGAAACGATCTCAGCCTGACCCTTCAGTTGTAATATCGGTGCAGACTCTGCTGGTAGATGCCGGACTGGCTGAGTGCCAACAGCCGGCCCTCTTCCAGCAGGTCGACGCCATCTTGACGTGCTTCTTCAGCTTCCTCTTCGGTGTACATGGTGACTCGTGGAGAGTCGAACTCTATGTCCGTCGGGATGATGGCTTCGGCACCGTAGACGAGGAAGAAAGGCGTGAAGCCAGTTGACTTGTTTGGAGTCGTACGCAGACTCCAGAGGACGGCTGGCAGCTCCTCAAGCAAACAGCCGGCCGAACGCTCGAGTGGTTCGACCAGTCGAGGCTTGATGCCGGACATGATGAGGCCGTTTGCTCGCTCCACCTGGCCGTTTGACTGCGGATGGGCAACGGACGCTAAGTCCAGTCGGATGCCCTGTGTCGTGCAGAAACGGGCCAAGGCACCTTTGGCGAAATTTGTGCCGTTGTCGGTGATGATGCTGTGCGGTATGCCATACCGCACCGTGATGTCGGCGATGAAAGTCACTGCAGTCGTACCGTTCAACTTCTTGATGGGTTTTGCTTCTATCCACTTGTTGAACTTGTCCACCGCGACAAGCAGATGAGTTAGGCCGCCTCGGGCCGTCTTGAATGGTCCCACCATGTCCAGGCCCCAAACTGCAAAGGGCCAGGTGATGGGGATTGTCTTTAGCGCGGAAGCCGGCTGAAGTGGCTTGGAGCGGAACTTCTGGAACCCTTTGCATTTTTGGACTAACTCTTTAGCCTCTTCCAGGGAAGTCGGCCAGAAGAAACCGTGCCGAAAGGCTTTGGCGACGAGTGCTCTTGAAGCTGCATGGTGGCTGCACTCGCCCTGCTGAATGTCTCTGAGAATTGCTTGGCCTTGTTCTGGCTCTACGTAGCGCTGGTAGACACCAGTGACACTGCGCCTGACCAGCTCTCTGTTGATTATGGTTTATGCTGCCGCTCGGTGTTGCACTTGCCGAGCCAAGGTCTCATCAGTTGGCAGCTCTCTGTTCACTAGAAACTTGAGGATGGGCTGCGCCCATGAGGGTGCTGTTATTTCTTCAACCGCCACCACAGCGACTTGGACAAGGGTGGCTGGGCTGGGAGGCGGCTGGCTGGAGTCTGCAGCCGCTTACTGGATTGATGAAGTCCCCGGGCCGACTGGCACAGTCCTCTGGCCGGGTTCTGAAGTCCCCGGGCTGGCTTCGACTATAATTTTCTTGGGGCCGTCTGCTGGGGCTCTTGAGTCGGATCCGACTTCTTTGGGAGGAGCCGGCACAAAGATGGAGTCTGACTCTGGTGAAGGCTTGATGGATGGCTTAAGGAGGCGCTGAAGAGCGACGCTGGACTGTATTGCTTGATGGGTGGAGCCGACTCGTGCCAAGGCGTCTGCTTGATCGTTGTCGTTTCTTGGCACGTGAAGGAACTCGCACCCCTCAAAGTATCCGCTAAGCTGCTGCACTAGGAAACGGTAGCTCGCCATGTTTGCATCTTTGGCATCCCAGTTGCCAGATGACTTCTGGACCACCAAACCGAAGTCGCCATAGCACAGAATCCGGCGAATGCCAAGTTCTTTGGCAAGCCGGAGTCCGTGAATGAGCGCCTCGTATTCGGCGACGTTGTTGGAGGCGGCGAAGTGGATCTGCAGCACATACTTGAGCTTGTTGTCTATGGGGGAGGTGAGGACGACGCCGGCCCCCAGCCCGGTACGCATCTTGGAGCCGTCGAAATGCATCTGCCAATGGGTGGAGTCGGGCGCTGGCCGCAGGTACTGGTTCTCGGCCCAGTCGACGAGGAAGGCGGCTAGGTCTTGCGACTTGATGGCGGTGCGGGGTTGGTAGTAGATGGTGTAAGGAGCCAGATCTATGGCCCATTTGGCTACTCGGCCAGAGGCGTCTCGGCTACCAATGATCTCGGCCAGCAGGGCCGTGCAAACCACAGTGATTGGATGCTCTTGAAAGTAAGGCTTCAGCTTCTTGGCGGCAAAGTGCACACCGTAGCACATCTTCTGGTAGTGGGGGTAGTTCTGCTTGGAAGTCGACAGTACCTCGCTCAGGTAATATACCAGTCTCTGGACAGGGAGCACCTTGCCTTCCTCTTTGCGTTCGACTACAATGACTGTGCTGACTAATCGGCTGGTGGCAGCGATGTACAGGAGCATGGGCTCTTTAGGAGTCGGAGCCGCCAACACCGGGGGAGTAGTCAACATCTTCTTCAGCTGGAGAAACGCTTCATCCGCCTTGTGATTCCACTCGAAAAAGGTGGTCTTCTTCATCAATTGATACAAAGGGAGAGCCTTCTCGCCCAGCCGACTGATGAATCGGCTGATGGACGCCAAGCAGCCGGTGAACTTCTGCACATCTAACAGTCGGCTGGGTACTTCCATTCTCTCGATGGCCTTGATCTTCACGGGGTTGCACTCTATGCCGCGTTCAGAGACCAGGAAGCTAAGGAGTTGGCCGCCTGGTACTCCGAAAACGCACTTCTCAGGGTTGAGCTTGATCTGGAATCGGCGCAAGTTCTCAAAGGTTTCCTTGAGGTCTTCCAGCAGCGTCCCATGCTTCTCCGTCTTCACCACCACATCATCCACGTAGACATGGGCATTCCTGCCGAGTTGCTTGAGGAGGCACTTCTGCATGCAACGCTGAAAGGTGGCGCCGGCATTCCTCAAGCCGAACATCATAGTCAGGTAGCAGAAGGCTCCGAATGGCGTGATGAAGGCGGTCTTCAGTCTGTTTGCCGGGTTCAGCTTGATCTGGTGATATCCTAAATATGCATCTAAGAAACTCAACAGCTCGCATCCGCCTGTGGAGTCTATCACCTAATCGATTCTTGGCAGGGCAAACGGATCCTTTGGGCAGGTTTTGTTGAGGCTTGTGTAATAAATGCACATCCGCCACTGCTTGTTTTTCTTCAGTACCAAAACCAGGTTTGACAGCCACTCTAGAAAAAACACTTCCATGATGAAGCCGGCTGCAAGAAGCCGGGCTTTCTCTTCTCCACCAACTCTTCTTTTCTCTTCTGACAGGAGGCGCAAGGGCTGCCTAACGGGTTTCACATCTGGTCTGACATGTAGCTTGTGCTCGTCGAATTCCGTCGGTACACCAGGCATGTCTTTGGGGGACCATGCAAAGATGTCTCGATTCTCACGGAGGAAATCGACGAGCTCGCCTTCCTATTTACTTTCAAGGTTTGTACCCATGACAGCGTACCTCTCTGGGTGCTCCGGGTCCAAGGGTATCTTCTTGGTCTCTTTGGCCGGCTTGAACGAACCTTCAGCTTCCGACTCCTTGGGGTCAGGCGACATTTCTGGCTGTTTTCCGGCCATCGCCACGACCCGATCAAGGAGCCGCTTCTCAGCCGCGATCACCAGGGACTCGGCAAGCCGACTACTTTCGGCCGCGCAGGCGGACGACTTCCTGTAGTCGCCAGCTACGGTCAGAATTCCCTTGGAACTTGGCATCTTCATCTTGAGGTAGGCGTAGTGAGGAACCGCCATGAACTTGGCCAATGCAGGTCGGCCAAGTAGCGCATTGTACGGGCTTTCAAGGTCCACTACTTCAAACCAGACTGGCTCTCGGCAGAAATGATCTTTGTCTCTGAAGAGGACGTCTATTAGGATCTTGCCGATTGGTGAGCAGGAAAGGCCGGGTACAATACCATGGAACACAGTCCGGCTGCTCTGCAGCTGTCTTTGCTTGATTCCTAGCTTCTCCATAGAATCTTTGTACAGGATGTTGATGCTACTGCCTCCTTCTATCAGCACTCTCGAGAAGCAGGCTGCTCTACTATCAGTGACCAAGGTGGCACCTAGGACCAGGGCATAGGAGCCCGGATTCAGCATCACCTATGGGTGATCCGCTCTGCTCCAACTGATAGGCTTCTCGGACCAATGCATAAACTCTAGAGTGTCTGTTGCCACTGCATTTACTTCTTGCTGCTGCAGCCGTCTGCTACACCGATCATCAGCCACACTCGTGAACACCTCATAGGCTCCGTGCTCTTCTGGGTACTCATCTTGCACTACGCCGACTGGCCGAGCGGCCGGCTGCTGGGGCGGCGGTGGAGGCGGCGGCCCAGCAGGCAGAGGGGGAAGGAGGCCGTCTCCCTTGGCGATTCTGGTGAGCCAGTGGCACTTTCGGGTGGTATGATTTGACGGCTTCGCGCCACTATGGAACTTGTAGGGACCATCCATAGTCTGCTCATAGGAAAAGGCCGGCAACCAATTGGATTTGCCGCCTTTCTGTCGTTTGGCTGGAGGCTGCCCCTCCGGCTGTTGATCTTCGACTGTCGCAACCTGCCGACTGCTGGTAGTCGGCTGTTGGGCCTTGCGTTTGTTGTCGCTCTATTGTTGTCGCCGACTGGTGTCTCCAGCTGGAGTTCTGGGAGACTGAGGGGCCACTTTACCAGCCGCATTGACTTGAATCTCTGTCTTCATGGAGGAGTCGGCTGTGGCGTACTTGTCTGCTATGACCAGCAGTTCGTCGAGGGTTTCTGGGTCGTCGCAGAGGAGCTCGTGCTTGAGGAGGGTGCCTTCTCGGCATTCGGCAGTGAAGTACTCGATAGCCTGCACCTCGTGCACGCCCTCGCAGGAGTTCCGAAGCTCGCCCCAGCGCGTGAGGTAGTCGCGTGTTGACTCATCAGGGCCTTGCACGCACAAGGAAAGCTGGCGCGGCTTGGGAGGTCACTTGTACGTGCTCGTGAAGTTGCGGATGAAGGCTTCGGTGAAGTCAACCCAGCTATTGATGCTACGGGGTTCAGACTGTTCAACCATGTCCGGGCCGTGCCCTGGAGCATGAGTGGAACGTACTTTACGGCAACTCGCTTGTTGCCGTTCGCTATACTGACGGCCATGGAGTAATCAATCAGCCAGTCTTCCGACTTCACGGAGCCAGTGTACTTGGGTGTGTCTCGGGGGAGCGTGAACCCTTTGGGGAAGGGCTCGTCTCGGATGCGGGGTCCAAAGCAAGGCGGACCCAGCTCGTCTTCTTCTTCCAGCGCCAGGGATCGGTGGAGTCGGTCGATCCGATGGCAGGCGTCGTTTTCTCCGACTCCGTCTCGGCGGCCAAGGCGGCCAGCGAGAGTCGGATGCTCAACAGGCGGCGGGGAAACTCACCGTTCTCTTCTGGGTGGGGGAGGCAGGTAGTCTTCCCGCCGCTCCACTGCTCTCGGCCGGCCGTCTTTGTCGCGCTCAATGGTGATGCGAGTCCGACTGTGACTGACAACCGGCTCTTTTTCTTTCCTTCCGCGGACTCCACCAGTCGGCATCCGAGACGTCGCGCCTTGTTCTCGGCGGGGAGGCAAGTCGTCATTCGGTTGCTACAGCGCATCCGCGCGGCCGCCGGCCGCGTTTTGCATAGCAACCGCGTCGAGGAGCTGCTAGACTCGCTCCGTCAATATGCGGCGCTCTTCACCCTCGAAGTTCTTCAGCTCGTCAGTCGCCGCTTGGGCGGCGCGGATGTTCTCCGCAGGGGTGGCGTATACGAGGCGTTTTGCCCCGAACAAGTCGGCGATGGTCGCGCCATGTTGCCGGACCGTGCCTAGGCGGCTCGGCCCAGTCGGGGCCGGCGAGCCGCCCACGGCGCGATCCATTTTGCGCTGGTAGGCTTCTGACAAGCGTCTCATGCTCGCCAGCCTCTTGGCGCCCTCGATGATCTGAAGGCGGCGTGTCTCCAGCGTATCGGCGTCTGCGTCCTCCGGAATGGGCGCAGTTAGGTCTTGCAGGGCCGCGGAAAGCGGGTCCTGAGCTTCTTCACCGGAGCGCTCATCATGACTGATGACGAGCACCTCCGTGATGGCGCTTCCGCCGCTCTCCCCGTGAGGAAGCGGCTCGTCGTAGACCACCACGTTGGTGGGGAAAGTGTCAAGCGACACGACGTCGGAGTCGACCAGCATCGGGTCGGTGGATCCTACGGACTCCAAGTCCACGGCAGGCTCACTACAAACGTGGAGTTGGTCAAGGAGGCCCGCGAGGAGACTCTCGGGGCCACCCGTGCCTGCGTCGGATGCAGGTTCCTCAGAAAGTCGAACCTCGCCGACAAGTTCGGCGAGGCTGCTCGCTGCACAGGCGGCCTCAGCGCCACGCAGCACGTCGATGCAGACTCCGTCTAGCGAGCCTGGCTGGCTGCGCTCGCCAGGGAGGAAGAGGGTTCCCGTCCAGAACAGATCTCCGGACGACGGTGCACCAGGCCCCACGGTGGGCGCCAAATGTCGGGGGTTGGGTGCGACATATGCCAAAGGATGGCTTATCATGGTGGGGGCGAGTAGAACATCGCCGATGCCTGGAAATGGGATGAGGCGAAGACATACACGCCGGCGGATTTACCCAGCTTCAGAGCTCTCCGAGGAGATAACACCCCTATTGCTGCTCTGCGGGGTCTCCGCATGATCACTAGGGCAAAGTGAATACAAGGGTGCTCCTAGAGCTGTTTCTGGAGGAAGGAGAAGGCAAGGCTAGCTCTCTCCCTCCGGTGTGTTCTGTCTAATGCTATTAGGTGCTAACCCTTTGCATGGGTGCCCTGGGGGGTTTATATAGGCCTACCCCCCCAGGGTTACAATGGTAAATCCGGCTGGGCGCGGGTCCCAGCCGTCTATCTCTCAGATGCCGTCTTCTCCGCCGACTCCTGGGGCCCGCCGACTGGCCTGGTACGAGGGCGTCAGCCCGTGTCCGCCGCGGGCGGGTCATGCTGGCTGCGGATTACTGTAGCCGTGCTTTTATGACGCGGGCTTGGTCGTGGGGTCATGGCAACAGTGTCGCCGCCTGACGGGCGATCACTGTTGCCATTCCCCTGTCGCGTCTGGTTAATGGCGTGCGGGGCCCGTGGGAGGGGCCGGCCGACTCCAGGGGGCCGTCTCCCAACGGGTCCGACTTTTGGTGCTCTTGTTGTCTTCAATACTCTCGCTGACTGATAGGCCCAGCCGTCTCCGGGCCATACAGACAGGAGGTCGTGGGTACAGGGCCCCGCCCCGAGGGCTGATGTCAGGGCTGGCATGGCAACAGTGCCGTGCTGGGTGGAGCTCTCCGCGAGTACGGCGCACTGTGGCCGTGCTTGCCTTTAATTATCGGGTGGTTGGAAGTCGCGGGCCGACTCCCAAAGTCGGCTTCTTCGGAGTCGCCTCTGGGACTCGGCTTGAATGGGAGTCGCCTCTGGGGACTCAGCTTGTCTCGGAGTCGCCTCTGGGGACTCGGCTTGTCTTGGAGTCGCCTCTGGGGACTCGGCTTGTCTTGGAGTCGCCGTAGGTACTTGAGGGGTGCAGTCTGCCCCGATGTCTTGAGAGGTTCTGGGACTCATGTTAGCCTACCCGTGGCCCATTACTCCGACACAGTCGTTGAAGAGAGAAACAAAAATAGGCATCCACCCGGATAGCTAGAAACAACTCAGATCACAGACGTGGTGCCATCATTGGAGAAAAAGGGGACAAGGGCTCATCAGGATCATTTTCCAGGTTCACAGGTACTTGTACTGAGCTCATTGATGTCATCAATCCTCATAATCCTTTCTCACACTACAATGTATACTAGATTTCTTCTATTAATCATCCTCACGTGGTTGTCAGATCCTCATCCGAGTGACTTGTAAGATCTCGATGGTATGTTCATTGCATATATATGAGGACCTGATTCCGAGACAGACGTGTATTCTGACTGATTCTCGCTTCTGACCAAAATGTTGCGAATCTGATTCTTGGGATTCACTGTCATATGCTGTCAATTCACAGCGTACTACCTTGTACCAATGTCTTATTGAGGAATATTTGCTGGCTTGTGCTTGAAACTTTTATCGGGCAGCTTGCTGAAAAGGACTGAATATCGTGCTTCAGAAGCTTACCCCCTTAAAGACTTTGCTGGGGAAAGACTCAGTACCTTATGCTGGAAGCTTTTGCGGTTGCTTACTAAAGAAGGCAGAGTACCTTGCGCGAGAAGTCATCCATGTATCATACTGAGGAAGATGATGAATCTTGCCTTGGAAGCTTCTCTTGGTTTTTTTGCGAGGGAAAATTGGGTTGCTTACACCAGAAACTTCTTATTGTGGTATGCGGACCGATTTCCACATATATATCCATCGAAATATTTCTGATGTTGATTTCTTGCATGAAACAGGGTTTTGCAGGAATATCCTTCTTTCTGAGTACATGCCATATTTTTGCTTGCTTCCAGGTACATCGAGTTCCATAATCACCCTCAGGGAAAAATTAAACTTGTATCTGAGCCATACCTTTGATAATATTCTGTCAACCTTGCACACTATTTATCTTCCTGCTGATTTAATCATTGTGTTGTGATGAGTGCACGCTAATGCAACTTGATACTGACGGTCCATCCAGGATTTCTTTTGCATCCAGACAAGACATTCCAATTTTCATTGTAGTCTGCTGATAATTCCATTATGTTTAGCTGAGTTTCCAAATATATGCATTTCTTGCTGACTCTTCGGGTCCGGTGTCGGCTGACGAGCAACTTTAATAGGGGTAAATTTGTAACACCGAAGGCCCAAAGAAAGGAACAACAGAAACGACTAAAACAAAAGCACACAAGCATACTACTAATATAATCAAGAAATCATCACATATTACTGCTACTCACACAATAATATGCATGCACACCTAAGCACACAAATCTCGCGGAAACTCCGGTATTGCGGTCTAATATGCTGTGATGATGTGCACGAGGACGAATAAATGTGTGGAAAAATTGGTGTAAATAGCGCTACACCAAGTGCTAGCTTATCCAGGTGGCAACCTAAACTAGCTCGGAGGCGAGGACGTACTTGGTAACCATGCAGTAGGAGACGAAGGTCGCAACCACATTATTATCAAGTGGACGGAGAAAGATCCGTACTCGTCCAAGAAATAGGATAGCAAGGAAAAACTGAGGCTGCTGACATTGCCCTTTCTTGATAACTAAGATCATTAAGGGTTGTCAACATGATGAAATAATAGAATGATCCGGGATAGAAGCATGTCCATCACCGAAACGATAGGCGAGACTGAAAGAAAGACATCGGTGCGATACCTGAGCACCATTTTTGCCAACAGTGCCGGGATCACTTGGCATCACTCTGCTAGGACAGAAGTAACACCAAACACCGAAAGAACTGGAGGAATGCAAAGGTTGAGCTGTAGTGGATCCGAACCGATGCTAGCTACACTCACCAGATAAACCGTTAGTACAAATATAAGGCTATATGCATGCTATGCGACAAACAAATGCAGCAATCAAGTGCAATCATCAAGCCAGACTTTATACTACCGATTTCTAACGTTCGCGCGGTCTAGGGTGTCCTACAGCTAGACCTGCTCTGATACCTAGCCTGTGGCACCCCGGCTCAGAGAAACCGGAACGCCCCGTATTCCAGCCCAGAGATCGAGGAGAAGTCTTCTGGAATACGACACTGCTTAGCATAGAACAAACCAGCCTTCTATTATTACACAAATATGAATACAAGGTCTCTGATATTGCAATGAATAACATCGGCACGACGAGACTATGCCATCCTCTGTTGCTCTATGCAAGCAGCAGAAACAACTCGAAGCAGCGGAATAACTCTAGCAGTGGAACAACAGCGACGGTGGTGAACTCCACTCCGCAGGGACTCTGGCTGGAACGCTTATCCTAGCTCGCACGAACAGAAACCACGACAAGCAAGCAATCAAATCTGGCATGACCTGCAAACTGGCATTACATGCCAGGTCAGTACATTGAATGTACTTGCAAGCTCACAATAAACCAGAAGCATTCAAGACAAACAACAGCATGGCAATTATAGGTTAAACAGAAATTAACATGATATCATCAAAATAACTTGGCATGACCAACATAAACATGATACAGCTAACACAACATGAGCATATTAATCCGACAATACTAGCATGCAACATAATGACACCATATGCACCACTTACTCTGCTCCGGCTACCTCGTAACCAACGCATGCATCACTTACCAACCTAGGACATCACATGATCATCTAAGGATCAAATCAAGCTTGGTATAAACAATACCGTAGCGATCAGTAAATGAACACAGGGAGCTTGATCTTTACCCACGATTCTCGTACAACATCACGAATATACAACAACTCGGTATCCTTGATGCCACTGTGATCCTTACGGCGATCACCACCCAACCAACACTTGGCCCGTGATCCTTACGGCAATCACAACCCGACCACTACATGGCCCGTGATCCTTACGGCGATCACAACCCGACCAACACTTGGACAACTTATCTCACTGTTATTAAGCACATTATTATTATTTCTGTTGACTCATGGTGTGACCTTCTCTCGACCTGGGCCCTTATCTGCGGGTGCGGCTATCGGTAGATTAATATACACTCTGCAGAGGTTTGTACACTGTACCCACACTACGGAACCCATGGCCTCGCCCTCCCATTCGGGTGGACCAACGGCGTTCCGACAAAACCGATCTATTGTCATGACACTCTCCCGGCCCTTCCGACTCAGACCCCACCGGGCTAGTCCTGGGTGGCCCCGTGTCTACCTCCAGACACCTCGACCACCATCGCGGCCACGTTCCACACTGGGATCCGGTACCAAAATTAACATAACAACGGGCTCACAAGGTTATGCTCCGCCTACCTGATCAGGGTAGCACGCGCCCATAACCTTCCCTAAATTGAGGTACCGACCAGAGGCACAACAATAGACCCAGTTAGGACCGTCCCATACCGGTAAGCGTGGTTTCATTGGTCAGCATCGATTCAGCGGCACCATGACTCAGCCAATAGGTGTTCAAGTTCAATTTAATCCGGTTAACTTGAATGCAAATATGCTGAGCCATGATAAAATACATGAACATGATACCAACATCACCATGAGAGTATCACATAACTTTCCACCATATCAACAAAAAATCATATCCACTGAGCATCGGATACTGACTAGCATGACCATCCCCAACATCTGGCATGTACTACTAACCAGCATACTCATATCAAAGGTAATACTAGCAGGTATAACATGATCACAGAGTATAAGACAACATAGCACAAAAGTGAACATGCAAATCTGAACATCACCGGAACAACGATAACCATCTTTTCAATGAGCAAACATTTCATAAATATTCAAGTTGAAAAACCATGGCTAATGCATGACTATCATGCAAGTGGGTATTGTGGCTTGCCTAGGGATGAAGAAGACACCGGGGAGAAGTGCGGGAAGCCGCAGAAAGATTTGCCGGAAAAGTTCTCTCTCGGAGGGGACTGAATAAGGGCAAGGGCATAAAGATCATTTTCACTATTTCAAACCATAGTGAAAGTGTGACCAATAGAACGTGCTCGATGAAGAGAAGTGGGCTTTGGAATCACCTCATTTGGAGTTATGGTTAAAAAGTTATGGATTGTTTTCTGCCAGGGACCTATCTGCAAGAAAAATACTTTCGAACAGGGGCCTGGACAGAAAACTGGAAAGCGTAATTTGGGGAATACGCCTTCGAATCAGGAAAACGGCTTCGCGCCTGGTGCCTCCACTAATCTGACGTGGCAACGACCGGGTCAAAATGGCAGAGGCGGGGCCGGGCGCCTGGGCCGCTGCCAGGTGGGGTCGCGGAGCCCGCTGCTTGGTCAACTCCCTCCCCCGCCTCTTCCTTCTTCTTTCCCATGCCTGCTCGCTGGACAGGGAGTGGGTCGAGGGCGCCTGCGGGATTCTGGCTAGCTCCAGCCACCATTTGAGACGCCGCAACCACCAGCGAACTCAGGAAGCTGCCGCGCCTCCGTTATAGGGACGCAAGACCGACGCAGATGCCCGGAGTAGTGACCGGTGAGAGAGTGGCGGGCGAGGTCGTCGAATGATGCCCTGGCACGGCCAGCGAGCATGGGAGGGCACGGGATCACGACGAGGGAGGGCGCGGACGAACTACAGAGGCGCACAGGGTGAGGGGGCCGAGGGTGCAGAGGAGAAACAGCCGAACGCCATTAAAGCCTTGGTCGGCCATAGGGCTCGTGTGGGCGTTCGTCGGCGAGCATCGGCGAGGAAGCTGCCGGAGGGGGAGAGGGGTCCAGGAGGATGGCGACGATGAGGGCTAGCTGGTAGACACGCTCACGAGCGCGAAGGCGGCGAGAGGAGGAGGGGGTCCAGCGCAAACAGTATGCCACAGCGCATAGAGCGCGCCAACAGACATGCCAGCTGTGTGGTCACCACGAGACATGGCGCATTAAATGCTCTTCAGCACCCAAAACGGTGTCTAGTGGTAAGTCCTTCCTGGGTAGATATCAACTGAGGTGGTAACTAAGTGAAAATGTCTCTGGTTAAAAAGAAATCATCCGCTGAAGTTTACTGCAGTAAACTTGATCGTGTACTACTGCTGAATAGGGATGGGATTGGGTCAAATGGAGTTGTCTGGGAGGTTGAGGATAGGAAGGACTATAGTCCTGGAGGTTTTGAGGGAAAAAGGATCAAGATTTACTGCAGTTGCTTCACAACTACATACTTGGTCCAGAAATAAAGATCATCATGATGCACTCACATGGAGTGTCCACTTGAGCTCAAATTGGGAAAGGCTTAGTAATTAGGTCATATGATGATGCTGTAAAAAGCTCATGCCAAATGGACAAACCAAAATAGCACTTGCTTCACAAACATCTCTGCTGACCAGAAACTTGAAATAATTATGGTGGTCAAATGGGTCAATGAAATGATGCCAAAATGGGTGGAGAGAGATTATATGGGTATAAAAATGATATGGTCATTTATCAGGATTTTTGAAGCAATATAAAATGTACTTGCTTCACAACCTGAAAATATTGCCAGAAACAAAGATTTGCTCCTGTGCTCACATAGATGATTGGATGGGGCTGCAAGTGGGTGGAGTGGACTAATATGAGCACATTAAGGAGTGTGCAGAAGTTCAACTCATTTGGGGACACCTAGCTAGTACTTCCTTCACAAAGCTTTCTGTTTGACAAAAACTTTGAAAATTCACTGAGGAAGATTGGCTAGGCAAATAAAGGTGAACTTGTGCATGAGGCAATTATTTAGACATATAAACATGCCCAAAAAGGTTGGGAGTCAATAGGTGAAATATAAATGACACTTCCTTCACAAAGTGCCATTTAGGGAAGAATGGGAAAAGAAATATTGGTGAATTATTTTTGGACATGGCAATGAAATGTTTTGCTATATTTGATCAAGATATGACCCAAAAAAATTATGAGAATTATTTGGGAATTTTAGGAGTGAGGTAAATATAGGTTGCTTCACAACCTAGGGCAATTGGAGTTATTCCTTTAAAAGAAAAGGAATATTCCCAATAAAAAGAATATTGGGATTTGGGCTAGGATGGAAATGACAGGGTCTAGAGAAATATGTGGGAATGACAAGCCACTCTGGAAGCAAAGAAGAGGTCATCTTCTTCGGGTTCCAGACCACAAAGCCACGAAAAGAAAAACTCAGGCAAAAATCTCGGAAAAACAAAAGAAAAAGAAAGGGCCAAAAATCAGGCTGTGACAAACCTTACCCCCTTAAAGAAATCTCGTCCTCGAGATTTGGTTGCTCAGGGAACAAGTATGAATATTCTGACTTAAGGAAACCGTTTCCAACTCAGGTATCCTTTTTCCTATATTGTTGTTCCCACTAAATTTTTATCTGACTGGCCCTGGGGTACTTTGATTCACTGTATCCTCCTTCTGATAGATCTTACATTGCTTGTTCATGCTTATATGGGCTCCAATTTCTTTTTAGATCTGCTGACTAGCGGGGTGTGATTTGATTATCACGACAGAAATATATGTCTGTCTCACAAATCCAAAAGTGATTTCCGCTGGGTGTGCCTGTCAGGACCCCGACTCAATGCCACATCGATCTAGCATGTAACACCTCATATCACTTTGCGGCCTCACGCACGGCATCCCCACGGGTGTTGCCTTACCTTTGCCCGGGACCGTTTGCGCCTTTTGGCACACGTATATGATAGTGTCGCTAGCATCCATATGATAATGAGCCCGGGCTGACATGGCTAGTCGTAAACCCAAAGTGGCACAAACTTACAGGGACAGGCATCCATGACCCAGCATCGAACGTGTCGGTCATCAGCGAGTGAATCCAGGCTGTAACACTGGGCTAGCAGGACTCCGGTGAACCGGGCTGTACCGGGCTAACAGGACTCCAGTATTCATCGCGTGACATTTCCCCGAAGGGACAGACACAGGAACGAAGAAGGACACATGCCGGCCAGCCTAAGTGTTGCGGAGCAGTAGCAAGCTACCATGGCTCAGTGGAAGCACTAGGAGACATTTCCCGATAAGAGAGGCTACTAAGGATAAACAACTAGGTAGTCAGATCCCACACATACCAAGCATTTCAATAACATACAAACAATATGCTCGATATTTGCAAATACAACATGGCATCACAACATGACTCTACAACTCAAGTATTTTATTAAATAGGCTCCAAGGAGCGAGATATTACAAACATGGGTCTCATGACCCAACATTCAGAGCACACAAATCAAAGCACAAGCGGAAGCTTAACATGTCTGAGTACAGACAACTCTATAAATGAAAAAGGCTGAGAAGCCTGACTATCTACTAGATCCTGTTGAGGGCACAAGATCGTAGCTGAGGTAACAAGCTAAACGTCGAAGTCCACATGGAACTACTAGTGAGACTGAAGTCCCTCTGCAAAAACATAAAATAGGCAAACGTGAGTACAAATGTACCCAGCAAGACTTACATCAGAACTAACTACATATGCATCATTATCAACAAAGGGGATGGTGGGGTTTAACTACAGCAAGCCAGCTTTGACTCGGTGCCTATCCTGAACTACGATTGCAAGTAACTCTTTTGAGGTGGCGCACACGAGTCCACATATTCACCATATCAATACACCACTATGGATCCGCTCCCGTCCACCTACGAGAACGCCATCCATAGCACTCACGCTTATCTTGCGTATTTTACAGTATCCACTTTCACTTGTCTATGAACTGTACAGGCAACCGAGAAGTCCTTTTCCGCGGACACGGCTATTCGAATAGATCATATTAACCCTGCAGGGGTGTACTTCTTCACACACGCTCTCGCCACTTACCACCATGTACACGTTGTGTATCTCGGCAACCTTCAAGTGGAAGCCTGGCGAGGGAGTCGGCCACGACCTGACTAACCACACAAGTCTCTAGTCCAGGTTTATCACCTATTCGGGTTCCATCCGCAAGGAGATCCGGCCGGGGTGTCGCTCACGGCCCCAAGCGATGTGTGCAGGGTTCCCAAGTCCATCAACCGGGTGCCACTTGGTACACCGGGCCACTGTGCCTAGTCTGTCCCAAGCCCACCTGTACCGGGTGCCACTTGGTAGACTACTAACACTACCTACAAACACCAGAAACTAGTTGCAACTCCTGGACAGAGATCGAGTTGATAAATAAGTCGAGAGAGCTTGGAGTGCCCGGAGCCCAATGTGTGGTAATATCTGTTCATGGATCACAAACACAGAACTCAGTTCCTGAGGACGGCTGCAATGAGACAACCCACCATGTACTCCTACATGGCCTCTCACCGCTACCTTTACCAAATCGTGTTCACACACTTAGCTCACACGCAGTAGGACATGTTCACACACCTCCAATTCATCCCCGATGAATCAGACCTGACACAGCTCTAAGCAATAGCAGGCATGACAAACAAGCATGAATGAGTAGGCACATTAGGGCTCAAACAACTCCTACTCATGCTAGTGGGTTTCATCTATTTACTGTGGCAATGACAGGTCATGCAGAGGATAAAGGGGTTCAACTACCGCAGCAAGTAATAGTTGTACCGTTGTTGTCCTAATGTAGTAAAATAGAGCAGGAGCGAGAGAGTGGGATTGTATCGGAATGAACAAGGGGATTTTGCTTTCCTGGCACTTATGAAGATAGTATAGTTCTTCATCGGTGTCATCGATCACATCGTCGAAACCACGTCTATCGGGAGGGGACACACACCGGCAAACAAGGAAGAACACAATCAATGCAATGCACAATATGATGCATGATCATGACATGGCAATATGCTGTTGATTTGGCTAATGCAACTAGCAACAGATTAAATGAAGTTGGTTTGAATACAAGATTCAAATTCAAACTCCATATGTCATTATTCAAATGCCATTTAATTGATTTGACATAAACAGTGAGAAAAGGTTGTTCTAACATGCATGAAAATGGTACATATGGATAGATTGGATTTTTCTGATCATTTTTCATATATAATTTATTTCATTTGGAGTTACGGTTGAATTTCTATGAATTTTGGAAGTTTTGGATATTTTCGGAAACAAATAAGTCATTTATGATTTATTTAAAACTCCAGAAAACATTTACTGTGTCAGCATGACGTATTAGTGACATCAATAGGTCAACAGACGGCCAGGTCAAACCTGACCAGTGGGGCCCACTGGTCAGTGACACAGAGTCAGCTACAGAGGCTGACATGTGGGACCCGGTCAAAGCTGACGTGGCCAAGTCAACGTTGACAGGCGGGGCCCACCGTGGTTAGTGTTAATCCAATAGAGAAATAATACTAATTAGTTTAGGCATTGGGACCCACATGGTAGTGGCTCTAGGGGTGGCTTAGCTGGGCCATTAGTGGCTAATGACGGCCACGTCACCAGTCGCCGGAGTTCGGCCGGTGACGACCAAACCAACGACGGAGGCTCGCCGGAGTTGAGCTACAAGCAGCGGCTGGGTGCGTTGAGGGCATCTAGCAGAGCTGGAACTCTCCCGCATCCATGTGTGCAAGCGGCAGGGGCTGAGGTGGCCCGTGCTCGCCGGAGGCAAGCTCGCGGCGGTAGCCAGAGTTCGGGCCAGCACGGGCACGGGGCTGCAGCTCGATTTAGAGCGAACGAAGAGCACGGGCAGAGGCTATGGGGCAGCAGGAACTCGACCAGGTGCTCATACGGGGTGTTGGCCCACCGTAACGACGACGGCGACATTCGCGGCGGCAGCAAGTTTCGGCGGAGGTGGGGAATAGAGCTAGAGTATGAGCGCGAGCAGGGGAGGAGGGGGAATCGGTTCGTGAGCTCACAGCGGTTGCAGCAGGTGTCTCAGTGGGCTCGGGGAAGGTCGGACGACGTCGGGGCATTGCCGGCGATCTCAGGTGCTGGAGGTTGAAGACGACGGTGATGGCGGCATTCCAGGGGCTCCCGCGGTGCGTTGCTCGGCTAGGAGGGGGAGGTGGTCAAGGCGGAGCTCCTGAACACGTCGGGAGGTCGAGGGGAAGGCGGTGGCTACGGTGCTGGCGAGCGGCGTCGGCGGTTGCGCTCGGGCGCGAGAGGAAGAGAAAGCAGAGGAGGAGAGAGGCACGGGAGAGAGTGAGAGCGGTCCAGGGGGGTGCGTGGCATCCTCAGGGCGACGGGGAGAGAGGCAGAGAGGCAGGAGGTGGCCTGGGCGTTTGCCCGCGTGCTCCGGCCACGCGCCTGCATCCTACTGTCCGAGGAGGAAGACGACAGGGATGGCTGCGGTGGTGGGCTGGGCTGCTACAGTAGAAGGCCAGGTAAGTGGGCTCAGGTAAGTATCTCTCTCTCTTTTATTTTCATTTTCTATTTTCTGTAATTGTGTTTGGCTTTAATAAAAATGACAGGGCATTTCCAAAAATCATGAAACTAATCATGGCTACTGTTTAGAATATATCCAACAGTACCATTTAATTTATGATTATTTGAGCATTCAAAATATTTAATAGCATTTAAATGCCCAAATGCAAATACTATATGATTTAATTCAGAGCCCAAATATATCATGGAAAAATGTGCATCACCTCTGTCTGCTGTTTACAGTATTTCCCATAAATGATGAACATTTTTGAAAGCCATTTGGACTTGCTGAAAATATTTCAGGTGAACCTAGTGAATTCCTTTAATGCTAGGGTTTGGACAATCCCCATTTCAACTTTCTGTAAAAGTAAATTGATGCATCACCAAAGACTAGCACCAGTGCATTGCCAGAAGCTAGGGATGTGACAACTCACCCCCACTAAACAAGAATCTCGTCTCGAGATTCAGGACATGAGGTAAGAAGACAGAGGGGACACAAAGCTAACACAATCTTCTCGATCCAATTGTCCTTCACAGGAACGTTGATTCAATCACCAACTTTGTCTCGTCGTCTTTCTCTGAGAACTCCAGCCAACATCACAATGAGAGGATAGGGAAAACTCTAAAAGAATCGATCATCTCGGAGATCAAGCAACTTAGGATCAACTCACGCGGTGAGATAGCAACATCTCTCGAGCTGAGACACGAAGCACACATCTAGAGGGATGGAGTGGAACTAATGACGAGGGTTCACTAGGTAGACAACAATTCCACACTTAAGAAGGTGGTGAACGGTTGTCAACGTAGCGAGGAGTTGAGTTGCCATGATACCATAACGAGACATCTTAGAGGAGGTGACTCATGGAAAAATCCCCTTAACTGGCAAAAAGAATTACATTTGATTCAGAGATCATTGAAACTCTTTATACCAGCCTAAGGCAATTCTCGAGCGATCATTTGGAGGGGTTCGGTAGAGTGGCATACCCGGATTAGAATGGATGATGTGGACTACCTTGTTGAAGACAACGCGATGGATGATTTTGCTTATCATCGGAAATGGATGGGACCCATGGTAGGACCACTTCTGAAGATGATCCTGAACAACAATTGCTGAGAAGGGCAGTCCAAGGGGGATTGGCACAAGGCGGTGCAAGCTGGTAACAAAATGCAAATGTCGGGAATGTTCCAACCATCATATCTGCCTAAGATTCAGATCTGGTTGGTGTCAGAACAATCCAGACTCATCGAGTCTAGAAAGAAAAATGAAAGTTTGCAACACAAATCGACGAGATGACGTTACAAGATTCTCGGGGAATGAACTACGGTAGTAAGCTCCAAAACATGAGCTGGTTCTGCTACACACATGTGAACACGCTGTCCCAGACAAGCATGACCACGTAGTAGTCTTATAATAAAACACTACCGAGTTCAGGTGGGAGCCATCATCGAGGATATCAAAGTCTTTACGCAAGTCCATGGATTAGATCCCAAGCATAGACTTCTCTTCCTTGAACAAGTCAATCAGTGGCTTGGTGTGCTAGGGACACATATAGAATGAAGGTTGCAAGTCTCCAAACCATAGAATACTTCGCACGTATGCATGACTGATTTGGGATGATTCCAAGGAAGCAACATTGACTTTCTCGAATTCACGGCGGCAACTTGCATCAAATGCACATGAACTAGAGGAAGTCACTTCTTACATCCGAACATATGCTTCATGAGATAGCATGAACAAATGCTTTCAAAAGTTTCCAACACTAACTGGATGTTCCACGAATCATGGAGAAGATAACAATGTCGCTAACGGGCTCAACAACAATTCATCCAGGTTTCCATATAACTGGAATTCCACAATTATGTGAACAAGGTGATAGCATTGGTCAGACCCGAAAGATATAATGGTGTATGCTCGAGGGACAACCACGAGTAAGACAACATTACGAATATCGTTGGTTCTGATTTAATTTGGCAATCGCCCATACTCAAATCAAAGTTTTGATAAGACAATAGGTCCAACAACTGATCAAAGGGGCCAATCGATGAACATATCATCTTTCTTCAACACACATACAAGATATCCCTTAAAATGAACTAAGTCGGACAAGCTTTTATCTTCCAACTCTCCAAGCTGTTGTCCAGCTTAACCAACTAGCTCAGGGGTATCCAGCACAGATTCTTGGAGAAGGGGTTGTTACAAGAAACCAACTTAATCACGAACACAACATAGCGGTCAGGTGACAACCTGGTAACACTTCTGTCGGGGATATACCCCGCGGTGTAAACCGGCCGGAAGTTTAACCCGGCCGGACTGGACGACTCACTGGTAACCCGCCCGGAGCTTGGCGGTTCACGGGATACCCGCCTGGTCTTGGCGGTTCATTCGTAACCCGGCGGGCGAGTCAGATGGATGACGAGGACCATGGCCCAGAAGGCCGGTTCCCGTTTAATGGTGGGCCGGTTTATGAGGAAAGCATAAGGATTATTCTCCTAGAAAGGAAGCAAGACTAGGACTCCACTTGTAATAGACTAGTCCTAATCCTAATAGGACTCCACATGTAAACCGCCCCTTCAACATATATAAGGAGGGGCAGGGCTCCCCAAAGAGGGGGAAGCGACAAGCAAGAAGAAACAATCTTAGGGCTAGACACAAAGAGGAGAGCCGGTTTACGGCGACTCCCTCGTGATGTTAATGAGACCTACCCTCAAACAGCATGTAGGGTTTTTACCGGATGATGTTTCCCGGGGCCCGAAGCTGTCTAAATCCCTGTCTTGTGTTGCGTCTCTCGATTCCGCTCAACCCCTCTCAAGCTACCACATAGATGCATTGGCCTCGCGACTAAAGTCCTGACACTAGGACATCTGACGTGTTAATTCCACGACAGTTGGCGCCCACCTTGGGGCGAGCGCACGGTGGTGTTGAGTTCTTGAAGGGATATTTTCAAGGTTTCAAGAAGTTCACAAATTTTTGGATGAAGAAGAACCAATTTGGAAGGGTATGCAATGGCAATATGCGAGATTTGCGTTCAAGGAAAAATTAGGGTTGCGTACAGTGCAACAGATGATCATGACCAGGCGATCCGTCGAGTCAGAAGACGACTCGATATGTGTTGCAATAGCCGTCATTGCGTGCTAAGAAAAACATCAAACACCGGCGAGTCACCAGTCCTGGTCGGATTCTTTGTTGGGATATTTATTGAATAGCCAAGGCAATAGCCGGGCGGCCACGATCCACCCTGTCTCCGATCGCGCCTAGGTACCCCGCACCAATCGGTTTCGCCCTGTGGGGATGTTCCCGTCTGCTACAACTGAGGTCTCTCACCCGCTGCTGTGCTCTGCCTAAGCCGTGACTATGACTCTCTTTTTCTTACCTCTGCTGCAAGTCAGCCAGCCACGTCTCCACCGCAGACTCACCTCGTGGGGAGCAAAGGAAGAGCTGCAGCCCAATGCAGTGTGCCAGTACGAGGCAAATCAGGAATCTACTACTAATAAACTATTCCACCATGAAGCATCAATCAAGTGCAAGGTGGTGCATATACGTACATCTTGGATGAAATTAGTAGTGCTCCTTGGCAACTTGGAGTAACAGTACGGACCACTACTTGGATAGATAAAAGGTCAAAGCTGTTATAACAATAGAGTTCGCACCAATATCGATGCCGTACGCCGTCAGGTCTAGACAGCATAAACAGACCAGAGGCCACGTCATCCCCTGCCCGCAGAACGCTGTCCAGCGAGCACATGTGCCAGCGTGTAAGGATATACATTGACATTATTACTGAGCCGCCTGATGAAGATACAGAAATAAATCTCCAGTGCTTTGTTCAAGAAGCTCACGATTTGTTAGATGAAAAAGCGCCAACACAGAAGTGTACAGGGTAATCTGGCGCGGGACAACTTCGATGAAGACATCACATGGCCGCTGCAACTCTCTGGCTGAGCCGATTCAACAATCAGATTTGATGGCTACTATCATACAATATACCAGCTCACGACGGATCGAGCCCCAAAGCGTTCCGTCCGGCGTCACACTTTTTCCTATTTCCAAATAAGCTAAGGACAAGATACATCAAGATCGGGCTGTAGCGGCTACATCTCATCGAAACCAACCACGACCCGGACATGGAAGCAAAATGCCAAGATACATCCGCCGGGCTGCCACCGTGTGACCTATCCTTTGAGCAATACAAGTTCAAGGCTGAATCGGTTTACACACAGGAGCCGAGGCGATTTAAGTTTTATGGCTACTGCTGCCACTTCCGGGTGGCGGGGTATAATCTATCAAACAAAGTTACTGCTGCTGCTCCGTGTCAACTCAGAAGATTCCAAGTCCCAAGGTAGATAACAATAGCAGCTCCTGTTTATTCTGTGGTTTGTAGGCTCAAGTCAGATCCAAGGAGTCATTACGTACTACTTCAACTAGAAGTCGGTCACGTGACTAGCTAAAAGTAAAATCAAGTCCCGAGGCAAATAGTGTTAAAAAGGGAAAGGAAAGTTAAGATAAGGCTACGTGAGGCAAAAGCCACATCAGATCAGATAGAAGCTAATCAGTATTCACGTACGGATCATCTGTTGTTCAAACGAATCAGGACAAAGTCCACCACAAAAGTGGCATCGTACCATGGACAGGACGCTCGCACCGGTGTAAAAGTGGCGTCGTATTCTTGAGGCTGCGCCGATTTCAATGACGCAGCCGATCCTCTCATCCATGCCGGTTTACAACGCCGCGGTCGATTCATCCGTTTGCTTGTATGGCCAACTCGCCCGTTTGCGCCGGCTTACAAACATCACGGCCGACTCGCCCGTCAGCACCGGTTTACCATGCTGCGGCTGGTTCACCCGTGATTGATTTCAGCTTCATACAGTTATCATCAACTTCATGGCGGGTTATTTCCGGCCCAAATGAATCAGGTGATATCCATCTAAATCTATTTTTTTGACATATATTATTTTTATAAAAAGAACAATTACGTTGGTTTTGCATATTTCTATATGCAGGACAATTATTCGCCACAACATTGGTGTTACACCATGCATATGGAGCATGCACCGGCGTCATTATATACTGGCTTTTGACCATTCCACACTTCTTAATGGACGCGCGTAAACCGCCGGTGGTCCGATTTACAACACCCGCGGCCGACATTCGTCCGCACCGGCTTATAACTCCTGCGGTTCAGCAATCTCGCGCTGTGAAGTCTTCAAAATGCCGGCTCTCGCCGCTGTCTCGAGCCGTCAGTCAGGTTACCTGCTTACGACTCCTGCTGGACCATCTCCGACTTCGCCGGCTTATGCCACATCATAAAAACAAGCTAAGTCACTTTTATATTTAAGTTTCATTTTTTCCAGCCAATTAAATATACCCGGCACCTTTGAGTTAATCTTGGGGGCTATCATTTCTTCTCATAAAGTTGAGTCGTAAGGTTACCAAAGAGGACTATTTGCCACGATGCATAGTTCAAACATGGGTGCCCTACATATCAGTGAAATAATTTTATGTTCGTTCTTTACTAAGTCAGATGCAACTCGTAACCGACCGAGTAGTGGGTATGGTATTGTCAATCGACTCTGATGCTTATCATGGACTTTGTCGACCTTGAACATATCATATTCCATGAAAAAAGTCCACCCGTGAGCCTACTTAGTCGAGTCAAACGATTAACAACTTGAACACAAGTTGATAAAGTCATCAAAATTATTATTTAATTTTGTTGTATATATCACGAACGGTGTAATGCATACACGTGTTTTATTTCAGGAACAAAGAGCTTGAAGACAACTCCTCGAGTTGCCTCAAGCCTCGGGGGCTATCAAGCCAGAATTTGTGAAAAAATGGACTTTGTTCATTACCAAAACACAAGTTCACATACTCTCCCGTCCGCACCGGTTTACAATACCGCGGCCGGTTCATCTGTTTGAGCCACCTCTGATGCGGAGGTCATCTTTTCCGTCTGCCTCTCGCGGCCTGGTCTACATCAACACACCGGGCCGCACCTGTCTGCATGAGGTGTTTATTGAGTATAAAGCCAGTCACTGTTTGGGTAGCCCGGTTTTCTTTCAAGGTGGAGGCAAATTATCCTATACCATCAACCACCATCTGCACTGGATGGATCAATGGGCAGGCGTACAAGTCGCCGCCGCTACAGTTTGGTTAACTTCAAATCGCCAGTTGACAGGAACCATTGGCCTAGTTGCTGACACGGCTCATACGGGATCATTTATAACCCGCCGCAGTCACCTCAACCTTCTGTGGATTCACATCGTGCTATCAACACCAATGATATACAAGTTATGCCGGTTTATATCACAGTCAAAAATGGAGAATCTCAAGTCAACTCCTTGAGTCACCTTGAGACTCGGGGACTACGATGACATGACTCAGCAAATCTTGCCAGTTTGAGCAAATTTAAAAACCCCAGGACAATGGAGGGAAAGATAACCCGGTCCCGGAGGCTACTGTCATTTGAAGGCCGTCAGAGAATTTCCGGCTTAGAAAGTATATGACAATTACAAAATCCCGACTCAATGAAGAAGTTCCGGGTCATCAGACAAGATACCGGTTTAAAATCCGGCTCAAGGGAAGCCAGTCTCACTGAAGCCCTCAAATCCCATTTAAGAATTTCCGGTTCAAAAAGGAATTAACTTCTCGCAAGTTCGAGTTGAAAGGCCGTCAGAAAAATTTCCGGCTTAAAAAGAAGGATTCCGGTTCAATATCTGGCTCAAGGGGAAAATGTCTCCCACAAAGCTTTGAAGCTCTCAATATCCGGTTCAAGATCCCGGTTCAAGAAGAATTTATCTCCTGCAAAAAGTTAAAAATTACCAAAGAGGACCTGCTGCCATGATGCGCGGTTCAAACATGGGTATGCTGCCTTTATTGGCCTGACATATTATTGATCACATGGGGGCTTCTGCTTCATAAAGCAGGGTCTTTGTCTTTCTTATCATGCGTGGTTACATGGAGTGGCTCTGTTTAAAGCGGCCTCCAGTTTACCCCTTGACATTTGCTTTTTATATATCACTGGGGGCCTTGGTCGTGTCTGAACCAACGCGACACCCTTTGATAGGCGACAGCCACCAGATCATTTGGGGACATGGTCAAGTCTGAACTAGTCACGCCTCTTGGTCGGCCTAAGGCCACAAAATCACTTGGGGGCATGGTCGAACCCGAACCATTGCCACGCCTCTTGATCTGGCATATATGCCACGAATCATTTGGGGACCTGGCCGACTTGAATCATTGTCACTCCTATTGGGGGCCTTGGTCCTGTCCGACCATGGTAACACCATCTGATCAGCTCAGTATAGAATATTTTTGCAAACGGTTTTTATCATTGCCTTTGCTTCCATGTTATTTTCATGGCTTGTTTGTTCTTTGTTGGATTTCTTTTATGTCAACAAACACCTTTTTTTGGTTCAGCCGATGGATTTGATTCCCCTTTAATCCGGAGACTATCTGCCCGGTTTGATTTTCTATTATCATCCTATTATGGAGTAAACCGGCGTTCATTAACCCGGCTTGACTTTCAATCACAAATTGTCAGTGCATGACCAATTATAATCCGGCGATTATTAACCCGGTCTGGTTCGACTACAAGTCGCCAGTATTATATATGGATAATCCGGTGTCTATCATAACCCGGTACAGTTTTATCATAAACCGGCACAATATGGAAGGAGTTATCAGTACTCAAGATTGGGATTATCACCCTTACTACAAAAAAGTTGGTAAACCAACAATGTGATTCAATGTCACAGGTATGATATATTTCATATTTGATTGTTCTTAAATGCAGCCTTGGTTATAAACCCGGGTTATATGTTGGGCATTATGACCCGTCCGGCGGTAAACCGCCAGGACATTTTAAACTTGTTGTATGCAGAAACAGGTTGAATAAATCATGATTATAAATCACCGGCGTTTATTAAACTGGCCTGGCTTTAAGACGATAAAACGCCAGTCTATGATGAGAAATTGTCCGGTGTTTATTAAACCGGCCTGGCTTTGGACTATAAGTCGCCAGTATATATTTGGATTGCGCCATTGGAATCATGCGCTTATAAATCATTGGGTTATATTATTCAAATAGCCACACTTGGCTGAATTTTCATTATTGAATGAATAAGGTTTTCATACCGGATTATATTATCTTGAATAGCCAACATGGTTGGATTTTTATTATGATTATTAATATTATGACTGAGATTTTCAAAGTCGCTTTAGCACAATGGATATTATTTTATCGATGAATATTATTTATTCTGCAATGGAAGGAATAGTCCCGAGTCGTTGCAGGCTTACGACCCAGTACTTGGGGGATACATTATTCCAATTGATATTACATGCAAGTCTCATGACGCTGCAAGCATGCACCATGACATTTGGGGGCTAATGCAAAGTCATTCTTTGATCATCTTATTGAAGACCCGACTCATCACATTATAATGAGCTGGCCCTTGGGGGATACCAATTACTCCTGTCAACAATTGAAGGTACAAAGTTTTTTATTCATTATATTGAAAGGTCCACTGCTCAGTTGGTAAAGCACAAGGCTCTTAACCTTGTGGACGTGGATTCAAGTCCCATGATGGGGGTTACATCATATGATGTTATTTTTATTGAAGCATATATCAAGTCCCAGCTCAATATTATCTTACTGAGTCGGCCCTTGGGGGCTACACATCATTGCTCAAATCTATATGATTATACCTACAAAGTCCCTGCTCATTATTGCATAATGACCCGGCACTTGGGGGCTACATAATACGGAGTATTCAGTTTTTCCTAGAGATGAACAACATGGATTTCTTCAAAGTGGCAGTAATTGTATGGAAACAAGTCTCAAATCATCACTTTGTTCAGTTCAAGACTTGGGGGCTATAGGTAATATGGATATAAGGGAGAAATATCTTCCGATTTTCAGTTTGAGCAAACCAAATTGATCCGGCATCACCAATCATTATGACCCGATGTCTGCAACAATCGTAACCCGGCGTCATCAACAATCATAACCCGGCGTCATCAACAATCATGAACCGGCGTTGGCGACAATCATAACCCGGAATTATCAGTTTTTATAACCCGACAATGGTGGTAATCATAAACCGGCAAGTTCTATATCTTTAGACCGGCTAAGTATCAGATGAGTATTTCAAGACCAACATTTCTTAAGCCGGCGCTTTGGAAGCCGACTCAAGTGGATTATTCTTTGTAATATTTTTCTATGAGAAACCAACATCAGCAATTGAGTGTGACGCTGGCTTATTGACCTGAATTTTCTAGGAGGAGGAAATGACAAGGACTTAAGGATGATCAGGTGCCGGTTTACAAGAATTCTTAACCCGGAGCACAACCTATCAAGTTTGTTCTTGTGTTTATTTTACAGGATCAGTTTAACATGGATAAATCCAAATTAAACTGGGGGCTAATGTCGGCGATATACCCCGCGGTGTAAACCGGCCGGAAGTTTAACCCGGCCGGACTGGACAACTCATTGGTAACCCGCCCGGAGCTTGGCGGTTCACGGGATACCCGCCCGGTCTTGGCGGTTCATTCGTAACCCGGCGGGCGGGTCAGATGGATGACGAGGCCCATGGCCCAGAAGGACGGTTCCCGTTTAATGGTGGGCCTGTTTATGAGGAAAGCATAAGGACTATTCTCCTACAAAGGAAGCAAGACAAGGACTCCACTTGTAATAGACTAGTCCTAATCCTAATAGGACTCCACATGTAAACCGCCCCTTCAACATATATAAGGAGGGGCAGGGCTCCCCAAAGAGGGGGAAGCGACAAGCAAGAAGAAACAATCTTAGGGCTAGACACAAAGAGGAGAGCCGGTTTACGGCGACTCCCTCGTGATGTTAATGAGACCTAGCCTCAAACAGCATGTAGGGTTTTTACCGGATGATGTTTCCCGGGGCCCGAAGCTGTCTAAATCCCTGTCTTGTGTTGCGTCTCTCGATTCCGCTCAACCCCTCTCAAGCTACCACATAGATGCGTTGGCCTCGCGACTAAAGTCCTGACACTAGGACATCTGACGTGTTAATTCCACGACAACTTCCGAGAAGATATTCGGAACATCACGAACCACCGATATGTTACTAAGCTCGAGAACAATCTTGCTTTTCAGAGCAAGAAGATATGACCAAATAAGCAAGGGACTGAGTAATCCTAACTCATTGATCGGAGAGTGCACCAGAAATAAGGACTAGGTAGCACGATCAACCTTAGGATGATGATTCAATAAGCAACACGCTAGGAATGAGAATATTGTCCATTAACTACCAAGCAACGGAGTTGCTAAGAGTATTGATTTCACACATCACGATTGACTTGTCGGCATTCCAGTTACAAGAACACGGAACCGAGGAATGAAAAATGATGGCAAGAAGTATCACTAAATCAAGAGTTCACAAGAGCCGGTGCAATTTTCACGAAAATCCTGACATAAAGACGGTAATACTTCAGGGTAGAACAGAATCAAAAGCTGGGTTGGCATTTTGATCTGCGGAGCACAACTATTTTGACCCAATCCTGGATATGGATGAGGTACTGGAGTTTGTTTCTCCTAGTCATCCTGAATAGAATGGCTTGACGGACCACAAGAATAATAAGCATCGATAACACGAATGCACAATTACTCCTGACTATCAATTGATAGACGAAGATCGGAATACAACTGAAGAGGGACAACTCAAAGGAACATATATCTTTCTGAGTTGTGGATGCATAGATTAGTATGTCGAGCAAAGCTCAACATTTCTTCCGGATAACCCATGCAGAAGGTAGAACTGGCAGATTCACAATATAGAATGGAGAACACATCGAGAGCACTCTTGTTGTGATCTTTTGGTTCCCGAACTTCTGCCATATTGGTTCATGGTATTGGAAGAAGGATATACCATGAATCTCGAGGACTATCGCAAAGGTTACTAATGTCCTAAAGGAACTAGCAAACACTATCAACATGAAGTAAGTAGGGTGGATCTCGGGTTCAAGAACCCAGGAATAGAATACCTACTACTAAGTGGCATCACGGGATGCTTTCAAGAATGATGGCCAGAATCATCACACTGGAAACACAAAACATGGCTAGATTACCTGGGGTCATAATACTAGCTCCAACATATACGTCGAGGCAATAGAGTACCTCAACGTACTGGATAGTGTGGTTAGTCTGGCCCAATGGAACATCCGAATCAGGAGGGAGGGATTTACAAATGCATCAGAATATTTAGAAACCTGGGATGACTCGGATAGCATAACGGCTGTAAATACTCAAAAAAGATTTGAGACATTCACAAGGATTTGCATAGTCACTCAACAACATCATATCAAGGTTCTGGTTCAATTGATAACATACCAAAGTAGTAGAAACTGAACTGAGGCCTGGAACCAACAATCCTAAGATTCTACGGATTAGTAACACGTGATCCTGATAGAGAGAAGAGAAAGCCTAGTTTCTAAACCCCGTAGGAAAGATAGGATGACTCAGATCAGAAGGCATAAGGTATAAGGAGTAAAAAGAGCCTTCCGTTCCATCCCACAATCAATTCCCCTACATATAACTAAAGAATTTCTAGGCTCAACTTCGACCAGTTTGGCTTGGTAATCCTACAGGCAGTCAAGCTCTGATACCTAAGCTGTCAGGACCCCGACTCAATGCCACATCGATCTAGCATGTAACACCTCATATCACTTTGCGGCCTCACGCACGGTATCCCCACGGCTGTCCCCTTACCTTTGCCCGGGGTCGTTTGCGCCTTTTGGCACACGTATATGATAGTGTCGCTAGCAACCATATGATAATGAGCCCGGGCTGACATGGCTAGTCGTAAACCCAAAGTGGCACAAACTTACAGGGACAGGCATCCATGACCCAGCATCGAACGTGTCGGTCATCAGCGAGTGAATCCAGGCTGTAGCACTGGGCTAGCAGGACTGCGGTGAACCAGGCTGTAGCGGGCTAACAGGACTCCAGTATTCATCGCGTGACATTTCCCCGAAGGGACAGACACAGGAACGAAGAAGGACACATGCCGGCCAGCCTAAGTGTTCCGGAGCAGTAGCAAGCTACCATGGCTCAGTGGAAGCACTAGGAGACATTTCTCGGTAAGAGAGGCTACTAAGGATAAACAACTAGATAGTCAGATCCCACACATACCAAACATTTCAATAACATACAAACAATATGCTCGATATGTGCAAATACAACATGGCATCACAACATGACTCTACAACTCAAGTATTTTATTCAATAGGCTCCGAGGAGCGAGATATTACAAACATGGGTCTCATGACCCAACATTCAGAGCACGCAAATCAAAGCACAAGCGGAAACTTAACATGTCTGAGTACAGACAACTCTATAAATGAAAAAGGCTGAGAAGCTTGACTATCTACTAGATCCTGCCGAGGGCACAAGATCGTAGCTGAGGTAACAAGCTAAACGTCGAAGTCCACGCGGAACAACTAGTGAGACTGAAGTCTCTCTGCAAAAACATAAAATAGGCAAACATGAGTACAAATGTACCCAGCAAGATTTAGATCAGAACTAACTACATATGCATCATTATCAACAAAGGGGATGGTGGGGTTTAACTTCAGCAAGCCAGCTTTGACTCGGTGGCTATCCTGAACTACGATTGCAAGTAACTCTTTTGAGGTGGCGCACACGAGTCCACAAATTCACCATATCAATACACCAGTATGGATCCGCTCTCGTCCCCCTACGAGAACGCCATCCATAGCACTCCCGCTTATCTTGCGTATTTTAGAGTATCCACTTTCACTTGTCTATGAACTGTACAGGCAACCCAGAAGTCCTTTTCTGCGGACACGGCTATTCGAATAGATCATATTAACCCTGCAGGGGTGTACTTCTTCACACACGCTCTCGCCACTTACCACCATGTACACGTCGTGTATCTCGGCAACCTTCAAGCGGAAGCCTGGTGAGGGAGTCGGCCCCAAACGATGTGTGCAGGGTTCCCAAGTCCACCAACCGGGTGCCACTTGGTACACCGAGCCACTGTGCCTAGTCTGTCCCAAGCCCACCTGTACCGGGTGCCACTTGGTAGACTACTAACACTACCTACAAACACTAGAAACTAGTTGCAACTCCTGGACAGAGATCGAGTTGATTAATAAGTCGAGAGAGCTTGGAGTGCCCGGAGCCCAATGTGTGGTAGTATCTGTTCATGGATCACAAACACAGAACTCAGTTCCTGAGGACGGCTGCAATGAGACAACCCACCATGTACTCCTACATGGCCTCTCACCGCTACCTTTACCAAATCGTGTTCACACACTTAGCTCACACGCAGTAGGACATGTTCACACACCTCCAATCCATCCCCGATGAATCAGACCTGACACAGCTCTAAGCAATAGCAGGCATGACAAACAAGCATGAATGAGTAGGCACATCAGGGCTCAAACAACTCCTACTCATGCTAGTGGGTTTCATCTATTACTGTGGCAATGACAGGTCATGCAGAGGATAAAGGGGATCAACTACCGTAGCAAGTAACAGTTGTACCGTTGTTGTCCTAATGCAGTAAAATAGAGCAGGAGCGAGAGAGTGGGATTGTATCGGAATGAACAAGGGGATTTTGCTTGCCTGGCACTTATGAAGATAGTATAGTTCTTCATCAGTGTCATCAATCACATCGTCGAAACCACGTCTATCGGGAGGGGACAAACACCGGCAAACAAGGAAGAACACAATCAATGCAATGCACAATATGATGCATGATCATGACATGGTAATATGCTATTGATTGGGCTAATGCAACTAGCAACAGATTAAATGAAGTTGGTTGGAATACAAGATTCAAATTCAAACTCCATATGTGATTATTCAAATGCCATTTAATTGATTTGACCTAAACAGTGAGAAAAGGTTGTTCTAACATGCATGAAAACGGTAAAGATGGATAGATTGAATTTTTCTGATCATTTTTCATATATAATTTATTTCATTTGGAGTTACGGTTGAATTTCTATGAATTTTTGAAGTTTTGGATATTTTCTAAAACAAATAAATCATTTCTGATTTATTTAAAACTCCAGAAAACATTTACTGCGTCAGCATGATATATTAGTGACATCAGCAGGTCAACGGACGGCCCAGGTCAAACCTGACCAGTGGGGCCCACTGGTCAGTGACACAGAGTCAGCTACAGAGGCTGACATGTGGGACCC
Source organism: Triticum timopheevii (assembly GCA_963921465.1). NCBI lineage: Eukaryota > Viridiplantae > Streptophyta > Magnoliopsida > Poales > Poaceae > Triticum > Triticum timopheevii. Next base: position 540,995,182 of record OY997270.1, on the reverse strand, counting down.
GGTCAAAGCTGACGTGGCCAAGTCAACGTTGACACGCGGGGCCCACTGTGGTTAGTGTTAATCCAACAGAGAAATAATACTAATTAGTTTAGGCATTGGGACCCACATGGTAGTGGCTCTAGGGGTGGCTTAGGTGGGCCATTAGTGGCTAATGACGGCCACATCACCAGTCGCCGGAGTTCGGCCGGCGACGACCAAACCAACGACGGAGGCTCGCGGAGCTAGAACTCGCCTGCATCCATGTGTGCGAACGGAAGGGGATGAGGTGGCCCGAGATCGCCGGAGGCAAGCTCGCGGCGGTAGCCGGAGTTCGGGCCAGCACGGGCGCGGGGCTGTAGCTCGATTTAGAGCGAATGAAGAGCACGGGAAGAGGCTACAGGGCAGCAGGAACTCGACCAGGTGCTCATACGCGGCGTTGGCCCACCGTAACGACGACGGCGACATTCGCGGCGGCGGCAAGTTTCGGCGGAGGTGGGGCACGGAGCTAGAGTATGAGCGCGAGCAGGGGATGAGGGGGAATCGGTCCGTGAGCTCACAGCGGTTGCAGCAGGCGTCTCAGTGGGCTCGGGGAAGGTCGGACGACGTCGGGGCATTGCCGGTGATCTCAGGTGCTGGAGGTTGAAGACGACGGCGATGGCGGTATTCCAGGGGCTCCCGCGGTGAGTTGCTCGGCTAGGAGGGGAGGTGGTCAAGGCGGAGCTCCTGAACACGTCGGGAGGTCGAGGGGAAGGCGGTGGCTGCGGTGGTGGCGAGCGGCGTCGGCGGTTGCGCTCGGGCGCGAGAGGGAGAGAAAGAAGAGGAGGGGAGAGGCACGGGAGAGAGTGAGAGCGGTCCAGGGGGGTGCGTGGCATCCTCAGGGCGACGGGGAGACAGGCGGAGAGGCAGGAGGTGGCCTGGGCGTGTGCCCCCGCGCTCCGGCCATGCGCCTGCATCCTACTGTCCGTGGAGGAAGACGACAGGGATGGCTGCTGTGGTGGGCTGGGCTGCTACAGTAGAAGGCCAGGTAAGTGGGCTCAGGTAAGTATCTCTCTCTCTCTTTTATTTTCATTTTCTATTTTCTGTAATTGTGTTTGGCTGTAATAAAAATGACAGGGCATTTCCAAAAATCATGAAACTAATCATGGCTACTGTTTAGAATATATCCAACAGTAACATTTTAGTTTATGATTATTTGAGCATTTAAAATATTTATTAGCATTTAAATGCCCAAATGCAAATACTATATGATTTAATTCAGAGCCCAAATATATCATGGAAAAATGTGCATCACCTCTGTCTACTATTTACAGTATTTCCCATAAATGATGAACATTTTTGAAAGCCATTTAAAGCCATTTTTGAAAGCCATTTGAACATTTTTGAAAGCCATTTTTGAAAACTCAAGCTCAGACTCATTTCATGTGGTTTTTCCACTAAATACAGGTCCTTTGGGTTCCAAACAGTGAGTTGAAACATAACCGTTTTCTGACAGATTCTGACTCATCGCAGAAGTTCTGAATATTCTTAACTGGTTCCACTATCGTGAGTATCGGATCCGTACCGAATATTTGATTGTCTCCTGTCGCGGCCAGCATAAAGGGTTTGGCCTGTATGATAATATCTGCAGATTTGACTGACGGTGGTTCTAACAGAATCTTTTTCACGACAAGCTATCCATGATGATTCATATAAGTGAGGACTGAGGCTTCCAGACTATTATTACTCATGCCAATTACTCATGCTGTAGGCATATCCATGTGGATCAATACTGTCTTAGACTGTCTGGGGGATTTGCACTATGGGGTTCGTGTACAATTTTCATACCCGCATCACTGGTCTGGCTCCTTCATTATTGTTTTCTTGGTCTAGATTTTTGGCTGAAAGAGCTGGGTCATATTGCTTCTTTGTATGACCATAGGTATTGTTGGTGCAATTTTTCAGTAATTGTAGTTTATCCTCATTTTTCTGATAAGGTACCCCATTAAATGACAGGTTCAATACCTCTAAACTTCTGATCGTTGGGAAATGATCATCCGAAACCCTTGCAAGAAATCGGCAAATAAATCAGTAGCCACCAGAACGGTCTTTACAACTCAGATCTGGGACATTACTAAAATAACTCAACCACGGCTTAGGACGGCCGAAAAACACAGCTCAGAGCATGAGACCGGGTTGATAAGAAGAAGGTGGCAGCTCCCTAAAATAGCAAAAAAGCAGCTATAGGGCTACTGTCACAAAAATAAACTCAATAGTTGTACGAGATGGCCGAAAAGCAGCTCAGACTTGTGATAGTCGTTGAAGAGAGAAACAAAAATAGGCATCCACCCCGGATAGCTAGAAACAGCTCAGATCACAGGCGTGGTGCTGTCATTGGAGAAAAAGAGGACAAGGGCTCATCAGGATCATTTTCCAGGTTCACATGTACTTGTATTGAGCTCATTGGTGTCGTCAATCCTCATAATCCTTTGTCACACTGTGGTGTATACTGGATTTCTTCTATTAATCATCCTCACGTGGTTGTCAGATCCTCATCCGAGTGACTTGTAAGATCTCGATGGTATGCTCATTGCATATATATGAGGACCTGATTCCGAGACAGACGTGTATTTTGACTGATTCTCGCTTCTGATCAAAATGTTGCGAATCTGATTCTTGGGATTCACTGTCATATGCTATCAATTCACAGTGTACTACCTTGTACCAATGTCTTACTGAGAAATATTTGCTGGCTTGTGCTTGAAACTTTTATAGGACAGCTTGCTGAAGAAGACTGAATATCGTGCTTCAGAAGCTTACCCCCTTAAAAACTTTGCTGGGGAAAGGCTCAGTACCTTATGCTGGAAGATTTTGCGGTTGCTTACTGAAGAAGGCAGAGTACCTCGCTTGAGAAGTCATCCATGTATCGTACTGAGGAAGATAGATGAATCTTTCCTTGGAAGCTTCTCTGGGTTTTTTTGTGAGGGAAAATTGGGTTGCTTACACCAGAAACTTCTTATTGTGGTATGCGGACCGATTTCCACATATATAACCATCTAAATATTTCTGATGTTGATTTCTTGTATGAAACAGGGTTTTGCAGGACTATCCTTCTTTCTGGGTACATGCCATATTTTTGCTTGCTTCCAGGTACATCAAGTTCCAAAATCACCCTCAGCGAAAAATTAAACTTGTATCTGAGCCATACCTTTGATAATATTCTATCAACCTTGCACACAATTTATCTTCCTGCTGATTTAATCATTGTGTTGTGATGAGTGCATGCTAATGCAACTTGATACTGACGGTCAATCCAGGATTTCTTTTGCATCCAGAAAAGACATTCCAATTTTCATTGTAGTGTGCTGATAATTCCATTCTGTTTAGCCGAGTTTCTAAATATATGCATTTCTTACTAACTCTTCGGGTCCGGTGTCGGCTGACGAGCAACTTTAATAGGGGTAAATTTGTAACACCGAAGGCCCAAAGAAAGGAACAATAGAAACGACCAAAACAAAAGCACACAAGCATACTACTAATATAATCAAGCAATCATCACATATTACTGCTACTCACACAATAATATGCATGCACACCTAAGCACACAAATCTCGTGGAAACTCCGGTATTGCGGTCTAATATACTATGACGATGTGCACGAGGACGAATAAATGTGTGGAAGAATTGGTGTAAACAACGTTACACCAAGTGCTAGCTTAGCCAGGTGGCAACCTGAACTAGCTCGGAGGCGAGGACGTACTTGGTAACCATGCAGCGGGACACGAAGGTCGCAACCACATTATTGTCAAGCGGACGGAGAAAGATCTGTACTCGTCCAAGAAATAGGATAGCAAGGAAAAACTGAGGCTGCTGACATTGCCCTTTCTTGATAACTAAGATCATTAAGGGTTGTCAACACGATGAAATAACAGAACGATCCGTGATAGAAGCATGTCCATCACCGAAATGATAGGCGAGACTGAAAGAAAGACATCGGTGTGATACCTGAGCACCATTTTTGCAAACAGTGTCGGGATCACTTGGCATCACACTGCTGGGGCAGAAGTACCACCAAACACCGAAAGAACTGGAGGAATGCAAAGGTTGAGCTGTAGTGGATCCAAACCGATGCCAGCAACACTCACCAGATAAACCGTTAGTACAAATACTAAGGCTATATGCATGCTATGCGACAAAAAAATGCAGCAATCAAGTGCAATCATCAAGCCAGACTTTATACTACCGATTTCTAACGTTCGCTCGGTTTAGGGCGTCCTACAGCCAGACCTGCTCTGATACCAAGCCTGTGGCACACCGGCTCAGAGAAACCAGAACGCCCCGTATTCCAGCCTAGAGATCGAGGAGAAGTCTTCTGGAGTACGGCACTGCTTAGCATAGAACAAACCAGCCTTCTATTATTGCACGAATATGAATACAAGGTCTCCGATGTTACAATGAATAACATCGGTACGGCGACACTATGCCATCCTCTGTTGCTCTATGCAAGCAGCAGAAACAACTCGAAGCAGCGGAATAACTCTAGCAGTGGAACAACAGCGACGGTGGTGAACTCCACTCCGCAGGGACTCTGGCTGGAACGCTTATCCTAGCTCGCACGAACAGAAACCACGACAAGCAAGCAATCAAATCTGGCATGACCTGCAAACTGGCATGACACGCCAGGTCAGTACATTGAATGTACTTGCAAGCTCACAATAAACCAGAAGCATTCAAGACAAACAACAGCATGGCTATTATAGATTAAACAGAAATTAACATGTTATCATCAAAATAACATGGCATGACCAACATAAACATGATACAGCTAACACAACATGAGCATATTAATCCGACAATACTAGCATGCAACATAATGACACCATATGCACCGCTTACTCTGCTCCGGCTACCTAGTAACCAATGCATGCATCACTTACCAACCTCGGACATCACACGATCATCTAAGGATCAAATCAAGCTTGGTATAAACAATACCGTAGCGATCAGTAAATGAACACAGGGAGCTTGATCTTTACCCACGATTCTCGTACAACATCACGAATATACAACAACTCGGTATCCTCGATACCACCGTGATCCTTACGGCGATCACCACCCAACCAACACTTGGCCCGTGATCCTTACGACGATCACAACCCGACCACTACATGTCCCGTGATCCTTACGGCGATCACAACCCGACCAACACTTGGCCAACTTATCTCACTGTTATTAAGCACATTATTATTATTTCTGTTGACTCATGGTGTGACCTTCTCTCGACCTGGGCCATTATCCGTGGTCCTGGCTATCGATAGATTAATATACACTCTGCAGAGGTTAGTACACTGTACCCACACTACGGAACCCATGGCTTCGCCCTCCCATTCGGGTGGACCAACGACGTTCCGACAAAACCGATCTATTGTCATGACACTCTCCTGGCCCTTCCGACTCAGACCCCATCGGGCTAATCCTGGGTGGCCCCGTGTCTACCTCCAGACACCTCGACCACCGTCGTGGCCACGATCCACACTAGGATCTGGTACCAAAATTAACATAACAATGGGCTCACAAGGTTATGCTCCACCTACCTAATCAGGGTAGCACGCGCCCATAACCTTTCCTAAATTGAGGTACTGACCAGAGGCACGACAATAGACCCAGTTAGGATTGTCCCATACCGGTAAGCGTGGTTGCACTGGTCAGCATTGATTCAGCGGCACCATGGCTCAACCAATAGGTGTTCAAGTTCAATTTAATCCGGTTAACTTGAATGCAAATATGTTGAGCCATGATAAAATACATGAACATGAGAACAACATTACCATGAGAGTATCACATAACTTTCCACCATATCAACAATAAATCATATCCACTGACCATCGCATACTGACTGACATGACCATATGAAAGGTAATACTAGCAGGTATAACATGATCACAGAGTATACGACAACATAGCACAAAAGTGAACATGCAAATCTGAACATCATCGGAACAACGATAACCATCTTTTCAATGAGCAAACATTTAATAAATATTCGAGTTGAAAAACCATGGCTAATGCATGACTATCATGCAAGTGGGTATTGTGGCTTGCCAGGGGATGAAGAAGACACCGGGGAGAAGTGCGTTGAAGCCGCGGAAAGATTTGCCGAAAACGTTCTCTCTCGGAGGGGGCTGAATAAGGGCAAGGGCATAAAGGTCGTTTTCATAGTGTCAAACCATAGTGGAAGTGCGACAAACAGAACAGGCTCGATGAAAAGAAGTGGGCTTTGGAATCACCTCATTTGAAGTTATGGTTAAAAAGTTATGGATTGTTTTCTGCCAGGGACCTATCTGCAAGAAAAATACTTTCAAACAGGGGCCTGGACAGAAAACTGGAAAGCGTAATTTGGGGAAAACGCCTTCGAATCAGGAAAACGGCTTCGCTCCTGGCGCCTCCTCTAATCTGGCGTGGCAACGACCGGGTCAAAATGGCAGAGGCGGGGCCGGGCACCTGGGCCGCTGCCAGGTGGGGTCGTGGGGCCCGCTGCTTTGTCAACTCCCTCCCCGCCTCCTCCTTCTTCTTTCCTGTGCCTGCTTGCTAGACAGGGAGTGGGTCGACGGCGCCGGCGGGATTCCGGCTAGCTCCGGCCACCATTTGAGACGCCACGACCACCAGCGAACTCCGGAGGCTGCCGCGCCTCCGTTACAGGGACGCAAGACCGACGGAGATGCCCGGAGTGGTGACCGGTGAGAGAGTGGAGGGCGGGGTCGTCGGCTGAGATGGGTGCTGGCGATGTGGTTTCTCCGGAGGAGAAACAAAGAGGTGGGGAGGATTAGAGGGTCGAGGAGACTCCTTTGGTGGTGGTAGGAGAGCGCGAAGAGCTTCAGTTTGCGCAAATTTGAGAGGAGGTCCGAGGCGACCATGGCGGCCATCTGAGACGGGGGAAGCTCTCGAGCTCGAATGAGAGGCTGGGAGGGGTAGTGGAGAGTGGCTGAGATGATGAGGTGCTCGGGAAAGCTCGGGGGTGGCCTTTAAATAGCCGAGGCGAGGGAGGGGAGGCCATGGACGCGTGGCCGTGGCTCGGGTGCCGCCGTGCGCATCCGACCGAGGCCCTGGCGTGGCCAGCGAGCATGGGAGGGTATGGGATCATGACTAGGGAGCACGCGGACGAGCTACAGAGGCGCACAGGGTGAAGGGGGCCGAGGGCGCAGAGGAGAAACGGCCAAACACCATTAAAGCCTTGGTCGGCCACAGGGCTCCCGTGGGTGTTCGTCGACGAGCATCGGCGAGGAACCTGCAGGAGGCGGAGAGGGGTTCAGGGGGATGGTGACGATGAGGGCCAGCTAGTAGACACGCTCACGAGCGCGAAGGCGGCGAGAGGAGGAGGGGGCCCAATGCAAACAATATGCCACAGCGCACAGAGCGCGCCAACAGACATGCCATCTGCGTGGTCACCACGAGACATGCTGCATTAAATGCTCTTTAGCACCCAAACCAGTGTCTAGTGGTAAGTTCTTCCTGGGTAGATATCAACTGAGGTGGTAACTAAGTGAAAACATCTCTGGTTAAAAAGAAATCATCCTCTGAAGTTTACTGCAGTGAACTTGATCATGTACTGCTACTCAATAGGGATGGGATTGGGTCAAATGGAGTTGTCTAGGAGGTTGAGGATAGGAAGGACTACAGCCCTGGAGGTTTTGAGGGTAAAAGGACCATGATTTACTGCAGCTGCTTCACAACTACATACTTGGTCCAGAAATAAAGATCATCAATATGCACTCACATGGAGTGTCCACTTGAGCTCAAATTGGGCAAGGCTTCATCATTAGGTCATATGATGATGCTGTAAAAAGCTCATGCCAAATGGACAAACCAAAATAGCACTTGCTTCACAAACATCTCTGCTGACTAGAAACTTGAAATAATTATGGTGGTCAAATGGTCAACGAAATGATGCCAAAATTGGTGGAGAGAGGTTTTATGGGCATAAGAATGATCTGGTAATTTATCAGGATTTTGAAGCAATATAAAATGTACTTGCTTCACAACCTGAAAATATTGCCAGAAACAAAGATTTGCTCCTGTGCTCACATAGATGATTGGATGGGGCTGGAAATGGGTGGAGAGGATTAATATGAGCACATTAAGGAGTGTGCAAAAGTTCAACTCATTTGGGGACTCCTAGCTAGTACTTCCTTCACAAAGCTTTCTGTTTGACAGAAACTTTGAAAATTCACTAAGGGAGATTGGCTAGGCAAATAAAGTTGAACTTGTTCATGAGGCAATTATTTGGACATATAAACATGCCCAAAAAGGTTGGGAGTCAATAGGAGAAATATAAATGACATTTCCTTCACAAAGTGCCATTCAGGGCAGAATGGGAAAAGAAATATTGGTGAATTATTTTTGAACATGACAATGAAATGTTTTGCCATATTTGATCAAGATATGACCCAAAAAATTTATGAGAATTATTTGGGAATTTTAGGAGTGAGGGATATATAGGTTGCTTCACAACCTAGGGCAATTGGATTTATTCCTTTAAAAGAAAAGGAATATTCCCAATAAAAAGAATATTTGGATTTGTGCTAGGATGGAAATGACAGGCTCTAGGGAAAGATTTGGGAATGACAAGCCACTCTGGAAGCAAAGAAAAGGTCATCTTGTTTGTGTTCCAGACCACAAAGCCACGAAAAGAAAAACTCAGGCAAAAATCTCGGAAAAACAAAAGAAAAAGAAAGGGCCAAAAATCAGGCTGTGACAACCCAGGTGCTGGCTGTCCCACACGTCGGCGAAAGTGAGTACTTTAGTGCATGGCTGGAGGAGGATCCGCACGGTAGAGCATGTCCACTGTTTTTCATTCTGAAGAAAAAAAATGATTACAACAAGCGTTTCCACTCTTACGACGGAGGAGTGCGAAACACGGCAATCACTTGAATATACACAGTGCTCCTACTACTAGGCATGTGTGGTGGTTTACGTCAGTACTACACAATCTTGTTGCTAGTATAGTAAGATATGACGATAACAAATGATGTTGTGCGCATGTCAGCTACTCCTACATGTAACATAGTACCGCTTTTTCGACTGTCCGGTCGAGAATGAACGGTGAGATCAATGTTAACAGAACTAGGTCCACAGTGCACGGAGAGTACGGTGCTACAGTACTCCACGAAACATGAACCATATGAAGCACGAATAGTGTTAGACAGGGTGTATGAAGGGTGCACGGGATGGGAGCAAAAGTTCCCTTCTCGACCCACTTTTGGGTGTTTGACAGAGTGCATGAAGGGTGCATGAGTCCACACTAGTAGGTTGACAAAAATACACGAAGAGGAAACAACTATATTGATATGAGAATGCAACCAAACACACCCACATGCTTTGTGCTACAGTGAGTGGTCTGCACCGTCTGAGTTTGATCCAACGGTCATGTTGCGCCGAGACATGGACATGCCCATGCAGAGGGCACCGAAACACCACCGAAGTCCCTCTGCTTCTCGAGGCGCACGACGTTGGTGATGCAGGGTTCAACCGCCCGCAGAGCCTGCTCCCGGTCGACGGGAGCCAGCTCGTCAAAGACGGCGTCCAATGGCACGAATGGATTCCGGTGACGGAGCCCTGAAAGGATTCGCCCCGCAATGGCGACGGCAGGCCACAACCCCTACTTGTCCAGCATAGCCCGCACCATCACGCGGAGAGGGTCATCTCCTCAGAGATATAGGTGAAGAAGGAGACTAGGTCAGGAAGCCGCAGCTCGTTGAAGTCGACCGGGTGGTCGAACGGGTTTAGCCAGACGGCCTGCATCGTGGCGCTGGCACGACGGTAGGCATCGCGCAGCCGCAACACATGCGTGGCAAGTGGCAACTTGGTTCACCAAGTGGCTGAGGTGATCCTGGACCTCATCACGATCGGCCCGCTCACGCTCCAGCCGGCTCCCCTGACGGCCTATCGTATCTCCCGCTTTCTGCAGCATTGTTGCTGATGCCTCAAACATCTTTGTGGTGGACGCATGCCACTTTTGAAGCTCCGTGAACTGCCGCATATAAAGGGGGAGCATGGCACTCCTCTCATCCTTGAGCTCACGGAGCTCCACATCCTTGGCCCTCAGCTCCACATTCTTGGCATCGAGCTCCTGTGTCAGGCGCCTCACCTCGGACTCCGTGATCTGCTGCGCTGCCATGGCACCAGGTAGAAGCAATGGGGAGAGGAAGCAAAGGGGGCGAAGCAGCTTAAAGGCAATGCAATCTACAGGAAGGCAGAGGAAGCGGGGAATATTTTCGTTATCACCACGGTAAAACACCAGTCGACGACTTCTCACATCAGGGAGCAGTGGGTTTTTACAGGAGGAGTCATCGTGACTAATTGCTGCCGCGCCTGCTCCCTTCAATCAAAAAATTAAAAATCCTGCCGCGCCTACTCCCATCAATCAAAAAATTAAAAATCCTACCGCACCCAAACACCAGAGCAACGCCGCGGTGGATATTTAAATTTACATGCCGGCAAGTAGATAAAAAAGGGGTGAAAAAACAAATGTGGCGGCGACCTAGCTAATCGGTCAAACTAGCCCAACTAGCTAGCCACAGTGCTTCACTGATGTACTCGGCGGGAAAGGTGGTCTTTCGTGATTTGATGACTCATTTACTTGCTGCGGCGCTACGACCGAGGAGGATCCAGAAAACGCGCGGTAGGGCGTCCCACGTCAGGAAGAATATATGCGCGCACCACCTGGGAAGACCCCGAAACCACGCGGTAGGGTGTGCCATGTCTCGGCACGGAGGAAAAATGTGCGTGTAAATATATACTGTATCAGATGTAGTACCTATGGTTCCACCTCGGGACCCAGCCAGTCGGTCGAAAGCACCCCACTAGCCACACAGCTTCATGATGCAAACGTGTCACCGAGGATAGATGTGGTTAGCTCCATCTCGACCAGCCACTACGTCTCTTGTTCTAGGCGATTCTTCTATTTTCCAAGCTTTTTTAGTTGTAATAGCACCACGGCAAGCTAGCACCGCTCTCCGTGTGTGCCCATGCAAAGATTAGATGATGGAGACAAGAGAGATTGAGATCGCAGACCTGGGACCCACCAGTAAGTGAGACAACGGTCATGCACGTGTTGACGAGGCACTCCCTCTACTCTACTCAACGCAAGTACTGTATAAAATCAAGTTATGGGACAAAGCCAACAACTGTTCGTTTTTTCAGGCTATCAACTTACGCTTTGTAGTCCAGGTTTCCAGTTCGAATCTTGTCTTTCAGATTTGTTAGTTTTAGGTCCAAATTTAATTAATGACAAGTGGGACCCCCGTGTGTTGTTCCGATATTTCAGTGTAGGATGGTTTTTTTGAACAAACACTTTGCGCAGTTAGACAAGTAACGGCACGAGTTACACGTATTTTGCAAGTTTACGAACAAAAATGACAGCGACATAGAATATCACATCCACCCTGCAGCTTAGATACTATGGTGATACGAGTTTTTACACCATTGGAAGTGAGATCCAATGGCTTGGGAGTAGTCTTTGTAATTATGCGCAATTTCCAAACTCTCCAAAGGTTTTTTTTTGCAAATAAAACATTCAGGCCTCGTGTGAGCCGCTGCATCTTCGATCCAACGGCTCCCCGGTGCTCATATTAGGTGCACCTCGTAGCTTAATTATCCGCTATGGTGATATGAGCATCTAGGTCGTATGATCAGTGATCAGATGGCACATGCGTAGTACTTGTACGTTTTGCGCATTTCCCAAACTCTATCAGTTGTGTATTGCAAAAACATTCAAACCTCCTACTGTGGGCCGTTAGATCTCAGTGAACTCGTATCACCATAGAATCTACGGTGCGGGAGCACCTCATACTCTCCCGTGCGAGAAAATATAAGGTGCTATCGCAGCTTGGATGCTACGGTGATACGAGCTTGGAGGTCGTTTCATCTGAGATCCAATGGCATCTGAGCAGTCTTTGTTCTTGTAAGCAGTGGCCGGACTCTTTTGCGGCTTTTCTGCAAAAAACCATTTGAACCACCGAGGAGGTGTTGGGTCACAAATCCAACACCTCCGAAGATCTTGTATCACCAAAGCATCTAAGGTCTGGTAGCACATGATATTCTTACATACCGGAGAATATGATGTCCTCCTTCATCTTAGATGCTACGGTGATACGAGCTTCGAGGTCTTTGGATATGGGATCAAGGGCATCTAAGTAGTTTTTGTACAAATTGTGTGCAATTCTCAAACTCATCAAGGTTTCCTGCAAAAAAATTAAGAACATCATGTGAGCTTCTATATCTCAGATCTACAAGCTCCAAGCAACTCATATCGGCATATGGCATCTAAGGTATGGGGGCACATGATATTCTCACGGGGAGGAGGGGTGGGGGGTGCACAACCAATCGGTGGTTGGGAGGGTGTGGACAAATATAATCTAAACAACCCTAAATAGAGCTCCACAATTTTATCTAAGGTCGAGGGGTTGACCCCCGACAATCATAGCTCCGCCTAAACATAACATTTGCATGTACTGTAGTACTAGACTAAATATGCATGTTTCAGTTTCATGTTCATTTTAAATATTGAACTGAGGACCATGGATGTCTTACATTTTACTCCCTTCGTTCCTAAATATTAGTCTTTTTAGAGGCTTCAAATGGACTGGCACATATGGATGTATATAGACATATTTTAGAGTCTATATTCACTGATTTTGCTCCGTATGTAGTCACTTGTTGAACTCTCTAAAAGACTAATATTTAGGAATAGAAGGAGTATTTTTGAATTCGTGTCATACATGCATGGTTTGGAAAAATAGATGCACTATACTTATTGGATTGTTGTTGTGTTCGTGTGTGTGTGTGTGTCTCTCTCTCTCTGTGTGTGTGTGTGTGTGTGTGTGTGTGGTCATATGGTTGATACATACAAAGTTTTCTCGACTCCATATTGTTCATCTTTTAAATTTGAAAATTTGCATTGGAAAGCTTACTAGGGATACCATGAAATAGATCAATATATCACAAACTCACTCTAATTCAACAACTCGTCATAAATCAATTACCACGTTGAGATTAGTATTTGCAAGGAAAATACGAGTATTGTAATACACATAGATTCATTCGGCAATTTAAAAGGTTCCTTTCGTATTCTCGAATGGTAGGACCCAACGGCGTACCAGCCAGACCTTGGCTCGTGTTGATCCTAAAAAAACGGGCTCGTGTCCTTCGGTGGCGTGCGTGGTACGCACATTAGGCAACGCCAACCAGTCGAGCCTCAGCGTTTCAAGTCGAAATATTTGGCGGCCAGAATTCCTGCCTTAGGAAATTCCACTCATGTCCCCGGTCCATAATGACTACTGATGAACAACGAAGGGTTGCTTTAGTAACTAGACAACGTTACCTACCGTGCCGGGCACGGTTCAATTCCCTCGATCGCCGCTCGTCAAGGTCACCCGTCAACTGCATTGCCTACTACTACTACTACTACTACTACTACACCAGGATGAGCACAGAATTGAGCCCGTTTGTTTGTCCTAGTACTTGAGTTAATATATCAGGCAGTGCACTGGTACGGAGGGATTATCCTTTTACTCTGCATATATAACTTGTCTGAAGTCTAACTAAGCAAAATGTTTGACCAAATCCTTTCTTAAGAAATACAACAAGACAGATGTACGGCTTGAAAATTCATTGCATGATGCAGGTTATGATATTGTTTCGAACCCTGGATCTTAAATTTTAGAAAATCCAAAAGTGAGCATAAATTCTTGAAAATGAGCATGGTCACGTGATATGGCACAAATATTACTTCGTAAGTTTTTTCTTCAATTCGAGACAAGCTGCTTATGAGAAGTTGCACAAATGAAGAGCCAAGGTATTTTGGAACAAAGACCTGTCACGTTAAGGCGAACGCTTTCACTATTGAAACCGTGGGCGTTTACGTGCCGCCACGAGTTCTCGCTTCTCATCGGCAGGTGCCGTCCCAACAAGCGTGTGAGTCGACGGGAGGCGTGCGAGCAGACCGCTGCATCGGCTGTCAGGGAGGCGTGTGAGCAGACCACTGTGTAGACTCACCGGGAAGCGAGCCCTTTGACCAGGCTCCGCCACCCACCGTCGTCCCAAATACTCCCACTTTTAATGTCGCTGGCGCTGCAATTTAAAATCAACCCACACTACCCGATATCGCTTCAATCCTCTCTCTTCCTCTCCGATTCTCCTATTGTCTACGTCCAACTTGCCTGACCTAAACGTACGCCATGTCGCACCACGATGGTCTGCCCTTAGTGTTCCAGTTTCATGAGGAAGACACCCAGCCGGAGTCTCAAGAACATAAGGCGCTTTGGGACAAGCTTGAACTCGCCTTGCGGGAAGACACCGCGCCTGTCCCCGCTCCCGTTCCGGCTCCCGTCGCCCCGACTGCGCCAGCGCCCATCCCCGTGGCATTGATGGGCTGGGAGCCGCACATTGTCGCCAAGCATGATGCCACAGGGTTCCACGAGGTCCCCGCCGACTTTCACGTGCCCGTGCACCTGCCAGTGCATGCGCCTCCGTGTGCACTGATGCGCACGCCCGTGCCGGTGCCCGTGCACCTGCCAGCGCATGCGCCTGCGCGTGCACTGACGTGCGCGAGCGTGCCTGTGCCCGTGCACACGAATGTCTCCGCCGCGCCGTTGACAGCGCCTGTCCCCGCGCGGGTGCCAGTGCCCCCCTCAGCGGCATGGATTGCCGCCGTCGACCGCTTCCTTGCACCAACGCCAGTTGCCTCCTCCAGCCAGTTGACTCGCTCCGAAGTCTAGAACATTTTAGCCTTCCTTGAAGCTAGGCCAACATCCAGGAGTACGCCAACAACGGCGCAAGACGCCACCGTCGCCGTCGGTCAGTGGCCCGACGACACACAGATCACGACAGAGGAGCCGCTTCCCACCACGAGACGCCCCCGCCGCCTCCGCGTCATCTAAATTTGCCATGAAAAACGTTCGGATTGCCATGCTTAAAATCCCAACGGTTTATCATTTCCATTTATTTTATATCGATCGTCGTATAATTTAAAGTCGGAGTCAGACTGAACGAAATGTATGGTTTGATCGATTGAATGTTCTGCTAGAGCCGTATCAAATTAAATATAAAACATCATCAAGCCACATGTATTCCTTGTCATCCAACGACCTAGACTGCTTCAATGTCGAGCGCTCAACACGTTTAGCGTGCAGTTAATTTCATGCCAAAAATGTTGCTAATCTCATGACAACACGCAAATAATATCCTACTAGTAGTTAATATCCGCATGCACTGAATATACTTCCAAATTGACGTGCATTGCACGTACACACTGACTAGTGCTGCTAGTACGTGAAACTGGTCCCGTGACTTGTGAACGCGTCCAGATATGGTCAACGGCAACATCGCTCGCGAGTTCTTCCTGTTTGCCCGTGCGTCTAAACGCAGAAGGGGAGGAGAGAGAGAGAGAGAGCACAAATGGAACCCACCAGTAAGTGAAGGCGACTAGTACTAAAAATAATATTACATGTTATCCATTAATTAGGCTGTGGTAATATAAAAACATTACCTGAACAAAGGGGGTACAATAAACATTGCTATTCTACGTATGTTGCCTATTGACGTGCGGCTTGAAGGCCCGGTCGCATGTTCGATCCTCGTCCTTTATTTTTTAATTTGTATATGGGTCCAAATTTGTTTCATGACATGTGGGCCCCTCAGTGTGTAGTTTGTAGCACTTTAATTTGTGGGTCGAAATTTGTTCCATTCCAAGTGGACTATCGGTGTGTAGTTTTGTAGCTTATTTATAATAATTAAAGAGAAAAACATAGTGTTTTAAATAATACCATGGTGCAATGTTAAAGGCGAGAAAGGACGTGCGAGAGAGCGATGACCGAGCAAGAGGGAAATCAACTAGGGGAGTTGCATGGGTTGAAACGGTGTTTGGAGTAGTTGTGGGTTGAATGCTACCAAAATATAATCTAAACATACCAGAATAAATGCCTACACAAATTAATCCAAGGTTGGAGTGCTCCTAGCAATGTAAATAGCTCCAGCTTTGCGAGGGATGGAGAGGTAGTAGCTTCAACGCGTGGAGTATATGGTGTGAGAAAGCGAGGTCAATCGAGAGACATATAGATAGAGAGACTAAGTGAGTGTGGACCGACATTAATTGAACAAATATATATGCTCTGGAGAGATATTGTCCAATTGAGCTTTTGGCAAGGGTGAGGGCTATAAGATAGAGCTTGAGAGATGATCCAGTCATAGACGTGTAGATATATTTTGTGCGTGGGAGGAAGGAAGGTCAACCGATCACATAGGGTCATCGTGCGATCGAAAGAGTGAGACGGGTTGGAGAGTGTGACCTAGATAGACGATGTGCGTGACAGAGTATACAATGTGAATAGGTCGAATTGGGCTCAAACATGGTGATATGTCGTTTTTGTCCGAGAAAGAGCTAGGTCAATCGAGACATACGGATATATATATATATATAGGACAGCACTATTCTAATCCCGGGATTAGAATAACTATTTGGATCACGATCAACCCTATATAGGGCGCGACGGAATGATTCCTAATATCCACCCGAACCTGCGGAGAGAAAAAAGGCCACACCCACATCCACTCCTCCACCACCTCCTCCCCGATCCCCAACCTCCCCTCCCCGGTCCAGCGCCGTGGAGCGCTCGCTCCTCTCCACAACTGCAGTTGGCCCCTAGTGCCGGCACACCTCCCGTCGCCGGCCACCCCGGCCCTGTGGCCGAGGCCAGCCACCCCGACGGGCCTTCCGTCGCTGGCCGCTTAGCCCCATCACTGCCGCGACCCCAGCGCACCTCTCGCCGCCGGCCTCTCGGCCCCGTTGCCGCCCCCTCAGCACCGTCGCCGCCCCTGACCCCAGCGCGCCTCCCACAGCCGGTCGGTCAGTCCCGTCGCCGCCCCCCAACCCCAGCGCGGTTCCCTCCGCTGGCCGCTCAGTCCAATCGTGCCCCGAGCAGCCGGACATCCACCGGCCACCGCAACCGACGACCGCCGTCGCGCCCGCAACAGTTGCCCCAGCTGCCGGACTTCCTCACCCCGCAACCCCGGCCATCCTCCTCTCCAAGCGCCAGCCGCTGCCTGCCTCCCGCCCGACACTACTTCCTAAACTCCCTACTACATACCAGTTTCCTTCATCGAGGCTCCTCCTGTCGATGGTGAGCATCCTTCTCCAATGCCTATATCAATTGAAATATGGTCCAAAAACCGAAAATCGTCATTTTGGGAGAAATTGCTTGCTACCTTAAACTGCTCCGTTCAATTATCCTCTCAACTTTTAATTAATTATTGTTCTTGTCGTCGTTCTGCGAATGGGGGTCCCCAGACTTGCCTGCCTGCGGCCTGCGGTGTGGCTCAAAGGAGGCCCAGCACAGCCCATCTTCATCAGCACAAGCTCAAGACCCTCGCGAGGGGCCAAGCCTCGTGGGGCGGACGACAAGAAGCTTCCTCAAGCACGGCCTCATCAGGCTGGCTCATGAGGAGGCGGAGAGTTCAAGGCAGGGTACCTCGCGAGGTGCCCATGACGCAAGGCATGACGACCAAGGGCGCCAGTCGGGCGCCAGCCCGCGCAGTGTCCTCCTTTCCTCTTTGGTGCAAAGGGAGCAAGCGCAGGTGAGGGTATCAAGCAAAGGCGTCCATTTCGGTGCAACAAGACCAAGACCAGCCCAACGGCTGGAAGGAAGTCATTGTGGAGCCCAAGCCGGCGTCATCACGAAAGCCTTTGACAGGCGAGGACCAACTTTAGTCAAGATAAGTGTACCCGCTATTCCCCTTCAAAATGGCCAATTGTTGGCGCCTTTCCCGCTCAATATTTGGGAAGAGGCCCATGGCCTTTGCCTATAAATAGGACTAGCCACCCCCAGGGTAGAGACAATCTGAATCTTCATCAAGAAACCAGTAGATAGAGCGCTTGAACCCCTTCTAGCAGTTCATCGCACCAGCCAGGAACAGACCCTCGCGAGGCTGTTCTGCTTTGTATTGTTTATCATCAAGCCCAAGAGGCAATCCACCACACCACACACTGGAGTAGGGTATTACACCACAATGGTGGCCTAAAGCAGTATAAATCTTGTGTCTCTTGTGCTGTCTAGTTTGGTAGATTAGATCTTAGTGATTTGGCAAGGAGCGAGCCGGCAGAGGGTTGAATCTCCGCGCGCACCCCAGTGTTCGAACCTCAAGGGTCTACCAGAACCTGAAATCTGACATTTGGCGCGCCAGGTAGGGGTGCGCCAGAATCTGCCTTCCGCCGTCTCGTTCTTCCCCGACCACCGCAACCATGTCTGACGCTCGTCGGGCTCGCGCTGAGCGCCGAGCCGCCCTCGCCTCCCGTGTCGCCCAGACGGCTCCCGCTGGCGGGCGCCCTCGTCGTTCCCCGTCGCCCGCCGTCAACACCGCCACCGGCCCGACGGGGAACGAGCAGCAAGCATCGCCCCTGCGCTCCCCAACGACCTCTGGCGAGAAGCCACGCAGCTTCTTCATCACCCGCCCCGTCGCGCCAGCTCCTTCGGTCGTCGCAGCCCTCCTGGGCGGCTCGCAGGTGCCGTCCTCCAGCCGCCACGTCAAGCCATTCGTCCGCCGGGTCGGCACCGCCTCCACGCAGCAGGGGGCTCCCTTGGGCCAGATGGAGCCGTCGGCCGGGCTGACCTTCGACTCTGGGGACCACCCCACCAACTCGGCCGGCTCTGGTGCACTCCCCATGCTCTGCACACACACCATATGCCAGGTGGTCATCACCAGGACCCTCATTGATGGCGGCGCGGGCCTCAACATGCTCTCAGTCGAGGCCTTCAACCTCCTCGGCATACCTCGGGAGCGGCTGTAGCCCAGCCGGCCTTTCTTGGGCATAGGAGGCGGGTCGTCCAGCTCCATGGGACAGATCCGGCTTCCGGTGACCTTCGGCACCTACGACAACTTCCGCACGGAGCTGGTCGACTTCGACATCACCCCCATCGGCCTCCCCTACAATGCCATCCTTGGCTATCCAGCGTTGGCCAAATTAATGGCCGCGACTCACCCGGGGTACAACCTCATGAAGATGCCCGGGAGCAACGGCGTCCTCACCGTGCCTGGGGACGCCGAAGGTGCACTGCGAGTGCTCTAGCTCTCCCTCAAGACGGCGGTGGTGGTGCGGCCCGCCAGTGCGGAAACCCCCAAGCCAAAGGGGGCTGCGTCGACCAAGAAGAAGCAGTTGTTCACCCAATACAAGGCGGAGACCAAGCAGATACCTGTCGACGAGAACGGGTCCACTAACGCCACTTTCACCATAGGCGCCAACCTCGAGCCCGAGCAGGAGGAAGCCCTGGTCAAGTTCCTACGTGCAAACAAGAAGGTGTTTGCCTAGGAGCCCGATCAGCTGGCAGGGATCCCACGGGGTGTAATCGAGCACCACCTCAACGTGTGTCCCAACGTGCGTCCTGTGAAGCAGAAGGCGAGGAGGCAGTCCACTGAAAAGCAGGCCTTCATCGTCCAAGAGACCCGCAAGCTAGAAGCCGCAGGGGTTATTCGCGAGGTCCGATACCCGGATTGGCTGGCCAACCCCGTGGTTGTGCCAAAGAAGGGAGGAAACTAACGCATGTGTGTCGACTTCACCAACCTCAACAAAGCATGCCCGCAAGATCCGTTCCCGCTCCCTCGCATCGACCAGATCGTTGATTCCACCGCCGAGTGTGACCTATTATGCTTCCTGGATGCCTTCTCCGGTTATCACCAGATCAAAATGGCGGTGGAAGATGTGGAAAAGACGGCCTTCCTAACCCCGTGTGGGGTGTACTACTGTACATGCATGCCATTCGGACTGCGCAACGCGGGGGCAACCTTCCAGCAGCTCATGCACATCACCTTGGGCCCGCAGCTTGGGAAGATGTGGAGGCTTACATCGATGACATCGTAGTGAAGTCTCACGAGGCCAAGACCTTGATACAAGACCTGGAGGAAACCTTCGCGAGCCTCAACGCAGTGAGCCTGCGACTCAACCCGGAGAAGTGTGTGTTTGGAGTTCCCTCGGGCAAGCTCCTGGGTTTCCTCGTATCTCACCGAGGCATCGAGGCCAACCCAGAAAAGGTCAAGGCAGTTGAGGACATGAGCCCACCAAAGACCCTCAGGGAAATGCAGAAGCTCACGGGGCGCGTGACGGCGCTGGGGCATTTCATCTCTCGATTGGGGGAGCGGGCGCTGCCTTTCTTCCAGCTGATGAAGAAGAAGGGGCCCTTCGAATGGACTGAAGAGGCCGACAAGGAGTTCCAGGATCTCAAGAGGTACCTAACCAGCCCTCCAGTAATGGTGGCCCCGCGCCCTCAGGAGCCCTTGGTACTCTACCTCGCCGCCACTCCCTACTCCGCTAGCGCAGCCCTGGTGGCAGTTAGGGAGGAGCGTCGGGCCAAAACCACGGCAGCCATCCGGGCCAAGGCAAGGCTTAATCAAAAGGAACTCGCAGAAGCCACCACCATGACTGAAGAAGATCAGCCGTCGCAGCAAAGCGCACCAGGGGCGGGAGAGGCCCTCCTTCCGGGCACCCAGCTCCTGGAGGCTCCGCCGCCTCAGGAGGCACCACGGCTTCCGGAGGACGCCACCAGCACTGACGCCCCTAGCCTCGTCGAGAACCCGGTGTACTTCGTCAGCACTGTGTTACGGGATGCAAGGGCACGGTACCCCATGCCGCAGAAGCTCCTGCTCGCGCTACTGATGGCTTCGTGCAAGCTGCAGCACTACTTCCAGGGTCATCCAATCAAGGTTGTCTCGGCATACCCCTTGGAGAGGGTGCTCAGGAGCCCCAATTGAGCCGGAAGGGTCGCCGAATGGAACATTGAACTGCAGGCATTCTAGCTTGAATTCAGCACGACCAGAGTCATCACGGGGGCCACGCTGGCAGATTTCGTGGCCGAATGGACAGAGGCACCAGGCCTCAGGGCCGGAGAGGATCGATCCCTCTCCCCAGGAAGCGAGGCGCCAGAAGTTTGGGTCATGTACTTCGACGGAGCGTTCTCCAGGCAGGGCGCCGGGGCTAGGGCTGTGCTCATTTCTCCCGCTCAGGACAAGCTTTACTACACTGTGCAGCTCTGTTTCCAGCAGGGCTAGAAGGTCTCCAACAATATAGCAGAGTACGAGGGACTGATAGCGGGCCTGAAGGCCGCCGCTGCCCTGGGAGTGAAGCGTCTTACTATCAAGGGTGATTTGCAGCTCCTCGTCAATTTCTCGAACAAGGTGTACGAGCCAAGGGATGAGCACATGGAGGCCTACCTTCCGGAGGTCCGCAGGATGGAGAAACAGTTCTGGGGGTTGGAGCAGCAGCACATGCCCCGCGGCACTAATCAAGAGGCCGACGACATCACCAAACGAGCCTCCAGGAGGTTGCCCCAGGAGTCGGGCGTCTTTGAGGAACGGCTCTTCAAGCCTTCAGCCCTGCCACCATTGTCGAGCACAGCACAGCCTCGGGTGGAGCTTCCTCAGCCACCTGCCTCGGGAGCCCCAGCCTGTGGCCCAGCCTCAGGAGCATGCCTGCTCCTGACGATGGAGCCCCAAGAGGGGTGCTGGATCATAGAGCTCAGGAGGTACTTGACGCAAGGGACCTTGCCGGAGAAGGAGGAGGAGGCAGAGCGTGTGGCGCGGCAAGCCTTAGCATACAGCATCATGGATGGAGAGCTCTACCGGAAACGACCGAACGATGTGTCCCTGCGTTGCATCACCCGGGAACAAGGGAAGGAACTGCTGGCAGACATACACGGTGGAGACTGTGGGCATCATTCGTCGTCACGGACCCTCGTCGGCAAGGCATTCCGCAGCGGTTTCTATCGGCCCACTGCGCTCAATGACGCTGTCGAACTTGTGAAGGCTTGCGAGGCCTGCCAATTCCATGCCAAGCAAATCCACCAGCCGGCAGGAGGTCTGCAAACCATCCCCCTCACATGGCCATTCGCGGTCTGGGGGCTGGACATCCTGGGCCCTTTTCCTCGGGCGCCAGGGGGCTATCGCTACCTCTACGTCGCTGTGGACAAATTCACCAAGTGGGCCGAAGTCGAGGCCGTCCGCACCATCCCTGCTGGTTCAGCGGTCAAGTTCATCAAGGGCATCGTGAGCCGATTCGGAGTGCCGAACCGCATCATCACCGACAACAGTTCGCAGTTCACTAGTAACCTTTTCAAAACATATTGTGCTAACCTTGGGACGCAGATATGCTATGCTTCGGTGGCGCACCCCCGAAGCAACGGACAGGCCGAGCGGGACAAAGCAGAGGTCCTGAGGGGCCTCAAGACCAGGACGTCCAAGAAGAAACTGGAGGCCTGCGGCAGAGGCTGGCATGACGAGCTTCAGTCCGTGTTGTGGTCCATCCGCACGACCGCGACCAAGCCGACTGGAGAGACCCCCTTCTTCCTGGTCTACGGAGCCGAAGCGGTCCTCCCTCACGAGGTCAAGCGTCGATCCGCGCGGGTCCCGGCGTTCGATGAGAAGGAGCAGGACGCCATGCGGGGGATGGACCTCGTGCTGGGGGAGGAGCATCGTCGAGAAGCTGCGCTGCGAGCGGCAAGGTACCAGGAGGCACTCCAGCGATACGACTGCCGCAACATCCGCCCCAGAACTCTCGAGGTAGGGGACCTCGTGCTCCGGCGGGTCCTCTGCAAGGAGGGACTGCATAAGCTCTCTCCCATGTGGGAGGGCCCGTTCAAGGTTGTTCATGTTTCTAGGCCCGGCTCCGTGCACTTGGAGACTCAGGAGGGAGTGCCTATACAGAACGCGTGGAACATCCAGCACCTCCGGAGGTTTTACCCCTGAAAAGGCCCAGAGCCTGTGAAGAAGGCGAATGCCTGTGAAGCTTATCTTTTTGAAAACGCCCAGAGCCTGTGAAGAAGGCGAATGCCTGTGAAGCTTATCTTTTTGAAAAGGCCCAGAGCCTGTGAAGAAGGCGAATGCCTGTGATGCTTATCTTTTTGAAAAGGCCCAAAGCCTATGAAGAAGGCGAATGCCTGTGAAGCTTATCTTTTTGAAAAGGCCCAGAGCCTGTGAAGAAGGCGAACGCCTGTGAAGCTGTCGCGTTTTGGAAAGGGCCCGGAGCCTGTGAAGAGGGCCAACGCCCGTGAAGCTTGCTTCCCCGAAGAAAGCCCCAGAGCCTGTGAAGAAGGCCAACGCCTGTGAAGCTCGCCTCCCGTGACACTCTCACGTAATAATGAGTTGGGGCTGTACACGCCCCGGAGTCTCAGGGGTGCCGGCCTCAGGCCCTGGGGCTCCCTCCCACGCCTAGTGGCAGCACTTAGCTCCGCACTGGTGAGAAGACGTCGAAGACTAGACTAGGTGCCGAACGCGGCTTTTTCATTTGCTTTCTGCAGTTGACTAGTTATTCCCATTTGGAGTTTTTATCAAAACTATCGCCATCTTTTGGTCCGTGGTTCTTCGACCTTTTTCGCTCTCCTGCCTCGATTTCTCTTGCACGGGGGCTCGCGAGGCAGAAACCCCGGGAGCCCTCGTGAGCGTTCCTACCCCTATCGCTCAGGTTTTCACGACCCTGGTCCACAACCGGAGCACCCCTCCGGACCATGCCTCACGGGCAGCACGACGCGAACACGGGGCCTAGGCCGGTCGCCCCCGCAGCCAAGGCAGGGGTTTACTTGCGAATGGGCGTACAACGGAAAGGAACAGTATCAGGATAACAAAAGCAGTACGGTGATTAACGGCATTAACCCAAACGGGCCCCCACGGGGCCATACATTGCTGTCTTTTTTGCGCAGGAGAAAAGAAAGGAAAAGAACAAAAGCAGGTGAAGCACGTCCCGTGCCGGCCCTCTTGGAAGACTCGAGTCGCCTCCGGAGCTCAGGCGGACTCCCTCTCGCTCTTCACCAGGGCGCGGCGGCGAGCAGACCCGCTTCCACCCTCCAAGCAGGCGGGGCGGCGTGGGGGTTGGCCGCGGCCGCTGCTGGAAGAATCACCATCCGAAGAGGAGCTGGTGAAGCTTGAGGAGTCACGGGCATCGCCAGCCGCCCGCGCGCTGCCCTCTCCATCCACGCCGGGGCTGAGTCCCAGCCGTGGTCGTCGTCTTCGGGGCAGCACCCCATGCGGCGACCATCTTCCCCAAACACCCTCACATAGAGGGTGGCGTCGCCGTCGTACTTGAAGTGCAGGGAGCACCGGCAGCGAAGGCCACGCGCGCGAGCAAACGTCTACCAGCCGCGGGTCAGGAACAGGTCCCCTGTAGTAGAGACCTCCAGAGAAGCCCATGAAGCCCGGCTGTAGCAGCCATCCGCCTGGAACCAGAGGCCACCCAGGGCGCCATCTGGGAGCTCACCCAGGAGGAAGCGAGGGAGCCGAAGCCGGGCGCCGGACGGCTCTACCACCCACACCACGAACTTCGGCAGCGCCTCCGCAGTGTGGAGGCGCGGCCTCGGGGGTCGCACGGTCAGAGCATGCCCGCCGACCACGGGGGACCGCCGACCACGGGGGTCGCCGTGCTGAGAGCCACCTCCGCGACCACGGGGGACCGCCGTGGAGGCCTCAGGATGCTTGTGAGGGCGACCATGACCGCGCTTGGGCGGGGAGAGGAAGACTCAACCTGGCGGGCCTTCCCTTTCTCTGCAGCCGAAAACTTCCTTGGTGGAGCCATGGAGGAGATGGAGAAGCAAGAGGGGATAAGCTGGAAGGGTGCGCGCTGTTCCATACTTATAGCCGGCGAAGGCCAACCGTCGACCTCCACAATCACAGGTAATCATGACCCGCTTTGCATGCAGGGACATGTCAAATCCGTGCGGTTAACAAGACATCATGGGGAAGCGGAGTCGCCCGTGACCAATCGACCGCCACGCGGCGTCCAAGGCCGCAGGCTGTTAGGGCCAGCGACGCTTTGCACTTGCCCTTTCGCCTCTCTGCTCGGCCAAGTTCGGGCGCGCCGTGGGCCCGGGAGATACTATCGACGTTCTGGGAACGGGGGTCCCCAGACTTGCCTGCCTACGGCCTGCGGCGTGGCTCAAAGGAGGCCTAGCACAGCCCATCTTCATCAGCGCAAGCTCAAGACCCTCGCGAGGGGCCAAGCCTCGCGGGGTGGACGACAAGAAGCTTCCTCAGGCACGGCCTCATCAGGCTGGCTCTTGAGGAGGCAGAGAGTTCAAGGCAGGGTACCTCGCAAGGTGCCCATGACGCAAGCCATGACAACCAAGGGCGCGAGTCGGGCGCCAGCCCGCGCAGTGTACTCCTTTCCTCTTTGGTGCAAAGGGAGCAAGCGCAGGTGAGGGTATCAAGCAAAGGCGTCCATTTCGGTGCAACAAGACCAAGACTAGCCCAACGGATGGAAGGAAGTCATTGTGGAGCCCAAGCCGGCGTCATCACCATAGCCTTTGACAGGCGAGGACCAACTTTAGTCAGGATAAGTGTACCCGTTGTTCCCCTTCAAAATGGCCAATTGTTGGCGCCCTTCCCGCTCAATATTTGGGAAGAGGCCCAGGGCCTTTGCCTATAAATAGGACTAGCCACCCCCAGGGTAGAGGCAATCTGAATCTTCATCAAGAAACCAGTAGATAGAGTGCTTGAACCCCTTCTAGCAGTTCATCGCACCAGCCAGGAACAGACCCTCGCGAGGCTGTTCTGCTTTGTATTGTTCATCATCAAGCCGAAGAGGCAATCCACCACACCACACACTGGAGTAGGGTATTACACCACAATGGTGGCCTAAACCAGTATAAATCTTGTGTCTCTTGTGCTGTTTAGTTTGGTAGTTTAGGTCTTAGCGATTCGGCAAGGAGCGAGCCGGCAGAGGGTTGAATCTCTTGTATCATGCTACACTGAAGCATTTTTTGTCTTAAAAAGTATGCCTCCAACTGCTTTTGTTTATATGCCACAATTCTGCAGTACACCGTGTTGATTTTCAGCAGGCCAACTTGATTAATGCAAGTGCAACTCATCTTCCACTGCCATGGCGAGTTGTCGTGCATGTGCACACATCCTGAAAACATCTTACTTTCTGGTTGATATGGCGCCATTACATAATCAGTTGATTATTAGGTGTATCATCATTTCTGGAAAAAAAGCAGCGGATGGATAGGCTCGATGTGTGTGTCCAGCCGTCATCACACACACTCAAACGCCGACATCATGTACATCACCATCGGTGAGCTGAAGCACCTCGTAGCCGTGGACATTTACCAAGGCAAGGTGATTGAGAGCTCTATGCTTCCAAACAAATACCATTCGCTTGTACCATGTGTTCTTGCACCCTTGCTTGGATCAAGCAAGAGCCCTACAGCGGGTAATTGAGCACCTTCTTTTTATGTTTCAGTTTTCCAAATATCTTGGAGACTTTGTGTTGTTGCGGATAGATCGAGCACCTTCTTGTTATGTTTCTGTTATTATTTTCACACATAATTTTGATTCTAGATTAGTACAATGGCACATTCTCTTCTTTTGAAATAATGTTTGTGCACACATGAACTAAATCATAGAACAACATGTATACATTATTTTGAAAATCATGTATGTTTATGGTATTTCAAACATGTGGTGGCTGGAGCCTTTCGTATTTGGTTTTGTAGCAGCAGCCTCCTACTATTTGGTGCCTTTTCTCTCATTTATGCTCAAAAGTTTGTGTCTCCAGGATCCTCCGTACCGCTCTGCTGCTCGCTACCCACATGAACAGCAGGGGGAAGAAGTTCACCACATGGCAGGGGAGAAGGTCACACATGAGGTGCAAGGGACGGGGTGCCGCCATTCCGAAGATGGTCTGAGTTCAGGAAGATGGTCGTCCTTCATGAGAATCGGTGATGCTAGGATGCAGTGTTGCTTCTTGTGAGGCCGCTTCCAGCCAATGTCGTCCTCCGCCGGGGCATCCTCCTCTTCCTCGACGTTGAACTTCTCTATCCATCCAGCAAATAAAATCTCTCTTCTATAGTTGTTGTGCATCTACTACAGAAAACATGCATTGGCCATAGACGTTCAGAAATAGTTGTAAAGGAACAACTATAGCTCTCTCTATGCACATGTTGTGTTTGGAGAGGCATGGTTTTCATTTTGATTTTGAGCTGGATATACGAGGTGTATGATGAAGGTCAAATAGTGAAGTGAAGTCAATTTGTACATGTGAAATTCAGTGAGGCATAAGAAGGGAATCAGACCGTTAGTTTATTTGGCCCGCATTTGTACATCATGCTGTCTACTTCCTTGTTTTGTACTTTTTCCTGAAGTTTTATAGTATGAGTTGATGCAAAAAAGTTCTTTTTTTAGTATGTTGGTTTCGGTTAAAAAACACTACAAAATACAGGGAAGCCCCGAGCAAGTTCAAAAACCATGACATAAATAAATCCAAAAAAGAAGAAAACAGGGTATAAACATAATTACGTCGCAAAAACAAAAGAAGAAACAAAGGCCCCACCAAGAAAAACTAACTCTGGAAGTTCAAATATAATTAATTAGAGAGTTCGAAGAAGATCAAAATAAGAAAAGCAGTAGTTCATTGTATACAAAAACCTCAAGTTCTATCTGTTTCTAGAAAAAATAGAAGTATGAAATGAAATATTAAAAAATGTATTTGATGTTTATTTTTTTAACTTCTCCACGAATAAAACTAAGAAGGAACTAAAAATACAAAGAAGTTCAAAGTTTTTTAAAAAATTATATTGTTTCCTCGTTGCTAAAGAATAAAACAAAGATGTTCAAATTATAGAAAAGGAACAACTAAAAAAGTTTAAATACATTTTCCCCGTTTTTAAAAAACTAGAAGCTCAAACTAAAAGAACGAAGAGGTTCCAGTTAAAATAACAAAATGTTTTTTTAGTTTTAAAAAATAAAAATCTCAAACTAGAGGCTCAAATTGAAATAATAGGGTAGTTCAATTTATTAATATAAAAAGTACATGTTTTCTAAATTATAGATGCTTATATCTTCATCCTGTGATACTGAAATCATTTTCATTTTAGGTGAGCCAAATTTTTGTGTGGATGTGTTGTGCATGTGCTTGTGCATAGTACACTGAATAGAACAAAAAATCTATTATGGGTGCCCTCTAAATGTTTGTCCTATTGCTTATGAGAATTGACCCAAATTTTCCTATTGTTTTTGCACATGTTGGATTCGAGGGAAAATGTGTATAAAAATGTGTGATTTAGAAAGTTCAAGTGTAATGAACATCGAAATTCTAACCAAAAAATGTAAACAAAAAATCGTAGAATTCAAAGAATGAAAACTATGGAATTTCATAAAAAAATAGCACGTGAAGTTCATGTTTTAGAAATTCCAAAGTTCACGTGTAGTACATCCAGAAGAAACATCAACAAATGAAAAAAAAGGGACCGCCTAGGCCTTTTCACTGAAAAGCAAAAAATGCATAAAAATGTCGCGATAAAATTCTACAAGAAGTTCAAATTGAAAAAACCAAAGCAGGCCAGCCTTGAAAGAAATGAAGTTCAAAAAATTTGAGCAAGAAGTTCAAATAAAAAAGTACTGGAAAAATCTTTATAACGGACTTTTCCCGTTTATAAAAAAAATCAGAGAAGTCCAAATTAAAAAAGAGCAGCATTTCAAAAAGATTTTATAAACGCAGATTTCCCCCATTTTATAAAAACTAAAAGTTCAAATTAAAATAACATCATGGTTTCAGTGTTTATATAAAAAAAGATTTTCCTTGTTACTAACCAATAACACTAAGAAGTTCAAGTTTAAAAAAGGGTGAAGTCCGATGTCTATAAAAAATTCAGATTGTTCACATTATTAAAAATTAAACCAAGAAGTTCAAAAACTTGATTTTTCCTTGTTACAAAAGAATAAAACTAAATGGTTCAAATTAAAATAACAAAGAAGTTAAAAGTTTGTAAAAACCTCACATTCTCGTTACTAAATAATAAAACTAATAAGTTTGAATTAAAATAAGGGAACAACTAAAAATGTTTTAGAAATATTTTTCCCGTTTTTAAAAATCCAGATTTTCCCCGATACTAAAGATTAAACCAAGAAGTTCAATTTTAAAAAGATAGAGTAATTCAATGTACATTACAAACTCGGTTTATCTCGTTACTAGAAAATAAAAGCTGGAAGTTCTATTTGAAAACATGGAGAAGTTCGACGTTTAATTAAAAACTCAATTTTTGGTTACTAAAGAATAAAACCAATAAGTTCAATTCAAAATAATGAAGAAGTTTGATGTTTCTAACAAAACTAAAATATTCATATTTCTAAATATACATAAAAGAAATACAAATAAAAAATTTAGAGCGGTTAGATATATGTAAAAAAATAAGAGTTTTTCATAATTAAAGCAAAACAGAGAGAAGTTCAAACTGATAACTGTTGGAAGTTCACGTACTGCATGGTGTGCATTTCATATGAGAAAAAAAAGAATAAAAGGATAAAGTCTAAAAAAGTTGTTGAAAGAAGTTCAGGATGATAACTGCCAGAAGTTCACGTACTACACAGTGTGCATTTTGTATGAAAAAAAAGAATAAAAAGGCAAAGGCTAAACAGCTTTTTTGCTAGAAGTTCAAGTGCTCGGCCCGAGAAAGTTCAAAAATTCTTGTGAGGGGTTGAACAAAAATATGTGACAGAAGTTCAAGGTGAAAACAACAAGAAGTTCAACTACTGCAAGGAATGCGTTTCAAATGAGAATAAAAGTATAGAAAAATAAAAGTTTAAAAGGTTTGTTGAAAGAAGTTCAAGTGCTCTTTCCGGGGAAGTTCAAATTTTTTTGTGAGAGAGGTTCACCTGGTATTTCCATGTTCGATATTTTCCGTATAAAAATCGAATACAATTCTTTACTCAAAATATAAAAAGGTGAAGTTCAGATTGAAATAACAGAGAAGTTCGGAGTTTATTAAAACCTAGGATTTACCGGTTCAAAAAATAAAAAACACAACGCCATTTTTTTCACTTTTAAAAACAACTCATAAACGAAAAGAATGGTTGATAGAAGTTCAATTGCTCAGTGAGGAAAAGTTAAAAAAATTCTTGTGAGAGAGGTTCACCGTGTATTTAGATGTCCAAAATACATAAAAAATATGTTGTTTTTTGTGTTTTAAAATAATTCTCTCAAACCAGAGAGAAGTTCAAAGTGATAACAACCGGAAGTTCACGTACTACATGGTGTGTATTTCATATAAGAAAAAATACAAAAAAGTGAAACATGGTGAAGTTCAAACAGAGATGCCCTAGAAGTTCAACTACTTCACATAGTGCAAAAAACACCATGTAAAAAATCATCACATAAAAAACAGAGTGAAGTTCGAACAGACACGTCCTAGAAGTTCAACTACTTCACGCATAGCAGAAAACAACACGTTAAAAACAGTGTGAAGTTCGAACAGACATGCATGAGAAGTTTAACTACTTTACGCAGTGTATTTCCATTCGTGATGAAGGCAGAAATCATGATCTCGTCATTTTCTAATTTACTTCAAAACAGTAGGAAATCATTTGTGTAAGTTCAATTCCTTCGTCGGAGAAAGTTCAAAAAAATATTGTGAGTGAGGTTTGTACGAAAGGAATATCATTTGTGTGACATTGACGAATGTAAGAGAAAATTACAAAATGAAAATACGTCACGGAAGTGCAATGTGAAAATAGCTGGAAGTTCAACTACTACACGGAATGAATTTCAAATGAAAAACTTTTAAAACCGTTGCGAGTATGAAAAAGTGATCAACACAGGAAAGTTGCGTGTCTACAGCAGCTTTCCATCGGTATATCACTTGCTCAATTCTGGTGAGTGTTCTGGTGCATGGATGGAGAACCACGAGCAAAAGCCGCACGTGAAAAACAGAGTGAAGTTCAAGGTTTCATACCGAGAAGTTCAGGTACTTCACGCGATGCATTTTTGACGAATCTGTTTCGGGATAAAGGCAGAACGAATGATCTCGCCATTTTCCAAATTACTTGAAAACGGCAGGGAATCACAGAAAACCATCAACATGAAAAAGTTTCGCATTTTCCGTAGCTTTTCAACGGTATATTATCTGCCCCATTCTGATAAAGTTTGTGGAAATTACAGCGAAAATACATTTTTAGCCATTTTGAAAACTGACATAAAACAGTAAGGAATTGGGAGAAATAATATATACCAAAAAGTTTTGCATTTCCTCAAGCTTTCCAACGCCATATCATTTGTTGCATTCGGACATAGGGTTAAAAAAATAGATCGAGAATACGAACTCGGTTAAACATGTACCATTTTCTAAATCACTTTTAAACCATTCAAAATTAGAAAAACACTTTCTACATGAAAAAGTAGCGCATTTTCATAAGCTTTCCAACGCCATATCGTGTGCCTCAATTGGTTTAGCCGTTTAGAAATGACATTGAAAATACGAACTCGGCTGTTCGGTTTGTGAAATTTTACGATTTTCTAAATTACTCTTTAACCGTAGGGAATTAGAGAAAACTTTTAACATGTGGAAGGAGCAGTTTTGCAGCAGCTTTCCAAAGCCATATTATTTGCCTCATTCCAATAAACAGTTTAGAAATGCGATCGAAATTACGATTCACGTTTTTTGTGTGAAGAAAAAAATGGTTTTCAAACCTGCTCTTAAACCGCTTACATTTTGCGAAAAATTTAACTTGGGTCATGATACTCGTGTCCGTAGCTTTCCAACGGTATATAGCAAGCCCTATGTGGGCAATGTTGCGGGAAGTTCAACCTAGCACAGTGGGAAGTTCAGGTCAAACAACTCAAGCAGTAAAATCGCAAAAAACGCGAGTTCTTCACGACCCGAGTGCAAAATCCGCCTATGAGCGAGATTCCTATCTAAAACGAGTATTTAGTTGCTAAAAATTGTTTGAAGATTTCACTTACATCACATGGAACACGATTAAACAGAAAAACTCGCGGTAGAAGGCACGTTTGCGAAGATAGCCCGAAGGTCGGGTTCGTACAAAGAGAAGTTCAGGCGCGCGTACAAACAAAAATATGTCACAGAAGTTCAACGTGAAAACAACATGAAGTTCAACTACTACGCTGAATGAATTTCAGATGAAAAACTTTTAAAGTCATTGCGAGTATGAAAAAATGATCAACACAGGAAAGTTGCGTGTTTACAACAGCTTTCCATCGGTATATCACTTGCTCAATTCCGGTGAGTGGATGGAGAGCTAGGCGCAGTGGATAGAGATATACGAGCAAAAAAAGCACGTGAAAAACAGAGTGAAGTTCAAGTACACGTGCCGAGAAGTTCAGGTTCTTCACGCAATGCATTTTTGAAGAATTAGTTTCGCGATAAAGGCAGAACGAATGATCTTGCCATTTTTGCAATTACTTGAAAACGGCTAGGAATCAGAGAAAACCATCAACATGAAAAAGTTTCGCATTTTCCGTAGCTTTTCAGAGGTATATTATTTGCCCCATTTCGATAAAGTATGTATAAAAAAGTTTCGCATTTGCTCAAGCTTTCCAACGCCATATTCTTTGTTGCATTCGGCCGTACGGTTAAAAAATTGTCTCGAAAATACGAACTCCATGGAACTTGTACCGTTTTCTGAATTACTTTTAAACCGTTCCAAATTAGAAAAAAACTTTCAAGATGAAAAAGTAGCGCATTTTCACAAGCTTTCCAATGCCATATCATTTGTCTCAAATGGGTTACCCGTTTAGAAATTACATTGAAAATACGAACTCGGCTGTTCGGTTTGCGAAATTTTACGATTTTCAAAATTACTCTTTATCCATAGGGAATTAGAGAAAACTTTCAACATGTCGAAGGAGCGGTTTTGTAGCAGCTTTCCAACGCTATATTATTTACCTCATTTGGATAAACGGTATAGAAATGCGATCGAAAATACGATTCACATTTTTTGTATGAAGAAAAAACGGTTTCAAAACTGCTCTTAAACCGCTTACAGTTTGCCAAAAATTTAACTTGGATCATGATATTGGTGTCCATAGCTTTCCAACAGTATATCGCAAGCCCCATTTGGACACTTTTTAGCTGAAATTCAACCCAGTACAGAGGGAAGTTCAGGCACGTTACTCAGGCAGATCACAATATTATTCTGATCCCGTGATCAGAATAGTGCGTATATATATATGTGTGTGTGTGTTTGTGTATATATATATATACACACATATATATATAGGACACCTCTTTTATACTCCTAAGAGTATGTACTCCTACCCTCGATGGATCACGCGGACAGATAAAGAACAACCTGTTGCAACAAATCGGGGCAGCCATGCTTCTTATTTAAAATGCTAATTAATCTCCTTGTTAGCTGTAACAACTCCGGGAGAATAGGAGTGGGATATTTGTTCAAACATTGAGCTCACGTGTTTGGTCTTGACTTTTGGACT
This sequence comes from Triticum timopheevii, assembly GCA_963921465.1. Lineage (NCBI taxonomy): Eukaryota > Viridiplantae > Streptophyta > Magnoliopsida > Poales > Poaceae > Triticum > Triticum timopheevii. The sequence continues at coordinate 540,961,977 of OY997270.1, read as the reverse complement.
CAGCATATAGCACCGACTAGAGTTGCATTAAGGAGTATATACCACTTGCCAAGTTAGTGGTATATATATACTCTTTTTTTAATGTAATAATGGGTACATACTGGTTATCAAAATTAATACTTGTATACTGCTTTCTTTAGAAAAGTACATACTGATTTTGCAAAAAAAAGAATTATATACTGCTTTTTTTAGAGGTATCAATGTACTGATTTCTTTTAGAGAAGTATATACTGCTTTTTTTAGAGTTATCAATGTACTGATTTCTTTTAGAGAAGTATGTACTGCCTTTTTTGGGAGGGGTATATACATTGCTTTTTGGGAAGTATGTACTCCTTTTTCTAGGAGGGGCCTTTTGTATGGAAAGGGTATGTATTGCTTAGTTCCAAAAGAATGTGTACTATTTAATTGGCTATTAAAAGATTATGCACTTCTTTTCCCAAAAAGGAATATATACTGATTCTCAAAGAAGTATCATCTTCATAGAGTACAGCGGGCGTGAAAAGAGTACTTCGATAGGAATCTAGTTCCAAATGTCACTAGAAAATTTCAAATAATTAATGGTAAAAGGTATATGTACTTCTTAATTCTATTACAGAAGTAATAGACCAAAGTTTCATCTTAGCAAAAGTAAGTACACCTAGTAAGAAAATTAACCGAGAGTGCATGTGCCCTTTGTTTCTACATCTTCATGTAATGTACGTTCCATATAGATTTGTACACTAGACATCACGAAAATAAATATATCTACTATGTATATCCATTGAATCACCAAGCACGATGTGTGTGCACTTGTGATTGGAGTAGCCGATCTACTAATCCATGCACGATGATCATTAGGAGACACATAGTGCGTTGCGTGAGGATGTCATCGGTCTGCCGCCGGTCAAGTCTTGTGTGATGTTGTTGAGCCGCCGACCGCCGACCACGAGTAGCATGGCGTCGTCGAGTCGCCGGCCACTAAATCTTCTCCTCCTCATCGAGTGACTTGAGCCGTTTCTGGCCACGTGCTCTTGAACGCCCAGTTTATACTGCGATAGAACTGATCAGATTCATATCGAAATCGTAGAAATAAAAGGAACATAAAGGACGAACCATTGAATGCTGAGCCATACCTGGTCTCGATGATGAGATGTAGAAGGTGGACGATGATGTTGCCATCATCATCTCTGCCAACGTCGGATTAGTTGTGTATCTTGAATTTGTTGTTTTGGCTGTCGCTGGCAGAATAATCTGGGAGATCAGGAGATAACGCCACGGCCATCCATATTTATATTCTTCTACTAGCCTGACCTGTATTCCTGTGAAAAATGTCAGCAAGAATCCCTATAAACATGGATCGGGCAACTAATTTCCATACGACCAATATTGAACTGATGAGTACCAACAAAATGGACGGCGCTCAACCAAAGGAGTGACACGTGGGATGGGAGTATGTACTCCAAGGAGTACTAACCCATTTTCATATATATATATATATATATATATATATATAGGGAGAGAGAGAGAGAGAGAGAGAGAGATTGAGTGAGCCTGGCCCACCATGAGGTTGAAAGAGCGGCGGCGGCTTGGATGGACTGACCTAGATAGACAATCCGCGTGAGAGAGTATAGAGTGTGTCGATCGAGGCCCGAACAGGGAGATATATCATTTATGTGTGAAAGAAAACGAGGTTAAACGAGACTCGGATAAAGAGAGCGAGATTGAGAGAGTGTGGCCCGCCGTGCGGAAGAAAGAGTGAGACAGTCTCGAGGGAGTGACCTAGATATACAACGTGCGTGCGTGGGCACGAGAGGTTGGGGGCTAGATAGGCAATGCATGTATTTAGCACGAGAGGGTGAGAGGGAGAGGGGGGGAGAGAGAGCTCATCAAGGGGTGCAATGGCGGGTGTGTGAGGTAAATACATTTGGTAACAGAGTGGAAAAAGGGGTTGTGTAGTTGAGAGACTTGGAGATCGAAATATGGAGAGAAAGAATGAACGTGTGTTGGAAATTGATAGCTTCCTAAGGTGGTTAGGAGAGGAAGATTGACCGATACAGGAAGTATGTAGCGTTTGTGCGGGGGGAGGGGGGGGCTAAAAACAACATTTGAATGTACATAGTACGAGACTTAATATCGATTTTCAATTTGGTGTACATTGTAAGATTTGAACCGAGGACCAAGCATACGGGTAATTATTTCGAATTCGTGCCATACTAAGTTTCGAAAAGTTGACATTGACTCAATTTGTTGTGCTATTTTGTAGGTCATATGTTTGAATACATCCAAAAGTTTTCTCACTACCATGGTGTTCATCATATACATATTAATTTGTATTAAAAAAGTAGCATGGATACAGTGAAATGTGAAATCCACGTTAAAATTGGAGATCGCTACGTGACACACACTCTAATTCAAATAACTAACTATGTGACACACACTCTAATTCAAATAACTAATTATGTGACACACACTCTAATCAACATTAGCGTGGGTACCATTTCGATTTTTTTTCAAATAACTCCTCATTAATTAATTTATAGTACTCCCTCTGTTCACTTTTATAAGACCTTGAAGACATTTCAGACAATGTGCAAAACAGTTCATTTTAAGTTGTCTGAAATGACTTACAAAAGTGAACGGATGGAGTATCTCGTTTCGAATGACTAATTATTGCAAGGAAAACACGGGCATGGTAATACATACAGATTCGTTTGCAAATGAAAGACGATTCGTTTGCATTCTCAAATGTAGGCGCACCAGGCAGACCAGGGTCGTGTCGGGGCGGACGCTGCTTTGGTGCCTTAAAGGCAACTGCCCTTGGGTGACTGACATGTGGGCCAGCCACCTGTTGGGCCCACATGTCATGGACACAAAGGCAGGTGCCTTAAGGCACCAAAGCATAGTCCTGTCGGGGTGGTCCTGTGTGTCGAACGGACGCGTAGCACCCAGTCACCCACCCCCTCCCCCCCAAAAAAAGGACGACGACAATATAAGTTCGTGCTTCCACGTTTCAGATTGAAATATCTGGTGGCCCCAATTCTAGCCCTGCAAAATCTCTCTTCTCCACCATCCCCTTCCGCGCCCAGATTGCTCAAATCCCTAATTCTCCGCCAACCCTCGAATCGCCCCTCGTCTCGTCTCTTTCCCCACCAATCCCCACCTCTGTGCCAGACGACAACGACGAAGACGACGGTCGCGCTTCACCACCGCACCGGAGCTACCTCATCTATGCCCTCGTCCACCGCACCGGGTGGTGCACCGACAACGTCGGCCGTGGCAACCGACATGCCTCACAGACACCGAGTTCCACCGCATCTGGTGCGCTTCACCGACACTGTCTCCTAGCTCACCGGGGCTACTTCAGCGAGCACATCGTCGCACCTCCGCCCCCCGAGGCCGTTGGGGCTTCACCAACGGTCTCGTCCACCGCATTGTAGCGCTCCGCTGCCACTCAAGATCTGCATCCGTGCGCGGCTAGCCAACGCCAGCGCATCACCATCAACGGCTTTGAAGTGACCCGCACTCTAGCTAGGCGAGCATGCCCAAATGCAGGCCCGAACTAGGTATCCACACATTACTCCCTTGTGCACTGTTCCGACGATGTTTGGATATCCTTTCACTGCTCTCTTAGCTTACACGCCTATGCAACTCTGACTTTAACTCTTATTTCTTCTGGAGATATCATCAGAAACAAGCAAATCCATTTTTTAGCGAAGGATGATGGCGCTATGGGATCTGGTACACATCCTGCACACCCGTATAACCTTGTAAGCATCTGTCCTCCGGTACAACATCAAGGCCGATTCCTCTTATTTGATCAACCATTCGTCGTGTCAAAAATGCAGAGGGGGATGCAAGGAGCACAAGGCCTGCACATCCAAGCAAGTGGTAACATGGACTTGTACATGGAACATCCCAAGCGCAAGCAGAGCTGCAGTGAGCCTGTGCAATGAGCTAGCATAGGTCCCTGCATTTCATTTAATTCATACTGGCATTCGTGTATGATTTGTGTGCAGTGGCTGATCCACGAATTCAAGTTACCAGGGGCGAACATTTAACTTAAAAAATATGAATGCACTTGCACTCTGGAAATCAACTTAACTTGAGAATTGTGAAGCTACATGGACTTTGAAAACCAGCTAATGATCCAAAGTAGTTCAGATTATAAACACTAAATGATGCAAGCACCAAAAAACACAAAATGCAACATGGTGTACAAGGACTACAAACATGGTCTATACCTTCTTGAATTATTCGTTCTCTTGATGAAAATATCGAAGTGTAAATGCAAGTATAACCAGTGCGCAAACTGCATATCAATATATCTATCCTACACAAGTATGCCAATAGTTTCAAACAAAAGATTTAAAAAGTATTTATGCTATGTTGTCATGATACGGGACTTTCTGGTAGATGGCCTTGACGTTTCCTCAAGCTATGAAAATGCACAATAATTTGCTTGTCATCTATGCATGCAAATCTCTGTCTATCTCAACATAGTAGATAATCATTAGACACTAAATCCTTCAATGAGCTTGCAAAATTCTTGCATTAGATCCCTCATTAGACACTATATGTTCATCACCAGGAGCATGTAAATTTTTTGCATCAAATACTTCATTAGCAGTCTGTTCATTAGACACTTCAAGCTCAAGAACAACATGAGCTTATATGTTTGCACCGGAAACTTGATTAGATACATCAAATTCAGTTAGTTCAGTATTGATTGGGGGAGTTATAAAGTAAGTAGAAATTGGTTTAATTTTCTCATAGATTCCCTACATACAAGCAGTTTTACAACACCGTCAGGTTCAACTCTTGGCCAAAAATTGAAGAGTTGAATTAGATATAATCAGGGATGTGATGTACCTGCTCGTTGCACATGCTACTCTTGCAAGCTGCGACTGTCCGTTTGCGCAAGCTTTATGCCATGCCCGTGCTGCCGCCGCTGCCTCCCACGCAGGCTACACCCAGGGTTGGATCTTCATCTTCTTGTCCTTCCGTTCGCTTGAAGCCCGGCGACTGCCCTCCAACGAGGGCACGAGGAAGTGTTGTGTCGGTCTGGCCAGCGGTGCCTAGGTTAGGAGCAACCAGACTGGAGGCTGGAGCGAATGAATTGGGATTTTTCCTACTGTCGATCGATATGGGAGGCGCTCGTTTGGGCCGCGAGCCTGCTATAGGGCCTGCCTTGCACTTATGTTATTGGCCCATCCAAATTGAAACATTTTTCTTCATTTTTTAATTGCCTGCTCGTGCGTTGGGACGAACAAAACTAGCGTGGGCCAACCTGGACGACTCAAACTAGGTGCACACTTTCCAGCCACCTAAGGCGGCCGCCCATACCAGCCCCTATGGTGGCGTCGCCCCTTTTGCATGTATGATTGGATAGTGAAAAATATTCCAGTGACACTTTTGATTTACCCACAGAATGGTTGAATTGCTTGTTTCTATGAACTGAGTTCGCCAATAATGTGAAGGATGCCAGTCTTTTCATCCTATTGTAGATTGCTTAGATCTCGATATGCCAAAAGTAATCGCATGAAATATACAGTAAAAGCCAGTGTAACGTGTTTGGCTACTACTAGTCTGACTACACGTCCTCATATAACATATCAAGGACGCACCATCTTATGAGATTAACCATTCGACTTATCCATGCAGTGTGGGAAGAAAGAAGTATTGGGACTGCGTATCCAAGCAATTGATGCCATGGACTCCTTCATCCAACCTTGTAAGCAAAAAAGAAGTTGCAGTGTGCCTGTACAAAGAACTAGCGTAAGTTCAATTACCTTCTTCTCGGAATTTTAGTTAGCCACTTGTTGCAAAATTGTTCAATTACGTTGCTTGGCAGTTTTCTACTGATTACATAATGGCACAACCTGTTAATCATATTGTAGACTGCGCCTATCTATGTGTTTAATACTTACTGTTAAGAATTACCTGTTTGCCTTAACTTAAATATCTTCTTGTTTGTTTAACTTCTTTACTGCTGCAATAGCGGGTTACAATGATGTTAATAACTACTTTTCAGCATCCAATTGAAACTCTTTAATTCCTTGTTTGTTTAACTGGTTTGCTGTTATAACTCCTAGTTGAGATGTTTTGCTAACTTCCACTTTTCTGAATCCAATCGGAACTTTAATGGCAAAAACAGGTTAGCCAAGATCAAAGAGTGAGGTCCCCATGGACGTTACATCATCCCACAGCAGTGGCATTGACCCAATCGTGCATTATGAATTGTCAAATGCTGATGCTCTAGAGGCTAAACTAGTGGTCGAAAGAGATTCTGCTTCTGCACTTAGAGATGAACTTGACATGTTGAGGAAGCAAACAACACAATCACAAGCAGTACTCAAGACAACCATTAAATATTTGGTGGATTTCAAAACGAAGCAAGCTGAGACTGACCAGATTGTTAAGGTCCTGAAGGAAAAAAGGAAATTAAATTCCTACTTGGTAAATCATAGGTGAAATGTTCTTTCCATAGTTGAATAACCTTTGTGTTGTCTGTTCATGTAATCAATCAAACCATTTGTTTTAGAGATCATGTAATAATTGTTTTTGTTTTCTTTTTGGGTTTGTAATTTTATTTGAGCACAAGTCTGTATTAATTGATAAGACTCGGAGACATTTCATTTGGATTGTTGTGCCGGACCTACAAATATGCCAATCGGGCTGAATGTGCATTCAACAATAGTAGTAGTATAGATGGACTATAAGTGGCATGCATCGGAAAGGGCCAAGATGCTGGCTAAAAAAAGGATGCTGTTGTAGCCAAGAAAAGTACAACGGCCTGGCTTATGTATGTTAGTTGATATTATTGATCCATATACTCTATAAGTGTTTATATGTCTGTTAGTTCTATACATTCTTGGTTGATTGACTCGGTATTTGAATCTTGATACATCGCTTGTGTACATATCTAAATGGGAGTACACATTATGCTGCGTGTGACATTTGAGTTCAACATGAAGTGTTCCAAATATACGAATTCACATTAAACTGGATTCTAGTTTCTGAATTTGAGTATCGGCATTTGTAAACCATAATCATATATGATAGTGGAATACATCTTTGTCGTCCTTTTGAAGATATATAAAAACACATAGAATGATTTATAAACATTCATACAGCAATACAAAATGGATTCGAATTTAGTTGCCAGGGTAAACATGGATGCTTATTGTCCCAAAATTCGAAAGAAGCAGCAAAATGTCCACTCCCACGCCGGCTGCCCGAAGCCAAGTGTTTGGGAGATGGAGATTACTGTCTACCCATTACACGGACAATCCAGCGGCTCGATTTCCACTGCTCTAAATAGGGGTAGGTTAGTAACTTCAATTAGACGTGACACGACCGCCTCTAAGCCCATTCCGACACGGTGTGCGTTAAACATGGGCGGCAAAACACATTTGATTCAAGCTCGTCTGAAAGACCTCTGGTTCTCCCTCCATTCCCCATTCATACATGGTGGGCGGCAAAACAAACTCGACTCGGCCGAAATCGATGTAGGCAAATATTTTCAATAGGAGCAGGTGTGTAACTTCACTCAGACGTGACACAACCGCCCTACCTGTTAGCCCCGTTCATACACCGTGGGCGCCAACCATGGGTGCCAACCACCCTCTCCTCGCCCGAAATCGCTCTGGGCAAATATCGGAAAGATGCGAGATTACTGTCCTATCCCCAACCGACGAGACATCCAAATTTTAAACGGGGGCTAAGTTCATAACTTTCCCATATTTCAGACAGACGCGTCCCAAAAACATGGTTCCCCGTACCTCTCCATCCATTTTCCCATTCATACACCGTCCGCGCTAGAACACCCCATCCCCACACCGGCCTCCGTCCGCCACCCCATCCATCGCCGTCGTTCTACACCACATACATTGCCACCGTCCTCCACCATGCCGGAGCGCCTACCAAGACCGCGTCGTCCACTGCTAGAGATGGATGTTTCTCATCCACGGCGAGGGACCAATAGCCTTGCATCGCGTCCTCTTGCTTCATCGGCGCCGTCGTCCTCTTTGCCGGGGCCGTTCACACGACCTTCTCTTTCACCGGAACGGGACTTATCCCCCGATGCACCCGTCTACCATCGCAGATCTGCTTCAACGCCACCGACAGCCATCGCACCCCCGATGTGTGCACGGCGCCGCAAGAGACGTGGTACTTCATATCTCCTCAACTTTTTGATATCAACCAGAAAATAGATCTTAACTTGGTTACTCTACTTTCTTTTCAGCTCTTAGAATTTAGTTTTTAGTTCGAAGCAAACAATGGATGCTAAATATCATTTCTCCGGTGTGCAGCTTCAAATCTGCCATGGCGCACCCATAATACGGTTTAATTGATCATGCTTAGGGTTTAATTGATCATGTTGTTTCCGTGGTGGTTTATTTAATAGAAATCGGAGGGGAAACCCTCTTTTGCTAAAAAAATATGCTTAGAGTTTCCCCCTTTTATGATCACTATACGATCAGAATACGTGCTTCGTGTCATAATAACACTGGTCCACCCATCAAGCTAAACAAGCTTGGTTGTTCAAATATGAATCTGATATTATTAAAACAGAGTTGCTTAATTGGTCAGCTAAATGTTCCTAAATTAGTTTTGAAAATGCATGTTTGCCGCTAGGGTGTGTTTCTCTACAGGGTGCCCATGGTGGGCCGGCCCACCCTGGGATTTTGGGTCATCCCAGGCCCCGATTCCCCTTTGTTCTGCTGCGCGCTTCCGATCTCTACTCGCCCCAGCCGCCTGCCTTGCCGGCGAATTGCCGTCCCCAGACGACATGACTCTAGGAGGAGACGCCGGACTAACAGGAGGCCAGGAGCCGCTTGCCCAACAGCGTCACCGCTGCCCGGGCGCGCCGCCGTGCCTACCTTCCCAGTCCGTTCAGGGCTCAGGCGTGCAGCACCCACCAAGCCAATCCGATTTATCCTGAGATACGTCCTCAACACTCAGCAGCCACTCCTCATCACCCATTTTCTAATTGATTCATTACTCATTAGGCAGGACTATCATTAGGGTTTGTAGTGTGCTCAGTGCTACCTACATAATGGTTCAGATGTATTTCGGTAAGCTTTAGTACATCTAAAGTTCACAGGGTTTTCAAAATTAGTGGATTGTTGGTCGTAGTGACATTGACCCAGATAACTACTGCAAGCCAGGTTTGTTGACAACTTTACTTGTCTTTCTTACTCATTCGATATAATATCCAATTATTCACGTCGATTCGTTGCAAACAATAAGTGCTAGACAAACTTCTTCATTCAGATTTTGGACAGTCTCTTACTGCAGTTACAATTCTGCATACTTGTCCTAATAAGTTCACAAGTAAATGATTGATTCACTACATCTATGCTTGCCTTGTCATATTTGTTGTCAATATTCTTTTAGGTTGGACCACCCTGTTTCTAAATACTGGAACCGTAGACATGAGTGAATAGTATTTCTCTATGTGATCTCTTCCATCATGTGTGGGTAAGGAACACTACATTATATAAAAAGAAAGTGTCATTTCTAGCTTTTACATAGGTTTCAATCTTTTACCTGGAATACAATCTGCCTACTTGCTTTGTGTCGCACTACCAACACTCCACCCTTGAAGCTAAACATTACGCCACTCATAATTGCTTAGTTTATTTGTTCAAATACGAATTTCATATGATTCTAATGTTCCTACACTACTAGGGAAAAGCCTATACACAGAATCTTACCAACAGCGCTCCTCAAAAAACGACGCTACTGCTATTTAGCAGCAGCGCGTGACAGAAAAACGCGCTGCTGAAAGGAAAATAGCAGTAGCGCGTGCGCCCCAAACCGCGCTACTGCTCTAATTGCCATGACCTCGCCATCCATCTAGTTGTAGGAATAGCGCCCTATATTGAGCCGCGCTACTGCTATAGAAGTTAGCAGCAGCACCCTTCTAAGAAAATCGCTACTGCTAAGATCAACCCACAAGTTTAGTCCCACCTCGCTCCACGAACAGGGTGTTTACCACCTTAAATATGTTACTTCTGAAACTATCACAACCAGTTGGTCTTCACTGAACTCTATGTGTAGAATTTGTGGCTGCAATATGAGTCCTTTCCGGTTCCTACCAGAGAGGACTCATATTGACAATTCATATTGTACACAAAAAGATCATTGATGGCCAATGTATTTTTGCATTGACATATTTTTGTATACTTGCACTTAGTAGTAGCGCTTTTAGCTTCAAAGCGCTACTGGTAGTCCAACTTAGCAGTAGCGCTCAACTGTGCACATCACTACTGCTATTCAGATTTGCTGTAGCGCGTTTTGGCAAACGCGCTACAACTAACCCTACCTTATCCCCACGTGCGCGACTGACCCTCTCTCTCACTCACACTCTCCCCCTCTCAGTCACTCTCGCCCGCGCGCCGATAACCGTCGTCGTGCGTCGCCGCCGCCGCCTTTCATCCGTCCACCGCCGAGGTACTCCCCTCCTTCCGTCCCTCCTCCCTCCTCCACACACCGCGCCCTCCTTCCTCTGCCTGCGGCCGCCCCACCTCCCTCCTCTGCCGGCAGCCCTGCTCCCACCACCCTCGACCTCACCGCCACCACCCGAGCCCACCCAGCACCGCCGCCTCCCGATCCTGATCCCACCCTCGCCGCCCCTACCTCTCTGTCACCCCCCACACACTTTCTCTCTGCTTAGTTAGTACTAGATGTTGTTTAGTGGTAGTAGATGTTAATTTAGGGTTCATAGATAATGATTTTTAGTAGTAGTAGATGTTAATTAGTAGTAGTGATGGTACTAGTTAACTACGGCAGTATGATTAATAGTAGTTGTAGTTGAACTACTTTAGTTGTAGTTGAACTAGTTTAGTAAGTAAATTAATAAACTAGTTGAACTAGTTGAATTAATTGAACTAATGTATTTTTAGTAAGATAATTAATATAACTAGTTGAACTACTTTATTTTTAGAAAGATCTAGTTTTTTCTATTTATAGTAAGTTTATATTTAGTAAGAACTAGTTGAATTAATAAAACTAGTTAAACATGTCATATTTCACTAGTGCAGAACCGGGCAATAGCACCGGTTCGTAAGGCCCTTTAGTGCCGATTACATAACCGGCACTAAAGTGTGGGCACTAAAGGCCCCCCCTTCAGTACTGGTTTAGCATGAACCGGTGCTAAAGGGCAACCACGTGGCACGAGCCAGCTCCGGGGGCCTGGAGCCCTTTAGTACCGGTTGGTAAGACCAACAGGTACTATAAGGTTTGGGGGGTTTTTAGTTTTATGATTTCTTTTTCATTTAATTTTGTGTGTCCATTTTAATATATATAGAATTTCTAGTAGAACCAATCATGCATATATATATCATCAATGTCTCACAAACCACCATATTAATTAATTCACACAAACACACATGTATAGCTATATACAATTTCTCCTACATATGCATGTTGCCTTCGGAGCCAGTGGCATTAGCCTAATTGGTGCCTACGGAGCACGATGACAATTGGAAGTGGTTTTCATGGGGGCGGTACCGGGTAATAGTATTCTCCCTTCGGATTTATGACCTGGTCGAGCAAAAATCCCGCTATTTCCTCTTGAAGTGCTCCTACGCGCTCCGTTTCTAGGAGCTTCTCCCGCACCTCTTTGAACTGTTAAGAAGGAGATCAATATGCATGTGTATTAGTTGTGTGACTAGATATCGATAATGGTGTAAAAATTGTGAATAGTGTTCTGACAAGCGTACCCATTCCTGTCTTTGAGATCTGCTCCTTTCAGACGCCATCATGCGAATGTTCTCGCAAACGCAGAATGCACACAGATCAGTCCCCTGCGCCAGCTTCAGGGCCTTTACAAGAATGGAATTTGATCAGATAATAATTAATCAAGCATGATAATTAAAGAGATGCAGCTAGCTAGCTAGCTAGTACTACTTAATTACTTACCTTGGGTCGAAACCATTTAAGCTTTTTTTTTCATTGGCCTTCCGTGACGCTGATGAACCTTGCCCAAGCCCTGCCCGCCGACAAAGAAAATGAATAAAGGGGTTATTAAATAGTTCATATCATGAAATGACGAACTAAATAGGCCGAGATATATAGTTAATAATGATTGAAATTACCTGTTGACTATCCCAAACAAGATGTTATAGTCAGTTTTTGCTTTGAGTAGTGAGTCCAGTATTTCAACTGTTCCGACGTCAACTTTAATGATACACAAGATCCAGTGAAATCTGCATGCACACACGTTTGCATGTCTTAATTAAGCGGGCATATGTAAGCAAAAACATGTAGCTAGCTAGTAGGAAAAAACAGAGAATTTGTAGTACAAGACAGTGTGACTCACTGGAAGTTGTAAAGAAGTAGTATATCTTCATTGTATTTGAGGCGCTTCAAGAACTCTAGCATGTTGTCCTCTATGTTCTTTTGATGATATGGATTTATTAGCCATGTGTATTCATTAACGGTGTTTGGGTCAATGAACCCAATGCCAAAGCGTCCACCTTTTCTCATTTCATACATCTTCATCCTGCATAATACCACAGAAAAGAATATAGTGAGGATAATTACAGGTAATGATTAATCAAAAGGATCACTATAGCTAGCTTGAGACTTAAATTACAAAAAGAAATCACTTACAGACAATAGCAGCTGACGATAGATTTGTCGAGTGCGTCTTGATTGTATAACTGAAACAGTTCAGAATACTCAACGGACAGAGCTTTCTTATGGAAGTAATGCTCCTCCTTGACATTCACCATGAGGGACAATCGATCTGAAATCTTGGTAATGTTCATGTACCATTGATGCAATTCATACATTCTCGTTGGGAGGTTCTTGACCTTGTCTGGCTCGACCAAAGGTTGGCCCCGGACATTTTTCCGTTTTATTTCATCCTCTCTAAGCACAGGCATGGGCTCGATCTCGAGGAGTTGTCCAACAGTGATCTTGAGAACTTCAGCCTGCATTATATGGTCCTTGGTTATTACCACATTGCCCACCTCGGGAACGTAAACTGTTTGCCCACAATAATATTGGGCGCGCATACTGTCACGTGTTGTTGGCACAACAAGCGAGGGGATCGATTGCGCCGCCTGTTCTCCCAGCTGGGGAATGGTTTTCCCGCATTTTTTGATAGCTGCTTGTTATTTGCTCGATCCCGAGCTCGCCTACTTACGTAGACGTGCTCGATTTAACTTCCTGATGTGGAGCTCGTAGTCTGTGTCAACAGGTTTGGGAGCTGGTGGTTGAGCCATACGAATGAAGTGGTCAATCGTTTCCTGAGGCACTTTCTCCCTTGGCGGCGGTGGCGGTTTCGGTGCAAAATGGGCTTCCACCTCGGCCTTCGATATGGCTGCGTTTTCCTCCTCGGAACTGTCATAAGCCCTCTGCGGAAGAGGCGTGAGGCTTGGACCATATTTATATCGCTTGCCTCTGCCTGTACTTCCTGTACTACCTCGACTCGCACCGCTACACACCATAGCTGCAGGGTGTCTCTTCTGCGATTGCTGAGGCGGCAGAGACGGCTGACGGGGCTGAGTTGGACGAGGAGGAGTGGCCTGAAGCTATGCCAGACTTGGAGGAGGAGTGGCCTGAGGTTGTGCCGGACTTGGAGGAGGAGTGGACGTCTGACACTGTGGTGGCCTTGGAGGAGGAGGAGTGGCCTGACACTTTGCCGGACTTGGAGGAGGAGTGGCCTGACACTTTGCCGGACTTGGTGGACTTGCAGGAGCGGGAGTCTGCTAACTCGGTGGCGGACTTCGACGAGGAGTCGGCTGACGCGGTGTCAGTGGCCTTCGAAAGATGATGCAATCCTTTTTCCATAGGATGATATGATGTTTCGCCTCTCCGAGAAAGCGCTCATCGTCACCTGCAGGAATGTCAAGCTGTAGCTCCGAATATGGTGGGTCCACCACCTCATCAACCAAGACATGAGCATAGCCCGCTAGAATCGGGTTGCAATGGAAGGTTGCCTCAGGGGGATTTGTAAAAGCAACGGCGTCCGCCACCTTCATGGATATGTTCTTCATTTTGACGTGTAGCTCGTAGTTAGTGTTCTCCGTGATGTCATCCACGGGGTATCTACCCAGCATTGCATCGTCCGGGGCGGAACCCATGCTGCTTCTCGGCATGGATGGGGCGGTGCTATCCAATGCTACATCATCCGCTAGCTGCTGCAGCTGCTGAGACCCCCTTTGCTGGGTAAGTGAGTCGATCTGCTCCAGCTGCCGCTGGAATTTGACTGCCAATTCCGCTTGACTTGCTTCTAGGCCTTGAAGGCGTTCATAGTACCGCTTCCTCTGCTCCTCCTCCATCTTCCTCTTCTTCTCCTCCGCAATCTTCTTTCTCGCACGGGTTCTGTAGTCGATGTTCCAGTCTGAAAACCCCTCATACCACGGAATAGCGCCCTTGCCTCGTGTTCTTCCCGGGTGTTCAGGATTTCCCAGGGCACGCGTAAGCTCGTCGTTCTCTCTATTGGGCTGGAACACCCCCGTTCGTGCCTCTTCTATTGCAACAAGTATCGCATCGTCGGCTCCCTTCAGACTTGCCTTTGTCGAAACATTGCCTGTCTTCGGGTCCAACTCCCCCCATGCGCATAGAACCAAGTCCTGCACCTGGGGGCCAGCTCTTAGTAACCGGAGTGACACCTGCATCCTCCATCTCTTTCTTAGACTTATCCCACTTAGGCATTGCCACCGCATAGCCACCTGGCCCCAGCTTATGGAACTTATCCTTTTTTCGGCATTCTTCTTATTTATTCTCGACCGTTCCTTAGCTAATTCCGAATCCTTGAATTTCACGAAATCGTCCCAATGAGCACGTTGGTTCTCTAGTGTTCCCTCGAATACTGGAGTCTTCCTTCCTCCCTTGACGTACTTGTCCCATTCACGCTTCTTGTGGTTCTTGAATGCAACCGCCATCTTCCTAAGAGCAGCGTCCTTGACTTTCTGCACATCTGCTTATGTGAAATGATCTGGTAGGGTGAAATGTTCCATGAGAGTATCCCAAAGCAGATCTTTTTGATTCTTGTCGACAAAAGTAACATCTGGACATGGCTTTGCTGGCTCTCTCCATTCTTGAAGTTTGATCGGGAGTTGGTCCTTCACAAGAACTCCGCACTGAAGAACGAACTTGTCCGCAATCTTCTTAGGCGCTAATGGTTCGCCATTAGGTCTGACTGCCTCGATATTGTACTTAAAGCCCGCCTTCAACTTTTTGTTCGGGCCTCGTTTCGTCATTTTTCCTGAAGATTTGTTCCATCCGGATGGCTGAAAGAACAAAGATCGATTCGTTAATATATCTTCAAGTCATTTAAAACATGTGATGATCACCAGATGCCTGCTTATACAAATATATATACCTCACCGGTCTTTGTTGTTTCAGGATCAACATGTTCTTCGTCATCATCATAATCGTAGTTCATGACTTCATCAATTCGGTCGTCGCGATCGAATATCATATCACCCTCTCCGGTGTTGTTTAGAAATTCGGAGCCGTCATAATCTTCTTCATTCTGATCATCATCTGGCCCGCGTATCATATCGAACATGGTCTGTTCTCCCTCTCTGTCGGTATTGTCTGCCATAGCTTTTATTTAACTAATCCAAAAGAAATATAAAACAATTTAGTATTCAAATTACATCGTCTCGAATAATAGATATAATCTCGAATACATCATCTAGAATAATAGATATAATCTCGAATACATCGTCTCGAATAATATGTAATATTGAATAGTACATCACTGGCTAGGTAGCTAATTAAAGATCGAATACTACAGAAGAATCTAGGACACTCGCGGTTCCTGCGGCGCGGGCGGTGGACACCCAAAGAGAAGGAACCCTCACAGGATCATAGCTGAAGTGAGATCCCCGAAGAAACTGCCAGGTATTGGAGAACCTGCCGCCCTCTAACGCAACCATGTAGCGATGGACGTGCTCGTCCTCCTCCATGACACGGCGATGTACCACCTCCGGCGGGGCCGGGTCCCTCCGCACCGAAACTGGCCCACGCGAACGCCACCAAACGAGATCAGGGTTGACGACGGGACCCGCGGCCGGGTTCCTCATCAAGCGGCGTGCCCCTCCGGGCAGCACCTCCTAGTGCCAGCCCGGCGGAGCCCAGTCCCGAACATGGGTCGGCTGGACGTCGTCGCGGATGGGTCGACGGCGAGGATGCGGGCCGGGCTATATGCCCGCAAAAAGTAACATTTTTTTAATGATTGGATTTTGATAACTAAAATTTCTAACATTTCTATATAACACTAATTATGCTATCATTGCATATGTCAAAAATCTATATACTATTTCATACTAATTAAGCATCTAACACTAAAAACAGAAAACACAACTTCTATACATCCATTAAAAAACTGAAAAACAACATTATACAAAAAATTTCCATACTAATTAAACACTAATTATATCCATCTAACATGCATTCATACATATATAATAGTGAAAAAATAATAATCTAAATAATCTAAACTAATTAAACATACAAAATACGTATATACTAATATATACATGCATTAATTCATACATATGTGTGTGTGTGTGTGTGTTCATCATGCTTGTGTGTGTGTGTGTATGGGCTCGGGGAGGGGCGGCGCCCATGGTGGCCGCCGGGGGCGAGGGAGAGGGGTTAGAGGGGGAGAGCTCACAGCGGGGCGACGGCGACGGCCGGGGGCGGTGACGGGCCGGGGCGTGATGCGGGGGCGGCGACGCGGGGACGGCGCGACGGGGACTGGCCCGGGGTGGCGACGGAGACGAGGGCGGCGACAGGGACGGGGGCGGCGACGGGGACGGGGGTGGCGACGGAGACGAGGGCGGCGACGGGGACGGGGGCGGCGACGGGGACGGGCCCGGGGCGGCGACGGAGACGAGGGCGGCGACGGGGACGGGGGCGGCGACGGGGACGGGCCGAGGCGGCGACGGAGACGAGGGCGGCGATGGGGACGGGGGCGGCGACAGCGACGGCGTCGATCGATCGGGGCGCGCGGGCGGTGCTTCAATGGGGAAACAGAGGAAGAAACAGAGGGAGAATGAAATTTTCGTAAGTGTTGTATATATAGAAGGCACCTTTAGTACCGGTTGGAGCCACCAACCGGTACTAAAGGCCTGTTTTGGCCAGGCCAAGCGGCGGGAAGCGACCCCCTTTAGTACCGGGTGGTGGCACAAACCGGTACTAAAGGCCCCCCCCCCCTTTAGTACCGGTTTGTGCCACGACCCGGTACTAAAGGGGGTGCGCTGGCGCAGCTGCGGTGCGGGAAGTTTAGTCCCACCTCGCTAGCCGAGGGGCGACCGCACTGGTTTATAAACCCCCGTGCGGTCGCTCTCTCGAGCTCCTCTCCAAAGCAGGCTTACTGGGCCTACGTGTTCTTTGCTGCCCTGTGGGCTCACTTGGCCTATGCGGGCCTGCATCCTGGCCCAACGACAGGTTGGGTTTCTAGTCATATGCAGGCCGCTCTGGCCTAGTAGGCGGGCTTTTTTTTATTGTTTTTGCTTTATTTATTTTTGTGTTGTTTTTTTTGTGTATTCAGAGTTTCTTTGTGAATATTTTTGCTTTAGGTACAAAAAATTACAAACTTTCTGTTAGTGCCCGTAGTTTTCAAATTTGAATAGTTTAAATTTTGAATTATTTGAAATTAGTGTGAATCACTAGTTTGTGAATAACTTAACTTTAAAAATCAGTAAAGGCATGAAAGAATTTGTTTGCACATAAAATTTCTTCGCATTTCAAATGCTAAAACACATAACTACCCTAACTATTACAGAGATTCCCCTCTGGGTGTGAAACACAGAAGAAAGTGATGATAGTGAAGCCGATCACATCCCAGATCTTTGGGTGTGAAACTTTTTCTTCGCGTGTGTCCCTTTGCGCCGTAACCATGGAAAATCTTCATCATTTAACGGGATGCTCGGGTCAATATTCACTGTGAATGGAGCAATTTCATCAAACTTTTCATAATCTTCTGACTTGTCTGTCTTGTCAACCACTCCCACGATGTTTCTCTTCCCAGAAAGAACTATGTGCCGCTGGCTCATCGTACGATGCATTCGCTTCCTTATCTTTTCTTTTTCTTGGCTTGGTAGACATGTCCTTCACATAGAAAACATGTGCCACATCATTGGCTAGGACGAATGGTTCGTCTGCATACGCAATATTGTTGAGATCCACTGTTGTCATTCCGTACTGGGGGTCTTCCGTTACCCCGCCTCGTGTCATATTGACCCATTTGCACTAAAACAAAGGGACCTTTAAACCACGTCGATAGTCAAGTTCCCATATGTCCTGTATATAACCATAATATGTTTCCTTTCCCATCTTGGTTTCTGCATCAAAGCGGACACCACTGTTTTGGTTGGTGCTCTTCTTATCATCGACGACATCGGCAACATGCAACTCCAATTCCATCTTCTCCCCCTCAATTATTTTCAATTTTTCTTTCAAGTACTCGTTTTCTCTTACAACTAAATTTAACCTCTCTACAATAGGATCAGTTGGAATTTCCGGTTCACATACCTCCTAGATAAAAATATCTATGTCAACTTGATGGGCATAATTTGTCATAAACACAAAATGCAACAAATAGTTTTAAAAGAGAATATACCACGTCCGAATCATAACAAGGACGAGGGCCGACAGGGACGGATATCAAAACCATGGCACTATGTATAACAAACAACGTACGGGTAAGATAATTATTATACGAGTAACTATATATCCAAATCACACAAACATCAATTTTTTATATAAAATTTCATGAACAAGAGGCTCACCACAAGGTCGTGCCGGCGATGGGATGGTGCGGGCGATCGACGGTGGTTACGACGGAGATTTAGAAGGCACTAAGTAAACCACACCTACATATGCAAACTAAGTGTTATTTTGACCTCAAATTGCATATAAATCAAATACTAGCACATATATATATTTCCTCCCAAATTACTAAACTCACAAATTAATAATTATATAAAGCATTGCAAGAGCTAATCTAGCAATGAGAGATGAAAGGACAAAGTTGCTAACCTTTGTGATCATTTGAATGGATGGGGGCCTTCAAATCTTGACAAATTTTGGGCAAAATCTGTGATGAGCTCGAGAGGAAGAGGGGAAGAACAGAGAGGAGAGGTGAAAGGGGAAGAACAGAGCGAGCTCGGGTGGACGAAGGGTTTATGTAGGACGACCTTTAGTACCGGTTCGTGCCAAGACCGGCACTAAAGGTGCTGGAGGGGGCCCAGACTGATAACATCCTTCCACCACTCTCATTATTACCGGTTCGTGGCACGAACCGGTACTAATGAGAGCGGCCCGGCTAGCCGTTGGAACCGGCACTAATGTATACATTTGTGCCGGCTCAAATACAAACCGACACTAATGTGCTTCACGTTTTGACCCTTTTTCTACTAGTGTTTGTTCTTATTTTTTTAGTTTAAGCAATTATTCGGGATGTATTAGTGATAACTTATACGGTTTTTGCTTTTGCAGAAATCAAGGAGCCCCTCCATCATCCCCGCTGTCATCCCCGTCACCGACCCCCTCCGACATCGAGGTGAGACCAGCCAAATATCCATGTATATCTTGTGTTGCTCAGATAGGATATGTGGTTGCCCAACTGGTCGTTCATGTTCAGTTTACACCTCCGAGTGGCCTATGTTTTGCCGGAGTGTTGATTAATATCCGTTCCGGCCAATTTTAGGCGCTCGATATGTCCTTTTTTAGCAAATGTCATGCCGGACTTTTCCGTGAATTCTGGCATGACTTGTGCTAGAATATATAGGAAATATCGAGTGGCCTGGATTTTCTCAAAAAATAATGATGTAATTTAGGTTTTTTAGTACATATATTTAATTGTACAAGTTTGATATTTGAATTATGAACGTACGAAATGTCGTACTCGGACAACGACAGTCTCCCGGGGGAGTGCAGCTGGTGCAACGACGATCGAGGTATGTGCGACATGTTCGTTGAGCTGGACGAAGATCGGCGCTTCAGCATTAAGCTCGAGGAGACCTTCGATGTTGAAACGGTACGCAACAACGACAAGTGTTTTTTTCATAATTAAGCATGAATTCAACTACTTCAAGCGTCTAATTTTCATCTTTTACAATTCGACTAGCTTATCCCATGGCATGCAAGACGCTATATCTTGGAGAGGATGGGTTTTGAAGACCATGAAAATTTTGAAACAAAGAAAATACACCTGAGGACCCATCATGATATGGATTTTGAAGTAAATCTGTGCAATGCTTAGAGCGTAACCCATTTTGGTTGCCAAAATTGGGAAGCACTTTGCAAAATGTATGGTTTTTATGAGGTTATGATTGTCACCAAGGATCTTGGTGATCCTGACATCGAGCAAGACAATATGGACATTTGGGTCCTTGTTGAAACGCTTCCGATTGTACCGCTATGTGAGTTTCTCAAACATAGTTATTAACTAATTTATATTATTTATTTCAAAATAGTTGACAACTTATTTTCATTGACAGCTTATTTTGATTCTTCAAAGACTGTGCGGAAGATGGTAGACAAAACCCACTACTTTGATGGCTCCGAATTAACTTATAAGGAGAAAAATCATCTGATCGCATTTTGTACTCTTCTTGAGGATTAGGATAACTATTATCGAACTCCTCCAAATTATGGTGAATACGTGCCACTAGTGCATGTGTTGAACCACGGTAACTTCTCTGGAGATACCCTGGTAAGATTTTTTACTATTACGACATCCGTGCATCTTTTGCATACTTCTAAAACTAGTACATCGTTGCTAACTACGAAGTTATTACTATGTTTTTCAGCAGAAACTCCCGATGGATTGTGTGTCATCTAATGTATCTGAATGGTCGCCTTACAGTTCTGAACATACTTCCAGGTAAATCTAGGGAGCTCACCTGTGCATATCGGATTTCTAAAACCGGTGAACACATGTTCATCAAAGAATGGAAAAAATGTTTGGACATTCGCAAGGAGGTTCTTGGAAGTAACATTCAGCGAAAGGCAAGAATTGGAGACAGGCTAATCTCCATTCTCCATACCTGCTTGAATTATTCGTTCTCTTGATGAAAATATCGAAGTGTAAATGCAAGTATAGCCAGTGCGCAAACTGCATATCAATATATCTATCCTGCACAAGTATGCCAATAGTTTCAAAAAAAAGATTTAAAAAGTATTTATGCTATGTTGTCATGATATGGGGACTTTCTGGTAGATGGCCTTGACGTTTCCTCAAGCTATGAAAATGCACAATAATTTGCTTGTCATCAATGCCTGCAAATCTCTGTCTCTCTCAACATAGTAGATAATCATTAGACACTAAATCCTTCAATGAGCTTGCAAAATGCTTGCATTAGATCCCTCATTAGACACTATATGTTCATCACCAGGAGCATGTAAATTTTTTGCATCAAATACTTCATTAGCAGTCTGTTCATTAGACACTTCAAGCTCAAGAACAACATGAGCTTGTATGTTTGCCCCGGAAACTTGATTAGATACATCAAATTCAGTTAGTTCAGTATTGATCGGGGGAGTTATAAAATAAGTAGAAATTGGTTTCATTTTCTCATAGATTCCCTACATACAAGCAGTTTTACAACACCGTCAGGTTCAACTCTTGGCCAGAAATTGAAGAGTTGAATTAGATATAATCAGGGATGTGATGTACCTGCTCATTGCACATGCTACTCTTGCAAGCTGCGACTGTCCATTTGTGCAAGCTTTATGCCATGCCCGTGCTGCCGCTGCTGCCTCCCACGCAGGCTACACCCAGGGTTGGATCTTCATCTTCTTGTCCTTCCGTTCGCTTGAAGCCCGGCGACCTCCCTCCAACGAGGGCGCGAGGAAGTGTTGTGTCGGTCTGTCCAGCGGCGCCTAGGTTAGGAGCAACCAGACTGGAGGCTGGAGCGAATGAATTGGGATTTTTCCTACTGTCGATCGATATGGGAGGCGCTCGTTTGGGCCGCGAGCCTGCTATAGGGCCTGCATTGCACTTATGTTATTGGCCCATCCAAATTGAAACATTTTTCTTCATTTTTTAATTGCCTGCTCGTGCGTTGGGACGAACAAAACTAGCGTGGGCCAACCTGGACGACTCAAAGTAGGTGCATACTTTCCAGCCACCTAAGGCGGCCGCCCATACCAGCCCCTATGGTGGCGTCGCCCCTTTTGCGTGTATGATTGGATAGTGAAAAATATTCCAGTGGCACTTTTGATTTACCCACAGAATGGTTGAATTGCTTGTTTCTATGAACTGAGTTCGCCAATAATGTGAAGGATGCCAGTCTTTTCATCCTATTGTAGATTGCTTAGATCTCGATATGCCAAAAGTAATCGCATGAAATATACAGTAAAAGCCAGTGTAACGTGTTTGGCTACAACTAGTCTGACTACACGTCCTCATATAACATATCAAGGACGCACCATCTTATGAGATTAACCATTCAACTTATCCATGCAGTGTGGGAAGAAAGAAGTATTGGGACTGCGTATCCAAGCAATTGATGCCATGGACTCCTTCATACAACCTTGTAAGCAAAAAAGAAGTTGCAGTGTGCCTGTACAAAGAACTAGCGTAAGTTCAGTTACCTTCTTCTCGGAATTTTAGTTAGCCACTTGTTGCAAAATTGTTCAATTACGTTGCTTGGCAGTTTGCTACTGATTACATAATGGCACAACCTGTTAATTATATTGTAGACTACGCCTATCTATGTGTTTAATACTTACTGTTAAGAATTACCTGTTTGCCTTAACTTAAATTTCTACTTGTTTGTTTAACTGCTTTGCTGCTGCAATAGCGGGTTACAATGATGTTAATAACTACTTTTCAGCATCCAATTGAAACTCTTTAATTCCTTGTTTGTTTAACTGGTTTGCTGTTATAACTCCCAGTTGAGATGTTTTGCTAACTTCCACTTTTCTGAATCCAATCGGAACTTTAATGGCAAAAATAGGTTAGCCAAGATCAAAGAGTGAGGTCCCCATGGACGTTGCATCATCCCACAGCAGTGGCACCGACCCAATCGTGCATTATGAATTGTCAAATGCTGATGCTCTAGAGGCTAAACTAGTGGTAGAAAGGGATTCTGCTTCTGCACTTAGAGATGAACTTGACATGTTGAGGAAGCAAACAACACAATCACAAGCAGTACTCAAGACAACCATTAAATATTTGGTGGATTTCAAAACGAAGCAAGCTGAGACTGACCAGATTGTTAAGGTCCTGAAGGAAAAAAAGGAAATTAAATTCCTACTTGGTAAATCATAGGTGAAATGTTCTTTCCATAGTTGAATAACCTTTGTGTTGTCTGTTCATGTAATCAATCAAACCATTTGTTTTAGAGATCATGTAATAATTGTTTTTGTTTTGTTTTTTGGTTTGTAATTTTATTTGAGCACAAGTCTGTATTAATTGATAAGACTCGGAGACATTTCATTTGGATTGTTGTGCCAGACCTACAAATATGCCAATCGGGCTGAATGTGCATTCAGCAATAGTAGTAGTATAGATGGACTATAAGTGGCACGCATCGGAAAGGGCCAAGATGTTGGCTAAAAAAAGGATGCTATTGTAGCCAAAAAAAGTACAACGGCCTGGCTTATGTATGTTAGTTGATATTATTGATCCATATACTCTATAAGTGTTTATATGTCTGTTAGTTCTATACATTCTTGGTTGATTGACTTGGTATTTGAATCTTGATACATCGCTTGTGTACATATCTAAATGGGAGTACACATTATGCTGCGTGTGACATTTGAGTTGGACATGAAGTGTTCCAAATATATGAATTCACATTAAACTGGATTCTAGTTTCTGAATTTGAGTATCGGCATTTGTAAACCATAATCATATATGATAGTGGAATACATCTTTGTCGTCCTTTTGAAGATATATAAAAACACATAGAATGATTTATAAAGATTCATACAACAATACAAAATGGATTTGAATTTAGTTGCCAGGGTAAACATGGATGCTTATTGTCCCAAAATTCGAAAGAAGCAGCAAAATGTCCACTGCCACGCCGGCTGCCCGAAGCCAAGTGTCTGGGAGATGGAGATTACTGTCTACCCATTACACAGACAATCCAGCGGCCCGATTTCCACTGCTCTAAATAGGGGTAGGTTAGTAACTTCAATTAGACGTGACACGACCGCCTCTAAGCCCATTCCGACATGGTGGGCGTTAAACATGGGCGGCAAAACACATTTGATTCAAGCTCGTCCGAAAGACCTCTGGTTCTCCCTCCATTCCCCATTCATACACGGTGGGCGGCAAAACAAACTCGACTCGGCCGAAATCGATGTAGGCAAATATTTTCAATAGGAGTAGGTGTGTAACTTCACGCAGACGTGACACAACCGCCCTACCTGTCAGCCCCGTTCATACACCGTGGGCGCCAACCATGGGCGCCAACCACCCTCTCCTCGCCTGAAATCGCTCTGGGCAAATATTGGCGAGATGCGAGATTACCGTCCTATCCCCAACCGACGAGACATCCAAATTTTAAACGGGGGCTAAGTTCATAACTTTCCCATATTTCAGACAGACGCGTCCCAAAAACATGGTTCCACGTGCCTCTCCATCCATTTTCCCAATCATACGCCGTCCGCGCTAGAACACCCCATCCCCACACCAGCCTCCGTCCGCCACCCCATCCATCGTCGTCGTTCTACACCACATCCATCGCCACCGTCCTCCACCATGCCGGAGCGCCTACCAAGACCGCGTCGTCCACTGCTAGAGATGGACATTTGTCATCCACGGTGAGGGACCAATAGCCTTGTATCGCGTCCTCTTGCTTCATCGGCGCCATCATCCTCTTTGCCGGGGCCGTTCACACGACCTTCTCTTTCACCGGAACGGGACTTATCCCCCGATGCACCCGTCTACCGTCGCAGATCTTCTTCAACGCCACCGACAGCCATCGCACCCCCGATGTGTGCACGGCGCCGCAAGAGAGGTGGTACTTCATATCTCCTCAACTTTTTGATCTCAACCAGAAAATAGATCTTAACTTGGTTACTCTACATTCTTTTCAGCTCTTAGAATTTAGTTTTTAGTTTGAAGTAAACAATGGATGCTAAATATCATTTCTCCGGTGTGCAGCTTCAAATCTGCCATGGCACACCCATAATACGGTTTAATTGATCATGCTTAGGGTTTAATTGATCATGTTGGTTCCGTGGTGGTTTATTTAATAGAAATCGGAGGGGAAACCCTCTTTTGCTAAAAAAATATGCTTAGAGTTTCCCCCTTTTATGATCACTATACGATCAGAATACGTGCTTCGTGTCATAATAACACTGGTCCACCCATCAAGCTAAACAAGCTTGGTTGTTCAAATATGAATCTGATATTATTAAAACAGAGTTGCTTAATTGGTCAGCTAAATGTTCCTAAATTAGTTTTGAAAATGCATGTTCGCCGCTCGGGTGTGTATCTCTACAGGGTGCCCATGGTGGGCCCACCCACCCTGGTATTTTGGGTCGTCCCAGGCCCTGATTCCCCTTTGTTCTGCTGCGCGCTTCTGATCTCTACTCGCCCCCAGCCGCCTACCTTGCCGGCGAATTGCCGTCCCCAGACGACATGACTCTAGGAGGAGACGCCAGACTAACAGGAGGCCAGGAGCCGCTTGCCCAACAGCGTCACCGCTGCCCGGGCGCGCCGCCGTGCCTACCTTCCCAGTCCGTTCAGGGCTCAGGCGTGCAGCACCCACCAAGCCAATCCGATTTATCCTGAGATACGTCCTCAACACTCAGCAGCCACTCCTCATCAGCCATTTTCTAGTTGATTCATTACTCATTAGGCAGGACTATCATTAGGGTTTGTTGTGTGCTCAGTGCTACCTACATAATGGTTCAGATGTATTTCGGTAATCTTTAGTACATCTAAAGTTCACAGGGTTTTCAAAATTCCGGCCCTCGGAACAGAAACTTGTCATTTTGGATTGTTGGTCGTAGTGACATTGACCCAGATAACTACTGCAAGCCAGGTTTGTTGACAACTTTACTTGTCTTTCTTACTCATTCGATATAATATCCAATTATTCACATCGATTCGTTGCAAACAATAAGTGCTAGACAAACTTCTTCATTCAGATTTTGGACGGTCTCTTACTGCAGTTACAATTCTGCATACTTGTCCTAATAAGCTCACAAGTAAATGATTGATTCACTACATCTATGCTTGCCTTGTCATATTTGTTGTCAATATTCTTTTAGGGTGGACCACCCTATTTCTAAATACTGGAACCGTAGACATGAGTGAATAGTATTTCTCTATGTGATCTCTTCCATCATGTGTGGGTAAGGAACACTACATTGTATAGAAAGAAAGTGTCATTTCCATCTTTTACATAGGTTTCGATCTTTTACATGGAATACAATCTGCCTACTTGCTTTGTGTCGCACTACCAACACTCCACCCTTGAAGCTAAACATTACGCCACTCATAATTGCTTAGTTTATTTGTTCAAATACAAATTTCATATGATTCTAATGTTCCTACACTACTAGGGAAAAGCCTATACACAGAATCTTACAAGCAGCGCTCCTCAAAAAACGACGCTACTGCTATTTAGCAGCAGCGGGTGAGAGCAAAACGCGCTGCTGAAAGGAAAATAGCAGTAGCGCGTGCGCCCCAAACCGCGCTACTGCTCTAATTGCCATGACCTCGCCATCCATCTAGTTATAGGAATAGCGCCCTATATTGAGCCGCGCTACTGCTATAGAAGTTAGCAGCAGCACCCTTCTAAGAAAATCGCTACTGCTAAGATCAACCCACAAGTTTAGTCCCACCTCGCTCCACGAACAGGGTGTTTACCACCTTAAATATGCTACTTCTGAAACTATCACAACCAGTTGGTCTTCACTGAACTCTATGTGTAGAATTTGTGGTTGCAATATGAGTCCTCTCCGGTTCCTACCGGAGAGGACTCATATTGACAATTCAGATTGTACACAAAAAGATCATTGATGGCCAATGTATTTTTGCATTGACATATTTTTGTATACTTGCACTTAGTAGTAGCACTTTTAGCTTCAAAGCGCTACTGGTAGTCCAACTTAGCAGTAGCGCTCAACTGTGCACATCACTACTTCTATTCAGATTAGCTGTAGCGCATTTTGGCAAACACGCTACAACTAACCCTACCTTATCCCCACGTGCGCGACTGACCCTCTCTCTCACTCACACTCTCCCCCTCTCAGTCACTCTCACCCGCGCGCCGATAACCGTCGTCGTGCGTCGCCGCTGCCGCCTTTCATCCGTCCACCGCCAAGGTACTCCCCTCCTTCCGTCCCTCCTCCCTCCTCCACGCACCGCGCCCTCCTCCCTCTGCCTGCGGCCGCCCCTCCTCCCTCCTCCGCCGGCAGCCCTCCTCCCACCACCCTCGACCTCACCGCCACCACCCGAGCCCACCTAGCACCGCCGCCTCCCGATCCCGATCCCGCCCTCGCCGCCCCTACCTCTATGTCGCCCCCCACACCCTTTCTCTCTGCTTAGTTAGTACTAGATGTTGTTTAGTGGTAGTAGATGTTAATTTAGGGTTCATAGATAATGATTTTTAGTAGTAGTAGATGTTAATTAGTAGTAGTGATGGTACTAGTTAACTAGGGCAGTATGATTAATAGTAGTTGTAGTTGAACTACTTTAGTTGTAGTTGAACTAGTTTAGTAAGTAAATTAATAAACTAGTTGAACTAGTTGAATTAATAGAACTAATGTATTTTTAGTAAGATAATTAATATAACTAGTTGAACTACTTTATTTTTAGAAAGAACTAGTTTTTTCTATTTATAGTAAGTTTATATTTAGTAAGAACTAGTTGAATTAATAAAACTAGTTAAACATGTCATATTTCACTAGTGCAGAACCGGGCAATAGCACCGGTTCGTAAGGCCCTTTAGTGCCGGTTACATAACCGGCACTAAAGTGTGGGCACTGAAGCCCCCCCCCCCTTTAGTACCGGTTTAGCATGAACCGGTGCTAAAGGGCAACCACGTGGCACGAGCCAGCTCCGGGGGCCTGGAGCCCTTTAGTACCGGTTGGTAAGACCAACAGGTACTATAAGGTTTGGGGGGTTTTTACTTTTATGATTTCTTTTTTATTTAATTTTGTGTTTCCATTTTAATTCTTTTTCGTTTGCTGGTATTTTACGATACTACACATTGTACACGTTCTGCATATATATATATATATATATATATATATATATATATATATATATATATATATATATATATATATATATATATATATATATATATATATATATATAGAATTTCTAGTAGAACCAATCATGCATATATATATCATCAATGTCTCACAAACCACCATATTAATTAATTCACACATACACACATGTATAGCTATATACAATTTCTCCTACATATGCATGTTGCCTTTGGAGCCAGTGGCATTAGCCTAATTGGTGCCTTCGGAGCACGATGACAATTGGAAGTGGTTTTCATGGGGGCGGTAGCGGGTAATAGTATTCTCCCTTCGGATTTATGACTTGGTCGAGCAAAAATCCTGCTATTTCCTCTTGAAGTGCTTCTACGCGCTCCGTTTCTAGGAGCTTCTCCCGCACCTCTTTGAACTGTTAAGAAGGAGATCAATATGCATGTGTATTAGTTGTGTGACTAGATATCGATAATGGTGTAAAAATTGTGAATAGTGTTCTGACAGGCGTACCCATTCCTGTCTTTGAGATCTGCTCCTTTCGGACGCCATCATGCGAATG
This sequence comes from Triticum timopheevii, assembly GCA_963921465.1. Classification (NCBI taxonomy): domain Eukaryota; kingdom Viridiplantae; phylum Streptophyta; class Magnoliopsida; order Poales; family Poaceae; genus Triticum; species Triticum timopheevii. The sequence goes on along the minus strand of OY997270.1, from coordinate 540,933,263 downwards.
TTCTCGCAAACGCAGAATGCACACAGATCAGTCCCCTGCGCCTGCTTCAGGGCCTTTACGAGAATGGAATTTGATCAGATAATAATTAATCAAGCATGATAATTAAAGAGATGCAACTAGCTAGCTAGCTAGTACTACTTAATTACTTACCTAGGGTCGAAACCATTTAAGCTTTTTTTTCCATTGGCCTTCCGTGACGCTGATGTACCTTGCCCAAGCCCTGCCCGCCGACAAAGAAAATGAATAAAGGGGTTATTAAATAGTTCATATCATGAAATGACAAACTAAATAGGCCGAGATATATAGTTAATAATGATTGAAATTACCTGTTGACTATCCCAAACAAGATGTTATAGTCAGTTTTTGCTTTGAGTAGTGAGTCCAGTATTTCAACTGTTCCGGCGTCAACTTTAATGATACACAAGATCCAGTGAAATCTGCATGCACACACGTTTGCATGTCTTAATTAAGCGGGCATATGTAAGCAAAAACATGTAGCTAGCTAGTAGGCAAAAACAGAGAATTTGTAGTACAAGACAGTGTGACTCACTGGAAGTTGTAAGGAAGTAGTATATCTTCATTGTATTTGAGGCGCTTCAAGAACTCTAGCATGTTGTCCTCTATGTTCTTTTGATGATATGGATTTATTAGCCATGTGTATTCATTAACGGTGTTTTGGTCAATGAACCCAATGCCAAAGCGTCCACCTTTTCTCATTTCATACATCTTCATCCTGCATAATACCACAGAAAAGAATATAGTGAGGATAATTACAGGTAATGATTGATCAAAAGGATCACTACAGCTAGCTTGAGACTTAAATTACAAAAAGAAATTACTTACAGACAATAGCAACTCACAATAGATTTGTCGAGTGCGTCTTGATTGTATAACTGAAACAGTTCAGAATACTCAACGGACAGAGCTTTCTCATGGAAGTAATGCTCCTCCTTGACATTCACCATGAGGGACAATCGATCTGAAATCTTGGTAATGTTCATGTACCATTGATGCAATTCATACATTCTCGTTGGGAGGTTCTTGACCTTGTCTGGCTCGACCAAAGGTTGGCCCCAGACATATTTCCGTTTTATTTCATCCTCTCTAAGCACAGGCATGGGCTCGATCTGGAGGAGTTGTCCAACAGTGATGTTGAGAACTTCAGCCTGCATTATATGGTCCTTGGTTATTACCACATTACCCACCTCAGGAACGTAAACTGTTTGCCCACAATAATATTGGGCGCGCGTACTGTCACGTGTTGTTGGCATAACAAGCGAGGGGATCGATTGCGCCGCCTGTTCTCCCAGCTGGGGAATGGTTTTCCCGCATTTTTTGACAGTTGCTTGTTGTTTGCTCGATCCCGAGCTCGCCTTCTTACGTAGACGTGCTCGATTTAACTTCCTGATGTGGCGCTCATAGTCTGTGTCAACAGGCTTGGGAGCTGCTGGTTGAGCCATACGAATGAAGTGGTCAATCGTTTCCTAAGGCACTTTCTCCCTTGGCGGCGGTGGCGGTTTCGGTGTAAAATGGGCTTCCACCTCGGCCTTTGATATGGCTGCGTTTTCCTCCTCGGACCTGTCATAAGCCCTCTGCGGAAGAGGCGTGAGGCTTGGACCATATTTATATCGCTTGCCTCTGCCTGTACTTCTTGTACTACCTCGACTCGCACCGCTACGCACCATAGCTGTAGGGTGTCTCTTCTGCGATTGCTGAGGCGGCAGAGATGGCTGACGGGGCTGAGTTGGACGAGGAGGAGTGGCCTGAAGCTGTGCCGGACTTGGAGGAGGAGGGCCTGAGGTTGTGCCGGACTTGGAGGACGAGTGGACGTCTGACATTGTGGCGGACTTGGAGGAGGAGGAGTGGGCTGACACTTTGTCGGACTTGCAGGAGGAGTGGCCTGACACTTTGCCGGACTTGGTGGACTTGCAGGAGCGGGAGTCTGCTGACTCGGTGGTGGACTTCGACGAGGAGTCGGCTGACGCGGTGTCGGTGGCCTTCGAAAGATGATGCAATCCTTTTTCCATAGGATGATACGATGTTTGGCCTCTCCGAGAAAGCGCTCGTCGTCACCTCCAGGAATGTCAAGCTGTAGCTCCGAATATGGTGGGTCCACCACCTCATCAACCAAGACACGAGCATAGCCTGCTAGAATCGGGTTGCAATGGAAGGTTGCCTCGGGGGGATTTGTAAAAGCAACGGCGTCCGCCACCTTCATGGATATGTTCTTCATTTTGACGTGTAGCTCGTAGTTAGTGTTCTCCGTGATGTCATCCACGGGGTATCTACCCAGCATTGTGTCGTCCGGGGCGGAACCCATGTTGCTTCTCGGTATGGATGGGGCGGTGCTATCCAATGCTGGATCATCTGCTAGCAGCTGCAGCTGCTGAGACCCCCTTTGCTGGGTAAGTGAGTCGATCTGCTCCAGCTGCCGCTGGAATTTGACTGCCAATTCCGCCTGACTTGCTTCTAGGCCTTGAAGGCGTTCATAGTACCGCTTCCTCTGCTCCTCCTCCATCTTCCTCTTCTTCTCCTCCGCAATCTTCTTTCCCGCACGGGTTCTGTAGTCGATGTTCCAGTCTGAAAACCCCTCATACCACGGAATAGCGCCCTTGCCTCGTGTTCTTCCCGGGTGTTCAGGATTTCCCAGGGCACGCGTAAGCTCGTCGTTCTCTCTATTGGGCTGGAGCACCCCCGATCGTGCCTCTTCTATTGCAACAAGTATCGCATCGTCGACTCCCTTCAGACTTGCCTTCGTCGAAACATTGCCTGTCTTCGGGTCCAACTCCCCCCATGCGCATAGAACCAAGTCCTGCACCTAGGGGCCAGCTCTTAGTAACCGGAGTGACACCTGCATCCTCCATCTCTTTCTCAGACTTATCCCACTTAGGCATTGCCACCGCATAGCCACCTGGCCCCAGCTTATGGAACTTATCCTTTTTTCGGCATTCTTCTTGTTTATTATCGACCGTTCCTTAGCTAATTCCGAATCCTTGAATTTCACGAAATCGTCCCAATGAGCACGTTGGTTCTCTACTGTTCCCTCGAATACTGGAGTCTTCCTTCCTCCCTTGACGTACTTGTCCCATTCACGATTCTTGTGGTTCTTGAATGCAACCGCCTTCTTCCTAAGAGCAGCGTCCTTGACTTTCTGCACATCTTCTTCTGTGAAATGATCTGGTAGGGTGAAATGTTCCATGATTGTATCCCAAAGCAGATCTTTTTGATTCTTGTCGACAAAAGTAACATCTGGACGTGGCTTTGCTGGCTCTCTCTATTCTTGAAGTTTGATCGGGATTTGGTCCTTCACAAGAACTCTGCACTGAAGAACGAACTTGTCTGCAATCTTCTTAGGCGCTAATGGTTCGCCATTAGGTCTGACTGCCTCGATATTGTACTTTACACCCGCCTTCAACTTTTTGTTCGGGCCTCGTTTCGTCCTTTTTCCTGAAGATTTGCTCCATCCGGATGGCTGAAAGAACAAAGATCATTCGTTAATATATCTTCAAGTCATTTAAAACATGTGATGATCTCCAGATGCCTGCTTATATAAATATATATACCTCGCCGGTCTTTGTTGTTTCAGGATCAACATGTTCTTCGTCATCATCATAATCGTAGTTCATGACTTCATCAATTCGGTCGTTGCGATCGAATATCATATCAGCCTCTTCGGTGTTGTTTAGAAATTCGGAGCCGTCATAATCTTCTTCATTCTGATCATCATCTGGCCCGCGTATCATATCGAACATGGTCTGTTCTCCCTCTCTGTCGGTATTGTCTGCCATAGCTTTTATTTAACTAATCCAAAAGAAATATAAAACAATTTAGTATTCAAATTACATCGTCTCGAATAATAGATATAATCTCGAATACATCATCTAGAATAATAGATATAATCTCGAATACATCGTCTCGAATAATATGTAATATTGAATAGTACATCACTGGCTAGGTAGCTAATTAAAGATCGAATACTACAGAAGAATCTAGGACACTCGTGCTTTCTGCGGCGCGGGCGGTGGACACCCAAAGAGAAGGAACCCTCACAGGATCATAGCTGAAGTGAGATCCCCGAAGAAACTGCCAGGTATTGGAGAACCTGCCGCCCTCTAACGCAACCATGTAGCGATGGACGTGCTCGTCCTCCTCCCTGACACGACGACGTACCACCTCCGGCGGGGCCGTGTCCCTCCGCACCGAAACTGGCCCACGCGAACGCCACCAAACGAGATCAGGGTCGACGATGGGACCCGGGGCCGGGTTCCTCATCAAGCGGCGTGCCCCTCCAGGCAGCACCTCCCAGTGCCAGCCCGGCGGAGCCCAGTCCCGGACATGGGTCGGCTGGACGTCGTCGCGGATGGGTCGACGGCGAGGATGCGGGTCGGGCTATATGCCCGCAAAAAGTAACATTTTTTTAATGATTGGATTTTGATAACTAAAATTTCTAACATTTCTATATAACACTAATTATGCTATCATTGCATATGTCAAAAATCTATATACTGTTTCATACTAATTAAGCATCTAACACTAAAAACAGAAAACACAACTTCTATACATCCATTAAAAAACTGAAAAACAACATTATATAAAAAATTTCCATACTAATTAAACACTAATTATATCCATCTAACATGCATTCATACATATATAATAGTGAAAAAATAATAATCTAAATAATCTAAACTAATTATACATACAAAATACGTATATACTAATATATACATGCATTAATTCATACATATATGTCTGTGTGTGTTCATCATGCTTGTGTGTGTGTGTGTATGGGCTCGGGGAGGGGCGGCGCCCATGGTGGCCGCCGGGGGCGAGGGAGAGGGGTTAGAGGGGGAGAGCTCATAGCGGGGCGATGGCGGGGGAGAGCTCATATACGTATATACTAATATATTATTTATTTCAAAATAGTTGACAGCTTATTTCCATTGACAGCTTATTTTGATTCTTCAAAGACTGTGCGGAAGATGGTAGACAAAACCCACTACTCCGATGGCTCCGAATTAACTTATAAGGAGAAAAATCATCTGATCGCATTTCGTACTCTTCTTCAGGATTAGGATAACTATTATCGAACTCCTCCAAATTATGGTGAATACGTGCCACTAGTGCATGTGTTGAACCACGGTAACTTCTCTGGAGATACCCTGGTAAGATTTTTTACTATTACGACATCCGTGCATCTTTTGCATACTTCTAAAACTAGTACATCATTGCTAACTACGAAGTTATTACTATGCTTTTCAATAGAAACTCCCGATGGATTGTGTGCCTCATCTGATGTATCTGAATGGTCGCCTTACAGTTCTGAACATACTGCCAGGTAAATCTAGGGAGCTCACCTGTGCATATCGGATTTCTAAAACCGGTGAACACATGTTCATCAAAGAATGGAAAAAATGTTTGGACATTCGCAAGGAGGTTCTTGGAAGTAACATTCAGCGAAAGGCAAGAATTGGAGACAGGCTAATCTCCATTCTCCATAACTAGGAAAGTGGCCCGCTCGATGCGCGGGCTAGAATTTTCTGAAGTTTAATATTGACAACATATTATTATTTTTTCTAAGGAAAAATGGGAACCAAATGTGATGAAATTTGCTAATACAACACTTTGTGAACCTAGTTTTGTCTTGTATATGTTCGGTGTTTATTTCTATATGAATATGTATGGTATCGATTTATATTTTACCTTCTAATTATGCTTCGTTTTGTACTAACTATATTATTTATGACCAGTCGCATTGTGCAAATTATATTTGTATACGTTCTTTCACATTTTTATCATGTTGCATTATAATGTGTTTTTCTATAAACAAAAATTCAATAGTCGTCATTTCAGCATCTCGACTGAAACATAAACAATTTGAATTTGATGTCATACCATGCGGGTGACATCTCAATAGTTTTCTTTTATAAAGTTAGGACCTATATGACAACTACTCAAAATGTTGATAGCGTCAAAGAATTCTTAAATGTTAAACCCTGTGGTTACATGCCCATTAATTTTGTAACCTTCTTTGATTGCACACTACATAGCTATCACTCTTTCTCTCTCTAGTTCTATATATGCATTTAAGTATTTATTTATTTCTAAGCAACATATGAAAAACTTATAATATTTGATATTTTATAAACAAAATCTGGTGAGTTGTCCATGCACATATCTCTTACCTTGTAAAAATATATCTAGCATTAAAATAAAAATTATTTCAATTTTTTGACAAACTTAAGAACCTCAATGAAAAATCTATAATAGAAAATTAAGCATGGTATGGACAATGACTGCTGAGAAGTTAGACCTATGTGATAGGATAGACAATGTGAGGAGTGAGTTAAGCAGAAACTGTGTCTTGACCTGATCAGTTATATTTGAATGCTTGGCATAAAAAAGGTATATGCCTAGGCATGCTAATGTCCACGGTAAAGTTGACCGGACACCACAGTGTTTCTATGACTCTGGACAAACACTCCCGTTCTTATTAACAAAACACACTGAAAAATTGTAGCGTAATTTCCATGTGTACTTGTAGTTTGATGGGTAGCAGCCAACTATATTTCTTGTATTATAGAGATAACTTTTATCTCCTCATCACTAACAGGTTTAACTAACAGTTACAATGACCTGAAGAAATAACTTGTGCATATAGGAAGTGTACACTCGACCAATCTGTGTATCAAACATCTAAATAAAAAATTGAAAAGGTTAGTTTGATGTTTAAATAACCCCTTCACCTCAAGGTCTTCAATTAGAAATTCAGGTAGCAGCGCTAAAAATCGAGGCCAAAAACTTGGCAATAAATCCAGGCATCGTCTGAACAATTATAACAGAGCAAACATATTTAGTCACCGTAATCTTTGGCGCCAAGTGTACATAAATGTTATTTCAAATATAGTAAAGATGAAGTCAAAGTAACATCATCTACATAACACGTAGAGCGTCACTACTCCATTAACCATATATAAATAAATTATGTATTCTTTGGATTGGTGGCTAACACAAATACTCCTCCGTCCCAAAATAAGTGTCGCAGATTTAGTACAAAGCTGCATCAGATTTTCAGAAGGAAGAACATGCCAAGGGACTTTCAACCTTGATAGACCGTGTCGTCATTGCCTTGTTCACTTGTGGTGGAGACGATATGAATATGTTCTGGTGCAATCAATGGGGGTATGTATATTTCTTATATGGTAAATATATATTTCTTTTTTTGGTGTTACGCAAGTGAAACTAACATCCACATAGTAGCAAGTAGACCATCACTGCAACATAATCGTATTGTAATAAATTATTTACATTTTTCGAACACTGACTGATCGAAATATACCTTGATCATCTGTAATCGAAACGATAATCAATTGTTTTCTAGCACAATCAATGGGAGTATGTAAAAAGTATAGTTTTCAATGGTACCAATATTTTTTCGGTGTTATGCAATTAGATATGCAAGATAAGATGAAATACCTGAAAGAATGGTATAATCCTTGTATCATTTGAAAGATCTGACATTCAAGCACTTTCAGTATTCTTCTATTCCTCAATTTCTGGCACATCATAATGGAAGATATGGGGACTGGTCTAGTAATCAATAGCCTATCTCTAAATAAATCCCTTGTAATATTACTCCAATGCTAATCTTGTGGTTCAGATTTGTTCTTGTCAAATCCCACTGATATAACATAACAAATAGAGAAACATTACTCTGCAAGAGTTTTCTAAGCAGTGCAAACATGCATGCATAGGTCAGTTAGATATTCAGTAAAAGATTTATATAGTTTTCCAGGAGCTATATATATTGAATGGGGCATGGACGCTGGATAACAACAGAAAAATCCTTAATATAGATGTACTAAGGTCATAGTATTTTTTTCATGAGTAGTGCATCCAAACAGTGATGCTCGACACCAATCAGCCTGAGATCCTTTGACTCAACATCTATGATATTCATTGGCCATGGTATCTATTCTCCCATTTTGAGTCTGATCGGACTCCTCGTCAAGTGGGCACTATCATCTCAAAGAAAAATTGTACTCGGGACAAAAATAGAACCATTGACAGTAGTCTTGAAGTCCTGATCTTCTTGTCAAAGTCACCATCTGCATACACGATCTTTCTTCTCAAAAGCTATACTGTACCCAATGTTAACAATAGTCTTTTTTTAGAATCACTAACAATAGTCTTGAAGGCATGTTAAACCGTGTTACGTTCAGGTCCAAGGGGCGCACCACTGCCAGTTCTGTTGAGATATGCTTCGGTATAGGTTGGTTAGGGTATATGGTTGTAATCTTCTCATGTATATCTTATCTCTACTTTCCTGGTACCTCAAGATGTAATCTCAAACGAACTTGTATGCTTATCAGGGATATGCCCCTGCCTATATTAACACGAAACCGTCGCCTCGAGAGAGGTACGACGTTCTCCGCTATTTCACTTGGTATCGGAGCCACCTCTATCCATCGCATCTAGCAAAACTCATCCACCGCCAGCCATGTCGTCCTCCTCCAGCGCCAGCCAGGCTTCCCTTGGTCAGGTTGCAGAAAAGCTCACCCGCACCAACTATGTTCTGTGGCATGCGCAGGTGACACCGCAGCTGAGAGGGGCTGGCCTCTTCGGCTACGCCGACGGCTCCATGCCGGAACCTATCAAGATCCTCGTCACGAAGGACAAAGACGGGAAAGAAGAACAAACACCGAACCCTCTCCATCCGATCTGGTTCAGAGAGGGGCAGCAGGTACTTGGATACTTGCTCAATACTCTTACCAAAGAGGTCCTCGTGCAGGTCACCGCAATCGCCACACCGCACAAGCTCTGGGCGGCCCTCGCCCACATGTTCTCATCGCAGTCTCGAGCTCGAGTCAACAACATCCGAGTGGCTCTCTCCACGGCGCAGAAGGGGACGCAATCTATTGCTGCCTACTTCGCCCAGATGAGAGCACTCGCCGATGAGCTCGCAGCCGCCGGAAAGCCCATCGATGACGATGAGCTTGTCTCCTACATCACCGCCGGACTCAACATGGAGTACCAACCGCTCGTCTCCGCCAACGACGCGCGCACCGACACCATCAGCATCGACGACCTCTACGCTCAGATGAGCAACTTTGATCAGCGCCTTGCCCTCTACAACAACAACTCGGGCGGGGGCTTCAAGTCGTCTGCTAACACGGTCTCTCGCGGCGGCGGCGGTCGCGGCGGCGATGGCTCTCGCTACCGTGGACCTCCGCGCGGCAAGGGCAAGCCGCCATCTGGCGGAAACAGCAGCGGCGGCAACTCCTCTCGCGGTGGCAGCGGCGGCGGGCGGCCCTCCAACAACAACAACAGGGGCCGCCGTGGTGGCAGGCCTCGCACCAACCCTGATGCGCCGCGATGCCAAATCTGCGGCAAGTTGGCCACACTGCCCGCGACTGCTGGTATCGCTATGAAGATGACGGTGAGTCCTCACAAGATGAGAAGGTTGCAGGTGCCGCTGATGGCTCCTACGGCATCGACACGAACTGGTATGTGTACAGTGGCGCAACTGACCACATCACAAGCGAGCTGGAAAAGGTAACAGTTCGTGAGAAGTATCGTGGGCAAGACCAAGTTCACACCGCCAACGGAGAAGGTATGAGCATTAGCCACATTGGTCATTCAGTGCTTAAAACCCCTCATAAAAATATTCGTCTAAGAAAATTTTTGCATGTCCCTAGTGCTTCGAAAAATCTCCTTTCAGTTCATCGCATTGCCATTGACAACCATGTATTCCTTGAGTTTCATCCATTTTTCTTTTTGATCAAGGATCAGCTCACGAAGAAAATTCTGTATCGAGGTAGATGCGTTCGAGGGCTGTACCCGTTGATTCCGGAGCTTAGGAGATTGAATAAACAAACCTATGGTGTCACCAAAGTCTCTTCAACACGGTGGCATGATAGATTAGGGCATGCATCTTTTTCCTTAGTTGAACATTTGCTTAAAAAGAATAAGCTCCCGTTTGTTGATGAGCGATATCGTGAAACAATTTGTGATTCATGTCAGTGTGCTAAAAGTCATCAAATACCTTATCCTGTGTCTACAAATACCCCTTGAGCTCATTTTCTTCGATGTTTGGTGTCCTGCCCCAAAATCAGTTGGCAGGCATACTTACTATGTAAGTTTCATCGATGACTATAGCAAGTACACGTGGATCTATCTCATCAAAAAGAAATCTGATGTCTTTCAAGTTTTCACAACTTTCAAGCACTAGTAGAAAGAAAGTTTGATTGCAAAATCCTAGCTCTCCAATCTGATTGGGGAGGGGAATACCGCAACCTCAACTCCTTTTTTCAGCAAATTGGCATATCACATCACGTGTCATGCCCCCATGCTCACCAGCAAAACGGATCAGCCGAGCGCAAGCACAGGCATATAGTTGAAGTCGGCCTGGCTTTACTTGCTGCTGCCTCTATGCCTCTGAAATTCTGGGATGAGGCTTTTCTCACCGCAGTCCACCTCATAAACATGTTGCCAAGTAGAGTTATCAACAATGAATCTCCAGTAGAACGTCTCCTTCATACAAAACCAGATTACACGTCTCTACGAGTGTTTGGGTGTGCGTGTTGGCCGAATCTTCGGCCATACAACAATCGCAAACTCATGTTCCGATCAAAACAGTGTGTTCTCTTGGGCTATAGTCCACAACACAAAGGTGTCAAGTGTCTTGATGTATCCACTGGACGTGTCTATGTTTCTCGTGATGTTGTGTTTGATGAAACTGTTTTCCCTTTTGCACAACTTCATCCAAACGCCAGAGCCCTTCTTTAAAAAGAGATTCTTCTTCTACCTTCACATCTCACTGGTCGTGACAATGGGGACGTTTTAGGCACTAATGATCAATTGTTGACTAATCCTATTACTAATGATGATCTTGAGTCTTGTGATGCAAAAGAAAAAAATTGTGCAGAAAATGGTGAAGAAATCAGCCAAAATCATCATTTTATGCTTCCTGGACAAAACAGCAGCAGCACCGAAGTGGATCTCCCTCGGGATCCAGGCGTATCCCCCTCGGGATCGCCCCTGCGCCAGTCTGCCCCCGTGGGATCTGCGCTCTTTGCGCCAGGCCGATCCGCCTCGAGCCCCGCATCGCCACACGTCACCAGCGGCTCGGTGGATCCCCTGGTGGACACTCCGCGCCAACCCACCGGCGCCACGCGGCGCCTGAAGGAAATATGCCCTAGAGGCAACAATAAAGTTATTATTTATTTCCTTATTTCATGATAAATGTTTATTATTCATGCTAGAATTGTATTAACCGGAAACATAATACATGTGTGAATACATAGACAAACATAGTGTCACTAGTATGCCTCTACTTGACTAGCTCGTGAATCAAAGATGGTTAAGTTTCCTAGGTATAGACATGAGTTGTCATTTGATTAACAGGATCACATCATTAGGAGAATGATGTGATTGACTTGACCCATTCCGTTATCTTACCAACCGATCATTTAGTATGTTGCTATTGCTTTCTTTATGACTTATACATATTCCTATGACTATGAGATTATGCAACTCCCGTTTACCGGAGGAACACTTTGTGTGCTACCAAACGTCACAATGTAACTGGGTGATTATAAAGGTACTCTACAGGTGTCTCCAAAGGTACTTGTTGGGTTGGCGTATTTCGAGACTAGGATTTGTCACTCCGAATGTCGGAGAGGTATCTCTAGGCCCTCTCGGTAATGCACATCATTTAAGCCTTGCAAGCATTGCAACTAATGAGTTAGTTGCGAGATGATGTATTACGGAACGAGTAAAGAGACTTGCCGATAACGAGATTGAACTAGGTATTGGATACCGACGATCGAATCTCGGGCAAGTAACATACCGATGACAAAGGGAACAACGTATGTTGTTATGCGGTCTGACCGATAAAGATCTTCGTAGAATATGTAGGAACCAATATGGGCATCTAGGTCCCGTTATTGGTTATTGACCGGAGACATGTCTCGGTCATGTCTACATTGTTCTCGAACCGTAGGGTCCGCACGCTTAAGGTTTCGATGACAGTTTTATTATGAGTTTATGAGTTTTGATGTACCGAAGGAGTTCGGAGTCCCGGATGAGATCGGGGACATGACGAGGAGTCTCGAAATGGTCGATACGTAAAGATCGATATATTGGACGACTATATTTGGAGTTCGGAAAGGTTCCGAGTGATTCCGGTATTTATTAGAGTACCGGAGAGTTACGGGAATTCGCCGGGGAGAAGTATTGGGCCTTATTGGGCCATATGGGAAAGAGAGAGCGGCTGCTTAGGGCAGGCCGCGCGCCCCCTCCTTCCTTCCCTTCTCTCTTCCCCTTCCTTGTCTCCTACTCCTACTACTTGGAAGGTCTCCTAGTTGGACTAGGAAAGGGGGAATCCTACTCCCGGTGGGAGTAGGACTCCCCTAGGGCGCGCCATAGAGAGGGCCGGCCCTCCCCCCCTCCACTCCTTTATATACGAGGGTAGGGGGAACCCCATAGACACACAAGTTGATCTTCGTGATTGTTCCTTAGCCGTGTGCGGTGCCCTCCTCCACGATATTACACCTCGGTCATATTGTAGCGATGCTTAGGCGAAGCCCTGCGACAGTTGAACATCAAGATCGTCACCACGCCGTCGTGCTGACGGAACTCCTCCCTGAAGCTTTGCTGGATCGGAGCCCGGGGTGCGTCATCGAGCTGTACGTATGTCAAGAACTCGGAGGTGCCGGAGTAACGGTGCTTGGATCGGTTGGACCGGGAAGACGTACGACTACTTCCTCTACGTTGCGTCAACGCTTCCGCTTCGGTCTATGAGGGTACGTAGACAACACTCTCCCCTCTCGTTGCTATGCATCACCATGATCTTGCGTGTGCGTAGGAAATTTTTGAAATTACTACGTTCCCCAACAGTGGTATCAGAGCCTAGGTTTTATGCGTTGATGTTATATGCACGAGTAGAACACAAGTGAGGTGTGGGCGATACAAGTCATACTGCTTACCAGCATGTCATACTTTGGTTCGGCGGTATTGTGAGATGAAGCGGCCCGGACCGACATTACGCGTACGCTTACGCGAGACTGGTTTCACCATTACGAGCACTCGTGCTTAAAGGTGGCTGGCGGGTGTCTGTCTCTCTCACTTTAGCTGAATCAAGTGTGGCCACGCCCGGTCCTTGCGAAGGTTAAAACAACACCAACTTGATGAACTATCGTTGTGGTTTTGATGCGTAGGTAAGAACGGTTCTTGCTAAGCCCGTAGCAGCCACGTAAAATTTGCAACAACAAAGTAGAGGACGTATAACTTGTTTTTGCAGGGCATGTTGTGATGTGATATGGTCAAGATGTGATGCTATATTTTATTGTATGAGATGATCATGTTTTGTAACCGAAGTTATCGGCAACTGGCAGGAGCCATATGGTTGTCGCTTTATTGTATGAAATGCAAACGCCCTGTAATTGCTTTACTTTATCACTAAGCGGTAGTGATAGTCGTAGAAGCAATAGATGGCGTAACGACAACGATGCTACGATGGAGATCAAGGTGTCGCGCCGGTGATGATGGTGATCACGACGGTGCTTCGGAGATGGAGATCACAAGCACAAGATGATGATGGCCATATCATATCACTTATATTGATTGCATGTGATGTTTATCCTTTATGCATCTTATCTTGCTTTGATTGACGGTAGCATTTTAAGATGATCTCTCACTAAAAATTATCAAGAAGTGTTCTCCCTGAGTATGCACCGTTGCCAAAGTTCGTCATGCCCAGACACCACGTGATGATCGAGTGTGATAAGCTCTACGTCCATCTACAACGGGTGCAAGCCAGTTTTGCACTCGCAGAATACTCAAGTTAAATTTGATGAGCCTAGCATATGCAGATATGGCCTCGAAATACGGAGACCGAAAGGTCGAGCGTGAATCATATAGTAGATATGATCAACATAGTGATGTTCACCATTGAAAACTACTCCATCTCACGTGATGATCGGTTATGGTTTAGTTGATTTGGATCACGCGATCACTTAGATGACTAGAGAGATGTCTGTCTAAGTGGGAGTTCTTAAGTAATATGATTAATTGAACTTAAATTTATCATGAACTTAGTCCTGGTAGTATTTTGCAAATTATGTTGTAGATCAATAGCTCGCGTGGTTGCTTTCATATGTTTATTTTGATATGTTCCTAGAGAAAATTGTGTTGAAAAATTTTAGTAGCAATGATGCGGATTGGATCCGCGATCTGAGGTTTATCCTCATTGCTTCACAGAAGAATTATGTCCTTAATGCACCGCTAGGTGACAAACCTATTGCAAGAGCAGATGCAGACGTTATGAACGTTTGGCTAGCTCAATATGATGACTACTTGATAGTTTAAGTGCACAATGCTTAACGACTTAGAATCGGGACTTCAAAGACGTTTTGAACGTCATGGACCATATGAGATGTTCCAGGAGTTGAAGTTAATATCTCAAGCAAATACCCGAGTTGAGAGATATGAAGTCTCCAACAAGTTCTATAGCTAAAAGATGGAGGAGAATCGCTCAACTAGTGAGCATGTGCTCAGATTGTCTGGGTACTACAATCGCTTAAATCAAGTGGGAGTTAATCTTCCAGATAAGATAGTGATTAACAGAATTCTCTAGTCACCATCACCAAGTTAGTAGAACTTCGTGATGAACTATAGTAAGCAAGGGATAATGAAAACGATTCCTGAGTTCTTCATGATATTGAAATCGACGAAGGTAGAAATCAAGAAAGAGCATCAAGTGTTGATGATTGACAAGACCACTAGTTTCAAAAAAAAGGGCAAAGGGAAAGAAAGGGAACTTCAAGTGGAAAGACAAGCAAGTTGTCACTCCTGCGAAGAAGCCCAAAGCTAGACCATAGCCTGAAACTGAGTGCTTACACTGCAAAGGAAATGGTCACTGGAAGCGGAAATACCCTGAACATTTGGTGGATAAGAAGGATGGCAAAGTGAACAAAGGTATATTTGATATACAGGTTTTTGATATGTGCCTTACTAGTGTTTATAGTAGCCCCTGAGTATTTGATACTTGTTCGGTTACTAAGATTAGTAACTCGAAACAGGAGTTACAGAATAAACAGAGACTAGTTGAAGGGGAAGTGACAATGAGTGTTGGAAGTAGTTCCAAGATTGGTATGATCATCATTGCACACTCCCTAAACTTTCGGGATAAGTGTTAAACCTAAATAAATGTTATTTAGCGTTTGCGTTGAGCATGAATATGATTTGATCATGTTTATTGCAATACAGTTATTCATTTAAAGTCAGAGAATAATTGTTGTTCTGTTTACATGAATAAAACCTTCGATGGTCAAACACCCAATGAAAATCGTTCATTGGATCTCGATCGTAGTGATACACATATTCATAATATTGATGCCAAAAGATGCAAAGTTAATAATGATAGTGCAACTTATTTGTGGCACTGCCGTTTCGGTCATATCGGTGTAAAGCGCATTAAGAAACTCAATAAAGATGGTTTTTCGGAATCACTTGGTTATGAATCATTTGATGCTTGCGAACCGTGCCTTTTGGGCAAGATGACTAAAACTCCGTTCGCCAGAACAATGGAACAAGCTACTGACTTATTGGAAATAATACTTATCGATGTATGCGATCCAATGAGTGTTGATGCTCGTGGCAAGTATCGTTATTTACTGACCTTCACAAGATGATTTGAGCAGATATGGGTATATCTACTTGATGAAACATAAGTCTGAAATAGTTGAAAGGTTCAAAGAATTTTAGAGTGAAGTGGAAAAATCATCGTAACAAGAAAATAAAGTTTCTGCGATCTGATCGCGAAGACGAATATTTGAGTTACGAGTTTGGTCTTCAATTAAAACAATGTGGAATAGTTTCACAGCTCACGCCACCTAGAACACCACAACGTTATGGTGTGTCCGAACGTCGTAACCGCACTTTATTGGATATGGTGCGATCTATGATGTCTCTTACTAATTTACCACTATTTTTTTGGGGTTATGCATTAGAGACAGCTACATTCACGTTTAAAAGGGCACCATCTAAATCCGTTGAGACGACACCGTATGAACTATGGTTTAACAGTAAACCTAAGCTGTCATTTCTTAAAGTTTGGAGTTGCGATGCTTATATGGAAAAGGTTTTCAACCTGATAAAGCTCAAACCCAAATCGGAGAAGTGTGTCTTCATAGAATACCCAAGGAAACTGTTGGGTACTCCTTCTATCACAGATCCGAAGGCAAAACATTCGTTGCTAAGAATGGATCCTTTTTAGAGAAGGAGTTTCTCTCGAAAGAAGTGAGCGGGAGGAAAGTAGAACTTGATGAGGTAATTGTACCTTCTCCCTTATTGGAAAGTAGTTCATCACAGAAATCAGTTCCAGTGATTCCTACACCAATTAGTGAGGAAGTTAATGATGATGATCATGAAACTTCAGATCAAGTTGCTACCAAACCTCGTAGGTCTTCCAGAGTAGGATCCGCACCAGAGTGGTACGGTAATCATGTTCTGGAAGTCTTGTTACTAGACCATGACGAACCTACGAACCATGAGGAAGCGATGATGAGCCCAGATTCCGCGAAATGGCTTGAGGCCATGAAATCTGAGATGGGATCCATGTATGAGAACAAAGTATGGACTTTGGTTGACTTGCCCGATGGTCGGCAAGCAATTGAGAATAAATGGATCTTCAAGAAGAAGACTGACGCTGACGGTAATGTTACTGTCTACAAAGCTCGACTTGTTGCAAAAGGTTTTCGACAAGTTCAAGGGGTTGACTACGATGAGACCTTCTCACCCGTAGCGATGCTTAAGTCTGTCCGAATCATGTTAGCAATTGCCGCATTTTATGATTATGAAATTTGGCAAAAGGATGTCAAAACTGCATTTCTTAATGGATTTATTAAGAAGAGTTGTATATGATGCAACCAGAAGGTTTTGTCAATCCTAATGGTGCTAACAAAATGTGCAAGCTCCAGCGATCCATCTATGGACTAGTGCAAGCATCTCAGAGTTGGAATATACGCTTTGATAAGTTGATCAAAGCATATAGTTTATACAGACTTGCAGTGAAGCCTGTATTTACTAGAAAGTGAGTGGGAGCACTATAGCATTTCTGATAAGTATATGTGAATGACATATTGTAGATCGGAAATAATGTAGAATTATTCTGCAAAGCATAAAGGAGTGTTTGAAAGGAGTTTTTCAAAGAAAGACCTCGGTGAAGCTGCTTACATATTGAGCATCAAGATCTATAGAGATAGATCAAGACGCTTGATAAGTTTTTTCAATGAGTACATACCTTGACAAGATTTTGAAGTAGTTCAAAATGGAACAGTCAAAGAAAGAGTTCTTGCCTGTGTTACAATGTGTGAAATTGAGTAAGACTCAAAACCCGACCACGGCACAAGATAGAAAGAGAACGAAAGTCATTCCCTATGCCTTGGCCATAGGTTCTATAAAGTATGCCATGCTGTGTACCAGATCTATTGTATACCCTACACTGAGTTTGGCAAGGGAGTACAATAGTGATCTAGGAGTAGATCACTGGACAACGGTCAAAATTATCCTTAGTGGAATAAGGATATGTTTCTCGATTATGGAAGTGACAAAAGGTTCGTCGTAAAGGGTTACGTCGATGAAAGTTTTGACACCGATCTGGATGACTCTAAGTCTCGATCTAGATACATATTGAAAGTGGGAGCAATTAGCTAGAGTAGCTCCGTGCAGAGCATTGTAGACATAGAAAATTGCAAAATACATAACGGATATGAATGTGAAAGACCCGTTGACTAAGATTCTCTCACAAGCAAAACATGATCACACCTTAGTACTCTTTGGGTGTTAATCACATAGCGATGTGAACTAGATTACTGAATCTAGTAAACCCTTTGGGTGTTGGTCACATGGCGATGTGAACTATG
Organism: Triticum timopheevii; assembly: GCA_963921465.1. Lineage (NCBI taxonomy): Eukaryota > Viridiplantae > Streptophyta > Magnoliopsida > Poales > Poaceae > Triticum > Triticum timopheevii. Next base: position 540,915,336 of record OY997270.1, on the reverse strand, counting down.
GGTGTTAATCATATGATGATGTGAACTATCAATGTTAATCACATGGTGATGTGATCTAGATTATTGACTCTAGTGCAAGTGGGAGACTGAAGGAAATATGCCCTAGAGGCAATAATAAAGTTATTATTTATTTCCTTATTTCATGATAAATGTTTATTATTCATGCTAGAATTGTATTAACCGGAAACATAATACATGTGTGAATACATAGACAAACATAGTGTCACTAGTATGCCTCTACTTGACTAGCTCGTGAATCAAAGATGGTTAAGTTTCCTAGCCATAGACATGAGTTGTCATTTGATTAACGGGATCACATCATTAGGAGAATGATGTGATTGACTTGACCCATTCCGTTAGCTTACCAACCGATCGTTTAGTATGTTGCTATTGCTTTCTTCATGACTTATACATGTTCCTATGACTATGAGATTATGCAACTCCCGTTTACCGGAGGAACACTTTGTGTTCTACCAAACGTCACAACGTAACTGGGTGATTATAAAGGTGCTCTACAGGTGTCTCCAAAGGTACTTGTTGGGTTGGCGTATTTCGAGATTAGGATTTGTCACTCCGAATGTCGGAGAGGTATCTCTGGGCCCTCTCGGTAATGCACATCATTTAAGCCTTGCAAGCATTGCAACTAATGAGTTAGTTGCGAGATGATGTATTACGGAATGAGTAAAGAGACTTGCCGATAATGAGATTGAACTAGGTATTGGATACCGACGATCGAATCTCGGGCAAGTAACATACCGATGACAAAGGGAACAACGTATGTTGTTATGCGGTCTGACCGATAAAGATCTTCGTAGAATATGTAGGAACCAATATGGGCATCCAGGTCCCGCTATTGGTTATTGACCGGAGACATGTCTCGGTCATGTCTACATTGTTCTCGAACCGTAGGGTCCGCACGCTTAAGGTTTCAATGACAGTTTTATTATGAGTTTATGAGTTTTGATGTACCGACGGAGTTCGGAGTCCCGGATGAGATCGGGGACATGACGAGGAGTCTCGAAATGGTCGAGACGTAAAGATCGATATATTGGACGACTATATTCGGAGTTCGGAAAGGTTCCGAGTGATTCGGGTATTTATCGGAGTACCGGAGAGTTACAGGAATTCGCCGGGGAGAAGTATTGGGCCTTATTGGGCCATACGGGAAAGAGAGAGGGGCTGCTTAGGGCAGGCCGCGCGCCCCCCATGGCCTAGTCCGAATTGGACTAGGGGGAGGGGCCGCACCCCCTCCTTCCTTCCCTTCTCTCTTCCCCTTCCTTGTCTCCTACTCCTACTACTTGGAAGGTCTCCTAGTTGGACTAGGAAAGGGGGAATCCTACTCCCGGTGGGAGTAGGACTCCCCTAGGGCGCGCCATAGAGAGGGCCGGACCTCCCCTCCTCCGCTCCTTTATATATGGGGGCAGGGGGCACCCCATAGACACACAAGTTGATCTTCGAGATTGTTCCTTAGCCGTGTGCGGTTCCCCCCTCCACGATATTACACCTCGGTCATATTGTAGCGGTGCTTAGGCGAAGCCCTACGACAGTTGAACATCAAGATCGTCACCACGCCGTCGTGCTGACGGAACTCCTTCCCGAAGCTTTGCTGGATCGGAGCCCGGGGTGCGTCATCGAGCTGTACGTGTGTCAAGAACTCGGAGGTGCCGGAGTAACGGTGCTTGGATCAGTTGGACAGGGAAGACGTACGACTACTTCCTCTACGTTGCGTCAGCGCCTCCGCTTCGGTCTATGAGGGTACGTAGACAACACTCTCCCCTCTAGTTGCTATGCATCACCATGATCTTGCGTGTGCGTAGGAAATTTTTGAAATTACTATGTTCCCCAACAGCGCCAACTCCAGCTGCCTGCGCCTGGTCCCGCGCCCGGCCCAGCGTTTGGCCCCGCAACCGACGTCACCAGCGGCTCGGTGGATCGCCTGGTGGACACTCCGCGCCAACCAACCGGCGCCACGCGGTGCCAACTCCATCCGCCCGCGCCTGGTCTCGCGCCCGGCCCCGCGTCTGGCCCCGCAACCGGTCGGTTTGGCCCCGACACGCGCTGCTACGCGTGGCACCCATCACGGATGGATACGGGCGCTCATTCCGGTGCGGATCCCGTCGCTGATCCCGACCCACCGGCGCCATCATTGCACAATCATGTGCCCCCTACTAGTTCGGGATCCTCTGCGGCCACTTCTTCCTCAACTTCACGTGCGTCGGCCACAGAAGATCCAGTCTGCATGGCCTCGCCTGGCGCGCCTGCAGCTGGTTCTGGCGCTTGATCTTCTGCGGATCCTCCTTCGCCACCTCGCACTAGGCTTCAGAGGGGAGTAACTCAACCCAAAAATTACAAATCTCTAGCAAAGTTTGGATTTGCCTGTGTTTCACATGAACCAGATATTCCACACTCTGTTGCAGAAGCTCTAGGCGATCCAAAGTGGCAGAAGGCTATGGAAGATGAATACATGGCGCTTCACAAAAACAAAACTTGGCACTTAGTCCTAGCACGTCAAGGTAAAGGTAAAAATGTTATAGATTGTAAATGGGTGTCGGTGTCAAAACCGGCGGATCTCGGGTAGGGGGTCCCGAATTGTGCGTCTAGGCGGATGGTAACAGGAGACGAGGGACACGATGTTTTTACCCAGGTTCGGGCCCTCTCGATGGAGGTAAAACCCTACGTCCTGCTTGATTAATATTGATGATATGGGTAATACAAGAGTAGATCTACCACGAGATCAAGGAGGCTAAACCCTAGAAGCTAGCCTATGGTATGATTGTTGTAATGTATGTTGTCCTACGTACTAAGGCCCTCCGGTTTATATAGACACCGGAGAGGGCTAGGGTTACACAGATCCGGTTACAATGGTAGGAGATCTACATATCCGTATTGCCAAGCTTGCCTTCCACGCCAAGTAAAGTCCCATCCGGACACGGGACGAAGTCTTCAATCTTGTATCTTCGTAGTCTTGGAGTCCGGCGGACATTGATAGTCCGGCTGTCCAGACACCCCCTAGTCCAGGACTCCCTCAATGGGTCTTCAGAATTAAAAAGAAATCTGATGGCACAATAGATCGTTATAAAGCTAGATTAGTTGCAAAAGGCTTTAAACAAAGATACGGTCTAGACTAAGAGGACACTTTTAGTCCTGTAGTAAAGGCTGCTACTATTCGCCTCGTTTTGTCTATTGTTGTATCCAGAGGATGGAGTCTACGCCAGCTAGATGTGCAGAACGCGTTTCTTCATGGTGTTTTGGAAGAGGAAGTGTTCATGAGACAACCTCCTGGGTTTGAAAACAGACAAAAACCCCTCCATATATGCAAGCTTGACAAGGCTCTATATGGATTAAAACAAGCTCCTAGAGCATGGTATTCTCGGTTGAGTTCAAATCTTCAAAGACTTGGGTTTGCTCCATCAAAATCTGACACCTCACTGTTTATTTTCAACAAGTCAAATACATCTATATTTTTACTCATATATGTTGATGTTATTATTGTCACAAGCTCATCTGATGAAGCTATTTCGGCACTACTCAAGGATTTGAACTCTGAGTTTGCTCTTAAGGCTCTAGGAGACTTGCACTACTTCCTTGGCATTGAAGTAAAAAGAAATGGAGATGAACTTCACTTGTCCCAAGAGAAGTATGCCATTGATCTTGTAGCAAGAGCAGGGTTGCAGGGTTGCAAGGCAGCTCCGACACCTCTATCCAGCTCTGAAAAACTATCCTTAATAGAAGGGAAACTCTTGAATCAAGAGGACAGCACCAGGTACAGAAGTATGGTTGGTGCACTGCAATATTTAACTTTGACTAGGCCTGACATTTCTTTTGCTGTGAACAAAGTATGTCAGTTCCTTCATGCACCTACTACAGTACATTTGACAGCTGCAAAACGCATACTTAGATATGTCAAGAACACTTTCAGTGTTGGACTCACCTTCACCAAGTCACCATCAACACTTGTAAGTGCATTTTCTGACTCTGATTGGGCAGGTTGCCTTGATGACAGACGCTCAACAGGTGGTTTTGCAGTATTCTTTGGTCCGAATTTAATCTCATGGTGTGCCAAGAAGCAAGCTACTGTGTCTAGATCCAGCACAGAAGCAGAATACAAAGCACTAGCTAATGCTACTGCAGAAATTATTTGGGTTCAGTCATTACTGAAAGAGCTTGGGGTACATTCTAAAAAGGCTCCATGTTTATGGTGTGACAATTTGGGTGCCACCTATCTCTCTTCTAACCCAATATTTCATGCAAGAATAAAACATATTGAAATAGACATTCACTTTGTCAGAGAAAGAGTTGCAGAAAAAAAGCTGGATATTCGGTTCCTTAGATCTCAAGATCAAGTTGCAGATGGTTTTACCAAAGCTTTGCCTACCAGAAGTTTTGAAGAATTTAAGCGTAATCTCAACTTGACCAAGTTGTGATTATGGGAGGGTGTTAAACCGTGTTACGTTCAGGTCCAAGGGGCGCACCACCGCCGGTTCTGTTGAGATATGCTTTGGTATAGGTTGGTTAGGGTATATGGTTGTAATCTTCTCATGTATATCTTATCTCTACTTTCCTTGTACCTCAAGATGTAATCTCAAACGAACTTGTATGCTTATCAGGGATATGCCCCTGCCTATATTAACACGAAACTGTCGCCTCGAGAGAGGTACGACGTTCTCCGCTATTTCACAAGGCACACTCTATTTCAGTCTCACCATCTACATACCTAATTTCTTCTCAAAAGCCAGTATTGCTACACTTCTGAAGCACAATATAGCAAGATGATTATCTACACTGTGTGTTCCTTCGTTGCACAACATAGGAAACTTGCAAGAATCGCAATGTATTGGACACACATAACCATTGTATTATGTGTGTACACCATTGATTTTCCAGTTAATTATGTACTGAGAATATAATAAACTTGCAGTCAGCTTCAAACTACTAAACACGTGAAGAAGAGTGGAAAGCTTTATATGGATAAAAAGTTAATGATAATTTACAGTACAATCTTATTGCAAGTGTAATTTACATAAAAGTTGATGCTATACATGAGCACAGTCGCAAGGTATATATTTTTTAGCTGCATGAAACACACAAAAAAATCTCGATTATTTATACAAACTTCAGACCACTCCTCATATGATTGAGAAAATTGTACATTATAATTTATACAAGATTACCTTACTATTTTGTATGTACTGGAGAGAAAACAATATCTTTCATAATGATTTGTGGTACATTTCCTAGAAAATGAGAACATCTCTTCCGGTGCGTCTATCAAGAAAATAAATGGAAATGGTGTAAAGACTATCTCGTGTAGGAAATAACGTTGGAGAGGAATTTCTTAGTCCTACAAACACCTGTTAGTAGTCCTCCTTTGCGCACCTTCGCTTTGAACCAACAGAGGCCTCGCCGACCTCTATTTTGCATGGCCATAACTTCTAATTATCTTTGCTCCCCTGACAAAATAATCAATTTATATTTGTAATTTAGAGTGCGATGCATGCATATACAAAAGATGATGCTCACTATTTGTTGGCTCAACACCTCAATGTAAATTAGTCGGCAACTAATAAACACACAACACATTTGATAACCAACTAATGTACACATGACTTCCTACAAATTAGTTGAGCACCAGCCATTGCTTCGGTATGGCACTGGCCTTGCACACTACGTACAGTCGACCGGACCATGGATGGGCACAAACAATATTTCAAACCTAGAACGTGTTTCTACCTTGGCTGTATGTCATCTCCCGTGGCCACCTCTGGACCCTATCTTCCGGTCTCTGCGGTCAACCCAAGCATGCAAATCCTGTAGGGCGCATCTCATAAATTAAGGCTAGGTTGCATGCCGCATGCACGATGGACAAGAAAATAAATTGTGGCCCTTACCCAGCACGTGGACACCCCATGACGCAATAACATTGGAGAGCTGTCTGTACGTAAATACTTCAATCGATCTTGGAGACTTGCATGGCTTCAATCGATCTTGGAAAGCCGCATGATGGACTGAAAGGCCTGTGGACTCATGCGTGCTTGTGGCAGCAAAATTGAGACCTAAGCCGTCGACGTGCATGCACCGGATCGGAGGAGCTTGACTGGCCAAGGATGAGCCGCCAATGTGCATGTACTCGATCGGAGGAGGTCGACTGGCCGACTACATCGGTGGCATACGTACGGCGGCGGCGTGGATGAGGATGCCCTAGGGTTGTTAGCAATGTTTTCTTTTTCTGTTACGCATCTATAATAATATAGTATAATATATTTCATTCATAATGGCAATGATGGGTAATTTTTTTTGCTGAAATCTAATCTAATGGCTATAAATAAATTGTATGATGCTAAATAAACGACCTGATGATTCTTATTTTTGTGGTAATTTATTTCTTATTCTCTTTTTTCTGGTGATCCCATCAAGTACTTTTTAATATAAATAGATGGAGAGTCAAGGGCTATCTTGTTTTTTGCTATTTTACCTTAGAAAATGTAGTAGGTCTTAGTCGAATGTAGTAGGTCCTATGAGGTACAATATGTTTATTATGTGGTAATGTGTTATTGTTGATAATGAGGTGTACTTGTGATTACGACTAGTGATCAATTTGCTATGTGATGTCATTGATGAAAACGATGATCTTGAGGAGGTGTTATATGACAATGATGTATTATGATGATAAGTTATTAATGATATGATGATGATGATGATGATATTATTATTATATCACTGGGTGAAAGAACCGTTGATTAGTTTCAAGTGGACGGACATCCACTTGAAACTAGTCCACGGTTCTTTCACCCCGTGATGTAATAACTCATTATGATGTAAAAACAATCTCTAAATTCCTGTTGTATGAAAACTTGCGTAAAGGTGTATGAGTACAACATGAAATAAAAAGAAATATAATACTAAATAATAGTAGCAGCGCGGGCAAGGAAAAGCCCTACTACTAATTACCAGTAGCGCTCCTCCGGAGAAGCGCTACTACTAAGTCAATTTAGCAATGGCATGGGTCTAGGCACGCTACTGCTATGCTTTAGCTGTAGCGCCTTATCAGTAGCGCTCCTGCCCGCGCTACTGATAGGCCTAAAACCCGCGCTGCTGCTAGGCTTTTCCCTAGTAGTGCTACTTCAGTTTTGAAATGTGTGCCTGCCTGTTATAGAGACATAAGGGGTTTGTATTTCTGTCTGTGGTCTGGTCAGCACGATTGGGGAGGTGAGCTTTGCATATGCAGGGGTTTATAGGGATACACTCCCCGAGTTGAATCCGCAATGCATTCCATAGATAATCTGACTACTTTTTATGTTTTCATGAATCTCAGATTCTGAACGGCATCATAATGATTATGAACTTGCGCGCATGAAAAGAATAAAGCAGAACAATGCCATGGCTGTCAAACTTGGCATTAAGGGACTGAAATCAAGTCTGGATGCAATGCAATGCAAACGCTCTCCACCTACAGTTTCATGCTCAGAATATGATCCTAACAGTGATTCTGAGCTAGAGGGAGACCTAAGTCAATATAGCTCCCTAGTGGAGGAGTCAGAGGAAGATGCCCTATCTTTTTCACCCATCAAGGAAGAGGGTGATTGCTGATCGTGGAGGAGCACAAGCAAAGTATTTGGAAAAGGTAGTGGCACCTGATAAATCAAATAGCCCATTAGGTGTAGTTGCAATATCACCTAACCCACAAAATAGCCCAACTCTAGCAGACTCTAGCCCTACTACACTGGTCATTTCTGATGCCCCAACTCAGCAGACCCCAACTGCAACAAACAGTAGCATTATGCTAGTTGACATAGCACTAACTGTACGACGCTAAACCCCCATTCCAGCAAAGAGTACACCAAATCCAGTTGCCAAATCCCTTTTCGAACCAGAGAGAGCCCCAATTGCAGCAAATGGGACCCCTATTCCATTTCTTCCCAGTTGAGAAGACGAAGCTTATGTTATTGTCATGAACTTTGTGTGCATCTTTCCTTCATGGAAAGATTATACCGCAGACACAGAACAATTTCCAGTTTTCCTCCACAACTTACGCGTAAGTAATGTACTAATGTTATTCATGGTCATTACTGCATATGTTTCTGCTGACAGAAGACACAAGATTTCATTCTTTTAAATAGGCGAGGAGCAAACTGGATTGTGATGACGAGCAAGGGTTGGTTGCGCTTTTCAAGCACTCGTTGATGAAGTATCATTGCTACCTGAGGCAAGCGCACTTTGATGGCAAGCCTCTGAACGAAATTTCTATAAAGTCTCTCGTGCCACATTTATCCGATGGTGACTGGAATAATCTTGTTACACATTGGTCTTGGCTGCAGCGTAAGGTACTGTCTATGATATGACATCATAATTTGAACTACATTTCTGCATTTGCCTTAATGTCTCACTTGTACGAAAACTATTAGCAGAAGAACATTCGTTCTCAAGGGACCACAGAATCTCGCAACTATACTGCACACTGCATTGCTCTTGTGAGTATATCTTGCCCTATATGACCATACTTACTTTCATAGCAGTTTGATTATGTAGCATCACTGCACATGTTAGCCTTGTAATCTTCCATTTGGTGGACATTATAAGATCCGTATGTACTCTTACACAAATTTAGAATCAACCCAATGCTTTTGAAGAGGTTTAGCTCTGCAGTCCTCTTGTAAGGACTGAACGTGGTCTTTCACTGTACTTACATTAACAGCTGCTCCCTCTGTCCCATAATATAAGAATGTTTTGTACAGTACACCAGTGTTCAAAACACTCTTGTATTATGGGAAGAGGGATTGATTCATTTTGTAGCATTCTGCATCATATCTCCCTCGCCCACCATTTACTAAAAAGATCAGATCTATATTTAATCTTACCAACAAGTAGAATACGCAGACAATGCCAGTGCAGAAGTGTAGCCCATTGCTCTTGTCAGTACATTTTGTCCTGTAACGCTTGTACTTCCAGGGATTGGTAGTTGATTATGTAGCATCAATCTGCATCTTATCTTCATTATCCTCTATCCCTTCCAGTATTATCATCTCTATAATTACTCTCTACAAAATGTAGAGTACAAGCAATGCTTATGAAGAAGATTCTATGCTGAAATTCTTGAGTTATCCTTCCCTTGACATGGAGAAGGGCATTATAAAGCTTGTGTTAACTATTAATGTAAGTCAGTCCTTCTAAAGCCTTTATCCTCAACTTCTGTTTAATTTGCTCATACTCCCTATCGTTTACTGCTGTTTAGTTTGTTGTTTTCACCAAAATGCATGTTCGTAAGAATCGTAAGTTCTAAGTTTTACTTGTAAAACCCAATTCCTTATTCATACCATGCACATTACTTAATACTCCCTATATGTATGCTTGGTTTTGTGGATCTATAATCTAATGTGTGGTGAAGCAGCCCACGTTTGCACCTTTTCATCTCCTGTTTTATCTTACTCATGTGGCTGATGATATGAACAACATGCCATGCACATTATCCAAAATAGATACAATGATTTTCTTTGCCCTTCATCTATGCTTGATATGTTGACATGGTAATCCATTAGTGTGGTGAAGCTCCCCGCATTATGAGCAATGCCAAATTATGCTATTGATATTTTGAACTTACTCTTTATTTTGTAATTTGAAATTGGATAGAATTGACAGAACAGTTATCATCTTTGTTTATACACGTGCAAAACCTATCATCTCTCTGCTTTGTTTCAGGGTGATATGCCTGATGGCATGCACAAGTCTGCTGAAGGCTGTGAGACAAACCCAACATATATTGCAGCAAAGAAGGCAAAACATCTTGAAGATAGCGAGACAAAGTCTTGTCTTGATGCAGTGTTCAAGTTACTTGAGACTAACAGTCAGACAAGCTCACAGAATTCGTTGTCTGAATCAGTTCGACTTCTTCAGTGCCAAGTTCTAGCAGAAAGGCATTCTGCAACTCAACTTCGACTTGAAGTCCTATCTCTAAGAAAGATTGCAGAGAACACCAATGAGAACCTCATCGCTAAACAGCTACACCTGGAAGCTATGACCGACATGCTAGGCCGGTTTCACAGCCTTGCTTAGCAGCTTGCGCAGCAGTTCCCCCGCAAGGCCAACCTTTCTTGAACTGTCTTGGAAGTGGTCTCGGTTCAGTATTATTTTGTTACGCTGCAATGGTGCCCACTTTTTGTAATCTGCTTCTTCGTTGTGCTTTATGATCACTAGTGGCGAACTTCGATGCCCAATGGATGTAATATACCTTAAATCCTTTATTGTATAGTGTAGGTTTATTCTTAATTACTATGCCATCATGTCTTTATTGTATAGAGTAGGTTTGTTCTTAATTCCTTCTAGTTACTGCCATCATTTGCTATCTGAAAAAAAAATCAGATGTAGTCGACCGGACCGAAACATTCGACTCTAACGGGCCAGGTTTTTAGCGGGCCACAATTGTGCTAGCCTGCGTCTTTCTTGGGCCCGAATGATTGGGGCCTTCACACATTGCGCCAGGCCCAAACTTACACCGGCCTATATTTTAGTTGGGCCTTTTGTCGACCCAACGCTTAGTTTCGCCCAGGTAGCGTTGGAACATTAACAAGCTGAATATTGTACTGGCCTGTTACAGCTGAGATGAAACCACGGGCCTTTAGCAGGCCAAAATGCATGTTGGGCCTCAATTTTCACTAGTCGTCGATGGGCCTTCAGCAGGCCGAAATGTAGACCGGGTCGTCTTGGGCCCAGTTAGCTCACGGGCCGTTACCAGGCCAAAAATATCTCGGGCCTTAGTTGGCCCACTCATATCATGGGACTTTAAGAGGCCGAAAGCTTAGTACATGCATCAATGGGCCGAATTACGCGACAGGCCTTTTAACAGGCCCAAAGTCACGTTGGTCTTAACTGTTGCCACCTTTAGCACGGGCCGTTAGTGGGCCCGATGTCCCTTCGGACCATATATGGCCCATGGGCAGCACGGGCCATTCCCAGGCCGAAAGTCACACCGGGCTGAAATGGGCCCATGTCTACATCAGGCCTCTAACACACCGAAAGTCACTGGGCTGTAGTTGGGCCCAAATATTCGGCGAACAATTATCAGGCCAGATCTGGTTTCGGTCCGCAAATGGGCCCAAATATTGGGCGAACAATTAACAGGCCAGATCTGGCTTCGGGCTGTAAATGGGCCCAAATATTGGGCGAACAATTAACGGGCCAGATCTGGCTTCGGGCCGTAAATGGGCCTTTATTAAGCAGGTCGTTATTGGGCTGGCCCACTAGTACCTGATTAAGTTCTACGGGCCTTTGACTGTGCCGGCCTTTTTAACCTATATGGGTCTCTGTTGGGGCTAGTCATGTGTCGAAGGATCATAGGCATGTCTCCTCCAATGTACGGGCGACATCTTGCCCACTAACGAGCTAACAGGTGTTCCCTTCGGCCAATCAGAATTTTACACGTGGAAATTTCCCATTGGTCAGGGGTGTTAACGGGTTATCGGATCCAAAATTCGACCCGATAGCTTAACTGCGTTCCATTACGGTGGATGCCACGTGTCGGTCACCCTTGACGAAAGCACTTCTATGACACGCGATTTATAGTCATGGAAGTGGACACTTCCATGATGATAATTTTGGTAATGTCATGGAACACTTCTACGATAGCACAAGTATGACTATCTTAATTCTGTCATAAAATCATCATGGATGTACATGCATGACAAAAAACGCGACCTACTGTGACAAACACGTATCATCACGGTAGTGTATTTTTTTGTAGTGTGAGGTAGAGTAGATGAGCATCACAAAGCACAGAGGTTTTTGCAAAAAAATGAGTCAAAAACTTAGTTTTAGTTTTCCGTAGAAAGCATTTCGAAGCTACCGATTTGTAAACTCAGTGATACCGAAGCAACTTTTGGAACCTAAACTAGTGAACTCGATCAGACCGAGTCACAGTTCGGTGGCACCAAGACTGCTAGGGTTTCACAAAGAATCGAACTCGGCCACACCAATTTGCAATTCTCGGCCAGACCGAGAATCACATGTGCAATGGCCTAAGCCAAATCGGTGAGACCAATTTCTACAACTCGGTCGGTCCGACATGAATTCGGCGGAAACCTAATGAGGGAGTCCGGGATTAGGGGGTATCCGGATAGCCAGACTATATACTCTGTCCGGACTATTGGAGCATGAAGATACAAGACTCAAGACTATGTCCCGTGTCCGGATGGGACTCTCCTTTGCGCGGAAGACAAGCTTGGTGATCCGGATATTATATTTTATTCCTTGTAACCGACCTCGTGTAAACCCTAGCCCTCTCCGGTGTCTATATAAACCGGAGAGGTTGGTCCTTAGAAGGACGATCACAATCATAATCATCATAGGCTAGCTTCTAGGGTTTAGCCTCTACGATCTCGTGGTAGATCTACTCTTGTACTACTGATATCATCAATATCAATCAAGCAGGAAGTAGGGTCTTACCTCCATCGAGAGGGCCCGACCCTGGGTAAACATTGTGTCCCTTGCCTCCTGTTACCATCAGCCTAAGACGCACAGATCGGGACCCCCAACCCGAGATCCGCCGGTTTTGACACTGACATTGGTGCTTTCATTGAGAATTCCTCTATGTCGTCGCTACAAGGCTTGATGGCTCCTTCAATCATCAACAACACGGTCCAGGGTGAGACTTTTCTTCCTGGACAGATCTTCGTGTTCGGCTGCTTCGCACTGTGGGCCAATTCGCTTGGCCAACTAGAGCAGATCGACAGCTACGCCCCTGGACAACAGGTCAGGTTCGGAAACCTGAACTACACCGCGTATATCCACAAAGACTTGATCTTCAACGTATTCGGGCCTGTGCCAGGAGCGTCGGATACTCACGATGATCATGGCTTAGACCTGCTATCGGACAATGCTCGGGGTATCACCCCTGCAGTAGCCTCGGACCTAAATCTGGAGCAGACTGCGTTGCCCAAGGACGGGTGGATGGACCCCGCCCCGCCGGCCACACACTCATCGGCGATTGAGCCGAACACAAGCCTCACCTCTAAGGAAGCCTGTGACACCAGACCCCCGGAATCGTATCCGGCTATAGGTTCCAGTCCGCGCGCTCCCGAGCCCGTCGAGGCTGGTTGGGCTCCGGTAATGGACTTTATCGCCGCGGATATCTTCCAGCACTCGCCCCTTGGCGACATGCTGAACTCATTACAGTCTCTCTCTTTGTCAGGTGACCCATGGCCGAACTATGTCCGGCTCGAGTGGGAAGTAGGCGGCGAAGGAATTTGTTGCCCACCCACCACCCACCTCATTGCCATGGTCGATGATTTAACCGACGCGCTTGACTTCGACTCTGAAGACATCGACGGTATGAACGACGATGCAGGAGAAGAATAGGAACCACCGCTGACAGGGCAGTGGACAGCCACCTCCTCATATGATATATATGGTGGACACCCCAAAGGAAACCAATGGCGATGAGGCAACAGAGGAAAACCCCTCAGGGAAGAAAGCAAAGCATGGGTGTCGTCGACGCTGCTCCAAGCACCGCCACAACAATACCGGCACAGGAGACGAAAACAATCCGGAGGGTGCCGACGACGAATACAACCCTGATCAGCCTGCCTTCAAACAGGCCGAGCAGGAAGACGGGCAGGTTAGCCCAGACGAACAGGCAACGGACGGATATCCAGAGGAGGACAACTACAAGCCATTCCTTGACCATGTTGACCATGCCGTGCCGAGAGCACCAGGGCAGTGGACGATGGCGAGGCCTAGGAAGGGGATGACGTGGAGCCGGGGAAGACACGGCAGTGGATGCCCACGCGTAGAGGAGTATGAGGGTTCACTCGTTCGGCTGCGGTGTGAGGCTGCCGTCACCGCAGAATAACAGGGGGTGTGGGTGCGTAGAGGGATGGCCTGGCCAGCGATGTGAGTAGTAGGGGGCGGTGAGGCCTCTGCGGCATCACAGCTGGCCACGGGCTGCAGGAGCAGGCGGCACGACCGGTGCTGCTTTGGGCGGCTGGAGGAAGAAGACCAGTGGTTGGAGAAGCACTACGGCTGTTGGATGGACATCGTACGGTCACTAGAGCTAGAATCGTTCATATATTGACTAAAGTTGACAAAGGCCTCCGTCCCAGTCAACTTAGTAGGCCCACAAGTCAGCCTCCCACCAAGGTTGGTCCCAGCTAGCAGGGGGGTATTCATTTTTTTGTGCGTAATACGGACGCACTTCCGGTGGGTCCGAGCTGATAGCGGGGGGAACGTTTTTTTCGCAAAATACGGTGGCCCGACCTGTGGGTCCTAGCAGTCAGGGGGAAATGTTTTTTTCGCGAAATGCTTGTGGCCCGTCCAGTGGGTCCCAGCTGTCAGGTGGAGGAATAATTATTTTCTGCGTAATAAGGAGGCACTTCCTTGCGGCTGCCATGGACCCAACTGTCAGCCTCTCCACGTACAGTACTCTTCCGATGGAAGTCGGTCGGTGACCACATTGACCACGCCGCGCCGAGAGCACCACGGCGATGGACAACGACGAGGCCTAGGAAGGGGATGACACGGAGCCAGGGAAGACGCGGCAGTGGAAGCCCACGAGGAGACGAGTACGAGGGTTCACCGGTTCGGCTGCGGTGTGAGGCTGCCATCGCCGTAGAATAACAGGGGGTGTGGGTGAGTAGAGGGATGCCCTGGCCATCGATGGGAGTAGTAGGGGGCGCTGAGGCCTGCGCGGCAGCACAACCGGCCACGGGAGGCGAGAGCAGGCGGTCCCGCCGGCGCTGCTTTGGCTGCTGGAGCAAGAAGATCAGAGATTGAAGAAACACGACGGCCGTTGGATTGACATCCAACGGTTACATCTGCTAGAATTGTTTGTTGACGTAGTATATAATAACTAAAAAAATCTTGCATACGCGTCAACTAAACAGGCCCACAAGTCAAACGACTCCCTCTTTTTTTAATAATTTATATATAGCTCATGGCAACTTCTTATGCAATTTATTGCAGTCGTTTTTTTGGGGCCAGGGCCAATTCCGCATATTTCTGTGGGTTCCAAACTATTTTTAATACCGAAATGTCGAGCTAGTTTTAAAGTACTTTGAAGATATATTTGAATTAGGTTAATGCCCAGTGAAATAGGAATCTGAAAATGTGAAAAAAAATCAGAAATTATAAAGTAATTGCCAATTTGTCATGTGTTTTTATATTTACAGCCCATTTCATATTACTTTCAGTATTTGCAGGCGTATTGAAAGAGTTGCAGCCCATCAGGGTGTAGAAAAATAAGTAGGCCTGGATTGGGTATTCTTCAGAAAAAATAAACTGGGCTCATTTTCACAAAGAAAAAATAGCTGGGCTGGTCACATGGTGAACATAAAATATAAGCCTAGGCTAGACGGGCCACAGCCCAATTCAAACCCTGCTCCGTCTCAACAATACCAAACAAAAAAAATACTGCTCGAGTAGCTATGTCCCAGGTGTCAGCCGATCTTGTGCAGTTCTCTTATCTATTGACTATATATGCTGACAATGTCGTGGGTCCCAGATGTCAGGAAAACACTAGGAGGAAGCATTTTATTTTTCCATACGCTGACGTGATGGGCCCCTACTGTCATCCTCTACACGTACTTCTGCTGATTCCTGTTGTTTGTTGACCATGTTGACAACGTGAGAGGGCGGCGCCGCGGCGAGCGCACCAAAGCGCGCGGAGGACGTCAGCGTTAACGATTTAGGAGACGGTGAGGCGGCGATGCGTGCGCTGAGGCGCAGCCAGCCGTGGGAGGCGGAAGCAGGCGGGCCTGCTAGCGCTGGTTCGGTTTTGACAGCTGGAGGAAGACAGGACTGAAGAAACATGACAGACTGTAAAAGCAGCAGGAGTACTTAACATCCTCAACTGAAACCAACAGGGGCACTTAACAACCAAAGCTGAAAGCAGTATGAGTACTTATACAGGTTCAACCGTACAAAGCACGCCTCGAACAGTGCTACTTTGCCTATAGTTAACCAAGGGTGAGGCCACCAAGCCCCAGGATAAGGCCCAGGTGCCACCCCGCGCATCCACAACCTTCTGAAAGCAGCTTCATCTCGCAACATGGTCAATAAACAGGATATTCTCTTTAGAGCCATGGAAAAGCATGAACATAATCTTCTGTCCTATTCTCCAAGATGGGTGGGCCTTCATTATCTGAGACCACCCACGAATAAGTATCTTTTCACCTCCAAGGGGAATTGAGTAGGTCGACATAAACATCATGTTGTGACCAAGCGCAAGTCTGACCTGACCATGGTCAGGCATCTGTATAGGAACAATAGAACTCGGCAGTTCCTGTTTCAAGAAGATCACAGCTGTAAAACTGTGTATAAGCAATAGTTTATGAACAACATATATAACAGAAAATAGCTCGTACCATAAGTTTCTCGACACAGTTGGACCTGTTCAAAGAGTGCAGCAGTGGCACAGATATCCCGCGTGGCCTTCCACCATTGAAACGCCCCACAAGGACCTCAAGACGATTGATAAAGTGTAGGAACTTGTGGATGTCAATCCAGTCAACTTCAGTGCCATTAGTAACAGCTGAGTTATTACAGAGTAACAAACGAGCACACTGCTTAACTCTGAAAAAACCTACATGTGCCACCAATTATAAGACAATATTAGTTAGAAGTAGCATCTTCGTGAGAGATTCGTTGCTACTTCTAAAGTTAAATTGTGATTAGTTAGACAGAATAGGTGGATTAAGAAGTAATCGAGGCAACAAGCAAGAACCAGATACAAAACTAACATGGATGAACCATTGGAACGCTGTCGGGGTGTAAGATCGCAGTGACAATGAGACCAGGTTCTGCTATTTCCATCAACATTCGTGCGCCAACTTTCAATCCGTAACACTTGAGAAAGTTTATCCAAGTTCGGCCATGAAAAAAGCAGCGATCTTCTTGGTTCATGAACCCAACTCGGAAGTAATATCCATGGATTGTCTTCACTGTGACCATTAAACTAGTGTATTCAGTTATGGCAAGGCCGAGCATGTTGAGTACATGTGTTCTGGCAGAGCAAATAATACATTGCAGGAAAAATAATATGAGAACACAGCATGTTCAAAAAAAAAAACCACCCTCCTTGATAGAGAAGAGGATTCTAGGAACATACTATGCGCGTTTCAAAATGCTATGGTAGGATGAGAAGGAACAAGTGTGGCGTCTCGCCGTGGGCGCCGAAATCCGTAGGGTACTCGCACTTTCGGCACTGCAACTGAAACACACTAGATTCGGTACGAATAAAAATGCATCAACGGTGGCGGCTGCCATCCTAGGATTACCTGTGACCAAGGAACTTGGATTTATCGTTGATGGATGAAGAATTCGTACTTGGTTCTCCATGAGAAAACCCTATGCAATCGCCGAGTGGGGGTTTTCTCTGAACAAGCAGACGAGGAAGAAGGGGATTCAGGCCCAGTGAAATATTGCCGCTTCGTCTGTCCAGCTTACTGCTAAAGCTGGAAAGGGGGGGTTGTGATTTGACGGCTCATTGGGCATTACTTCAGCGCTACGACCGGGGTGTGTCTACCGTGAAGTTGTGCACTCTAATTTGTGCATATGGCACGTGGACCCCGTTGCCAGTTGCCCCACATATCAACGAAAGGATGTAGAAAGACAGGAGTAACTAGTTACACATAAATATATTTTTTGACAGAGAGATACTCCCTCTGTAAAGAAATATACAAATCTTTTATATCACAGGCTCACCTTGCCGAGAAATATACTCCCTTTGCAATGCACGGGCATTATGGGGGTTCAGCTTTTTTTATGGGGGTTCAGCTGAGAATATAATACTCAGATAGGCTCACAGTTCTGGACTTTGGGCTGCAGGCCGACCCTGCATGTTTGGGGGCCCATGTGTCCTACCTCAGCGCTTTTCATATTGCAAGCAATCGGTACTGCGCTGGTTTTAGATGCTGTCGCAAGGCGAATACACAAAATTGAATAAAGCACTGCAGCTGTTGGAATGAAATTGAACGATAGTTCCTAACCAGCAATCAGAGTTGCAATTCTATCAATGATATACCATGTGATAAATAATACTGTCGTACTACTTATACACACAGGACACTTGTTTCACCATGCCAGATTATTACATCAAAATCTCTCGGAGGATAGATCAGTTCGGCAGTTGTGTGCTGCTACTGAAGAATTTTAAAGTTGATTTGGACTAGCTCTCCTTGCCGAGAAAGTTCGATTTTGAAATCATCCCCTACCGCAAGATATGATTTAGATTTGAACCTTGACCATCCTTTAGCATCAATCATCATGCGACCATCCTTTGTACATACGGTATATTGAGCAGGTTTATTCACACCAAGGCTGCACATGGTAAGAGAAACTTGGCCGCGGTCGCCCGGATTGTTAAACGACTCCCTCATTGCTCTAGGAATTCTCTATTTGCAAACAAGAAGGCATACCCAAACAGTTAGATCAACACAGTGAATCATGTGAAACAACATGGAAAGAAAAAAGAACGAAGCACTTGGGCGGCCAATGCTTACCAAGAAGGTGGACATGTCGGTTTTTGTAAGCACTTTGGTATATGAATGCGAACTGCAGCCCAGTCTGTTGCCGGTGCAACTGCATGGGCCAGACCAAAGGCAAGTGCAAGTGTTGGTGCAGGTGCTGAAGCCGCTGCTACTGCCGGACATGGTGCTCCCTGTAGAGCTGGTCCCGGTGTCGATGCCCGATCCTCCGGTAGATCAGACTGATCCGCTGACGCGGTCGGTGCCCAATCCTTGGCTGGATCAGACTGAGCTGTTGCCGCTGTCAGTGCTAGAGCAACTGCCGGTGCTCGATCTGTGCAAGACAGCGGCGATCGTGTCTGGTCTACTATGATCAGCTTTCTAACTTTACTAGGATCCGTGACCGTGATCCAGTTTTTTTCTTCATTTCTTTTAAACGGAGAAGGACTAATTGTGGCGTTTTTGTTAAACCAAACTGCAGTTCATCATAGGGATTCAGCTTGTACTCAAACAACAGACTGATCCAATTTTTTCGAGTAATATAAGTGATGGACAGTGCCTTCGTTACTGACACGACATAAGAAGTGAAACCTGCAAAAATAGCCATCGTAGAGCAAACCAAACGGTTTATTCTGTGATGAATGTCACATGGCAAAACCTGCATCGTAAAATTGCAGGAAAAGAAAGAAAACATGACATTAAATCAATAAGATTTACTTGATCTGACATGAGTGAATCCTTACCAGGAAATCACTATGTTGAAGTACTAAACAGAAGATTGATCGTCCAACTACGCATGGCATGCAGGGGCCCTGCCTACTCCCACAAGCAGGACAGTCCAAAGGTCGTGACAAATTGTATGGACCGAACATCCATGGGACTGGAAATCCTGGTGGGTGTGATAAACCCTGCAATGCATACAGATATTGGAGTGTAACCATAATTGATAAACCGTCCTCACAAAAAATATGATTTAGATACTTCAAAATGTACAGACTGAATTGAGTGGACAGACATTAACATAGACCGTTCTCAGGACTTACCACACACCAAAGGCGGCAGCACTAATAAACAATACAGGGTTAACAAACACAAATCAAGTACTTAACAATAGTACTTACTACAGACAAGCAAAGTTGCACTAACTAGACTCTACAGACTATTTCTTGCCACCGACCTACGGGATGAACCCCGCATAACTGACTAGGCCATGGACATCGTGTGAGATGTCTACATGCACCATCACCATCTTGTCAACCTTGGAGAACCTAACAGATTGGTCTTTCCACTCATAAACATGATGATGAAGACAGGCCGCATCAGATTTGTTTGGAAGCTTTACAAGAACCACACCCTTCGTAATCGAAGGCACAGGCAGGAAATTGTTGTGGTCAAGTACAGCCTCGAGAACACGCCTGACAACAATGCTACAGGAAAACACTAGTTCAGGACACGTGGCGACAAGGACATAGCAGCTGGATAGTTCAGCAGTAGAACTCATCATCAGGTCTTCCAGTTCACACTGCATGACTTTGAGAACTTCATCTCCACCGCGGACCTGGTTCTAATTCAAACAAAAACCATATTTCATTACTACCTCCGTTCAGAAATATAAGATGATTTTTGATATTATACTCCATATATGACTACATATACGCACAGAAATGAGTGAACAAAGACACTAGAACATGTCTTCAAAGGCATCAGAGCAGAGGGATTACATGCAATATCCATAACACAAGTTACTAAGGCAAATATACCCTCTTAGAAGGTAGCATTGATGTTCATAAAGTACTCCCTCCGTACCAAAATTCTTGTCCTAGATTTGTCTAGATACGGATGTATCAAGTCACATTTTAGTATTAGATACATCCGTATCTAGACAAATCTAAGGCAAGAAATTTGGGACAGAGGGAGTAGTTGAAAGTAATCTATAAGAAATCAGTGTCAACCTCTCGCATGTTTTGGTCAAAAGAGGAATTTAGAACCGTCATTTGGCACACTAAAATCACATGCAAGATCACCCAGAAAGTTGTACTACCAGTACTAGTACTGCGTGTTAGATGAAAAACACGGTCAAGATCGAGAAAAAGATCATCAACAAGCGACATTACTTGGACTTGCTTAATGAGGGATCCCGGAGAGGGAGGCTTGGACAGGGCGATGGCTTTGAGCTTGTCTACGGTAGTCTCAGCGGGGTGCTTGCGCTTCTTCGTACCATGTGCCTCGACGGTTTTGGCCAGAGCCATAGACATCACGTCGGCCGGTGCTCCAGCGTCCATCGAAGAGAGGAAGCTGAGAGAGAAGAGTGAAAGGAGGAACGAGATGAGGGAGAAGCAAAGCGAGTGGGGGTTTTCTTCAAGAGAGGAAGCTGAGAGAGAAGAGTGAAATGATGGTTGCTTCGTCCGTCCAACTTAGTGCTGGAAAGGGGGGGGGGCTTTGTGATTTGACAGCTCATTGGGCATTACTGCGGCGGTTCGATCGGGGTAGTCTACCGTCACTCTACTACGGAGTAATTTAGTGCATGGCTAGTGGACCCAGGTGTTGGATGTCCCACACCTCGGCGAAAGTGAGTAATTTAGTGCATGGCTGGAGGAGGATCCGCATGGTAGAGCGTGTCCACTGTTTTCAATTCTGAAGAAAAAAATGATTACAGCAAGCGTTTCCACTCTTACGATGAAGGAGTGCGAAACACGACAGCCACTTGAACATACAAAGTGCTCCTACTACTAGGCATGTGCAGTGGTTCATACGTTAGTACTACACAATCTTGTTGCTAGTGTTGTGCGCATGTCAACTACTCCTATATGTAACATAGTACCGCTTTTTTGACTGTCCGGTCGAGAATGAACGGTGAGATCAATGTTAACAGAACTAGGTCCACAGCGCACGGAGAGTACGGTGCTACAGTACTCCACGAAACATGAACCATATGAAGCACATCCTATAGTGTTAGACAGGGTGTATGATGGGTGCACGAGATGGGAGCAAAAGATCCCTTCTCGACCCTCTTTTGGCTGTTTGGTAGAGTGCATGAAGGGTGCATGAGTCCACACTAGTAGTTTGACAAAAATACACGAAGAGGAAACAACTATATTGAGATGAGAATGCAACCAAACACACCCACACACTTTGTGCTACAATGACGGATCTGCATCTTCTGAGTTTGATCCAACAGTCATGTTGCGCCGGGACATGGACAAGTCCATGCAGAGGGCGCCTAAACACCACCGAAGTCCCTCTGCTTCTCGAGGCACACGACATTGGTGATGCAGGGTGCCACCGCCCGTAGAGCTCGCTCCCGGTCGACGGGAGCCAGCTCGTTAAAGACGGTGTCCAATGGCACGAATGGATTCTGGTGACGAAGCCCTAAAAGGATTCGCCCAGCAACGGCGACGGCAGCGCGCAACCCCTCCTTGTCCAGCTCAGCCCCTACCATCGCGCGGAGACGGCTCAGCTCCTCGGAAATATAGGTGAAGAAAGAGACCAGGTCAGGAAGACGCAACTCGTTGAAGTCGACTAGGTGGTTGAATGGGTTTAGCCCGACGGCCGGCATCGTCGCGCTGGCATGACGGTAGGCATCACGCAGCCGCAACACGTGCGTGGCAACTTGGTTTACCAAGTGAATGAGGCGATCCTGGACCTCGTCATGATCGGCCCGCTCGCGCTCCAGTTGACTCCCCTGACGGCCTATCGTATCTCCCGCTTTCTGCAGCAACGCCGCCGACGCCTCAAGCATCTTTGTGGTGGACGTCTGCCACTTTTGAGGCTCCGTGAACTCCCACACATAACGGAGGAGCATGGCACTCCTCTCCTCCTTGAGCTCACGGAGCTCCACGTCCTTGGCCCTGAGCTCCGCATCCTTGGCATGGAGCTCCTGTGTTAGGCGCCTCACCTCGGACTCCGTGATCTGCTGCGCCGCCATGGCACCAGGTAGAAGAAATGGGGAGAGGAAGCAAAGGGGGCGAAATGGCTAAAAGGCAATGCAATCTATGTGAAGGCGGAGGGAGCCAGCCGAGGAGCGGGGAATCTTTTGGTTTTCACCACGGTAAAACACCAGTCGACGACTACTCACATCAGGGAGGAGTGTGTTTTTACAGGCGGAGTCATCTTGAATAATTTCTACCGCGCCTGCTCCCATCAATCAAAAAATTAAAAATCCTGCCGCGCCTGCTCCCGTCAATAAAAAAAATTAAAAATCCCGCCGCACCCAAACACCAGAGCAACGCCGCAGTGGATATTTAAATTTACCTGCCGGCAAGTATATAAAAAAAGGGGTGAAAAACCTAATGTGGCGGCGGCCTAGCTAATCGGTCGAACTAGCCCAACTAGCTAGCCACCGTGCTTCACTGATGTACTCGGCAGGAAAGGTGGTCTTTCGTGATTTGACGACTCATTTACTTGCTTCTTCGCTTCAACCGAGGAGGACCCGGAAAACACTCGGTAGGGCATCCCACGTCAGAAGGAATATATGCGTGCACCACCCGGGAGGACCCCGAAACCGTGCGGTAGGGTGTGCCACGTCTCGGCAAGGAGGAAAAATGTGCGTGTAAAAATATACTGTATCAGACGTAGTACCTATGGTTCGACCTTGGGACCCAGCCAGTCGGTCGAAAACACCCCACTAGCCACACAACTTCATCATGCAAATGTGGCACGGTTAGCTCTATCTCGACCAGCCGCAACGTCTCTTTTTCTAGGCGATTCTTCTATTTTCCAAGCTTTTTTAGTTGCAATAACACCACGGCAAGCTAGCGCCGCTCTTTGTGTGTGCCCGTGCAAAGGTTAGACGATGGAGAGAAGAGAGATTGAGATCGCAAACCTGGGACCCACCCGTAAGTGAGACAACGGTCATGCACATGTTGACGAGGCACTCCCTCTACTCTACTCAACGCAAGTACTGTATAAAATCAAGTTATGGGACAAATCCAACAACCATTCGTTTTTCAGGCTATCGACTTACGCTTTGTAGTCCAGGTTGCCAGTTCGAATCTCGTCTTTCAGATTTGTTAGTTTTAGGTCCAAATTTGATTAATGACAAGTGGGACCCTCGTGTGTTGTTCCGATATTTCAGTGTAGGATGGTTTTTTTGAACAAACACTTTGCGCGGTTAGACATGTAACGGCACGAGTTACACATATTTTGCAAGTTTACAAACAAAAATGACAGCAGCATAGAATATCACGTCCACCCCGCAGCTTACATACTATGGTGATATGAGTTTTTATACCGTTGGAAGTGAGATCCAATGGCTTGGGAGTAGTCTTTGTAATTATCCGCAATTTCCAAACTCTCCAAAGTTTTTTTTTTGCAAATAAAACATTCAGGCCTCATGTGTGCCGCTGCATCTTCGATCCAACGGCTCCCCGGTGCTCACATTAGGTGCTCCCCATAGCTTAATTACCCGCTATGATGATATGAGCATCTAGGTCGTATGATCAGTGATCAGATGGCACATGCATAGTACTTGTACTTTATGCGCATTTCCCAAACTCTATCAGCCGTATATTGCAAAAAACATTCAAACCTCCTACTCTAGGCCGTTAGATCTCAGTGAACTCGTATCACCATAGAATCTACGGTGCGGGAGCACCTCATACTCTCCCGTGCGAGAAAACATAAGGTTCTATCGTAGCTTGGATGCTACGGTGATACGAGTTTGGAGGTCGTTTGATCTGAGATCCAATGGCATCTGAGCAGTCTTTGTGCTTGTAAGCAGTGCCCGACTCTTTTGGGGCTTTTCTGCAAAAAACCATTCGAACCACCGAGGAGGTGTTGGGTCACAAATCCAACGCCTCCGAAGAGCTTCTATCACCAAAGCATCTAAGGTGTGGTGGCACATGATATTCTTACATACAGGAGAATATGATGTCCTCCTTCATCTTAGATGCTACGGTGATACGAGCTTCGAGGTCGTTGGATATGGGATCAAAGGGCATCTAAATAGTTTTTGTACAAATTGTGTGCAATTCTCAAACTCATCAAGGTTTCCTGCAAAAAAATTAAGACACATCATGTGAGCTGCTATATCTCAGATCTACAAGCTCCAAGCAACTCGTATCGGCATATAGCATGTAAGGTATGGGGGCATATGATATTCTCCCGGGGAGGAGGGGTGGGGGTTGCACAACCAATCGGTGGTTGGGAGGGTGGGGACAAATCTAATCTAAACAACCCTAAATAGAGCTCCACAATTTTATCTAAGGTCGAGGGGTTCACCCCCGACAATCATAGCTCCGCCTAAACAATTTTTGAGGAAAACAAGCGCATTAATTGACTGATTTTGCAAACTACAACAATTGTTCAACCACTCACCATCTACCTTTGTTGGTGATATTTTTGAATTGAGCCCTATAAACCGGAAAGGAGGTTGAACTAAGCAAAATGTTTGACCAAATCCTTTCTTAAGAAATACAACAGGACAGATGTACGGCTTGAAAATATATTGCATGATGTAGGTTATGATATTGTTTCGAATCCTGGGTCTTAAATTTCAGAAAATCCAAAAGTGAGCATAAATTCTTGAAACCGAGCATGGTCACGTGATATGGCACAAATATTACTTCGTAAGTTTTTTCTTCAATTCGAGACAATCTGCTTATGACAAGTTGCACAAATGAAGAGCCAAGGTGAGGGAGTCCTAGACTAGGGGGTGTCCGGATAGCCGGACTATCATCATCGGCCGGACTCCAAGACTATGAAGATACAAGATTGAAGACTTCGTCCCGTGTCCGGATGGGACTTTCCTTGGCGTGGAAGGCAAGCTTGGCAATACGGATATGTAGATCTCCTACCATTGTAACCGACTCTGTGTAACCCTAACCCTCTCCGGTGTCTATATAAACCGGAGGGTTTTAGTCCATAGGACGAACAACCATTACAACAATCATACCATAGGCTAGTTTCTAGGGTTTAGCCTCCTTGATCTCGTGGTAGATCCACTCTTGTACTACCCATATCATCAATATCAATCAAGCATGAGTAGGGTTTTACCTCCATCGAGAGGGCCCAAACCTGGGTAAAAACATCGTGTCCCTTGTCTCCTGTTACCATCCGCCTAGATGCACAGTTCGGGACCCCCTACCCGAGATCCGCCGGTTTTGACACCGACATTGGTGCTTTCATTGAGAGTTCCTCTATGTCGTCACCGATAGGCTTGATGGCTCATTCGATCATCGACAACGACGCAGTCCAGGGTGAGACTTTTCTCCCCGGACAGATCTTCGTATTCGGCGGCTTTGCACTGCGGTCCAATTTGCTTGGCCATCTAGAACAGATCGAAAGCTACGCCCCTGGCCGTCAGGTCAGATTTGGAAGTCTAAACTTCACGGCTGGCATCCGCGGAGACTTGATCTTCGACGGATTCGAGCCACAGCCGAGCGCGCCACACTGTCACGACGGGCATGATTTAGCTCTGCTGCCGGATGGTGCCCTGGAGGCCGCACATGAGTCCGCTCCGACCCTTAGTTCGGAGCCGACCGCGCAGATCGAGGACGGGTGGCTAGACACCGCCTCGGGGCCTGCAACCTCTACGGTGATGGAGCTGAATACTGACCTTGTCCCTTGTAAAGCTCGTGACTCCGAGGTGCCGGACTCCTAGCCGGACTCCGAACCTCCTGCACCCCTGCCAATCGAATCCGATTGGGCGCCGATCATGGAGTTCACCGCCGCGTACATCTTTCAGCACTCACCCTTTGGCGACATCCTGAATTCGCTAAAGTATCTCTCGTTATTAGGAGAACCCTGGCCGGACTGCGGTCAGGGCGGTTGGGATGCGGACAATGAAGAAATTCAAAGTCCACCCACCTCCCACTTTGTAGCCACTGTCGACGATCTAACCGACATGCTAGATTATGACTCCGAAGACATCGACGGTATGGACAACGATGCCGGAGTCGACCAAGAACCAGCACCTACTGGGCACTGGAAAGCCACCTCAACTCATGACATATACATGGTGGACACACCAAAAGGAAGCGATAACGAGGAACAACGGGACGCGGCGAAGGATAATTCGCCGCCTCGAAGTCCCGCCTCGATAACAACAACACCCATAATGACCCAGCCATAGAGCAGGGAAAACCAGTGGATGACGAACATGCAACGAAGCAACCATCCGAACAAGATGAATCGGACAATCAACCCATCCTCGTCGAAAACAACAGTCCAAACGATCTCACGCCGGACACATCACCGGAGCATAAGAACCTTCACAAGAGGCTCGTCGCCACTGCAAGAAGTTTGAAGAAGCAGAAACGGAAGCTCAAAACAGCGGAAGACGTACTCAGAATGAGGTGGAGCAAAGTAGTCAAAACCGCAGACAAATACGGCAATAGTCACCAAGCAAAGAGCTACCCAAAGCGCAAGCTGCTGCCCGAATTCGACGAGGAGGCCCTAGAGCCACCGCAATCAAAAGGCAAAGAGGCCGCCTGGCTGGATAGACGACCAGACGACAGGCCAAGAGTGGCTAGCGGCGCCGCACACAAGCCAGCACACGACACACATAAAGATGTTTGCCAAAAGGATGGCCCGGTCAGGTCCATTTACGGGCCAAAAAAGAGGGCCCCAGGAAGCAACACAATACGCCAAGTGCTCGAACATAACGGCACACCTAAATACAGGGGCGCCGCACACCCACTATGTTTCACCGATGAGGTGCTGGACCATGAATTTCCAGCGAGATTCAAGCCCGTAAACTAGAGGCATACGACGGAACAACAGACCCCGGAGTCTGGATGGAGGATTACATCCTACACATACATATGGCTAGAGGAGACGATCTCCACGCCATAAAATATCTACCCGTCAAGCTCAAAGGGCCAGCTCGGCATTGGCTCAAAAGCCTCCTAGAAAATACCATTGGAAGTTGGGAAGAGCTCGAGGACGCATTTAGAGCAAATTTTCAGGGGACTTATTTCCGCCCTCCCTATGCAGACGATTTAAGTCACATAACTCAACAGCCCGGAGAGTCAGCGTGCAAATTCTGGAACAGGTTCCTCACTAAAAAGAACCAAATAGTCGACTGTCCGGACGCCGAAGCCTTAGCAACTTTTAAACATAACGTCCGATACGAATGGCTCGCCAGACACCTCGGCCAGGAAAAGCCAAGAACAATGGCCGCGCTAACAAGCCTCATGACCCGCTTTTGCGCGGGGGAAGATAGCTGGCTGGCAAGATGCAGCACCAGCGACCCGAGTACATCCGAGATCAGAGATGGAATGTCACATCCCTAGTTCTGGTATGACCTAGACTAGCTAGTCATTTGTGCATCATGTTTAAATTTCATTTAAATTTGAAATGAGGATTTGTGAAACCCTCAGAATCATTTCTGGAAATGACCCAAATAAAAATTGCTCCAAAAGGGTCCAAGAAAATACTCATGTTTCTCTCTGAAAATACTGGACAAAGATAAAAATCAAACCATTATTTTTGGGAGCTCATAAGTATTTATTTTGGGCATTTGGAATTAATGCATAATTATTTGCATTGGATATATAAATGTTATATATATATTATATGTCCAAAAATTATGCCATTTGTTGAGGAGCTCTGGAATAATACCTGTAGTTCCTACAAAAAATGGCATAAGAAAATAAAATGATTTCGTATTCTTATTAAATCAAACAAATGTCAGATAAATAGAAAACAACAGAATTAAGGAAAAGAAACTTACCTGGGCCACTTTCTGGCCTGGCTCTGGCCAGCCCATTTCTGTTCTGGCCCAGCCCACCTCCTGCAGACGCCAGTCGTCGTCCTCCTGGCGCCAGGAGGACGAGAGGCACGCGCTCGTCGCCCGCGCGCATGGTCGCCATGCCACCAGCTCGCCTGCCTGCCTCCTCCTCGCCGCCTGGATGTTTCGCGCGACGCCACGCGCCGCCCCGACCCCCTCTCACTCTCCCCCGTGTTCCTCCTCTCCTCTGTCTCTCTCTCGCGAGCGCCACTGAACGAGCCATCGCCGAAGCTCACCGCCAACGCGCTCCCTGCCTCCCCCTCGCCTCTCCGACATGGGCAGGAGCTCCGCCTCCTCCCTCTGAAGCTCTCCGCCGAGCCACGCAAGCCGGGACGGCCCGTGGAGCCGTCACCGCCGTCTTCTCCAACCCCGGCCGCCCGAGATCGCCGGCGCCCGTCCGTCGTCTCCGACTCGTCCCCGAGCCCGCTGACCACCCGGTCGCCTCCGCTGTGAGATTCTGCGCCTGTTCCCCCTTCTCCCCTGCCTTCCCGTGCACCGCAGCGCTGAGCCCGCACGCCACCGAACTCCAGCCGCCGCCCAAGAGGTCTCCGCCGTCGATATAGGCCATCTCCAGTGAAACGGAGGGCACCAGTGAATGCGCGCGAGCACCAGTTAGCCAAGTGCTATAGCCTGGATTCACTCGCTGATGATCGACATGTTCGATGCTGGGTCATGGATGCCTATCCCTGTAAGTTTGTGCCACTTTGGGTTTATGACTAGCCATGTCAGCCCGGGCTCCTTATCATATGGATGCTAGCGACACTATCATATACGTGTGCCAAAAGGCGCAAATGGTCCCGGGCAAAGGTAAGGCGACACCCGTGGGGATACCGTGCGTGAGGCCGCAAAGTGATATGAGGTGTTACATGCTACATCGATGTGGCATTGAGTCGGGGTCCTGACATGGAAATGGAAAATCACGACGCAGAAAAGATCAGCGCCAAAATAAGGAAAATGGCCCAAAGAACACGGCGGTCAACGCCGGATTTAAAAGCTCTCGGCCGAACAGCAAAACACTGCCTCTTAAGGACAACAGCGACGAGCTATCCAACCTAAACAAAATCTTGGATAGGATATGCCAAATTCGCAGTACCTCCGGGAAGCCTGCAAACCACACCCACAGAGATTGTTGGGTCTTCAAGCAGTCCTGCCGACTCAACGCCGAACACAAGGGGCTCGACGCGCCAAGCGAGGACGATGACGAACCCCACCAGCAGCGCGCCGGAAAACAAAAGACTTTCCCACAAGAAGTCAAAACAGTAAACTCACTTCATGTGATAATACGAAAAAATAGTGCGGCACCCGCTAAAGTACGCGTCGCATGGTCCACCCCAGCGGAATCCCGAGATTGGATGTCAAAACCAATTACTTTCGACCACCTGGATTATTCCAGAAGTATTCGAAACGCAGGATGGACTGCTCTGATATTGGATCCTGTAATCAACGGACTACAATTTACACAAGTCCTAATGGATGGCGGCAGCGATTTAAACCTGTTATATCCGGATACAATCCGCAATTTGGGGATAGACCCTACTAAAATTCTCCATAGCCGCACTTCCTTCAAAGGAGTGACGCCAGGCCCTTACACTTAAAATGCCCGGTCCACGCGGCATCATCTCCTTACAAGGTCGCTCAAGACCCCGGACACAGCTAGGCGAGTCCGGCACAAATAAACTAGGGGCTTCCTAGCCGCACACCCCTTCACAAGGGGCTGCACGTATGAACAATAAGAGCCAATAAAAGCTCAACTTTATTCATTTATTCATACTCTGTTTTAAATACTTTTTTCACATGATTTCTTTTCAAACTAAGTTCCTCTCTTTTACAGATGAACAACATGCTACACCCGTCCAGGATACAGCACAACGGAGACACAGGCGCAGACGTGCATAGGGACCCGTTACAAGGATTCTTTTCAGATTAAGACCCTGCATAAACCTTTTTTACTGTCTCTTGTTGCTATAGATCCCCTGGTTTCTTACCATAACCAGAGAGGAGGCTGACGTTTTGGCATCGGCCGCGTCAGAGGATTTCACGCGTACCTAGACACTAGGGGCTTAGGGCATTGATCTGCCCGTCATCATAAAGACCGAACACCTCAGGGAGTGTTCGGCGTCTCGAGTTAGGCCTTATATGCATCAGCTCCGAATCATGTCTTTGGTCAAATGTTGGGTTTTCCCGGCTCCTGTGTTTTGCTGCCTTACGTTCCGTATCATCGGCTAACGCGACACCAGGAGAACTACTGCGATTGTGCCCCGGTTCGGCCGGGCGAGCACCTCAGTAGAGAAAGCCAAAAACTGACTGTCATGATATAGCGAGAGACTGGTCAACCACTCGATCGACCTCTGGAATGTATAGAATTCCTCCGCTTTGACGAAGGACCGCTTTCCGGTCAGGCACACACGCGCCCCGAATTCGGAGAGCGCGGTGCCCCTAGGGGCTATATCGTAGCCCCACCTTTGAACTCCTATGGCTAAGTGAAAGTGATAAAGCATTATAGTCCGGTTGCCTCGTTTGCTACGCTACCACCTCCTTCACAGTACCAAGACATTGGATTATGTGTGAAAATGCACTATTTTGCAAACACCCCCGCTCCATGTGCGTGGGGGCTGTAGCCAAAGACTGCAATCTTTCAGGTTATACACAAGTATACATTAATGGCCGCACAAGAGATATTTCAATACTTGAACGCACAAGTATAAAAAGCACTTATATTATGAATATCGTTTTACATATCATAAAGATCATTTGAACATGACATTTTTTGAGCACTGCGACTATATTACACGAGCACCCCGCAGAACTTCCCCAAAATAGTGCTCGGCGGGTAACCGGCTCTCGTCCGAACCCCGGGTTGCAACATCGGTGGCATCCATCTTAGTCCAGTATGTCTTCACACAGGCGAGGGCCATCCGTGCACACTCTATGCATGCTGACCGCTTCATCGCCTTGATATGCGGCACCGCCCCAAGGAATTGGTGCAATAAGCCAAAATAACTCTTCGGCTTGGGCCTATCCGGCCATAGATGAGCCACTACATCCGTCATGGCAAGTCCGGACAATCTATTCAGCTCAGCCCACTCAGCCAACCGATCGGTCAACGGAAGTGAACGCTCCGGACTGTGGAATTGAGACCAAAAAAGCTCTTCCGTCTCGTGATCCATTTGACTTAGGAAGTGCACAACAGCATCTGTCGCACTCGCCGCTAAATCCATATAAGGATCCTCCGGACCCCACAGCTGGCCAAGCTGAGCATACTTCTGATCTGTGAACTTCCTGCGCAGCAGAAAGGGCTTGCTAGCCGCAATGTCTCCGGCCTGACGCAGCTCCTCCTTTATAGCACTCATTGCAGAACGGGCATCCTTGGCTTCGGCGGTGGCCCTCTTCAGGTCTTGCTGCTCCGCTGGGCTTTCTTTTTCAAGAACCTCATAGCGGTCGGTAACATCTTTCAGCTTCACGGCCATTTCGGCCATCTCCTCCCTGCTTCGGCAGTGAGTAGCCCTTTTGGCTTCTAGCTCTTCGGCCGCCTTCGAGGCAGCCGCATCACTCCTTCTGGCCTGCTCCTTGGCTCGAGCAAGCTCTGCTCGAAGGTCCTCCACAGCAGCAGCACCATCTGCATTAAGCATACATGTTGTAAGGAGTGAGCATCAGCTCCCTTACTAGGTGACCACGGAGAAACAACCTACCTTGTGACTCGTCAAGTCGTTTATTGACCAGCGCGATGTTCGCATCCGCAATGTCGAGTTGCCGCTTTAGTTCGGCAACTCCATCAGTCCGGCTGGCCACCGGACTATCCGCCACCTGCATAGGAAAGGCGAGAATTAATACCTGAGATTATGATCCTCGGCAAACTGTCGCTTTCGACAACATACCGAGTCTTAGGGGCTACTATCTATACAGGGCGCACTTTATGTGTAAAACTGTCAAAAGGTATGTCATTTTTACGTACCTCAAACCCCGCCAGCAAACTTCTGACGGCATCATGCAACCAGCCCTCGGCGGATCAAATTCTTTCAATCACCGTACTCATCAATGTACGGTGATCTTCTGAGATAGACGCCCTCTCAAGCAGATCCTTCAGCTCCCCCGGCCGTACACCAGTTGGTGCCGAACTCTCCGGCCCTGCCGGACTCGGGGCGACCCTCCGTGAAGACACCTCAGGGTCGTCCGCCCCGCCTGATGGTGCGGCAGATGGAGGCGTCTCACTCTCCATCATCTCCGGACGAAGGTCCCCCGAAGACGAGCTCAGCTGAGAAGGACGGAGATCCGAACTACAAGGTAAAAACTTCGGTTATCCTCAGAAGCAAAAATAGGGATGTCCCTTATTACAAAACTCCTCTTTTTCTACTTACGGCTCGCTGGAGGGTTGGTTCCTTAAGGGAGATAGTGTGGCCGGGGCTTCCCCAGGCGCAGGACCCTCTGGTGAAGATCTCTTCCCCCGCTTTGAGGCCTTGGCCTCTGGGTTTTCGGAAGCGGTCCTCTTCTCCCCTTGGAAGGAGGGATTTTCGATCCCCCCTTTATCGAAAGCCTCCTTGGTAGAGGCGGTAGTTTCTCTGTTTTCCCCTTCGCCTTCCTCTGAAGGCGCAACCTCCAGCATCTTGACCAACACGGGATCCGGCGCGGTCTCCGGGAGGGGGGACGGACACCGTATCAGTTTCGCTTGCGCTATCCACTCCTATTCAAAGGACGATTGGTTAAAAGGCAAATTCAAGAATACACAAACAAATGGTGTGTCCGGACACAGGGCTACTTACCTGAGCATCCGGGTGATTGCAGCTTAGGCCAGCATCCTCGGTCAATTCCGGACACACTTCTTGTGATCCGGAGAACAATTTATACATCTACATGGGTGTCATACCCATGAAGTGTTGGAGAGCTTGTGGCCCCTCTGGACTGAATTCCCACAGGCGGAGGGGGCGACGTTTGCAGGGCAGAAGACGCCGAATCAGCATAACCTGCATCACTACGACCAGATTGATCTCCCTCTCTTGGAGGTCTCGAATCCGGCCCAGCAATAGGGGTACGTCCTTAGACGGCCCCCAGTTAAACCCTTTGTTGACCCATGACATCAGCTATTGCGGAGGGCCCGAGCGAAAAACAGGTGGCGGCTTCTGCCTGCTGCCCCTGGGAGCGGTAATGAAGAACCACTGCTGCTGCCACAAGCCGAGCTCCTCCTGAAAAGAGCCCTCGGGCCATGTAACATCGGCCCTCTTGCTTATGACCGCCCCGCCGCACTCTACTTGACGCCCCTCAATTAACTTCGGCTCCACGTTGAAGGTTTTGAGCCACACACCAAAGTGAGGGGTAGTGCGGAGGAAGGCCTCGCAGACGACAATAAACGATGAGATATGGAGGATGGACTCCGGAGCCAGGTCATGGAATTCCAGCCCAGAGTAAAACATGAGCCCTCTCACAAAAGGATCCATCGGGAAGCCTAAACCCCGACGGAGGTGGGACACGAACATGACGCTCTCGCCGGGCTCGTGAGTAGGAATGACTTTCCCTTTGGCAGGTAACCTGTGCGAAATCTCGTAGGTCAGGTACCTGGCTTCTCTCAGCTTTAGCACGTCCTCTTCCGTGACGGAGGAGGGCATCCACCGGCCCTGTAGGTCGGAGCCGGACATTGTTGAAGGTCCGAGGCGCTCGAATCTGGAGCTCTGGGTGTTGGAACTCGGGGCGATGGGCGGATTCGATTGAGGATTGAAGAAAATAAACAGGCCTTGGTCTCATTATAAAGAGGGAGAATACCAAGAGCCGTCCCCGTGACCGTTTAGAACTCACCTTCGATGGAGGAGGCGTGGCAACGGGCACGGTTGGGTTACCCACGTCCGTATTGATGGGAATCCAGGAATAAGGGGAACACGATCTCAGCTTCGACAAGACGTGCCAAGGAAACCGCTTCGCTAAACGCGCTGAGGTGGTATAATAAAAACGATTCAAGTAAAGGCTTGGTAGTGGTGTGACGTGACGCCACAAAATACATCAGCAGATTGAATATTATTCTCTCTACGATGGTGTGTGGAATTTATTTTGCAGAGCCGGACACTATCCTGGTGTTTACAATCTTCTATGAATTATTCGGAGGAGGAACCCACCTTGCAATGCTGAAGACAACATGCGTGCCAGACTCGTCGTCATTGAAGCCTGGTTCAGGGGCTACTGAGGGTGTCCTGGACTAGGGGGTGTCCAGATAGCCGGACTATCATTATCGGCCGGACTCCAAGACTATGAAGATAAAAGATTGAAGACTTCGTCCCGTGTCTGGATGGGACTTTCCTTGGTGTGGAAGGCAAGCTTGGCAATACGGATATGTAGATCTCCTACCATTGTAACCGACTCTGTGTAACCCTAGCCCTCTCTGGTGTCTATATAAAACGGAGGGTTTTAGTCCGTAGGACGTACAACCATTACAACAATCATACCATAGGCTAGCTTCTAGGGTTTAGCCTCCTTGATCTCGTGGTAGATCAACTCTTGTACTACCCATATCATCAATATGAATCAAGCCGGAGTAGGGTTTTACCTCCATCGAGAGGGCCCGAACCTGGGTAAAAACATCGTGTCCCTTTGTCTCCTGTTACCATCCGCCTAGACGCACAGTTCGGGACCCCAAACCCGAGATCCGCCGGTTTTGACACCGACACAAGGTATTTTGGAACAAAGGCCTGTCACGTTAAGGCGAACGCTTTCACTATTGAAACTGTGGGCGTTTACGTGCCGCCATGAGTCCCTGCTTCTCACCGGCAGGTGCCGCCCAACAAGCGTGTGAGTCGACGGGAGGCGTGCGAGCAGACCGCTGCGCAGGCTGTCAGGGAGGCGTGCGAGCAGACCGCTGTGCAGACTCACCGGGAGGTGAGCCCTTTGACCAGGCTCCGCCACCCAGCATCATCCCAACTGCTCCCACTTTTAATGTCTCCGGCACCGCAGTTTAAAATCAACCCCGCACTACCCGGTATCGCTACAATCCTCTCTCTTTCTCTCCGATTCGCCTGTCGTCTACCTCCAACTAGCCTGACCTAAACTTACGCCATGCCGCATCACGATGGTCTACAATTAGTGTTCCAGTTTCATGAGGAAGACACCCAGCCGGAGTCTCAAGAACATAAGGCGCTTTGGGACGAGCTTGAACTGGCCTTGCGGGAAGACGTCGCGCCAGTCCCCGCTCCCGTTCCGGCTCCTGTTGCCCCGACTGCGCCAGCGCCCATCCCCGTGGCATTGATGGCTGGGAGCCGCACATTGTTGCCGAGCTTGATGCCAAATGTAGGCGCACCAGGCAGACCAGGGTCATGTCGGGGTGGATGCTGCTTAGGTGCCTTGAAGGCAACTGCCCTTGGGTGACTGACATGTGGGCCAGCCACCTGTTGGGCCCACATGTCATGGACACAAAGGCAGGTGCCTTAAGGCACCGAAGCGTAGTCCTGTCGGGGTGGTTGCGTGTGTCGGACGGACGTGTAGCACCCAGCCACCCCCCCCCCAAAAAAGGACGACGACAATATAAGTTCGCGCTTCCACGTTTTGGATTGAAATATCTGGCGGCCCCAATTCCAGCCCTGCAAAATCTCTCTTCTCCACCGTCCCCTTCCGCGCCCAAATTGCTCAAATCCCTAATTCGCCGCCATCCCTCGAATCGCCCCTCATCTCGTCTCTTTCCCCACTGTTCCCCACCTCTGTGCCGGACAACAATGACGAAGACGACGGTCGTGCTTCACCACCGCACCGGAGCTACCTCATCTACGCCCTCGTCCGCCGCACCGGGTGGTCCACCGACAACGTCGGCCGCCGCAACCGACGTGCCTCACAGACACCGAGTTCCATCATATTAGGTGCGCTTCACCGACGCCGTCTCCCAGCTCACCGGGGCTACTTCACCAAGCACATCGTCGCACCTCCGCCCTCCGAGGTCGTTGGGGCTTCACCAACGGTCTCGTCCACCGCATCGTAGCACTCCGCTGCCACTCAAGATCTGCATCCATGCGTGGCCAGCCAACGCCAGCGCATCACCCTCAACGGCTCTGAAGTGACCCGCACTCTAGCTAGGCAAGCATGCCCAAACGCCGGCCCGAACTAGGTATCCACACATCACTCCCTTGTGCACTGTTCCGACGATGTTTGGATCCTTTCACTGCTCTCTTAGCCTACACGCCTATGAGACCCTAACTTTAACTCTTATATCTTCTGGAGATATCATATGAAACAAGCAAATCCATTTTTTAGCGAAGCATGACTGGGCTACGGGATCTGGTACACATCCTGCAGACCCGTATAACCTTGTAAGTATCTGTCCTCCGGTACAATATCAAGGTTGATTCATCTTATTTGATCAACCATTCGCCGTGTCAAAAATGCAGAGGGGGATGCAAGGAGAACAAGGCCTGCACATCCAAGCAAGTGGTAACGTGGACTTGTACATGGAACATCCCAAGCGCAAGCAGAGCTGCAGTGAGCTTGTACAATGAGCTAGCGTACGTCCCTGCATTTCATTTATTTCATACTGGCATTCATGTATGATTTGTGTGCAGTGGCTGATCCACGAATTCAAGTTACCAGGGGCGAACATTTAACTTAAAAAATACGAAGGGACTTGCACTTCGGAAATCAACATAACTTGAGAAATGTGAAGCTACATGCACTTTGAAAAATAGCTAATGATCCAAAGTAGTTCAGATTATAAACACTAAATGTTGCAAGCACCAAAAAACACAAAATGCAACATGGTGTACAAGGACTACAAACATGGTTTGTACCTGCTTGAATTATTCGTTCTCTGGCTGAAAATATCGAAGTGTAATTGCACGTATAACCAGTGCGCAAACTGCATATCAATATATCTATCCTGCACAAGTATGCCAATAGTTTCAAACAACAGATTAGAAAACGATTTATGCTATGTTGTCATGATATAGGGACTTTCTGGTAGATGGCCTCGACGTTTCCTCAAGCTATGAAAATGCACTATAATGTGCTTGTCATCAATGCCTGCAAATCTCTGTCTCTCTCAACATAGCAGATCATCATTAGACACTAAATCCTTGAATGAGCTTGCAAAATGCTTGCATTAGATCCCTCATTAGACACTATATGTTCATCACCAGGAGCATGTAAAATGTTTGCATCAAATCCTTCATTAGCAGTCTGTTCATTAGACACTTCATGCTCAAGAACAACATGAGCTTGTATGTTTGCACCGGAAACTTGATTAGATACACCAGATTCAGTCAGTTCAGTATTGATTGGGGGAGTTATAAAATATGTAGAAATTGGTTTCATTTTCTCATAGATTCCCTACATACAAGCAGTTTGAAAACACCGTCAGGTTTAACTATTGGCCAGAAATTGAAGAGTTGAATTAGATATAATCAGGGATGTGATGTACCTGCTCGTTATGCATGCTACTCTTGCAAGATGTGACTGTCTGTTTGCGCAAGCTCGATGCCATGCCCGTGCTGCCGCCGCTGCCTCCCACGCAGGATACACCCAGGGTTGGATCTTCATCTTCTTGACCTTCCATTCGCTTGAAGCCCGACGAACACCCTCCAGGAAGTGCTGTGTCGGTCTGTCCAGTGGCATCTAGGTTAGGAGCGAACCAGACTGGAGGCTGGAGCAAATGAATTGGGATTTTTCCTGCTGTCGATCAATATGTGAGGCGCTCGTTTGGGCCGCGAGCCTGCTATAGGTCCTGCCTTGCATTTATGTTATTGGCCCATCCAAATTGAAACATTTTTCTTTATTTTTTACATTGCCTGCTCGTGTGTTGGGACGAACAAAACTAGCCTAGGCGAACCTAGACGACTCAAACTAGGTGCACACTTTCTAGCCACCTGAGGCGGCCGCCCATACCAGCCCCTATGGTGGCGTCGCCCCTTTTTGCGTGTATGATTGGATAGTGAAAAATATTCCAGTGGCGCTTTTGATTTACCCACAGAATGGTTGAATTGCTTGTTTCTATGAACTGAGTTCGCCAATAATGTGAAAGATGCCAGTCTTTTCATCCTATTGTAGATTGCTTAGATCTCGATATGCCAAAAGTAACCGCATGAAATATACAGTAAAAGCCAGTGTTATGTGTTTGGCTACAACTAGTCTGACTACACGTCCTCATATAACATATCAAGGACGCACCATCTTACCAGATTAACCATTCGACTTACCCATGCAGTGTGGGAAGAAGGAAGTATTGGGACTGCGTATCCAAGCAATTGTTGCCATGGAGTCCTTTGTACAACCTTGTGAGCGAAAAAGAAGTTGTAGTGTGCCTGTACAAAGAACTAGCGTAAGTTCAGTTACCTGCTTCTCGGAATTTTAGTTAGCCACTTATTGCAAAATTGTTCAATTATGTTGCTTGGCTTAATTTAGTTTGCTACTGATTACATAATGGCACAACATGTTAATCATATTGTAGATTGCGCCTATCTATGTGTTTGATACTTACTGTTAAGAATTACCTGTTTGCCTTAACTTAAATATCTACTTGTTTGATTAACTACTTTGCTGCTGCAACAGTGGGTTACAATGATGATAATAACTACTCCCTCCATCCCATAATACAGGACGTTTTTTGACACTAGCATAGTGTTAAAAAATGTCTTACATTATGGGACGGAGGGAGTACTTTTCAGCATCCAATTGAAACTCCTTAATTCCTTGTTTGTTTAACTAGTTTGCTGTTATAACTCCCAGTTGAGATGTTTTGCTAACTTCAACTTTTCTTAATCCAATCGGAACTTTAATGGCAAAACAGGTTAGCCCAAGATTAAAGAGCAAGGTCCCCATGGACGTTGCATCATC
This sequence comes from Triticum timopheevii, assembly GCA_963921465.1. Lineage (NCBI taxonomy): Eukaryota > Viridiplantae > Streptophyta > Magnoliopsida > Poales > Poaceae > Triticum > Triticum timopheevii. The sequence goes on along the minus strand of OY997270.1, from coordinate 540,876,372 downwards.
CCACAGCAGTGGCACCGGCCCAATCGTGCATTATCAATTGCCAACTGCTGATGCTCTAGAGGCTAAACTAGTTGTAGAAAGAGATTCTCCTTCTGCACTTAGAGATGAAGTTGACATGTTGAGGAAGCAAACAGCACAATCACAAGCAGTACTCAATATAACCATTAAATATTTTGTGGATTTCAAAATGAAGCAAGCTGAGACTGACCAGATTGTTAAGGTCCTGAAGGAAAAAAGGAAATTAAATTCCTACTTGGTAAATCATAGGTGAAATGTTCTTTCCATAGTTGAATAACCTTTGTGTTGTCTGTTCATGTAATCAATCAAACCATTTGTTTTAGAGATCATGTAATAATTGTTTTTTTTTTGTTTTTTGGTTTGTAATTTTATTTGAGCACAAGCCTGTATTAATTGATAAGACTTGGAGATATTTCATTTGGATTGATGTGCCAGACCTACAAATATGCCAATCGGGCTGAATGTGCATTCAGCAATAGTAATAGTATAGATGGACCATAAGTGGCACGCATCAGAAAGGGCCAAGATGCTGGCTAAAAAAAGATGCTGTTGTTGCCAAAAAAAAGTACAGCGGCCTGGCTTATGTATGTTAGTTGATATTATCGATCCATATACTCTATAAGTGTTTATATGTCTGTTAGTTCTGTACATTCTTGGTTGATTGACTCGGTATTTGAATCTTGATACATCGCTTGTGTACATATCTAAATGGGAGTACACATTATGCTGCGTGTGACATTTGAGTTGGACATGAAGTGTTCCAAATATTTGAATTCACCTTAAACTGGATACTAGTTTCTTAATTTGAGTATCGGCATTTGTAAACCATATTCATACATGATAGTGGAATACATCTTTGTCGTGCTTTTGAAGATATATAAAAACACATAGAATGATTTATAAAGATTCATATAGGAATACAAAATGGATTCGAATTTAGTTGCCAGGGTAGACGTGGATGCTTATTGTCCCAAAATTCGAAAGAAGCAGCAAAATGTCCACTCCCATGTCGGCTGTCCGAAGCCAAGTGTTTGGGAGATGGAAATACTGTCTACCCATTACACGGACAATCCATCGGCCCGATTTCCACTGCTCTAAATAGGGGTAGGTTAGTAACTTAAATTAGACATGACACGACCGCCTCTGAGCCCATTCCGACACGGTGGGCGTCAAACATGGGCAGCAAAACACATTTGATTCAAGCTCGTCCGAAAGACCTCTGTTTCTCCCTCCATTCCCCATTCATACACGGTGGGCGGCAAAACAAACTCGACTCGACCAAAATCGATGTAGGCAAATATTTTCAATAGGGGCAGGTTTGTAACTTCACTCAGACGTGACACAACCGCCCTACCTGTCAGCCCTATTCATACACCGTGGGCGCCAACCATGGGCGCCAACCACCCTCTCCACGCCCGAAATCGCTCTGGGCAAATATTGGCGAGATGCAGGATTACCGTCCTATCCCCAACCGACAAGACGTCCAAATTTTAAACGGGGGATAAGCTTGTAACTTTCCCATATTTCAGACAGACGCGTCCCAAAAACATGGTTCCTCGTACCTCTCCATCCATTTTCCCATTCATACACCGTCCGCGCTAGAACACCCCATCCCCACACCAGCCTCCATCCGCCACCCCATCCATCGCCGCCGTCCTAAACCACATCCATCGCCACCGTCCTCCACCATGCCGGAGCGCCTACCAAGACCGCGTCGTCCACTGCTAGAGATGGACGTTTCTCATCCACGGCGACGGACCAATAGCCTTGGATCGCGTCCTCTCGCTTCATCGGCGCCGTCGTCCTCTTTGCCGGGGCCGCTCACACGACCTTCTCTTCCACCGCAACGGGACTTATCCCCCGATGCACCCGTCTACCGTCGCAGATCTGCTTCAACGCCACCGACAGCCATCGCACCCCTGATGTGTGCACGGCGCCGCAAGAGAGGTGGTACTTCATATCTCCTCAACTTTTTGATCTCAACCAGAAAATAGATCTTAACTTGGTTACTCTACTTTCTTTTCAGCTCTTAGAATTTAGTTCTTAGTTCGAAGCAAACAATGGATGCTAAATATCATTTCTCCGGTTTGCAGCTTCAAATCTGCCATGGCACAGCCATAATACGGTTTAATTGATCATGCTTAGGGTTTAATTGATCATGTTGGTTCCGTGGTGTTTTGTTTAATAGAAATCGGAGGGAAAACCCTCTTTTGCTAAAAAAATATGCTTAGAGTTTCCCCCTTTTATGATCACTATACGATTAGAATACGTGCTTCGTGTCATAATAACACTGCTCCACGCATCAAGCTAAAACAAGCTTAGATGTTCAAATACGAATCTAATATTATTAAAACAGAGTTGTTTAATTGGTCAGCTAAATGTTCCTAAATTAGTTTCGAAAATGCATGTTCGCTGCTCGGGTGAGTATCTCTACAGGGTACCCACGGTGGGCCGGCCCACCCTGGGATTTTGGGTCGTCCTAGGCCCCGATTCCCCTCTGTTCTGCTGTGCGCTTCCGATCTCTACTCGCCCCCAGCCGCCTGCCTCGCCGGCAACTTGCCGTCCCCGGACGGCATGACTCTAGGAGGAGATGCCGGACTAACAGGAGGCCAGGAGCCGCTCGCCCAACAGCATCACCGCTGCCCGGGCGCGCCGCCGTGCCTACCTTAGGGTTTGTTGTGTGCTAAGTGCTACCTATACTTAATGGTTCAGATGTATTTTGGTAATCTTTAGTACCTCTAAAGTTCACAAGGTTTTCAAAATTCCGGCCCTCGGAACAGAAACTAGTCATTTTGGATTGTTGGTCGTAGTGACATTGACCCAGATTACTACTGCAAGCCAGGTTTGTTGACAATTTTACTTGTCTTTCTTACTCATTCGATATAATATCCAATTATTGATGTCAACTAGTTGCAAACAATAAGTGCTAGACAAACTTCTTCATTCAGATTTTGGACGGTCTCTTACTGCAGTTACAATTCTGCATACTTGTCCTAATAAGCTCACAAGTAAATGCTTGATTCACTACATCTATGCTTGCCTTGTCATATTTGTTGTCAATATTCTTTTAGGGTGGACCACCCTATTTCTAAATACTGGAACCGTAGACATGAGTGAATAGTATTTCTCTATGTGATCTCTTCAATCATGTGTGGGTAACGAACACTGCATTGTATAGAAAGAAAGTTTCATTTCCAGCTTTTACATAGGTTACGATCTTTTACATGGAATACAATCTGCCTACTTGCTTTGTGTCGCACTACCAACACTCCACCCTTGAAGCTAAACATTACGCCACTCATAATTTCTTTGTTTATTTGTACAAATACGAATTTCATATGATTTTAATGTTCCAACTTCAGTTTTGAAATGTGTGCCTGCCTGTTATAGATACATAAGGGGTTTGTATTTCTGTGTGTGGTCTGGTCAGCACGATTGGGGAGGTGAACTTTGCATATGCAGGGGTTTAAGGGAGACACTCTCCGAGTTGAATCCGCAATGCATTCCATAGGTAATCTGACTACTTTTTATGTTTTCATGAATCTCAGATTCTGAACAACATCATAATGATTATGAGCTTGCGCACATGAAAAGAATAAAGCAGAACAATGCCATGGCTGTCAAACGTGGCATTAAGGGACAGAAATCATGTCTGGATGCAATGCAATGCAAATGCTCTCCACCTATAGATTCATGCTCAGAATATGATCCTAATAGTGATTCTGAGCTAGATGGAGACCTAAGTCAATGTAGCTCCCTAGTGGAGGAGTCAGAGGAAGATGCCCTATCTTATTCACCTATCAAGGTACTTGCTCTAACTTTCCAAGGTTACATTGCTCGCACATATCTTGCAACTGATGCTTTGCATTGCTTCTACTTTGTTGAACTGCCATTAGCTTAGTTTACACATCGTGTATGTGAATACGCCCTGCCTATCCATTTCCAGTACATATTCCATCTGTCATCATACCATATTTATCCATTCAAATGTTGTTCTTGTGTATCAGATGTTCAAAAGGAAGAGGGCGATTGCTGATCATGGAGGAGCACAAGCAAAGTATTTAGAAAAGGTAGTGGCACCTGATAAATCAAATAACCCATTAGGTGTAGTTGCAATATCACCTGACCCACAAAATACCCCAACTCTAGCAGACTCTAGCCCTACTACACTGGTCATTTCTGATGCCCCAACTCAGCAGACCCCAACTGCAGCAAACAGTATGATTATGCCAGTTGACATAGCACCAGCTGTACGGCGCAAAACCCCCATTCCAGCAAAGAGTACACCAAATCCAGTTGCCAAATCCCTTTTCGAACCAGAGAGAGCCCCAATTGCAGCAAATAGGACCCATGTTCCATTTCTTCCTAGTTTAGAAGACGAAGCTTATGTTGTTGTCAGGAACTTTGTGCGCATCTTTCCTTCATGGAAAGATTATACCACAGACACAGAACAATTTCCAGTCTTCCTCCGCAACTTACGCGTAAGTAATGTACTAATGTTATTCATGGTCATTACTTCATATGTTTCTGCTGACAGAAGACACAAGATTTCATTCTTTTAAATAGGCGAGGAGCAAACAGGATTCTGATGATGAGCAATAGTTGGTTGCGCTTTTCAAGCACTCGTTGATGAAGTATCGTTCCTACCTGAGGCAAGCGCACTTCGATGGCAAGCCTCTGAACAAATTTCTGTAAATTCTTCGGTGCTATATTTATCTGAAGGTGACTGGAATAATCTTGTTACACATCGGTCTCGGCTACAGCGTAAGGTACTGTCTATGATATCACATCACAATTTGAACTACATTTCTGCATTCGCCTTAATGTCTCACTTGTACGAAAATTGTGAGCAGAAGAACATTCGTTCTCAAGGGACCACAGAATCTTGCAACTATACTGCACACTGCATTGCTCTCGTGAGTACCTCTTGCCCTGTATGACCATACTTACTTTCATAGCTGTTTGATTATGTAGCATCACTGCACATGTTAGCCTCGTAATCGTCCATTTGGTGGACATTATAAGATCCGTATGGACTCTTACACAAATTTAGAATCAACCCAATGCTTTTGAAGAGGTTTAGCTCTGCAGTCCTCTTGTAAGGACCGAACGTGGTCTATCACTGTACTTACATTAACAACTACTCCCTCCGTCCCATAATATAAGAACATTTTGTACAGTACACCAGTGTTCAAAACACTCTTGTATTATGGGAAGAGGGATTGGTTCATTTTGTAGCATTCAGCATCTTATCTCCCTCGCCCACCATTTAATAAAAAACATCAGATCTATATTTAATCTTACCAACAAGTAGAATACACAGACAATGCCAGTGCAGAAGTGTAGCCCATTGCTCTTGCCAGTACATTTTGTCCTGTAACGCTTGTACTTCCAGGGATTGGTAGTTGATTATGTAGCATCAATCTGCATCTTATCTTCATTATCCTCTATCCCTTCCAGTATTATCATATCTATAATTACTCTCTACAAAATGTAGAGTACAGGCGATGCTTATGAAGAAGATTCTGTGCTGAAATTCTTGAGTTATCCTTCCCTTGACATGGAGAAAGGGCATTATAAAGCCGGTGTTAACTGTTAATGTAAGTCAGTCCTTCTAAAGCCTTCCTATCGTTTACTGTTGTTTAGTTTGCTGTTTCTACCAAAATGCATGTTCGTAAGAATCGTAAGTTCTAAGTTTTACTTGTAAAACCAAATTTCTTATTCATAACATGCACATTACTTAATACTCCCTATATGTATGCTTGGTTTTGTGGATCTATAATCCAGTGTGTGGTGAAGCAGCCCATGTTTGCACCTTGTCATCTCCTGTTTTATCTTACTGATGTGGCTAATGATATGAACAACATGCCATGCACATTATCCAAAATAGATACAATGATTTTCTTTGCCCTTCATCTATGCTTGTTATGTTGACATGGTAATCCAGTAGTGTGGTGAAGCTCCCCGCATTATGAACAATGCCAAATTATGCTATTGATATTTTGAACTTACTCTTTATTTTCTAATTTGAAATTGGATAGAATTGACAGAACAGTTATCATCTTTGTTTATACACGTGCAAAACCTGTCATCTCTCTGCTTTGTTTCAGGGTGATATGCCTGATGTCATGCACAAGTCTGTTGAAGGCTATGAGACAAACCCAACATATATGGCAGCAAATAAGGCAAAACATATTGAAGATAGCGAGACAATCCCAAAGTCTTGTCTTGATGCAGTGTTCAAGTTACTTGAGACTAACAGTCAGACAAGCTCATAGAATTCGTTGTCTGAATCAGTTCGACTTCTTCAGTCCCAAGTTCTAGTAGTAAGGCATTCTACAACTCAACTTTGACTTGAAGTCCTATCTCTAAGAAAGATTGCGGAGAACACCAATGAGAACCTCATCGCTAAACAGCTACACCTGGAAGCTATGACCGACATGCTAGGCTGGTCTCACAACCTTGCTCAGCAGCTTGCGCAGCAGTTCCCCCGCAAGGCTAACCTTTCTTGAACTGTCTTGGAAGTGGTCTCGGTTTAGTATTATTTTGTTACGCTGCAATGGTGCCCAGTTTTTGTAGTCTGCCTCTTCGTTGCGCTTTATGATCACTGGTGGCGAACTTCGATGCCCAGTGGATGTAACATACCTTAAATCCTTTATTGTATAGTGTAGGTTTATTCTTAGTTACTATGCCATAATTCCTTTATTTTATAGAGTAGGTTTGTTCTTAATTCCTACTAGTTACTGCCATCATTCGCTATCTGAAAAAAATTAGATGTAGTCGACCGGGCCGAAACATTCGATAACGGGCCAGGTTTTTAGCGGGCCACAATTGGGCCAGCCTTCGTCTTTCTTGGGCCCGAATGATTGGGACCTTCACACATTGCGCCAGGCCCAAACTTACACCGGCCTATATTTTAGTTGGGCCTTTTGTCGACCCAGCACTTAGTTTGGCCTAGGTAGCGTTGGGCCATTAACAGGCTGAATATTGTACTGGCCTGTTACGGCCGAGATGAAACCACGGGCCTTTAGCAGGCCAAAATGCATGTTGGACCTCAATTTTCACTAGTCGTCAACGGGCCTTCAGCAGGTCGAAATGTAGACCGGGCCGTTATGGGCCCAGTTAGCTCACGGGCCGTTACCAGGCCGAAACATATCTCGGGCCTTAGTTTGCCCACTGATATCATTGGCCTTTAAGAGGCCGAAAGCTTAGTACAGGCATCAACGGGCCGAATTACGTGATAGGCCTTTAACAGGCCCAAGGTCACGTTGGCCTTAACTGTTGCCACCTGTAGCACGGGCCGTTAGTGGGACCGATGTCCCGTCGGACCATATATGGCTCATGGGCAGCACGGGCCATTCCCAGGCCGAAAGTCACACCGGGCTGAAATGGGCCCATGTCTACATCAGGCCTCTAACAGGCCGAAAGTCACTGGGCTGTAGTTGGGCCCGAATATTCGGCGAACAATTAACGGTCCACGCCTGGCTTCGGGCCGCAAATGGGCCCAAATATTGGGCAAACAATTAAGGGGCCAGATCTGGTTTCGGGCTGTAAATGGGCCTTTATTAAGCAGGCCGTTATTGGGCTGGCCCACTAGTGCCTGATTAAGTTCTATGGGCCTTTGACTGGGCCGGCCTTTTTAAAATATATGGGCCTCTGTTGGGGCCAACCACGTGTCAATGTACCATAGGCATGTCTCCTCCAATGGACAGGCGACATCTGGCCCACTTACGAGCTGACAGGTGTTCCCTTCGGCCAATCAGAATTTTACACGTGGAAAATTCCCGTTGGTCGGGGCTGTTAACGGGTTATCGGATCCAAAATCCGACCCGATAGCTTAACGGCGTTCCGTTACGGTGGATGCCACATGTCGGTCACCCTTGACGAAAGCACTTCTGTGACGCGCGATTTATCGCCATGGAAGTGGACACTTCCGTGATGATAATTTTGGTAAGGTCATGGAACACTTCTACGGCAGCACAGGTATTACTATCTTGATTCTGTCTTAAATTTGTCATGGATGTACATGCATGACAAAAAACGCGACCTACTGTGACAAACATGTATCATCACAGAAGTGTATTTTTTTGAAGTGCAAGCTGATCAAGACCTGCTCACAGATAGATGGATTAAAGTCCTGGCAGCGGAGGAATACGGACTCGAGCGCCACACGGCTGACCGGCCACCTCGTGGCCGGGATAAAACGGCATATCAGCCCGAATACTAGCCCGCACCCCCACGCCAATACACTACGGCCCGGGGCAATAGGAAAGACCTGCAGGATATACTGGAAAACAAAGCAGGACAGCCAAGATCGATCTACGGATCGCAGGGGCGCGCCCCAGCACGCAACGATGAGCGTCACGCCATATACACTATCAACAAATCCGGTCAGGCTGAACACAGCCGCCCAGACCCATTCGAACTGCGTAGCCACATAGCCCAGCATAGAGGCGCCGCACACCCCCTCTGCTTCACTGACAAAGTGATGGATCATGAATTCCTAGAAGGGTTCAAACCCGTAAACATCGAATCATACGATGGCACAATAGACCCCACAGTATGGATCGAATATTTCCTTATCCACATTCACATGGCCCGCGAAGACGATCTACACGCCATCAAGTATCTTCCCCTTAAGCTCAGAGGACCTGCTCAGCATTGGCTAAACAGTCTGCCGGCAAATTCCATTGGAAGTTGGGAAAACCTGGAGGACGCGTTCCTCGACAACTTCCAGGGCACATACGTGCGACCACCGGACGCCGATGACTTGAGCCACATTACTCAATAGCCCGGAGAGTCAGCCTGGAAGTTCTGGACTCAGTTCCTAACTAAAAAGAACCAAATAGTCGATTGTCCGGACGCCGAAGCCCTGGCGGCCTTTAAGCATAATATCCGTGACGAGTGGCTCGCCCGACACCTCAGCCAGGAAAAGCCCAAGTCCATGGCAGCACTCACGACACTAATGACCCGCTTTTGCGCGGGCGAGGACAGCTGGTTGGCTCGCAACAGCACTACGCCACATTCTGGCACTTCGGATGTCCGCAACAATAACGGCAAGCCACGGCGCAACAGACATAAGCAACAGAACAACGGCGACAACACTGAAGACACGGCAGTCAATGCCGGATTCAGCGGATCCAAATCCGGTAAACGGAAAAAACCGTTGAAAAAAACAATCAGGGACCATCCAGTCTGGACCGCATACTAGAACGCTCGTGCCAAATTCAAGGCACCACGGACAAGCCAGCCAACCAGACTAATAGAGACTGCTGGGTGTTCAAACAAGCGGGTAAAATAAATGCCGAAAACAAGGACAGGAGGCTACACAGCGACGATGACGAGGAGCCCCGGCGTCCGAACATGGGGGGACAGAAGAAATTTCCCCCCAGGTGAAAACAGTCAACATGATCTACGCCACCAACATTCCCAAGCGGGAACGGAAGCGAGCACTATGGGATGTCTATGCGATGGAGCCAGTCACCCCCAAATTCAACCCATGGCCATCTTGTCCGATCACCTTTGATCGCAGGGATCACCCTACCAGCATCTGTCACGGCGGCTCAGCCGCATTAGTCCTAGACCCAATCATCGACGGATTCAACCTCATGCGAGTCCTTATGGACGGCGGCAGCAGCCTGAACCTGCTTTATCAGGACACAGTGCGCAAAATGGGCATCGACCCTTCAAGGATCAAGCCCACCAAAACCACCTTTAAAGGTGTAATTCCTGGAGTAGAGGCCCGTTGCACGGGCTCTATAACATTGGAAGTGGTCTTCAGATCTCCGGATAACTTCCGAAGCAATGAGTTAATCTTCGATATCGTCCCTTTCCGTAGTGGTTACCACACACTGCTTGGACGAACCGCATTCGCTAGATTCAATGCGGTACCACACTATGCATACCTCAAGCTCAAGATTCCAAGACCGCGCGGGGTCATAACAGTCAACGGAAACATGGACCGCTCTCTCCATACAGAAGAGCATACTGCAACCCTCGCAGTGGAAATACAATGCGGCCTTCTCCGACAAACCACCAATCCGACGATGACAACCTCGAACACCGTCAAGCGAGTCCGGAGCACCCCGCAACTGGATTGTCAGGCACGACAAGAGCGCGACTAGCAGTCCAGCCTCCGCTCAATCCCCATCAAAGCAGCATTCGTGCCACGGGTACACAATTACGCACTCAAAATACCATGGGCATAGGTGGAGGCGCAACAGTGACTCAGTCAACAGTGTGGTATAACCGCAACATACTTTAATAACCCCCCTTATCTTTCAGGACACTGCTTCAGGGCAGCCTCTTCAGAAGAGCCGGATTGTCGGACTTACACAGGAGTTAACCAAGGAGGCAACAGACTTTGCACACAAAAGGAAACACTCAGGTGGAATCTGTTCACAATCGTTATACCTGTTTTATATACTTACATGCAGCCTGCCCTTGGATAGGACATGTTAAATATTCCTATTTACTTCTGCTTAAACGCACCCATTGTAAATGTACGCTTAAACGTATTACTCATCAATGGGAGATAATATATAGCGTCAGCTTATTATTCCTATTTGCACATTTTTCTCGCAAATGTTTATTTAATATTGCATCCGTACACCTTGGTACGATCAGTTTGCCAGGGGCTTTTTATGGCGCCTCATAATACGGCAAAACAAGTCCGAACACTTTCAACAGTGTGGCACCCCGAACTTATAGCACTATATGCATCAGCTCCGAATCACGTCTTGGGTCAATAGTTGGGTTTGCCCGGCTCCCTTGTTTTGGTACCTTACGTTCCATTATATCGGCTAAGGTAGCGCAGGGAGAACTACTGTGATTGTGTCCCGGTTCTTCCGGACGAGCACCTCAGTAGAGAAAGCCGAAAACTGACCGACATGATGCGACGAGAGCTAGTTGCTGTTCGAGAGGTTTTAAAATCCTTAAAGATTTTTTCTGCTTTAGGCGAGGAATCGGCCTCGTCTGATTTAGGCGTATATAGCGCCCCAATTCGGCCTTTCAAATTCTAGGGGCTGCGCCAAAATTTAAAATTGTAGACTTATATGGCTAAGTGAAAGTTATAAAGCCGCATAGTCCGATTGCCTTGTTCGTTGTGCCGGATACCTCCTTAATGGACCAAAACTTTGGAGAAAGAGTGTCCGGGTTTTTCCAGGAACACCCCGGTACTAGTTACGTGGGGGCGGAAGCCGATGACTGGCCTACTTTCAGAATTCTTTAAATAGCCGCACAGAAGTTAATATTTTAAATCAAAAAGCTCTAAATAGTGCAAGTAACTTCGTCTTTATATTACAGCAACGATAGAAGTACATTTACTCAATGATCGTGTCCTTGGTACAATCATCGGCCACGAGACGAGCTCCCTTCATAACGCCATCATAATACTTCTCGGGATAGAGATGCGCCTTGCACTCCGGCAGCCCGTCCTTCTCCAGCTTCTCTACATCCAGCTTGCCCCAATGCATCTTCGCACGGGCAAAGGCCCGGCGGGCACCCTCAATGCAAACGGATCGCTTGATCACTTCAAGCCGCGGACAGGCATTCACCATCCGCTTGATAAGGTTGAAGTAGCTAGTGGGCAGGGGCTCACCAGGCCACATCCGGACAATGAAATCTTTCATAGCCACTTCGGCCGCCCTGTGGAGTTCAACCAACTGCTTCAGTTGGTCACTCAGAGGCATTGGATGTTCAGCCCTAGCATACTTGGACCAGAACAACTTCTCTACTGAGCTCCCCTCCTCGGCATGATAGAACTCCACGGCATCCGATACGCTACGTGGCAGATCTACGAATGCCCCGGGAGAGCTCCGAATTAGGGTAAGTAAAAGAAACGCCTCCGCCACATGCTTGCTTTGCATAAAGAATGTCTTACCCGCCGCTATCTTTTTGGCCGCCGGGATTTCCTACTGGTCCTTTTTGGCTTCGGCCCTGGCATCTTTCACACTTGCAAGGGCCTTCACAAGATAAGTCTCTTTCATCTTAAGATCATGCTCCAAGGACTCAAACTTTTTGCCGAGCTCCTGGAGCTCTTGCTGTACCTCGCCCACTCTAGCATCTTGCTTCTTGCGCTCCTTGCACTCCACAGTCGCCTTTTCTTCGGCCTCGGACAGTGCTTTCATCAGAGACGCCACTTCGGTGGTGGCCCCTATTAAAAAGCCACAACGCTTTGTCGTTAGAATAACCAACTTTATCTATCCTTCATTATATGCAAATGGGGTATCACTCACCTTTGTTCTCTTCGAGCTGCCTCTTCGTGAGGCCGAGCTCTCCCTGCGCCTGCCAGGTCACGTTTTAGTCCGGCGACCTCGGTTGTGCGGACAGCAGCAACAAACATCACAACCTGCTTATTTACATGCAGACTTGCTGTTAGACTCCTGCGGATTATAATCGACCCTCTGTTTGGCTTTTCTTTCCGAACACCAAACAGAGTATCAGGGGCTACTACCTATCGGGTGGTAATTTCACACATTTTTATTACTTACCTCAAAGCCTATCAGGAGGCTGGTGTAGGCTTCGGTTAGTCCGCTCTTGGCAGACAGAACCTTCTGAATCACCACACTCATAAGAGTACGGTGCTCTTTATCCATGGAAGCGCCGCGAAGCGCTTCCAGCAGACTATCCGACGCCTCTGGCGTAACGGAAGTCATTGGCATGGACAGCTCGCCCTCCCTAGCGAGGGGCCTCCTGCCCGCATCCGGGACCATCGAAGGTTCCGGCACAATATCCGGCTGAGAGCCCGGCTTGCTACGGCTCTCATTGGTACGATCCGCGGGGATCTTGAACCCCGCGTGTCCGACATCTGGAATTCCTCCTTGGGGCATCTCCAGAGTCACCTCCCCCCGCTCTGGGAGCCTTTGGGACAACACCTCCGTGTCATCCGCAGGTCGAGGAGTAGTGGCCGTCGGGAGCGAGTCCATCACTGAATCGCTCAAGTACCCATCCGAAGACGATACCTCCGGATGGACCCTAGCCGGACTGCATATATATTCGGTGTTATAACAAGACTATGAAGCAAAGTCACACTAAAGGAGAGTAGAGTGCGGAGACTTACGATCTCGCCAGGGGCTTCCCTCTGGGCAGCATCTCTTCCTCGCTGTGAGCGGCCGTGGTGGAGTAGTCCGGAAGGGACACCTTTCCCTTCTTCGACGTCCCAGCCTCCCCCTCCGGGGCAGCTTTCCTCTTCTTCTCCTCCCCAGTGCGGGGAGGAAGAATTTCTTCGTCTTTGCCCCCGCCTCCGTGGGAGGAATCTTCCTCGTCGCCTTCGGACAATTTGGGTATGACGGCCTTGCGCAGAGAGCCTTTCCTGGCCCCCTGGTCCGCCTTCTTAGGCCCCCCATCCTCTCCGGATGGGGCGGCCCCTTCCTCTTCTTCCTCCCCTTCAGGGGAGGAGTGTGCCTCGTCGTCTTCGGACAAGGCCTTCGGTACGAATGTCGGTGTCAAAACCGGTGGATCTCGGGTAGGGGGTCCCGAACTGTGCGTCTAGGCGGATGGTAACAGGAGACTAGGGACACGATGTTTTTACCCAGGTTCGGGCCCTCTCGATGGAGGTAAAACCCTACTCCTGCTTGATTGATATTGATGATAGGGGTGGTACAAGAGTGGATCTACCACGAGATCAAGGACGCTAAACCCTAGAAGCTAGCCTATGGTATGATTGTTGTAATGGTTGTTCATCCTACGGACTAAAACCCTCCGGTTTATATAGACACCGGAGAGGGCTAGGGTTACACAGAGTCGGTTACAATGGTAGGAGATCTACATATCCGTATCGCCAAGCTTGCCTTCCACGCCAAGGAATGTCCCATCCGGACACGGGACGAAGTCTTCAATCTTATATCTTCATAGTCTTGGAGTCCAGCCGATGATGATAGTCCGGCTATCCGGACACCCCCTAGTCGAGGACTCCCTCAGTAGCCCCTGAACCAGGCTTCAATGGCGATGAGTCCGGCGCGCATATTGTTCGGCATTGCAAGGCGGGTAACTCCTCCGAATACACTACTGCAGAACCGGGCATTAGCACCGGTTCGTAAGTCCCTGTAGTGCCGGTTACATAACCGGCACTAAATTGTGGTCACTAAAGGCCCCCTCCCTTTAGTACCGGTTCAGCACGAACCGGTGCTAAAGGGCAACCACGTGGCACGAGCCAGCTCCGGGGGCCTGGAGCCCTTTAGTACCGGTTGGTAAGACCAACCGGTACTATAAGGTTTGGGGTTTTTTTAGTTTTATGATTTGTTTTTCATTTAATTTTGTGTTTCCATTTTAATTCTTTTTCGTTTGCAGGTATTTTACGATACTACACATTGTACACGTTATGCATCATACATCATGCATGCTTTGTTTATCAACGCTGCTGCTATGTTCATTGCACCCGCAGATATAACATGCTCATGCATGCTTTGCATCATACATCATCATATATATATATATATAATAACAAGTCGTACTAATCATGCATCATCATAAAACTTCTACTCGTTATTAATAATAAGTCATGCGATCATCATCCTCATATATAGTCATCGAACCCAACCCTACATAATTGTTCTTAGCACATGATCATCAGTATCAGGTAGGACCTAAACACCCTTAAGGTAAAATAGCATAAAACAATATAGACCCTGACTCTCCATTATGAAGAATGGCGATCATCCTGTCTCCAATTCTTGCCCTTCGCTGCTTATTGCTTCCAAGAAGCTCCTTACGACTGTCCATACATTTTTTCCATTCTTTGATTGTTATGTCTCCACTTCTTTTAGAAACCCGGTATGGACAGTTGAGATTCGTAGGACGACCTGGTCGTATGTTCAAAACATGAAGGCTACCACGCGTATACATCAGATGAGGCACACAATCATTCGGGATTATCTGTTGAAAAATATAGTAATAACTTCGTAGTTAGCAATGATGTACTAGTAAAGATGGACGGATAAAAAATAATCTTACCAGGGTATCTCCATGGTAGTTACCGTAGTTCAACACATGCAATATTGGCACGTATTGACCATAATGTTAAGATCAGTACAAAATCCGACCAGATGATTTTTCTCCTGATAAGTTAATTCGAAGCCTTCGGTGTAGTACGTTCTGTCTACCATCTTCCGCACATTCTTTGAAGAATGAAAATAAGCTGTCAATGGAGATAAGTTGTCAACTATATATTTTGAAATAAACAATATAAATTACTTAATAACTATGTTTAGCTCACATGAGGGAAGAACTGGAGGTGTATCCACAAGGACCCAAATCGTAGGTGTCTCTTGCTCGATTATAGGATCACCAAGATCCATGGTGACAAGCATACCCTCATCAAGACCATACATCTTGCAAAATGCATCCCAATTTTTGCAACCAAAATGGGTTACACTCTGAGCATTGTACAGCTTTACTTGAAAACCCACACCATGATGGGTACTTAGGATAATTTTTTTGGTTTCGAAATTTTCATGGTCTTCAAAACCCATTCTCTCCAAGACATAGCGTCTTGCAAAGCATGGGATAAGCTAGTCGAATTGGAAAAGATAAAAAATACACGTTAAAATAGTTGAAGTCGTGCTTAATTACGAAAAAAACTATTGTCATCGTTGCGTACCATATGAACATCGCAGGTCTCCTCGAGCTTAATGCTGAAGCGCCGATCTTCGTCCAGCTCAATGAACCTGTCGCAGATACCTCGGTCGTCGTGGCACCAGTCGCACTCCCCCGGGCGGTTTTCGTCCTCCGATGAGTACGACATTTCCGGCCTACGTTCATAATTCAAATATTAAACTAGATCATTATTATTAATCACGGGTTGACTATCGATGATCGATGTACGTAAGTAGCTCCTCTTTCAATCCCGAATGCATTATTATGCCAAATTGTCTAGCACACGGGAACGAAGGAGAACTTATCCAATATGAGCATTCAATAAGCAAAACCAAATCATAAAATAAGCAAAACAAAATCATAAAATAAAGTATAGTATTCAAATTAGCATGCATTCAATAATTATAAGCAAAAGTACATCACCAAAAAAATCTATTAACAGAAAAAAATCTATGAACAGAAAAATCTATTAATTCAACTAGTTCAACTAAGCATTTACTAGAAATAAACTATTTATATTAATTCAACTAGTTCAACTAATTAAGCATTTACTAAAAATAAACTAGTTCTATATATTAATTCAACAAGTTCAACTAAGCATCTTCTAAAAATAAACTAGTTCTATATATTAATTCAACTAGTTCAACTAACCATTATATTTACTAAAAATAAATAAGTTATTATATTAATTCAACTAGTTCAACTAAGCATTTACTAAAAACAAACTAGTTATATATATTAATTCAACTAGTTCAACTAAGCATTTACTGAAAATAAACTAGTTATATATATTATTTCAATTAGTTCAATTAAGCATTTACTAAAAATAAACTAGTTCGTTCTATATATTAATTCACTAGTTCAAACTAAACATTAACATATTTCTAATTCATCGATGATAACATTTCTAACATTCTAAAAATAAACTAGATAGTTCTAATTCATCTAAACATTATATATAGAAAACAGAAAATAAGTAAAAAAATATGTGTGTGTGTGTATATACGTGTGTGTGTATGTGTGTGTGTGTGTACGTGTAGTGTGTGTGTGTGTGTGTGTTTGTGTGTACGTGTCTGTGTGTATGTGTGTGTGTATGCGTGTGTGTTTGTAGTGTGTGTGTATGCGTGTGTGTGTGTGTGTGTGTGTGTGTGTCTGTGTCTGTGTGTGTGTGTAGTGTGTGTGTGTGTGTATGTGTGTATGCGTGTGTACGTATATATATGGAGAGTGGGCCGCCGGGCGCGTACGAGTGGCGCGGGGCAGCGACGACGGGCGGCGGGGGCCGGGGACGGCGACGAGACGGGCCGGCGGCGGCCGGGATCGATATGGCGACGAGACAGGCGGCGGGCCGGGGGCGCGCGGCGACGGCGACGAGCGGCGGGGTCGGCGACGACGACGGGCGGCGGGGGCGTGCGGCAACGACGACGACGGGCGGTGGGGGCGGCGAGGCGACGGCACGGCAGCGCGGCGGATGCACCGGAGACGATAGATCGAGGGACTCTTGCGCGAGAAGTGGAACAGAAGTGGCGACGATAACTGATTTTTCGTAAGTGTAGTATATATAGGGGGAGCCTTTCGTACCGGTTGGAGCCACCAACCGGTACTAAAGGCCAATTTTGGCCAGCCGAAGCGGCGGGAAACGAGGGCTTTTAGTACCGGTTGGTGGCTCCAACCGATACTAAAGGGAACACATTAGTACCGGTTGGAGCCACCAACCGGTACTAAAGGCCGTGCGCTATGTTTAGTCCCACCTCGCCGAGCAAAGGGCAGCCGCACTGGTTTATAAACCCAGTAGCGCCTGCCCTTTCGAACTCCTCTAATTAGTAGGCTTCTGGGCCTAACTAGGGCGCGCTGCCCTATGAGCCTGCTAGCCCTACTGGGCATGTATTTGCACACCCAAGGTCTGGCAGGCCCACAGGGCAGCGCCCCAACAATTTTTTTCTTTTATTTATTTCTGAGTAATTTTTTTGCTGTATTTAGTTTCTTTGTGAATATTTTTGCTTTATATAATTGTTTTTCTTTTCTGCATTATTTATTTTCTTCGATTTATTTTTGAGTAATTTTTCTATATAGTTATTTATTTTCTGCTTTATTTTTTCGTCAAAAACCTGAATACTTCGAAAGAGATTGTCCAGTTTGTAAACGAAGTGCATCCAGTTTTTGCCGTAACCCTCTCTAATTTTTTTGAACATTCTATGTGGGTGAAATGATGATACCATGCAAAGTTTCAACTTTTTCAGAGTTCATTTGTAGTGCTTTTCAATTTCCAGGTCATTTAGTTCTCAAAACAAATCATTGAATGCATGAAAAATAGCAAATGAAGGCAGAAATGGTTGAAAGTTGATGGCGTCGCTTTGAATGGTGCATACTGAATGCACAAAAAGTCTGGAGTTATAATAAGTGTTAAAAAATGAAATGCCTTTGTAACAGATGAGTTTAATTTCGTCAGAAACCAGAATACTTCGAAAGAGATTGTCCAATTTGTAAACGAAGTGCATCCAGTTTTTTCCGTAACCCTCTCTACTTTTTTGAACAATCTATGTGGGTGAAATGATGATACCATGCCAAGTTTCAACTTTTTCAGAGTTCATTTGTAGTGCTTTTCAATTTCCAGGTCATTTAGTTCTCAAAACAAATCATTGAATGCATGAAAAATAGCAAATGAAGGCAGAAATGGTTGAAAGCTGATGGCGTCGCTTTGAATGGTGCATACTGAATGCACAAAAAGTCTGGAGTTGTAATAAGTTTAAAAAAATGAAATGCCTTTGTAACAGAAGAGTTTAATTTCGTCAGAAACCTGAATACTTCGAAAGAGATTGTCCAGTTTGTAAACGAAGTGCATCCAGTTTTTGCCGTAACCCTCTCTACTTTTTTGAACAATCTACGTGGGTGAAATGATGATACCATGCCAAGTTTCAACTTTTTCAGAGTTCATTTGTAGTGCTTTTCAATTTCCAGGTCATTTAGTTCTCAAAACAAATCATTGAATGCATGAAAAATAGCAAATGAAGGCAGAAATGGTTGAAAGTTGATGGCGTCGCTTTGAATGGTGCATACTGAATGCACAAAAAGTCTGGAGTTGTAATAAGTTCAAAAAATGAAATGCCTTTGTAACAGATGAGTTTAATTTCGTCAGAAACCTGAATACTTTGAAAGAGATTGTCCAGTTTGTAAACGAAGTGCATCCATTTTTTGCCGTAACCCTCTCTACTTTTTTGAACAATCTATGTGGGTGAAATGATGATACCATGCCAAGTTTCAACTTTTTCAGAGTTCATTTTAGTGCTTTTCAATTTCCAGGTCATTTAGTTCTCAAAACAAATCATTGAATGCATGAAAAATAGCAAATGAAGGCAGAAATCGTAGAAAGTTGATGGCGTCGATTTGAATGGTGCATACTGAACGCACAAAAAGTCTGGAGTTGTAATAAGTTTAAAAAAATGAAATGCCTTTGTAACAGAAGAGTTTAATTTCGTCAGAAACCTGAATACTTCGAAAGAGATTGTCCAGTTTGTAAACGAAGTGCATCCAGTTTTTGCCGTAACCCTCTCTACTTTTTTGAACAATCTACGTGGGTGAAATGATGATACCATGCCAAGTTTCAACTTTTTCAGAGTTCATTTTAGTGCTTTTCAATTTCCAGGTCATTTAGTTCTCAAAACAAACCATTGAATGCATGAAAAATAGCAAATGAAGGCAGAAATGGTTGAAAGTTGATGGCGTCGCTTTGAATGGTGCATACTGAATACACAAAAAGTCTGGAGTTGTAATAAGTTTAAAAAAATGAAATGCCTTTGTAACAGAAGAGTTTAATTTCGTCAGAAACCTGAATACTTCGAAAGAGATTGTCCAGTTTGTAAACGAAGTGCATCCAGTTTTTGCCGTAACCCTCGCTACTTTTTTGAACAATCTATGTGGGTGAAATGATGATACCATGCCAAGTTTCAACTTTTTCAGAGTCATTTGTAGTGCTTTTCAATTTCCAGGTCATTTAGTTCTCAAAACAAATCATTGAATGCATGAAAAATAGCAAATGAAGGCAGAAATGGTTGAAAGTTGATGGCGTCGCTTTGAATGGTGCATACTGAACGCACAAAAAGTCTGGAGTTGTAATAAGTTAAAAAAAATGAAATGCCTTTGTAGCATAAGAGTTTAATTTCGTCAGAAACCTGGATACTTCGAAAGAGATTGTCAAGTTTGTAAACGAAGTGCATCCAGTTTTTGCCGTAACCCTCTCTACTTTTTTGAACAATCTACGTGGGTGAAATGATGATACCATGCCAAGTTTTAACTTTTTCAGAGTTCATTTGTAGTGCTTTTCAATTTCCAGGTCATTTAGTTCCAAAACAAATCATTGAATGCATGAAAAATAGCAAATGAAGGCAGAAATCGTTGAAAGTTGATGGCGTCGATTTGAATGGTGCATACTGAACGCACAAAAAGTCTGGAGTTGTAATAAGTTTAAAAAAATGAAATGCCTTTGTAACAGAAGAGTTTAATTTCGTCAGAAACCTGAATACTTCGAAAGAGATTGTCCAGTTTGTAAACGAAGTGCATCCAGTTTTTGCCGTAACCCTCTCTACTTTTTTGAACAATCTACGTGGGTGAAATGATGATACCATGCCAAGTTTCAACTTTTTCAGAGTTCATTTTAGTGCTTTTCAATTTCCAGGTCATTTAGTTCTCAAAACAAATCATTGAATGCATGAAAAATAGCAAATGAAGGCAGAAATGGTTGAAAGTTGATGGCGTCGCTTTGAATGGTGCATACTGAATACACAAAAAGTCTGGAGTTGTAATAAGTTTAAAAAAATGAAATGCCTTTGTAACAGAAGAGTTTAATTTCGTCAGAAACCTGAATACTTCGAAAGAGATTGTCCAGTTTGTAAACGAAGTGCATCCAGTTTTTGCCGTAACCCTCTCTACTTTTTTGAACAATCTATGTGGGTGAAATGATGATACCATGCCAAGTTTCAACTTTTTCAGAGTCATTTGTAGTGCTTTTCAATTTCCAGGTCATTTAGTTCTCAAAACAAATCATTGAATGCATGAAAAATAGCAAATGAAGGCAGAAATGGTTGAAAGTTGATGGCGTCGCTTTGAATGGTGCATACTGAACGCACAAAAAGTCTGGAGTTGTAATAAGTTAAAAAAAATGAAATGCCTTTGTAACAGAAGAGTTTAATTTCGTCAGAAACCTGGATACTTCGAAAGAGATTGTCAAGTTTGTAAACGAAGTGCATCCAGTTTTTGCCGTAACCCTCTCTACTTTTTTGAACAATCTACGTGGGTGAAATGATGATACCATGCCAAGTTTTAACTTTTTCAGAGTTCATTTGTAGTGCTTTTCAATTTCCAGGTCATTTAGTTCTCAAAACAAATCATTGAATGCATGAAAAATAGCAAATGAAGGCAGAAATGGTTGAAACTTGATGGCGTCGCTTTGAATGGTGCATACTGAATGCACAAAAAGTCTGGAGTTGTAATAAGTTAAAAAAATGAAATGCCTGTGTAACAAACGAGTTTAATTTCGTCAGAAACCTGAATACTTCGAAAGAGATTGTCCAGTTTGTAAACGAAGTGCATCCAGTTTTTGCCATAACCCTCTCTACTTTTTTGAACAATCTATGTGGGTGAAATGATGATACCATGCCAAGTTTACATCATGATCTTATATTTCTTTACAGTCTAAACTGTCAATATGATCTTATATCATCAAAAATACTTTGATCATCAATGATCTTTGTGTGTACAATCTGAATTGTCAATATGAGTCATCAACGACTCATAAACCGATGAAGACTCATATTGCAGCCACAAATTCTACGCATAGAGTTTAGTGAAGACCAAGTGCTTGTGATAGTTTGAGAAATAACATATTTAAGGGGGTAAAAGGCTTGTTAGGGGAGCGAGGTGGGACTAAAAACAGCTTGCCATAACCTCATTAGTACCGGTTCATGGTACGAACCGGCACTAAATGGTGATGGTGGGTGAGGGATTCCTGGACTAGGGGGTGTCCGAACAGCCGGACTATCATCGTCCGCCGGACTCCAAGACTACGAAGATACAAGATTGAAGACTCCGTCCCGTGTCCGGATGGGACTTTCCTTGGCATGGAAGGCAAGCTTGGCAATACGGATATGTAGATATCCTACCATTTTAACCGACTCTCTGTAACCCTAGCCTCCTCTGGTGTCTATATAAACCGGAGGGCTTTAGTCCGTAGGACAGAACATACATCACAACAATCATACCATAGGCTAGCTTTAGGGTTTAGCCTCCTTGATCTCGTGGTAGATCCACTCTTGTACTACCCATATCATCAATATTAATCAAGCAGGACGTAGGGTTTTACCTCCATCGAGAGGGCCCGAACCTGGGTAAAACATCGTGTCCCTTGCCTCCTGTTACCATCCGCCTAGACGCACAGTTCGGGACCCCCTACCCGAGATCCGCCGGTTTTGACACCGACATTGGTGCTTTCATTGAGAGTTCCTCGGTGTCGTCACCGATAGGCTCGATGGCATCTTCAATCAACAACGCTGTCCAGGGTGAGACTTTTCTCCCCGGACAGATCTTCGTATTCGGCGGCTTCGCACTGCGGGCTAATTCACTTGGCCATCTGGAGCAGATCGAAAGCTACGCCCCTGGCCATCAGGTCAGATTCAGAAGCCTAAACTTCACAGCCGACATCCGCGGGGACTTGATCTTCGACGGGCTCGAACCAAAGCCAAGCGCGCCGCACTGTTGCGATGGGCATGATCTAGCTCTACCGCCGAATAGTGCCTTGGTGGCCGCACACGAATCCGCTTCCACTACTAGGGAAAAGCCTAGCAGCAGCACGGGTTTTGGGCCTATCAGTACCGCGGACAGGAGCGCTACTGATAAGGCGCTACAGCTAATGCTTAGCAATAGCGCGTCTTGACCCACGCTACTGCTAAATTGACTTAGTAGCAGCGGTTCTTTAGAACATCGCTACTGTTAATTAGTAGTAGCGCTTCTCCTAACCCGCGCTACTACTATTATTTAGTATTTTATTTCTTTTCTTTTTCATGTTGTATTCATACACCTTTACACAAGTTTTCATACAACAGGAATTTAGAGATTGTTTTTACATCATAATGAGTTATTACATCATGGGGTGAAAGAACCATGGACTAGTTTCAAGTGGATGTCCATCCACTTGAAACTAATCCGCGGTTCTTTCACCCAATGATATAATAATATCATCATCATCATCATATCATTAACAACTTGGCATCATAATATATCATTGTCATATAACACCTCCTCAATATCATCGTTTTCATCATTGACATCACATAACACCTCCTCAAGATCATCATTATCAACTCTAACACATTACCACATAATAAACATATCGTAACTCATAGGACCTATTACATTCGATTAAGACCTACTACATTTTCTAAGGTAAAATAACAAAAAACAAGATAGCCCATGACTCTCCATTATGGAGAATGGAGATTATCCTGTCTCCCATTCTTGCCTTTCGCTGAATGTTACTTCCAAGAAACTCCTTGCGAATGTCCAAACATTTCTTCCATTCTCTGATGATCATGTGTTCACGGGTTTTAGAAATCCGATATGCACAGGTGAGCTCCGTAGATTTACCTGGCAGTATGTTCAGAACTGAGAGGCGACCATGCAGAGACATCAGATGAGGCACACAATCCATCGGGAGTTTCTCTTGGAAAACATAATAATAACTTCGTAGTTAGCAATGATGTACTAGTTTTAGAAGTATGCAAAAAATGCACGAATGTCGTAATAGTAAAAAATCTTACTAGGGTATCTCCAGAGAAGTTATCGTTGTTCAACACATGCACTAGAGGCACGTATTCACCATAATTTGGAGGAGTTCGATAATAGGCATTGTAATTCTCAAGAAGAGTACAAAATGCGATCAGATGATTTTTCTCCTTATACGTTAATTGGGTGCCTTCGGTGTAGTGGGTTTTATCTACCATCTTCCGCACAGTCTTTGAAGAATCAAAATAAGCTGTCAATGGAAATAAGCTATCAACTATTTTGAAAAAATAAATAAATTAGTTAATAACTATGTTTGAGAAACTCACATAGCGGTACAATCGGAAGCGTATCAACAAGGACCCAAATGTCCATATTGTCTTCCTCGCTGTCAGGATCACCAAGATCCATGGTGATAATCATACCCTCATCAAAACCATACATTTTGCAAAGTGCTTCCCAATTTTGGCAACCAAAATGGGTTACGCTCTGAGCATTGTACAGATTTACTTCAAAATCCATATCATGATGGGTCCTTAGGTGTATTTTCTTTGTTTCGAAATTTTCATGGTCTTGAAAACCCATCCTCTCCAAGACATAGCGTCTTGCATGGCATGGGATAAGCTAGTCGAATTGTAAAATATGAAAATTAGACGTTGAAATAGTTGAAGTCATGCTTAATGGAGAAAAAACTATTGTCGTCGTTGCGTACCGTATGAACATCGCAGGTCTCCTCGAGCTTAATGCTGAAGCGCCGATCGTCGTCCAGCCGAACGAACCTGTCGCACATACCTCGATCGTCGTGGCACCAGCTACACTCCCCCAGGAGACCGTCGTCGTCCGAGTACGACATTTCCTACAATCATAATTCAAATATTAAACTTGTACATATTCTAGCACAAGTCATGTCAGAATTCACGACAAAATCCGGCATGACCTTTGCTAAAAAAGGACATATCGAGCGCCTGAAATTTGCCGGAACGGCAATTAATCAACAGTCCGGCAAAACATAGGCCACTCGGAGATGTAAACTGAACATGAACGGCCACTTGGGCAACCACATATAATATTTGAGCAACAACACAAGATATACAAGGATATTTGGCTAGTCTCACCTCGATGTCGGAGGGGGTACGTCGGTGACTGGGATGACGGCGGGGATGTCGGAGGGGGTCGGTGACGGGGACGACGGAGGTCACCTGAAAGCATATAAGTTATCACTAGCAACAAAACATGTTCAACTAGTTTTATTAATTCAACTAGTTCTTACTAAATATAAACTTACTATAAATAGAAAAAAAACTAGTTCTTTCAAAAAATAAAGTACTTCAACTAGTTATATTAATTATCTTACTAAAAATAGATTAGTTCTGTTAATTTAACTAGTTCAACTAGTTTATTAATTTACTTACTAAACTAGTTCAACTACAACTAAAGTAGTTCAACTACCACTACTACTACTAAAAATCTAGTACTAACTAAGCTAAATTAACATCTACTACTACTAAATTAACATCTAGTACTAGCTAACCCTAAATTAACATCTACTACTACTAAATCTAGTACTAACTAGTGGCAGGGGGTGGGGGGCGACGGAGAGGTAGCTAGGTGCGGCGAGGTCGAGGGCGGTGGGAGGAGGGCTGCCGGCGGAGGAGGGAGGAGGGGCGGCCGCAGGCGGAGGGAGGAGGGCGGCGGCGGAGGAGGGAGGGGCAGCCGCAGGCGGAGGGAGGATGTGCGAGGAGGATGGAGGAGGGACGGAAGGAGGGGAGTACCTCGGCGGCGGACGAACGAAGGCGGCGGCGGCGACAACGGACGATGACGGTTGAGTGAGAAGGGCCGGTCCTCCGTGGGGATAAGGTAGGGATAGTTGTAGCGCGTTTGACAAAATGCGCTACAGCTAACCTAAGTAGAAGTAGCGCTCTACAGTAAAGGGCGCTACTGCTATAGCTAGCGGGGGGGGGGCAAGGTCATGGCAACTATAGCAGTAGCGCTGTAGGCTAGAAACGCGCTACTGCTACTTACAAGTCAGTAGCGCGTTTGGCAGACACGCGCTGCTGCTAAGTAGCAGTAGCTTGGTATTTTGAAGAGCCCTACTCGTAAGATTCTGTGTATAGGCTTTTCCCTAGTAGTGTTCGCACTACTAGAAAAACCCCTACTAATGGCGCACCTAATATGGCCATTAATGGCGCATCTGTGGTGCGCCATTAATAGCACGCCATTAGTAATTTTTACTAATGGCGCACCACCTGGTGCGCCATTAGTATCTGGTATACTAATGGCGCACCGCTGGTGCGCCATTAGTATAGGCCAGGGTGCGCCATTAGTATGCCTCCCAGGGGCCATGTATACCCAGGTGCTTTGGCATACTAATGGCGCACCTCCACTTGATGCGCCATTAGTAACCGCGGCATACTAATGGCGCACTGCCCAGTGATGCGCCATTAGTATGCACAGTCATACTAATGGCGCACTGTCATGTGATGCGCCATTAGTATGAATATTAGGTTTTTTTATTTTTTATTTTCTGTTTTTTGCACAGGTTACAAAATGTATAATTTGACAAAATATAGACAGCACACATCAACAACAGATTCATCGAATACAATAGAAGATTAGTCTTTGAATACAATTCATCATATTAGTCTCCGAATACAATTCATCATATTAGTCTCCGAATTGAAAAGACCGAACAAAGATAGAACATTATATTACAAGTCTCGAGACCGTGAGTAGCGAGTTTGTCTTCACATTACAAGTCGATATCGATCATCTAAACTACCATCACATAGAAGAGAGCTGCGGTCATCACGATGAGCATCATCATGATGAAACTCGTCTTCATCTGGTTCCTCCAACGCTCCCTCCCCTCTCCCGCTAGATAGAGGGCGTATCTAGATTCGGCCTCGGCCCTAGTGGTGTACCCTTTGTAACTGTTACCGCTGAATTGGTGAACCTGTCTCCGACACTCCTCCCAGTCATCGTAGACTCCGGGAACCTTACCCTTGTACACGACATACGTCGGCATCGCTATGCACTAGCCAAACGAAACGTTAGTACCAATTCACAGACAATACATAAGCAATATATAAGTATGCAACAGAACGATCGGAAGAGAAAAGCAAGACATTAATAGCATCGATTACATCTAAGTTGAACGACTCTCGAAACCAAAGAGACATACTACAAGTTCATTAAAGTTTAATTACAACATGAGCCAATCGATGTTTCAGAAGTAGACACAGCATCACTGCTTTCGACTCGGCTCAAGGGACCGGAGCGTGGATGAAGCCGCCGTCTATCATGGGAGTCATGAAATAACGGTCGTTGTCAGCCTGCATTTGTGGCATTGTGTCGATGTCACTGTTGGACGGTTGATTGTTGAGGTAGAACTGCCCCGAGGTACGAAGGACATCTTGATGGATGATTTCCGCAAACTCTGACTGGATGCGAAAGAATTCTTGTCAGAGGTCCGCGTCCTGGATTGCCGACACGCTCTTTGCCCAATCTTTGAGTTTACTCGGTAGCAGAAGTTGATGATGGTCCCGTACGATCGCCCGCATGTGATGGATGGCGTAGTAGGCACCCTTCTGACCGCCAGGCGGCTGCTTGACGCAGCAGAACGTCGTATTGTGGGAGAACACGTGCTTGCCGTACTTACGAATAGGCCTGGTGAAGGTGCCTCCAGATTTGGCGTAGCCAGGGAGAACATCATCAAGAACCTTCTTGACATTTGTGTAGTCTACATTCGACTGACGGTCCGGGTCGAAATACGTGGCCATGGAATATTTGGGGCTTAGGAGGATGAGCGTGCATTGTGTGTCACTGCAGAAAACACGGAATGTTAAAAGAAAAACGATCGAAATGTAAGAATTCATATGTTACGGGCCGGTTGAGGGGAGGACTTACTCGGGAAAGTAAGGCACGAGGAAGTTATCCTTATCTTGGTTTGCCAGAATGACGCCTTCGAGGTAAGAACTCGCGACTTGCCGGTCCCCAGCGCTGCCCAAGATCTTGGCATGCATGTAGAAGGGGTCGACTATCACGATGTCCGGGGTCTTGTCGTGAATGATCCGCATCTCCATACTCAGCGAAAATAGCCGAACGAAGGTGTAGTGCAGCGGATGAAGGTTCAACATAGCGTGGATGTCATCAAAATGCAGGACGATCGTATGCCCTATGGAGTTATCCACAAAGCCCTTGCCCTCTAGCACCTTGGCCGCGAAAACCGAGTATGCCACATCCTTCTCTCTGAGACGCCGCTCCTCCAAAGCAAGAACACTGTCATGCAGACTCCGCATAGCACCGGTTGCAGCATTGAGCATATTTGTCGGTAGCATCGCCCTACCCGCCACATGCACCCTCCTCGAGATATCCTGCGGTGAAGGTGGCCCGTCCTGAGCACGGATCGTACTCGGTGCCGGCTGGCTCGCACCCTTCTTAGTCTTTCTTTTGCGTGCCTTCTTCTTCTCCTGTAATGGGACCGAGTTCTGCTCACAGACCGCCTTCTTGAGTGTGTTGGGGCTGATAATATTTCGCACCTCGCCTATTTGAGGCTCGGTGAAGTCGGCAGCTGGAGGCGTCTCCTGAGAGCTGAACGCCAGACGGTGCCTGTTGCAACTTGGCTTCTCCGCGGTACCAGCTAGATCGCACACGTCTTTTGTTGGGTGTGGTTCTTGAGAAGGAGGCCCCATGAAGTCGCCATCATACCCATGATTGGCAAAGTACTGATCGACGTTGGCAAATGTATCGTCGTCGTCGTCGTCGTCGTTCTGATCCTGTGCCATATGCATGTTTGGATCCAGTGGCATAGGGATGTCCGGCACCGTTACGGCGGTCTTGCCATGGGGCCGACTTGGCGCCGGCACGACTGGCGGTGTTGTCTTTGGGGTGGTGTCCCCCGCCCCCAAACGAATCTGGCTCTTCGGCCAAACCAGGGGCTAGCTCAGGCAGGCGCTGAGGGTCATCACGTCATCATCGTCGGCCCCGACGGGTCGAATAGGAGGTAACAAGTCGTCGCAGCCTGGCAGCACCCGAACCAGTTGAACCCTAAACAAGTTGGGTGGCATCTGGGTACCATGGAACAAGGGGTTGCCCGGTTGAACGATTTTGCCCTTGGCGACATTGACCAACTCGTTGTTCACGAAGTGGAGGAGAGTGCACGGAACGTCGGCGGCGCCCTGCGAAAACATGTAGGGCGTCAGGGATGCCCAGTCAAAGGCAAGGAGATGAAGTCCTCGGCCGAGAGAGGCTCAATTAGTTACCGTGATGATGGCGTCGAGCTCGGCTAATGTCGACGCACCGCCAACGGCGGGCGTGCAGTTGACGGAGGGGCCGCTTGCTGAAGAGGTGTCGGCCGGCGTACACCCGGGTGCATTAAGCTCCCGTGCCGGCGTCGGAGACACCAATGCCGCCTCCGCCGGAGGCACCAATGGCCCCCGCCATCGCATTATGCGAGTTGCTGGCCGTGAAGCTAGGAATCGGGGGCGGCCCCTGTTGGCCACCCGCAATCCACGCACTCAACCCCGAGATCAAGGTAGGCACAAGGGCGGTGATCGTCGCTCCGAGTCGTTGTTCCACTTGCTCTTGGACAATCTCTGGAATCCGCGCCACCTGTGCCTTGAGTTCTTGAACCTCTCGCGCCTGGCTTTCCGAGCTGGTCTTTTTCTCCTTCCGCACACCAGCGGTATAGTATGACCCCCATTTTGTCGACAAGCCTTTGCCGGCCACACGACCAGCTGACGCCGGCTTACTGAGCTTATCCTTGTTCTTCATTACATTCAACGCCCTATTTAGAGTGGTGTCCCAAGGGTTGCTCTTAGTCGACCCCGCGCTACTGCTTTCAGTCGCCTGCGGAAGGAATGTGAACCATTTAGAAATTTGGCTTCATTAATTAGAATGCAATCATATGGAGCTAATTACGCGGGGGTGTATTCCTTACCAGAACAAGCTCAAGCTGCCTGATCTTCGGATCCGTGGTAAGCTCCTTTGTTTTCGGGTCCTTCTTGTACCGGGCCCTGACAAAGTTCCTAGTCTGCTTGTTACCGCTGTATTTCTCGAAGAGGGGCGGTAGGCCTTGCTCGGCACGGTCCGCCTCCTCCTTGTCCCATATAGGCTCCGCCACTCTGTAACCGCCGGGACCGAGTGTGTGTTCCCCTATGTTCAGCTCCCGCATTTGTTTCCCCCACTCACTTGATTGGGAGCTTGCCGTGCTCGAGCAATTGATCTTGAAGTCGTTGTAGTCATCTTCGGTGATCGAAGGATTTTTCTCCTTGGTCTTCTGATAACTCTCACCTTTCTCGATCATTTTCTTCACATTGCTTTTCCAGGTAGACAGGGCCTTGCTCATCTTCGTGAGGGCAGCATTGTTCACTTTATTCCCTTTGAGGCTTGTGTTTGCAAATTCAGCGGGGAACTTGTATTGTTCGTGCAGCTTCGTGAAGAGGAGGTGGCGCAAATTCCCTCGGTCAGGATGCCTCAGGTTCTCGGTGTTGATCAAGACGGTGCTCCGGACAATGCACCCGAGCTGAAGCGAGTACCCCTTGACTATTCCTTCGGGCGCCGTTGGATACCCGTTGGAGTCCACTTCAGTAACTTCCTCCTTGAGGGTGAGGAGCACGATCGGGCGCCGGTCCTTCCGTTGCCTCTTCGGTTGGCTGCCATCTATGCGGGCGCCGCCATCATCAGTGGTGGCATCCTCGGCGGCACCATCAGTGGTGGTATCAGTGTGGTCATCCTCGGCGGCACCATCAGTGGTCTCAGGATCGGTGGGGAAGGCGGCGGCCTCATACAAGTGAGGTTGTTCCTCCATCTCCTGGGACAGCTCCCAGAATGCCTTGCCGCCCGAACCCCCGGCCTCATCGTTGTGGGCCATGTTTCTCTCTAAATAGAAACAAAGTTTGGTCAAAAAGTTGGTTATTGTCAAGGAACAAGATCATGGTCTCATCATTTAGGGTTTGTCGACACGGAGGCATCCTAAAATCTAAGCATTTATCATTGAGGGTTTTTCGATGCCGAGGCACCCTAAAAGCCTAAGCTTTCATCATTTCGGTTTTTATCGACACCGAGGCACCCTAAAAGCCATGCATTAGTCACAAGTACGCCGGGGCACTTGATCCTACTTAATTAACTACTACGATACCCCGGCCCATGCATTAGTCACAAGTACCCCATATGTCCTATTTTTAGCAAAGTCATGCTAAAATTCACGGAAAATTTCAGCATGACCTTTGCTGAAAATATGACATATGGAGTACCCGAATTTGCCGGAATGGAAGTTACCGGCAAACTCAAGGGCCTCTCGGGGTACCTGCAAAATCATTATCCCAGGTGGACATGGATGCAATGTCACATGTCACATGGATCCCACACCCACAGGAGCTGGTGAAGCTTCATGTGTATTTCACGAAAACCGGCCTGACTAAAGAGCTTTATGTAGAAAAGAAATCACTCCACCAGCTCACACAGGATCATACCTCTAAGCAATTACTCAAAATGGGCACTAGCAGCAAAATCAACATTTTACAATCTGAAATTTTTTTTGTCATCTATGTGCTCATTTAACTTTGATCCAAATAGTATCAAAGTTCTTAGAAACAAGCAGCTCTGCTAACAAAGAACAGTAAAAATGGGGCTTGCCTTAAGATGGGAAGTAAAGTTGCAAAAACTATCACAAAGAATAGTAAAAATGGAACATAGCTCAGCATTTGTATTGATAGGAACAAACATAAAATCAAACCATGGGCATCTACTAGGTAGACCAACATAAAATTTTGACTGGAGTTACATAAGGGGAAATTGATGTGATGAATGGCAGTTTGGGAGCTGAGTTGATCATGTCCATGTATTCTAATTCTACAGTAAGATGGCATTGCTGTTGGTACCAATTTATTTGTTCACAAAGATATATTTTTGGTAATGCATAGACAACATCACCTTTTATTTATCATGGTTGGTTCTGTTCCATAATTATATCAGCCCAGAGTGTCTTATTAGATATCAAACTGAATTGTAATGCACCCATTCTAAAACTTTAAGTGAAAATAACCCTTGGTGTTTGATATGCATAACAATGAAAGATGTTGGTTCACATCTTTTACTGATAGTTTGGTGGTTTTATTTTTCTAGCCCACCGTCAATCACTTGGTAGCCATGATAGAGAAACCGCGGGGCAAATAGTGTGAGTAGCTAATAAGGGCTCAAAAAAGACTTTAATATGTCTGATGATCCAATGGATTGGTATCTATCATCTTCTACCAACATGTATTTTTTTTGAGAGAGATGGACTACCAACGTGTATTATGCTATTTAATTAAAGCTCATGACATGCTTATCTTACATCAGATTTATTTATTCTAAGCTATAATTATTTGCCAGTTGCTTCGCAGTACGTACTAGACATTGTGGCATCATGCATGCTGCGTGAGGTGAGGTGAGAGCTCAACTACCATGGGCATCAAACATAAAATTTTGACTGGAGTAACAGAGGCATAAAAGTAGAAATTACAGGTTTCTGAATCTGAACTTTTTTAGTTAATAGACTAACCCAAGCACCTTTTCTGGCATTATATTCAACATACATGAGATGAAACAAATCGTACGACGCATAACTAGTCTGATGGGATGCTAAAAAACATACATCTGATTCCTAGCAGTCAGATCGATTATTTTGCTTCTAAAGTCAGAGGATCATGTTGATTAAGGTTCTGAAATCAATTACTGACAGGGAATAGCACAGGCACACAACAAACCTATAACTTAATGATGGTTATTAGGGAAGACAGGAAATGAGGATGGACAGAACCATATGTTTGGGAAATGCAAATAGAAGTAGTGCTATGAGAGTAATTTTTTTTCAATTTTCATTGATGTTTCAAATTAGATCGGTGCACATGTGGCTGCAATTTCTATTGGTCATCCAAGATGGGTGTTCAAAGTAAGGTACTATATAGTGGCACTAACATAACCAAGGATTGCTTTTAAAAAAAACATAACCAAGAATCACCTTCCACGTGGCTTCTTCTCTTTAGCCTGGCTTCCTTCTGCAAAGTGGGCAAATACTTCTGTCTGCTGCAGTAGGTACTTCAGTCGCCCTTTCCCTTCTTGTTCTGTGATCAAAACCACGATGAGAATGCAATACACACCAAAGAATATCATATACAAGAATTGCAGAAATTAAACAAGGTCAGACCCACACTATCTATTCTTTCTTCATGGCAGAATATCATATACAAGCACGAATTTTGTTCACATTTATATAGCAACAAATATTTATACACTCATATAGCAGCACTAATCTTATATAGCAACAAATATTTTTCCAAGATAATACATGAACTTGAAAAGTAATCTCCTGGATTGGGGTGTACTGCACATTTCAAATGTTTGCCAGTCATATAATAATTCAGTGGCTGCACATATAGCTACTAATCTTATAAGCCTGTAGCCATTTGCTATTCAAAAATCTTGTTGGATGAACTCAAATGTGGAACATAATAAAACCCTAATACTGGTTATGATTTGAAATGAGGACAGTTGTTGTAGATTAGTGGTTCTGATGTCCTGGGAATTGTATGTCACTTTGATTTTTCGGTCTGTAAAGATTGCTTTTATTATTTTAGATGCAGTTCTTTTGGAACCAAGGTGAGAAAACCCAATCACCAGTGACTGCCATGTGCTTTAACCCACAAGGGGATCTTCTGCTAGTAGGAAATGGTGATGGTCATATGACAATTTGGGATGTACAAAAGGACTGAAATTTACCTACACTTGCCAAACAGGCAGGACGTCGCTGGATGGGGCGGCGCTGGTGTCGGGGCGGCGCTGGTGTCGGGGCGGCGCTGGTGTCGGGGCGACGGTGGTGTCGGGGCAGCGCTGGGGCGGCGGGGCGACGGTGGCGTCGGGGCGGCGTCGAGGGCGGCGGGGCGACGGTGGTGTCGGGGCGGCGCTGGGGCGGCGGGGCGACGGTGGCATCGAGGGAGGCGGGGCGACGGACGGTGTCGGGATGGTGCAACGGCGGCGAGGCTTTCTGGGCTCTGGGGAAGAGGAGAGGGCGAGGGAGGGGGAGGGAGAGGGCGAGGGCGAGGAAAGGCGGGGAGAGGGCGAGGGAGAGGGAAGGCGAGGAGAGGGCGAGGGAGGGAGAGGGCGAGGGCGAGGAGAGGGCGGAGAGGCAGGGCGGCGGCGTTGGAGCGGGCGCGGGCGGACGGCGTCGGGTTAGGTTTGGGCGGACGGCGCGGGCTTGAGGGGGAGGAAGGGGAGAGGGAGGCGGCGGGGGCGCGTGGGCACAATACTAATGGCGCACCACCCCTCGGTGCGCCATAAGTACATCCATACTAATGGCGCACCTGACCGTGGTCCGCCATTAGTATTTTTTTTATTTCAACTCGAGCCAATAGGTTATGTACCACCAGAACTGATCCACATCAAGTCCCCTCTACTAGCTCGACTGGTCAACAGCCAGTTCTCACACCAGGAGGTCCTGGGTTCGACTCCCAGGCTCCACAATTTTTTTTAGCATTTAAAAAGCTGTTTGATACTTATTTGTGTTTAAATATGTTCAAACTTGTTTAAATCATAACAGTAATATTTTTTTTATAAGACAGTAATAATTTATTAAAAATATCATCAAGCAGTAATGCCGGTGGAGCGGGGGAGGGTGCGGGGGGTGCAGGGGGTCGGCGGCGGCGGTTGAGTAGGGGAGGGGTGCGGGGGGTCGGCGCCGGCGGTTGAGTAGGTGAGGGGTGCGGGGGGTCGGCGGCGGCGGTTGGGTAGGGGAGCGGTGCGGGGGGTCGGAAGGCGGCGGTTGAGTAGGGGAATCGAGAGGGTGCGGGCGGCCGGTGGACCGGATCTGGTGAGGTGGGATAGCGATCGAGATGGAGGGGGATCAAGATCGAGTGTCCATGAAATTCAAAAAGTACCCATGAAATACAATCGAGAAATGAAGGCTACGATTTAAATACAAACGATCTTAGCTAGCTATCTGTTCACAATCTTCTTGCCCTTCTTTTTCGCAAATGGAGTTCTTCTGTGGAACGGACGTCCTTTAGGTAGGGTGGTCCTGCTTCTTCTTGTGGTGTATGCTGCTAGTTCATCATCGTCGTCATGTTCGATCCTCGGGTCACCGTACTTGTCGAAGTCTTGCTCATTGGCTACTCCATCCATTCCGATGATCTTCCTTTTGCCTCTCGTCACGACAACACGACTGGGCTTTGGTGGGTCGGTAATGAAGAAGCATTGGTCCACTTGGGAAGCCAGTACCCATGGCTCATTTTTCGCGGTGACGTTTCCGCCCGCGGTCTTGGATTTGGCTTCGGGTATAACCATGGTGGTGAAATACCGGTCTTCTTTTATGACGTTCTTGGCCCATCTGACACGGAACATCGGGACATTCTCTCCAGGGTAGCTCAGCTCCCAGATCTCCTCGATCCTTCCGTAGTATCTGTCCTTGTCATTACCGGTGTAGGATTCCATGGTTACCCCGGAGTTCTGATAACCATCGCTCTTCATGTCCTTGGCCTCGGTGTAGAATGTGTAGCCATTGATATCGTACGCCTCATAGGTCATCAGGTTGTGCTCGGCGCCCTGTGACAAGGCGAATATGAGTTGTTCTTCCACAGAAGAATCCTCATGTAAAGGGTACGACAGAAGCTTCTTCTTGAACCAACGCGTGAAACATGAGTTGTGCTCTTTGAGTATATCTCCGTCCGTCCTCTATTGGCCTCGGTCATTGTACATCTTCTTAATAAAGGTTTTGTGCTCTACCACCCAAGGATCGACCACGCCTATGTGTTGTAGCGCGACTAGGTTTGCTCTTTCAAAGTC
Source organism: Triticum timopheevii (assembly GCA_963921465.1). Classification (NCBI taxonomy): domain Eukaryota; kingdom Viridiplantae; phylum Streptophyta; class Magnoliopsida; order Poales; family Poaceae; genus Triticum; species Triticum timopheevii. The sequence goes on along the minus strand of OY997270.1, from coordinate 540,841,176 downwards.
GGCGAGTCGACCCTCGAAGTCGACATGCATTTCGCGGCGACCCTCACGGTGACCCCATCCAGCGAGCCTGCCGAGGTGCCTGTTGACGGGCAGACCAACGGGGTTCTCGATGCCTAGATAATTCGTGCAGTAGGAGATGCACTCTTCGGTCAGAAAGCCCCTGGCTATGCTATCCTCCACTATATGGACCAGCAGATGCACCATAACGTTGAAGAATGCGGGCGGGAAGTACATCTCAAGCTCGCATAGTATCACCACGATCTCTTCCTGTAGCCTTCTGAGTTGCCACACGCCAATCGACTTCCGAGAGATGACGTCGAAGAAGTTGCATAGGCCAAATAGCGTTTCACGGACGTGCGCGTCCATGATCCCACGGATTGCAACTGGAAGTATCTGCGTCATCAGCACGTGACAGTCGTGAGACTTCATCCCGCTGAACTTCTGCTTCGCTGGGTCTAGGTATCTGCTTATCTTCCCCGCGTAACCGTAAGGAAGTTTTACTCCTAGGAGGCAGGTGAAAAACTGCTCGATCTCCTCCCGACTTAGAGTGAAGCACGCGGGAGGGTAGTCATTTCCGGTCTTCTTGGCCTTTTTGCCTTTGCGACGACTTTTTGTGTCCTTCTTCGCCTCATCATCATCATCATCATCATCATCATCATCATCATCATCATCATATATAGCGTGAAGCTCCTGCCTGATGCCCATTGATTTCAAGTCTGCCCTTGCTTTCGGCCCATCTTTGGCCCTCTCTGGCATGTTGAGCAGGGTACCAAGCAGACTCTCGCACACGTCCTTCGTGATATGCATGACATCAAGGCTGTGAGGCACACGGTGGATCTTCCAGTACGGCAAGTCCCAGAAAACAGACCTCGTTTTCCATACCTTCAGCAGCGGCTCTGGCGCCTTTCGCTTCTTTCCCGGCTCTGGCGCCTTTTGCTTCTTTCCCGGCAGTGGGCAGTCTTTCCAATTTTTCAACAGCTTGTCTATTTCCTCGCTGCTCCTCGTACACGGGCGTTTTCGGGGTTCGGTTTCACCATCGAACAGATCCTTGCGTTTCCTCCACGGGTCATCGTCGCGAAGCCACCTTCGATGTCCCATGAACACGGTTTTCGAAGACCCGGGATCTCTATCTAGCTGGCGATACGTTGTGTCATCCATGCACCTTATGCATCCAGAAAATCCGTGGACTACCTGCCCCGCAAAATATCCGTAACCGAGATAGTCGTGCACCGTCGTGAGCAGTGCGGCTCTCATAGGGAAATATTCTTTCTCTGCGGCGTCCCACGTATTGGCTGGCGTTTTCCACAGCGTGTCAAGCTCCCCTTTCAGCAGCCCCAGATACAGATTGATGTCGTTCCCTGGTTGTTTCGGCCCTTCAATTAGCATACTCATGTCAATGTACTGCCTCTTCATGCACAACCAGGGGGGAAGGTTGTACATCCACACAAACACAGGCCAGGTGCTATGTGTGCTTCTTTGGCTGCCAAACGGATTGACTCCATCGGTGCTCGTGCCCAGCACGATGTTCCTTGGATCGTTCCCAAATTCTGGGTATTCGAAGTTCAACGCTTGCCACTGGCTCGCATCCTTAGGGTGACTCAGCATCTTGTCTTTTTTATCTATCTCCGGATCATTTGCATCATCTTCTCGCTTCTTCTCCTCCCTATCCGCGTGCCAACGCATGAACTTTGCTACCTTAGGGTCCGCGAAATACCGCTGCAGACGAAGAGTGATCGGAAAGTACCACACCACTTTTCGAGGAGCTTTCTTCCTCTTCTTGTATCGAGTGACACCGCACATCGGACATATGGTAGACTCCGCATGCTCGTCCTGATAAATGATGCAATTGTTCATGCACACATGGTATTTCATGTGCGGTAAATCTAGAGGACACACGATTTTCTTCGCCTCCTCCAAACTGGTCGGGCACTTGTTCCCCTTGGGAAGACGTTCGTGCCAGAATGACATGTTCTCGTCGAAGCATGCATCGGTCATTTTGTGTTTTACCTTCATCTCCAGAGCCATGAGCGTTACTTTCAGGCAGGTATCCTCGGGCCTGCATCCTTCATACAATGGAGTAACCGCGTCTAACTCAAGTTGATCCATCTTGGCTTTCTCTCGGGCAGCAGCTCTTGCGTTATCCATCTGCTTGAGAAGCAGCTCTTCAATATGAGGGTCCTGCACCCAGCCCATCGATGGTCCAGCGTCGTCTGCTCCGCCGGCATCATCATCATGCCCTGCATCTTCTACATGATGACTGTGTACAGCATCACCGTCGTGATCATCTCCTGGGGATTCTTCATCTTCTCGCCCCCCCCCCCCCGAGCCGCGGTGGTTGTCTTGCTGCCCTTCCTCATTTCTTGCCCGGCCCCCATGGACGACTTCGTAGTCATCTTCATCACCTTGCCACCGATAGCCATCCATGAAACCATGCAAGAGCAGGTGGTCCCGCACCTGCCCGGAATCCGGGTCCGCAATAAGGCTATTCAGCTTGCATCTTCGACACGGACATCTTATCTCCGTCTCGTTCTTTTGAAGCATCTCGGCCTTCGCGGACCTCAAAAACCTATTCACGATGCCTTCGGTCATCGTGCGGACCATGGTCGCCTGCGGGGTAGAGAAAAACGATAGTTTAGAACCAAGAAAAAATTTGGCATGACTTTCCCTAAAAATAGGACCAAAAAGAATGCTTAATGCCAAAATTCTCGCCGAAACGGAAATGAATCAACATTCCGGCAAAATATTGGCAACTATCGCATTTCAAATACCGGTACACCTCCGAACACAAACGCATATGCAACACCACAAACATATGCAACGCCACGAACATACATAGATCTAGCTAGGCCATAAAAAGTGCATGTGCACATTGTTGTAGGGAGAACAACATAAATATAGCTTCCCCCCTTACTTACCTAGCAAAACAAGGTAACTTAACCACTTAATTTGAATGAATCTATGGTGGAAATGAGGTGAAAAAGAGGAGGCACCCGAGACAAGGAGGAGGGGGTGGAGAGAATGAAGTGGGGAGAAAGTGAGTGTGGGAGGAGAGGCTGTCCAAAATATCTTGTTGCTGCCCACTTACTAATGGCGCACCATCAACAAATGTGCCATTAGTAATCCAGGTTACTAATGGCACACCCCCTGGTAGTGCGCCATTAGTAGTTTTGCAAAAAAAACATACTAATGGCGCACCCTGCCACGGTGCGCCATTACTAGTTTGAACTAGTAATGGCGCACCCTGGCAGGGTGCGCCATTAGTACTTTTGCAAAAAAAGGAATAAAAAAATAAAAAACAATAACATTAGTGGCGCACTTTCTGGCTGGTGCGCCATTACTAGTTACAACTAGTATTGGCGCACTAACTGCGGATGCGCCATTAGTATGTTTGGACAGGTGCACTAGTTCAAAAAAAATTGGTACTAATAGCGCACCGTTGGCCTGGTGCGCCATTAGTAGTTTCAACACTAATGGCGCATCAGAAGGTGGTGCGCCATTAGTATATTCTAATGGCGCACCGCTAGTCTGGTGCGCCATTAGTGTCAATACCATCTATAGCCCTTTTTCTAGTAGTGTCGGCCCTTAGTCCGGAGCCGATCGCCCAGATCGAGGACCAGTGGATGGACACCACCTCGGGGGCTTCAACTTCCACGGCGGTGGAGCCGAACACTAACCTTGTCCCTCACGAAACTCGTGATTCCGAGGTGCCGGACTCCTTGCCGGACTACGGACCTCCCGCGCCCCTGCCAATCGAATCGGATTGGGCGCCGGTTATGGAATTCACCGCCGCGGACATCTTCCAATACTCGCCCTTTGGCGACATCCTAAATTCGCTAAAGCATCTCTCGCTACCGGGAGAGTCCTGGCAGGCCTATGGCCAGGATGGTTTGGATACGGACGACGAAGAAATTCAGAGCCCACCGACCACCCACTTTGTAGCAGATTCCTTAAAGAAACAGCCCAAGCGCCGGCGTCAGCGGCGCTGCTCTAAATCCCGCCACAGCAAGAATGGAGATTCCGGCACAGGAAATAATAATACCCCAGAGAGTGCCGAAGATAATCCCCTCCAGCAAGACTCAGCGCAGGAGGACGCAGAAGCAAGCCCCCACGAGAGGGCGGCAGACGAAGAGGTCGAGGATTATAACTATATACCGAAGACGAGGCAAGCCCGAGGATCCCGTTGAACAAGAGCGTTTTAAACGCAGGCTTATTGCCACGGCAAATAGCCTAAAGAAAAAGCAGCAGCAGCTTTAAGCTGATCCGGACCTGCAGGCCGATCGATGGACCGAGGTCCTTGTGGCCGAAGAGTTTAAACTCGAACGCCCCTCCAAAAGCTACCCCAGACGCAAGTTGCTCCCCCGATTAGAGGAGGAAGCATACATACCTTCATCACCAGCGCATGATACGGCCGACCGACCACCCCGTGGTCGCGACAGAGAGGCATCTAGACCCTCCACAAAGACCGTACCCCGGCATCGCTCCAAAAGTACGAAGCCAAGAGGGAACGCGTCGAACTTGCGAGATGTATTGGAGGACAAAGCAAGGCAATCCAGATCCATCTACGGATCACGAGGGCGCCCCACGACCCACGACGAATACCGTCGCGCCGGATACAATAACCCCGGCCGAGCCTAACACAGCAGACAACGCTCTCTCGAGCTGCGTCGTGATATTGCTCAATATAGAGGCGCCGCACACCCGCTCTGCTTCACTGACAAAGTAATGGATCATCAAATCCCTGAAGGCTTTAAACCCGTAAACATCGAATCCTACGACGGCACAACAGACCCCGCGGTTTGGATTGAAGATTATCTCCTTCACATCCATATGGCCCGCGGCGACGATCTCCATGCCATCAAGTACCTCCCACTCAAGCTTAAAGGACCAGCTCGGCATTGGCTTAACAGCTTGCCCGCAGAGTCAATTGGGTGTTGGGAAGACCTGGAAGCCGCATTCCTCGACAATTTCCAGGGCACGTATGTGCGGCCACCAGACGCCAATGACCTATGCCACATAATTCAGCAGCCAGAGGAATCGTCCAGACAATTCTGGACACGGTTCTTGACAAAGAAAAACCAAATCATCGACTGTCCGGATGCAGAGGCCCTCGCAGCCTTCAAACATAACATCCGTGATGAGTGGCTAGCCCGGCACCTGGGACAGGAAAAGCCGAAATCCATGGCAGCACTCACATCATTAATGACCCGCTTTTGCGCGAGAGAGGATAGGTGGCTAGCTCGCAGCAACAACCTCAATAAAAATTCTGGCAGTCCAGATACTAAGGACCACAACGGCAGGTCACGTCGAAACAAAAACAAACGCCGCATTAACGGCGACGATAAGGAGGATACGGCAGTCAACGCCGGTTTCTGAGGCTCTAAACCCGGTCAGCGGAAGAAGCCATTCAAAAGAACCACTCCGGGTCCGTCCAACTTGGACCGAATACTCGACCGCTTATGCCAGATACATGGCACCCCCGAAAAGCCAGCCAATCACACCAACAAAGATTGCTGGGTGTTCAAGCAGGCAGGCAAGTTAATTGCCGAAAACAATGACAGGGGGCTAAACAGCGACGACGAGGAGGAGACCCGACCACTGAACAATAGAGGACAGAAGGGTTTCCCCCACAAGTGCGGATGGTGAACATGATTTACGCAACCCATATACCCAAGAGGGAGAGGAAGCGTGCACTAAGGGACGTCTATGCGATGGAGCCAGTTGCCCCGAAGATCAATCCATGGTCCTCTTGTCCGATCACTTTCGATCGAAGAGACCATCCGACCAGCATACGCCATGGCGGATTCGCCACATTGGTTTTAGACCCAATCGTCAATGGATTTCACCTCACGAGAGTCCTGATGGACAGCGGTAGTAGCCTGAACCTGCTTTATTAGGATACAGTGCGCAAGATGGGCATAGACCCCTCAAGGATTAAACCTACAAGGACAACCTTTAAAGGTGTCATACCAGGTGTGGAAGCCAATTGTACGGGCTCAGTCACACTCGAAGTGGTCTTCGGATCCTCGGATAATTTCCGGAGCGAAGAGTTAATCTTCAATATAGTCCCATTTCGCAGCGGCTATCACGCTCTGCTCGGACAAACCGCGTTTGCAAAGTTCAACGCGGTGCCGCATTACGCATACCTCAAGCTCAAGATGCCAAGCCCTCGTGGAGTCATCATGGTCAACGGAAATACAGAACGCTCCCTCCAAACGGAGGAACATACAGCGGCTCTCGCGACAGAAGTACAGGGCAGCCTTTTAAGGCAATTTTCGAGTCCGGCTGTTAAACGGCCGGATACAGCAAAACGCGCCCGAAGCAATACCAACCAAGAAAACTTGGCACGATCAGAGCACGCGTAGCAATGCGGCCCTAACCCCCGCCCTCGCATGATTGCAAGAACAACTCTCCGCGTACATCATTACACTTTGGAGATACCATGGGCGCAGGGGAAGGGGCATGATCACAATGGACCCAGAGTGCGGCTCGACCACACCAGGGGCTCGCAAGTGCGCCCCCCTTTTTTATTATTATTTTCCTTCTTTGTATACACAGGACTCCGTTAAACAGAGGCCCTGTCCGGCGGTGAACCCGCCGAACTCACGATGCAACAGCAAGGGAAGAAAGAAGGCTGCGACGAACACTCAGGTGGTCTCAATTACGAGCATTAAATTCGATTATATACACCAAGTCCGCAGCTCATCCCTGGAGGGGGACATGTTTAATTAGTCCAAATCCCTTGCTTACCGCACTATTTGTATCAGTCCGCACTCATAGCAGACTTCCTTTAATAAATAATGCAGCACTTTTCGACTGCAATTACATTACTTTATATATATATGTTCATTACAAGACATCTTGCACCCGTATATTTTGGTACGGTCTAATACACCAGGGGCTTATGTTCCCCACATTATGGTGTGATAAGTCCGAACACTTTCATAAGTGCGGCACCCCGAACTTATAGCATTATATGAATCGGCTCCGAATCATGTCTTGGGTCAATAGTTGGGTTTGCTCGGCTCCCACGTTTTGGTGCCTTACGTTCCGTTCTGTCGGCTAAGTTGGCACTAGGAGAACCACTGCGATTGTGCCCCGGTTGAGCCGGGCGAGCGCCTTAGTGGAGAAAGCTAAAACTGACCGGCATGATAAGGCGAGAGACTGGTCGCTGTTCGAGAGGTCCTTTCGAGTCCTTAAAGACTCACGCCGCTTCGAGCGAAGTTCCGGATAAATGTCCGATGAAGGCGTGGATAGCGCCCCGGATTTGGTCTTCTGAATACCAGGGGCTTCGCCGAAATTTAAAATTATAGAATTCTATGGCTAAGTGAGAGTGTTCAAGCATTATAAGTCCGGTTGCCTTGTTCGTTGTGTTGAGCGCCTCCCTAGATGGACCCAAAAATGGGAACAAGAGTGCCGAAGTTTATCCCGAACACCCCAGCACTCGCGGCTCGGGGGCTGAAGCCAACGACTTGCCATCTCTCAGATTTTATAAACGGCCGCACAGAAGGTAATATTTTAAATTAAACAAGCGTTGCTTAATGCGCACATGAACAAAGTTTTCAGCGCACAGGATAATACATAGCGAGTTTACTCAAAAATTACATCTCTGGGGCATTCATCTGCAATATCGCGGGCTCCCTTCAGGACAGTTTTATAATACATTTCGGGCATACGAAACTCCTTGCCCGGTGGCGGCGAGTCAGTGAGAAGCTTCTTCGCATCCAGCCTGCCCCAGTGCACCTTTGTGCGGGCAAGGGCCCGACGAGCACCTTCAATACAGGCGGAGTGCTTGATGACCTCCACGCAGGGGCACGCATCCACCAGCCGCCGCACGAGGCCGAAGTAGCTCCCGGGCATGGCCTGTCCAGGCCACAGCCGGAGTATAAGGCCCTTCATGGCCTCCTCAGCTACCTTGTGGAGTTCGACCAGCTGCTTCAGCTGGTCGCTTGGGGGCACCGGATGGCCGGCCTCAGCGTACTGAGACTAGAAGACCTTCTCCGTCGAGATCCCCTCCTCGCCACGATAGAATGCGGCGGCATCGGACACACTACGCGGCAGGTCTGCAAACGCCCCTGGAGAGCTCCGAATGCGGGTAAGTGTCAGCTAGTCTACATTAACATGCTTGCTTTGCATGAAAAATGCCTTACCCGCCGCTATCTTCTTTACATCTTCAACCTCCTGAAGGGCCATATGGGCCTCGGCCTTGGCGGACTTGGCACTTTCGAGAGCCGAGGCAAGCTCGGACTCTCGAGTCTTGGAGTGACGCTCCAAGCTCTCATGCTTCCCCATGAGAGCCTGGAGCTCTTGCCGTACTTCCGCCACCTGTGCCTCCTGCTTTTCTCGCTCTGCCCGTTCCGCGGCCGCACTGCGTTCGGCCGCGGACACAGCCTCCTTCAGGGCTGCCACCTCGTTCATGGCCCCTGCAATACCCATATTATCCTTGTTAATTTTATTGCAACCAAAATCCTTTTCTGTAAGGTAACTATTCGAATTGGTGTTACTCACCTTCTTTGTCCTCGAGCTGCTTCTTGGCATGGCCGAGCTCTTGCTTGGACCGCTCGAGATCCTGCTTCAACGCACTGACCTCCGCAGTCAGTGCGGCAGAGGTCAGCATCGCAGCCTGCAAACCCATATGGACATATTTTAAGCAACCCTGCGTATATCTTCTTAGATCCTAAGTCCGACTTTTCTTTCCGAACACCGAACTGAGCATCAGGGGCTACTGTCTATGCGGTATTACATTACATAATTATAACTTCTTACCTAAAAGCCTGTTAGAAGGCTGCTGCAGGCTTCGGTCAGCCCGCTCTTGGCGAGCTGAACCTTTTGAATCACCGCACTCATGATAGTGCGGTGTTCTTCCTCGATGGAAGCGCCTTTAAGTGCCTCCAACAAGTTGTACGGCGCCTCCGGTTGGACGGAGGCCTCCGGTGTCACAGTCTTGCCCTTCTTTCGAAGGGGCCGCCTGCCGGATTCTGGAACCGCTGCAGGTTCCGATGTAGAGTCCGGCGCAAAGTCCGGGAGGCTGCCTGGCAGCGCCTCCGGAGCCTCCTCCGGATGGGTCCCTCTCTGGGATCCCACCTCGGCATCCTCATCGGCGTGGGGGGTAGAGGCAGTCGGAACTGAATCCACATCCGACGGGGCCAACGACCCGCTCGATGAAGCAGGGAGATCATCATCGGCCGGACTGTGGACAGTATGCGGCATTAGTAGGACACTAGGTGACGCGAAAGAAATTGCATATTAGGGATCCGAATACTTACGATCTCGCCGGAGGCCTGGCCCTTGAAGGCCACTCCTCCTCGCCAACGATGGTGTTGGCGGAACTGTCCGGGGGAATGGTTCTCCCCCTCTTGGACCCTTCGGCCTCCCCTATTGGGGAAGCCTTCCTCTTCCTCTCTCCCTCCTCCGGGAGAGAGTCGTCTTCCTCCTCCTCGTCTTCGGGGGAGGAGTCCGCCTCGTCGTCGGACGCTTGATTGCGGGAACTCTTTCGAGTCCCCGTGGCCACCTTCTTGGCCTTCTTCTCCGGCACCACGTGCGGTGCCGGAACCAGCAGCCCTGCTAGACGGGCGTTCACTGGGTATTCTGGCATGGGAGCCGGACAGATGAGCTGCTCGGCCTTCTCCATCCATTCCTGCCAAAGGAAAAGAGAGATTGAAACCCTCTTAGAATCAATCTGTTTACCACAAGTGTCCCGTAAAGGGGTTTAATCACTTACCTCGTCAGCTGGATGCTGCGAGCGAAATCCACGATCTTCCGTCGCGGATGCGGGGGCTTCGGCGCCCTTAAACAGCACCCTCTAGGCGCCTTCATACGTCGTGTCGAAGAGCCCACTTAGCACCTGGTGCTGTTTTGGATTGAACTCCCACAGATTGAATGCCCGTTCTTGGCATGGGAGAATCCGGCGGATGAGCATGACTTGGACCACGTCGACGAGCCTGAGCTTATTGTTCACCAGCTTCTGGATACAGGCTCGGAGTCCCGTCAGCTCCTTCGGATTGCCCCACAACAAGCCCTTCTCTTTCTAGGAGGTGAGCTGCGTGGGGATGCCAGATCTGAACTCGGGGGCCGCCGCCCACGTGGGTTCGCGCGGCTCGGTGATGTAGAACAACCCCGATTGCCTCCCCTTAACGGAGTCCACGAAGGCCCCTTCGAGCCAAAGGACGTTGGGCAACTTGCCCAACATGGCGCCTCCACATTCCTCCTGCGTGCCCTTCACAACCTTTGGCTTGACGTTGAAGGTCTTGAGCCACAGGCCAAAGTGGGGCTGGATGCAGAGGAAGGCCTCGCACACGATGATAAACGCTGAGATGTTGAGGATGAAGTTCGGCGCCAGATCGTGGAAATCCAGGCTGTAATAGAACATGAGACCCCGAACGAAGGGTGGTGGAAAGCCCAGTCCGCGGAGGAAGTGGGGAAGGAAGACGACCCTCTCATGGGGGCCGTGGGTAGGGATGAGCTGCCCCTCGTCGGGCAGCCGGTACGCAATATCGCTGGAAAGGTATCCAGCGTTGCGCAGCTTGGTGATGTGCTCCTCCTTGACGGTGCAAGCCAACCACTTGCCTGCCCCTCCAGAGGAGATGTGCGAGCTTGGGCGTTGGAGCTTGAGTGCGCGGAGGTGGATGAGCAAAGGAGGAAGAAGGCGTGGGTGAAAAGGTGAATCCTTATCCCTTATATAAGCAGGGCGAAGACTATGCGCCCCCCACCAGCCTGGTAAAACTCGCTTATCTCCCAAGCGCCACCATCAATGGCGCGGTTGGGTTACCCACGTCCGTATTGATGGGAATCCCGGAATAAGGGGAACACGATCTCTGCTTCGACAAGACGTGCCAAGGAAACCGCTTCTCTAAGCGTGCTGAGGTGGTATAATAAAAAATGATTCAAGTAAAGGCCTGGTAGCGGTGTGATGTCATGCCGCCAAATACGTCAGCAGGTTGGATTTATGTGCATTATTCTCTCTACGGTGGAATGTGGAATTTATTTTGCAGAGCCGGACACTATCCTGGTGTTCATGATCTTCTCTGGATTATTCAAGTTAGGAACCCGCCTTGCAATGCCGAACATTATGCGCGCCGGACGTATCGTCATTGAAGCCTGGTTCAGGGGCTACTGAGGGAGTCCTGGACTAGGGGGTGTCCGGATGGGACTTTCCTTGGCGTGGAAGGCAAGCTTGGCAATACGGATATGTAGACCTCCTACCATTGTAACCGACTCTGTGTAACCCTAGCCTCCTCCGGTGTCTATATAAACCGGAGGGCTTTAGTCCGTAGGACATAACATACATCACAACAATCATACCATAGGCTAGCTTTAGGGTTTAGCCTCCTTGATCTCGTGGTAGATCCACTCTTATACTACCCATATCATCAATATTAATCAAGCAGGACGTAGGGATTTACCTCCATCGAGAGGGCCTGAACCTGGGTAAAACATCGTGTCCCTTGCGTCCTGTTACCATCCGCCTAGACGCACAGTTCGGGACCCCCTACCCAAGATCCGCCGGTTTTGACACCGACAGTGGGGCCATAGCCTGACCGCAGGCTGACACATCCCCTTTAGTACCAGTTCGTGGCATGAACCGGTACTAAAGGTTCTCCATGAACCGGTGCTATTGATCGCGGCCACGAACCGGTGCTATTGTACACATTAGTGCCGGCTGAAATTCAAACCGGCACTATTGGCCTTCACGTTTGACCCTTTTTCTACTAGTGATAATTCATAGAAGATTGTGGACACCAGGATAGTGTCCAGCTCTGCAAAATAAATTCCACATACCACCGTAGAGAGAATAATATGTACACAAGTTCAATCTGCTGACATGTTTTGTGGCATGACGTCACGCCACCACCAAGCCTTTGCTTGAATCGTTTTTATTGTACCACCTCAGCGCGTTTAGCAAAGCGGTTTCCTTGGCACGTCTTGTCGAAGCAAAGATCGTGTAACCCTTATTCCGGGATTCCTATCAATACGGACGTGGGTAACCCAACCGTGCCCGTTGCCACGCCTCCTCTATCGAAGGCGAGTCCCAAACGGTCACGGGGACGGCTCTTGGTATTCTCCCTCTTTACAATGGGACCAAGGCACGTTTCTTTTCTTCAATCCTCAATGGAATCTGCCTCTTGCCCCGAGTTCCAACACCTAGAGCCCCAGATTCGAGTGCTTCGGACCTTCAACAATGTCCAGCTCCGACCTGCAGGGCCGGTGGATGCCCTCCTCCGTCACAGAAGAGGACATGCTAAAGCTGCGAGAAGCCAGGTACCTGACCTGCGAGATTTCGCATAGGTTTCCCGCCAAAGGGCAAGTCATTCCTACTCCCGAGCCCGGCGAGAGCGTCGTATTTGTGTCCCACCTCCGTCGGGGTTTAGGCTTCCCGATGGATCCTTTTGTGAAAGGGCTCATGTTTTACTATTGGTTGGAATTCCATGACCTGGCTCCGGAGTCCATCCTCCACATCTCATCATTCATTGTTGTCTGCGAAACCTTCCTCCGCACTACTCCCCACTTTGGTTTGTGGCTCAAGACCTTCAACGTGGAGCCGAAGATGATCGAGGGGCGTCCAGTAGAGTGCAGCGTGGCGGTGGTAAGCAGAAGGGCCGATGCTCCATGGCCCGAGGGCTCTTTCTAGGAGGTGCTCGGCTTGTGGCAATAGGAGTGGTTCTATATTACCGCCGCTAGGGGCAGCAGGCAGAAGCCGCCGCCCATCTTTCGCTCGGACCCTCCACAGCTTTGTGCAACAGTGACGGATCTGCATCTTCTGAGTTTGATCCAACAGTCATGTTGCGCCGATTCATGGACAAGTCCATGCAGAGGGCGCCTAAACACCACCGAAGTCCCTCTGCTTCTCGAGGCGCACGACGTTGGTGATGCAGGGTGCAACCGCCCGCAGAGCTCGCTCCCGGTCGACGGGAGCCAGCTCGTTAAAGACGGCGTCCAATGGCACGAATGGATTCCGGTGACGAAGCCCTAAAAGGATTTGCCCAGCAACGGCGACAGCAGCGTGCAACCCCTCCTTGTCCAGCTCAGCCCCTACCATCGCTCGGAGACGGCTCAGCTCCTCGGAAATATAGGTGAAGAAAGGGACCAGGTCAGGAAGCCGCAACTCGTCGAAGTCGACTGGGTGGTTTAATGGGTTTAGCCCGACGGCCGGCATCGTCGCGCTGGCATGACGGTAGGCATCACGCAGCCGCAACACGTGCGTGGCAACTTGGTTTACCAAGTGAATGAGGCAATCCTGGACCTCGTCATGATCGGCCCGCTCGCGCTCTAGTCGACTCCCCTGACGGCCTATCGTATCTCCCGCTTTCTGCAGCAACGCCGCCGACGCCTCAAGCATCTTTGTGGTGGACGTCTGCCGCTTTTGAAGCTCCGTGAACTCCCACACATAACGGAGGAGCATGGCACTCCTCTCCTCCTTGAGCTCACGGAGCTCCACGTCCTTGGCCCTGAGCTCCGTATCCTTGGCATGGAGCTCCTATGTCAGGCGCCTCACCTCGGACTCCGTGATCTGCTGCGCCGCCATGGCACCAGGTAGAAGCAATGGGGAGAGGAAGCAAAGGGGGCGAAATGGCTAAAAGGCAATGCAATCTATGGGAAGGCGGAGGGAGCCAGCCGAGGAGCGGGGAATCTTTTGGTTTTCACCACGGTAAAACACCAGTCGACGACTACTCACATCAGGGAGGAGTGGGTTTTTACAGCCACGCGCCGCCCCGACCCCCTCTCACTCTCCCCCGTGTTCCTCCTCTCCTCTGTCTCTCTCTCGCGAGCGCCACCGAACGAGCCATCGCCGAAGCTCACCGCCGACGCGCTCCCCGCCTCCCCCTCGCCTCTCCGACATGGGCAGGAGCTCCGCCTCCTCCCTCTGAAGCTCTCCGCCGAGCCACGCAAGCCGGGACGCCCCGTGGAGCCGTCACCGCCGTCTTCTCCAACCCCGGCCGCCCGAGATCGGCGGCGCCCGTACGTCGTCTCCGACTCGTCCCCGAGCCCGCTGACCACCCCGTCGCCTCCGCTGTGAGATTCTGCACCTGTTCCCCCTTCTCCCCTGCCTTCCCGTGCACCGCAGCGCTGAACCCGCACGCCACCGAACTCCGGCCGCCGCCCAAGAGGTCTCCGCTGTTGATATAGGCCGTCTCCGGTGAAATGGAGGGCACCAGTGGATGCGCGCGAGCACCAGTTAGCCAAGTGCTACAGCCTGGATTCACTCGCTGATGATCGACATGTTCGATGCTGGGTCATGGATGCATGTCCCTGTAAGTTTGTGCCACTTTGGGTTTATGACTAGCCATGTCAGCCCGGGCTCCTTATCATATGGATGCTAGTGACACTATCATATACGTGTGCCAAAAGGCGCAAACGGTCCCGGGCAAAGGTAAGGCGACACCCGTGGGGATACCGTGCGTGAGGCCGCAAAGTTATATGAGGTGTTACATGCTAGATCGATGTGGCATTGAGTCGGGGTCCTAACATGGAAATGGAAAATCACGACGCAGAAAAGATCAGCGCCAAAATAAGGCAAATGGCCCAAAGAACATGGCAGTCAACGCCGGATTTAAAAGCTCTCGGCCGAACAGCAAAACACTGCCTCTTAAGGACAACAGCGACGAGCTATCCAACCTAAACAAAATCTTGGATAGCATATGCCAAATTCGCAGTACCCCCGGGAAGCCTGCAAACCACACCCACAGAGATTGTTGGGTCTTCAAGCAGTCCTGCCGACTCAACGCCGAACACAAGGGGCTCGACACGCCAAGCGAGGACGATGACGAACCCCACCAGCAGCACGCTGGAAAACAAAAGCCTTTCCCACAAGAAGTCAAAACAGTAAACTCACTTCATGTGATAATACGAAACAATAGTGCGGCACCCGCTAAAGTACGCGTCGCACGGTCCACCCCAGCGGAATCCCGAGATTGGATGTCAAAACCAATTACTTTCGACCACCAGGATTATTCCAGAAGTATTCGAAACGTAGGATGGACTGCTCTGATATTGGATCCTGTAATCAACGTACTACAATTTACACAAGTCCTAATGGATGGCGACAGCGATTTAAACCTGTTATATCTAGATACAATCCGCAATTTGGGGATAGACCCTACTAAAATTCGCCATAGCCGCACTTCCTTCAAAGGAGTGACGCCAGGCCCTTACACTTAAAATGCCCGGTCCACGCGGCATCATCTCCTTACAAGGTCGCTCAAGACCCCGGGCACGGCTAGGCGAGTCCGGCACAAATAAACTAGGGGCTTCCTAGCCGCACACCCCTTCACAAGGGGCTGCGCATATGAACAATAAGAGCCAATAAAAGCTCAACTTTATACATTTATTCATACTCTGTTTTAAATACATTTTTTGCACGATTTCTTTTCAAACTAAGTTCCTCTCTTTTACAGATGAACAGCATGCTACACCCATCCAGGATACATCACAACGGAGACACAGGCGCAGACGTGCATAGGGACCCGTTACAAGGATTCTTTTCAGATTAAGACCCTGCATAAACCTTTTTTACTGTCTCTTGTTGCTATAGATCCCCTGGTTTCTTACCATAACCAGAGAGGAGGCTGACGTTTTGGCATCGGCCGCATCAGAGGATTTCGCGCGTACCTAGACACTAGGGGCTTAGGGCATTGATCTGCCCGTCATCATAAAGACCGAACACCTCAGGGAGTGTTCGGCGTCTCGAGTTAGGCCTTATATGCATCAGCTCCGAATCATGTCTTTGGTCAAATGTTGGGTTTTCCCGGCTCCTGTGTTTTGCTGCCTTACGTTCCGTATCATCGGCTAACGCGACACCAGGAGAACTACTGCGATTGTGCCCCGGTTCGGCCGGGCGAGCACCTCAGTAGAGAAAGCCGAAAACTCACTGTCATGATATAGCGAGAGAATGGTCAACCACTCAATCGACCTCTGGAATGTATAGAATTCCTCCGCTTTGACGAAGGACCGCTTTCCGGTCAGGCACACACACGCCCCGAATTCGGAGAGCGCGGTGCCCCTAGGGGCTATATCGTAGCCCCACCTTCAAACTTCTATGGCTAAGTGAAAGTGATAAAGCATTATAGTCCGGTTGCCTCGTTTGCTACGCTACCACCTCCTTCACAGGACCAAGACGTTGGATTATGTGTGAAAATGCGCTATTTTGCAAACACCCCCGCTCCATGTGCGTGGGGGCTGTAGCCAATGACTGCAATCTTTCAGGTTATACACAAGTATACATTAACGGCCGCACAGGAGATATTTCAAAACTTGAACGCACAAGTATAAAAAGCACTTATATTATGAATATCGTTTTACATATCATAAAGATCATTTGAACATGACATTTTTTGAGCACTGCGACTATATTACACGAGCACCCCGCAGAACTTCCCAAAATAGTGCTCGGCGGGTAACCGGCTCTCGTCCGAACCCCGGGTTGCAACATCGGTGGCATCCATCTTCGTCCAGTATGTCTTCACACGGGCGAGGGCCATCCGTGCACCCTCTATGCATGCCGACCGCTTCATCGCCTTGATATGCGGCACCGCCCCAAGGAATTGGTGCAATAAGCCAAAATAACTCTTCGGCTTGGGCCTATCCGGCCACAGATGAGCCACTACATCCGTCATGGCAAGTCCGGACAATCTATTCAGCTCAGCCCACTCAGCCAACCGATCGGTCAACGGAAGTGAACGCTCCAGACTGTGGAATTGAGACCAAAAAAGCTCTTCCGTCTCGTGATCCATTTGACTTCGGAAGTGCACAACAGCATCTGCCGCACTCACCGCTAAATCCATACAAGGATCCTCCGGACCCCACAGCTGGCCAAGCTGAGCATACTTCTGATCTGTGAACTTCCTGCGCATCTGAAAGGGCTTGCCAGCCATAATGTCTCCGGCCTGACGCGGCTCCTCCTTTATAGCACTCATTGCAGAACGGGCATCCTTGGCTTCGGCGGTGGCCCTATTTAGGTCTTGCTGCTCCGCTGGGCTTTCTTTTTCAAGAACCTCATAGTGGTCGGTAAAATCTTTCAGCTTCACGGCCATTTCGGCCATCTCCTCCCTGCTTCGGCAGTGAGCAGCCCTTTCGGCTTCTAGCTCTTCGGCCGCCTTCGAGGCAGCCGAATCACTCCTTCTGGCCTGCTCCTTGGCTCGAGCAAGCTCTGCTCGAAGGTCCTCCACAGCAGCGGCACCATCTGCATTAAGCATACATGTTGTAAGGATTGAGCATCAGCTCCCTTACTAGGTGACCACGGAGAAACAACCTACCTTGTGACTCGTCAAGTCGTTTATTGACCAGCGCGATCTCCGCATCCGCAACGTCGAGTTGCCGCTTCAGTTTGGCAACTCCATCAGTCCGGCTGGCCACCGGACTATCCGCCACCTGCATAGGAAAGGCGAGAATTAATACCTGAGATTATGATCCTCGGCACACTGTCGCTTTCGACAACATACCGAGTCTTAGGGGCTACTATCTATACAGGGCGCACTTTATGTGTAAAACTGTCAAAAGGTATGTCATTTTTACGTACCTCAAACCCCGCCAGCAAACTTCCGACGACATCTTGCAACCCGCCCTCGGCGGATCAAATTCTTTCAATCACCGTACTCATAAATGTACGGTGATCTTCTGAGATAGACGCCCTCTCAAGCAGATCCTTCAGCTCCCCCGGCCGTACACCAGTTGGTGCCGAACTCTCCGGCCCTGCCGGACTCGGGGAGACCCTCCGTGAAGACACCTCAGGGTCGTCCGCCCCGCCTGACGGTGCGGCAGATGGAGGCGTCTCACTCTCCATCATCTCCGGACGAAGGTCCCCCGAAGACGAGCTCAGCTGAGAAGGACGGAGATCCGAACTACAAGGTAAAAACTTCGGTTATCCTCAGAAGCAAAAATAGGGATGTCCCTTATTACAAAACTCCCCTTTTTCTACTTACGGCTCGCTGGAGGGCTGATTCCTTAAGGGAGATAGTGTGGCCGGGGCTTCCCCAGGCGCAGGACCCTCTGGTGAAGATCTCTTCCCCCGCTTTGAGGCCTTGGCCTCTGGGTTTTCGGAAGCGGTCCTCTTCTTCCCTTGGAAGGAGGGATTTTCGATCCCCCCTTTCTCGAATGCCTCCTTGGTAGAGGCGGTAGTTTCTCTGTTTTCCCCTTCGCCTTCCTCTGAAGGCGCAACCTCCAGCATCTTGACCAACACGGGATCCCGCGCGGTCTCCGGGAGGGGGGACGGACACCGTATCAGTTTCGCTTGCGCTATCCACTCCTATTCAAAGGACGATTGATTAAAAGGCAAATTCAAGAATACACAAACAAACGGTGTGTCCGGACACAGGGCTACTTACCTGAGCATCCGGGCGATTGCAGCTTAGGCCAGCATCCTCGGTCAATTCCGGACACACTTCTTGTGATCCGAAGAACAATTTATACATCTCCATGGGTGTCGTACCCATGAAGTGTTGGAGAGCTTGTGGCCCCTCTGGATTGAATTCACACAGGCAGAGGGGCGACGTTTGCAGGGCAGAAGACGCCGAATCAGCATAACCTGCATCACTACGACCAGATTGATCTCCCTCTCTTGGAGGTCTCGAATCCGGCCATGCAATAGGGGTACGTCCTTAGACGGCCCCCAGTTAAACCCTTTGTTGACCCATGACATCAGCTGTTGCGGAGGGCCCGAGCGAAAAACGGGCGGCGGCTTCTGCCTGCTGCCCCTGGAGCGGTAATGAAGAACCACTCCTGCTGCCACAAGCCGAGCTCCTCCTGAAAAGAGCCCTCGGGCCATGTAACATCGGCCCGCACTCTACTTGACGCCCCTCAATTAACTTCGGCTCCACGTTGAAGGTTTTGAGCCACACACCGAAGTGAGGGGTAGTGCGGAGGAAGGCCTCGCAGACGACAATAAACGATGAGATATGGAGGATGGACCCCGGAGCCAGGTCATGGAATTCCAGCCCATAGTAAAACATGAGCCCTCTCACAAAAGGATCCATCGGGAAGCCTAAACCCCGACGGAGGTGGGACACGAACATGACGCTCTCGCCGGGCTCGTGAGTAGGAATGACTTGCCCTTTGGCAGGTAACCTGTGCGAAATCTCGTCGGTCAGGTACCTGGCTTCTCTCAGCTTTAGCACGTCCTCTTCCGTGACGGAGGAGGGCATCCACCGGCCTTGTAGGTCGGAGCCGGACATTGTTGAAGGTCCGAGGCGCTCGAATCTGGAGCTCTGGGTGTTGGAACTCGGGGCGAAGGGCGGATTCGATTGAGGATTCAAGAAAATAAACGGGCCTTGGTCTCATTATAAAGAGGGAGAATACCAAGAGCCGTCCCCGTGGCCGTTTAGAACTCACCTTCGATGGAGGAGGCGTGGCAATGGGCACGGTTGGGTTACCCACGTCTGTATTGATGGGAATCCCGGAATAAGGGGAACACGATCTCTGCTTCAACAAGACGTGCCAAGGAAACCGCTTCGCTAAACGCGCTGAGGTGGTATAATAAAAATGATTCAAGTAAAGTCTTGGTAGTGGTGTGACGTGACGCCACAAAATACATCAGCTGATTGAATATTATTCTCTCTACGATGGTGTGTGGAATTTATTTTGCAGAGCCGGACACTATCCTGGTGTTTACAATCTTCTATGAATTATTCGGAGGAGGAACCCACCTTGCAATGTCGAAGACAACATGCGTGCCAGACTCGTCGTCATTGAAGCCTGGTTCAGGGGCTACTGAGGGTGTCCTGGACTAGGGGGTGTCCGGATAGCCGGACTATCATTATCGGCCGGACTCCAAGACTATGAAGATAAAAGATTGAAGACTTCGTCCCGTGTCCGGATGGGACTTTCCTTGGCGTGGAAGGCAAGCTTGGCAATACGGATATGTAGATCTCCTACCATTGTAACCGACTCTGTGTAACCCTAGCCCTCTCTGGTGTCTATATAAACCGGAGGGTTTTAGTCCGTAGGACGTACAACCATTACAACAATCATACCATAGGCTAGCTTCTAGGGTTTAGCCTCCTTGATCTCGTGGTAGATCAACTCTTGTACTACCCATATCATCAATATGAATCAAGCCGGAGTAGGGTTTTACCTCCATCGAGAGGGCCCGAACCTGGGTAAAAACATCGTGTCCCTTGTCTCCTGTTACCATCCGCCTAGACGCACAGTTCGGGACCCCAAACCCGAGATCCGCCGGTTTTGACACCGACACAAGGTATTTTGGAACAAAGACCTATCACGTTAAGGTGAACGCTTTCACTGTTGAAACTGTGGGCGTTTACGTGCCGCCATGAGTCCCTGCTTCTCATCGGCAGGTGCCTGCCAGCATGCGTGTGAGTCGACGGGAGGCGTGCGAGCAGACCGCTGCGTAGGCTGTCAGGGAGGCGTGCGAGCAGACCGATGTGCAGACTCACCGGGAGGTGAGCCCTTTGACCAGGCTCCGCCACCCAGCATCATCCCAACTGCTCCCACTTTTAATGTCTCCGGCACCGCAGTTTAAAATCAACCCCGCACTACCCGGTATCGCTACAATCCTCTCTCTTCCTCTCCGATTCGCCTGTCGTCTACCTCCAACTAGCCTGACCTAAACTTACGCCATGCCGCATCTCGATGGTCTACAATTAGTGTTCCAGTTTCATGAGGAAGACACCCAGCCGGAGTCTCAAGAACATAAGGCGCTTTGGGACGAGCTTGAACAGGCCTTGCGGGAAGACGTCGCGCCAGTCCCCGCTCCCGTTCCGGCTCCCGTCGCACCGACTGCGCCAGCGCCCATCCCCGTGGCATTGATGGCTGGGAGCCGCACATTGTCGCCGAGCTTGATGCCAAATGTAGGCGCACCAGGCAGACCAGGGTCGTGTCGGGGTGGATGCTGCTTAGGTGCCTTGAAGGCAACTGGCCTTGGGTGACTGACATGTGGGCCAGCCACCTGTTGGGCCCACATGTCATGGACACAAAGGCAGGTGCCTTAAGGCATCGAAGCGTAGTCCTGTCGGGGTGGTTGCGTGCGTCGGACAGACGCGTAGCACACAGCCACCCCCCCCCCCCCAAAAAAAGGATGACGACAATATAAGTTCGCGCTTCCACATTTTGGATTGAAATATCTGGCGGCCCCAATTCCAGCCCTGCAAAATCTCTCTTCTCCACCGTCCCCTTCCGCGCCCAAATTGCTCAAATCCCTAATTCGCCGCCATCCCTCGAATTGCCCCTCATCTCGTCTCTTTCCCCACCGTTCCCCACCTCTGTGCCGGACAACGACGACGAAGACGACGGTCGTGCTTCACCACCGCACCGGAGCTACCTTATCTACGCCCTCGTCCGCCGCACCGGGTGGTCCACCGACAACGTCGGCCGCCGCAACCGACGTTCCTCACAGACACCGAGTTCCATCACATTAGGTGCGCTTCACCGACGCCGTCTCCCAGCTCACCGGGGCTACTTCACCGAGCACATCATCGCACCTCCGCCCCCCGAGGTCGTTGGGGCTTCACCAACGGTCTCGTCCACTGCATCGTAGCACTCCGATGCCACTCAAGATCTGCATCTGTGTGCGGCCAGCCAACGCCAGCGCATCACCCTCAACGGCTCTGAAGTGACCCGCACTCTAGCTAGGCAAGCATGCCCAAACGCCGGCCCGAACTAGGTATCCAGACATCACTCCCTTGTGCACTGTTCCGACGATGTTTGGATCCTTTCACTGCTCTCTTAGCTTACACGCCTATGCGACCCTGACTTTAACTCTTATATCTTCTGGAGATATCATATGAAACAAGAAAATCCATTTTTTAGCGAAGCATGACTGGGCTACGGGATCTGGTACACATCCTGCAGACCCGTATAACCTTGTAAGTATCTGTCCTCTGGTACAATATCAAGGTTGATTCATCTTATTTGATCAACCATTCGCCGTGTCAAAAATGCAGAGGGGGATGCAAGGAGCACAAGGCCTGCACATCCAAGCAAGTGGTAACATGGACTTGTACATGGAACATCCCAAGCGCAAGCAGAGCTGCAGTGAGCCTGTACAACGAGCTAGCGTAAGTCCCTGCATTTCATTTATTTCGTACTGGCATTCGTGTATGATTTGTGTGCAGTGGCTGATCCACGAATTCAAGTTACCAGGGGCGAACATTTAACTTAAAAAATACGAAGGGACTTGCACTTCGGAAATCAACATAACTTGAGAAATGTGAAGCTACATGCACTTTGAAAACTAGCTAATGATCCAAAGTAGTTCAGATTATAAACACTAAATGATGCAAGCACCAAAAAACACAAAATGCAACATGGTGTACAAGGACTACAAACATGGTCTGTACCTGCTTGAATTATTCGTTCTCTGGCTGAAAGTATCGAAGTGTAATTGCACGTATAACCAGTGCGCAAACTGCATATCAATATATCTATCCTGCACAAGTATGCCAATAGTTTCAAACAATAGATTAGAAAACGATTTATGCTATGTTGTCATGATATGGGGACTTTCTGGTAGATGGCCTCGACGTTTCCTCAAGCTATGAAAATGCACTATAATGTGCTTGTCATCAATGCCTACAAATCTCTGTCTCTCTCAACATAGTAGATCATCATTAGACACTAAATCCTTGAATGAGCTTGCAAAATTCTTGCATTAGATCCCTCATTAGACACTATATGTTCATCACCAGGAGCATGTAAAATGTTTGCATCAAATCCTTCATTAGCAGTCTGTTCATTAGACACTTCATGCTCAAGAACAACATGAGCTTGTATGTTTGCACCGGAAACTTGATTAGATACACCAGATTCAGTCAGTTCAGTATTGATTGGGGGAGTTATAAAATAAGTAGAAATTGGTTTCATTTTCTCATAGATTTCCTACATACAAGCAGTTTGACAACACCGTCAGGTTTAACTATTGGCCAGTAATTGAAGAGTTGAATTAGATATAATCAGGGATGTGATGTACCTGCTCGTTATGCATGCTACTCTTGCAAGCTGTGACTGTTTGTTTGCGCAAGCTCGATGCCATGCCCATGCTGCCGCCGCTGCCTCCCACGCAGGCTACACCCAGGGTTGGATCTTCATCTTCTTGTCCTTCCATTCGCTTGAAGCCCGGCGAACACCCTCCAGGAAGTGCCGTGTCGGTCTGTCCAGTGGCATCTAGGTTAGGAGCGAACCAGACTGGAGGCTGGAGCAAATGAATTGGGATTTTTCCTGCTGTCGATCAATATGTGAGGCGCTCGTTTGGGCCGCGAGCCTGCTATAGATCCTGCCTTGCATTTATGTTATTGGCCCATCCAAATTGAAACATTTTTCTTCATTTTTTACATTGCCTGCTCGTGTGTTGGGACGAACAAAACTAGCCTAGGCCAACCTGGACGACTCAAACTAGGTGCACACTTTCCAGCCACCTGAGGCGGCCGCCCATACCAGCCCCTATGGTGGCGTCGCCCCTTTTTGCGTGTATGATTGGATAGTGAAAAATATTCCAGTGGCGCTTTTGATTTACCCACAGAATGGTTGAATTGCTTGTTTCTATGAACTGAGTTCGCCAATAATGTGAAAGATGCCAGTCTTTTCATCCTATTGTAGATTGCTTAGATCTCGATATGCCAAAAGTAACCGCATGAAATATACAGTAAAAGCCAGTGTGATGTGTTTGGCTACAACTAGTCTGACTACACGTCCTCATATAACATATCAAGGACGCACCATCTTACCAGATTAACCATTCGACTTACCCATGCAGTGTGGGAAGAAGGAAGTATTGGGACTGCGTATCCAAGCAATTGTTGCCATGGAGTCCTTTGTACAACCTTGTGAGCGAAAAAGCAGTTGTAGTGTGCCTGTACAAAGAACTAGCGTAAGTTTAGTTACCTGCTTCTCGGAATTTTAGTTAGCCACTTATTGCAAAATTGTTCAATTATGTTGCTTGGCTTAATTTAGTTTGCTACTGATTACATAATGGCACAACATGTTAATCATATTGTAGATTGCGCCTATCTATGTGTTTGATACTTATTGTTAAGAATTACCTGTTTGCCTTAACTTAAATATCTACTTGTTTGATTAACTACTTTGCTGCTGCAACAGCGGGTTACAATGATGATAATAACTACTCCCTCCATCCCATAATACAGGACGTTTTTTGACACTAGCATAGTGTTAAAAAATGTCTTACATTATGGGACGGAGGGAGTACTTTTCAGCATCCAATTGAAACTCTTTAATTCCTTGTTTGTTTAACTAGTTTGCTGTTATAACTCCCAGTTGAGATGTTTTGCTAACTTCAACTTTTCTTAATCCAATCGGAACTTTAATGGCAAAACAGGTTAGCCCAAGATTAAAGAGCAAGGTCCCCATGGACGTTGCATCATCCCACAGCAGTGGCACCGGCCCAATTGTGCATTATCAATTGCCAACTGCTGATGCTCTAGAGGCTAAACTAGTTGTAGAAAGAGATTCTCCTTCTGCACTTAGAGATGAAGTTGACATGTTGAGGAAGCAAATAGCACAATCACAAGCAGTACTCAATACAACCATTAAATATTTGGTGGATTTCAAAATGAAGCAAGCTGAGAATGACCAGATTGTTAAGGTCCTGAAGGAAAAAAGGAAATTAAATTCCTACTTGGTAAATCATAGGTGAAATGTTCTTTCCATAGTTGAATAACCTTTGTGTTGTCTGTTCATGTAATCAATCAAACCATTTGTTTTAGAGATCATGTAATAATTGTTTTTTTGTTTTTTGGTTTGTAATTTTATTTGAGCACAAGCCTGTATTAATTGATAAGACTTGGAGATATTTCATTTGGATTGATGTGCCAGACCTACAAATATGCCAATCAGGCTGAATGTGCATTCAACAATAGTAATAGTATAGATGGACCATAAGTGGCACGCATCAGAAAGGGCCAAGATGCTGGCTGAAAAAAGATGTTGTTGTTGCCAAAAAAAAGTACAGCGGCCTGGCTTATGTATGTTAGTTGATATTATTGATCCATATACTCTATAAGTGTTTATATGTCTGTTAGTTCTATACATTCTTGGTTGATTGACTCGGTATTTGAATCTTGATACATCGCTTGTGTACATATCTAAATGGGAGTACACATTATGCTGCGTGTGACATTTGAGTTGGACATGAAGTGTTCCAAATATTTGAATTCACCTTAAACTGGATACTAGTTTCTTAATTTGAGTATCGGCATTTGTAAATTATATTCATACATGATAGTGGAATACATCTTTGTCGTGCTTTTGAAGATATATAAAAACACATAGAATGATTTATAAAGATTCATATAGGAATACAAAATGGATTCGAATTTAGTTGCCAGGGTAGACGTGGATGCTTATTGTCCCAAAATTCGAAAGAAGCAGCAAAATGTCCACTCCCACGTCGGCTGTCCGAAGCCAAGTGTTTGGTAGATGGAAATACTGTCTACCCATTACACGGACAATCCATCGGCCCTATTTCCACTGCTCTAAATAGGGGTAGGTTAGTAACTTCAATTAGACGTGACACGACCGCCTCTAAGCCCATTCCGACACGGTGGGCGTCAAACATGGGCGGCAAAACACATTTGATTCAAGCTCGTCCGAAAGACCTCTGTTTCTCCCTCCATTCCCCATTCATACACGGTGGGCGGCAAAACAAACTCGACTCGACCGAAATCGATGTAGGCAAATATTTTCAATAGGGGCAGGTTTGTAACTTCACTCAGACATGACACAACCGCCCTACCTGTCAGCCCTGTTCATACACCGTGGGCGCCAACCATGGGCGCCAACCACCCTCTCCACGCCCGAAATCGCTCTGGGCAAATATTGGCGAGATGCGGGATTACCGTCCTATCCCCAACCGACAAGACGTCCAAATTTTAAACGGGGGCTAAGCTCGTAACTTTCCCATATTTCAGACAGATGCGTCCCAAAAACATGGTTCCCCGTACCTCTCCATCCATTTTCCCATTCATACACCGTCCGCGCTAGAACACCCCATCCCCACACCAGCCTCCATCCGCCACCCCATCCATCGCCGCCGTCCTAAACCACATCCATCGCCACCGTCCTCCACCATGCCGGAGCGCCTACCAAGACCGCGTCGTCCACTGCTAGAGATGGACATTTCTCATCCACGGCGATGGACCAATAGCCTTGGATCGCGTCCTCTCGCTTCATCGGCGCCGTCGTCCTCTTTGGCGGGGCCGCTCACACGACCTTCTCTTCCACCGCAATGGGACTTATCCCCCGATGCACCCGTCTACCGTCGCAGATCTGCTTCAACGCCACTAACAGCCATCACACCCCCGATGCCTACACGGCGCCACAAGAGAGGTGGTACTTCATATCTCCTCAACTTTTTGATCTCAACCAGAAAATAGATCTTAACTTGGTTACTCTACTTTCTTTTCAGCTCTTAGAATTTAGTTCTTAGTTCGAAGCAAACAATGGATGCTAAATATCATTTCTCCGGTTTGCAGCTTCAAATCTGCCATGGCACAGCCATAATACGGTTTAATTGATCATGCTTAGGGTTTAATTGATCATGTTGGTTCCGTGGTGGTTTCTTTAATAGAAATCGGAGGGAAAACCCTCTTTTGCTAAAAAAATATGCTTAGAGTTTCCCCCTTTTATGATCACTATACGATCAGAATACGTGCTTCGTGTCATAATAACACTGCTCCACGCATCAAGCTAAAACAAGCTTAGATGTTCAAATACGAATCTGATATTATTAAAACAGAGTTGTTTAATTGGTCAGCTAAATGTTCCTAAATTAGTTTCGAAAATGCATGTTCGCTGCTCAGGTGAGTATCTCTACAGGGTACCCACGGTGGGCCGGCCCACCCTGGGATTTTGGGTCGTCCCAGGCCCCGATTCCCCTCTGTTCTGCTGTGCGCTTCCGATCTCTACTCGCCCCCAGCCGCCTGCCTCGCCGGCGACTTGCCGTCCCCGGACGGCATGACTCTAGGAGGAGATGCCGGACTAACAGGAGGCCAGGAGCCGCTCGCCCAACAGCATCACCGCTGCCCGGGCGCGCCGCCGTGCCTACCTTCCCAGTCCGTTCAGGGCTCAGGCGTGCAACACCCACCAAGCCAACCCGATTTATCCTGAGATACGCCCTCAACACTCAGCAGCCACTCCTTATCACCCATTTTCTAATTGATTCATTACTCATTAGGTAGGACTGTCATTAGGGTTTGTTGTGTGCTAAGTGCTACCTATACTTAATGGTTCAGATGTATTTTGGTAATCTTTAGTACCTCTAAAGTTCACAAGGTTTTCAAAATTCCGGCCCTCGGAACAGAAACTAGTCATTTTGGATTGTTGGTCGTAGTGACATTGACCCAGATTACTACTGCAAGCCAGGTTTGTTGACAATTTTACTTGTCTTTCTTACTCATTCGATATAATATCCAATTATTGACGTCGACTAGTTGCAAACAATAAGTGCTAGACAAACTTCTTCATTCAGATTTTGGACGGTCTCTTACTGCAGTTACAATTCTGCATACTTGTCCTAATAAGCTCACAAGTAAATGATTGATTCACTACATCTATGCTTGCCTTGTCATATTTGTTGTCAATATTCTTTTAGGGTGGACCACCCTGTTTCTAAATACTGGAACCGTAGACATGAGTGAATAGTATTTCTCTATGTGATCTCTTCAATCATGTGTGGGTAACGAACACTGCATTGTATAGAAAGAAAGTGTCATTTCCAGCTTTTACATAGGTTACGATCTTTTACATGGAATACAATCTGCCTACTTGCTTTGTGTCGCACTACCCACACTCCACCCTTGAAGCTAAACATTACGCCACTCATAATTGCTTTGTTTATTTGTTCAAATACGAATTTCATATGATTTTAATGTTCCTACTTCAATTTTGAAATGTGTGCCTGCCTGTTATAGAGACATAAGGGGTTTGTATTTCTGTGTGTGGTCTGGTCAGCGCGGTTGGGGAGGTCAACTTTGCATATGCAGGGGTTTAAGGGAGACACTCTCCGAGTTGAATCCGCAATGCATTCCATAGGTAATCTGACTACTTTTTATGTTTTCATGAATCTCAGATTCTGAACAACATCATAATGATTATGAGCTTGCGCACATGAAAAGAATAAAGCAGAACAATGCCATGGCTGTCAAACGTGGCATTAAGGGACATAAATCAAGTCTGGATGCAATGCAATGCAAACGCTCTCCACCTATAGATTCATGCTCAGAATATGATCCTAATAGTGGTTCTGAGCTAGATGGAGACCTAAGTCAATGTAGCTCCCTAGTGGAGGAGTCAGAGGAAGATGCCCTATCTTATTCACCTATCAAGGTACTTGCTCTAACTTTCCAAGGTTACATTGCTCGCACATATCTTACAACTGATGCTTTGCATTGCTTCTACTTTGTTGAACTGCCATTAGCTTAGTTTACACATCGTGTATGTGAATACGCCCTGCCTATCCATTTTCGGTACATATTCCATCTGTCATCATACCATATTTATCCATTCAAATGTTGTTCTTGTGTATCAGATGTTCAAAAGGAAGAGGGCGATTGCTGATCGTGGAGGAGCACAAGCAAAGTATTTAGAAAAGGTAGTGGCACCTGATAAATCAAATAGCCCATTAGGTGTAGTTGCAATATCACCTGACCCACAAAATACCCCAACTCTAGCAGACTCTAGCCCTACTACACTGGTCATCTCTGATGCCCCAACTCAGCAGACCCCAACTGCAGCAAACAGTATGATTATGCCAGTTGACATAGCACCAGCTGTACGGCGCAAAACCCCCATTCCAGCAAAGATTACACCAAATCCAGTTGCCAAATCCCTTTTCGAACCAGAGAGAGCCCCAATTGCAGCAAATAGGACCCCTGTTCCATTTCTTCCTAGTTTAGAAGACGAAGCTTATGTTGTTGTCAGGAACTTTGTGCGCATCTTTCCTTCATGGAAAGATTATACCGCAGACACAGAACAATTTCCAGTCTTCCTCCGCAACTTACGCGTAAGTAATGTACTAATGTTATTCATGGTCATTACTTCATATGTTTCTGCTGACAGAAGACACAAGATTTCATTCTTTTAAATAGGCGAGGAGCAAACAGGATTGTGATGATGAGCAATAGTTGGTTGCGCTTTTCAAGCACTCGTTGATGAAGTATCGTTCCTACCTGAGGCAAGCGCACTTCGATGGCAAGCCTCTGAACAAATTTCTGTAATTCTTCGGTGCTACATTTATCCGAAGGTGACTGGAATAATCTTGTTACACATCGGTCTCGGCTGCAGCGTAAGGTACTGTCTATGATATCACATCACAATTTGAACTACATTTCTGCATTCGCCTTAATGTCTCACTTGTACGAAAATTGTTAGCAGAAGAACATTCGTTCTCAAGGGACCACAGAATCTTGCAACTATACTGCACACTGCATTGCTCTCGTGAGTACCTCTTGCCCTGTATGACCATACTTACTTTCATAGCTGTTTGATTATGTAGCATCACTGCACATGTTAGCCTCGTAATCGTCCATTTGGTGGACATTATAAGATCCGTATAGACTCTTACACAAATTTAGAATCAACCCAATGCTTTTGAAGAGGTTTAGCTCTGCAGTCCTCTTGTAAGGACCGAACGTGGTCTATCACTGTACTTACATTAACAACTACTCCCTCCGTCCCATAATATAAGAACATTTTGTACAATACACCAGTGTTCAAAACACTCTTGTATTATGGGAAGAGGGATTGGTTCATTTTGTAGCATTCTGCATCTTATCTCCCTTGCCCACCATTTAATAAAAAACATCAGATCTATATTTAATCTTACCAACAAGTAGAATACACAGACAATGCCAGTGTAGAAGTGTAGCCCATTGCTCTTGCCAGTACATTTTGTCCTGTAACGCTTGTACTTCCAGGGATTGGTAGTTGATTATGTATCATCAATCTGCATCTTATCTTCATTATCCTCTATCCCTTCCAGTATTATCATATCTATAATTACTCTCTACAAAATGTAGAGTACAGGCGATACTTATGAAGAAGATTCTGTGCTGAAATTCTTGAGTTATCCTTCCCTTGACATGGAGAAAGGGCATTATAAAGCCGGTGTTAACTGTTAATGTAAGTCAGTCCTTCTAAAGCCTTTATCCTCAACTGCTGTTTAATTTTCTCATACTTCCTATCGTTTACTGTTGTTTAGTTTGCTGTTTCTACCAAAATGCATGTTCGTAAGAATCGTAAGTTCTAAGTTTTACTTGTAAAACCAAATTTCTTATTCATAACATGCACATTACTTAATACTCCCTATATGTATGCTTGGTTTTGTGGATCTATAATCCAGTGTGTGGTGAAGCAGCCCATGTTTGCACCTTGTCATCTCCTGTTTTATCTTACTGATGTGGCTAATGATATGAAGAACATGCCATGCACATTATCCAAAATAGATACAATGATTTTCTTTGCCCTTCATCTATGCTTGTTATGTTGACATGGTAATCCAGTAGTGTGGTGAAGCTCCCCGCATTATGAACAATGCCAAATTATGCTATTGATATTTTGAACTTACTCTTTATTTTCTAATTTGAAATTGGATAGAATTGACAGAACAGTTATCATCTTTGTTTATACACGTGCAAAACCTGTCATCTCTCTGCTTTGTTTCAGGGTGATATGCCTGATGTCATGCACAAGTCTGTTGAAGGCTATGAGACAAACCCAACATATATGGAAGCAAAGAAGGCAAAACATCTTGAAGATAGCGAGACAATCCCAAAGTCTTGTCTTGATGCAGTGTTCAAGTTACTTGAGACTAACAGTCAGACAAGCTCATAGAATTCGTTGTCTGAATCAGTTCGACTTCTTCAGTCCCAAGTTCTAGGAGAAAGGCATTCTACAACTCAACTTCGACTTGAAGTCCTATCTCTAAGAAAGATTGCGGAGAACACCAATGAGAACCTCATCGCTAAACAGCTACACCTGGAAGCTATGACCGACATGCTAGGCTGGTCTCACAACCTTGCTCAGCAGCTTGCGCAGCAGTTCCCCCGCAAGGCTAACCTTTCTTGAACTGTCTTGGAAGTGGTCTCGGTTTAGTATTATTTTGTTACGCTGCAATGGTGCCCAGTTTTTGTAATCTGCCTCTTCGTTGTGCTTTATGATCACTGGTGGCGAACTTCGATGCCCAGTGGATGTAATATACCTTAAATCCTTTATTGTATAGTGTAGGTTTATTCTTAGTTACTATGCCGTAATTCCTTTATTTTATAGAGTAGGTTTGTTCTTAATTCCTACTAGTTACTGCCATCATTCGCTATCTGAAAAAAAATCAGATGTAGTCGACCGGGCCGAAACATTCGATAACGGGCCAGGTTTTTAGCGGGCCACAATTGGGCCAGCCTTCGTCTTTCTTGGGCCCGAATGATTGGGACCTTCACACATTGCGTCAGGCCCAAACTTACACCGGCCTATATTTTAGTTGGGCCTTTTGTCGACCCAGCGCTTAGTTTGGCCCAGGTAGCGTTGGGCCATTAACAGGCTGAATATTGTACTGGCCTGTTACGGCCGAGATGAAACCACGGTCCTTTAGCAGGCCAAAATGCATGTTGGGCCTCAATTTTCACTAGTCGTCAACGGGCCTTCAGCAGGTCGAAATGTAGACCGGGCCATTATGGGCCCAGTTAGCTCACGGGCCGTTACCAGGCCGAAACATATCTCGGGCCTTAGTTTGCCCACTGATATCATTGGCCTTTAAGAGGCCGAAAGCTTAGTATAGGCATCAACGGGCCGAATTACGCGATAGGCCTTTAACAGGCCCAAAGTCACGTTGGACTTAACTGTTGCCACCTGTAACACGGGCCGTTAGTGGGACCGATGTCCCGTCGGACCATATATGGCTCATGGGCAGCACGGGCCATTCCCAGGCCGAAAGTCACACCGGGGTGAAATGGGCCCATGTCTACATCAGGCCTCTAACAGGCCGAAAGTCACTGGGCTGTAGTTGGGCCCGAATATTCGGCGAACAATTAACGGTCCACGCCTGGCTTCGGGCCGCAAATGGGCCCAAATATTGGGCAAGCAATTAACGGGCCAGATCTGGTTTCGGGCTGTAAATGGGCCTTTATTAAGCAGGCCGTTATTGGGCTGGCCCACTAGTGCCTGATTATGTTATATGGGCCTTTGACTGGGCCGGCCTTTTTAAAATATATGGGCCTCTCTTGGGGCCAACCACGTGTCAATGTACCATAGGCATGTCTCCTCCAATGGACAGGCGACATCTGGCCCACTTACGAGCTGACAGGTGTTCCCTTCGGCCAATCAGAATTTTACACGTGGAAAATTCCCGTTGGTCGGGGCTGTTAACGGGTTATCGGATCCAAAATCCGACCCGATAGCTTAATGGCGTTCCGTTACGGTGGATGCCACGTGTCGGTCACCCTTGACGAAAGCACTTCTGTGACGCGCGATTTATCGCCATGGAAGTGGACACTTCCGTGATGATAATTTTGGTAATGTCATGGAACACTTCTACGGCAGCACAGGTATGACTATCTTGATTCTGTCATAAATTTGTCATGGATGTACATGCATGACAAAAAACGCGACCTACTGTGACAAACATGTATCATCACGGAAGTGTATTTTTTTTTAAGTGCAAGCTGATCAAGACCTGCTCATAGATAGATGGATTGAAGTCCTGGCAGCTGAGGAATACGGACTCGAGCACCACACGGCTGACCGGCCACCTCGTGGCCGGGATAAAACGGCATATCAGCCCAAATACTAGCCCGCACCCCCACGCCAATACACTACGGCCCGGGGCAATAGGAAAGACCTGCAGGATATACTGGAAAACAAAGCAGGACAGCCAAGATCGATCTACGGATCGCGGGGGCGCGCCCCAGCACGCAACGATGAGCGTCACGCCATATACACTATCAACAAATCCGGTCAGGCCGAACACAGCCGCGCAGACCCATTCGAAGTGCGTAGCCACATAGCCCAGCATAGAGGCGCCGCACACCCCCTCTGCTTCACTGACGAAGTGATGGATCATGAATTCCTAGAAGGGTTCAAACCCGTAAACATCGAATCATACGATGGCACAATAGACCCCACAGTATGGATCGAATATTTCCTTATCCACATTCACATGGCCCGCGAAGACGATCTACACGCCATCAAGTATCTTCCCCTTAAGCTCAGAGGACCTGCTCGGCATTGGCTAAACAGTCTGCCGACAAATTCCATTGGAAGTTGGGAAAACCTGGAAGACCCGTTCCTAGACAACTTCCAGGGCACATACGTGCGACCACCGGACACCGATGACTTGAGCCACATTACTCAATAGCCCGGAGAGTCAGCCGGGAAGTTCTGGACTCGGTTCCTAACTAAAAAGAACCAAATAGTCGATTGTCCGGATGCCGAAGCCCTGGCGGCCTTTAAGCATAATATCCGTCACGAGTGGCTCGCCCGACACCTCAGCCAGGAAAAGCCCAAGTCCATGGCAGCACTCACGACACTAATGACCCGCTTTTGCACGGGAGAGGACAGCTGGTTGGCTCGCAACAGCACTACGCCACATTCTGGCACTTCGGATGTCCGCAACAATAACGGCAAGCCACGGCGCAACAGACATAAGCAACGGAACAACGGCGACAACACTGAGGACACGGTAGTCAACACCGGATTCAGCGGATCCAAATCCGGTAAACGGAAAAAGCCGTTGAAAAAAACAATCAGGGACCATCCAGTCTGGACCGCATACTAGAACGCTCGTGCCAAATTCAAGGCACCACGGACAAGCCAGCCAACCAGACTAATAGAGACTGCTGGGTGTTCAAACAAGCCGGTAAAATAAATGCCGAAAACAAGGACAGGGGGCTGCACCGCGACGATGACGAGGAGCCCCGGCGTCCGAACATGGGGGGACAGAAGAAATTTCCCCCCAGGTGAAAACAGTCAACATGATCTACGCCACCAACATTCCCAAGCGGGAACGGAAGCGAGCACTATGGGACGTCTATGCGATGGAGCCAGTCACCCCCAAATTCAACCCATGGCCATCTTGTCCGATCACCTTTGTTCGCAGGGATCACCCTACCAGCATCTGTCACAGCGGCTCAGCCGCATTAGTCCTAGACCCAATCATCGACGGATTCCACCTCATGCGAGTCCTTATGGACGGCGGCAGCAGCCTGAACCTGCTTTATCAGGACACAGTGCGCAAAATGGGCATCGACCCTTCAAGGATCAAGCCCACCAAAACCACCTTTAAAGGTGTAATTCCTGGAGTAGAGGCCCGTTGCACGGGCTCTATAACATTGGAAGTGGTCTTCGGATCTCCGGATAATTTTCAAAGCAATGAGTTAATCTTCGATATCGTCCCTTTCCGTAGTGGTTACCACACACTGCTTGGACGAACCGCATTCGCTAGATTCAATGCGGTACCACACTATGCATACCTCATGCTCAAGATGCCAAGACCGCGCGGGGTCATAATACTCAACGGAAACATGGACCGCTCTCTCCATACAGAAGAGCATACTGCAGCCCTC
Source organism: Triticum timopheevii (assembly GCA_963921465.1). Taxonomy (NCBI): domain Eukaryota; kingdom Viridiplantae; phylum Streptophyta; class Magnoliopsida; order Poales; family Poaceae; genus Triticum; species Triticum timopheevii. The sequence continues at coordinate 540,806,665 of OY997270.1, read as the reverse complement.
GAAGTGGAAATACAACCACCAATCCGACGATGACAACCTCGAACACCGTCAAGTGAGTCCGGAGCACCCCGCAACTGGATCGTCAGGCACGACAAGAGCGCGACTAGCAGTCCAGCCTCCGCTCAATCCCCATCAAAGCAGCATTCGTGCCACGGGTACACAATTACGCACTCAAAATACCATGGGCATAGGTGGAGGCGCAACAGTGACTCAGTCAACAGTGTGGTATAACCGCAACATACTTTAATAACCCCCCTTATCTTTCAGGAAACTGCTTTAGGGCAGCCTCTTCAGAAGAGCCGGATTGTCGGACTTACACAGGAGTTAACCAAGGAGGCAACAGGCTTTGCACACAAAAGGAAACACTCAGGTGGAATCTGTTCAGAATCGTTATACCTGTTTTATATACTTACATGCAGCCTGCCCTTGGATAGGACATGTTAAATATTCCTATTTACTTCTGCTTAAACGCACCCATTGTAAATGTACACTTAAACGTATTACTCATCAATGGGAGATAATATATAGCGTCAGCTTATTATTCCTATTTGCACATTTTTCTTGCAAATGTTTATTTAATATTGCATCCGTACACCTTGGTACGATCAGTTTGCCAGGGGCTTTTTATGGCGCCTCATAATACGGCAAAACAAGTCCGAACACTTTCAACAGTGTGGCACCCCGAACTTATAGCACTATATGCATCAGCTTCGAAACACGTCTTGGGTCAATAGTTGGGTTTGCCCGGCTCCCTTGTTTTGGCACCTTACATTCCATTATATCGGCTAAGGTAGCGCAGGGAGAACTACTGTGATTGTGTCCCGGTTCTTCCGGACGAGCACCTCAGTAGAGAAAGCCGAAAACTGACCGACATGATGCGGCGAGAGCTGGTTGCTGTTCGAGAGGTTTTAAAATCCTTAAAGATTTTTTCTGCTTTAGGCGAGGAATCGGCCTCGTCCGATTTAGGCGTATATAGCGCCCCAATTCGGCCTTTCGAATTCTAGGGGCTGCGCCGAAATTTAAAATTGTAGACTTATATGGCTAAGTGAAAGTTATAAAGCCGCATAGTCCGATTGCCTTGTTCGCTGCGCCGGATACCTCCTTAATGGACCAAAACTTTGGAGAAAGTGTGTCCGAGTTTTTCCAGGAACACCCTGGTACTAGTTACGTGGGGGCGGAAGCCGATGACTGGCCTACTTTCAGAATTCTTTAAATAGCCGTACAGAAGGTAATATTTTAAATCAAAAAGCTCTAAATAGCGCAAGTAACTTCGTCTTTATATTACAGCAACGATAGAAGTACATTTACTCAACGGTCGTGTCCTTGGTACAATCATCGGCCACGAGACGAGCGCCCTTCATAACGCCATCATAATACTTCTCGGGATAGCGATGCGCCTTGCCCTCCGGCAGCCCGTCCTTCTCCAGCTTCTCTGCATCCAGCTTGCCCCAATGCACCTTCGCACGGGCAAAGGCCCGGCGGGCACCCTCAATGCAAACGGATCGCTTGATCACTTCAAGCCGCGGACAGGCATTCACCATCCGCTTGATAAGGCTGAAGTAGCTAGTGGGCAGGGGCTCACCAGGCCACATCCGGACAATGAAATCTTTCATAGCCACTTCGGCCGCCCTGTGGAGTTCAACCAACTGCTTCAGTTGGTCACTCAGAGGCATTGGATGTTCGGCCCCAGCATACTGGGACCAGAACAACTTCTCTGTTGAGCTCCCCTCCTCGGCATGATAGAACTCCACGGCATCCGATACGCTACGTGGCAGATCTGCGAATGCCCCGGGAGAGCTCCGAATTCGGGTAAGTAAAAGGAACGCCTCCGCCACATGCTTGCTTTGCATAAAGAATGTCTTACCCGCCGCTATCTTTTTGGCCGCCTGGATTTCCTACTGGTCCTTTTTGGCTTCGGCCTTGGCGTCTTTCACACTTGCAAGGGCCTTCGCAAGATCAGTCTCTTTCATCTTAAGATCATGCTCCAAGGACTCAAACTTTTTGTCGAGCTCCTGGAGCTCTTGCTGTACCTCGCCCACTCTAGCATCTTGCTTCTCGCGCTCCTTGCACTCCACAGTCGCCTTTTCTTCGGCCTCGGACAGTGCTTTCTTCAGAGACGCCACTTCGGTGGTGGCCCCTATTAAAAAGCCACAACGCTTTGTCGTTAGAATAACCAACTTTATCTATCCTTCATTATATGCGAATGGGGTATCACTCACCTTTGTTCTCTTCGAGCTGCCTCTTCGTGAGGCCGAGCTCTCCCTGCGCCTGCCAGGTCACGTTTTAGTCCGGCGACCTCGGTTGTGTGGACAGCAACGACAAACATCACAGCCTGCTTATTTACATGCAGACTTGCTGTTAGACTCCTGCGGATTATAATCGACCCTCTGTTTGGCTTTTCTTTCCGAACACCAAACAGAGTATCAGGGGCTACTACCTATTGGGTGGTAATTTCACACATTTTTATTACTTACCTCAAAGCCTATCAGGAGGCTGGTGTAGGCTTCGGTTAGTCCGCTCTTGGCAGACAGAACCTTCTGAATCACCACACTCATAAGAGTACGGTGCTCTTTATCCATGGAAGCGCCGCGAAGCGCTTCCAGCAGACTATCCGACGCCTCTGGCGTAACGGAAGTCATTGGCATGGACAGCTCGCCCTCCCTAGCGAGGGGCCTCCTGCCCACATCCGGGACCATCGAAGGTTCCGGCACAGTATCCGGTTGAGAGCCCGGCTTGCTACGGCTCTCATTGGTACGATCCGCGGGGATCTTGAACCCCGCGTGTCCGACATCTGGAATTCCTCCTTGGGGCATCTCCAGAGTCACCTCCCCCCGCTCTGGGAGCCTTTGGGACAACACCTCCGTGTCATCCGCAGGTCGAGGAGTAGTGGCCGTCGGGAGCGAGTCCATCACTGAATCGCTCAAGTACCCATCCGAAGACGATACCTCCGGATGGACCCTGGCCGGACTGCATATATGTTCGATGTTATAACAAGACTATGAAGCAAAGTCACACTAAAGGAGAGTAGAGTGCGGAGACTTACGATCTCGCCAGGGGCTTCCCTCTAGGCAGCATCTCTTCCTCGCTGTGAGCGGTCGTGGTGGAGTAGTCCGGAAGGGACACCTTTCCCTTCTTCGACGTCCCAGCCTCCCCCTCCGGGGCGGCTTTCCTCTTCTTCTCCTCCCCAGTGCGGGGAGGAAGAGTTTCTTCGTCTTTGCCCCCGCCTCCGTGGGAGGAATCTTCCTCGTCGCCTTCGGACAATTTGGGTATGACGGCTTTGCGCAGAGAGCCTTTCCCGGCCCCCTGGTCCGCCTTCTTAGGCCCCCCATCCTCTCCGGATGGGGCGGCCCCTTCCTCTTCTTCCTCCCCTTCAGGGCATGAGTGTGCCTCGTCGTCTTCGGACAAGGCCTTCGGTACGAATGTCGGTGTCAAAACCGGTGGATCTCTGGCAGGGGGTCCCGAACTGTGCGTCTAGGCGGATGGTAACAGGAGACAAGGGACACGATGTTTTTACCCAGGTTCGGGCCCTCTCGATGGAGGTAAAACCCTACTCCTGCTTGATTGATATTGATGATAGGGGTAGTACAAGAGTGGATCTACCACGAGATCAAGGAGGCTAAACCCTAGAAGCTAGCCTATGGTATGATTGTTGTAATGGTTGTTCGTCCTACGGACTAAAACCCTCCGGTTTATATAGACACCGGAGAGGGCTAGGGTTACACAGAGTCGGTTACAATGGTAGGAGATCTACATATCTGTATCGCCAAGCTTGCCTTCCACGCCAAGGAAAGTCCCATCCGGACACGGGACGAAGTCTTCAATCTTATATCTTCATAGTCTTGGAGTCCAGCCGATGATGATAGTCCGGCTATCCGGACACCCCCTAGTCCAGGACTCCCTCAGTAGCCCCTGAACCAGGCTTCAATGGCGATGAGTCCGGCGCGCATATTGTTCGGCATTGCAAGGCGGGTTCCTCCTCCGAATACACTACTTCAGAACCGGGCATTAGCACCGGTTCGTAAGTCCCTGTAGTGCCGGTTACATAACGGCACTAAATTGTGGTCACTAAAGGCCCCCTCCCTTTAGTACCGGTTCAGCACGAACCGGTGCTAAAGGGCAACCACGTGGCACGAGCCAGCTCCGGGGGCCTGGAGCCCTTTAGTACTGGTTGGTAAGACCAACCGATACTATAAGGATTGGGGTTTTTTTAGTTTTATGATTTCTTTTTCATTTAATTTTGTGTTTCCATTTTAATTCTTTTTCGTTTGCTGGTATTTTACGATACTACACATTGTACACGTTATGCATCATACATCATGCATGCTTTGTTTATCAACGCTGCTGCTATGTTCATTGCACCCGCAGATATAACATGCTCATGCATGCTTTGCATCATACATCATCATATATATATAATAACAAGTCGTACTAATCATGCATCATCATACAACTTCTACTCGTTATTAATAATAAGTCATGCGATCATCATCCTCATATATAGTCATCGAACCCAACCCTACATAATTGTTCTTAGCACATGATCATCAGTATCAGGTAGGACCTAAACACCCTTAAGGTAAAATAGCATAAAACAATACCCTGACTCTCCATTATGAAGAATGGCGATCATCCTGTCTCCAATTCTTGCCCTTCGCTGCTTATTGCTTCCAAGAAGCTCCTTACGACTGTCCATACATTTTTTCCATTCTTTGATTGTTATGTCTCCACTTCTTTTAGAAACCCGGTATGGACAGTTGAGATTCGTAGGACGACCTGGTCGTATGTTCAAAACATGAAGGCTACCACGCGTATACATCAGATGAGGCACACAATCATTCGGGATTATCTGTTGAAAAACATAGTAATAACTTCGTAGTTAGCAATGATGTACTAGTTTTAGAAATGTGCAAAAAGATGGACGGATGTTGTAATATAAAAAATAATCTTACCAGGGTATCTCCATGGTAGTTACCGTAGTTCAACACGTGCACTAGTGGCACGTATTGACCATAATGTTAAGATCAGTACAAAATCCAACCAGATGATTTTTCTCCTGATAAGTTAATTCGGAGCCTTCGGTGTAGTACGTTCTGTCTACCATCTTTCGCACATTCTCTGAAGAATGAAAATAAGCTGTCAATGGAGATAAGTTGTCAACTATATATTTTGAAATCTACAATATAAATTACTTAATAACTATGTTTAGCTCACATGAGGGAAGAACTGGAGGTGTATCCACAAGGACCCAAATCGTAGGTGTCCCTTGCTCGATTATAGGATCACCAAGATCCATGGTGACAAGCATACCCTCATCAAGACCATACATCTTGCAAAATGCATCCCAATTTTTGCAACAAAAATGGGTTACACTCTGAGCATTGTACAGCTTTACTTGAAAATCCAAACCATGATGGGTACTTAGGATAATTTTTTTGGTTTCGAAATTTTCATGGTCTTCAAAACCCATCCTCTCCAAGACATAGCATCTTGCAAAGCATGGGATAAGCTAGTCGAATTGGAAAAGATGAAAAATACACGTTAAAATAGTTGAAGTCGTGCTTAATTACGAAAAAAACTATTGTCATCGTTGCGTACCATATGAACATCGCAGGTCTCCTCGAGCTTAATGCTGAAGCGCCGATCTTCGTCCAGCTCAATGAACCTGTCGCAGATACCTCGGTCGTCGTGGCACCAGTCGCACTCCCCCGGGCGGTTTTCGTCCTCCGATGAGTACGACATTTCCGGCCTACGTTCATAATTCAAATATTAAACTAGATCATTATTATTAATCACGGGTTGACTATCGATGATCGATGTACGTAAGTAGCTCCTCTTTCAATCCCGAATGCATTATTATACCAAATTGTCTAGCACACGGGAAGGAAGGAGAACTTATCCAATATGAGCATTCAATAAGCAAAACCAAATCATAAAATAAGCAAAACAAAATCATAAAATAAAGTATAGTATTCAAATTAGCATGCATTCAATAATTATAAGCAAAAGTACATCACCAAAAAAATCTATTAACAGAAAAAAAATCTATTAACAGAAAAATCTATTAATTCAACTAGTTCAACTAAGCATTTACTAAAAATAAACTAGTTATATTAATTCAACTAGTTCAACTAATTAAGCATTTACTAAAAATAAACTAGTTCTATATATTAATTCAACAAGTTCAACTAAGCATCTTCTAAAAATAAACTAGTTCTATATATTAATTCGACTAGTTCAACTAAGCATTATATTTACTAAAAATAAACAAGTTATTATATTAATTCAACTAGTTCAACTAAGCATTTACTAAAAACAAACTAGTTATATATATTAATTCAACTAGTTCAACTAAGCATTTACTAAAAATAAACTAGTTATATATATTAATTCAATTAGTTCAACTAAGCATTTACTAAAAATAAACTAGTTCGTTCTATATATTAATTCACTAGTTCAAACTAAACATTAACATATTTCTAATTCATTGATGATAACATTTCTAACATTCTAAAAATAAACTAGATAGTTCTAATTCATCTAAACATTATATATAGAAAACAGAAAATAAGTAAAAAAATATGTGTGTGTGTGTATATACGTGTGTGTGTATGTGTGTGTGTGTACGTGTAGTGTGTGTGTGTGTGTGTACGTGTCTGTGTGTATGTGTGTGTGTGTGTATGCGTGTGTGTTTGTAGTGTGTGTGTATGCGTGTGTGTGTGTGTGTGTGTAGTGTGTGTGTGTGTATGTGTGTATGCGTGTGTACGTATATATATGGAGAGTGGGCCGCCGGGCGCGTACGGGTGGCGCGGGGCAGCGACGACGGGCGGCGGGGGCCGGGGACGGCGACGAGACGGGCCGGCGGCGGCCGGGATCAATATGGCGACGAGACAGGCGGCGGGCCGGGGGCGCGCGGCGACGACGACGAGCGGCGGGGTCGGCGACGACGACGGGCGGCGGGGGCGTGCGGAGACGACGACGACGGGCAGCGGGGGCGGCGAGGCGACGGCACGGCTGCGCGGCGGCGGCGCCGGAGACGATAGATCGAGGGACTCTTGCGCGAGAAGTGGAACAGAAGTGGCGACAATAACTGATTTCTCGTAAGTGTAGTATATATAGGGGGAGCCTTTCGTACCGGTTGGAGCCACCAACCGGTACTAAAGGCCAATTTTGGCCAGCCGAAGCGGCGGGAAATGAGGGCTTTTAGTACCGGTTGGTGGCTCCAACCGATACTAAAGGGAACACATTAGTACCGGTTGGAGCCACCAACCGGTACTAAAGGCCGTGCGCCGCCACCGCAGTGCGCTATGTTTAGTCCCACCTCGCCGAGCGAAGGGCAGCCGCACTGGATTATAAACCCAGCCGCGCCTGCCCTTTCGAACTCCTCTAATTAGTAGGCTTCTGGGCCTAACTAGGGCGCGCTGCCCTGTGAGCCTGCTGGCCCTACAGGGCATGTAATTGTTTGCCGTATTTAGTTTCTTTGTGAATATTTTTTCTTTTATTTATTTCTGAGTAATTTTTTTGCCGTATTTAGTTTCTTTGTGAATATTTTTGCTTTATATAATTGTTTTTCTTTTCTGCATTATTTATTTTCTTCTATTTATTTTTGAGTAATTTTTTTATATAGTTATTTCTTTTCTGCTTTATTTTTTCGTCAGAAACCTGAATACTTCGAAAGAGATTGTCCAGTTTGTAAACGAAGTGCATCCAGTTTTTGCCGTAACCCTCTCTACTTTTTTTGAACATTCTATGTGGGTGAAATGATGATACCATGCCAAGTTTCAACTTTTTCAGAGTTCATTTGTAGTGCTTTTCAATTTCCAGGTCATTTAGTTCTCAAAACAAATCATTGAATGCATGAAAAATAGCAAATGAAGGCAGAAATGGTTGAAAGTTGATGGCGTCGCTTTGAATGGTGCATACTGAATGCACAAAAAGTCTGGAGTTGTAATAAGTTTTAAAAAATGAAATGCCTTTGTAACAGATGAGTTTAATTTCGTCAGAAACCAGAATACTTCGAAAGAGATTGTCCAGTTTGTAAACGAAGTGCATCCAGTTTTTGCCGTAACCCTCTCTACTTTTTTGAACAATCTATGTGGGTGAAATGATGATACCATGCCAAGTTTCAACTTTTTCAGAGTTCATTTGTAGTGCTTTTCAATTTCCAGGTCATTTAGTTCTCAAAACAAATCATTGAATGCATGAAAAATAGCAAATGAAGGCAGAAACGGTTGAAAGTTGATGGCGTCGCTTTGAATGGTGCATACTGAATGCACAAAAAGTCTGGAGTTGTAATAACTTTAAAAAAATGAAATGCCTTTGTAACAGAAGAGTTTAATTTTGTCAGAAACCGGAATACTTCCAAAGAGATTGTCCAGTTTGTAAACGAAGTGCATCCAGTTTTTGCCGTAACCCTCTCTACTTTTTTGAATAATCTATGTGGGTGAAATGATGATACCATGCCAAGTTTCAACTTTTTCAGAGTTCATTTGTAGTGCTTTTCAATTTCCAGGTCATTTAGTTCTCAAAACAAATCATTGAATGCATGAAAAATAGCAAATGAAGGCAGAAACGGTTGAAAGTAGATGGCATCGCTTTGAATGGTGCATACTGAATGCACAAAAAGTCTGGAGTTGTAATAAGTTTAAAAAATGAAATGCCTTTTGTAACAGATGAGTTTAATTTCGTCAGAAACTTGAATACTTTGAAAGAGATTGTCCAGTTTGTAAACGAAGTGCATCCAGTTTTTGCCTTAACCCTCTCTACTTTTTTGAACAATCTATGTGGGTGAAATGATGATACCATGCCAAGTTTCAACTTTTTCAGAGTTCATTTGTAGTGCTTTTCAATTTCCAGGTCATTTAGTTCTCAAAACAAATCATTGAATGCATGAAAAATAGCAAATGAAGGCAGAAATGGTTGAAAATTGATGGCGTCGCTTTGAATGGTGCATACTGAACGCACAAAAAGTCTGGAGTTGTAATAAGTTTAAAAAAATGAAATGCCTTTGTAACAGAAGAGTTTAATTTCGTCAGAAACCTGAATACTTCGAAAGAGATTGTCCAGTTTTAAATGAAGTGCATCCAGTTTTTGCCGTAACCCTCTCTACTTTTTTGAACAATCTACGTGGGTGAAATGATGATACCATGCCAAGTTTCAACTTTTTTAGAGTTCATTTTAGTGCTTTTCAATTTCCAGGTCATTTAGTTCTCAAAACAAATCATTGAATGCATGAAAAATAGCAAATGAAGGCAGAAATGGTTGAAAGTTGATGGCGTCGCTTTGAATGGTGCATACTGAATACACAAAAAGTCTGGAGTTGTAATAAGTTTAAAAAAATGAAATGCCTTTGTAACAGAAGAGTTTAATTTCGTCAGAAACCTGAATACTTCGAAAGAGATTGTCCAGTTTGTAAACGAAGTGCATCCAGTTTTTGCCGTAACCCTCTCTACTTTTTTGAACAATCTATGTGGGTGAAATGATGATACCATGCCAAGTTTCAACATTTTCAGAGTCATTTGTAGTGCTTTTCAATTTCCAGGTCATTTAGTTCTCAAAACAAATCATTGAATGCATGAAAAATAGCAAATGAAGGCAGAAATGGATTAAAGCTGATGGCGTCGCTTTGAATGGTGCATACTGAACGCCCAAAAAGTCTGGAGTTGTAATAAGTTTAAAAAAATGAAATGCCTTTGTAACAGAAGAGTTTAATTTCGTCAGAAACCTGAATACTTCGAAAGAGATTGTCCAGTTTGTAAACGAAGTGAATCCAGTTTTTACTGTAACCCTCTCTACTTTTTTGAACAATCTACGTGGGTGAAATGATGATACCATGCCAAGTTTTAACTTTTTCAGAGTTCATTTGTAGTGCTTTTCAACTTCCAGGTCATTTAGTTCTCAAAACAAATCATTGAATGCATGAAAAATAGCAAATGAAGGCAGAAATGGTTGAAAGTTGATGGCGTCGCTTTGAATGGTGCATACTGAATGCACAAAAAGTCTGGAGTTGTAATAAGTTAAAAAATGAAATGCCTTTGTAACAGATGAGTTAAATCTCGTCAGAAACCTGAATACTTCGAAAGAGATTGTCCAGTTTGTAAACGAAGTGCATCCAATTTTTGCCGTAACCCTTTCTACTTTTTTGAACAATCTATGTGGGTGAAATGATGATACCATGCCAAGTTTACATCATGATCTTATATTTCTTTACAGTCTAAACTGTCAATATGATCTTATATCATCAAAAATACTTTGATCATCAATGATCTTTGTGTGTACAATCTGAATTGTCAATATGAGTCATCAACGATTTATAAACCGATGAAGACTCATATTGCGGCCACAAATTCTACACGTAGAGTTCAGTGAAGACCAAGTGCTTGTGATAGTTTGAGAAATAACATATTTAAGGTGGTAAAAGGCTTGTTAGGGGAGCGAGGTGGGACTAAAAACAGCTTGCCATAACCTCTTTAGTACTGGTTCGTGGTACGTACCGGCACTAAATGGTGATGGTGGGTGAGGGAGTCCTGGACTAGGGGGTGTCCGAACAGCCGGACTATCATCGTCCGCCGGACTCCAAGACTACGAAGATCCAAGATTGAAGACTCCGTCCCGTGTCCGGATGGGACTTTCCTTGGCGTGGAAGGCAAGCTTGGCAATACGGATATGTAGATCTCCTACCATTTTAACCGACTTTGTGTAACCCTAGCCTCCTCTGGTGTCTATATAAACCGGAGGGCTTTAGTCCGTAGGACAGAACATACATCACAACAATCATACCATAGGCTAGCTTTAGGGTTTAGCCTCCTTGATCTCGTGGTAGATCCACTCTTGTACTACCCATATCATCAATATTAATCAAGCAGGACGTAGGGTTTTACCTCCATCGAGAGGGCCCGAACCTTGGTAAAACATCGTGTCCCTTGCCTCCTGTTACCATCCGCCTAGACGCACAGTTCGGAACCCCCTACCCGAGATCCGCCGGTTTTGACACCGACATTGGTGCTTTCATTGAGAGTTCCTCTGTGTCGTCACCGATAGGCTCAATGGCATCTTCAATCGACAACGCTGTCCAGGGTGAGACTTTTCTCCCCGGACAGATCTTCGTATTCGGCGGCTTCGCACTGCAGGCTAATTCACTTGGCCATCTGGAGCAGATCGAAAGCTACGCCCCTGGCCATCATGTCAGATTCAGAAGCCTAAACTTCACAGCCGACATCCGCGGGGACTTGATCTTCGACGGGCTCGAACCAAAGCCAAGCGCGCCGCACTGTTGCGATGGGCATGATCTAGCTCTGCCGCCGAATAGTGCCTTGGTGGCCGCACACGAATCCGCTTCCACTACTAGGGAAAAGCCTAGCAGCAGCGCGGGTTTTGGGCCTATCAGTAGCGCGGACAGGAGCGTTGATAAGGCGCTATAGCTAATGCTTAGCAATAGCGCGTCTTGACCCACGCTACTGCTAAATTGACTTAGTAGCAGCGGTTCTTTAGAACATCGCTACTGTTAATTAGTAGTAGCGCTTCTCCTAACCCGCGCTACTACTATTATTTAGTATTTTATTTCTTTTCTTTTTCATGTTGTATTCATACACCTTTACACAAGTTTTCATACAACAGGAATTTAGAGATTGTTTTTACATCATAATGAGTTATTACATCATGGGGTGAAAGAACCGTGGACTAGTTTCAAGTGGATGTCCATCCACTTGAAACTAATCCGCGGTTCTTTCACCCAATGATATAATAATATCATCATCATCATCATATCATTAACAACTTAGCATCATAATACATCATTGTCATATAACACCTCCTCAATATCATCATTTTCATCATTGACATCACATAACACCTCCTCAAGATCATCATATCAACTCTAACACATTACCACATAATAAACATATTGTAACTCATAGGACCTATTACATTCGATTAAGACCTACTACATTTTCCAAGGTAAAATAACAAAAAACAAGATAGCCCATGACTCTCCATTATGGAGAATGAAGATTAGCCTGTCTCCCATTCTTGCCTTTCGCTGAATGTTACTTCCAAGAACCTCCTTGCGAATGTCCATACATTTCTTCCATTCTCTGATGATCATGTGTTCACGGGTTTTAGAAATCCGATATGCACAGGTGAGCTCCGTAGATTTACCTGGCAGTATGTTCAGAACTGAGAGGCGACCATGCAGAGACATCAGATGAGGCACACAATCCATCGGGAGTTTCTCTTGAAAAACATAATAATAACTTCGTAGTTAGCAATGATGTACTAGTTTTAGAAGTATGCAAAAAATGCACGAATGTCGTAATAGTAAAAAATCTTACCAGGGTATCTCCAGATAAGTTATCGTTGTTCAACACATGCACTAGTGGCATGTATTCACCATAATTTGGAGGAGTTCGATAATAGGCATTGTAATTCTCAAGAAGAGTACAAAATGCGATCAGATGATTTTTCTCCTTATACGTTAATTGGGTGCCTTCGGTGTAGTGGGTTTTATCTACCATCTTCCGCACAGTCTTTGAAGAATCAAAATAAGCTGTCAATGGAAATAAGCTATCAACTATTTTGGAAAAAAAAATAAATTAGTTAATAACTATGTTTGAGAAACTCACATAGCGGTACAATCGGAAACGTATCAACAAGGACCCAAATGTCCATATTGTCTTCCTCGCTGTCAGGATCACCAAGATCCATGGTGATAATCATACCCTCATCAAAACCATACATTTTGCAAAGTGCTTCCCAATTTTGGCAACCAAAATGGGTTACGCTCTGAGCATTGTACAGATTTACTTCAAAATCCATATCATGATGGGTCCTTAGGTGTATTTTCTTTGTTTCGAAATTTTCATGGTCTTCAAAACCCATCCTCTCCAAGATATAGCGTCTTGCATGGCATGGGATAAGCTAGTCGAATTGTAAAATATGAAAATTAGACGTTGAAATAGTTGAAGTCATGCTTAATGGAGAAAAAAACTATTGTCGTCGTTGCGTACCGTATGAACATCGCAGGTCTCCTCGAGCTTAATGCTGAAGCGCCGATCGTCGTCCAGCCGAACGAACCTGTCGCACATACCTCGATCATCGTGGCACCAGCTACACTCCCCCAGGAGACCGTCGTCGTCCGAGTATGACATTTCCTACAATCATAATTCAAAGATTAAACTTGTACATATTCTAGCACAAGTCATGTCAGAATTCACGACAAAATCTGGCATGAAATTTGCCGGAACGGCAATTAATCAACACTCCGGCAAAACATAGGCCACTCGGAGATGTAAACTGAACATGAACGGCCACTTGGGCAACCACATATCCTATTTGAGCAACAACACAAGATATACAAGGATATTTGGCTGGTCTCACCTCGATGTCGGAGGGGGTACGTCGGTGACTGGGATGACGGCGGGGATGTCGGAGGGGGTCGGTGACGGGGACGACGGAGGTCACCTAAAACCATATAAGTTAACACTAGCAACAAAACATGTTCAACTAGTTTTATTAATTCAACTAGTTCTTCCTAATTATAAACTTACTATAAATAGAAAAAAACTAGTTCTTTCTAAAAATAAAGTAGTTCAACTAGTTATATTAATTATCTTACTAAAAATAGATTAGTTCTGTTAATTCAACTAGTTCAACTAGTTTATTAATTTACTTACTAAACTAGTTCAACTACAACTAAAGTAGTTCAACTACCACTACTACTACTAAAAATCTAGTACTAACTAAGCTAAATTAACATCTACTACTACTAAATTAACATCTAGTACTAGCTAACCCTAAATTAACATCTACTACTACTAAATCTAGTACTAACTAGTGGCAGGGGGTGGGGGGCGACGGAGAGGTAGCTAGGTGCGGCGAGGTCGAGGGCGGTGGGAGGAGGGCTGCCGGTGGAGGAGGGAGGAGGGGCGGCCGCAGGCGGAGGGAGGTGGGCGGCGGCTGAGGAGGGAGGGGCAGCCGCAGGCGGAGGGAGGATGTGCGAGGAGGATGGAGGAGGGACGGAAGGAGGGGAGTACCTCGGCGGCGGACGAACGAAGGCGGCGGCGGCGGCGACAACGGACGATGACGGTTGACGCGGGCGAGAGTGAGAGTGTGAGTGAGAAGGGCCGGTCCTCCGTGGGGATAAGGTAGGGATAGTTGTAGCGCGTTTGACAAAACGCGCTACAGCTAACCTAAGTAGCAGTAGCGCTCTATAGTAAAGGCCGCTACTGCTATAGCTAGCGGGGGGGCCAAGGTCATGGCAACTATAGCAGTAGCGTTGTAGGCTACAAACGCGCTACTGCTACTTACAAGTCAGTAGCGCGTTTGGCAGACACGCGCTGCTGCTAAGTAGCAGTAGCGTGGTATTTTGAAGAGCGCTACTGGTAAGATTCTGTGTATAGGCTTTTCCCTAGTAGTGTTCGCACTACTAGAAAAACCCCTACTAATGGCGCACCTAATATGGCCATTAATAGCGCATCTGTGGTGCACCATTAATAGCACGCCATTAGTAATTTTTACTAATGGCGCACCACCTGGTGCACCATTAGTATCTGGTATACTATTGGCGCACCGCTGGTGCGCCATTAGTATAGGCCAGGGTGCGCCATTAGTATGCCTCCCAGGGGCCATGTATACCTAGGTGCTTTGGCATACTAATGGCGCACCTCCACTTGATGCGCCATTAGTAGCCACGGCATACTAATGGCGCACTGCCCAGTGATGCGCCATTAGTATGCACTGTCATACTAATGGCGCACTGTCATGTGATGCGCCATTAGTATGAATATTAGGTTTTTTTATTTTTTATTTTCTGTTTTTTGCACAGGTTACAAAATGTATAATTTGACAAAATATAGACAGCACACATCAACAACAGATTCATCGAATACAATAGAAGATTAGTCTTTGAATACAATTCATCATATTAGTCTCCGAATACAATTCATCATATTAGTCTCCGAATTGAAAAGACCGAACAAAGATAGAACATTATATTACAAGTCTCGAGACCGCGAGTAGCGAGTTTGTCTTCACATTACAAGTCGATATCGATCATCTAAACTACCATCACCTAGAAGAGAGCTGCGGTCATCACGATGAGCATCATCACGATGAAACTCGTCTTCATCCGGTTCCTCCACGCTCCCTCCCCTCTCCCGCTAGATAGCGGGCGTATCTAGATTCGGCCTCGGCCCTAGTGGTGTACCCTTTGTAACTGTTACCGCTGAATCGGTGAACCTGTCTCCGACACTCCTCCCCGTCATCGTAGACTCAGGGAACCTTACCCTTGTACACGACATACGTCGGCATCGCTATGCACTAGCCAAACGAAACGTTAGTACCAATTCACAGACAATACATAAGCAATATATAAGTATGCAACAGAACGATCGGAAGAGAAAAGCAAGACATTAATAGCATCGATTACATCTAAGTTGAACGACTCTCGAAACCAAAGAGACATAATACAAGTTCATTAAAGTTTAATTACAACATGAGCCAATCGATGTTTCAGAACTAGACAAAGCATCACTGCTTTCGACTCGACTCAAGGGACCGGAGCGTGGATGAAGCCGCCGTCTATCGTGGGAGTCATGAAATAACGGTCGTTGTCAGCCTGCATTTGTAGCATTGTGTCGATGTCACTGTTGGATGGTTGATTGTTGAGGTAGAACTGCCCCGAGGTACGAAGGACATCTTGATGGTGATTTCCGCAAACTCTGACTGGATGCGAAAGAATTCTTGTCAGAGGTCCACGTCCTGGATTGCCGACACGCTCTTTGCCCAATCTTTGAGTTTACTTGGTAGCAGAAGTTGATGATGGTCCCGTACGATCGCCCGCATGTGATGGATGGCGTAGTAGGCACCCTTCTGACCGCCAGGTGGCTGCTTGATGCAGCAGAACGTCGTATTGTGGGAGAACACGTGCTTGCCGTACTTACGAATAGGCCTGGTGAAGCTGCCTCCAGATTTGGTGTAGCCAGGGAGAACATCATCAAGAACCTTCTTGGCATTTGTGTAGTCTACATTCGACTGACGGTCCGGGTCGAAATACGTGGCCATGGAATATGTGGGGCTTAGGAGGATGAGCGTGCATTGTGTGTCACTGCAGAAAACACGGAATGTTAAAAGAAAAACGATCGAAATGTAAGAATTCATATGTTACGGGCCGGTTGAGGGGAGGACTTACTCGGGAAAGTAAGGCACGAGGAAGTTATCCTTATCTTGGTTTGCCAGAATGACGCCTTCGAGGGAAGAACTCGCGACTTGCCGGTCCCCAGCGCTGCCCAAGATCTTGGCACGCATGTAGAAGGGGTCGACTATCACGATGTCCGGGGTCTTGTCGCGAATGATCCGCATCTCCATACTCAGCGAAAATAGCCGAACGAAGGTGTAGTGCAGCGGATGAAGGTTCAACATAGCGTGGATGTCATCAAAACGCAGGATGATCGTACGCCCTATGGAGTTATCCACAAAGCCCTTGCCCTCTGGCACCTTGGCCGCGAAAACCGGGTATGCCACATCCTTCTCTCTGAGACGCCGCTTCTCCAAAGCAAGAACACTGTCATGCAGACTCCGCATAGCACCGGTTGCAGCATTGAGCATATTTGTCGGTAGCATCGCCCTACCCGCCACATGCACCCTCCTCGAGATATCCTGCGGTGAAGGTGACCCGTCCTGAGCACGGATCGTACTCGGTGCCGGCTGGCTCGCACCCTTCTTAGTCTTTCTTTTGCGTGCCTTCTTCTTCTCCTGTAATGGGACCGAGTTCTGCTCACAGACCGCCTTCTTGAGTGTGTTGGGGCTGATAATATTTCGCACCTCGCCTATCTGAGGCTCGGTGAAGTCGGCAGCTGGAGGCGTCTCCTGAGAGCTGAACGCCAGACGGCGCCTGTTGCAACTTGGCTTCTCCGCGGTACCAGCTAGATCGCACACGTCTTTTCTTGGGTTTGGTTCTTGAGAAGGAGGCCCCATGAAGTCGCCATTGTACCCATGATTGGCAAAGTACTGATCAACGTTGGCAAATGTATCATCGTCATCGTCGTCGTCATTCTGATCCTGTGCCATATGCATGTTTGGATCCAGTGGCATAGGTATGTCCGGCACCGTTACGGCGGTCTTGCCATGTGGCCGACTTGGCGCCGCCACGACTGGCGGTGTTGTCTTTGGGGTGGTGTCCCCCGCCCCCAAACGAATCTGGCTCTTCGGCCAAACCAGGGGCCAGCTCAGGCAGGCGCTGAGGGTCATCACGTCATCATCGTCGGCCCCGACGGGTCGAATCGGAGGTAACAAGTCGTCGCAGCCTGGCAGCACCCGAACCAGTTGAACCCTAAACAAGTTGGGTGGCATCTGGGTACCGTGGAACAAGGGGTTGCCTAGTTGAACGATTTTGCCCTTGGCGACATTGACCAACTCGTTGTTCATGAAGTGGAGGAGAGTGCACGGAACATCGGCGGCTGCCGGGGCGCACGTCTCTTTTCTGTGGCCACGAGCACCTATGGGGCACGGGGGGCCCCTTCTAGTCCGGCAATGGGGCGGAGGCCGCGCGCAGAGTAGATCGAGGTCGGGCGCGCACGGGGAGACGGGCGATTTTTACCCAGCTTCGGAGCTCTCCGGAGAGATAAAACTCCTACCATTGCTTTGTGTTTGTATTTGATCTTGCTCGAGAGCGAGCGTATGGTGGTATTGCATGTGTCGAATGGACCGAACCGAACCGAACCGAACCGAACCCCTTCTACGTGCGCATGGGCCTCCCTTTTATAGTCTGAAGGGGGCACCAACAGGTGGCAGCGTAGGAAGAGGGGGTACAAAGGTAAAAGCGCAGGTTGGTACAACAGTGACCAATAGTGTCCCCTACCTAACTCTGGCGGCAGGGGACGAGGGCATTTAATACCCGTCCGATCGTCCCAACAGTGCAAAGAAACGACTGTTAGGTGAGCCACCGGTTGCCACGATGGCGTCTCTGTCAGCTCCGTTCGCCACCTCGTTCTGCATGGCTACGCAACGCCCCGCCACGTGTCCCTGGGGTGGCCCTGGGGTGACACGTCGCTGGATGCGCTGGATTTTGGGTGGCCGCCTTGCCGCGGCAAGTGCCTTGCCACGGCCCTTCTCTTGTCGTGTCGGCAAGCTTGCCGGCCGTCGGGCCTTGCCGGGACGCGCGGGGCGCCGCGGCATTTCTTCTGGAGATGCCTTGGTTGGCCTTCCTGGCAAGCTCCTCTTGCCGGGGCCTTTGTTCTTCCCGGCAAGCTCCTCTTGCCGGCGCCTTGGTTGGCCTTCCCGGCGGGCTCCTCTTGCCGGGGCCTTGGTTTGAGTACTTCGATCTTGAATGGCATCACAGTAGCCGTGGAAGATCTTGGCGGACGCCCGGCAAGCCCTGCCGCGGGTCGCTACGACTGCCCGTGCACAAGTTCGGGATACTAAGGTACCCCCCTACTTTAGTACACCGACAGGAGCCCCTGGGCCTGGGCCATACACGGTGCCGAGCGCTGTTGGGCCAGGCCCAAAACAGTGCACGGGCACGCGCGGCCTAGGTCACACCGCATATCTCTCCGCTTCCACCGCGCACGCCCAGAGCGGCACGCGTCAAACGCGGCGTCGTGGGTGACGTGAGCGGCGCGTGCGGGGCTGAGCCTCGCTAGCATGCATCAAGCCATGATGAAGGGGACGGCTCACGCCCTCCTACCTGAACGGAGGTAGGCGTGGGGGCGTGGTGCACTTACTGGATGGGACCGGTGCGCGGTTTTCGAGGCATCCAACCCCACGATCACGGGGTGGGGTGAGGCCGCCTCACCCGTCACCTCGGCCCTGCATCCCCGCTACGTGGCTCCCATGCACTTGGGGTCACGGATGGTGGGAGTGGGGATCCGGGCCGCCGCGAGCAGAGGCGGCGGGTCGGCTCCGATTCCCTGCTCCTCCCGTGCCTTGGTTCACCGAGCGGGGCGGCTGGGCCCCCACCCTGCTCCTTTATAAAGGGCAGGAGGGGGGGCACAGAAGCCCGCACTCTCTCATCTCCTCCTTTCTTCGGCTTCTGCTCTCCTTTCTCCCATTCGCCATGGAGGAAGGGAATCCTGGCTCTTCATCGGTGGCGGCGAGGGTCGCCGCCAGGTAGCGCATCTCTCCCTCTCTCGCACCCTTGGCGGGGGAACCGGCCATAAGGGGAAGAGGGAGGGGGCAAGGTCGCGGACGAGGTCGAGGACGAGGCCGAGGCGCTCGGGGAAGAGGCGGACGGGGCGGCGCGCTAGCTTCGCCTCCGGCGGCAGTTCACATGGGGGACGACCCTTGCGAGTTCTTCGTCAGGCTGCGTCGGGCGCCTCGTCGTCGCCTCCGGCTTCCAACTCCGTTCGCGAGCGCGATGGAACCGGACCGGCCCGAGATGCTGAGACTGCAGATGAGGGGCTGCGGGATCAGCGGCACGCGAGTCCACGTTGTATCCCCAGCCCCTGGCGTGATGTATCTTGATCGTGGATGGAAGACGTTCGCCCGCATCCACAGCCTGACGGCGGGGTTTACCCTCCATTTTAAGTT
This sequence comes from Triticum timopheevii, assembly GCA_963921465.1. Lineage (NCBI taxonomy): Eukaryota > Viridiplantae > Streptophyta > Magnoliopsida > Poales > Poaceae > Triticum > Triticum timopheevii. The sequence goes on along the minus strand of OY997270.1, from coordinate 540,787,147 downwards.
AATGGAGGGCGACCTCCTCTCCGTCAAGGTCTTCGGGGACTCCGGCATCCGGGCGAGGTGCTGCGTGGACAGCTCCTCCGATAGCGAAGACTCCCCTTCGAGCGAGAGCGACGAGGAGGGGAGCGGCAGCGACGACGAGGGTAGAGAGCGGCGGAGTGGCGGGTCCGACTAGGGGTCGGGCGCCACTCCGCGCGTCACTGGCGACCCCATCATCCGCGTCGCCAGCTCCTTGAACTCCCCGGGGTCATCTCCTCGGGCGGCTGGCGCAGGGAGGCCGCGGAAGGGGAAGAGGGCCGGCAAGGCCGTCAGGTCGGAGTACGAGGGCGTGGTGCCCTCGACAGCGTGCTGACGTCCTGCCGCCCTTTCCTCGAGCCCCGCTTCTGGCGCTGCCATCCCCGTTCAGCCTTCGGACAGCCCTCGGGCTGTTCTCTTGGTGTCTTCTGGCACCCGTAGTTCGCCTAGGCGCCCCTTTTTCCCTCCTCGGCTCCTTGATCTTCCTCCTGAAGAGAGGGACAGGAAAAGGATTACGGGCATCTTATCTTTCAATTTGTAAGCCTTCGGGCCTTAGCTGCATTTAAAATTTTTAATCCTCTCTATCATGTTTTTCATCCTCTATGGACTTGTACTAAATTGGGATGTTTTTTAATGAAAAGAGGGGAATGCCTGCCGGGTTATGCCCTCTACTTGATCTTGTGTCTTGTATGTTCCCACCATACGCTTCTAGAGAACTTGCCGGCGCAAACACACTTGCTGAGTGCGGAACGTCAGCAGCCCGCTGGCGGTGTTGCTTCCGGCAAGAAACCTTGTCGGGCCAGTTGCAGCGCACTTGTATTGTTTGAGCGGACTCGGAAACAAAGCCAGGGCGCAACTTGGCCGCGACTTGGCTCCTCCGCGCACGGGGTTTTTTTTTACAAGACACAGTCGTTTCAAGGGCGCGACCTCGCTTTCCCCAGCCCATAAGAGGATGCATGACGAGGGATGAAAAACTTATCTGATACCGCAGCCCCCGGCGACTCTAGCTCGCCGGGAATGAATCTTGGCGTTTGCAGCCCCCGGCAACTCTGGCTCTGCCGAGACCTAGGTGCCCGTGCGCCTTTCCTTGCCCTTATCGCTGACGCTGCGGCCTCCGGGGATCCTGGCCTGCCGTGAAGGAACTTCGGTACTTGCAGCCCCCAGCGAAATCGGCTTGTCGGGGCCCCTACGCCAGTGCACCCTTCTGGTTTTCCCTTGTCGCTGTTATTATAGTCACAAAAATAACTAAGACAGCGCTGTAATAAGTTACTCTTTCGTGGCGTGATTATTTAGGTTGGGCAACGCAATGCCATGCTTCGCCCTTCATATGTTTACACTCTACGCTTTTTAGGGGACTTGCCGGTGCATACACACATGCCGAGTGCGGAACATCAGCAGCCCGCTGGCGGTGTTGCCTCCGGCAAGAAACCTCGTCGGGCTAGTTGCAGCGCGCTTTCATTGTCGAGCGGACTCGGAAACGAATCAAGGGTGCAACTTAGCCGCGAGTTAGCTCCTCTGCGCACAAGTTTTACATACGAAGGACGTCCCACGGCAAGGCTTGCTATGTTACGTCCTCTACTTCATTACATCCCTTGTATGTTTTTACCCTACGCTTCTAGGGAACTTGCCGGCGCTAACACACTTGCTGAGTGCGGAACATCAGTAGCCCGCTGGCAGTGTTGTCCCCGGCAAGAAACCTTCTCGGGCCAGTTGCAGCGCACTTGTATTGTTGAGCGGACTCGAAAACAAAGCAAGGGCGCAACTTAACCACGAGTTGGTTCCTTCGCGCACAGGTTTTTCGTACAAGGGACAAACGTTCGAGGAATATAACATAAGAGCTTAGAACTAAAAAGTGCTCTGTACTCAAGCTCGGGTGACTTAGCTTTTCCGTCCTCCGCGATCCGGCGAAGCCGCACTTCTCCCTTGAATTCCTCCCTTGTACGTTTTCACCCCCACGCTTTCAGGGAACCCGCCGGCGCAAACACACTTGCTGAGTGCGGGACATCAGCAGCCCGCTGGCGGTGTTGCTTCCGGCAGGAAGGACTCGTCAGGCTAGTTGCGGCGTGCTTTCATCGTTGAGCGGACTTGAAACAGATCAAGGGCGCAACTTAGCCACGGTTCGACCCTTCTGCGCACAGGTTCTTCATACAAGGTACGGATTCTCAGGGAATACAATTCAAAATCTTGAAACTGGACGCTTCCTTCGCCCTACTGGCCGGCGGAGCTCGATGGCGCGTCCTCGACGGCAGCGCGGCACTCCGGGGAGGCGTGCTTGCTGGAGCAGGCACCAGAGCTGTTCTTGCCGGGCTTAGTCTTTGGTGGATCTGCCTTTGCCTTCTTGCATTTGCCGGTGGAGCTCGATGGTGCGTCCTCGACGGCAGCGCAGCACTCCGGGGAGGTGCGCTTGCCGGAGTGGGCATCAGAGCTGCTCTTGCCGGACTTGACTTTCCTCTTCCCCGGGGAGTTTCAGCGGCAAGTGGCTTGCCCTCTGCTGCGGCTGCTGCTTCCCGGTAGATCTTGTCGGTGCAGATAAGTGCATCCTTCTTGTCGCCTCGGACAGAGATGACACTTATCGGACTAGGCATCTTGAGCATGTTGTATGCGTAGTGAGAGGTTGCCATGAACTTGGCAAGCGCTGGTCGGCCGAGTATCCCATTGTAGGGTAATGGGATATCAACAACATCGAAGGTGACCCTCTCTGTCCTGAAGTTCAGCTCGCTGCCAAACGTTACTGGCAGCATGATCTTCCCCTTGGGCTTGCTCCTTCCCGGATTTACCCCTTGAAAGGTACCAGTTTCTTCGAGCTCGCTGTCGGGGATCTGGAGCTTCTTGAGCACTGCGGAGGAAATCAGGTTCAGGCCGGCCCCGCCGTCAACCAACATCTTCGTGACCTTGAGGTTGCGGATTGTTGGTGAGACCAACATCAGCAAGCACCCGACCGCAGTGGTGCGATCAGGGTGGTCCTCAATATCGAAGATGATGGGCGTGCTGGACCATTTCAGAGGCTTGCGCGCCTCGACGGACGGCTCCGCTGCATTCACCTCTCGCACCCACTGCTTGAGTTGGTGGTGCGAGGTGTGCAGAGAGGCGCCGCCGTCGATGCACAACACCTCTGTCGCCTTCTGAAACTCTTGGTCATCGGTCTCATCTTCCTCCATCTCATCATCCTCATCTTCATCTTCGTCCTTGTCGCGGCCGCGGGGAGGCCTATCTCCTTGCCGCGGCTTAGCCTTGCCGCGGTGCCCTCCCCGGGCGGGAAGCTTCTTGCCGGATCCTCCGCCACCTCCCTGGGCTCTCTCCTTATCGCGGCGCTCGTATTCGGCTTTCTGCAGCTCCGCCATCTGCTCCACTTTCTTGCAGGTTTGAAGATCATGGCCCTTGGTGCAGTGGATCTTGCAGTACCGCTTGCCGGAGCCATCCTGCTTGTCGGCGGCTACCACAGCCTCGCCGGAGTCATCGGCTTTGGCCTTGTCGGAGCCGCCTCCGTTGCCGGAATGCTCAACAGCTAGCACATCCTTAGCCCTTCTCTTCCTGTTGTTCCGCCTCCGGTTCTTCCTTGCCGGGGCGGCATCCTCACTGTCAGATCCTTCTGCTCCTGCAACCTCTCCAGGGATTTTCCTCCCCTCCTCAGCCCGTGCACACTTGTCGGCCAGAGCATAGAGCTCGCTGACGTCTCTGATCTTGCACATCGCCATCTCCTCCCTCATCCTGCGGTTACGCACGTTCTGATAAAACGCGCTGATAACTGCAGCAGGGTGGACGTCTGGGATGTTGCGCTGCACTTGGCTGAATCTCTGTATGTACTTGCGCAGGGGTTCTCCCTCCTTCCGGACGAGCAAGTGGAGGTCACTCTCCTGGCCATGAGGCTTGTGGCCACCTGTGAAGGCGCCGACAAACTGATGACACAGGTCCGCCCATGAAGAGATGGAACCGTCCGGCAAGTGCATGAGCCAAGATCTGACGTTAGGCTTGAGCACTAGCGGGAAGTAGTTGGCGAGGATCTTCTCGTTGCGCCCTCCGGCAGCCTGCACCGTGATGGTGTAGATGCTGAGGAACTCCGATGGATGTATCTTGCCATCGTACTTCTCGGGCACGTCTGGCTTGAAGTTCTTGGTTTTGGGCCACTGGACTTGCCGCAGCTCGCGGGTGAACGCAGGGCAACCTGCCGCGTACGGCAAGTCGCTTGGTTCCCCTGGTGCGTGCATATCAACAGTGGGCCCAGCGCGCTGGTCAGATTGACGTCGCGCTTCCCTTCTATGCTCGATGCAAGTGCGAGCGTCTTCGTGCCGCCGTTCTTGGACAACGTGGCGTTGATCGCGTTGGGTTCGCGGGTCCGACGACGCGGTGGAGTCGCCGTCAGGGTTGGCCCGACGAGCCGACGATCTTGGCCTTCGGGGCTGGGAGTGCATGGAGGTGGCACCCCCAGCGGTCTTGTCGGCGTCGGCTTGCGCCTGGGCGCCTTGCCGGGGCCACGATGCACTCGGTTGCCGGGGCTTGTCGCCGTTGGCGAAGCCGATGAGACTGTATATGGTCATCCTCCAGTCGTCGATCTTGTGCGGCGCCGGAGGGTAGTCCAGAAGCAGCTGGGCTCGGGCCAGCGCTTCCTCTGCTGTCTTGGGTGGTGGTGGCGACGAGCGGCGCGAGGAGCGGGATGTGCTCGGACTCCCAACTGGATTGGGAGGTGCAACACCCCGGCCTGGCGACCGTACCTCGCTCGCGCCAGCATGCGAGCGTGCATGCTGACCTCGAGTGTCCCGCGAACCACCAGCTTGGCCTTGTTCCAACGCGAGCACGGTGCTAGGAGCACCGGGGCGTTGTCGACCTTGCACTTCCTGGGAAGGGTGCGGTGTCTGCACGGTCGCCGACGCTTGCGGGGCCTTGTTTTTGGATCTAGTGATGACGTGAGTCCCACCGTCGGTGTCCACTCCTCCGTCGGCGTCCACTCCACCGCCCGTTCGCTCCGGCGGTGGTGGCGGAATTGATGTAGACGGAGCGGCCACCTCCGAAGGCTTCTTCTACGGTGGCATGTTGATGAAGGCGTTGATGCAGCGTGCGCGGAGACCAGATCAGATGCTCACGACCTCGACGCACCCCCTACCTGGCGCGCCAGAGATGCCGGGGCCGCACGTCTCTTTTCTGTGGCCACGAGCACCTATGGGGCACGGGGGGGCCCCTTCTAGTCCGGCAAGGGGGCGGAGGCCGCGCGCAGAGCAGATCGAGGTCGGGCGCATGCGGGGAGACGGGCGATTTTTACCCAGCTTCGGAGCTCTCCGGAGAGATAAAACTCCTACTACTGCTTTGTGTTTGTATTTGATCTTGCTCGAGAGCGAGCATATGGTGGTATTGCGTGTGTCGAATGGACCGAACCGAACCGAACCGAACCGAACCAAACCCCTTCTACGTGCGCATGGGCCTCCCTTTTATAGTCTGAAGGGGGCACCAACAGGTGGCAGCGTAGGAAGAGGGGGTACAAAGGTAAAAGCGCAGGTTGGTACAACAGTGACCAGCAGTGTCCCCTACCTAACTCTGGCGGCAGGGGACGAGGGCATTTCATGCCCGTCCGGTCGTCCCAACAGTGCAAAGAAACGACTGTTAGGTGAGCCACCGGTTGCCACGATGGCGTCTCTGCCAGCTCCGTTCTCCACCTCGCTCTGCATGGCTACGCAACGCCCCGCCACGTGCCCCTGGGGTGGCCCTGGGGTGACACGTCGCTGGATGCGCTGGATTTTGGGTGGCCGCCTTGCCGCGGCAAGTGCCTTGCTGCGGCCCTTCTCTTGTCGTGCCGGCAAGCTTGCTGGCCGTCGGGCCTTGCCGGGACGCGCGGGGCGCCGCGGCAAGTCTTCTGGAGATGCCTTGGTTGGCCTTCCCGGCAAGCTTCTCTTGCCGGGGCCTTGGTTGGCCTTCCCGGCAAGCTCCTCTTGCTGGGACCTTGTATTCTTCCCGGCCAGCTTCTCTTGCCGGGGCTTTGGTTGGCCTTCCTGGCGGGCTCCTCTTGCCGGGGCCTTGGTTTGAGTACTTCGATCTTGAATGGCATCAAAGTAACCGTGGAAGATCTTGGCGGACGCCCGGCAAGCCCTGCCGCGGGTCACTACGACTGCCCGTGCACAAGTTCGGGATACTAAGGTACCCCCCTACTTTAGTACACCGACAGCGGTGCCCTGCGAAAACATGTAGGGCGTCAGGGATGCCCAGTCAAAGGCAAGGAGATGAAGTCCTCGGACGAGAGAGGCTTAATTAGTTACCGTGATGATGGCGTCGAGCTCGGCTAATGTCGACGCACCGCCAACGGCGGGCGTGCAATTGACGGAGGGGCCGCTTGCTGAAGAGGTGCCGGCCGGCGTACACCCGGGTGCATTAAGCTCCCGTGCCGTCATCGGAGACACCAATGCCGCCTTCGCCGGAGGCACCAATGGCCCCGCCATCGCATTATGCAAGTTGCTGGCCGTGAAGCGAGGAATCGGGGGCTGCCCCTGTTGGCCGCCCGCAATCCACGCACTCAACCCCGAGATCAAGGTAGGCACAAGGGCGGTGATCGTCGCTCCGAGTCGTTGTTCCACTTGCTCTTGGACAATCTCCGGAATCCGCGCCACCTGTGCCTTGAGTTATTGAACCTCTCGCGCCTGGCTTTCCGAGCTGGTCTTTTTCTCCTTCCGCACACCAGCGGTATACTATGACCCCCATTTTGTTGACAAGCCTTTGCCGGCCACACGACCAGCTGACGTCGGCTTACTGAGCTTATCCTTGTTCTTCATTACATTCAATGCCCTATTTAGAGTGGTGTCCCAAGGGTTGCTCTTAGTCGACCCCGCGCTACAGCTTTCAGTCGCCTGCGGAAGGAATGTGAACCATTTAGAAATTTGGCTTCATTAATTAGAATGCAACCATATGGAGCTAATTACGCGGGGGTGTATTCCTTACCAGAACAAGCTCAAGCTGCCTGGTCTTCAGATCTGTGGTAAGCTCCTTTGTATTCGAGTCCTTCTTGTACCGGGCCCTGACAAAGTTCCTGGTCTGCTTGTTACCGCTGTATTTCTCGAAGAGGGGCGGTAGGCCTTGCTCGGCACGGTCCGCCTCCTCCTTGTCCCATATAGGCTCCGCCACTCTGTAACCGCCGGGACTGAGTGTGTGTTCCCCTATGTTCAGCTCCCGCATTTGTTTCCCCAACTCACTTGATTGGGAGCTTGCGGTGCTCGAGCAATTGATCTTGAAGTCGTTGTAGTCATCTTCAGTGATCGAAGGATTTTTCTCCTTGATCTTCTGATAACTCTCACCTTTCTCGATCATTTTCTTCACATTGCTTTTCCAAGTAGACAGGGCCTTGCTCATCTTCGTGAGGGCAGCATTGTTCACTTTATTCCCTTTGAGGCTTGTGTTCGCAAATTCAGCGGGGAACTTGTATTGTTCGTGCAACTTCGTGAAGAGGAGGTGGCGCAAATTCCCTCGGTCAGGATGCCTCAGGTTCTCGGTGTTGATCGAGACGATGCTCCGGACAATGCACCCGAGCTGAAGCGAGTACCCCTTGACTATTCGTTCGGGCGCCGTTGGATACCCGTTGGAGTCCACTTCAGTAACTTCCTCCTTGAGGGTGAGGAGCACGATCGGGCGCCGGTCCTTCCGTTGCCTCTTCGGTTGGCTGCCATCTGTGCGGGCGCCGCCATCATCAGTGGTGGCATCCTCGGCGGCACCATCAGTGGTGGCATCAGTGTGGTCATCCTCGGCGGCACCATCAGTGGTCTCAGGATCGGTGGGGAAGGCGGCGGCCTCATACAAGTGAGGTTGTTCCTCCATCTCCTAGGACAGCTCCCAGAATGCCTTGCCGCCCGAACCCCCGGCCTCATCGTTGTGGGCCATGTTTCTCTCTAAATAGAAACAAAGTTTGGTCAAAAAGTTGGTTATTGTCAAGGAACAAGATCATGGTCTCATCATTTAGGGTTTGTCGACACAGAGGCATCCTAAAATCTAAGCTTTTATGATTGAGGGTTTTTCGACGCCGAGGCACCCTAAAAGCCTAAGCTTTCATCATTTCGGTTTTTATCGACACCGAGGCACCCTAAAAGCCATGCATTAGTCACAAGTACACCGGGGCACTTGATCCTACTTAATTAACTACTATGATACCCCGGCCCATGCATTAGTCACAAGTACCCCATATGTCCTATTTTTAGCAAAGTCATGCTAAAATTCACGGAAAATTTCAGCATGACCTTTGCTGAAAATAGGACATATGGAGTACCCGAATTTGCCGGAATGGAAGTTAATCGACATTCCGGCAAACTCAAGGGCCTCTCGGGGTACCTGCAAAATCATTATCCCAGGTGGACATGGATGCAATGTCACATGTCACATGGATCCCACACCCACAGGAGCTGGTGAAGCTTCATGTGTATTTCACGAAAACCAGCCTGACTAAAGAGCTTTATGTAGAAAACAAATCACTCCACCAACTCACATAGGATCATCCCTCTAAGCAATTACTCAAAATGGGCACTAGCAGCAAAATGAACATTTTACAATCTGAACTTTTTTTTGTCATCTATGTGCTCATTTAACTTTGATCCAAATAGTATCAAAGTTCTTAGAAACAAGCAGCTCTGCTAACAAAGAACAGTAAAAATGGGGCTTGCCTTAAGATGGGAAGTAAAGTTGCAAAAACTATCACAAAGAACAGTAAAAATGGAACATAGCTCAGCATTTGTATTGATAGGAACAAACATAAAATCAAACCATGGGCATCTACTAGGTAGACCAACATAAAATTTTGACTGGAGTTACATAAGGGGAAATTGATGTGATGAATGGCTGTTTGGGAGCTGAGCTGATCATGTCCATGTATTCTAATTCTACAGTAAGATGGCATTGCTGTTGGTACCAATTTATTTGTTCACAAAGATACATTTTTGGTAATGCATAGACAACATCACCTTTTATTTATCATGGTTGGTTCTGTTCCATAATTATATCAGCCCAGAGTGTCTTATTAGATATCAGACTGAATTGTAATTCACCCATTCTAAAACTTTAAGTGAAAATAACCCTTCGTGTTTGATATGCATAACAATGAAAGATGTTGGTTCACATCTTTTACTGATAGTTTGGTGGTTTTATTTTTCTAGCCCACCGTTAATCACTTGGTAGCCATGACAGAGAAACCGCGGGGCAAATAGTGTGAGTAGCTAATAAGGGCTCAAAACAGACTTTAATATGTCTGATGATCCAATGGATTGGTATCTATCATCTGCTACCAACATGTATTTTTTTGAGAGAGATGGACTACCAACGTGTATTATGCTATTTAATTAAAGCTCATGCCATGCTTATCTTACATTAGATTTATTTATTCTAAGCTATAATTATTTGCCAGTTGCTTGGCAGTACGTACGAGACATTGTGGCATCATGCATGCTGCGTGAGGTGAGGTGAGAGCTCAACTACCATGGGCATCAAACATAAAATTTTGACTGGAGTAACAGAGGCATAACAGTAGAAATTACAGGTTTCTGAATCTGAACTTTTTTAGTTAATAGACTAACCCAAGCACCTTTTCTGGCATTATATTCAACATATATGAGATGAAACAAATCGTACGACGCATAACTAGTCTGATGGGATGCTAAAAAACATACATCTAATTCCTAGTAGTCAGATCGATTATTTTGCTTCTAAGGTCAGAGGATCATGCTGATTAAGGTTCTGAAATCAATTACTGACAGGGAATAGCACAGGCACACAGCAAACCTATAACTTAATGATGGTTATTAGGGAAGACAGGAAATGAGGATGGATAGAACCATATGTTTGGGAAATGCAAATAGAAGTAGTGCTATGAGAGTAATTTTTTTTTCAATTTTCATTGATGTTTCAAATTAGATCGGTGCACATGTGGCTGCAATTTCTGTTGGTCATCCAAGATGGGTGTTCATAGTAAGGTACTATATAGTGGCACTAACATAACCAAGGATTGCTTTTTAAAAAAAACATAACCAAGAATCACCTTCCATGTGGCTTCTTCTCTTTAGCCTGGCTTCCTTCTGCAAAGTGGGCAAATACTTCTGTCTGCTGCAGTAGGTACTTCAGTCGCCCTTTCCCTTCTTGTTCTGTGATCAAAACCACGATGAGAATGCAATACACACCAAAGAATATCATATACAAGAATTGCAGAAATTAAACAAGGTCAGACCCACACTATCTATTCTTTCTTCATGGCAGAATATCATATACAAGCACGAATTTTGTTCAAATTTATATAGCAACAAATATTTATACACTCATATAGCAGCACTAATCTTATATAGCAACAAATATTTTTCCAAGATAATACATGAACTTGAAAAGTAATCTCCTGGATTGGGGTGTACTGCACATTTCAAATGTTTGCCAGTCATATAATAATTCAGTGGCTGCACATATAGCTACTAATCTTATAAGCCTGTAGCCATTTGCTATTCAAAAATCTTGTTGGATGAACTCAAATGTGGAACATAATAAAACCCTAATACTGGTTATGATTTGAAATGAGGACAGTTGTTGTAGATTAGTGGTTCTAATGTCCTGGGAATTGTATGTCACTTTGATTTTTCGGTCTGTAAAGATTGCTTTTATTATTTCAGATGCATTTCTTTTGGAACCAAGGTGAGAAAACCCAATCACCGGTGACTGCCATGTGCTTTAACCCACAAGGGGATCTTCTGCTAGTAGGATATGGTGATGGTCATATGACAATTTGGGATGTACAAAAGGACTGAAATTTACCTACACTTGGCCAAACAGGCAGGACGTCGCTGGACGGGGCGGCGCTGGTGTCGGGGCGGCGCTGGTGTCGGGGCGGCGCTGGTGTCGGGGTGACGGTGGTGTCGGGGCGGCACTGGGGCGGCGGGGCGACGGTGGCGTCGGGGCGGCGTCGAGGGCGGCGGGGCGACGGTGGTGTCGGGGCGGCGCTGGGGCGGCGGGGCGATGGTGGCATCGAGGGAGGCGGGGCGATGGACGGTGTCGGGACGGTGCGACGGCGGCGAGGCTTTCTGGGCTCTGGGGAAGAGGAGAGGGCGAGGGAGGGAGAGGGCGAGGGCGAGGGAAGGCGGGGAGAGGGCGAGGGAGAGGGAAGGCGAGGAGAGGGCGAGGGAGGGAGAGGGCGAGGGCGAGGAGAGGGTGGAGAGGCAGGGCGGCGGCGTTGGAGCGGGTGCGGGTGGACGGCGTCGGGTTAGGTTTGGGCGGACGACGCGGGCTCAAGGGGGAGGAAGGGGAGAGGGAGGCGGCGGGGGCGCGTGGGCACAATACTAATGGCGCACCACCCCTCGGTGCGCCATAAGTACATCCATACTAATGGCGCACCTGACTGTGGTGCGCCATTAGTATTTTTTTTATTTCAACTCGAGCCAACAGGTTATGTACCACCAGAACTGATCCACATCAAGTCCCCTCTACTAGCTCGACTGGTCAGCAGCCAGTTCTCACACCAGGAGGTCCTGGGTTCGACTCCCAGGCTCCACAAATTTTTTTTAGCATTTAAAAAGTTGTTTGATACTTATTTGTGTTTAAATATGTTCAAACTTGTTTAAATCATAACAGTAATATTTTTTTATAAGACAGTAATAATTTTTTTTTAAATATCATCAAATAGTAATGCCGGTGGAGCGGGGGAGGGTGCGGGGGGTGCGGGGGGTCGGCGATGGCGGTTGAGTAGGGGAGGGGTGCGGGGGGTCGGCGGCGGCGGTTGAGTAGGGGAGAGGTGCGGGGGGTCGGCGGCGGCGGTTGAGTAGGGTAGGGGTGCGGGGGGTCGGCGGCGGCGGTTGAGTAGGGGAATCGAGAGGGTGCGGGCGGCCGGTGCACCGGATCTGGCGAGGTGGGATAGCGATCGAGATGGAGGGGGATCGAGATCGAGTGTCCATGAAATTTAAAAATATTCATGATAGTTCAAAAAGTACCCATGAAATACAATCGAGAAATGAAGGCTACGATTTAAATACAAATGATCTTAGCTAGCTATCTGTTCACAATCTTCTTGCCCTTCTTTTTCGCAAATGGAGTTCTTCTGTGGAACGGACGTCCTTTAGGTAGGGTGGCCCTGCTTCTTCTTGTGGTGTATGCTGCTAGTTCATCATCGTCGTCATGTTCGATCCTCGGGTCGCCGTACTTGTCGAAGTCTTGCTCATTGGCTACTCCATCCATTCCGATGATCTTCCTTTTGCCTCTCCTCACGACAACACGACTGGGCTTTGGCGGGTCGGTAATGAAGAAGCATTGGTCCACTTGGGAAGCCAGTACCCATGGCTCATTTTTCGCAGTGACGTTTGCGCCCGCGGTCTTGGATTTGGCTTCGGGTATAACCATGGTGGTGAAATACCGGTCTTCTTTTATGACGTTCTTGGCCCATCTGACACGGAACATCGGGACCTTCTCTCCAGCGTAGCTCAGCTCCCAGATCTCCTCGATCCTTCCATAGTATCTGTCCTTGTCATTACCGGTGTAGGATTCCATGGTTACCCCGGAGTTCTGATAACCATCGCTCTTCATGTCCTTGGCCTCGGTGTAGAATGTGTAGCCGTTGATATCGTACGCCTCATAGGTCATCAGGTTGTGCTCGGCGCCCTGTGACAAGGCGAATATGAGTTGTTCTTCCACGGAAGAATCCTCATGTAAAGGGTACAACAGAAGCTTCTGCTTGAACCAACGCGTGAAACATGAGTTGTGCTCTTTGAGTATATCTCCGTCCGTCCTCTGTTGGCCTCGGTCATTGTACGTCTTCTTAATAAAGGTTTTGTGCTCTACCACCCAAGGATCGACCACGTCTATGTGTTGTAGCGCGACTAGGTTTGCTCTTTCAAAGTCGGCGAGTCGACCCTCGAAGTCAACATGCATTTCGCGGCGACCCTCACGGTGACCCCATCCAGCGAGCCTGCCGAGGTGCCTGTTGACGGGCAGACCAACGGGGTTCTCGATGCCTAGATAATTCGTGCAGTAGGAGATGCACTCTTCAGTCAGAAAGCCCCTGGCTATGCTATCCTCCACTATATGGACCAGCAGATGCACCATAACGTCGAAGAATGCGGGCGGGAAGTACATCTCAAGCTCGCATAGTATCGTCACGATCTCTTCCTGTAGCCTTCTGAGTTGCCTCACACCAATCGACTTCCGAGAGATGACGTCGAAGAAGTTGCATAGGCCAAATAGCGTTTCACGGACGTGCGCGTCCATGATCCCACAGATTGCAACTGGAAGTATCTGCGTCATCAGCACGTGACAGTCGTGAGACTTCATCCCGCTGAACTTCTGCTTCGCTGGGTCTAGGTATCTGCTTATCTTCCCCGCGTAACCGTAAGGAAGTTTTACTCCTAGGAGGCAGGTGAAAAACTGCTCGATCTCCTCCTGACTTAGAGTGAAGCACGCAGGAGGGTAGTCATTTCCGGTCTTCTTGGCCTTTTTGCCTTTGTGACGACTTTCTGTGTCCTGCTTCGCCTCATCATCATCATCATCATCATCATCATCATCATCATCATCATCATCATCATATATAGCGTGGAGCTCCTGCCTGATGCCCATTGATTTCAAGTCTACCCTTGCTTTCGGCCCATCTTTGGTCCACTCTGGCATGTTGAGCAGGGTACCAAGCAGACTCTCGCACACGTTCTTCGTGATATGCATGACATCAAGGCTGTGAGGCACACGGTGGATCTTCCAGTACGGCAAGTCCCAGAAAACAGACCTCGTTTTCCATACCTTCAGCAGCGGCTCTGGCGCCTTTCGCTTCTTTCCCGGCTCTGGCGCCTTTTGCTTCTTTCCCGGCAGTGGGCAGTCTTTCCAATTTTTCAACAGCTTGTCTATTTCCTCGCCGCTCCTCGTACACGGGCGTTTTCGGGGTTCGGTTTCACCATCGAACAGATCCTTGCGTTTCCTCCACGGGTCATCATCGCGAAGCCACCTTCGATGTCCCATGAACACGGTTTTCGAAGACCTGGGATCTCTATCTAGCTGGCGATACGTTGTGTCATCCATGCACCTTACGCATCCAGAGAATCCGTGGACTACCTGCCCCGCAAGATATCCGTAACCGAGATAGTCGTGCACCGTCGTGAGCAGTGCGACTCTCATAGGGAAATGTTCTTTCTCTGCGGCGTCCCACGTATTGGCTGGCGTTTTCCACAGCATGTCAAGCTCCTCTTTCAGCAGCCCCAGATACAGATTGATGTCGTTCCCTGGTTGTTTCGGCCCTTCAATTAGCATACTCATGTGAATGTACTGCCTCTTCATGCACAACCAGGGGGGAAGGTTGTACATCCACACAAACATAGGCCAGGTGCTATGTGTGCTTCTTTGGCTGCCAAACGGATTGACTCCATCGGTGCTCGCGCCCAGCACGATGTTCCTTGGATTGTTCCCAAATTCTGGGTATTCGAAGTTCAACGCTTGCCACTGGCTCGCATCCTTAGGGTGACTCAGCATCTTGTCTTTTTTATCTATCTCTGGATCATTTGCGTCATCTTCTCGCTTCTTCTCCTCCCTATCCGCGTGCCAACGCAGGAGCTTTGCTACCTTAGGGTCCGCGAAATACCGCTGCAGACGAGGAGTGATCGGAAAGTACCACACCACTTTTCGAGGAGCTTTCTTCCTCTTCTTGTATCGAGTGACACCGCACACCGGACATATGGTAGACTCCGCATGCTCGTCCCGATAAATGATGCAATTTTTCATGCACACATGGTATTTCACGTGCGGTAAATCCAGAGGACACACGATTTTCTTCGCCTCCTCCAAACTGGTCGGGCACTTGTTCCCCTTGGGAAGACGCTCTTGCCAGAATGACATGTTCTCGTCGAAGCATGCGTCGGTCATTTTGTGTTTTACCTTCATCTCCAGAGCCATGAGCGTTACTTTCAGGCGGGTATCCTCGGGCCTGCATCCTTCATACAATGGAGTAACCGCGTCTAACTCAAGTTGATCCATCTTGGCTTTCTCTCGGGCGGCAGCTCTTGCGTTATCCGTCTGCTTGAGAAGCAGCTCTTGAATATGAGGGTCCTGCACCCAGCCCATCGATGGTCCAGCGTCGTCTGCTCCGCCGGCATCATCATCATGCCCTGCATCTTCTACATGATGACTGTGTACAGCATCACCGTCGTGATCATCTCCTGGGGATTCTTCGTCTTCTCGCCCCCCCGAGCCGCGGTGGTTGTCTTGCTGCCCTTCCTCATTTCTTGCCCGGCCCCCATGGACGACTTCGTAGTCATCTTCATCACCTTGCCACCGATAGCCATCCATGAAACCACGCAAGAGCAGGTGGTCCCGCACCTGCCCGGAATCCGGGTCCGCAATAAGGCTATTCAGCTTGCATCTTCGACACGGACATCTTATCTCCGTCTCGTTCTTTTGAAGCATCTCGGCCTTCGCGGACCTCAAAAACCTATTCACGATGCCTTCGGTCATCGTGCGGACCATGGTCACCTGCGGGGTAGAGCAAAATGATATTTTAGAACCAAGAAAAAATTTGGCATGACTTTCCCTAAAATAGGACCAAAAAGAATGCTTAATGCCAAAATTCTCGCCGAAACGGAAATGAATCAACATTCTGGCAAAATATTGGCAACTATCGCATTTCAAATACTGGTACACCTCCAAACACAAACACATATGGAATACCACGAACATACATAGATCTAGCTAGGCCATAAAAAGTGCATGTGCACATTGTTGTAGGGAGAACAACATAAATATAGCTTCCCCCCTTACTTACCTAGCAAAACAAGGTAACTTAACCACTTAATTTGAATGAATCTATGGTGGAAATGAGGTGAAAAAGAGGAGGCACCCGAGACAAGGAGGAGGGGGTGGAGAGAATGAAGTGGGGAGAAAGTGAGTGTGGGAGGAGAGGCTGTCCAAAATATCTTGTTGCTACCCACTTACTAATGGCGCACCATCAACAAATGCGCCATTAGTAATCCAGGTTACTAATGGCGCACCCCCTGGTAGTGCGCCATTAGTAGTTTTGCAAAAAAAACATACTAATGGCGCACCCTGCCACGGTGTGCCATTACTAGTTTGAACTAGTAATGGCGCACCGTGGCAGGGTGCGCCATTAGTACTTTTGCAAAAAAAGGAATAACAAAATAATAAAAAAAATAACATTAGTGGCGCACTTTCTGGCTGGTGCGCCATTATAATGGCGCACTAACTGCGGATGCGCCATTAGTATGTTTGGATAGGTGCACTAGTTCAAAAAAAAAATGGTACTAATGGCGCACCGTTGGCCTGGTGCGCCATTAGTAGTTTCAACACTAATGGCGCATCAGAAGGTGGTGTGCCATTAGTATATTCTAATAGCGCACCGCTAGTCTGGTGCGCCATTAGTGTCAATACCATCTATAGCCCTTTTTCTAGTAGTGTCGGCCCTTAGTCCGGAGCCGATCGCCCAGATCAAGGACCGGTGGATGGACACCACCTCGGGGGCTTCAATTCCACGGCGGTGGAGCCAAACACTAACCTTGTCCCTCGCGAAACTCGTGATTCCGAGGTGCCGGACTCCGGACCTCCCGCGCCCCTGCCAATCGAATCAGATTGGGCGCCGGTTATGGAATTCACCACCGCGGACATCTTCCAATACTCGCCCTTTGGCGACATCCTAAATTCGCTAAAGCATCTCTCGCTACCGGGAGAGTCCTGGCCGGACTATGGCCAGGATGGTTGGGATACGGACGACGAAGAAATTCAGAGCCCACCGACCACCCACTTTGTAGCCACTGTCGACGATCTTACCGACATGCTAGACTACGACTCCGAAGACATCGACGCTATCGACGATGATGCCGGAGACGAACAGGAACCAGCGCCTACAGGGCACTGGAAGACCACCTCGTCATACAAGATATACATGGTGGACACCCCAAAGGACGGGGACGGCGAAGAAGTAGCGGAGGCAGATTCCTTATAGAAACAGCCCAAGCGCCGGCGTCAGCGGCGCCGCTCTAAATCCCGCCACAGCAAGAATGGAGATTCCGGCACAGGAGATAATAATACCCCAGAGAGTGCCGAAGATAATCCCCTCCAGCAAGACTCAGCGCAGGAGGACGCAGAAGCAAGCCCCCACGAGAGGGCGGCAGACGAAGAGGTCGAGGATTATAACTATATACCGAAGACGAGGCAAGCCTCAACGACGACGAATTCGTCGTGCCCGAGGATCCCGTCGAACAAGAGCGTTTTAAACGCAGTCTTATCGCCACGGCAAATAGCCTAAAGAAAAAGCAGTAGCAGCTTTAAGCTGATCAGGACCTGCTGGCCGATCGATGGACCGAGGTCCTCGCGGCCGAAGAGTTTAAACTCGAACGCCCCTCCAAAAGCTACCCCAGACGCAAGTTGCTCCCTCGATTAGAGGAGGAAGCATACATACCTTCATCACCAGCGCATGATACGGCCGACCGACCACCCCGTGGTCGCGACAGAGAGGCATCTAGACCCTCCACAAAGACCGTACCCCGGCATCGCTCCAAAAGTACGAAGCCAAGAGGGAACGCGCTGGACTTGCGAGATGTATTGGAGGACAAAGCAAGACAATCCAGATCCATCTACGGATCACGAGGGCGCCCCACGACCCACGACGAATACCGTCGCGCCGGATACAATAACCCCGGCCGAGCCTAACACAGCAGACAACGCTCTCTCGAGCTGCGTCGTGATATTTCTCAATATAGAGGCACGGCACACCCGCTCTGCTTCACTGACAAAGTAATGGATCATCAAATCCCTGAAGGCTTTAAACCCGTAAACATCGAATCCTACGACGGCACAACAAACCCCGCGGTTAGGATTGAAGATTATCTCCTTCACATCCATATGGCCCGCGGTGACGATCTCCATGCCATCAAGTACCTCCCACTCAAGCTTAAAGGACCAGCTCGGCATTGGCTTAACAGCTTGCCCGCAGAGTCAATTGGGTGTTGGGAAGACCTGGAAGCCGCATTCCTCGACAATTTCCAGGGCACGTATGTGCGGCCACCAGACGCCAATGACCTAAGCCACATAATTCAGCAGCCAGAGGAATCGGCCAGACAATTCTGGACACGGTTCTTGACAAAGAAAAACCAAATCGTCGACTGTCCGGATGCAGAGGCCCTCACAGCCTTCAAACATAACATCCGCGATGAGTGGCTAGCCCGGCACCTGGGATAGGAAAAGCCGAAATCCATGGCAGCACTCACATCATTAATGACCCGCTTTTGCGCGGGAGAGGATAGCTGGCTAGCTCGCAGCAACAACCTCAATAAAAATTCTGGCAGTCCAGATACTAAGGACAACAATGGCAGGTCACGTCAAAACAAAAACAAACGCCACATTAACGGCGACGATAAGGAGGATACGGCAGTCAACGCCGGTTTCCGAGGCTCTAAACCCGGTCAGCGGAAGAAGCCATTCAAAAGAACCACTCCGGGTCCGTCCAACTTGGACCGAATACTCGACCGCTTATGCCAGATACATGGCACCCCCAAAAATCCAGCCAATCACACCAACAAAGATTGCTGGGTGTTCAAGCAGGCAGGCAAGTTAATTGCTGAAAACAATGACAAGGGGCTAAACAGCGACGACGAGGAGGAGACCCGACCACTGAACAATAGAGGACAAAAGGGTTTCCCCCCACAAGTGCGGATGGTGAACATGATTTACGCAACCCATATACCCAGGAGGGAGAGGAAGCGCGCACTAAGGGACATCTATGCGATGGAGCCAGTCGCCCCGAAGTTCAATCCATGGTCCTCTTGTCCGATCACTTTCGATCGAAGAGACCATCCGACCAGCATACGCCATGGCGGATTCACCGCATTGGTTTTAGACCCAATCGTCGATGGATTTCACCTCACGAGAGTCCTGATGGATGGCGGTAGTAGCCTGAACCTGCTTTATCAGGATACAGTGCGCAAGATGGGCATAGACCCCTCAAGGATTAAACCTACAAAGACAACCTTTAAAGGTGTCATACCAGGTGTGGAAGCCAATTGTACGGGCTCAGTCACACTCAAAGTGGTCTTCGGATCCCTGGATAATTTCTGGAGCGAAGAGTTAATCTTCGACATAGTCCCATTTCGCAGCGGCTATCACGCTCTGCTCGGACAAACCGCGTTTGCAAAGTTCAACGCGGTGCCGCATTATGCATACCTCAAGCTCAAGATGCCAGGCCCTCGTGGAGTCATCATGGTCAACGGAAATACAGAATGCTACCTCCGAACGGAGGAACATACAGCGGCTCTCGCGGCATAAGTACAGAGCAGCCTTTTAAGGCAATTTTCGAGTCCGGCTGTTAAACGGCCGGATACAGCAAAACGCGCCCGAAGCAATACCAACCAAGAAAACTTGGCACGATCAGAGCACGCGTAGCAATGCGGCCCTAACCCCCGCCCTCGCATGATTGCAAGAACAACTCTCCGCGTACATCATTACACTTTGGAGATACCATGGGTGCAGGGGAAGGGGCATGATCACAATGGACCCAGAGTGCGGCTCGACCACACCAGGGGCTCGCAAGTGCGCCCCCCTTTTTTATTACTATTTTCCTTCTTTGTATACACAGGACTCCGTTAACCAGAGGCCCTGTCCGGCGGTGAACCCGCCGAACTCACGATGCAACAGCAAGGGAAGAAAGAAGGCTGCGACGAACACTCAGGTGGTCTCAATTACGAGCATTAAATTCGATTATATACACCAAGTCCGCAGCTCATCCCTGGAGGGGGACATGTTTAATTAGTCCAAATCCCTTGCTTACCGCACTATTTGTATCAGTCCACACTCATAGCAGACTTCCTTTAATAAATAATGCAGCACTTTTCGACTGCAATTACATTACTTTATATGTATATATGTTCATTACAAGACATCATGCACCCGTATATTTTGGTACGGTCTAATACACCAGGGGCTTATGTTCCCCACATTATGGTGTGATAAGTCCGAACACTTTCATAAGTGCGGCACCCCGAACTTATAGCATTATATGAATCGGCTCCGAATCATGTCTTGGGTCAATAGTTGGGTTTGCTCGGCTCCCACGTTTTGGTGCCTTACGTTCCGTTCTGTCGGCTAAGTTGGCACTAGGAGAACCACTGCGATTGCGCCCCGGTTGAGCTGGGCGAGCGCCTCAGTGGAGAAAGCTAAAACTGACCGGCATGATCAGGCGAGAGACTGGTCGCTGTTCGAGAGGTCCTTTCGAGTCCTTAAAGACTCACGCCGCTTTGAGCGAAGTTCCGGATAAATGTCCGACGAAGGCGTGGATAGCGCCCCGGATTCGGTCTTCCGAATACCAGGGGCTTCGCCGAAATTTAAAATTATAGAATTCTATGGCTAAGTGAGAGTGTTCAAGCATTATAAGTCCGGTTGCCTTGTTCGTTGTGTTGAGCGCCTCCCTAGATGGACCCAAAAATGGGAACAAGAGTGCCGAAGTTTATCCCGAACACCCCAGCACTCGCGGCTCGGGGGCTGAAGCCAACGACTTGCCATGTCTCAGATTTTATAAACGGCCGCACAGAAGGTAATATTTTAAATTAAACAAGCGTTGCTTAATGCGCACATGAACAAAGTTTTCAGCGCACAGGATAATACATAGCGAGTTTACTCAAAAATTACATCTCTGGGGCATTCATCTGCAATATTGCGGGCTCCCTTCAGGACAGTTTTATAATACATTTCGGGCGTACGAAACTCCTTGCCCGGTGGCGGCGGGTCAGTGAGAAGCTTCTCCGTACGAAACTCCTTGCCCGACGAGCACCTTCAATACAGGCGGAGCGCTTGATGACCTCCACCCAGGGGCACGCATCCACCAGCCGCCGCACGAGGCCGAAGTAGCTCCCGGGCATGGCCTGTCTAGGCCACAGCCGGAGTATAAGGCCCTTCATGGCCTCCTCAGCTACCTTGTGGAGTTCGACCAGCTGCTTCAGCTGGTTGCTTGGGGGCACCGGATGGCCGGCCTCAGCGTACTGAGACCAGAAGACCTTCTCCGTCGAGCTCCCCTCCTCGCCACGATAGAATGCGGCGGCATCGGGCACACTACGCGGCAGATCTGCAAACGCCCCTGGAGAGCTCCGAATGCGGGTAAGTGTCAGGTAGTTTACATTAACATGCTTGCTTTGCATGAAAAATGCCTTACCCGCCGCTATCTTCTTTACATCTTCAACCTCCTGAAGGGCCATATGGGCCTTGGCCTTGGCGGACTTGGCACTTTCGAGAGCCGAGGCAAGCTCGGACTCTCGAGTCTTGGAGTCACGCTCCAAGCTCTCATGCTTCCCCATGAGAGCCTGGAGCTCTTGCCGTACTTCCGCCACCTGTGCCTCCTGCATTTCTCGCTCTGCCCGTTCCGCGGCCGCACTACGTTCGGCCGCGGACACAGCCTCCTTCAGGGCTGCCACCTCTTTCATCGCCCCTGCAATACCCATATTATCCTTGTTAATTTTATTGCAACCAAAATCCTTTTCTGTAAGGTAACTATTCCAATTGGTGTTACTCACCTTCTTTGTCCTCGAGCTGCTTCTTGGCATGGCCGTGCTCTTGCTTGGACCGCTCGAGATCCTGCTTCAACGCACCGACCTCCGCAGTCAGTGCGGCAGAGGTCAGCATCGCAGCCTGCAAATCCATATTGAGATATTTTAAGCAACCCTGCGTATATCTTCTTAGATCCTCAGTCCGGCTTTTCTTTCCGAACACCGAACTGAGCATCAGGGGCTACTGTCTATGCGGTATTACATTACATAATTATAACTTCTTACCTCAAAGCCTGTTAGAAGGCTGCTGCAGGCTTCGGTCAGCCCGCTCTTGGCGAGCTGAACCTTCTAAATCACCGCACTCATGATAGTGCAGTGTTCTTCCTTGATGGAAGCGCCTTTAAGTGCCTCCAACAAGTTGTCCGGCGCCTCCGGTTGGACGAGGCCTCCGGTGTCACGGTCTTGCCCTTCTTTCGAAGGGGCCGCCTGCCGGACTCTGGAACCGCTGCAGGTTCCGATGTAGAGTCCGGCGCAAAGTCCGGGAGGCTGCCTGGCAGCGCCTCCGGAGCCTCCTCCTGATGGGTCCCTCTCTGGGATCCCACGTCGGCATCCTCATCGGCGTGGGGGGTAGAGGCAGTCGGAAGTGAATCCACATCCGACGGGGCCAACGACCCGCTCGATGAAGCGGGGAGATCATCATCGGCCGGACTGTGGACAGTATGCGGCATTAGTAGGACACTAGGTGACGCGAAAGAAATTGCATATCAGGGAGCCGGATACTTACGATCTCGCCGGAGGCCTGGCCCTTGAAGGCCACTCCTCCTCGCCAATGATGGTATTGGCGGAACTGTCCGGGGGAATGGTTCTCCCCCTCTTGGACCCTTTGGCCTCCCCTGTTGGGGAAGCCTTCCTCTTCCTCTCTCCCTCCTCCGGGAGAGAGTCGTCTTCCTCCTCCTCGTCTTCGGGGGAGGAGTCCGCCTTGTCGTCGGACGCTTGATTGCGGGAACTCTTTCGAGTCCCCGTGGCCACCTTCGTGGCCTTCTTCTCCGGCACCACGTGCGGTGCCGGAACCAGCAGCCCTGCTAGACTGGCGTTCAGTGGGTATTCTGGCATGGGAGCCGGGCAGATGAGCTGCTCGGCCTTCTCCATCCATTCCTGCCAAAGGAAAAGAGAGATTGAAACCCTCTTAGAATCAATCTGTTTACCACAAGTGTCCCGTAAAGGGGTTGAATCACTTACCTCGTCAGCTGGATGCCGCGAGCGAAATCCACGATCTTCCATCGCGGATGCGGGGGCTTCGGCGCCCTTAAACAGCACCCTCCAGGCGCCTTCATACGTCGTGTCGAAGAGCCCACTTAGCGCCTGGTGCTGTTCCGGATTGAACTCCCACAGATTGAATGCCCGTTCTTGGCATGGGAGAATCCGGCGGATGAGCATGACTTGGACCACGTCGACGAGCCTGAGCTTATTGTTCACCAGCTTCTGGATACAGGCTTGGAGTCCCGTCAGCTCCTTCGGATTGCCCCACAACAAGCCCTTCTCTTTCTAGGAGGTGAGCTGCGTGGGGATGCCAGATCTGAACTCGGGGGCCGCCGCCCACGTGGCTTCGCGCGGCTCGGTGATGTAGAACCACCCCGATTGCCACCCCTTAACGGAGTCCACGAAGGCCCCTTCGAGCCAAAGGACGTTGGGTAACTTGCCCAACATGGCGCCTCCACATTCCGCTTGCGTGCCCTTCACAACCTTTGGCTTGACGTTGAAGGTCTTGAGCCACAGGCCAAAGTGGGGCTGGATGTAGAGGAAGGCCTCGCACACGACGATAAACGTTGAGATGTTGAGGATGAAGTTCGGCGCCAGATCGTGGAAATCCAGGCCATAATAGAACATGAGACCCCGGACGAAAGGGTGCAGTGGAAAGCCCAGTCCGCGGAGGAAGTGGGGAAGGAAGACGACCCTCTCATGGGGGCCGTGGGTAGGGATGAGCTGCCCCTCGTCGGGCAGCCGGTGCGCAATATCGCTGGAAAGGTATCCGGCGTTGCGCAGCTTGGTGATGTGCTCCTCCTTGACGGTGGAAGCCAACCACTTGCCTCCCCCTCCGGACATGGTCGGGGAAGGTTAAGAGGAGATGCACGAGCTTGGGCGTTGGAGCTTGAGTGCGCGGAGGTGGATGAGCAAAGGAGGAAGAAGGCATGGGTGAAAAGGTGAATCCTTATCCCTTATATAGGCAGGGCGAAGACTATGCGCCCCCCACCAGCCTGGTAAAACTCGCTTATCTCCCAAGCGCCACCATCAATGGCGCGGTTGGGTTACCCACGTCCGTATTGATGGGAATCCCGGAATAAGGGGAACACGATCTCTGCTTCGACAAGACGTGCCAAGGAAACCGCTTCGCTAAGCGTGCTGAGGTGGTATAATAAAAAACGATTCAAGTACAGGCCTAGTAGCGGTGTGATGTCATGCCGCCAAATACGTCAGCAGGTTGGATTTATGTGCATTATTCTCTCTACGGTGGAATGTGGAATTTATTTTGCAGAGCCGGACACTATCCTGGTGTTCATGATCTTCTCTGGATTATTCAAGGGAGGAACCCGCCTTGCAATGCCGAACATTATGCACGCCGGACGTATCGTCATTGAAGCCTGGTTCAGGGGCTACTGAGGGAGTCCTGGACTAGGGGGTGTCCGGACAGCCGGACTATCATCGTCCGCCGGACTCCAAGACTACGAAGATACAAGATTGAAGACTCCGTCCCGTGTCCGGATGGGACTTTCCTTGGCGTGGAAGGCAAGCTTGGCAATACGGATATGTAGATCTCCTGCCATTGTAACCGACTCTGTGTAACCCTAGCCTCCTCCGGTGTCTATATAAACCGGAGGGCTTTAGTCCGTAGGACATAGCATACATCACAACAATCATACCGTAGGCTAGCTTTAGGGTTTAGCCTCCTTGATCTCGTGGTAGATCCACTCTTGTACTACCCATATCATCAATATTAATCAAGCAGGATGTAGGGATTTACCTCCATCGAGAGGGCCCGAACCTGGGTAAAACATCGTGTCCCTTGCCTCCTGTTACCATCCGCCTAGACGCACAGTTCGGGACCCCCTACCCGAGATCCGCCGGTTTTGACACCAACAGTGGGGCCATAGCCTGACCGCAGGCTGACACATCCCCTTTAGTACCGGTTCGTGGCATGAACCGGTACTAAAGGTTCTCCACGAACCGGTGCTATTGTACACATTAGTGCCGGATGAAATTCAAACCGGCACTATTGGGCTTCACGTTTGACCCTTTTTCTACTGGTGATAATTCATAGAAGATTGTGGACACCATGATAGTGTCCGGCTCTGCAAAATAAATTCCACATACCACCGTAGAGAGAATAATATGTACACAAGTTCAATCTGCTGACGTGTTTTGTGGCATGATGTCACGCCACCACCAAGCCTTTGCTTGAATCGTTTTTATTGTACCACCTCAGCGCGTTTAGCAAAGCGGTTTCCTTGGCACGTCTTGTCGAAGCAGAGATCGTGTAACCCTTATTCCGGGATTCCTATCAATACAGACGTGGGTAACCCAACCGTGCCCGTTGCCACGCCTCCTCTATCGAAGGCGGGTCCCAAACGGTCACGGGGACGGCTCTTGGTATTCTCCCTCTTTATAATGGGACCAAGGCACGTTTCTTTTCTTCAATCCTCAATGGAATCTGCCTCTCGCCCCGAGTTCCAACACCTAGAGCCCCAGATTCGAGCGCTTCGGACCTTCAACAATGTCCAGCTCCGACCTGCTGGGCCGGTGGATGCCCTCCTCCATCACAGAAGAGGACGTGCTAAAGCTGCAAGAAGCCAGGTACCTGACCTGCGAGATTTCACATAGGTTGCCCGCCAAAGGGCAAGTCATTCCTACTCCCGAGCCCGGCGAGAGCGTCGTATTTGTGTCCCACCTCCGTCTGGGTTTAGGCCGATGCTCCATGGGCCGAGGGCTCTTTCCAGGAGGTGCTCGGCTTGTGGCAATAGGAGTGGTTCTATATTACCGCCCCTAGGGGCAGCAGGCAGAAGCCGCCGCCCATCTTTCGCTCGGACCCTCCACAGCGGCTGATGTCGTGGGTCAACCAAGGGCTCAACTGGGGGCCGTCAAAGGACGTACCCCTATTGTAGGGCCGGATACGAGACCTCCAAGAGAGGGAGACCAATCTGGTTGCAGTGAGGCAGGTTATGCTGATTCGGCGTCTTCTGCCCTGCAAGCGTCGCCCCCTCCACCTGTGGGAATTCAATCCAGAGGGGCCACGAGCTCTCCAGCACTTCATGGGTACGACACCCATGGAGATGTATAAGTTGTTCTTCGGATCACAAGGAGTGTGTCTGGAATTGATCGAGGATTCCGGCCTAAGCTGTAATCGCCCGGATGCTCAGGTAGTAGCCCTGTGTCCAGACACACCGTTTGTTTGTGCCTTCTTGACTTTGCCTTTTAAACAATCGTCTCTTGAACAGGAGTGGATAGCGCAAGCGAAACTGATACGGTGTCCGGCCCCCCTCCCGGAGACCGCGCCAGATCCCGTGCTGGTCAGGATGTTGAAGGTTGCGCCTTCAGAGGAATGTGAAGGGGAGAACAGAGAAACTACCGCCTCTACCAAGGAGGCCTTTAAGAAAGGAGGAATCGAGAATCCCTCCTTCCAAGGGGAGAAGAGGACTGCTTCCGAGAACCCGGAGGCCAAGGCCTCGAAGCAGGGGAAGAGATCTGCACCAGAGGGTCCTGCGTCTGGGGAGGCCCGGCCGCACTATCTCCCCTAAGGAATCAGCCCTCCAGCGAGCCATAAGTAGAAAAAGGGGAGTTTTGTAATAAGAGACATCTCTATTTTTTCTTCTGAGGATAACCGAAGTTTTTACCTTGTAGTTCGGATCTCCGTCCTTCTCAGATGAGCTCGTCTTCTGGGGACCTTCATCCGGAGATGATGGAGAGCGAGACGCCTCCATTTGCCGCACCGCCAGGTGGGGCGGACGACCCTGAAGTATCATCACGGAGGGTATCCCCGAGTCCGGCGGGGCGGGAGAGTTTGGCACCAACTGGTGTACGGCCGGGGGAGCTGAAGGATCTGCTTGAGAGGGCGTCTATCTCAGAAGGTCACCGTACATTGATGAGTACGCTGATTGAAAGAATTTCATCCGCCGAGGGCGGGTTGCATGATGTCGTCAGAAGTTTGCTGGCGGGGTTTGAGGTACGTAAAGATGACATACCTTTTGACAGTTTTACACATAAAGTGTGCCCTGTATAGATAGTAGCCCCTGAGACTCGGTATGTTGTCGAAAGCGACAGCGTGCCGAGGATCATAATTGCAGGTACTAATTTTCGCCTTTCCTATGCAGGTGGCGGATAGTCCGGTGGCCAGCCGGACTGATGGAGTTGTCGAACTAAAGCGGCAACTCGATGTTGCGGATGCGGATATCTCGCTGGTCAATAAGCGACTTGACGAGTCACAAGGTAGGTTGTTTCTCCGTGGTCACCCTAGTAAGTGAGCTGAAGCCCACTCCTTACAACATGTGTGCTTAATGCAGATGGTGCCGCTGCTGTGGAGGACCTTCGGGCAGAACTTGCTCGAGCCGAGGAGCAGGCCAGAAGGAGTGATGCGGCTGCCTCGAGGGCGGCCGAAGAGCTAGAATCCGAAAGGGCTGCTCACTGCCTAAGCAGGGAGGAGATGGCCGAAATGGCCGTGAAGCTGAAAGAAGATACCGACCGCTATGAGGTTCTTGAAAGAGAACGCCGAGCGGAACAAGAAGACCTGAGGAAGGCCACCGCCGAAGCCAAGGATGCCCGTTCTGCAATGAGGGCTGTAAAGGAGGAGCTGCGCCAGGCCGGAGATATTGCGGCTGGCAAGCCCTTTCTTCTGCGCAGGAGGTTTACAGATCCGAAGTATGCTCAGCTTGGCCAGCTATGGGGTTCGGAGGATCCTTATATGGATTTAGCAGCGAGTGCGGCAGATGTTGTTGTGCACTTCCGAAGTCAAAAGGATCACAAGACGGAAGAGCTTTTTTGGTCTCAATTCCACAGTCCGGATCGTTCACTTCCGCTGACCGATCGACTGGCTGAGTGGGCTAAGCTGAATAGATTGTCCGGACTTGCCATGACGGATATCGTGGCTCATGTCTGGCCGGATAGGCCCAAGCCGAAGAGTTATTTTGGCTTATTGCAGCAATTCCTTGGGGCGGTGCAGCATATAAAGGCAATGAAGCGGTCGGCCTGCATAGAGGGTGCACGGATGGCCCTCGCCCGTGTGAAGACATACTAGATGGAGATGGATGCCACCGATGATGCAACCCGGGGTTCGGACGAGAGCCGGTTACCCGCCGAGCACTATTTTGGGGAAGTTCTGCGTGGTGCTCGTGTAATAGAGTCGCAGTGCTCAAAAATGTCATGTTCAAATGATCTTTATGGTTTGTAAAACTATATTTATAATATAAGCGCTTTTTGTACTTGTGCATTCAAGTATTGAAATATCTCCTATGTGGCCGTTAATGTATACTTGTGTATAACCTGAAAGATGGCAGTCTTCGACTTCAGCCCCTACGCACATGGTGCGGGGGTGTTTGCGAAATAGCGCATTTTCACACTTAATCCAACGTCTGGTCCTGTGAAGGAGGTCGTAGCGTAGCAAACGAGGCAACCGGACTATAATGCTTTATCACTTTCACTTAGCCATAGGAGTTCGAAGGTGGGGCTACGATATAGCCCCTAGGGGCACCGCGCTCTCCAGATTTGGGGCGCGTGTGTGCCTGACCGGGAAGCGGTCCTTCGTCAAAGCGGAGGAATTCTAAACATTCCGGAGGTCGATCGAGTGGTTGACCAGTCTCTTGCTACATCATGACAGTCAGTTTTCGGCTTTCTCTACTAAGGTGCTCACCCGACCGAACCGGGGCACAATCGCAGTAGTTCGCCTGGTGTCGCATTAGCCGATGATACGGAACGTAAGGCAGCAAAACACAGGAGCCGGGCAAACCCAACATTTGACCAAAGACATGATTCGGAGCTGATGCATATAAGGCCTAACTCGAGACGTCGAACACTCCCTGAGGTGTTCGGTCTTTATGATAACCGGCAGATGAATGCCTTAAGCCCCTAGTGTCCAGGTACACGCAAGATCCTCTGACGCGGTCGATGCCAAAACGTCAGCCTCCTCTGTGGTTATGCCGAGAAACCAGGGGATGTATAGAAACAAGAGACAGTAAAAAAGGTTTACGCAGGGTCTTAATCTGAAAAGAATCCTTGCAACGGGTCCCTACTGCACGTCTGCGCCTGTGTCTCCATTGTGCTTTATCCTGGACGGGTGTAACATGTTGTTCATCTGTAAAAGAAAGGAACTTAGTTTGAAAAGGAATTGTGTGAAAAATGTATATAAAACAGATTATGAATAAATGAATAAAATTGAGCTTTTGTTGGCTCTTTATTGCTCATATGCACAGCCCCTTGTGAAGGGGTGTGCGGCTAGGGAGCCCCTAGTTTGTTTATGCCGGACTCGCCTAGCCGTGTTCGGGGTCTTAAACGACCTTTTAATGAGATGATGCCACGTTGACCGGGCATTTTAAGTGTAAGAGATGCGTAGTGCGGTATTGCGTTAAAGCGGACAAAGGCTTCACGTCCCAATAGTGTTTGATGGCTACTTTTGAATGGGGCGGCATGAAAGATTAGCTTTTCGCGTCGGAAGTTGTCATGTGACCCGAACACAACTTCTAGTAGTAAGGAGCCCATGCACTTGGCGTGAGGGCCTAGCGTCACTCCTTTGAAGGAAGTGCGGCTATGGCGAATTTTAATAGGGTCTATCCCCAACTTGCGGATTGTGGTCGGATATAGCAGGTTTAAATCGCTGCCGCCATCCATTAGGACTTGCGTAAATTGTAGTTTGTCGATTATAGGATCCAATATCAGAGCAGTCCGTCCTGCGTTTCAAATGCTTCTGGAATAGTCCAGGTGGTCGAAAGTAATTGGTTTTGACATCCAATCTCGGGGTTCCGCTGGGGTGGACCGTGCGACACGTACTTCAGTGGGTTCCGCACTATTGTTCCGTAGTATCACATGAAGTGAGTTTACTGTTTTGACTTCTTGTGGGAAAGTCTTTTGTTTTCCGGCGCTCTGCTGATGGGGTTCGTCGTCATCCTCGCTTGGCGCGTCGAGCCCCTTGTGTTAGGCATTGAGTCGGCCGAACTGTTTGAAGACCCAACAATCTCGGTGGGTGTGGTTTGCAGGCTTCCCGGAGGTACTGTGGATTTGACATATCCAATCCAAAATTTTGTTTAGGTTGGATAGCTCGTCACTGTTGTCCTTAAGAGGCAGTGTTTTGTTGTTCGACCGTGAGCTCTTGAATCCAGCGTTGACCGCCGTGTTCTTTGGGCTCTTTTCTTTATTTCAGCGCTGGTCCTTTCTGCGCTGTGATTTACCATTTCCATCTCTGATCTCGGATGTACTCGGGTCGCTGATGCTGCGTCTTGCCAGCCAGCTATCTTCCCAGCGCAAAAGCGGGTCATGAGGCTTCTTAGCGCAGCAATTGTTCTCGGCTTCTCTTGGCCGAGGTGTCTGGCGAGCCATTCGTCTCGGACATTATGTTTAAAAGCTGCTAAGGCTTCGGCATCCGGACAGTCGACTATTTGGTTCTTTTTGGTGAGGAACCTGTTCTAGAATTTGTGCGCTGACTCTCCGGGCTGTTGAGTTATGTGACTTAAATCGTCTGCATCCGGAGGGCGGACATAAGTCCCCTGAAAGTTTGCTCTAAACGCGTCCTCGAGCTCTTCCCAACTTCCAATGGTATTTTCTGGGAGGCTTTTGAGCCAATGCCGGGCTGGCCCTTTGAGCTTGAGGGGTAGATATTTTATGGCGTGGAGATCGTCTCCTCTAGCCATATGTATGTGCAGGATGTAATCCTCAATCCAGACTCCGGGGTCTGTTGTTCCGTCGTAAGCCTCTATGTTTACGGGCTTGAACCCCGCTAGAAATTCATGATCCAGCACCTCATCATTGAAACATAGTGGGTCTGCGGCGCCCCTGTATTTAGGTGTGCCGTTATCTTCGAATACTCAGCGTGTTGTGTTGCTTCCAGGGGCCCTCTTCTTTGGCCCATAAATGGATCTGACCGGGCCATCCATTTTGCGAGGATCTTTTTTATGTGTGTCATGTGCCGGCTTGTGTGTGGCGCTGCTTTCCGCTCTTGGCCTATCATCTGGTCGCCTATCCGGCCAAGCGGCCTCTTTTCTTTTTGATTGTGGGGGCTCTACGGCCTCCTCGTCGAATTCGGGCAGCAGCTTGCGCTTTGGGTAGCTCTTTGTTTGGTGGCTATTGCCATATTTGTCCGCGGTCTTGGGTACTTTGCTCCACCTCATTCTGAGTATGTCTTCCGGTATTTTGAGCTTCCGTTTCTCCTTCTTCAAACTTCTTGCAGTGGCGACAAGCCTTTTTTGAAGGTTCTTATGCTCCGGTGGTGTGTCCGGCGTGAGATCGTCTGGACTGTTGTTTTCACCGAGGATGAGTTGATTATCCGATTCATCCTGTTCGGATGGTTGCTTGATTGCATGTTCGTCGCCCACTGGTTTGGCCTGCTCTATGGCTGGGTCATTATGAGCGCTGTTGTTATCGGGGCGGGACTTGGGGCTGCGCTTGTGTCGCTGTTTTGGTTGTTTTTCGGGGGGATTATCCTTCGCCGCGTCGCGTTGTTCCTCGTTATCGCTCCCTTTTGGGGTATCCACCATATATATATCATGAATTGAGGTGGCTTTCCAGAGCCCGGTAGGCGCTGGTTCTTGGTCGTCTCCGGCGTCGTCGTCCATACCGTCGATGTCTTCGGAGTCATAGTCTAGCATGTCGGTTAGATCGTCGACAGTGGCTACAAAGTAGGTGGTGGGTGGGCTTTGAATTTCTTCGTTGTCCGCATCCCAACCATCCTGACCGCAGTCCGGCCAGGGTTCTCTTGATAACGAGAGATACTTTAGCGAATTCAGGATATCGCCAAAGGTTGAGTGCTGAAAGATGTCCACGGCGGTGAACTCCATGATCGGCGCCCAATCGGATTCGATTGGCAGGGGCGCAGGAGGTTCGAGTCCGGCGACGAGTCTGGCACCTCGGAGTCACGAGATTTGCAAAGGACAAGGTCAGTATTCGGCTCCATCGCCGTAGAAGTTGCAGCCCCCGAGGCGGTGTCCAGCCACCTGTCCTCGATCTGCGCGGTCGGCTCCGAACTATGAGTCGGAGCGGACTCATGTGCGGACTCCAGGGTATTATCCGGTGGCAGAGCTAAATCGTGCCCATCGTGACAGTGCGGCACGCTCGGCTGTGGCTCGAATCCATCGAAGATCAAGTCTCCACGGATGTCAGCTGTGAAGTTTAGGCTTCCAAACCTGACCTGATGGCCAGGGGCGTAACTTTCGATCTGCTCCAGATGGCCAAGCGAATTGGCCCATAGTGCAAAGCCGCCGAACACGAAGATCTGTCTGGGGAGAAAATTCTCACCCTGGACTGCGTTGTTGTTGATTGAAGAAGCCATCGAGCCTATCGGTCACGACATAGAGGAACCCTCAATGAAAGCACCAATGTCGGTGTCAAAACCGGTGGATCTCGGGTAGAGGGTCCCGAACTGTGCGTCTAGGCGGATGGTAACAGGAGACAAGGGACACGATGTTTTTACCCAGGTTCGGGCCCTCTCAATGGAGGTAGAACCCTACTCCTGCTTGATTGATATTGATGATATGGGTAGTACAAGAGTGGATCTACCACGAGATCAAGGAGGCTAAACCCTAGAAGCTAGCCTATGGTATGATTGTTGTAATGGTTGTTCGTCCTACGGACTAAAACCCTCCGGTTTATATAGACACCGGAGAGGGCTAGGGTTACACAAAGTCGGTTACAATGGTAGGAGATCTACATATCCGTATCACCAAGCTTGCCTTCCACGCCAAGGAAAGTCCCATCCGGACATGGGACGAAGTCTTCAATCTTATATCTTCATAGTCTTGGAGTCCGGCCGATGATGATAGTCCGGCTATCCGGACACCCCCTAGTCCAGGACTCCCTCAACGACCTTACGCCGGAGACCCTTCCTGGCCCCCGGGGCCTTCTTTTCCGGTGCCTTGTAGGGCGCCGGGACTAGCATCTCCATCAGGAGAGCATCGGCTGGACCTTCTGGCAGTGGAGCTGGACAGTCAATCTGCTCCGCTGACTCCCCCATGAATATATTGGGAAGAACTGAATCCGGTGGTAGTCAGAAAACTTACCGGGCAGGGGGGGGGGGGCAGCATGAAGTCCACGGTCCTCGGATGTGGGAGGAGGTACTTCGGAGGCCTTGAACAGCGCCTTCCATGCGTCTTTGTGCGTCATGTCGTAGAGCTTTCGAAGCATCTGGTGTTCGGCCGGGACGAACTCCCACAGGTTAAATACCTGTCTTTGGCACGGAAGAATCCGCAGACAAGCGTGACCTGGACCACATTGACGAGCTTGATTTTCTTGTCCTTCATGTTCTTGATGCAGTTCTGGAGTCCGGTCAGCTCCGCAGGCAAGCCCTAGGCCAGGCCCTTCCTTTCCCAGGAGGTGAGCCGCATGGGGATTCCGGATCGGAATTCGGGGGCTGCCGCCCAGTTGGCGTCGCGCGGCTTGGTGATGTAGAACCACCCCATTGCCACCCTTTCACAGTCTCCGCGAAGGAGCCGTCAAGCCAGGTGACGTTAGGCATCTTGCCCACCATGGCCCCTCCGCACTCCGCTTGCTGGCCGCTCACGATCTTCAGCTTCATGCAGAAGATTTGTAGCCACAAGCCAAAGTGAGGCTTGATGTGAAGGAAGACCTCGCACACGATGATAAACACTGAGATGTTGAGGACGAAATTTGGGGCTAGAGCATGGAAATATAGCTCGTAGTAAAACATGAGCCCGCGGACGAAGGGATGAAGTGGAAATCCCAGTCCACCGATGAAGTGGGCGACAAACACGACCCTCTCGTGAGGTTCCAGACTTGGAATGATCTCCCCGGCGTCCGGTTGCAGGTGCGCGATGTCTGCGGCCAAGTATCCGGTTGCCCGAAGATTCACGATATGCTTCTCCTTCACTATGGAGGCCACCCACTTGCCTCCTGCTCCAGATATGTTTAGCTGTGCGGAGAAGACTTGGTCTAGGGTGCTGGAGCTCGAGGAGGCAAGGGTGAGCAAAGGAGGAAGAAGGTGTGGGTAAAAATGGGGAACCCTTATCCCTTTATAAAGGCGACGAAAGCGGTGCACCTCCCCACTTGCCCGTTGAGAATCGCTTACTTCCCAAGTGCCACGACTGATGGCACGGTTGGATTACCCATACCCGTATTAATGAGAATCCAGTGATAAGGGGACACGATCTCTGCTTTGACAGGACGTGTCAAGGAAACCGCCTCGCAATATGCGCTGTGGCTGGTTGTGGGAAAACGGTTCAAATAATGACCTGACCATAATGACATGTCATGTAGTTTTAAAAAGTTGTCAGCATATTACATTTGTGAAATATCATTCTCTCTACGGTGGTATATGAAGATCATCTTGCATATCCGGACACGGTCTGAGTGTTCGATAATTTTTTCGGAGTATTCGGAGATGGAACCCGCCTTGCAATGCTGAAGACAAAACTATGCGCCGGACTCATCATCATTGAAGCCTAGTTTAGGTGCTACTGAGGAAGTCCTGGATTAGGGGGTATCCGGACAGCCGAACTATATACTCTGTCCGGACTATTGGAGCGTGAAGATACAAGACTCAAGACTGTCCCGTGTACGGATGGGACTCTCCTTTGCGTGGAAGACAAGCTTGGTGATCCAGATATTATATTTTCTTCCTTGTAACCGACTCCGTGTAAACCCTAGCTGAGGGAGTCCTGGACTAGGGGGTGTCCGGATAGCAGGACTATCATCACCGGCCGGACTCCAAGACTATGAGGATACAAGATTGAAGACTTCGTCCCGTGTCCGGATGGGACTTTCCTTGGCGTGGAAGGCAAGCCTGGCAATACGGATATGTAGATCTCCTTCCATTGTAACTGACTCTGTGTAACCCTAGCCCTCTCCAGTGTCTATATAAACCGGAGGGTTTTAGTCCGTAGGACGAACAACCATTACAACAATCATACCATAGGCTAGCTTCTAGGGTTTAGCCTCCTTGATCTCGTGGTAGATCTACTCTTGTACTACCCATATCATCAATATCAATCAAGCAAGAGTAGGGTTTTACCTCGATCAAGAGGGCCCGAACCTGGGTAAAAACATCGTGTCCCTTGTCTCCTGTTACCATTCGCCTAGACGCACAGTTCGGGACCCCCTACCTGAGATCCGCCGATTTTGACACCGACATTGGTGCTTTCACTGAGAGTTCCTCTGTGCCGTCACGATCAGGAAGGATGCCTCTTCCCGTCTTTAAACACGGTACCATCGCCAAAGGAGCTTTGGCTGCCGGCCAAACTATCCGGCTAGGTGGTTTCCTCATGACCGCTTATTCGGCCACCGCTTCGACGATGACCTCTCGGGTCATCAAAAGCAATCTTCACGTCAACTGGGAATTCGCCGAGCAGCTGGATCCAATAGAGCTCTCGTCCGTAAACGAACTCTTGGATCGTATCGCCGCCCTGGGAGTCGCTATAGAGTACAATCAGATTGGGCTTAAAACCGATCTGAGAGAGATTAACTCTCCCCAGGTTACCCACCACGTTGCGGTGGTAGAGGAACAAAGCGGCGACTCCTCTTCTATATTAAAAACTAGTTATATCCGGACTCCTGAACCCTCCATGCCGGATTCCCGCGGAGGGACGGACGTCGATCAAGTACTGAACCTAAAGTCAGGTATCAGACCAGACTCGTTGGACAACGTCCAACAATACAAGCTTCCAAATTCGGAAACTTTTCGGCCCTTGAGCCTCGAGATGGGTAGGGTTCCGGACTCAATTCCACCCGCCCACCCAAACATATGCGATCCTGGCAAGAGCCCGCTGAAACAGTACATCATTACTGGGCCAGATTCCTCCTGGTTATGGACAGGATAAAAGACTACCGTGAGGAAAACGCAATTTCAATTTTCTGCAATAATTGCATGGACAAGGGAATCTTGAACGCCGTAAGTCGTCGTGAAATTAGACACTTCGCCGACCTGGCGTACATAGTACGAAAGTACTGTGCGATGGAGAGTTTCCGGAAAACCGAAACTAAGTTTTGGGACAATCCGGCTCCGAATACAACCCTAGTCCGAAACAAAAGGGTGCATCATGCTCAGGCACGAGGTACAAAAACCAAAAAGCAAAAACTCCATAAAGGGCACGGAACCGTACTGGAGGGATGGCTCAGCGGACCCTGTAAAATTCAAAGTACAGAAGGCGCCACTCCAACACATAGCCTTCGAGCATGTTGGATACTGCGGCAGGTGGCCAAAAGTGGCGAAGAGCTTCTAGCCCTGGAGAACCACTCCAACAGTACCAGTACGGTGTCAACAGTCTTCGAGACTTTCGCATCAAACAATATGCGGAAACGAACAATCCGTAGCCTCGCCGAAGTCTACCAAGTAGCAACAACAAATCCATGGAGCAGCATGGTCATCACCTTCAACGCCAGCGACGAACCTAAATTCTGAACAGCCCAAGCCCCAGCCGCATTGGTCCTCAGTCCAATAGTGGACGACTTTCGTCTTACCAAGGTACTCATGGATGGCGGCAGCGGATTAAACCTCATCTACGAGGAAACCCTTCAAAAAATGAAAATATACTAGAGCCACATTGAGCAAAGAAGCACAACCTTTAGAGGAATAATCCCTAGCCGGGAAGCACGCTACACAGGAAAAATCACACTTGATGTGGTGTTCGGCTCGCCGAACAATTACAGGTCCGAGGAGGTCACGTTCCAGGTGGCCCTGTTCTGCAGCGGATATCACGCTATATTAGGACGAGAGGCATTCACAATTTTTCAAGCCATACACCATTACAGGTACATGAAGCTTAAGATGCCCAGGCCCAGTGGAATAATCACTCTTGTCAGTGATCCGGACACAGCACTCCGCGCCGAAAACAAGACAGCCGCACTAGCCCTAGAGGCACTATCCGAAGCCTTAGCGGCAAAGGAGCTCATGGCGCTGCGCTCCATGGTGAACAGGGATGATGTGATACTCGATAAGAGGTCCAAGTCCACCTCTTTTAAACCGGCGGACGAAATAGTCAAATTCCAGGTCCATCCAACGGACCCAACAAAGACGGCCTCCATTGGGGCACAGTTAAACCCTGATGTAGACGCTGCACTACGAGAATTCCTTCGGGTGAATTGGGACATCTTTGCCTGGCACCCTTCAGATATGCCAGTAATCCCACGCAGATTGGAAGAACACAGCCTAAACATCCTAAAAGGATTCAAGCCAGTCAAACAGACTCTTCGGCGATTTTCTGAACCTAAAAGACAGGCAATGGGAGAGGAGCTGGCCAAACTATTAGAAGCCGGATTCATCAGAGACATCAAACATCCGGACTGGCTAGCAAACCTGGTAATGGTACCAAAGAAGGACAAATCCTAGCGCCTATTTGTCGATTTTAAAGACCTCAACAAGGCTTGTCCAAAGGATCCTTTCCCCCTTCCCCGCATCGATCAAATAGTCGATGCTACTGCAGGGCACGATTCATTGTGCTTCCTCGACGAATACTCCGGCTACCATCAAATCAAGATGGCGGAGGCGGACCAAGCCGCAACAGCATTCATTACTCCATATGGACCATTCTGCTTCAACACGATGCCCTTTGGACTCAAAAACGCCGGCACAACATATCAGCGCATGATTCAGACATGTCTGGCTACCCAGATCGGCAAAACAGTAGAGGCATACGTACACGACGTGGTCTTCAAGACCAAACGCGTCGAAACTCTAGTAGACGATTTGAGGCTCATATTCGATAACCTCTGACGTTATGACATAAAGCTGAACCCAGAAAAATGCGTTTTCGGAGTACCAGCCGGAAAGCTCCTGGGCTTCATTGTATCCGGTAGAGGAATTGAAGCAAACCCAGCCAAGATCCGAGCTCTGTCACAGCTGGATATTCCAAAAGACCTCAAACAAATACAAAAATTGACTGGATACATGGCGGCTCTAAGCCACTTCATCTCCCGTTTAGGAGAAAAGGCATCGCCCCTCTATCGCCTCCTCAGGCGCATCGAACACTTCGAGTGGACGGATGCCGCCACGGCCGGACTTGAAGAAATCACTACTGGAATCAGCTACTTTGCCATCTGCCAGCTCTTTGCCGTCCGCTAGCGGACGGCAAAGAAGCTCTTTGACACCAGCTACCTGAAAGCAGACGGCAAAGAACTGGCTGATGGCAAAGAAAGCCTTTGCCATCAGCCTGTTCTTTTCCGTCTGCTAGCCGACGGCAAAGAATCTTTGCCGTCCGCTAGCGGACGGAAAAGAGGCAGGGGGTCCCCACTGAGAAACTGGTTAAAAAATACTTAACGGCCCCCCTCTTTGCCGTCCGCTAGCTGACGGCAAAGCGCACATTAGCGGACGGCAAAGGTGGTGGACGGCAAAGATTAAACGTACCTAGCTAAAGGCCGACGCGCCCCACCCCCCTCTCTCTCTGTTTCCCCCACACACGCGCGCCGCTGCCCCCACCACTCGCCGCCGGTCGGTCGCACCACCGCCCTGCCGCCCCACCGGCCCCCCGCCCCGTTGCCCCACTACCCTGTCGCCCCAGGCCCCCCGGCGACCCGGCCCCCCCGCGCTCCACCGGCCGCCCGCCCCGTCGCCCCCGCCGCCCTGCCGTGTCGGCGCCGCCGCGCCCCGGCCCCCCCGCACCCCACCGCCCTGGGACCGGTGCCGCCGCCCCAGGCCTACCCGCCCCCCTCCTCCACCGGCCACCTCACGTGAGCTCTACCTCTCCTTTTTTTTTCTGTTTTTTTAGTTTTAAGTTTATGTTTAGTTTAGATCTAGTTTTAGTTTTAGTTTTAGGTTTAGTTTTAGGTTTAGGTTTAGTTTTAGTTTAGTTTTAGGTTTAGATTTAGTTTTTCCTTTTTTTCTGTTTTTTTAGTTTTAGGTTTATGTTTAGATTAGATTTAGGTTTAGTTTTAGGTTAAGAAGAAAAAAACAGGAGAGGAGGAGAAGAAGAAGAGGAAAAAGGAAAGGAAGAAGAAGAAGAGGAGGAGGAGAAGAAAAAATAAGAATAGGAAGAAGAACAAGAAAAAAAAACAGGAGAGGAGGAGAAGAAGAAGAGGAAAAAGGAAAGGAAGAAGAAGAAGAAGAGGAGGAGAAGAAAAAAGAAGAAGAGGAAGAAGATGAAGAAAAAAATAGGAGAGGAGGAGAAGAAGAAGAGGAAAAAGGAAAAGAAGAAGAAGAAGAGGAGGAGGAGAAGAAAAAAGAAGAAGAGGAAGAAGAAGAAGAAAAAAATAGGAGAGGAGGAGAAGAAGAAGAGGAAAAAGGAAAGGAAGAAGAAGAAGAGGAGGAGGAGGAGAAAAAAGAAGAAGAGGAAGAAGAAGAAAAAAAAACAGGAGGGGAGGAGAAGAAGAAGAGGAAAAAGGAAAGGAAGAAGAAGAAGAGGAGGAGGAGAAGAAAAAAGAAGAAGAGGAAGAAGAAGAAGAAGAAAACAGGAGAGGAGGAGAAGAAGAAGAGGAAAAAGGAAAGGAAGAAGAAGAAGAGGAGGAGGAGAAGAAAAAAGAAGAAGAGGAAGAAGAAGAAGAGGAAGAGGAAAAAGAAAAGGAAAGGAAGAAGAAGAAGAGGAGGAGGAGAAGAAAAAAGAAGAAGAGGAAGAAGAAGAAGAAAAAACAGAAAAAAAACAACGACACGGCACCCCGACCCTGACACCGACACCCCGACCCCGACACCAACACGACACCCCGACCCCGACCCGGCACCCCGACCCCGAGACCCCAACCCCGACCCCGACCCCGACACCGACACCCCGACCCTGAGCCTGACCCGACACCCCAACCCCGACCCCGACCCCGACACCCCGACCCCGACCCCGACACTGACACGGCACCCCGACCCGACACCCCGACCCCGAGACCCCGACCCCGACCCCGACACGGCACCCCGACACCGACACGACACCCCGACCCTCGACACCTCCCGAAAAGGTGTTCTTTGGCCTTCGAGAGGACGACGGGGTCATATATTTGTGAATTATTAGTTAGGTCATTTATTTTTCGATTTGGTTATGAAAAACATCATATATAATTGTGTTGATCAGGTAGTTTTAAATGTGCAGTTGTTTATGTTGTACTTTTTTCATGTTGTACTAATTTCATTTATTCTTTGTCATGGCAGGTGTTGACAGATGGTGGGCGCTGGTCGGGAGCGCGCCGAGGCCCCTTCTTCGTCGGCGCGTAGTGTGAGGTCTTCCATTCCACACGCACCTCTCCGCCGAGCGTTGCTGGACAGTATAGCAACACCGCCGGCCCCTTCTTCGTCGACCGCGGTGCCCAGCAGGGGACGAGGTAAGAAGAAGGGCCGAGGTGGAGCACGTGGTCGCGGGAGAGGAGGTAGGGTGGCTCTTACGGTGCCTTCCTCGCCGCCGCCCCCAGCTGTTTCACCCGAGCACGTGGCTGCTAGGGTGGACTCGTCTAAGGAGGAGTGAGGGAGTCCTGGACTAGGGGGTGTCCGGACAGCCAGACTATCATTATCCGCCGGACTCCAAGACTACGAAGATACAAGATTGAAGACTCCGTCCCGTGTCCGGATGGGACTTTCCTCGGCGTGGAAGGCAAGCTTGGCAATACGGATATGTAGATCTCCTACCATTGTAACCGACTCTGTGTAACCCTAGCCTCCTCCGGTGTCTATATAAACCGGAGGGCTTTAGTCCGTAGGACAACATACATTACAACAATCATACCATAGGCTAGCTTCTAGGGTTTAGCCTCCTTGATCTCGTGGTAGATCCACTCTTGTACTACCCATATCATCAATATTAATCAAGCAGGACGTAGGGTTTTACCTCCATAGAGAGGGCCCGAACCTGGGTAAAAACATTGTGTCCCTCGTCTCCTGTTACCATCCGCCTAGACGCATAGTTCGGGACCCCCTACCCGAGATCCGCCGGTTTTGACACCGACATTGGTGCTTTCATTGAGAGTTCCTCTGTGTCATCACCAATAGAGCGGATGCCTCCACCCGTCTTCAAAGATGGTGTTTTCGCCGAAGGGGCCTTGGCCGCCGACCAAACTATCCGGCTTGGTGGTTTTCTTATAACCGCCTGTCCGGCCGCCGCTTCGACTATGACTTCTCAAGTCGTCAGAAGCAATCTTCGCGTCAGCCCTAAAGCTGCTGAACAGTTGGATCCAATAGATCTCTCGTCTGTCAACGAGCTCTTGGACCGCATCGCCGCCCTGGGAGTCGCTACGGACCAGAGCCAGATCGGGCTTAAAACCGATCTGAGAGAGATTAACTCTCCCCAGGCCACCCACCACGTCGCAGTGGTAGAGGAGCAATATGGCAACTCTTTGCCTGTATTGAAAACTATTCATGTCTGGATTCCCAAACCCTCCATGCCGGATTTCCGCGGAGGGACGGACTTCGATCGAGCATTGAACTTAAAATCATGCATCGCTCCGGACTCGCTGGATTGTGTCCAGCAAACCAAGCTTCCAAATTCGGAAACCCCTCGGCCTTTGAGCCCCAAGACGGGCAGGGATCCGGATTTTAGTCCACCCACCCGCCCAGACATACGTGATTTATCTCTAATACGGCAAGAGCCCGCTGAAACAGTACATCACTACTGGGCCAGATTCCTCCTGGTTATGGACAGGATAAAGGACTGCCGAGAGGAAAACGCAATCTCAATCTTCTGCAATAACTGCACGGACAAGGGAATACTAAACGCCATTGATCGTCGCAGAATTACATGCTTCACCGATTTGGCATCCATAGTACGAAAGTACTGTGCGATGGAGAGTTTCCGGAAAACCGAAAATCAATTTTGGGATAATCCGGCCCCAAACCCAGTCCGCAGCAAAAGGGCACCTCACACTCAGGCGCCAGATGCAAAAACGAAAAAACAAAAACCCAATAAGGGAAACGGAACCGTACTGGAGGGATGGCTCCATGGACCCTGTAAGCTTCATAGTACAGAGGGAGCTGTCCCAACACATAGCCTTCGAGCATGTTGGATATTACGGCAGGTGGCCAAAAGTGGCGAGGAGCTTCTAGCTCCGGGAAACCACTCCAACAATACCAGTACGGTATCAACAGTCTTCGAGACCTTCGCATCAAACAATATGCGAAAGCGAACAATCCGCGGACTCGCCGAAGTCTACCAAGTAGCAACAGCAAATCCATGGAGCGACACAGCTATTACCTTCAACGCCAGTGACAAGCCTAAATTCCGAACAGCCAGAGCGCCAGCTGCACTGGTACTTAGTCCCATAGTGGACGGCTTTCGACTGACAAAAGTCCTCATGGATGGCGGCAGCGGACTAAACCTCATTTACGAGGAAACTCTGCGAAAAATGGAAATCGATTGGAGCCGTATTGAGCGAGGCAGCACAACCTTTAGAGGAATAATCCCTAGCCGGGAGGCACGCTGCACCGGACAAATCACACTCGATGTGGTGTTCGGCTCGCTGGACAATTACAGATCCGAAGAACTCACGTTCCAAGTGGCCCCGTTCAACAGCGGTTATCACGCTATATTAGGACGGGAGGCATTCACAATTTTTCAAGCAGTACCTCATTACGGGTACATGAAGCTCAAAATGCCTGGGCCCGGCGGAATAATCACCCTCGCTAGTGATCCGGACATAGCACTCCGCGCCAAAAATAAGACAGCTGCACTAGCCCTGGAGGCACTATCCGAAGCCTTAGCAGCAGAGGAACTCACCGCGCTGCGCTCTACGATGAACAGGGACGATGTGATACTCGATAAAAGATCCAAGTCCACCTCCTTCAAACCAGCAGATGAAATAATAAAATTCCAGGTCCATCCAACGGACCC
This sequence comes from Triticum timopheevii, assembly GCA_963921465.1. Lineage (NCBI taxonomy): Eukaryota > Viridiplantae > Streptophyta > Magnoliopsida > Poales > Poaceae > Triticum > Triticum timopheevii. The sequence goes on along the minus strand of OY997270.1, from coordinate 540,744,768 downwards.
AACAAAGACGGCCTCCATCGGGGCACAATTGAACCCCGAAGTAGACGCCGCACTGCGTGAATTCCTTCGGGAAAATTGGGACATCTTCGCCTGGCATCCTTCGGATATGCCCGGAATCCCACGCAGGTTGGTAGAACACAGCCTAAACATCCTAAAAGGATTTAAGCCAGTCAAACAGGCTCTTCGACGATTTTCCGAACCCAAAAGACAGGCAATGGGAGAAGAGCTAGCCAAACTATTGGAAGCCGGATTCATTAGAGATATCAAACATCCGGACTGGCTAGCAAATCTGGTGATGGTACCAAAGAAGGATAAATCCTGGCGCCTCTGTGTCGATTTTAAAGACCTCAATAAGGCTTGCCCAAAGGATCCCTTTCCTCTCCCCCGCATCGACCAAATTATCGATGCTACCGTAGGGCACGATTTGTTGTGCTTCCTGGACGCATACTCTGGCTATCATCAAATCAAGATGGCGGAAGCAGACCAAGCCGCAACGGCATTCATCACTCCATACGGACCATTCTGCTTCAACACGATGCCCTTCGGACTCAAAAATGCCGGCGCAACATATCAGCGCATGATTCAAACATGTCTGGCCACCCAGATCGGCAAAACAGTCGAGGCATACGTAGACGACGTAGTCGTCAAAACAAAACACGTCGAAACTCTAGTAGACGATTTGAGGCTCACATTCGACAACCTCAGAGCATATGACATCAAGCTGAATCCGGAAAAATGCGTTTTCGGCGTACCAGCCGGAAAGCTGCTGGGCTTGATTGTATCCGGTAGAGGAATTGAAGCAAACCCGGCTAAAATCCGAGCTCTGTCACAGTTGGATATTCCAAAAGACCTCAAACAAATACAAAAATTAACAGGATGCGTGGCAGCCTTAAGCCGCTTTATCTCCCGTCTAGGAGAAAAGGCGTTGCCCCTCTATCGCCTACTCAGGCGCACCGAACACTTTGTGTGGACGGATGCTGCCACTGCCGGACTCGAAGAAATAAAGGCCATATTGGCAACAAATCCGGTCCTGGCTGCGCCCACTCTGGGCGAACCAATGTTGTTATACATCGCAGCAACGCATCAAGTTGTAAGCGCGGTCCTCGTCGTCGAACGAGCGACAGAAGCGCATAAATTCCCTCTTCAAAAACCAATATATTATGTATCCACTGTGCTAACCCCCTGCAAATCCCGTTACCCGCACTACCAGAAGATAGCATATGCGGTGTTCATGGCGTCACGGAAGCTCCGACACTACTTTCAAGAGTGTTCGATAACAGTGGCCTCTGAAGTACCACTCAATGACATTATAAATAACCGCGACGCAAAGGGCAGGATTGCAAAATGGGCCATTGAGCTCTTACCATTCGACATAACTTACAAACCTCGGCGAGCTATAAAGTCACAAGTTTTGGCTGACTTCGTCGCCGAATGGACCGAAGCCGAACTCCCTAAAGAGTACGGCGCATACTCCAACTAGACTATGCATTTCGATGGCTCCAAAATGTTGGCCAGACTGGGGGCTGGCGTCGTATTGACGTCCCCAACCAGAGATACTGTCCAGTATGTACTTCAAATAATGTACACGGACTCCAACAATGCAGCCGAATACGAGGCCCTGTTACATGGTCTCCGGATGGCAGTCTCCATGGGCATTCAACGCCTAGAGGTGCGCGGGGATTCAAACCTTGCAATATCCCAAATAAACGGAGACTTTGAATCCAAGGATCCGAAAATGGCAGCATATTGCAACGCTGTCCTAAAAATGTCAGCTCGGTTTGAAGGACTTGAATTCCATCACAAAGCCTGAGATAATAACCAAGCGGCCGACGTACTGGCACGCATCGGTGCGAAACGTGATGCTGTCCCTCCAAATATCTTCTTGGAACGGCTCTTCAAGCCATCCGTACTATGGGAAGAGGAGCCTGGTAGTGACAAACCGGAAAAAACCGCACCAATCGGTGATTCAGCAGATGACATAACACCTTCAGCCCACGTCATAATGGCAGTAATCGCCGCGTGGACAGAACCTTTCCTAGCCTACTTACTTAGGCAAGAACTTCCCGAAGACCAAAACGAGGCCCGCTGCATAGTCCGGCGATCGAAAGCCTACAAGGTCCATGAGGGAGAACTTTATAAGAAAAGTACAACCGGAGTCCTTCAGAGGTGTATCTCCGAAGAGGAAGGGCGAAACCTCTTAACTGAAATTCATGCCGGACTAGGCGGACACCACGCAGCAGCCCGGGCCCTTGTAGGAAAGGCATTCCGTACAGGATTTTATTGGCCGACGGCCCGGTCAGACGTGCAGGACTTAGTCCAGTGATGCGTTGGTTGTCAGCTCTTTGCTAATCAGAGCCATATGCCACCCACCACCCTCAAAACCATACCCATTACCTGGCCGTTCATGGTCTGGGGGCTTGACATGGTTGGACCCCTTAAAGGGGGAACCCACAAGCAAAGGTACCTATTGGTCATGGTGGATAAATTCACCAAATGGATAGAGGCCAAACCGGTCAAAACGGCAGAGTCCGGACCAGTGATAGACTTTATATCAGGGGTAGTACACCGTTACGGAGTCCCCCATAGCATCATCACCGACAACGGCACGAACTTCACAGCCGAGGAGGTTAAAACATGGTGCACAAACATGGGCATCAAGCTCGACTACGCTTCAGTTTATCACCCTCAAACCAACGGTCAAATGGAACGAGCAAATGGTCTACTAATGAGCGGCATTAAACCCAGACTAGTGAGTTCACTTACTAAATCCGACACACAATGGGTCGAGGAGCTCGACTCCGTACTCTGGGGGCTGCGGACAACGCCTAACCGTACTACCGGATTCACACCATTTTTTATGGTATACGGCGCAGAGGCAGTCTTGCCCTGTGACATTATTCATGACTCACCTCGAGTGCGCATGTATGAGGAAAGAGAGGCCGAGCTTGATCGGCAGGACAGCTTGGACACATTGGAGGAAGAACGTGACGTCACGAAGGCTCGTTCCGCATTTTATCAGTAGCAGGCCCGAAGATATCAAAGCAGAGAAGTACGGGCCAAGACTTACAACGTTGTTGAACTAGTTCTACGCCTGCCGGACAAGAAAAAGGACAAGCTCAAGCCCAAATGGGAGGGCCCCTTCATTATCGATCAAGTCCTGACCGGCGGAGAATACCGTCTACGAAATGCGTTGGATAACTGACTCGAGCCGAACCCATGGAACGCAGCCCGCCTCCGACGATTCTATGCCTAGCGCCGGACTAAGAGTTCGTCCCCTTCCCCCGTCCAAATTTTTACACTTCGGCTGTCTTTTGTTTCTCTTTTTATGCCTTTTTATTTAAAAGCCCTTACGGGCCTATTTTGGCATTATTTGCATACGCATGATGTGCCATCCGCACTCATTATTCCCGGGGGCTTCTTTTACAGAAGCTGAACTACACTGGTTTCATACCCAGCACATGTGTCACGCTTCCACATGTACCTTTTACTCGCCATTATATGCATCGATATGACTTAAGTTTTGGCCAAGCTGGGTTGCCTGGCTCCTGTGCTTACCCCTACGTTCCCGATTGTCCGGCTAGGAGGTAAAGGGAGCACCTCTGCGATTGTTACTGCCGGGTCAGCCGGATGTGTACCTCAGACTGGGTGAAGCCGAAAGCTAGCGTTCTTAAGGGAATATTCGGTCGGTGACTTAAAAGATGACTTTTTACCTATTTATCTATCTGCCCCCAGATGTTTTACTGCTTTCTTTGCAGTACGGACATGCACTTTAGGGCATGCCTCCCAGGGAAAGGAACCCTTAACGGAACTATTCTCCCTGGAAGATGTTTCTTACTAACCATGTAATACAACATAACTAGTTGGGCACTTGTCTGATAAAACACTAATGACCCCTACGCCTGGTCTCCATGCATACCACGGTTGTTTCTTAACCAAAAAGGTATTCGGACACACTCCAGACTCTAGGGTCCCGAGGTTGAAGCGAAAATGTCGGCAATGACAAACGATCTACAATCCGGCTGGAAGGCATTTCACATGTCACTTTAAAGGATAACATACATTGTCAAATTTACTGATTGTATTCCTCCTCAATCCCGTCTAACAGGCTGTCTAATTTACAGTCCCGTTGGGAAAATTTAGCAGCCAACTCTACTTGGCTGTATACTAAACTCACAGGGATCTCCTTCCCATCGGGCCCCACCGGTCCAACTTCGGCCATGTGGTTGGGATCCGCCTTCTTGTACCGCGTCTTCACCATGGCCCAAGCCTCCCTGGCACCTTGACGGCAAGCCGAAATCTTCCACAAATGGAAACGCTGCCGCACTCCCTGCAGCTTCTCCGCAAGCTCCCCGAGGCCCTCGGGTAGGGTGAGGGCTGGCCATAAAGCCTGAACGACGCCGCTCATTGCCTGCCGAACTCGTTCGAGTAGCTGCAACAGTTCGGGAAGTTGATCACCCATTGATATGGGCATCTCCTCTGCAGGACGACCTGTGAGTATACCTACAAGACATATCATGTCAATATACTTCCTCGCCGAACTCTTCTTTTCAAAAGAGTCCACTCAAGCACTTACTATAAATGCCGCGACGAAGCCACTGATTCTCCTTAACGGAGCCGGACAGCTCAGCCCGAGCGCCTTTCAGCTCTTCTCCGAGCTTGGTGTTGGCATCCTGGAGCTTGTTCCTTTCCTGCTGAACCCTATTCAGCACACTCTCGCCGGCCTTTAGCTGGCGCAGCAATGCTTGCCTGTCCGGATCTTGTCCGGCGGCACCTGCAATGTCATTATTAGACTCGCGCGCACGCCACACATCGCTTATATTTATTAATAAAAATGTGTTACCGGGAGGGGTCTCTGCGTCTCCTCCTGCGGGAGCAAGTGCGGCCTCAAGTTGGGCCTTGCAATCTTGCAGCTCCCGAGACAGCTGGGCATTCTTCTCGGTAAGAGCCTGCGTTTTCAAATGATCCTTAAATCAGTTAGCATAACTACTTTAAGTCTCGGGGGCTACTGGTATATACAACCATTAAAATTCCCTTACCCGTATGTCTTTCACATACTGCTCCGTGGCTCTGGTAAAACCATCTTGAGCGGCACGGAGATGCGCGTCCCCTGCGTTAGAGGCATCCAATGCCTCAGGGGAGAAGCACGCTTCACGAAATACTGTTCGGCGGCACCTATGGTTCATGGCGCTCTCCACCTCATACTTGGTGGCGGACAGTCTGTCGGTGTCCTTCGTTGGAGAAGGATCCGTCCCGCGTCTTGCGCTTGCCGCCCCCTCCAGGCCGGGCGCTGGAGCCTGGCCGGTGTAGGTTGGATCGGCAACTTCTGCGCCCGCAGTCGGGCGAGTGCTTTTTCTCCTACAAAGATCATGAGCACTCAGGCGTTTCCTAGGAACGTTGCTCTGAAAATTCAAATACGAGCTATACCTTTGCGGTGACGTTTCCGCCCGCACCGCGCTCCTTTTCCGCCTGCTGGTCCGGACTGGCCTCTGTTTGTCAGCCGCCGCGGGCTCGGCTTCCTTCCGTAAAGGCGCTTCCTGCAAAATACCATCGTTCGCGAAGGTTAGAAATGGGCAGGGAAGAGATAATGGTGTCCGGACTTCGGTCGCGGTCACCTGGGAAGCCGGACACAGTCCGGGGTAATCCGCCGTAATAGCAACCAAAGCATTGTCTATGCTGAGCTGGTGAAACACCCCGTCGATCAGCTCCACCTCGATGTCCGGGTCCTCTTCGGAGGCCGGATCCAAGGATCTTTCTGGATCCTCGGGTTGCGGAGCAGGACTCACCATGTCCTCCACAGTCCGGCGTAGATCTTGCGCCAAAGACATAATTTAAGAAGCTTAAACTTCTAAAGCATGGGTTGAGCCCTTAAAGGTGTTCACTTACCCATCCTCTAGGGTTGATCATGGAAAACCCATTCAAAGGGTTCGTTCGAAGGAAGTCCTCCTTCTCCCCCTTGTACAGGCTGGACAGGATCTCCACCAGATCCTCGGTCGAATCCGGCCCTTTGCGGCCATGACGGGTGGCATCGTCTTCCCCGTTGAAATCCCACATGGGGTGGCCTCTGTATTGCAATGGCTGTACCCCCCCGCTTGATGCATGTCGCCATGACTCCGATCATGGTCAAGCCAGAATGGGCCATTAATCTTATTCGGCCCATCAAGTAATGGACGCACTTGTCTTCCTCCAATCGGGGGCTCCGTGGGCGCCAGCTGAGGCGCTTCTTCAAAGGAGCAGCACTAAACTCCGGGAGGCCGATCCGGACTGGGTCCGGCAGCGGAGCGTCTCCTATATAAAACCACTCTGAGGGCCAGTCTTCGGACGCCTTCTTGGGAGTACCGGATGGGTATCCGGTCCCGGCGATATGCCATATTTCGGCGCCGCCCACTTGATATATGGACCCCTCGTGAGAACGGGGTACGAGGCAAAACAGCCTCTTCCACAATGCAAAATGGGGCTCAATGCCCAGGAATAGCTCACAAAGAGCTACGTAGCCCGCGATATGCAGGATAGAGGCGGGCGTGAGGTAGTGGAGCTGGAGTCCGTAGAACTCCAGGAGCCCGCGGAGGAACGGATGTATTGGGAATCCGAGTCCCCTTACTAGATAGGGGACGAAGCATACTCGCTCCCCCTTATTGGGGCTTGGGGTAGCCTCCGCTTGCCTCCCACCTTGATAAGTAACCAGTCCGGCACGGACAGGGACCATGAAGGCCGGAGGGAGAAATCCCCCCGTTTGGAGCTTCACTAGCTCATCGTGCAAAACAGAGCACCTCCTCCAATTCCCCGGCGGTGGGCTGGGAGCGCGATAAGAAGAGCCGCGTCGACGGTCCATGATGGAATGGATTTTTAGGTCAAAGGCGCTTCGACGAAGTATTCGCGGGAGGAAGACGGTGTGGTTTGGATCTGGATTCTTGCCTCTTTTATAGGCGGACGACTCGCACAACTAGGGGGTGAAACATAAAAGACACCCTGGCTTTTCGCATTCGTGCGACGCGTGGAAGAGGGCCATTATTTGGCATAGAAGCCGAGGAACACAGTATTCAAGATGAAGCCGGACACTGTTCGGCAGATACATGGAATTTGAAGGGAGAACCCGCCTTGCAACGCCGAAGACTATAAACGCGCTGGACTTATCGTCATTGAAGCCTGGTTCGGGGGCTACTGAGGGAGTCCTGGACTAGGGGGTGTCCGGACAGCCGGACTATCATTATCCGCCAGACTCCAAGACTACGAAGATACAAGATTGAAGACTCCGTCCCGTGTCCGGATGGGACTTTCCTTGGCGTGGAAGGCAAGCTTGGCGATACGGATATCTAGATCTCCTACCATTGTAACCGACTCTGTGTAACCCTAGCCTCCTCCGGTTTCTATATAAACCGGAGGGCTTTAGTCCGTAGGACGAACAACCATTACAACAATCATACCATAGGCTAGCTTCTAGGGTTTAGCCTCCTTGATCTCGTGGTAGATCCACTCTTGTACTACCCATATCATCAATATTAATCAAGCAGGACGTAGGGTTTTACCTCCATCGAGAGGGCCCGAACCTGGGTAAAAACATTGTGTCCCTCGTCTCCTATTACCATCCGCCTAGACGCACAGTTCGGGAACCCCTACCCGAGATCCGCCGGTTTCGACACCGACAAGGAGGCTACACGGACTCCGTTCCACGAGCCTCCGGTCCACGGGTCTTCGGCCCACGAGCCTCGGGTCGACGGGCCTTCGGCCCACGAGAGTTGGCCCCACGAGACCCCGGAGGAGCACACATCTGGATGGGGTACTTGGTCGCGTCAGCCTGAGGAGCCGAGTGGCCATGCTGATGATGGCGGGGAGCCGACTCGTCTTCAGGAGGAGGGGGAGGAGGGGGGCAACGTCTACCAGCGTGGTGCTACAAGGCTCCCGTCTGTGCCGGCGACCCGCGAGCAGAGGTGGTTGATTTTCCCTAATGGGGAGAGGTAAGTGCATTTAATCTTTTTGTACCTTTTGCATTCACGTTTCTTCAAATAACTAATGCATTGGCCTTGTCATGCTGCAGGGGTTGGGACCACCATGAAAGTGTCCGCCGGCCCAACTCCGTCCTTGGAGTTTTGATTCGGCAAAACTTTCCGGGGTTTGTCACGTTGCCTGGTGAGGGTCGGCTTCCAGAGGTTGGATTGAGTTGGGAGCACTACTTGGCTGCCCCTGCCCCACCGGGTGAGATTATCAACGGTGTCTTCTGCAAGACGAGGGCAGACATGGTGATCAGAAAGTTCTGGGTAATTTCTCCTTTACACAATTAAAAATCTTCAACTAGCTACTTATTAATTGTACTAATCAACATTGTCTCATTTGATTGCAGACATTCTACAGGTGTGAGGTGGGATACGAGGAGGCGGCGGAAGATGTTATCCAGAAGGAGTGCAAGCGCCTACTTCAGAACTTACGGCATGAGGCTCGGGTGCAGTCTGTTCGAGACTACTACGCCGACCGTGGTATCAAGAAGTCCAAGTAGGATTGCCGCGATATTTTCTTGAGTAAGGAGCAATACATGAAGGTAATTCTTAAGGCCTTGTACTTAATTCCTTTATTTAGTAATTCATAGCCGTAGCGCTGAAGTTTTCTATTTGCTAACTTAGGCCCCTCAGAGATGGTTTGCGGATCGGATGGATTGTTTGGAGGTGTTGGTCGATGGGTGGTGCTCAAAAGAATGGCTGGCCACCCACAACGAGGCCAAGGACAAACGTGCCCAAATGGAAGGTGTGCCACACCACCAAGGCAGCTCCAACTTATTTCAGTACGGGCGGAACTGGGTATGTGGTATGCTTCATGATTCATGCAATATATTCATTCATCATGCTAGCTTTAGCCCTTTAATTACTAATTTACTTTGTTTCTCTCTTTCAGGCACGCTAAAATAAGGCGGATAAGGTGCCAGAGGTGTACGACCTGTATGGCATGGCCCACACTGGCTCTTACAAGAAAGTCAAGGCATTCTCTGCATCTGACCTCGATGATCCAAAGAACTTCACCAACATCTCCGCCCATGAAAAGCTCGTGCAATATAGAGATCAGGGGAAGGCGAGGAAAGGGGAGGACTTTAACCCGAGCCAGGGTCCCATTGATACAGAGTTGCTCATGATATCTGGTAGCGGGAGGTCCCATGGCTCCATAGCCATGGGAGATGGACTTATCCGTTGTCCTAGCACTCTCCCGGAGATCAAGGCGCGCCAGTCGAGCTCTGCTCCTGAGATAAGGCCTCATGAACGGCCAGTCCAACTCGCCATCAAGGTTAGTTATACGTACTCAGCTATCTTTCTCCTTTACATTGTGTGCGCTTCCATCAATGATTACAAATGGTCATGTGAGTGGTGTTGCAGGCTGCTATACAGAGTGAGAGAGATAGAACGGAGAAACTTCTGGCAGAGGCGGCGGAGAGGCAGCGGGAGTTGGAGGAGAGGACGACAAAGATGTTGGAGGAGGAGAGGGCACGGAATGACATGCAGGCAAGGGCCATGTATGAGCTCCTTGTGGTAAGTTTCTTCTGCAGATTACTTGCTAGTCTTAACATTTGAGTCTCATTACTAACTAGCATGACTCTGTTGTGAAAACCAAATGTGCAGTCTGTGTGCGAGAAGTCTGGTCAGACCGCTCCGCCGATGCCAGTGATTGCTCCTGGGAGCACGGTGAGTTTAATTTGAATGGACATTACTTGCTAGTCTTAACATTTGAGTGTCATAATGCTAATGAGACATTGGAAATGATCTTCGGTGCAGCTTAACTCCAGAAACGCATCGCACGATCCTTCTCCAGCTACCGGCACGAGCCAGCCCGCTCCTACACCTCCCTGATCGCGGTAAGTTTCTCTAGACTTAGACTTAGCTTTATTTCCTCCAATATGCTTACCATAATGACCTAGAGTTAGCTTCCTTTCCTTCAAAATAACTGAATAAGCTTACTTATGTCAAAAATTGCATAATTAACTTAGTTAGCTCATAAACGATCCATTTTACCTAAGTTAGCTCTTATATGACTCATTTTACCTTAGTTAGCTTACAAGTGATCCAATTTATCCAAGTTAGCTCTAAAATGACCCATTTTAGTAGATTAGCTCGTAAATGATCCATTTTACCTATGTTAGCTTTAAAATGACCCATTTCACCTAGGTTAGCTCCAAAATGACCCATTTCACCTAGGTTAGCTCCAAAATGACCCATTTCACCTAAACTAGCCCTTAAATGATCCATTTCACCTAAGTTAGGTCATAAACGACCCATTTCAACTAAGTTAGCTCATAAAAGCTCATAAATGATCCATTTCACCTAAGTTAGCTCAAAAACGATCCATTTCACCTTACATAGCTCAAAAACGATGCCCTTCAACTTAGTTAGCTCATAAATGACCCATTTCAACTAAGTTAGCTCATAAATGATCCATTTCACCAAAGTTAGCTCATGAACAGCCCATTTCAACTTAGTTAGCTCATATATGATCCATTTCACCTAAACTAGCTCTTAAATGATCCATTTCACCTAGGTTATGTCATAAACGACCCATTTCAACTAAGTTAGCTCATAAAAGCTCATAAATGATCCATTTCACCTTACTTAGCTCAAAAACGATGCCCTTAACCTTAGTTAGCTCATAAATGACCCATTTCAACTAAGTTAGCTCATAAATGATCCATTTCACCAAAGTTAGCTCATGAACAACCCATTTCAACTTAGTTAGCTCATATATGATCCATTTCACCTAAGTTAGCTCATAAATGACATATACTTCTTGTTCTAGTCTTCTTCTTGTTCTATTCACCTATTTCTAACTTTCTTATTTACCATTTTGCAGATTTCACTCACTTCATGGAAGCTAGCTTGCTATGATGGAGTTCTTGCTTTTTCTTTGCTAAAACTTTGCATTGTATCTAGCTTGCTATGATAGAACTTGTTATCTTGATGAAACTTTGCTATGTAATATGTATATGGAACAATGTGTATGGATGGAACAATGTGTATGGATGGAACAATGTATATGGATGGAACTTGATGAAACTTTGCTATGTTGATGAAACTTTGATATGTGATATGTTTGTTGTTAAATATATCTATATATGTCATATATATTTGCTATGAAAATTGTTGGATTAAAAAAAAGAAAAAAAGAGACAATATGCAGGCTCTTTGCCGTCTGCCACCGACGGCAAAGGGCTCTTTGCCATCAGCAGCGGACGGCAAAGAGGCCACATGGCAGGCAACTGTGCTCCCTGGAGGCTCACCAATTTGGTTAGTTTGCCTACAGTGGCTGACGCCAAAGGCTTTGCCGTCTGCAGCGGATGGCAAAGGCCTGCCGTTAACCACCTAATGGAGTAACAGCGCATTTATTGCCGTCCATCTTCTTTGCCGTCCACTACTAATGGCAAAGGACCCTTTGCCGTCAGCTGCCCGAAGCAGACGGCAACGCAGCTCTTAGCCGTCCCCTACTTTGCCGTCACCTTTTGCCATCCTCGGCTGACGGCAAAGGTCTTTGCCGTCCGCCATACATGCCTTTGCCGTCCGCCGTGGCAGACGGCAAAGTAGCAGATTCCTGTAGTGAATAAAGGCCATACTGGCAACAAATTCGGTCCTGGCCGTGCCTAACCTGGGCGAACCAATGTTATTATATATCGCGGCAACACATCAAGTTGTCAGCGTGGTCCTCGTCGTCGAACGAGAAACAGAAGGACACAAATTCCCTCTTCAAAAGCTAGTGTACTACGTATCCACTGTCTTAACTCCATGCAATTCCCGGTACCTGCATTATCAAAAGATAGCGTACGCGGTGTTTATGGCATCCCGGAAGCTGCGACACTACTTTCAAGAGTGTTCGATAACAGTTGCCTCCGAAGTACCCCTCAACGACATTATAAACAACCGCGACGCGACGGGCAGGATTGCAAAATGGGCCATTGAGCTCTTACCATTTGACATAACTTATAAACCTCGGCGAGCTATAAAGTCGCAAGTCTTGGCTGACTTCATCGCTGAATGGGCTGAAGCCGAACTCCCTAAAGAATACGGCGCATACTCCAATTGGATTATGCATTTCGATGGCTCCAAAATGTTGGCCGGCTTGGGGGCTGGCGTCGTATTGACGTCCCCAACCGGAGACACAGTCCAATACATACTTCAGATAATGTACACGAACTCCAACAATGCAGCCGAATATGAGGCCCTCCTACATGGTCTCTGGATGGCAATCTCCATGGGTATTCAACGCCTAGAGGTGCGCGGGGATTCAAACCTTGCAATATCCCAAGTAAATGGAGACTTTGATGCCAAGGATCTGAAAATGATAGCCTATCGTAACGCTGTCCTAGAAATGTCAGCTCGGTTCGAAGGACTCGAATTCCACCACGTAGCCCGGGATAATAACCAAGCAGTCGACGTGTTGGCACGCATCGGCGCAAAACGCGACGCTTTCCCTCCAAACATCTTCCTGGAGCCTCTCTTTAAGCCATCCGTACTATGGGAAGAGGAGTCCAGAAATAATGACCCAGAAGCAACCGCACCACCCAACACAGAACAATCTGACATAATCGGCGGCTCAGCCGATGAAATAACACCTTCAGCCCACGAAATAATGGCGGTAATTGCCCCGTGGACAGAACCATTCCTAGCCTACTTACTAAGGCAGGAACTTCCCGAAGACCAAAATGAGGCCCGCTGCATAATTCGGTGATCTAAAGCCTACAACTGGAGTCCTTCAAAGGTGCATCTCCGAAGAGGAAGGGTGAAACCTTCTGGCTGAAATTCACGCCGGACTAGGTGGACACCACGCTGCAGCCCGGGCCCTCGTAGGCAAGGCCTTCCGTACAGGATTTTATTGGCCGACGGCCCTGGCAGATGCTCAGGACTTAGTCCAACGATGCGTCGGTTGTCTGCTCTTTGCTAATCAGAGCCACATGCCACCCACCGCCCTCAAAACTATACCCATCACCTGGCCGTTTGCGGTCTGGGGGCTTGACATGGTTGGACCCCTTAAAGGGGGAACCCACAAGCAAAAGTACCTATTGGTCATGGTGGACAAATTCACCAAATGGATAGAGGCCAAGCCAGTTAAAACGGCCGAATCCGGACCAGTGATAGACTTCATATCCAGGGTAGTACACCGATATGGCGTCCCCCACAGCATCATCACCGATAACGGCACGAACTTCACAGCCGATGAGGTTAAACTCTGGTGCAAAAATATGGGCATTAAGCTCGACTACGCTTCAGTCTATCATCCTCAAACCAACGGTCAAGTTGAACGAGCAAATGGTCTAATAATGAGCGGCATCAAACCCAGACTAGTGCGGTCCCTTACGGAATCTAACATGCACTGGGTAGAGGAGCTCGACTCCGTACTCTGGGGGCTGTGGACCACGCAAAACCGTACTACCGGATTCACACCATTCTTTATGGTATACGGCGCAGAGGCAGTTTTGCCCTGCGAGATAATTCATGACTCACCTCGAGTGCGCATGTACGACGAAAGAGAAGCCGAGTTGGATCGGCAGGACAGCTTGGACGCTTTAGAGGAGGAGCGCGACGTGGCAAAGGCTCGTTCCGCATTCTATCAGAAACATGCTCGAAGATATCAAAGCAAAGAAGTACGGGCTAAAACTTACAATGTTGGCGAACTAGTTCTACGCCTGCCGGACAAGAAAAAGGACAAACTCAAGCCCAAATGGGAAGGTCCCTTCATCGTCGACCATGTCCTGACCGGCGGAGCGTACCATCTGCGAAACGCTTCGGACAACCGATTCGAGCCAAACCCATGGAACGGAGCCCGCCTCCGAAGATTCTACGCCTAGCGCCGGACTCAGAGTTCGTCTCCTTCCCCCGTCCACATTTTATACTTCAGTTGCCTTTTGTCTCTCTCTTTTATCCCACTTTTTTCATAAATCCCTTGAGGGCCGATTTGCGCATCGTTCGCACACACTTGATGTGCTACCCGCACTCATTATACCTGGGGGCTTCTTTAACAGAAGCTTACTTATACGGGCTTCATGCCCAACACATGTGTCAAACTTCCGCATTACCTTTTATTCACCATTATATGCATCGATATGACTTAAGTTTTGGCCAAGCTGGGTTGCCTGGCTCCTGTGCTTACCCCTACATTCCCAATTGTTCGGCTAGGAGGTAAAGGGAGCACCTCTGCGATTGTTACTGCCGGATCAGCCGGATGTGTACCTCAGACTGGGTGAAGCCAAAAGCTAGCTTTCTTAAGGGAATATTCGGTCGATGACTTGAAAGATGATTTTTTACCTATTTATTTATCTGCCCCCAGATGTTTTCCTGCTCTTTTCGCAGTCCGGACATGCACTTTAGGGCATGCCTCCCAGGGAAAGGAACCCTTAACGGAACTATTCTCCCTGGAAGATGTTTCTTACTAACCATGTAATATAACATAACTAGTTGGGCACTTATCTAATAAAGCACTAATGACCCCTACGCCTGGTCTCCATGCATGCCCTGGTTTTTTCATAACCGAGAAGGTATTCGGACACACTCCGGACTCTAGGGTCCCGAGGTTGAAGCGAAAAGGTCGGCAAAGACAAACGATCTACAATCCGGCTAGAAGGCATTTTACATGTCATTTTAAATACATCGTCAAATTGACTAACTGTACTCCTCCTCAATCCCGTCTAACAGGCTGTCTAATTTACAGTTCCGTTGGGAATACTTAGCGGCCACTCTACTTGGCCATACACTAACCTCACAGGGATCTCCTTCCCATCGGGCCCCACAGGTCCGACCTCGGCCATGTGGTTTGGATCCGCCTTCTTGTACCGCGTCTTCACCATGGCCCAGGCCTCCCTGGCACCTTGACGGCAGGCCGATATCTTCCATAAACGGAAGCGTTGTCGTGCTTCCTGAAGCTTCTCCGCAAGCTCTCCAAGGCCCTTAGGTAGGGAGACGGACGGCCATAAGGCTTGGACGACGCCACTCATCGCCTGCCGAACACGTTCGAGCAGTTGCACCAGCTCGAGAAGTTGGTCACCCATTGAACCGGGCATTTCCTTCGCAAGGCGACCTGTGAGCACACCTACAGACATATTTCTGTCAATTGACTTCCTCGCCGAACTCTTCTTTTCAAAAGAGTTCGCTCAAGAACTTACTATAGATGCCGTGATGAAGCCGCTGATTCTCCTTCACGGAGCCAGACAGCTCGGCCCGAACACCTTTTAGCTCTTCTCCAAGCTGGGTGTGGGCATCCTGGAGTTTGTTCCTCTCCTGCTGCACCTTCATAAGCAGCCTCTCGCCGGCCTTCAGCTGGCGCAGTAGCTGTTTCTTGTCCGGATCAAGTCCGGCAACATCTGCAATATCATTGTTTGACTTATACGCACGCCGCACACCGCTTATCTTTTTGAAATAATGTGTTACCGTAGGGGGTCTCTATGTCTCCTCCTGCGGCAGCTAGTGCGGCCTCAAGTTGGGCTTTGCACTCTAAGCTCCTGGGACAATTGGGTATTCTTCTCCGTAAGATCCTGCACATTAAAAGATCCTTAAATCAGTTATTTTAACTACTTTAAGTCTCGGGGGCTACTGGCATATACAACTATTATAATCCCTTACCCGTATGTCTTTCACATACTGCTCCGTGGCTCTGGTTAAACCATCTTGAGCAGCACGGAGGTGCGCATCTCCCGCGTTAAAGGCATTCAATACCTCAGGGGAGAAACACGCGTCACGAAGAACTGTCTGGCGGCGCCTATGATTCATGGCGCTCTCCAGCTCAGACCCGGTGGCGGATAGCCTATCGGCATCCGCCGTGGGAGGAGTATCCGGCTCGCGCCTTGCGCTCGCCTGCCCCTCTGGACTAGGTATTGGAGCCCGGTTGGTGGAGGCTTGGTTGGCAACCTCTCCGGGCACAGTCCGACGAGCGCTCTTTCCCTTAACTTCGAAAGCACGGGTCGGACACCCATTCAATGGGCTCGTCTGGAGGAAGTCCTCCTTCTCCCCCTTGTACAAGCCGGACAGGATCTTCACCAGATCTGCGGCCGATCCTGTCCCCTTGCGGCCATGACGGGTGGCGTCATTTTCCCCGTTGAAATCCCACATGGGGTGGCCCCTATATTGGAGCGGCTGCACCCCTCGCATAATGCACGTGGCCATGACTCCAATCATGGTCAATCCGGAATGGGCCAACAACCTTATCCGGCCCATCAAATAATGGACACTCCTGTCTTCCTCCTGTTGAGGGCTCCGCGGGCGCCAACTTAGGCATTTCTTCAGAGGAGCCTTGCTGAACTCCGGGAGGCTGATCCGAACTGGGTCCGGCAGTGGAGCATCTTCCACGTAAAACCATTCCGAGGGCCAGTATTCGGATTCCTTCTTTGGGGTTCCGGATAGATATCCGGTCCCGGCGATGCGCCATGTCTCGGCTCCGCCCACTTGATATATTGACCCCTCGTGAGAACGGGGTACGAGGCAAAATAGTCTCTTCCATAGTGGAAAATGGGGCTCGATGCCCAGGAACAGCTCGCAAAGAGCTACGAAACCTGCGATGTGCAGAATAGAGGCAGGCGTGAGGTGATGAAGCTGTAGTCCGTAGAACTCTAGAAGCCCCCGGAGAAATGGATGTATGGGAAACCCGAGCCCCCTTATTAGATAAGGGACAAAGCATACCCGCTCTCCTTTGGAGGGACTAGGGGTGGCCTCCGCTTGCTTTCCACCTTTGTAGGTGGCCAGCCCGGCTCGAACCGGGACCATAAAGGCCGGAGGGAGGTATCCCTCCGCTTGGAGCGTCACCAGCTTGTTGTGCGGAACCGAACATCTCCTCCAATCTCCAGGCTGAGGGCTAGGAGCGCAAGAAGAGGAGCCGCATCGACGGTCCATGATGGAGTGGATTTTTGGTCAGAAGCGCTCCGATGAGTACTCGCGGAAGGAAGATGGTGTGATTTGGATCTGGATCCTTTCCTCTCTTATGGGCAGGTTATTTGCGCAGCTAGGGGGTAAAATATGAAAATACCCTCGCCTTTTGCATTCATGCGACACGTGGAAGGGGGCCATTATTGGGCGTGGAAGCCAAGGAGCGCAACATTTATTAGGAAGCCGGACACTATTCGGCAAGCACATAGAATTTGGAGGAGAACCCGCCTTGCAACACCGAAGACAATGTACGCGCTGGACTCATCATCATTGAAGCCTGGTTCGGGGGCTACTGAGGGAGTCCTGGACTAGGGGATGTTCGGATAGCCGGACTATCATCATCGGCCGGACTCCAAGACTATGGAGATACAAGATTGAAGACTTCGTCCCGTGTCCGGATGGGACTTTCCTTGGCGTGGAAGGCAAGATTGGCAATATGGATATGTAGATCTCCTACCATTGTAACCGACTCTGTGTAACCCTAGCCCTCTCCGGTGTCTATATAAACTGGAGGGTTTTAGTCCATAGGACGAACAACCATTACAACAATCATACCATAGGCTAGCTTCTAGGGTTTAGCCTCCTTGATCTCGTGGTAGATCTACTCTTGTACTACCCATATCATCAATATCAATCAAGCAGGAGTAGGGTTTTACCTCCATCGAGAGGGCCTGAACCTGGGTAAAAACATCGTGTCCCTTGTCTCCTATTACCATCCGCCTAGACGCCCAGTTCGGGACCCCCTACCCGAGATCCGCCGGTTTCGACACCGACACTAGCCCTCTCCGGTGTCTATATAAACCGGAGAGGTTGGTCCTTAGAAGGAAGATCACAATCATAATCATCATAGGCTAGCTTCTAGGGTTTAGCCTCTACGATCTCGTGGTAGATCTACTCTTGTACTACTCATATCATCAATATCAATCAAGCAGGAAGTAGGGTTTTACCTCCATCGAGAGGGCTCAAACCTGGGTAAACATTGTGTCCCTTGCCTCCTGTTACCATCAGCCTAAGACGCACAGATCGGGGCCCCCTACCCGAGATCTGCCGGTTTTTACACCGACACCTAACCCTAAATTTTCAATCCAAAACTAATCTACGGAGTGATTTCGCTGGATAGGAAGATTTCAAACGTGGCAAGATTCAAGACAATGCAATGTGCTAGGAATCGGAGTGAGGATACCACAAAGTTTCAAATCCATACCCTAATGCAGCGATGGATTTGCTACGGCCACAACGGCGGAGCAGAATCCCGTTGACAGCGGCGGAGACCAGCGGCTGGATGTCGTTGGCGACGAGGAGGACGATCCGGAGACCCGATGAGGCAGAGCAGGTTGTGCACGGGCGAAGGATTTCGGAAAAGTTTCCAAATTTTGGCCCGGGGGTATATAGAGTCTGACCCTATCGGTGTGACCGAGTGGAACAACTCGGTGGCACCGAGATGCATTACTGCAAGCAATTACTGCAACTCGGTGTGACCAAAAAGTTCAAATCGGTAGCGCCAAGATTGAAAACCTAGATCAACTTAGTGATCTCGGTATGACCGAAAAGGTTGAATCGGCCAGACCGAAAGACACAAAGAGGTTTTGGAAGTTTAAGTCTATGACGAATCAGGGACTCCGAGTGCTCCTCACACAGAGTGCTTTGAATCTGACATGATCAAACTTTGTGATATAGCATGAATAGAGTTTGAGACAAGAAAAGCATAGATAGCTAGAGAAGGTCCTTATGCATTCTTTTCCATCCACTTGTCAAAAGAAAGAGAAACCAAACAATCAAAACTACAAGTTGATGTCCTCGAATGAGTAAAATATGCAACCGACATGCTCACACAATAAAATGGCAAATGAAATATGTGACAAAGCATGCACAAACACTTCTAGCATCTATCAGGCAATTGGCCATGACTAGGTCATATATATATGAGTATATTGACTTAGGAGTCAAATGAGAACATTTGATCATAGGTCATACTCATCGTTTAAGCACAAGTGGGGTTACTAGTTTTACATAAAGCATTGTTGTGTTCACTGAAGGAAATATGCCGTAGAGGAAATTATAAAGTTATTATTTATTTCCTTAATTCATGATAAATGTTTATTATTCATGCTAGAATTGTATTAACCGGAAACATAATACATGTGTGAATACATAGACAAACATAGTGTCACTAGTATGCCTCTATTAATCGAAGATGGTTAAGTTTCCTAACCATATACATGAGTTGTCATTTGATTAACGGGATCACATCATTAGGAGAATGATGTGATTGACTTGACCCATTCCGTTAGCTTAGCACTTGAGCGTTTAGTATGTTTCTATTGCTTTCTTCATGACTTATACATGTTCCTATAACTATGAGATTATGCAAATCCTGTTTACCGGAGGAACACTTTTTGTGCTACCAAACGTCACAACGTAACTGGGTGATTATAAAGGTGCTCTACAGGTGTCTCCAAAGGTACTTGTTGAGTTGACGTATTTCAAGATTAGGATTTGTCACTTCGATTGTCGGAGAGGTATCTCTGGGCCCTCTCGATAATGCGCATCACTATAAGCCTTGCAAGAAATGTAGCTAATGAGTTAGTTATGGGATGATGCATTACGTAACGAGTAAAGAGACTTGCCGGTAATGAGGTTGAACTAGGTATTGAGATATCGACGATCGAATCTCGGGCAAGTAACATATCGATGACAAAGGGAACAATGTATGTTGTTATGCGGTTTGACCGATAAAGATCTTCATAGAATATGTAGGAGCCAATATGAGCATCTAGGTTTCGAGATTGGTTCTTGACCGGAGACATGTCTCAGTCATGTCTACATAGTTCTCGAACCCGTAGGGTCCGCACACCTAAAGTTAGATGACAGTTATATTATGAGTTTATGTGTTTTGATGTAACGAAGGTTGTTCGGAGTCCTGGATGTGATCACGAACATGACGAGGAGTCTCGAAATGGTCGAGACATGAATATCGATATATTGGATGACTATATTTGGGCACCAGAAAGGTTCGGGGTGAGATTGGGACAATACCGGAGCTCCGGGAGGTTATCGGAACCCCCTGGGAGGTATATGGGCCCTAATGGGATTTCGTGGAAAGGAGGGGAAAGGAGCAAGGGAGGCCCCCCCAAGACCAATCCGAATTGAGAGGGGGGATGGCCCCCCCTTCCTTCCTCCCTCCTTCCTCTTCCTTCCCTCTCCCTCTCCAAATAGGAAAGGGAGGAGTCCTACTCCCGGTGGGAGTAGGACTCCCCCCTTGGGCGCGCCTCCTCCCTTGGCTGGCCCGCTCCTCCACTCCTTTATATACGGGGGAGGGGGCACCCCATAGACACAACAATTGATCATTGATCTCTTAGCCGTGTGCGGTGCCCCCCTCCACCATAGTCCTCCTTGATAATATCGTAGCGGTGCTTAGGCGAAGCCCTGCATCGGTAGAACATCATCATCATCACCACGCCGTCGTGCTGACAGAACTCTCCCTCAACACTCGGCTGGATAGGAGTTCGAGGGACGTCATCGAGCTGAACATGTGCAAGAACTCGGAGGTGGTCGTGCTTTCGGTGCTCGATCGGTCGGGCCATGAAGACGTACGACTACATCAACCGCGTTGTGCTAATGCTTCCGCTTTCGGTCTACGAGGGTTCGTGGACACACTCTTTGCTCTCGTTGCTATGCATCACCATGATCTTGTGTGTCCGTAGGAATTTTTTTGAAATTACTATGTTCCCCAACAGTGGCATCCGAGCCCAGGTTTTATGCGTTGATTTTATATGCACGAGTTGAACACAAGTGAGTTGTGGGTGATACAAGTCATACTGCTTACCAACATGTCATACTTTGGTTCGGCGGTATTGTTGGATGAAGCGGCCCGGACCGACATTACGCGTATGCTTACACGAGACTGGTTCTACGGACGTGCTTTGCACACAGGTGGCTGGCGGGTGTCAGTTTCTCCAACTTTTAGTTGAACCGAGTGTGGCTACGCCCGGTTCTTGTGAAGGTTAAAACAACACTAACTTGATGAACTATCGTTGTGGTTTTGATGCGTAGGTAAGAACGGTTCTTGCTAACCCCGTAGCATCCACGTAAAACTTGCAACAACAAAGTAGAGGACGTCTAACTTGTTTTTGTAGGGCATTGTGTGATGTGATATGTCCAAGACGTGATACTATATTTTATTGTATGAGATGATCATGTTTTGTAACCGAGTTATCGGCAACTGGCAGGAGCCATATGGTTGTCGCTTTATTGTATGGAATGCAATCGCCCTGTAATTGCTTTACTTTATCACTAAGTGGTAGCGATAGTCATAGAAGAAATAGTTGGCGAGACGACAATGATGCTACGATGAAGATCAAGGTGTCGCACCGGTGACGATGGTGATCATGACGGTGCTTCGGAGATGGAGATCACAAGCACAAGATGATGATGGCCATATCATATCACTTATATTGATTGCATGTGATATTTATATTTTATGCATCTTATCTTGCTTTGATTGATGGTAGCATTATAAGATGATCTCTCACTAAATTTCAAGCTAAAAGTGTTCTCCCTAAGTATGCACCTTTGCCAAAGTTCGTCGTGCCCAGACACCACATGATGATCTGGTGTGATAAGCTCTACGTCCATCTACAACGGGTGCAAGCCAGTTTTGCACATGCAGAATACTCAGGTTAAACTTGACGAGCCTAGCATATGCAGATATGGCCTCGGAACACTGAGACCGAAAGGTCGAGCGTGAATCATATAGTAGATATGATCAACATAGTGATGTTCACCATTGAAAACTACTCCATTTCACGTGATGATCGGTTATGGTTTAGTTGATTTGGATCACATGATCACTTAGATGATTAGAGAGATGTCTATCTAAGTGGGAGTTCTTAAGTAATATGATTAATTAAACTTAAATTTATCATGAACTTAGTCATGGTAGTATTTTGCAAATTATGTTGTAGATCAATAGCTCGCGTTGTTGCTTTCATATATTTATTTTGATATGTTCCTAGAGAAAACCGTGTTGAAAGATGTTAGTAGCAATGATGTGGATTGGATCCGTGATCTGAGGATTGTCCTCATTGTTGCAGAGAAGAATTATGTCCTTGATGCACCGCTAGGTGATGGACCTATTGCAGGAGCAGATGCAGACGTTATGAATGTTGGGCTAGCTCAATATGATGACTACTTGATAGTTTAGTGCACCATGCTTAACGGCTTAGAATCGGGACATCAAAGACGTTTTGAACGTCATGGGCCATATGAGATGTTCCAGAGTTGAAGTTTCAATATGATGACTACTTGATAGTTTAGTGCACCATGCTTAACGGCTTAGAATAGGGACATCAAAGACGTTTTGAACGTCATGGGCCATATGAGATGTTCCAGAGTTGAAGTTAATATTTCGAGCAAATACTCGAGTTGAGAGATATGAAGTCTCCAACAAGTTCTATAGCTAAAAGATGGAAGAGAATTGCTCAACTAGTGAGCATGTGCTTAGATTGTCTGGGTACTACAATCGCTTGAATCAAGTGGGAGTTAATCTTCCAGATAAGATAGTGATTGACAGAATTCTCTAGTCACCATCACCAAGTTAGTAGAACTTCGTGATGAACTATAGTATGCAAAGGATGACGAAAACGATTCCTGAGCTCTTCGCAATGTTGAAATCAACGAAGGTAGAAATCAAGAAAGAGCATCAAGTGTTGATGATTGACAAGACCACTAGTTTCAAGAAAAGGGCAAAGGGAATGAAAGGGAACTACAAGTAGAATGACAAGCAAGTTGTCACTCCTGCGAAGAAGCCCAAAGCTGGACCAAAGCCTGAAACTGAGTGCTTACAATGCAAAGGAAATGGTCACTGGAAACCGAAATGCCCTGAATATTTGGTGGATAAGAAGGATGGCAAAGTCAACAAGGGTATATTTTATATACAGGTTATTCATGTGTTCCTTACTAGTGTTTATAGTAGCCCCTGGGTATTTGATACTTGTTCGGTTGCTAAGATTAGTAACTCGAAACTGGAGTTACAGAATAAACAGAGACTAGTTGAGGGTGAAGTGACGATGAGTGTTTCCAAGATTTATATGATCATCATCGCACACTCCCTATACTTTCGGGATTAGTGTTAAACCTAAATAAATGTTATTTGGCATTTGCGTTGAGCATGAATATGATTTGATCGTATTTATTGCAATACGGTTATTCATTTAACACTACTAGAAAAAGGGCTATAGATGGGATTGATACTAATGGCGCACCAGACATGGCGCACCACCTTCTGATACGCCATTAGAGTTGAAACTACTAATGGCGCACCTGGCCCAAGGTGCGCCATTAGTATCAAAAAATTTTTTTGAAGTAGTGCGCCTGTCCAAACATACTAATGGCGCATCTAGACTCAGTGCGCCATTACTAGTTGTAACTAGTAATGGCGCACCTGTAGGAAAGTGTGCCACAAATGTTGTTTTTTTATTATATTTTTTATTCCTTTTTTTGCAAAACTACTAATGGCGCACTGTACCGCCGTGCGCCATTACTAGTTTAAACTAGTAATGGCGCACTGTGGAACAGTGCGCCATTAGTATGTTTTTTTTGCAAAACTACTAATGGAGCACCACCAGAAGGTGCGCCATTAATAACCTGGATTACTAATGGCGCATTTAGAGTTGGTGCGCCATTAGTAAGTGGGCAGCAACAAGATATGTTGGACAGCCTCTCCTACCCACACTCACTTTCTCCCCACTTCATTCTCTCCACCTCCTCCTTGTCTCGGGTGCCTCCTCTTTTTCACCTCATTTCCACCATAGATTCATTCAAATTAAGTGGTTAAATTACCTTGTTTTGATAGGTAAGTAAGGGGGGAAGCTATATTTATGTTGTTCTCCCTACAACAATGTGCACATGCACTTTTTATGGCCCAGCTGGATCTATGTATGTTCGTGGTGTTGCATATGTTTGTGGTGTTGCATATGTGTTTGTGTTTGGAGGTGTACCGGTATTTGAAATGCGATAGTTGCCAATATTTTGCCAGAATGTTGATTCTTTTCCGTTTCGGCGAGAATTTTGGCATTAAGCATTCTTTTTCGTCCTATTTTTAGGGAAACTCATGCCAAATTTTTTTCTTGGTTCTAAAATATCGTTTTGCTCTACCCCATAGGCGACCATGGTCCGCACGATGACCGAAGGCATCGTGAATAGGTTTTTGAGGTCCGCGAAGGCCGAGATGCTTCAAAAGAACGAGACGGAGATAAGATGTCCGTGTTGAAGATGCAAGCTGAAGAGCCTTATTGCGGACCCGGATTCAGGGCAGGTGCGGGACCACCTGCTCTTGCGTGGTTTCATGGATGGCTATCGGTGGCAAGGTGATGAAGATGACTACGAAGTCGTCCATGGGGGCCGGGCAAGAAATGAGGAAGGGCAGCAAGACAACCACCGCGGCTCGGGCGGGCGAGAAGACGAAGAATCCCCGGGAGATGATCACGACGGTGATGTTGTACACAGTCATCATGTAGAAGATGCAGGACATGATGATGAGGAAGATGCCGGAGCAAACGACAGGCATGATCATGAAGATGATGATGCCAGTGGAGCAGATGACGCTGGACCATCGATGGGCTAGGTGCAGGACCCTCATATTCAAGAGCTGCTTCTCAAGCAGACGGATAACGCAAGAGCTGCCGGCCGAGAGAAAGCCAAGATGGATCAACTTGAGTTAGACGCGGTTACTCCATCGTATGAAGGATGCAGGCCCGAGGATACCCGCCTGAAAGTAGCTCATGGCTCTGGAGATGAAGGTAAAACACAAAATGACCGACGCATGCTTCGACGAGAACATGTCATTCTGGCACGAACGTCTTCCCAAGGGGAAAAAGTGCCCGACCAGTTTGAGGAGGCAAAGAAAATCGTGTGTCCTCTGGATTTATCGGGACGAGCACGCGGAGTCTACCATATGTCCGGTGTGCGGCGTCACTCGATACAAGAAGAGGAAGAAAGCTCCTCGAAAAGTGGTGTGGTACTTTCCGATCACTCCTTGTCTGCAGCGGTATTTCGCGGACCCTAAGGTAGCAAAGCTCCTGCGTTGGCACACGGATAGGGAGGAGAAGAAGCGAGAAGATGATGCAAATGATCCGGAGATAGATAAAAAAGACAAGATGCTGAGTCACCCTAAGGATGCGAGCCAGTGGCAAGCCTTGAACTTTGAAGACCTAAATTTATGAACGATCCAAGGAACATCATGCTGGGCGCGAGCACCGATGGAGTCAATCCATTTGGCAGCCAGAGAAGCACACATAGCACCTGGCCTATGTTTGTGTGGATGTACAACCTTCCCCCCTGGTTGTGCATGAAGAGGAAGTATATTCACATGAGTATGCTAATGGAAGGACCGAAACAACCAGGGAACGACATCAATCTGTATCTGGGGCTGCTGAAAGAGGAGCTTGACACGCTGTGGAAAACGCCAGCCAATACGTGGGACGCCGCAGAGAAAGAATATTTCCCTATGAGAGCCGCACTACTCACGACGTAGCACGACTATCTCGGTTACGGATATCTCGCGGGGCAGGTAGTCCATCGATTTTTTGGATGCGTAAGGTGCATGGATGACACAACGTATCGCCAGCTAGATAGAGATCCCGGGTCTTTGAAAACCGTGTTCATGGGACATCGAAGGTGGCTTTGCGACGATGACCCGTGGAGGAAACGCAAGGATCAGTTCGATGGTGAAACCGAACCCCTAAAACGCCCGTGTACGAGGAGCGGCGAGGAAATAGACAAGCTGTTGAAAAATTGGAAAGACTGCCCACTGCCGGGAAAGAAGCAAAAGGTACCAGAGCCAGGAAAGAAGTGAAAGGCGCCAGAGCCGCTGCTGAAGGAATGGAAATGAGGTCTGTTTTCTGGGACTTGCCATACTGGAAGATCCACCGTGTGCCTCACAGCCTTGATGTCATGCATATCATGAAGAACGTGTGCGAGAGTCTGCTTGGTACCCTGCTCAACATGCCAGAGAGGACCAAAGATGGGCCGAAAGCAAGGGCAGACTTGAAATCAATGGGCATCAGGCAGGAGCTTCACGCTAATGATGATGATGATGATGATGATGATGATGATGAGGCGAAGCAGGACACAGAAAGTCATCGCAAAGGCAAAAAGGCCAAGAAGACCGGAAATGACTACCCTCCCGCGTGCTTCACTCTAAGTCAGGAGGAGATTGAGCAGTTTTTCACCTGCCTCCTAGGAGTAAAACTTCCTTACGGTTACGCGGGGAAGATAAGCAGATACCTAGACCCAGCGAAGCAGAAGTTCAGTGGGATGAAGTCTCACGACTGTCACGTGCTGATGACGCAGATACTTCCAGTTGCAATCCGTGGGATCATGGACGCGCACGTCCGTGGAACGCTATTTGGCCAATGCAACTTTTTCGACGTCATCTTTCGGAAGTCGATTGGCGTGAGGCAACTCAGAAGGCTACAGGAAGAGATCGTGGTGATATGCGAGCTTGAGATGTACTTCCCACCCGCATTCTTCGACGTTATGGTGCATCTGCTGGTCCATATAGTGGAGGATATCATCCAACTCGGGCCGACATTCCTGCACAGCATGATGCCATTCGAAAGGATGAATGGTGTCATCAAAGGATACGTTCGCAAAATGTCACGTCCAGAGGGAAGTATAGACAAGGGCTTTCTGACCGAAGAGTGCATCTCCTACTGCACGAATTATCTAGGCATCGAGAACCCCGTTGGTCTGCCCGTCAACAGGCACCTCGGCAAGCTCGCTGGATGGGGTCACCGCGAGGGTCGCCGCGAAATGCATGTCGACTTAGAGGGTCGACTCGCCGACTTTGAAAGAGCAAACCTAGTCGCGCTACAACACATAGACGTGGTCGATCCTTGGGTGGTAGAGCACAAAACCTTTATTAAGAAGACGTACAATGACCGAGGCCAACAGAGGATGGACGGAGATATAATCAAAGAGCACAACTCATGTTTCACGCGTTGCTTAAAGCAGAAGCATCTGTCGTACCCTTTACATGAGGATTCTTCCGCGGAAGAACAACTCATATTTGCCTTGTCACAGGGCGCCGAGCACAACCTGATGACCTATGAGGCGTACGATATCAACGGCTACACATTCTACATCGAGGCCAAGGACATGAAGAGTGATGGTTATCAGAACTCCGGGGTAACGATGGAATCCTACACCGGTAATGACAAGGACAGATACTACGGAAGGATCGAGGACATCTGGGAGCTGAGCTATGATGGAGAGAAGGTCCCGATGTTCCGTGTTAGATGGGCGAAGAGCGTCCTAAAAGAAGACCGGTATTTCACCACCATGGTTATACCCGAAGCCAAATCCAAGACCGCCAGCGCAAACGTGACCGCGAAAAATGAGCCATGGGTACTGGCTTCCCAAGTTGACCAATGCTTATTCATTACCGACCCGTCAAAGCCCAGTCGTGTTGTCGTGAGGAGAGGCAAAAGGAAGATCATCGGAATGGATGGAGTAGCCAATGAGCAAGACTTCGACAAGTATGGCGACCCGAGGATCGAACATGACGACGATGATGAAGTAGCAGCATACACCACAAGAAGAAGCAGGACCACCCTACCTAAAGGACGTCCGTTCACAGAAGAACTCCATTTGCGAAAAAGAAGGGCAAGAAGATTGTGAACAGATAGCTAGCTAAGATCGATTGTATTCAAATCGTAGCCTTCATTTCTCGATTGTATTTCATGGGCACTTTTTGAACTAACATGAATATTTTTAAATTTCATGGACACTCGATCTCGATCCCCCTCCATCTCGATCGCTATCCCACCTCGCCAGATCCGGTCCCCCTCGCCGCCGAGAACCCCCCGGTCCACCGGCCGCCGCCGCCGACCCCCCACACCCTCGATTCCCCTACTCAACCGCCGCGGCCGACCCCCCGCACCTACTCAACCGATCGCTATCATGAATATTACTGTCTTATAAAAAATATTACTGTTATGATTTAAACAAGTTCGAACATATTTAAACACAAATAAGTATCAAACAGCATTTTAAATGCATAAAAAAATTGTGGAGCCTGGGAATCGAACCCAGGACCTCCTCGTGTGAGAACTGGCTGCTGACCAGTCGAGCTAGTAGAGGGAACTTGGTGTGGATCAGGTCAGGTGGAAGATAACCTGTTGGCTCGAGCAGAATAAAAAAAATACTAATGGCGCACCAGGGTGAGGTGCGCCATTAGTATGGATGTACTTATGGCGCACCGATGGGTGGTGCGCCATTAGTATTGTGCCGCCCCCATCCATATTTCCTCCCCGGCCCAAACCTATCCCCTCTCTCTCCCTCGCCCTCGCCCTCGATCCCCTTCCCCTCTCCTCTCCCGACGCCGCTGCCCCGCCGCCTCGACGCCGCCCCGACGCTGCGACGCCCCCCCGTCGTCCTCGTCTCCGCCCCGCCGCCCCGACGCCGCGACGCCGCCCTCTCCTCTCCCGATGCCGCCGCCCCGCCGCCCCGTCGTCCTCGTCTCCTCGGCGCCGCTCTCCCCGTCGCCCCACCTCGTTGGACGTCATCGCCCCGCCGCCCTCGTTGCCGGTGGCCCGGACGCCGCCCCGTCCACACCACCGTCGCCGGAGCACCACCACCACCCGGACCTCGTCGCCTCCCGGACCTCGTCGCACCACAACCACCCGGACCTCGTCGCCCCACCTCGTCGCCCCGTCCACACCACCGCCCCCGTGAGCTCCCCCTCCTCCTCTCCCCCTCTCCCCCTCGCAAGCTGGATCTTCCTGCCGGTAGGAGGATTTCAACGGAGAGTGGCAGTAGATAGATCTAATCCCTCCAGTGCACATTCTGATTCAGTCATGTTCTAAGCATTCAAATGTAAATCTGTTCAAGTGACAAAATTTATTAGATCCCCTAGCTAGTAAATTATGTGTGGTAGAGAGAAGTTCCTTCATTTTTTGTAATTGCACTGCAGTACTTGTTCCTTTGTGCACCATAAGTAAAACTAGCTAATTTTATGAAAATGTATCATGTCACTGTCCGTGACTCTCTCTTTTTAAGTCCACATTCTGTTGGTGGCTCGGTTAACTCCTAGGGTTTTAGCAGTTATGTATAAAAACATAGAAAAGCCCGGCGGAATTAACTTTGGATTTTCTGCATTTAACTAAAAACCCAAAAAGAGTACAGTTCATTATTGAATAAAAAGAGATGGCAGTTTATTTAGAAATTTGGAGCAGTTGTTCTATGGTTTTTTTAGCACAAAAAGTCTGATTATATAAGCAAAAACTATTGTTAGCTTTTAGATGTTGTGGTGGTTCACTTGGGGGTATGTGTAGCAGTTAGCAAAAACAGAGGACTAAAGTGCTCTGTTTTGGCAAACCAGTGCATGCATGCCTTTTTTCTTCTTCATTTTTTTTTCACTGACGACAAATGCTGGCAACTCGACAGCAGCTAGCTAGCAGGTGTTCCTTTACAAGCATAGTAGAGCATAGTATGGATTCTAATGTTCAACTCTGACTAAACAGGTTCTACAAACGGTCTTTTACTGCACTTGACTGAAGAAGTAGGTGTCTGCTATATCCTGCACTTGAGGTGAGTTGTGTTCTCAGGTTTACATTGCAATGGACACTCTTCTTGTAAACACAAATTCAGATTTATATACTATATGCTGGCATGACTGTTTTTATTAGGCAGGACAGTGCAGTAGTTGATGTATCTTGGGTTGATTATAAAGTTGCTTGGGTTTAATATTACCCAGCATGATGATGTATCAATGTAGCGTTAGCATATGAACAAATAGCTTCTTCTATATACTAATTTGCATCAAAGTGTAGAACAAAGCATCAGACAGAATAACTAACAGTGGGTAATTAACCTAACTATTCATTTTTCCTTAGGTTAATATTAAAATGTCCAGTGTATATATATTTGAAAATGATTGCTGCTAGATGTTAATTTGCTGGTACTAGCTCGAATTTGGCACTGAAAAGCAAAAGCAAAAGCTAATTAACTGCTGGGTAATAGCACTGGTACTAGGTAGCTAAAATATGTGTTCTGAAACACTGAGAGCAGAAACACTTACTACATACATATGCTCAAGAAACACTTACTAACCAGAAAAGGTTTTGACTTGAAATGTTAATAGCATAGAGAGCACCACAAGTTAAACACCTCAATCTGTTAGTATTTGTCTGTATTTTCTCACATTCTTCTTGTATCTGATCCAGTATTGCTTGTAGTGGTTTGTCCAAAATGTTGAATGATACTGCTTGGAGATGCATATATTGTTTCACCTCTTCACATGCCAATGTATTTTCCATTGTGTGATGGAGGCCTTTTTAGAATTGTCCACCCGAGAGGCCCTTGAGTTTGCTGGAATGTCGATTAACTTCCGTTCCAGCAAATTCGGGTACTCCATATGTCCTATTTTCAGCAAAGGTCATGCTGAAATTTTCCATGAATTTTAGCATGACTTTGCTAAAAATAGGACATATGGGGTACTTGTGACTAATGCATGGGCCGGGGGTACTTGTGACTAATGATGAAAGCTTAGGCTTTTAGGGTGCCTCGGCGTCGAAAAACCCTCAATGATAAAAGCTTAGCTTTTAGGATGCCTCGGTGTCGACAAACCCTAAATGATGAGACCATGATCTTGTTCCTTGACAATAACCAACTTTTTGACCAAACTTTGTTCCTATTTAGAGAGAAACATGGCCAACAACGATGAGGCCGGGGGTTCGGGTGCCAAGGCTTTCTGGGAGCTATCCCAGGAGAAGGAGGAACAACCTCACTTGTATGAGGACGCCGCCTTCCCCACCGATCCTGAGACCACTGATGGTACCGCCGAGGATGACCCCACTGATGCCACCACTGATGGTGCCGCCGAGGATACCACCACTGATGATGGCGGCGCACGCACAGATGGCAGCCAACCGAAGAGGCAACGGAAGGACCGGCGCCCGATCGTGCTCCACACCCTCAAGGAGGAAGTTACTGAAGTGGACTCCGACGGGAATCCAACGGCGCCCGAACGAATAGTCAAGGGGTACTCGCTTCAGCTCGGGTGCATTCTCCAGAGCACCGTCTCGATCAACACCGAGAACCTGAGGCATCCTGACCGAGGGAATTTGCGCAACCTCCTCTTCACGAAGCTGCATGAACGATACAAGTTCCCCGCTGAATTTGAAAACACAAGCCTCAAAGAGAATAAAGTGAACAATGCTGCCCTCACGAAGATGAGCAAGGCCCTGTCTACTTGGAAAAGCAATGTGAAGAGAATGATCGAGAAAGATGAGAGTTATGAGAAGATCAAGGAGAAAAATCCTTCGATCACCGAAGATGACTACAACGACTTCAAGATCAATTGCTCGAGCACCGCAAACTCCCAATCAAGTCAGTGGGGGAAAGAAATGCGGGAGCTGAACTTAGGGGAATACACACTCGGTCCCGACGGTTACAGAGTGGTGGAGCCTATATGGGACAAGGAGGAGGCGGACCGTGCCGAGCAAGGCCTACCGCCCCTCTTCGATAAATACGGTGACAAGCAGACCAGGAACTTTGTGAAGGCCCGGTACAAGAAGGACCCGAAAACAAAGGAGCTTACCATGGATCCGAAGACCAGGGCACTTGAGCTTGTTCTGGTAAGGAATACACCCCCGCGTAATAGCTCCATATGGTTGCATTCTAATTAATGAAGCCAAATTTCTAAATGGTTCACATTCCTACCGCAGGCGACTGAAAGCAGTAGCGCGGGGTCGACTAAGAGCAACCCTTGGGACACCACTCTAAATAGGGCGTTGAATGTAATGAAGAACAAGGATAAGCTCAGTAAGCCGACGTCAGCTGGTCGTGTGGCCGGCAAAGGCTTGTCGACAAAATGGTCATCATACTATAACAATGGTGGGGCAAAGGAGAAAAAGACCAGCTCGGAAAGCCAGGCGCGTGAGGTTCAAGAACTCAAGGCACAGGTGCAAGAGCAAGAGCAAGTGCAACAACAACTCGGAGCGACGATCACTGCCATTGTGCCTAGCTTGATCGAGGGGTTGAGTGCGTGGATTGCGGGTGGCCAACAGGGGCCGCCCCCGATTCCTAGCTTCACGGCCAGCAACTTGCAGAATGCGATGGCGGGGCCATTGGTGTCTCCGGCAGAGGCGGCATTGGTGTCTCCGACGCCGGCACGGGAGCTTAATGCACCCGGGTGTAATACGCCGGCCGGCACTTCTGCAGCAAGCGGCACCTCCGTCAACTGCACGCCCGCCGTTGGCGGTGCCTCGACATTAGCCGAGCTCGACGCCATCATCACGGTAACTAATTAAGCCTCTCTCGGCCGAGGACTTCATCTCCTTGGCTTTGACTGGGCATCCCTGACACCCTACATGTTTTCGCAGGGCGCCGCCGACGTTTTGTGCACTCTCCTGCACTTCGTGAACAACGAGTTGGTCGATGTCGCCAAGGGCAAAATCGTTCAACCGGGCAACCCCTTGTTCCACGGTACCCAGATGCCACCCAACTTGTTTAGGGTTCAACTAGTTCGGGTGTTGCGAGGCTGCGACGAGTTGTTACCTCCGATTCGACCCGTCGGGGCCGACGATGATGACGTGATGACCCTCAGCGCCTGCCTGAGCTGGCCCCCGCTTTGGCTGAAGAGCCAGATTCGTTTGGGGGCGGGGGACACCATCCCAAAGACAACACCGCCAGTCGTGCCGGCGCCAAGTCGGCCCCATGGCAAGACTGCTGCAACGGTGCCGGACATCCCTATGCCACTGGATCCAAACATGCATATGGCACAGGATCAGAACAACGACGACGACGATACATTTGGCAACGTCGATCAGTACTTTGCCGATCATGGGTACGATGGCGACTTCATGGGGCCTCCTTCTCAAGAACCCAACCCAACAAAAGATGTGCGCGATCTAGCTGGTACCACGGAGAAGCCAAGTTGCAACAGGCGTCGTCTGCCGTTCAGCTCTCACGAGACGCCTCTAGCTGCCGACTTCACCGAGCCTCAGATAGGTGAGGTGCGAAATATTATCAGCCCCAACACAATCAAGAAGGCGGTCTGTGAGCAGAACTCGGCCCCATTACAGGAGAAGAAGAAGGCACGCAAAAGAAAGACTAACAAGGGTGCGAGCCAGCCGGCACCGAGTACGATCCGTGCTCAAGACGGGCCACCTTCACCTAAGGATATCTCGAGGTGGGTGCATGTGGCAGGTAGGGCGATGCTACCGACAAATATGCTCAATGCTGCAACCGGTGCTATGCGGAGTCTGCATGACAGTGTTCTTTCTTTGGAGAAGCGGCGTCTCAGAGAGAAGGATGTGGCATACCCAGTTTTCGCGGCCAAGGTTCCAGAGGGCAAGGGCTTTGTGGATAACTCCATCGGGGGTACGATCGTCCTGTGGTTTGATGACATCCACGGTATGTTGAACCTTCATCCGCGGCACTACACCTTCGTTCGGCTATTTTCGCTGAGTATGGAGATGCGGATCATTCGCGACAAGACCCCGGACATCGTGATAGTCGACCCCTTCTACATGCGTGCCAAGATCTTGGGCAGCGCTGGGGACCGGCAAGTCGCGAGTTCTTACCTCGAAGGCGTCATTCTGGCAACCAAGATAAGGATAACTTCCTCGTGCCTTACTTTCCCGAGTAAGTCCTCCCCTCAACCGGCCCGTAACATATGAATTCTTAGATTTCGATCGTTTTTCTTTTAACATTCCGTGTTTTCTGCAGTGACACACATTGCACGCTCATCCTCCTAAGCCCCAAATATTCCATGGCCATGTATTTCGACGCGGACTGTCAGTCGAACGTAGAATACAAAAATGTCAAGAAGGTTCTTGATGATGTTCTCCCCGTCTACGCCAAATCTGGAGGCACCTTCACCAGGCCTATTCGTAAGTACGGCAAGCACGTGTTCTCCCACAATACAATGTTCTGCTGCGTCAAGCAGCCGCCTGGCGGTCAGAAGGGTGCCTACTACGCCATCCATCACATGCGGGCGATCGTACGGGACCATCATCAACTTCTGCTACCGAGTAAACTCAAAGATTGGGCCGCGAGCGTGTCGGCAATCCAGGACGCGGACATCAGACAAGAATTCTTTCGCATCCAGTCGGAGTTTGCGGAAATCATCCATCAAGATGTCCTTCGTACCTCGGGGCAGTTCTACCTCAGAAATCAACCGTCCAACAGTGACATCGACACAATGCTACAAATGCAGGCTGACAACGCCCGTTATTTCATGACTCCCACGATAGACGGCGGCTTAATCCACGCTCCGGTCCCTTGAGTCGAGTCGAAAGCAGTGATGCTGTGTCTAGTTCTGAAACATCGATTGGCTCATGTTGTAATTAAACTTTAATGAACTTGTAGTATGTCTTTTTGGTTTCGAGAGTCGTTCAACTTAGATGTAATCGATGCTATTAATGTCTTGCTTTTCTCTTCCGATCGTTCTGTTGCATACTTATATATTGCTTATGTATTGTCTGTGAATTGGTACTAACGTTTCGTTTGGCTAGTGCGTAGCGATGCCGTCGTATGTCGTGTACAAGGGTAAGGTTCCCGGAGTCTACGATGACTGGGAGGAGTGTCGGAGACAGGTTCACCGTTTCAGCGGTAACAGTTACAAAGGGTACACCACTAGGGCCAAGGCCGAATCTAGATACGCCCGCTATCTAGCGGGAGAGGGGAGGGAGCGTTGGAGGAACCGGATGAAGACGAGTTTCATCGTGATGATGCTCATCGTGATGACTGCAGCTCCCTTCTATGTGATGGTAGTTTAGATGATCGATATCGACTTGTAATGTGAAGATAAACTCGCTACTCGTGGTCTCGAGACTTATAATATAATGTTCTATCTTTGTTCGGTCTTTTCAATTCGGAAACTAATATGATGAATTGTATTCGGAGACTAATATGATGAATTGTATTCAGAGACTAATCTTCTATTGTATTCGATGAATCTGTTGTTGATGTGTGCTGTCTATATTTTGTCCAATTATACATTTTGTAACCTGTGCAAAAAACAGAAAATTAAAAAATAAAAGAAACCTAATATTCATACTAACGGCGCATCACATCACAGCGCGCCATTAGTATGACAAAGGATACTAATGGCGCATCATTAAATAGTGCGCCATTAGTATGCCGAAGTTACTAATGGCGCATCTTGTTGTTGTGCGCCATTAGTATGCCAAAGCACCTGGGTATACATGGCCCCCTGGGAGGCATACTAATGGCGCATTGTTGTATATACTAATGGCACATCTGTGGTCCGCCATTAGTATACCAGATACTAATGGCGCACCGGTGGTGCGCCATTAGTAAAATATACTAATGGCGTGCACTAATGGCGCACCACTAATGCGCCATTAATGGCCAAATTAGGTGCGCCATTAGTAGGCCTTTTCCTAGTAGTGTAAAGTCAGAGAATAATTGTTGTTCTGTTTACATGAATAAAACCTTCAATGGTCATACACCCAATGAAAATAGTTTGTTGGATCCCGATCGTAGTAATACACATATTCATACTATTGATGCCAAAAGATGCAAAGTTAATAATGATAGTGCAACTTATTTGTGGCACTGTTGTTTGGGTCATATCGGTGTAAAGCGCATGAAGATAGTCCATATAGATGGATTTTTGGAATCACTTGATTATGAATCATTTGATGCTTGTGAACCGTGCCTTTTGGGAAAGATGACTAGAACTCCATTCTCCAGAACAATGGAACGAGCTACTGACTTGTTGGAAATAATACATACTTATGTATGCCGACCAATGAGTATTAAGGCTCGTGGTGGGTATCGTTATTTTCTGACCTTCAGAGATGATCTGAGCAGATATGGGTATATCTACTTGATGAAACATAAGTCTGAAATAGTTGAAAGGTTCAAAGAATTTCAAAGTGAAGTAGAAAATCATCATAACAAGAAAATAAAGTTTCTGCAATCTGATCGTTGAGATGAATATTTGAGTTACGAGTTTGGCCTTTAGTTAAAATAACGTGGAATAGTTTCACAAACTCATGCCACCTGGAACACTACAGCATAATGGTGTGTCCGAACATCATAACCGTACTTTATTGGATATAGTGCAATCTATGATGTCTCTTACCGATTTACCACTATCGTTTTGGGGTTATGCATTAGAGACAGCTGCATTCACGTTAAATAGGCACCGTCAAAATCCATCAAGACGGCAGAGTGGTTTAGCAGGAAACCTAAGCTGTCGTTTCATAAAGTTTGGGGTTGCGATGCTTATGTGAAAAAGTTTCAGGATGATAAGCTCAAACCCAAATCGGAGAAGTGTGTCTTCATAGAATACCCAAAAGAGACTATTGGGTACACCTTCTACCACAGATCCAAAGGCAAGATCTTTGTTGCTTAATGTGGATCCTTTCTGGAGAAGGAGTTTCTCTCCAAAGAAGTGAGTGGGAGGATGATGTCTACTACACAACCATCTTCTTGTAGACGTTGTTGGGCCTGCAAGTGCACTGGTTTGTAGGACAGTAGTAAATTTCCCTCAAGTGGATGACCTAAGGATTATCAATCCGTGGGAGGCGTAGGATGAAGATGGTCTCTCTCAAGCATGCCTGTAACCAAATAGCAAAGAGTCTCATGTGTCCCCAACACACCCAATACAATGGTAAATTGTATAGGTGCACTAGTTCGGCGAAGAGATGGTGATACAAATGCAATATAGATAGTAGATATAGGTTTTTGTAATCTGAAAATATAAAAACAGCAAGGTAACTAATGATAAAAGTGAGCCTAAACGGTATTGCAATGATAGGAAACAAGGCCTAGGGTTCATACTTTCACTAGTGCAAGTTCTCTCAACAATAATAACATAAATAGATCATATAACAATCCCTCAACATGCAAAAAAGAGTCACTCCAAAGCCACTAATACCGGAGAACAAACGAAGAGATTATGGTAGGGTATGAAACCACCTCAAAGTTATTCTTTCGGATCGATCTATTTAAGAGTTCGTACTAGAATAACACCTTAAGATACAAATCAACCAAAACCCTAATGTCACCTAGATACTCCATTGTCACCTCAAGTATCCGTGGGCATGATTATACGATATGCATCACACAATCTCAGATTCATCTATTCAACCAACACAAAGTACTTCAAAGAGTGCCCCAAAGTTTCTACCGGAGAGTCAAGACGAAAACGTGTGCCAACCCCTATGAATAGGTTGGGCGGAACCCGCAAGTTGGTCACCAAAACATACATCAAGTGGCACGTGATATCCCATTGTCACCACAGATAAACACGGCAAGACATACATCAAGTGTTCTCAAATCCTTAAAGACTCAATCCGACAAGATAACTTCAAAGGGAAAACTCAATTCATCACAAGAGAGTAGAGGGGGAGAAACATCATAAGATCCAACTATAATAGCAAAGCTCGCGATACATCAAGATCGTGCCATAGAGAGAACACGAGAGAGAGAGAGAGAGAGATCAAACACATAGCTACTAGTACATACCCTTAGCCCCAAGGGTGAACTACTCCCTCCTCGTCATGTATAGCGCCGGGATGATGAAGATGGCCACCGGTGATGGGTTCCCCCTCCGGCAGGGTGCCGGAATGGGCTCCCGACAGATTTTTGTTGGCTACAGAGGCTTGCAGCGGCGGAACTCCCAATCTATCTTCTGTATTGATGTTTTTAGTGTACGTAGGCTTATATAGGTGAAAGAAGTTGGTCAGGGGAGCCTCGAGGGGCCCATGAGAGGGTAGGGCGCGCCCAGGGGGTGGGCGCGCCCCCCTGTCTCGTGGCTCCCTCGATGCTCCCCTGGCTTGCACTCCAAGTCTCCTGGATCATAATCTTTCCAAAAATCACATTGTCGAAGGTTTCATTCCGTTTGGACTCTGTTTGATATTCCTTCTCTTCGAAATACTGAAACAGGCAATAAAACAGCAATATGGGCCGGGCCTCCGGTTAATAGGTTAGTCCCAAAAATGATATAAATGTGTAAAATAAAGCCCATAAACATCCAAAAGGGGTAATATAATAACATGGAACAATAAAAAATTATAGATACATTGGAGACGTATCAAGCATCCCCAAGCTTAATTCCTGCTCGTCCTCGAGTAGGTAAATGATAAAAACAGAATTTTTTATGTGGAATGCTACCTAGCAAAATTCTCAATGTAATTTTATTTATTGTGGCATGAATGTTCAGATCCAAATGATTCAAAATAAAAGTTCATATTGACATAAGAAATAGTGATACTTCAAGCATACTAATCAAAGTAATCATGTCTTCTCAAAATAACATGGCCAAAGAAAGTTATCCCTACAAAATCATATAGTCTGGCTGTTGCTCTATCTTCATCACACAAAATATTTAATCATGCACAGCCCCGATGAGAAGCCAAGCAATTGTTTCATACTTTAGTAATCTCAAACTTTTTCAACTTTCACGCAATACATGAGCGTGAGCCATGGACATAGCACTATATGTGGAATAGAATGGTGGTTGTGGAGAAGACAAAAAGGAGAAGATAGTCTCACATCAACTAGGCATATCAATGGGCTATGGAGATGCCCATTAATAGATATCAATGTGAGTGAGTAGGGATTGCCATGCAATGGATGCACTAGAGCTATAAATATATGAAAGCTCAACAAAAGAAACTAAGTGGGTGTGCATCCAACTTGCTTGCTCACGAAGACCTAGGGCATTTTGAGGAAGCCCATCATTGGAATATACAAGCCAAGTTCTATAATGAAAAATCCCCACTAGTATATGAAAGTGACAACATAGGAGACTCTCTATCATGAAGATCATGGTGCTTTTTTTTTGATAAACTTCTTCTCCTTTATTCATTCATAAGTAAAGTAGCATCATTTACAAGTAAAGGGATAACCTCATCAGGGGCGTTATCCATCCAAACCCTCGGAGAAGAAAACCTAGCTAACCTTGCTAGTTCATGAGCTACTCGATTACGTTCCCTATTACAATGATCATAAATGACATGGGAAAAACCTAATGACATGAAATAACAGTCGTCTATAATGGATGAAGCGACTGAAGAAGAGTAGCCTTGGCTCAACGCATTCACCACCTCGACGCTATCTGAATTCACTTCAATCTTACTACATCCGACGGTATTAGCAAGATTCAAACCAAACCTCACTGCAATTGCTTCTGCTGTGAATGAGTCGAAGCAAATGTCCATCTTTTCATTAGCAGCCGCTATAAATTTCCCCCTATGGTCCCGTATAACTGCTCCAAATGTTGCTGCGAGTGTGTCACTATCAAATCCCATGTCAACATTTAATTTCATGTAACCATACTTTGGTTTTAACCAAGCATATGAATGGACATGAGCCTTTGGGCTGTAAGAGATGGTATAATTTGCTACTAAGCCTCTCACTGACATATTGATTTGATATGCGCTTTGAGTTTCTTCGTCATGTGTCAATTTTCGCCTTTCATACCACAAATACCAAGCCGTCGTTGCCATCGTTTATCTGAACTTCGGCAAGCCCAACAGTTGGATTTGTTGTTCTGGAAGGCACAGAAGATGTGCCAACACAAGCTCACCTGCCTTGT
The DNA here is from genome assembly GCA_963921465.1 of Triticum timopheevii. Taxonomy (NCBI): domain Eukaryota; kingdom Viridiplantae; phylum Streptophyta; class Magnoliopsida; order Poales; family Poaceae; genus Triticum; species Triticum timopheevii. The sequence continues at coordinate 540,705,318 of OY997270.1, read as the reverse complement.
TAACTTTCAGTGCCTGTTTGATAACAAGCTCAAGACCGAGCATCTTCCACACGTCCATTGCCAATTTGCATTCAAACAACATATGTCTTATGTCATCAGGCCCCTGGTTACAGGCTGGGCAACTTGGATTTATTTTCAAGTGCTTATTAGCCAGGATAGATCGACAGGGAATAGCACTCTGGAGCGCGCGCACATAAATATTTTTATCTTTGCTGGGCAGACTAAGTTCCATACCGAGTCCCATGTATAAGATGGGTTTGAAGCTCCAGTCGTTGATTCCAACTTGTGCCCAAATTGAAATTCCCATTCTGTATGGTATACAGATCGCACCGTGAAAGTCCCTGACTTTGTCATGTTCCATGCCAGGAAATCTGTCATCTCATGTAATGGTAGTGGAATGGCCAAAATCCTTTGAACATCCACTTGCCAGAACGTTTGGTTAACAAGCTGCTCATCCCAACTCCCTGTCACTGGATCAATGAGGTCAGAAACTTTAGAAAGAAGATTGTTACCCCTTGGTGAAATCACCTTTCTTGTTGGGCTATGAGGTATCCAGGGATCATCCCATATGCTAATTTTCTCACCATCACCAACTCTCCAAATATACCCACGTCTGAGCATATCAACTCCAGCCATAATACTCCGCCATGTATATGAAGCCTTCTTTTTTAAAGTTGCATTCATGAGATCTCCATCAGTAAAATATTTCGCCTTAAGGATCAACGCACACAAAGAGTCCGGGTTGTCAATAAGGCGCCATGCCTGTTTTGCCAGAAGTGCAAGATTAAAGCAGTGAATATCTCTGAAGCCCATACCCCCTTCTTTCTTGGGAATGCACATCTTCCACCATGCAAACCAGTGCATCCTCTTATGAGTTGCGTCATCACCCCACCAAAAATGAGATATCGCATCTGTGATTCCTTTACAAATTTTCTTAGGAATTTGAAAGACCGACATCGCATAAGTTGGTATTGCTTGAGCAACAGACTTAATAAGAACTTCTTTCCCTCCTGAAGAGAGGCACTTCTCCTTCCACCCCGTAAGCTTCATAACTAACCGATCTATTAAATATTGAAAACTGTCACTTTTATCAAGTCCAAGAGTAGCAGGCAATCCCAGATACTTGTCATTTAAGGCCTCGGTCATGATATTCAGACAAGAGCAAATCTGAGCCTTCATATTTACCTCGGTGCTGGGGCTAAAAAAGATACTTGATTTGTCAACACTAAAAAGTTGCCCGGATGCAGCACAATATAAATCCAGAATTGATCTCAAGCACATTGAATTCTGAATATTAGCTTTCATCAAAATTAATGAATCATCAGCAAAGAGTAGATTTGTTACCGCAGGTGCATCTCTGTAGACTTTGACCCCCACTAAGTCTCCACTCTTTTCCGCATGAGAAAGGAGGGCTGTCAAACCCTCCGTACACAGGAGAAACAGATACGGGGAGAGTGGGTCACCCTGTCCAAGACCTCTGGAGGGTTTGAAATATTCCGTCTCCACTGAGTTATATCTCACCTTATATTCAACAGAAGAAACACACAACATTATCATCTTAACCCAGTCCTCATGGAATCCTAGCTTCAACAACATTGCTTCCAGGAAAACCCACTCAACTCTGTCATAGGCTTTATGCATATCAAGTTTCACCGCACACCAACCATCTTTGCCCACCTTTTTTGTTTTATTGCATGTAAACTCTCGTAAGCTATTATCACATTATCCGTAATGAGTCGACCAGGAACAAAGGCACTCTGGGTAGGGCTAATGATCTCTGGGAGTAACACCCTGAGTCTTGCAGCTATCATCTTAGAAATTACCTTGTATACCACATTGCATAAACTGATCGGTCTGAATTGAGTAACTTTCTCCGGGGAATTTACTTTTGGGATCATGACAATAGTAGTGTCATTCCACCCTTGTGGCATAACCCGGGAATTGATCGCATTCAGAACTTCCATGACCAAGTCGTCACCCAACATAGACCAGAACTGTTTATAAAAGACCGCGTGAAGGCCATCTGGTCCTGGTGCCTTGAAATCTCCAATGGAAAAGAGAGCCTTCCATACCTCCTCAACCGTGTATGGCGCCATGATGGTCGTATTCATTGCTTCCGAAACTCGCCTCTGGACTTTACTCAAAACATTAATATCGGGTACGGTCACCTGGGATGTAAAAAGCTCTTTGAAATAACTCGTAATTATACTATTTATATCATCCAACTCCTCCTTCCAAACCCCTGTATCGTCAAGCAATCTTCGGATACAATTCCTTTTCTTACGGGCTGTAGCTGCTTTGTGGAAATAAGATGTATTTCTGTCACCATGTAGTAGCCAGTTGGCTCGTCCACGTTGCAGCCACACTAGCTCCTCCTGATCCAATAGGTTTTCTATTAGGACTTGTGCCTCCTTAATTTTCTGTCTTACTTCTTCTGTCAGTGTACATCTTCTCAACTTCTCTAGCTCTTTATTCAACTTATTAATTCTCTTCTTCGGACCTTTGGGTGTATCACGGTCCCAAATGAACATGTCATCCTTAACTGACTTGGTTCTGGACGCAAGCGAAGGACCGATCCCTGCCAGCTTTGCTCTTTCCCAAGCGCTTTTAACAATTTCATCAACTGTAGATTCACTCAACCATCTTGCTTCAAACCTTCTTTCACCTCTTTGCTGCTGTCCCATAACTGCGGAATAATATTCTGTATCTAGCAGTATTGGTCTGTGGTCTGAATGCACATGGTGTTCATGGATAACCGCTGCATAAGGAAAAATATCAGCCCACTTCTCGTTGCATAAGGCTCTATCCAGCCTTTGTCTGATCACACCTCTACTCCAAGTAAAAGGGTCCCCTATAGACATGATTTCTTGTAAACCACAATCATCCACACAGTCTCGAAAATTCTGCATATATTGTTGTGGTCTAATGTTTCCACCCTCCTTCTCGCTAGCAACTAGTATCTCATTAAAATCTCCAAAGATCATCCATGGTCCTGTTGAGTTATGATGAAGGGTTCTCATATTCGTCCATGACAAGTGTTTCATGTCCTAGTTTGGCTCTCCATAAAAACCAGTCAGCCGCCATGACACGTTGATTCCATCCATGACAAAACCATCAATGAAATTAGGTGACACATAATTTAACACCACTTCATTAGAAAGGTTGTAAAAAAGTGCAAGACCTCCTGATCGTCCATCACTATCAACAATATGAAAACGATCAAAACCTAGCTTCACCCTTAGCTTAGTTGCCTTAGCTGTATTCAGATGGGATTCAGACAAGAAAATCACATCCGCTTTCACACGCCCTTGAAGATCCAAGAGCTCTCGAATTGCCGTGGGCGAAAGCATTCCACGGCAGTTCCAACTGATTAGCTTCATTGCGTCCGGTCGCTGGAGACGACGACGTATGATGAACAAAAAAACTCTCGGACAGCTGTAGCCGCCGGAGGACAGCAAACCCTAGTTTTAACACTAGGGGACAACAGGTCTAGCAGAAAAAAATCCTCTTCAAAACATCAAGCCAGCATCCAACTCTCAACATCCAAGACAGTCACCTCGTGCTGAGATTGCATGCATACATAGCCTTCAAAACACGTAGGACTTGCACTTGCATGCACCAGATCAGATCCATGCAGCGGGAGACAAACAGCGAGTAATCTCCCGACGAAAACTAATCACGACCTACCACAACACGGAGGATCGGAAGGAGTAGCGGCGGCGGCACCGCCGCCAAAGTGGTGGCCGGCGGCGGCCGCTGACCTAGATCGCCCTGCGGCGGCGGCGGCTCGGTCCTCTGCTTGCAAGAAAAGAAAGAAGCTCTGTCGCTTTGATCCGTTTCACGCCGAACAATTTCCTCGCGGTTCTGGTCGGACACCAAAGGCGAAGTCCTGTCCTATGAAGATCATGGTGCTACTTTGAAGCACAAGTGTGGAAAAAGAGATAGTAGCATTGTCCCTTCTCTCTTTTTCTCTCATTTTATTTTTTTCTCTCTTTTTTTCTTTTTCTCTTTTTTTTCCTTTTTTTCTTTGACCCTTTCTTTTTTTTTTCTTTTTGGCCTTTCTCTTTTTTTTCTTTTTCTTTTTGTAAAGTCCAAAGTCTCATCCCGACTTGTGGGGGAATCATAGTCTCCATCATCCTTTCCTCACTGGGACAATGCTCTAATAATGAAGATCATCACACCTCTATGGATTTACAACTCAAGAATTACAACTCAAAGCTAGAACAAGATATGACTCTATATGAATGCCTCCGGCGGTGTACCGGGATAGGCAATGAAGCAAGAGCGACATGTATGAAAATTATGAAGGTGGCCTTGCCACAAATACAATGTCAACTACATGATCATGCAAAGAGCAATATGACAAAAGTAATGCGTGTCATATGAACGGAACGGTGGAAAGTTGCATGGCAATATATCTCGGAATGGCTATGGAAATGCCATAATAGGTTGGTATTGTGGCTGTTTTAAGGAAGATATTGATACGTCTACGTCGTATCTATAATTTTTGATTGTTCCATGCCAATATTATTCAACTTTTATATACTTTTGGCAACTTTTTATACTATTTTTTGGGACTAACATATTGATCCAGTGCCCAGTGCCAGTTCCTGTTTGTTGCATGTTTTATGTTTCGTAGAAACCCAATATCAAACGGAATCCAAACGGGATAAAAACGGACGGAGAATTATTTTGTAATATTTGGGATTTTCCGGAGGAAGAATCAGCGCTAAACGGTGTCCGGGGTTTCCACGAGACAGGGGGCGTGCCCTGGACTCTCGTGGGCCACCCGTAAGGCGGTTGACGCTCTTCTTTTGCCGCAAGAAAGATACTTTTACGAGAAAAATCTGGGCGAAAGATTCACCCCAATCGGATTTACGGATCTCCGGATATAGAAGAAACGGTGAAGGGGTAGAATCAGAGAACGCAGAAATAGAGGGATAGATCCAATCTCGGAGGGTCTCTCGCCCCTCCCACGCCATGGGAGCCAAGGATCAGAGGGGAAACCCTTCTCCCATGTAGGGAGGAGGTCAAGGAAGAAGAAGAAGAAGAAGGCGGGCTCTCTCCCCCTTGCTTCCAGTGGCGCCAGAACGCCGCCGGGGGCCATCATCATCACCGCGATCTTCACCAACACCGCCGTCATCTTCACCAACATCTCCATCACCTTCCCCCATCTATATCCAGCAGTCCACTCTCCCGCAACCCGCTGTACCCTCTACCTAAACATGGTGCTTTATGCTTCAAATTATTTTCCAATGATGTGTTGCCATCCTATGATGTGTGAGTAGATTTTCGTTGTCCTATCGGTGATTGATGAATTGCTATGATTGGTTTGAGTTGCATTTTTATTATTGGTGCTGTCCTATTGTGCCCTCCGTGTCGCGCAAGCGTGAGGGATTCCCACTGTAGGGTTTGCAATATATTTATGATTTGCTTATGGTGGGTGGTGTGAGTGACAGAAACACAGACCCGAGTAAGTAGGTTGTTTGCGTGTGGGATAAAGGGGACTTGATACTTTAATGCTATGGTTGGGTTTTACCTTAATGAATCTTTAGTATTTGCGGATTCTTGCTAGAGTTCCAATCATAAGTGCATATGATCCAAGTAGAGAAGTATGTTAGCTTATGCCTCTCCCTCAAATAGAATTGCAATTGTGATTACCGGTCTAGTAACGTAGTCAATTGCTTAGGGACAATTTCACAACTCCTACCACAACTTTTCCACACTCGCTATCTTTACTTTATTGCATCTTTATCTAAACAGCCCCTAGTTTATGTTTACGTGCTCTTTATTATCTTGCAAACCTATCCTACAACACCTACAATGTACTTCTAGTTTCATACTTGTTCTAGATAAAGCGAACGTCAAGCGTGTGTAGAGTCGTATCAGTGGCCGATAGGACTTGAGAGAGTATATGTTCTACCTTTAGCTCCTCATTGGGTTCGACACTCTTACTTATCGAAAGAGGCTATAACTATCCCTTATACTTGCGGGTTATCAAGACCTTCTTCTGGCGTCGTTGCCGGGGAGTCATAGCATGGGGTGAATAATCTCGTGTGTGCTTGTTTGCTTTACACTACTAGGAAAAGGGCTATAGATGGGATGGACACTAATGGTGCACTGTGCATGTGGTGCGCCATTAGTAAATACTAATGGCGCACCATGTGTTGGTGCGCCATTAGTGTGCAAATACTAGTGGCGCACCACATCCCACGGTGCGCCATTAGCAATTTTTTTTCAAAACTACTAATGGCGCACCGGGGGTGGTGCGCCATTACTAGTTGACATAGTAATGGCGCACCACACCCACGATGCGCCATTAGTAGTTTTGAAAAAAAAGTAAAAAAAATAAAAATTTGTTAGTAATGGCGCACCTATGGCACTGTCCACAGGTGCGCCATTACTATGTTTTTTTCAAAAAAAAATAAAAAAAATTCAATTTTTTTATTTTTTTTCAAAACAAGTAATGGCGCACCGTGGGTGTGGTGCGCCATTACTAGTTAAACTAGTAATGGCGCACCACCCCATGGTGCACCATTACTAACTTGGCCCAACACCGAATGCCCCTCCTGGACAGCCTTTTCAGTTTAAAAAAAAAGAAAATTATGGAAATGTCAAAAAAATAAAAGAAAATAAGTTTACCATGTAATATGTGGTCTAGTTGTTGGGAAAATTTACAAATATGAATTTCGACTTTATTTGCAAAATCTCTCTGGAAATTTGTAAAATGGGCATAACTTTTGCATACGAACTCGGATTAAAAAGTTTTATATATGAAAAGGCATCTACTCGAAAAGTTACATCCGAATTTAACATTTTCAAAATCCCCAAAAACCTAACCGAAAAAAGTTACGGGGCTTTGAAGATCTAGAGGCAAAAAAATTCAAAAAAAATTCAAAAAAATTGGTTTTGAATTTTTTTACTTGTTTTTCAAAAAATGATACATAATATGACCGGGAAGTTTGAAGTATTTTTCAAAATTTCATCATAGTCATGAACATGAACAAAGTCCTAGACATCAACAACGTATAATAGGATTGATATGCTAGATATATCAACAAGTGCGTGTGAAGTGAGTTGTTGCTGGGGTTAGATAGAACTCTGAAGTTAAGCGTGCTTGGGCTGGAGTAGTGTGAGGATGGGTGACCTTTCGGGAAGTTTGACCACGGAGTGCGATTTGACCTGAGATTAAGCATATTGACTTGAGATTAAGAAAAAATTGAAAAAAAATTTAAAAAATTTGAAAAATTTATTTTAAAAAAAATTCTGAATTTTTTTTTTGAAAAAAATATTACTAATGGCGCACTTCTATGTGGTGCGCCATTAGTATACCAGATACTAATGGCGCACCAGTGGTGCGCCATTAGTAAAAAACACTAGTGGCGTGCTACTAATGGCGCACCGATAGTGCGCCATTAGTAGGCAAAACCGATGCGCCATTAGTAGGCATTTTCCTAGTAGTGTTATCACTAAGTAATTTTTATTTGCTGTTCTTAGTTGTTCTCTATCTTTAGTTATGGATATGGAACGCAAAATACTAAAAACTTAGGTGTACTTGTTACTCATGGAGATGGGGTAACTCCTAAAACCTTTGATTCTCATTATGTGAAAGATATTATGTACTACTTTGATAATCCTTAGAAAACCCCTTTCAACTTTATAATGGGAGACACGTTGGATCAACGTGAATACTTTAGGGATTATCGCTCGACACAAAAAGGGAAACTATTATGGGATCAATTTATTATGTTGCGTTGGTATGCCCGGGATCTATGCTTGAGATATGATATTACTTGTTGCTCTAGGATGAAGGCTCCACACCTTCCCTTTTCATGCAAATTTAATGATAATGAAACCTTAGCTTCTTATGCTTATGGTATATATGATTACTATGATGTTGAACAAATAGAAGAATTTGTTGCTTTTAAGGTTGCTTATGAAATTTAGCTTTGTTTGAAAATTATGAAGCTTTTGATGATGATGATGGTGTTTATAGGCCTGAAAATCTCGCTATACTTAGATATTGCTATGAAAATTATGAATACAATTACTATATTAATGCATTTATGGATAAAGTCTCCGCTTTCCAAGAAGAGACTAATATTTTGCAGGAAGCTATGGAAGAAGAAATTGATGAAACTATGAGCTCATTGGATGAAAAAGATGATGAGGAGAGCGAAGAACAAAAGGAGGAAGAGCAGATTGATCACCCATGCCCACCTTCTAATTAGAGTAACTCTTCAACTCATACATTGTTTAATTCCCTTTCGTGCTTATCGAAGGATGATTGCTATGATGATTGTTATGATCCCGTTGATTCTCTTGAATTATCTCTTTTTGATGATGCTTGCTATGCTTGTGGCCAAGATGCCAATATGAATTATGCTTATGGAGATGAACTTGCTATAGTTCCTTATGTTAAACATGAAATTGTTGCTATTGCGCCCACGCATGATAGTCCTATTATCATTCTGAATTCTCCCAACTACACTATATCGGAGAAAATTGTGCTTAGTAAGGATTATATTGATGGGTTGTCTTTTACCATTGCATATGATGATTTTGATGAATGCAATATGCATGTGCTTGCTGCTCCTACTTGCAATTATTATGAGAGAGGAACTACATCTCCGCCTCTTTATGTTTCCAACACGATAGAACTACAAGAAACTGCTTATACTATGCATTGGCCTTTACTTGGTGTGCATGAATTGTTCCTTTATGACATGCCGATGCATAGGAAGAGAGTTAGACTTCGTTGTTGCATGATTTATGTTACTGTGTGCTCAGTACTAAATTACAAATCATTGTTATTTAAAATTGGCTTTGATATAGCTTGGGATCCTGGTGGATCCATTACCTGAGCACTATATGCCTAGCTTAATGGCTTCAAAGAAAGCGCTGCTAGGGAGACAACCCGGAAGTTTTAGAGAGTCGTTTATTTCTGTTGAGTGCTTTTATATAGTTTAAAAACAAAAAAAATAAAGAGGGGAACCTAAAACTTTTCAAAAAAGGAAAGTGAAAGTGAGAAAGACAAGCATAGTTGAAGTGGGAGAGCTCCTTGAACTTTGTCCATGCTCACGAAACTTTGTGAATCTTGATTATAGAAACTTTTCATCAAAAATAATTATCCCCTTGTATAATTCCATTGTATTATAAAAATAACTAGCCCGGTAACCCGTGCATTTGTGCGGCTAGATTTACCATGTGATGTTATAGATTCTTCGTAAATTGTCATTGGACTTAATTCCATACTATATTAAGATTCATTTGTAGTGGAAACAAAAAGATGGGACTGTAGATAACATGTGCATCTTAAGACACGATAGTGGGTTGAGGAAATATTTCATTAGGCTATTGGTAAACATTTCCATGTATTAGATTATCATCATGCATTTGTTACACTGAACAATAAAGCTATATTTACACTAAATTCCTTCTTTCCTATTTCACTCTTAGTTCCTTTTACCTATCTCCATGTATATGACATTTTGAGAAATTTTCCGTGAGAAATAAATCTTCATATTGGTTGCTCGTATTTAAACTTTATTCTTTTCCACCTAAATCATCATTAATCACATTCCAGTTGTGATATTCAATTAATGTAATATTATGTCTCCACGCTTCAAGGTTTTGCAGATTTTAGTCAAAATGTTTCGATCGCTTGCCCATCCAATTCTGTCTTATTACTAAATTATAGTCTCTCTCTCTCTCTCTCTCTCTCTCTCTCTCTCTACATACATAAACGTGCTCATAACGTTTTGCATCAACTTACTCGACATGTTGTTACTTACACCTTTAGTTTTACTTGCAACTTTTAATTATGCTACTGACGTAATATTGAGTAAACTAATTTGTGCAAACCAAAAGGTTGGCCCAAGTATATGTACAACATAGAGTTGTGTTCCCTTTTCAGCTATGCGGTTTGTACCTAGTCCTGTTTATAAATAGAATTTTCTAAAAGTACACATGATAATTGTATATTTAATAGATTTCCATTTCTATATTTTTAGGTGAAGAAATATGAAAGAACACAAATAGAAATTGTTGTCCTGTTGTGCATCACGCTGTCAGCCGTTTGCTTGCCTTTTGCATTCACACTCTTGTTTCTGTGATCGGATGTCGTGTTTTACTGCCATTGTGTGGCAGTACAATAGTTGTTTCTTTCTTTTTTCTAAAAAAGAAGACATTTCGAGAGCCAACTTGTGGTTGGATGGTTAGGATGACAGTGGTATTCCCAGCCCATGAAAGTTTAAGTTCTCGACTTGACACTGGTGCTCGTATTTTCTTGTGTTTATTTCAAGCCTTCTGCCGATGTGCATTCAACGGGAGTTTCCGTTGACTACGAAGAATTATATGGAAAAAAATCAATTTCAAGATGACGTCTTATACGGGTAGCATGTGCGTGTGTTCATAAGGGTGAGTGTGTTTAGTTATGTGTGTGTCTGCGTCTGTACGTGTTTAAAAACAGTAGATGTTTCCTTCTATTTGGGTGCATTGTACTTCTATTTGGGTGCATTGTACGTTCAATTTTGTGTACAAACCTAAGTCTTGATTTCTCTTTTAGCACTATTGAATATAGCTATAACTATTTGAAGAATTTTTGTGGAGTTCGTATAAGAGTGAATATCTTTATTTATTTATTTATTATTCCTAAGTTTATATAAGAGTTCATATAACAAACTGCTACGTTCCAGGTCTTTCTTAAAGAAAAATCAATTTTTTTTGCAAAAAATGAAAATCAATGTGCGTCCCCCCACTAAAAAAATATGCTCGTCCGATCGGACGTCCAGAGCCTAATTTTCTTTTAACATGCGGCCAGCCTAAATTTTTTTAGCATATGGCCAGAGCCTAATTGATTTTTTTTGCTGGAAAGTCAAACATATGCTTGTTTTTTCCTACTTTTTCTCAGATGATTAGGCCACATGCGCCATCTCAATCACGTAGGTCCGGTGGAAGCTTTTTTTTTCCCCACGTTTTCTCAGATGATTAGCGTGACGTGCTCTGTCTCGATCACGTACTTCCGGCAGGTGCTAAATTTGTTGGCTATGTTTGATCCGATACAAACACGGTACATGTTTTCTTGTACATCATTTTTTTATTCCTATATACAATGCATAGCGTACGTGCAATGACTTGCTCTAGGCCATTACCTCAGGATTACTGTGTGATTTGACTTCCCTATTGTGACTTGACTTTTCTATTGATAACTTATTTCTATTTCTTTAAAGTTCCTACAGCTTATATGCGTATAACGTGTCAACATTAAAGTTCAATAGTACTGGTACATATATTTTATGATGTAACGTAAAAATCTTTAAATCTTAGTCGTTGTTATTCTAATCAAACGGTGTAAAAAATATTAGCATATGTGGACGAACGTGATGGCTTATTTGCCTCTTGTCTTAAGTATATAATAGATGTGCTAAGGTTTGCCTTTAGTATGTTTACAATGCTTGTTGGTTTGTACGGTGCAGGACAAAAACTTTGGCTGTAGTGCGCGATTTTACATTTTTAACTGGAACATTAATTGGTTCTGATTCCCTTTGCACTGTCTTGCTATACAACTTGTTTATTTTTCATAATTTTGGTAGAATTTTTGGGGTACCATAAGTATGGTGGATGTTCAGATTGCTACAGACTGCTCTGTTTTTTATGCATAGTTTGCTTGTTTTGATGAATCTATCAATTTATATTAGTGGATTAAGTCATGAAAAAGTTATATTACAGTAGACACAATGCAAAAACAAAATATGAATTGGTTTGCAATAGTACTTAGAGTAGTGATTTTCTTTATTATACTAACGGATCTTACCGAGTTTTCTGTTGAAGTTTGTGTGGATGAAGTGTCTAAACGAGGAGGTCTCGATATGACGAAAAGGAAGAGAGGCAAGAGTGAGGGAGTCCTGGATAAGGGGGTATCCGGACAGCCGGACTGTGTACAACGTCCGGACTATTGAAGCGTGAAGATACAAACAAGACTCCGGCTCGTGTCCGGATGGGACTTTCCTTGGCGTGGAAGGCAAGCTTGGCGATCCGGATATTATATTTCCTTCCTTATAACCGACTCCATGTAAACCCTAGCCCTCTCCGGTGTCTATATAAACCGGAGAGGTTGGTCCTTAGAAGGCCGAGCCACAATTACAATCATACCATCATAGGCTAGCTCCTAGGGTTTAGCCTCTATGATCCCGTGGTAGATCTACTCTTGTACTACCCATATCATCAATATTAATCAAGCAGGAAGTAGCGTTTTACCTCCATCGAGAGGGCCCGAACCTGGGTAAACACTTGTGTCCCTTACTTCTTGTTACCATCAGCCTTGACGCACAGATTGGAACCCCCTACCTGACATCCACCGGTTTTGACACCGACATTGGTGCTTTCATTGAGAGTTCCTCTGTGACGTTGCCACAAGGTTTGATGGCTCCTTCAATCATCATCAGCAACGCTGTCCAGGGTGAGACTTTCCTCCCTGGACAGATCTTCGTGTTCGGCGGCTTCACACTACGGGCCGATCCGCTCGGTCATCTGGAGCAGATCGTGTCAGGATCGCCTGATAGTTATGATGAGCATGACCTGGACCTGCCGTCAGAATTCGGGGCAGGTTGCGTTGCCTAAGGACGGAGGGATGGTCCCTGTCCCGCAGGCCATACCCTCGTTGGCGATACAGACGAACACAGGTCTCACCTCCGCGGCAACCTGTGACTCCGGACCCCCGGATTCATATCCAGATGTAGGTTCCAGTCCGCGCCTCCCCGAGCCCGCCGATCCTGGTTGGGCTCCGGTGATGGAGTTCACCGCGGCGGACATCTTTCAGCATTCGCCCTTTGGCGACATACTAAACTCATTTAGAACCCTCTCTTTGACAGAGAACTTCGGGACGAACTATGTAAGGCTCGAGTGGGAAGCAGGCGATGAAGAAATTCGTTACCCACCCACCACCCACTTGATAGCCACGGTTGATGATTTAACCGACGTGCTAGACTTCGACTCCGAAGGCATCGACGGTATGGACGACGATGCAGGAGAAGACTCAGAATCTACGGGGTACCGGATTCCCGCCTCGTCACACGACATATACATGGTGGATACGCCCAAGGAAGGCGACGGTGACAATCCAGAAGATAACACCCCTGGGCAAAAACCAAAGCGACGGCGCAGACGCCGTTCCAAATCCGGCAACAATAACAACATCAGCAAGAGCACCAAAAGAATGGATATTCCAGTCAACCCTGAAGGCAATAACGACCAAACAGAACTAGTGATGGAGCAGGACGAACCAGGTCACGCCGAACATAGTCCGGAGCGTATGCCCGAAGAAAACGATCCAGAAGGACGAGTTCATCGAACCGGCCCAGGCAAGAATATGGTCTGGACGATGACGCATTCATCATTCCGGAAGAACGCGTGGAACGAGAGAACCTCCACAGAAAGCTTATGGCCACAGCGAGAAGTCTAAAGAAGCAGAAGCAACGGCTTAAAGCCACACAGGAAATGCTCAATCGCAGATGGAACAAAGTGCTAGACACTGAAGAAGGATATGGCGACGATCACCATACAAAGAGCTACCCAAAACGCAAGGTACTGCCAGAGTTCGACGACGAGGCCATTCCACTGAAGAATAACACGACCAGGAGACCAGGAGTACCACTTCATAACTGCAATAAATCATCTACCAAAGATGCCCACGATCTACGTGAGCACCTGGAGAAGAAAGCTGGCGCAGCTAGGTCCATCTACGGATCTAAAGGACACACCCCGGCGAGGGACTATGGTCGTCAAAACAATTATGACAACCAAACACCAGTTCGGAATAAACACCAAACACAACAACAACCGACGGCATGCCACAGCGCGTCCACATACAAAGGGGCTGCTCACCCCCTGTGCTCTACTGATGAAGTACTGGACCATGAATTCCCACAGGGCTTTAAACCTGTAAACATAGAGGCATACGACGGAACGACAGACCCAGGGGTCTGGATCGAGGACTTTATCCTCCACATACACATGGCTCGTGGAGATGACCTCCACACCATCAAATACCTTCCCCTCAAACTGAAGGGACCAGCTCGGCACTGGTTGAAAAGCCTCCCCGAAAATTCAATCGGGAGCTGGGAGGAATTAGAGGACGCTTTCAGGGCCAATTTTCAAGGGACTTATGTCCGGCCTTCGGATGCTGACGATTTAAGTCACATAATCCAATAACCCGGAGTGTCCGTCCGCAAGCTTTGGAACATATTCCTCACTAAGAAGAATCAAATCGTTGATTTTCCGGATGCCAAAGCCTTAGAGGCATTCAAACACAACATCTATGACGAGTGGCTCGCCAGACACCTCGACCAAGAAAAGCCAAGGACAATGGCAGCCCTAACAAGCCTTATGACCCGCTTTTGCATGGGAGAAGATAGCTGGCTAGCCTGTAAAGGCACCAGCGACCCCAGCACATCCGAAATAAGGGATGGCAACGGGAAGCCACAGCGTAATAAAAATAAACGCCCAAACAAGGAAGATAGCCCGGACAACACAACGGTTAATGCCGGATTCAGAGGCTCTCGACCTAACCAGCAAAATAAGCACTCTAAAGGCAGTAAAGAAGGATCGTCCGGTCTGAACAGAGTTCTGGACAGACTATGCCAAATTCATGGCACCTCCGACAAACCTGCGAACCACACGCACAGAGAGTGCTGGGTCTTCAAGCAGGCCGGCAAACTAAACGCCGAACACAAGGAAAGGGAAACACCAAGTGAAGACAAGGATGAACCTCGCCAGTCGAACATTGGGGGGAAGAAAAAATTCCAGCCAGAGGTTAAAACAGTGAACATGATCCACACGACTCGCACATCTTTGGGGAGGCACGAACGCGCCCATAAAGACACGCGCGATATAGATCCCACCGTACCCACACCTAACTACTGGATGTCTTGTTCGATCACTTTCGATCGCCTGGACGACCGAACTAGTATTCGGCGCGAAGGATCAAACGCCTTGGTACGTGACCCAATAATCGACGGATACCATCTCACTCATGTCCTCATGGACAACGGCAACATTCTCAATTTAGTATATGATGACACTGTCCGCGGGATGCGGATAGACTCATCCAGAATCAGCAAGATCAACACCACCTTTCAAGGGGTGATACCAGGCGTTGAAGCCTACAGCAGGGGCTCCGTCATACTGGAGGTAACATTCGGCTCTCCAGGCAACTCCAGAAGCGAAGAACTAGTCTTCATCGTCGCACCCTTCCAAAGCAGCTATCAAGCATTGCTTGGAAGAACGGCCTTTGCCCGCTTCAACGCATTGCCGCACTATGGCTACCTTACACTTAAGATGCCCGGTCCTCGCGGCGTCATCACCGTTAGCAGAATAACAGAGCGCTTTTCGCACGTAGAGGAATATGCGACGGCCCTAACGGCCGGACTATTAGCGGCCTCTAACAAAAATATACCGGGTCGTTAAGACCATGGACACGGTTAGATGAGTCCGGCAACCCATATTAAACCAGGGCACTGTATATGTAATCCTATAGTGGACACCAGGGGCTAATAATAAAGCTCCACACTCGGCTCAACCTTATTGGCAGGCCAGCATCTTATATTTTCTACTATCCATCGCATACTTACGTTGCACTCTACTATGAGATTCCCTTTTCTGCAGACAACATTCGCGCGATACCCTTCCAGGATGCGGCACAACAGAGACAAGGGCGCAGATGTGCAGCAGGGCCCCGCTCAACAGGTTTCTTTTTAGATTAAGCTAGTGTGTAAACCTTTTTATTGCCTCTTATTGTTTTATCATCCCATGGGATCCATACCTACAGAGGATACTGTCATTTTTGGCATTTCTCCATGACAGATTAACGCACATACCTGGAAATACAGGGTTTATAATGAATGGGCATTCTTGAGCTCATCATCTGTTATAAAGTCCGAATACCTTCGGGAGTGTTCGGCGTCACGAGTTTGGCCTTATATGCATCAGCTCTGAATCATGTCTTTGGTCAAATGTTGGGTTTGCCCGGCTCCTGGGTTTGCCGCCTTACGTTCCATCATAATTGGCTAAGGTGGCCAAAGGAGAACTACTGTGATTGTGCACTGGTTATTCCGGATGAGGACCTCAGTAGAGAAAGCCGAAAACTGACCGTCATGATACAGCGAGAGACTAGTCAACCACTCGACGACTCACTGGAATCTCTAGGAGTCCTCGGCATTAACGAAGGGCCATTTCCCAGTCAGGTACATACACGCCCGTATTCGGATGCACATGAAGGTACGAGGGGCTACATAGTAGCCCTAGCGTTAGAATCCCGTGGCTAAGCGAAAGTGTTACATCTATATAGTCCGGTTGCCTAGTTCGACGTGCGATCACCTCCTTGTCGGACCAAGACATTGGATAAAGAGTGATCAAGCACATTTTTTCACGAACACACCCGCATTGTATGCGTGGGGGCTGAAGCCAACGACTGCTATCTTTCGGATTACCCACACATATATACATATATATAAACGGCCGCACAGGGGACACAATCATATTTTCAGACAAAAATTATAAATATAACCTTCTAATCAAAATGTTTTTACAATGATTTGAATCATCACTTGAAGAGGTGATTCTTCGGGAACTGCGCCTCTACCAGGCGAGCACCCTCCATGACCTACACCAAGTAGTGCCCGGCCGGATACTGGCCCCCCACCGGATCCTGAGATGCTACCATAGTGGCATCCATATCCGTCCAATACGCTTTAACGCGGGCAAGGGCCATCCACGCACCCTCTATGCATGCTAACCTACCCATGGCATCAATCCGAGGCACGACTCCAAGGAACTGTTGCACCAAACCAAAGTAATTGTCCGGCTTAGGCCCCTTCGGCCAAAGATCGTCTATTACAGACCGCATTGCAAGATCGGACAGCCTGTGAAGCTCCGCTACAGCGGCCATCCTATCACTTAACGGCAGCAGGCGAGTGGGAGCATGGAACTGCGACCAGAAAAGCTTCTCCACCTCCTTCTCACCCTGATCTTTGAAGAACTCCACTGCATCAGCCGTACTCTTCGCCAGGTCCGCATATGCGTTCGGCGAGCTCCAGCGTCCATCCAGGGGAGCATACTTCAGATCGAAGAACTTCGTCCATAGCAAATAGGAGCCTCCAGCCGCGATCTTACCGGCTTGTTGAAGCTCGTCCCGCGCACTTCTGAGCTCGGTCCGTATTTCCTTGGTGGCATTAAGTGCCTTGCTCAGGTCAGCCGATTTATCCTCATGCTCCTTTTTCAGGAGCTCATACCGGCCAGCGGCATTTTTTAACTCGATAGCCATTTCGGCTACCTTTTCCTCGCTCTGGCGATGAGCAGCCTGTTTGGCTCTCAATTCCTCGGCCGCCTTTAGGTCAGCCGCATGGCTCACCCGAGCCTGTTCCTTGGCTAGAGCAAGTTCTGCCCTCAGGGCCTTGACGGCAGCAGCACCATCTGCAGTCCCAACATATTACATTACTATATGCCACCTTAGATATTTTCCTATGCAGGAAAGACAGGACACATACCTTGCGATTTAACCAGCCGCTCATTCATCAGAGCGATATCGGCATCAACCGAACCAATTTGCCTCATCAGTTCGGCCACTTCAATGGACGGGCCGACGGCCGGACCCACAGGTACCTGCACATATTTACAACATAAATCTTTGGTTTATGGTCCCCTGTTTGACGCCTAAGGCGGGCAACCAGAGTCTCAAGGGCTACTGTCTATATGGAGCACACCTAGCGCGTGCCTCACAATTAAAGAAATGGTGGATTCTCCATTACGTACCTCAAAGCCTCTGAGCAGGCTTGTGAATGCTTCATTCAAACCACTCGTAGCGAATGAAATCTTCTTAAGCACCGCGCTCATTAATGAGCGGTGCTCCTCCGAGAGCGCAGCTCGCTCTAGCAAGCCCGTTAGTACGTCCGGCCGGACATCAAACTGTGCCGGACTCCTCCCATCGTCCCCGTTGTAGCCAAGTGCTCCGGGTGCAGGGCGGCTGACGAATTGACTGCCGGATTCGGCAGATCCAGACTCCTCCGTGACGACACCTCAGTGTTGCCCACTTCATGAGTCAGAGAAGGGGGTGGGGTCTCGCTCTCCATCATCTTCGAAGGAAGGTCCCCCGAAGATGAACCCTGTTGAGAGGAGCTGCTAGCCGGACTGCAAAAATTTGATACCTGGTTGCTGACCGAGGAGAAACGCAGTACCTTCGGATTGTAGATTGACTTACAGCTCGGTGGAGGGCTGGCCCGTTGGAGGGCATGGTGCGGTGAGGGTGCCTGTCAGGGCAAGGCCCCCTGGGGATGCCTTTTTCCCCAATTTGGGCATCTCTGCCTCCAAATCTTCGGAGGCGGCCCTCTTCTTCCGGCGCCGGGAGGAGGCCTTGACCTCTCCTCCCCGACTATCCTCCTTGGGGGAGGTAGCAACTCCCCCGGTTCGGATGCATAGCGTGTGGGGTTTGGATTTTTCATCCCTCCCCTCGCCTTTCCCCGATGGCATCCTGCTGAGTACTCGGTCAAGCATATTGGCCATGGTGGGAGCGGGTGAGCCTTCGGGAAGTGGCGCCGGACACCTGATTCTCTCCGCCTTGCTAAGCCATTCCTGGACATGGATGATTTTCAGAGTAAACAATCATGATAAATACAAAATGGGGTGTCCGGTATCAAGGCTACTTACTAGAGTCTCTAGGCGATTGCAGCTTAAGCCCGCATCCTCGGTGGTGTCAGGACACGTTACTTTCCGTCCGAATAATAATTTGCACATCTCTTCGAGCTTCAGGACGAAGAAGTGCTTGATAGTCTTCGGACCCTCCGGATTGAACTCCCACATCGGGAGAGGCCGGCGTTGGCATCGCAACATCCGCTCGATCAACATCACTTGCATTATGCTGACGAGATTAACGTCCCTTGCAAGAAGCTCCCGGATGCGATTCTGCAGTACTGGTATATCACCAGTGGGTCCCCATTTACGCCCTACATCTATCTAAGATGCCAACTATGACAGAGGGCCCGAGCGAAACTCGGGGGCAGCCGCCCACTTTGTGCCTCTAGGAGCCGTGACATAAAACCACCTCCGTTGCCATACATCGGATACTTCTGGAAAAGAACCCTTCGGCCATGGGGCGTCAGCATTTCTGCTTATTACGGCACCTCCGCACTCCATATGTCACCCCCCGATCATCTTCGGAAGGTCTTGAGCCATAGGACGAAGTGCGGAGTGATGTGGAGAAAAGCCTCGCACACGATAATGAACGACGAGATATGGAGGTTAGTGTCTGGATCCAGATCATGAAAATCCAACCCATAATAGAACATGAGCCCCCTCACGAAAGGATCGAGGGTGAAACCCAAACCGCGGAGGAAGTGTGGGACAAAAACAACACACTCATTGGGCTCTGGCGTGGGGATGACTTGCCCTGGAGCAGGAAGCCTATGCTGGATATCTTCGGTTAGGTATCCAACCTCCCTAAGCTTTGCAATGTCCTTCTCCTCAATCGAGGAGGCGACCCACCGGCCTTGAGGATTAGATCCAGACATATTGGACGATTTTGGAGGGGTGGAGCTTAGGTTTTGGGTGTTAGAAGTCGAGGTGCGAGAAGGGGCGATGAAGGTGAAAAAAGAGGCGTAGGTCTCAACCCCTTTATAAAGAGGGTGAATATCAAGAGTCCCCGGTGTGACCGTTTGAGGCTTATCTAAAAACACACGGGGTAATACCAACAACTGTCGTGGGGTCACGCACGCTTATATTGATGGAAAATCTCGTGATAAAAGGGACACGATCTCTGCCTCGACGGGACGTGCCAATAAAACCGCCTCGTAACACGAGTCGTTGTGGGGTAGGAAACATCGGTTCATGTTGGATCGTGATAAAAGGGACACGATCTCTGCCTCGACGGGACGTGCCAATAAAACCGCCTCGTAACACGAGTCGTTGTGGGGTAGGAAACATCGGTTCATGTTGGACCGAGTGAGGGAGTCCTAGACTAGGGGGTGTTCGGATAGCCGAACTATCATCATCGGTCGGACTCCAAGACTATGAAGATACAAGATTGAAGACTTCGTCCCGTGTTCGGATGGGACTTTCCTTGGCGTGGAAGGCAAGCTTGGCGATACGGATATATAGATCTTCTACCATTGTAACCGACTCTGTGTAACCCTAGCCCTCTCCGGTGTCTATATAAACCAGAGGGTTTTAGTCCATAGGACGAACAACAATCATACCATAGGCTAGCTTCTAGGGTTTAGCCTCCTTGATCTCGTGGTAGATCTACACTTGTACTACCCATATCATCAATATCAATCAAGCACGAGTAGGGTTTTACCTCCATCGAGAGGGCCCGAACCTGGGTAAAAACATCGTGTCCCTTGTCTCCTGTTACCATCCGCCTAGACGCACAGTTCGGGACCCCCTACCCGAGATCTGCCGGTTTTGACACCGACATTGGTGCTTTCATTGAGAGTTCCTCTGTGTCGTCACCCATAGGCCCGATGGCTCCTTCGATCATCAACAACGATGCGGTCCGGGGCGAGACTTTTCTCCCCGGACAGATCTTCGTATTCGGTGGCTTCGCACTGCAGGCCAATTCACTTGGCCATCTAGAGGAGATCGAAAGTTATGCCACTGGCCATCAGGTCAGATTTGGAAATTTGAACTACACGACCGACATCCGCGGGGACTTGATCTTCGATGGATTCGAGCCACAGCCGAGCGCGCCGCACTGTCACGATGGGCATGATTTAGCTCTGCAGCCGGACATTGCCTTGGAGGCCGCACAAGAGTCCGGTCCAACCCTTAGCTCGGAGCCAACTGTGCCGATCAAGGATGGGTGGATGGACACCGCCTCGGGGGCTGCTACCTCTACAGCGATGGAGCCGAATACCGACCCTGCTTTTCGCAAAGCCTGTGACTCCGAGGTGCCGGACTCCTTGCCGGACTCTGAACCTCCCGCGCCCCTACCAGTATCTCTCCTTATCAGGGGAGCCCTGGCTGGATTATGGTCAGGACGGTTGGGATGTGGACGACGAAGAAATTCGAAGCCCACTCACCACCCACTTCGTAGCCACTGTCGATGACTTAACCGATATGCTAGACTTCGACTCCGAAGACATCGACGGTATGGACGACGATGTCGGAGACGACCAAGAACCAGCGCCCACAGGGCACTGGAAAGCCACCTGTTCATACGACATATACATGGTGGACATCCCAAAGGATGGGAATGGCGATGGAACAGCGAAGGATGACCCCCCCCCAAGAAACAGCCTAAGCATCGGCGTCAACGGCGCCGCACTAAATCCCGCCACAGCAGGAATGAAGATTTCGGCACCAGAGATAATAACACGCCGGACAGTGCCGAAGACAACCCCCTCCAGCAAGATTCAACACAGGAGGATGGAGAAGCCAGCCCTCGTGAGAGAGCGGAAGACAAAGAGGTAGAGGACGATAATTACATGCCTCCCTCCGAAGACGAGGCAACCCTCGACGACGACGAATTTGTCGTGCCTGAGGATCATGTCGAACAAGAGCGTTTTAAACGTAGGCTTATGGCCACGGCAAGCAGCCTAAAGAAAAAGCAGCAACAGCTTAGAGCTGACCAAGATTTGCTAGCCGACAAATGGACTAGAGTCCTTGCGGCCGAAGAGTATGAACTCGAACGCCCCTCCAAAAGCTACCCCAAATGCAAGCTGTTGCCCCGATTAGAGGAGGAAGCACATAAACCTACATCACCAGCGCACAATACGGCCGACCGGCCACCTCTAGGCCCTCGACTAAAGCCATACCCCGACGTCGCTCGAAAAGTACAAAGCCACGGGGGAACGCGCCGGACTTGCGGGACATATTGGAGGATAAGGCAAGACAATCAAGATCGATCTACGAATTGTGTGGGCCACTATACACGATGACAACCATCACGCCGGATACAGCAATCCCGGTCGAGCCAAACACAGTAGACAAAGCTCGTTTGAGCTGCGTCGTGATATAGCCCAATACAGAGGCGCCGCACACCCACTATGCTTCACAGATGAAGTAATGGATCATCAAATCCCCGAAGGTTTCAAACCCGTAAACATTGAATCCTACGCCGGCATGACAGATCCCGCGGTTTGGATCGAAGATTATCTCCTTCATATCCACATGGCCCGCGGTGATGATCTTCACGCCATCAAATACCTCCCACTCAAGCTTAAAGGACCAGCTCGGCATTGGCTCAATAGTTGCCAGCAGAATCAATTGGGTGTTGGGAGGACCTGGAAGCCGCATTCCATGATAACTTCCAGGGCACATATGCACGACCACCAGACGCCGATGACCTAAGCCACATAATTCAGCAGCCAGACGAATCGGCCAGACAATTCTGGACACGGTTCTTTACCAGGAAAAATCAAATCATTGACTGTCCGGATGCAGAGGCCCTTGCAGCCTTCAAACATAACATCCGCGACGAATGGCTTGCCCGGCACCTAGGACAGGAAAAGCCGAAATCCATGGCAGCCCTCACATCACTCATGACCCGCTTCTGTGCGGGAGAGGACAGCTGGCTAGCCCGCAGTAACAACCTCACCAAAAATTCTGGTAGTCCGGACACCAAGGACAGCAATGGCAGGTCGCGTCGCAATAAGCACAAGCGCCGCATTAACGGCGACAATACTGAAGATACGACAGTCAACGCCGGATTCAGAGGCTCTAAACCCGGTCAGCGGAAAAAGCCATTCAAAAGAACTATTCTGGGCCCGTCCAATTTGGACCGGATACTCGATCGCTTGTGCCACATACACGGCACCCCCGAAAAGCTAGCTAATCACACCAACAGGGATTGTTGGGTGTTCAAGCAGGCAGGCAAGTTAATTGCCGAAAGCAATGACAAGGGGCTACATAGCGATGACGAGGAGGAGACACGACCGCCGAAAAATAGAGGACAGAAGGTATTCCCCCCCACAAGTGCGGACGGTGAACGTGATATACGCAACCCACATACCCAAAAGGGAGCGGAAGCGTGTGCTCATGGACGTATACGCGATGGAGCCAGTCGCCCCAAAGTTCAATCCGTGGTACTCCTGCCCGATCACTTTTTATCGAAGGGACCACCCACCAGTATCCGCCACGGCGGGTTCGCCGCTTTGGTTCTAGACCCAATCGTCGACGGATTTCACCTCACTAGAGTCTTGATGGACGGCGGCAGCAGCCTAAACCTGCTTTATCAGGATACAGTGTGCAAGATGGGCATAGACCCCTCAAGGATTAAACCCACAAAAATGACCTTCAAAGGCGTCATACCAGGTGTAGAGGCCAATTGTACTGGCTCAGTCACACTTGAAGTGGTCTTCAGATCCCCGGATTACTTCCGATGTGAGGAGTTAATCTTCGACATAGTCCCGTTCCGCAGCGGCTATCATGCACTGCTCGGACGAACCGCATTTGCAAACTTCAATGCGGTGCCGCACTACTCATACCTCAAGCTCAAGATGCCAGGCGCTCGAGGAGTCATCACAGTCAAGGGAAACACTGAACGCTCTCTCCAAACAGAGGAGCATACAGCGGCTCTCGCGGCGGAAGTGCAGAGCAGCCTCTTAAGGCAATTCTCGAGTCCGGCCGTTAAGCGACCGGACACCGTCAAGCCCGCCCAAAGCAACCTACAACAAGACCACCTGGCACGTTCTGAGAACGTGTAGCAATGCGGCCCCAACCCCAGCCCTCGCAGAATTGCAAGACCAGTACTACGCGTACATCACTACGCTCCGGAGATACCATGGGCATAGGGGGAGGGGCACCAGCACGGCAGCCCCAGAGTGTGGCTCAACCACACCAGGGGCTCACAAATGCGTCATCCTTTTTTTCTTTTTTTCTTCTTAACCTCAGGACTCCGTTTCCCAGAAGCCCTGTCCGGCAGTAGACCTGCCGAACTCACGATGCAACAGCCAGGGAAGCAGCAAAGCTACGACGAGTATCTAGGTGGTCCCCATTACGAGCATTATACCTGTTTTATACAACACTCCGCAGCCTACCCCTGGAGGGGGACATGTTACATAGTCCCACCACTTGCTTATCGCACTATTTGTATCGTCCTGGATTCATTGCAGCATTTTTTGAATAAATAATGCATCACTTTTTTCCCATCAATTCCTTTTTTATACATATGTTCACTTACGACATGTTGCATCCGTACGCTTTGGTACGGCTAAATACACCAGGGGCTTACGTTCTCCAAATTATGGTGTGATAAGTCCGAACACTTTCACAAGTGCGGCACCCCGAACTTATAGCATTATATGCATCGGCTCCGAGTCATGTCTTGGGTCAATAGTTGGGTTTGCCCGGCTCCCATGTTTTGGTACCTTACGTTCGGTTATATCGGCTAAGGTAGCGCTGGGAGAACCACTGCGATTGTGCCCCAGTTGAGCTGGGTGAGCACCTCAGTGGAGAAAGCTAAAACTGACCGTCATGATGGGGCGAGAGCCGGTCGCTGTTCGAGAGGTTTTTTCGAGTCCCTAAAGACTTATGCCGCTTAGAGCGAAGAACCGCCTTTGTCCGGCCCAGGCATGGATAGCGCCCCGAATTCGGTCTTCCGAACACTAGGGGCTTCGCCGAAATTTAAAATTATAGAATTCTATGGCTAAGTGAGAGTGTTCAAGCATTATAAGTCCGGTTGCCTCGTTCGTTGTGTTGAGCGTCTCCCTAGAAGGACCCAAAAATGGGAACAAGAGCGCTCAAGTTTATCCCAAACACCCCAGCACTCGTGGCATGGGGGCTGAAGCCAACGACTTGCCATCTCTGAGATTTGATAAACGGCCGCACAGAAGGTAATATTTTAAATTAACAAGCGTTGCTTCGCGCATATGAACAAAGTTTTCAGCGCACAGGATAACAAAACGCGAGTCTACTCGAAAATTACATCTTTGGAGCACTCACCCGCAATAATGCGGACACCCTTCAGGACACCCTTATAATACATCTCGGGCGTGCGATACTCCTTGCCCGGCGGTGGCGCATCCGTCACAAGCTTCTCAGCGTCCATCTTGCCCCAGTGCACCTTAGCGCGGGCAAGGGCCCGACGGGCACCTTCAATGCATGCGGAATGCTTGATGACGTCAATCCACGGACAGGCGTCCACCAGCCGCCGCACCAGACCGAAGTAGCTCCCAGGCATGGCTTCTTTGGGCCACA
Organism: Triticum timopheevii; assembly: GCA_963921465.1. NCBI lineage: Eukaryota > Viridiplantae > Streptophyta > Magnoliopsida > Poales > Poaceae > Triticum > Triticum timopheevii. The sequence continues at coordinate 540,680,133 of OY997270.1, read as the reverse complement.
GCCGAACTATGAGGCCCTTCATGGCCTGTTCGGCCACCTTGTGGAGCTCGACCAGCTGCTTCAGCTAGTCGCTCAGGGGCACCGGATGTCCGGCCTCAGCATACTGAGACCAGAACACCTTCTCCGTCGAGCTCCCCTCCTTGGCTCTGTAGAATGCAGCAGCATCGGACACGCTACGGGGAAGATCTACGAACGCTCCTGGAGAGCTCCGAATTTGGGTAAGTAACAAGTAATTCACTTTTACATGCTTGCTCTGCATGAAGAATGCCTTACCCGCCGCTATCTTCTTTACTGACTCAATTTCCTAGAGGGACTTCTGGGCTTCGGCCTTAGCGGCTTTGGCACTCTCAAGAGCCGACGCGAGCTCGGACTCTCGAGTCCTCGAGTCACGCCCCAAACTCTCGTGGTTTTCCACGAGAGCCTGGAGCTCTTGCCGCACCTCTGCCACCCGCGCCTCCTGCTTCTCTTGCTCGGTGCGCTCCGCGGCCGCATTGCGTTCGGCCGCGGACACCGCCTCCTTCAGGGTCGCCACCTCGTTCGTAGCCCCTGGAGTACCCAAGTTATTCCTGTCATTTTTTGCAACAAAAATCCTTTTCTTTAAGGTACAACTTTAAGGTGTTACTTACCTTCCTTGTCCTCGAGCTACTTCTTGGCATGGCCGAGCTCGATCTCGGACCGCTCGAGGCTCTGCTTCAAGGCATTGACCTCTGTAGTCAGTGCGGTAGAGGTCAGCAGCGCAGCCTGCATTCCCATATTGACATATTTGCGTTAGACTCCTGCGTATATCTTTTTAGATCCTCAGTTCGGCTTTTCTTTCCGAACACCGGACTGAGCATCAGGGGCTACTGTCTATGCGGTGCTACTTTAAATATTTTAAAAATTCTTACCTCGAAGCCCATTAGAAGGCTGGTGCAGGCCTCGGTCAGCCCACTTTTGGCGGACTGAACTTTCTGAATCACCGCACTCATAACAGTGCGGTGCAACTCGTCAATGGAAGCGCCACTGAGCGCATCCAATAGATTATCAGGCGCCTCCGGTTGGATGGAGGACACCGGCGTCGCTGTCTTGCCCTTCTCACGAAGGGGCCGCCCGCTGGACTTCGGAACAACCAAAGGAGGCTGTCTTGCCCTTCTGGGACCCCACCTCGGCGTCGTCCGTGTCACGAGGGGAGGAGGCGGTCGGAAGTGAAGTGCTATTCGCATCCGACGAACCCAAGGACCCGCTCGACGAAGCGGGGAGATCGTCCTTGGGCGGACTGCATGGTTGTATGCGGCGTCAGAAGACACTGTGCGACAAAAGGAAAGTTATGAGTTATTCAGGGATCCGGACACTTACGATCTCGCCAGGGGCTTGGCCCTCGAGGGCCACTCCTCTTCGCCGTCGTCGGCGTTGGTGGAACAGTCAGGGGAAGGGTCCTTCATTTCTTGGACCCTTCGGCCTCCCCCGTTGGGGAAGCCTTCCTCTTCTTCTCTCCCCCTGCTGGGGGAGAGGCATCTTTCTTCTCCTCCTTGTATTCGTGGGAGGAGTCTGCCTCGGAGTCATCGGACGATGAGTCCGATAACACCTGGCGCCGGGAACTCCTCCGGGTTCCCGTGGCCTTCTTCTTGGCCTTCTTCTCCGGCACCACGTAAGGCGCCGGGACTAGCAGCCCTGTCAAACGGGCATCCGGTGGGTCTTCTGGAAGGGGAGCTGGACAGTTAACCTGTCCGGACGTCTTCTGCCAGGCCTATTAAAGGTAATGGGAGTTTAGATCCCACATAGAGTCAAACTATGGAAAGCAAGCGTCCCGTAAAGGATAATATAGCTTACCTCAACAGCCTGACACTGCAAGCTGAACCCGCGATCTTCAGTAGCGTATGTGGGCGCCTCGACGCCCTTGAACGGCACCCTCCAGGCCTCTTCATACGTAGTGTCGAAGAGCCTGCTCAAGGTCTGGTGCTGTGCCGGATCGAACTCCCACAGGTTGAAATCCCGCTGTTGGCACGGGAGAATCTGGTAGATGAGCATGACCTGGACCATGTTGACAGGCTTGAGCTTCTTGTTCACCAGGGTTTGGAGACAGGATTGGAGCCCGGTCAGCTCCTGTGAACCGCTCCACAACAGGCCATTCTCTTTCCAGGAGGTGAGCCATGTGGGGATGCCAGATTTGAATTCGGGGGCCGCTGCCCATTCAGGGTCACGCGGCTCGGTGATGTAGAACCACCTCGATTAACACCCCTTGATGGTTTCCACGAAGGCACCCTCGAGCCAGGTGACGTTGGGCATCTTGACCACCATGGCGCCTCTGCACTCCGCTTGGCTGCCGCCCACTACCTTCGGCTTGACGTTGAATGTCTTTAGCAATAAGCCGAAGTGGGGCTGAATGCAGAGGAAGGCCTCGCACACGACGATAAACGCCGAGATGTTGAGGATAAAATTCGGGGCCAGATCATGGAAATCCAGGCCATAGGAGAACATGAGCCCCCGGACAAAGGGGTGGAGTGGGAAGCCCAGTCCGTGGAGGAAATGGGGAAGGAACACTACCCTCTCATGGGGCCCGGGGGTGGGGACGAGCTGCCCCTCGTAGGGGAGCCGGTGCGCGATATCGCTGGACAAGTATCCGGCCTTGCGCAACTTTTTGATGTGCCCCTCCGTGACGGAAGAGGCCATCCACTTGCCTCCCACTCCAGACATGGTTGGAGAAGGTCGAGGTGAGATGTGCGGACTTGGGCGCTGGAGTTCGAGTGCATGGAGATGGATAAGCAAAGGAGGAAGAAGGCGTAGGTGAAAAGGTGGATCCTTATCCCCTTATATATGGGCAGACGAAACTATGCGTCCCCACCAGCCCGGTAAAACTCGCTTATCTCCCAAGCGCCGCAATCGATGGCGCGGTTGGGTTACCCACGTCCGTATTGATGAGAATCCCCGAATAAGGGGACACGATCTCTACTTTGACAAGACGTGGCAAGGAAACTGCTTCGCTAAATGCGCTGAGGTGGAACAATAAAAACGATTCGAGTAAAGGCTTGGCCGTGACGTCATGCCACGAAATACGTCAGCAGATTGAACTCGTGTAAATATTATTCTCTCTACGGTGGTATGTGGAATTTATTTTGCAGAGCCGGACACTATCCTGGTATTCAAAATCTTCTATGAATTATTCGGAGGAGGAACCCGCCTTGCAATGCCGAAGACAATATGCGCGCCGGACTCGTCGCCATTGAAGCCTGGTTCAGGGGTTACTGAGGGAGTCCTGGACTAGGGGGTGTCCGGATAGCCGAACTCTCATCATCGGCCGGACTCCAAGACTATGATGATACAAGATTGAAGACTTCGTCCCGTGTCTGGATGGGACTTCCCTTGGCGTGGAAGGCAAGCTTGGCGATACGGATATGTAGATCTCCTACCATTGTAACCGACTCTGTGTAACCCTAGCCCTCTCCGGTGTCTATATAAACCAGAGGGTTTTAGTCCATAGGACGAACAACAATCATACCATAGGCTAGCTTCTAGGGTTTAGCCTCCTTGATCTCGTGGTAGATCTCCTCTTGTACTACCCATATCATCAATATCAATCAAGCAGGAGTAGGGTTTTACCTCCATCGAGAGGGCCCGAACCTGGAAAAAAACATCGTGTCCCTTGTCTCCTGTTACCATCCGCCTAGACGCACAGTTCGTGACCCCCTACCCGAGATCCGCCGATTTTGACACCGACACCGAGCCACGATGCAAGGGCACGACGCACGAAGATTGCCAGCAAATCAGATCTGTACCAGACGAAGATCATCTTGCAGATCCAGACACGGTCTATGTGTTCGATAACCATTTTGGAGTATTCGGAGGAGGAACCCGCCTTGCAATGCCGAAGACAATACTGCGCGCCGGACTCATCGTCATTGAAGCCTGGTTCAGGGGCTACTGAGGGAGTCCTGGATAAGGGGGTATCCGGACAGCCGGACTGTGTACAACATCCGGACTATTGAAGCGTGAAGATACAAGACTCATGACTTCAGCCCGTGTCCGGATGGGACTTTATTTGGCGTGGAAGGCAAGCTTGGCGATCCGGATATTATATTTCCTTCCTTGTAACCCTAGCCTTCTCCGGTGTCTATATAAACCGAAGAGGTTGGTCCTTAGAAGGCCGATCACAATTACAATCATACCATCATAGGCTAGCTCCTAGGGTTTAGCCTCTACGATGTCGTGGTAGATCTACTCTTCTACTACCCATATCATCAATATTAATCAAGCAGGAAGTAGGGTTTTACCTCCATCGAGAGGGCCCGAACTTGGGTAAACACCTGTGTCCCTTACTTCTTGTTACCATCAGCCTTGATGCACAGATCGGGACCCCCTACCTGAAATCCGCTGGTTTTGACACCGACAAAGAGCTCAAGCTTGCGGATACCCGAGGCATCCCAAGTAAATATTCAAGGAGACTCAAGCGTCCAAGCTTGGGGATTCCCCGGAAGTCATCCCCTATTTCTTCAACAAGTATCGGTATGTTTTTCGTATTCGTTTCGTTTGTGCGATATGTGCAAATCTTGGAGCGTCTTTTGCATTTAGTTTTCACTTTTCTTTTATGCACCATGCTGGTATGAGATAGTCCTTGGTTGATTTATAGAATGCTTCATGTGCTTCACTTATATCATTTGAAGTTGGATTGTCTGTTTCTCTTTACATAGAAAACCGCCATTTGTAGAATGCTCTTTTGCTTCACTTCTATTTGTTAGAGTGTGGGCATATCTTTTGTAGAAAGAATTAAACTCTCTTGCTACACTTATATCTTTTTAGAGAGATGACAGGAATTGGTCATTCACATGGTTAGTCATAAAATCCTACATAAACTTGTAGATCGCTGAATATGATATGTTTGATTCCTTGCAATAGTTTTGCCATATAAAGGTGGTGATATTAGAGTCATGCTAGTGGGTGGTTGTGGATTGTAGAGAAACTTGTGTTGAGGTTTGCAAGTCCCGTAGCATGCACGATTGTCTTCCTGATGAGTGGCGGTTGGGGACGAGCGATGGTCTTCCTACCAATCTATGCCCCTAGGGGCATGCGTAGTAGTACTTTGCTTCGAGGGCTAATAAACTTTCGCAATAAGTATATGAGTTATTTATGACTAATGTGAGTCCATGGATTATATGCACTTTTACCTTTCCATCATTGCTAGCCTCTTCAGTACCGTGCATTGCCCTTTCTCACCTCGAGAGTTGGTGCAAACTTCGCCGGTGCATCCAAACCCCGTGATAAGATACGCTCTATCACACATAAACCTCCTTATATCTTCCTCAAAACAGCGACCATACCTACCTTTCATGGCATTTCCATAGCCATTCCGAGATATATTGCCATGCAACTTCCATCATCATCATATACATGAATTGAGCATTTATTGTCATATTGCTTTGCATGATCGTAAGATAGCTAGCATGATGTTTTCATGGCTTGTCCGTTTTTTGATGTCATTGCTACGCTAGATCATTGCACATTCCGGTACACCGCCGGAGGCATTCATATAGAGTCATATCTTTGTTCTAGTATCGAGTTGTAATATCGAGTTGTAAGTTAATAGAAGTATGATGATCATCATTATAGAGCATTGCCCCATGAAAAAAAAGAAAAAAAAAATAAAAAAGGAAAGGCCAAAGAAGCCTAAATAAAAAGGGGGGCCAAAGAAGCCCACCGAAAAATAAAAAAAGAAAAAAAAAGAAAAGGGGCGATGCTACTATCCTTTTTCCACACTTGTGCTTCAAAGTAGCACCATGTTCTTCATATAGAGTCTCTTATGTTAAAACTTTCATATACTAGTGGGAATTTTCATTATAGAACTTGGCTTGTATATTCCAACGATGGGCTTCCTTAAATGCCCTAGGTCTTCATGAGAATGCAAGTTGGATGCACACCCACTTAGTTTCTTTTGTTGTTCATACACTTATAGCTCTTAGTGCATCCGTTGCATGGCAATCCCTACTCCTCGCATTGACATCAATTGATGGGCATTTCCATATCCCGTTGATTAGCCGCGTCGATGTGAGACTTTCTCCTTTTTGTCTTTCCACATAACCTCCATCATTATATTCTATTCCACCAATAGTGCTATATCCATGGCTTGCACTCATTTATTGCGTGAGGGTTAAAAAAGCTGAAGCGCGTTAAAAAGTATGAACCAATTGCTCGACTTGTCATCGGGGTTGTGCAGGATGGGAGCATTTTGTGTGACGAAAATGAAGCATGGCCAAACTATATGATTTTGTAGGGATAAGCTTGCTTTGGCCTTGTTGTTTTGAAAAGACATGATTGCCTTATTGGTACACTCGAAGTATTATTGTTTTTATATCAAATGATAGACTATTGCTTTGAATCACTCGTGTCTTAATATTCATGCCATGATTAGACATATGATCAAGATTATGCTAGGTAGCATTCCACATCAAAAATTATATTTTGTTTATCATTTACCTACTCGAGGATGAGCAGTAATTAAGCTTGGGATGCTGATACGTCTCCGTCGTATCTATATTTTTTTATTGTTCCATGCCAACATTATTCAACTTTTATATACTTTTGGCAACTTTTTATTCTATTTTTTGGACTAACATATTGATCCAGTGCCCAGTGCCAGTTCCTATTTGTTGCATGTTTTATGTTTCGTAGAAACCCAATATCAAACAGAATCCAGACGGGATAAAAACGGACGGAGAATTATTTTGGAATATTTGGGATTTTTCAGAGAAAGAATCAACGCGAAACGGTCTCCGGGGTGGCCACGAGACAGGGGGGCGGGCCCTGGACTCTCATGGGCCACCCGTAGCGCGGTTGAGGCTCTTCTTTTTCCGCAAGAAAGCTAATTTTACGAGAAAAATCTGGGCGAAAGATTCACCCCAATCGGAGTTACGGATCTCCAGATATAAAAGAAACGATGAAGGGGTAGAATCAGAGAACACAGAAACAGAGAGATAGATCCAATCTGGCTCTCGCCCCTCCCATGCCATGGGAGCCAAGGACCAGAGGGGAAACCCTTCTCCCATCTTGGGAGGATGTCAAGGAAGAAGAAGAAGAAGAAGAGGGGATCTCTCCCCCTTGCTTCCGGTGGCGCCGGAACGCCGCCGGGGGCCATCATCATCACCGCGATCTTCACCAATACCGTCGTCATCTTCACCAACATCTCCATCACCTTCCCCCATCTATATCCAGCGGTCCACTCTCCCGCAACCTGCTGTACCCTCTACTTGAACATGCTTCATATTATTTTCCAATGATGTGTTGCCATCCTATGATGTCTGATTAGATTTTCGTTGTCCTATCGGTGATTGATGAATTGCTATGATTGGTTTGAGTTGCATGTTTTATTATTGGTGCTGTCCTATTGTGCCCTCCGTGTCGCGCAAGCGTGAGGGATTCCCACTGTAGGGTTTGCAATATGTTTATGATTTGCTTATGGTGGGTGGCGTGAGTGACAGAAGCTCAGACCTGAGTAAGTAGGTTGTTTGCGTATGGGATAAAGGGGACTTGATACTTTAATGCTATGGTTGGGTTTTACCTTAATGAATCTTTAGTATTTGCGGATGCTTGTTAGAGTTCCAATCATAAGTGCATATGATCCAAATAGAGAAAGTGTGTTAGCTTATGCCTCTCCCTCAAATAGAATTGCAATAGTGATTACCGGTCTAGTAACGTAGTCAATTTCTTAGGGACAATTTCACAATTCCTACCACCACTTTTCCACACTCGCTATATTTACTTTATTGCATCTTTATCTAAACAGCCCCTAGTTTATGTTTACATGCTCTTTAGTTTCTTGCAAACCTATCCTACAACACCTACAAAGTTCTTCTAGTTTCATACTTGTTCTAGGTAAAGCGAACGTCAAGCGTGCGTAGAGTCGTATCAGTGGCCGATAGGACTTGAGAGAGTATTTGTTCTAGATTTAGCTCCTCGTTGGGTTCGACACTCTTACTTATCGAAAGAGGCTACAACTACCCCGTATACTTGCGGGTTATGAGGTATATGGTGGGTGTATGGTACCAGCGAAAGTTGCGCAGCACAAGAGAGGCTAGCAATGGTGGAAGGGTGAGGGTGCGTATAATCCACGGACTCAACATTAGTCAAAAGAACTCATATACTTATTGCAAAAGTTTAAAAGTCATCATAAACAAAGAACTACGTGCATGCTCCTAGGGGGATAGATTGGTAGGAAAAGACCATCGCTCGTCCCCGATCGCCACTCATAAGGCAGACAATAGATAAATAAAATTGTGCTCCAACTTCATCACAAAGCGGTTCACCATACGTGCATGCTACAGGAATCACAAACCTCAACACTAGCATTTTTCATAATCACCTCAACTAGCATGACTTTAATATCACTACCTCCATATCTCAAAACAATTATCAAGTATCAAATTGATCATAGCATCCAATTCACTTTCTATGATAGTTTTTATTCTACCCAACTTGGATGCTCATCATTCTAGGACCAAATTTTAACCATAGCAAATAACATGCCGTTCTAAAAGACTCTCAAAATAATATAAGTGAAGCATGAGAGACTAGCAATTTCTACAAAATATAACCACCGCCGTGCTCTAAAAGATATAAGTGATGCACTAGAGCAAATGACAAACTACTCCGAAAGATATAAGTGAAGATCAATGAGTAGTCGAATAATTGTGCAACTATGTGAAGATTCTCTAACATTAAAGAATTTCAGATCTTGGTATTGTAATCAAACAGCAAGCAAAACAAAATAAAATGACATTGCAAGGATAGCACAACTCATGTTAAGAAGCAAAAACTTAGGCTCAACCGACACTAACCGATAGTTGTTGAAGAAGAAAGGTGGGATGCCCCGGTAGATGCTTGAGACTTCTTGAAATATTACCTTGGGGTACCTTGGGCATCCCCAAGCTTTAACTTTTGTGTCTCCTTTATTCCTCTCATATCATGGTTTCTCTTTTTATCAAAAAGCTTCATCCACACCAAACTCAACAAGAACTCGTGAGATAGGTTAGTATAAACCAATGCAAAACCTTATCATTTTATACTGTAACAAATCACTAACATTATTATTCAACATTGCATACTAAATGCCTCTGTATATTTAATACCCCTATCCTCAAATAGAATCATTAAACAAGCAAACATATGCAAACAATGCAACTATAACAGCAATCTGCCAAAACAGTATAGTCTGTAAAGAATGCAAGAGTATCAATACTTACCAAACTCCACAAATTATGAGAAAAATACTACGCTGTAGAAGATTTATCAGAGCTCATTATTCAAAAAGTTTCAACATTATATCACTCTCTGACTTTTCTAGGGAATTTTTGCAACAGCAGTAAACTTTCTGTTTTCAAACAGCAACATGTATAGTAGCAAAATAAGGATGGTAAAGGCTATCCTTGACATTTTTATTGAAAATAAAGATGCAAAACATTATTATAAATAACATAAGGAAAATACTAACAAGATAAAATGGCGCTCCAAGCAAAACACATATCATGTGGTGAATAAAAATATAGCTCCAAGTAAAGTTACTGATGAATGAAGACGAAAGAGGGGATGCCTTCCGGGGCATCCCCAAGCTTAGGCTCTTGGTTGTCCTTGAATATTACCTTGGGGTGCCTTAGGCATCCCCAAGCTTAGTCTCTTGCCACTCCTTATTCCATAGTCCATCGAATGTTTACCCAAAACTTGAAAACTTCACAACACAAAACTCAACAGAAAACTCGTAAGCTCCGTTAGTATAAGAAAGTAAAACCACCACTTAGGCATTGTAATGAACTCATTCTAAATTCATATTGGTGTAATATCTACTATACTCCAACTTATCTATGGTTCATACCCTCCGATACTACTCATAGGTTCATCAAAATAAGCAAACAACACATAGAAAACAGAATCTGTCAAAAACAGAACAGTCTGTAGTAATCTATATCAAACGTATACTTATGGAACCTCAAAATTTCTACCAAATTAGGAAGTACTAAGAAATTTGTGTACCAATCCAGAGCAAAAAGAATCAGATCATAAGCACGTTTCGGTGAATTAACAAAACTAATTTACTAGGTGCAAAAGTTTCTGATTCTCAGCAGGATCAACACAACTATCACCGAATGCCATCCTAAATGTCTTACTTGGCACTTTATTGAAACAAAAGCTATAAATCATGATTACTACAGTAGAATAATCATGTGTATACACAAAAACAGTAAGGGTAAATATTGGGTGGTCTCTCAACAAGCGCTTTTCTTTAATGCCTTTCTATCTAGGCATGATGATGACAATGATGCTCACATAAAAGATAAGAATTGAAACATAAAGGGAGCATCATGAAGCATATGACTAGCACATTTAAGTCTAACCCTCTTCCTATGCATAGGGATTTTGTGAGCAAACAACTTGTGGGAACAATAATCAACTAGCATAGGAAGGTAAAACAAGCATAGCTTCAAAAATTGGAGGACATAGAGAGGAAACTTGACATTATTGCAATTTCTAAAAGCATATGTTCGTCCCCTGAGGGAGTCCTGGACTAGGGGGTGTCCGGACAGCCGGACTATCATCGTCAGCCGGACTCCAAGACTATGAAGATATAAGATTGAAGACTCCGTCCCGTGTCCGGATGGGACTTTCCTTGGCATGCAAGGCAAGCTTGGTGATACGGATATGTAGATCTCTTACAATTGTAACCGACTCTGTGTAACCCTAGCCCTCTCCAGTGTCTAAATAAACCGGAGGGTTTTAGTCCGTAGGACATACAACCATTAGAACAAAATCCCTATCGAGAGGGCCCGAACCTGGGTAAATCCACTCTTGTACTACCCATATCATCAATATCAATCAAGCAGGAGTAGGGTTTTACCTCCATCGAGAGGGCCCGAACCTGGGTAAAAACATCGTGTCCCCTGTCTCCTATTACCATCCACCTAGACGCACAGTTCGGGACCCCCTACCCGAGATCCGCCGGTTTTGACCCCGACATTAGTGCTTTCATTGAGAGTTCCTCTGTGTCGTCACTGATAGGCTTGATGGCTTCTTCAACGAACAACAATGCCGTCCAGGGTGAGACTTTTCTCCCCGGACAGATCTTCGTGTTCGGCGGCTTCGCACTGCGGGCCAATTCACTTGGCCATCTGGAGCAGATCGAAAGCTACGCCCCTGGCCATCAGGTCAGGTTTGGAAGCCTAAACTTCACGGCTGACATCCGCGGGGACTTGATCTTCGATGGAGTCGAGCCACAGCCGTGCGTGCCGCACTGTCACGATGGGCATGATCTAGCTTTGCCGCTGGACAGTACCCTGGAGGCCGCACACAAGTCTGCTCTGACCCATAGTTTGGAGCCGACCGCGCAGATCGAGGACAGGTGACTGGACACCGCCTCAGAAGCTGCAACTTCCACGGCGATGGAGCCGAATGCTGACCTTGTCCTTTATAAAGCTCGTGACTCCGAGGCGCCGGACTCCTTGCCGGACTCCGAACCTCCTGCGCCCCTGCCAATCGAATCCGATTAGGCGCCGATCATGGAGTTCACCACGGCGGACATCTTTCAGCACTCACCCTTTGGTGACATCCTAAATTCGCTAAAACATCTCTCGTTATCAGGAGAACCCTGGCCGGACTGCGGTCAGGACGGTTGGGATGCGGACGACGAAGAAATTCTAAGCCCACCCACCACCCACTTTGTAGCCACTGTCGATGATCTAACCGACATGGTAGACTATGACTCCGAAGACATCGACGGTATGGACGACGATGCCAGAGACGATCAAGAACCAGCGCCTACAGGGCACTGGAAGACCACCTCGTCATACGACATATACGTGGTGGACACCCCAAAGGATGGGGATGGCGAAGAAGCAGCGGAGGCGGATTCTTCTAAGAAACAGCCCAAGCGCCGACGTCGGCGCCGCCGCTCTAAATCCCGCCACAGTAAGAATGGAGAGTCCGGCACCGGAGATAATAACACCCCAGAGAGTGCCGAAGACAACCCCCTCCAGCAAGATTCAGCACAGGAGGACGGAGTAGCCAGCCCTTAGGAGAGAGCGGTAGACTAGGAGGACGAAAATTACATGCCTCCCTCAAAAGACGAGGCAAGCCTCAATGACGACGCATTCGTCGTGCCCGAGGATCCCGTCGAAAAAGAGCGTTTTAAACGCAGGCTAATGGCCACGGCGAACAGCCTAAAGAAAAAGCAGCAACAGCTTCAAGATGATCAAGACCTGCTGGCCGACAGATGGACCGAGGTCCTCGCGGCCGAAGATTATTAACTCGAATGCCCCTCCAAAAGCTACCCAAAACGCAAGTTGCTCCCCCGACTAGAGGAGGAAGTGTACAAACCTTCATCACCAGCGCACAATACGGCAGGCCGACCACCCCGTGGACGCGACAGAGAGGCATCTAGGCCCTCCATCAGAACCATACCCCAGCACCGCTCGAAAAGTACGAAGCCACGAGGGAATGCGCCGGACTTGCAGGATATATTGGAGGACAAGGCAAGACAATCCAGATCTATCAACGGATCACGTGGGCGCCCCACGACCCACGACGACCACCGTCGCGCCGGATACAGCAACTCCGGCCGGGCCGAACACAGTAGACAATGCTCTCTTGAGCTACGTCGCGATATTGCTCAATATAGAGGCGCCGCACACCCAGTATGCTTCACAGACGAAGTAATGGATCATCAAATCCCTGAAGGGTTTAAACCCGTGAACATTGAATCCTACGATGGCACAACAGACCCCGCGGTTTGGATCGAAGATTATCTCCTTCACATCCATATGGCCCATGGCGACGATCTCCACGCCATCAAGTACCTCCCACTCAAGCTTAAAGGAACAGCTCGGCATTGGCTTAACAGCTTGCCAGCAGAGTCAATTGGGTGTTGGGAGGACCTGGAAGCCGCATTCCTCGACAACTTCCAAGGCACATATGTGCGACCACCATACGCCGATGACCTAAGCCACATAATTCAGCAGCCAGACGAATCGGCCAGACAATTCTGGACATAGTTCTTAACAAAGAAAAATCAGATCGTCGACTGTCCGGATGCAGAGGCCCTCGCAGCCTTCAAACATTACATCCGCGACGAGTGGCTGGCCCGGCACCTAAGACAGGAAAAGCCGAAATCCATGGCAGCCCTCACTTCACTCATGACCCGCTTCTGTGCGGGAGAGGACAGCTGGCTAGCTCGCAGCAACAACCTTAGCAAAAATGCTGGCAGTCCGGATACTAAGGACCACAATGGCAGGTCAGCGGAAGAAGACATTCAAAAGAACCACTCCGGGTCCGTCCAATTTGGACCGAATACTCGACCGCTCTTGCCAGATACATGGCACCCCCGAAAAGCCAGCTAGCCACACCAACAGAGATTGTTGGGTATTCAAGCGGGCAGGCAAGTAAATTGCCGAAAACAATGACAAGGGCCTGCATAGCGACGACGAGGAGGAGACCCGGCCGCCGAACAGTAGAGGACAGAAGGGTTTCCCCCCACAAGTGCGTACGGTAAATATGATATACGCAACCCACATACCCAAGAGGGAGCGGAAGCGTGCACTTAGGACGTATATGCGATGGAGCCAGTCGCCCCGAAGTTCAATCCATGGTCCTCTTGCCCAATCACTTTTGATCGAAGGGACCACCCCACCAGTATCCGCCATGGCGGATTCGCCGCATTGGTTCTAGACCCAATCGTCGCTGGATTTCACCTCACTAGAGTCCTCATGGACGGCGGCAGCAGCCTGAACCTGCTTTATCAGGATACAGTGCGCAAGATGGGCATAGACCCCTCAAGGATTAAACCTACAAAGACGACCTTCAAAGGCATCATACCAGGTGTCGAGGCCAATTGTACAGGCTCGGTCACGCTGGAAGTGGTCTTCGGATCCCCGGATAATTTCCGAAGCGAGGAGTTAATCTTCGACATAGTCCCATTCCGCAGTGGCTATCACGCCCTGCTCGGACAAACCACGTTTGCAAAGTTCAACGCGGTGCTGCATTATGCATACCTCAAGCTCAAGATGCCAGGCCCTCGTGGAGTCATCACGGTCAACGGAAACACTGAACGCTCCCTCCGAACGGAGGAACACACAGCGGCTCTCGCGGAAGAAGTACAGAGCAGCCTCTTAAGGCAATTTTCGAGTCCGGCCGTTAAAAGACCGAACATGATTAAACGCGCCCGGAGTAACATACACCAAGACCCCCTGGCACGTTTCGAGCACCCGTAGCAATGCGGCCCCAACCCCAGCCCTAGCATGATTGCAAGACCAGCTTTTCGCGTACATCATTACGCTCTGGAGATACCTTGGGCATAGGGGGAGGGGCACGACCATGACAGGACCAGAGTGCGGCTCAACCACACCAGGGGCTCCCAAGTGCGTCGCTCTTTTTCTTTTCCTTTTTTTATTTTTATCCACAGGACTCCGTTTACAAGAGGCCCTGTCCGGCAGTAGATCTGCCGAACTCACGATGCAACAGCCAGGGAGGAACAAGGGCTACGACGAACACTCAGGTGGTCTCCATTACGAGCATTAAATCTGTTTATTACACCATTCCGCAGCCCACCCCTGGAGGGGGACATGTTTAAAATAGTCCACTCCCTTGCTTACCGCACTATTTGTATCGTTCTTCACTCATGGCAGAATTCCTTGAATAAACAATGCATCACTTTTTCGCTTATAATTGCATTCCTTTATTTATATATATGTTCATTTATGACATCTTGCATCCGTACAATTCGGTACGGCCAAATACACCAGGGGCTTATGTTCCCCGCATTATGGTGTGAAGTCCGAACACTTTCACAAGTGCGGCACCCCGAACTTATAGCACTACATGCATCGGCTCCGAATCATGTCTTGGGTCAATAGTTGGGTTTGCTCGGCTCCCATGTTTTGGTACCTTACGTTCCGTTTCGTCGGCTAAGGTAGCACTGGGAGAACCACTACGATTGCGCACCAGTTGAGCTGGGCGAGCGCCTCGGTGGAGAAAGCTAAAACTGACTGTCATGATAAGGCGAGATCTGGTCGTTGTTCGAGAGGTCTTTTCGAGTCCTTAAAGACTTATGCCGCTTAGAGCGAGGAACCAGCTGTGTCCGGCCAAGGCGTGGATAGCGCCCCGAATTCGGTCTTCCGAACACTAGGGGCTTCGTCGAAATTTAAAATTATAGAATTCTATGGCTAAGTGAGATTGTTCAAGCATTATAAGTCCGGTTGCCTTGTACGTTTTGTTGAGCGCCTCCCTAGATGGACCCAAAAATGGGAACAAGAGCGCTCAAGTTTATCCCGAACACCCCAGCACTCGTGGCATGGGGGCTGAAGCCGATGACTTGTCATCTCTCAGATTTGATAAACGGCCGCAAAGAAGGTAATTTTTTAAATCAAACAAGCGTTGCTTAGCGCATATGAGCAAAGTTTTCAGCGCACAGGATAACACATTGCGAGTCTACTCAAAAATTACATCTCTGGGGCACTCATCCGCAATCTTGCAGGCACCCTTCAGGGTAGTCTTATAGTACATTTCGGGCGTACGATACTCCTTCCCCGCCGGCGGCGCGTCCGTCAGAAGCCTCTCAGCATCTAGCCTGCCCCAGTGCACCTTTGCGCGGGCAAGGGCCCGACGGGCACCTTCAATGCAGGCGGAGCGCTTGATGACCTCCACCCAAGGGCACGCATCCACCAGCCGCCGCACGAGGCCGAAGTAGCTCCCAGGCATGGCCTCTCCAGGCCACAGCCGGACTATGAGGCCCTTCATGGCCTGCTCGGCTACCTTGTGGAGCTCGACCAGCTGCTTCAGCTGTTCGCTAGGGGGCACCGGATGTCCGACCTCAGCGTACTGAGACCAGAAGACCTTCTCTGTTGAGCTCCCCTCCTCGGCCCGGTAGAATGTGGCAGCATCGGACACGCTACGAGGCAAATCTGCAAACGCCCCTGGAGAGCTCCGAATCCGGGTAAGTAACAGGTAATTTACATTCACATGCTTACTTTGCATGAAAAATTCCTTACCCGCCGCTATCTTCTTCATCGCCTCAATCTCCTGGAGGGACTTATGGGCCTCGGCCTTGGCGGCTTTGGCACTTTCAAGAGCCGAGGCAAGCTCGGACTCTCGAGTCTTTGAGTCGCGCTCCAAACTCTCATGCTTTTCCATGAGAGCCTGGAGCTCTTGCCGCACCTCCGCCACCCGCGCCTCCTGCTTCTCTCGCTCCGCCCATTCCGCAGCCGCATTGCGTTCGGCCGCCGACATGGCCTCCTTCAGGGTCGCCACCTCATTCGTGGCCCCTGCAGTACCCAAGTTATCCTTGTTATTTTTATTGCAACCTAAATCCTTTTCTGTAAGGTACAAATTTCAAAGTAGTGTTACTCACCTTCTTTGTCCTCGAGCTGCTTCTTGGCATGGCCGAGCTCTTGCTCAGACCGCTTGAGGTCCTGCTTCAAAGCACCGACCTCCGCAGTCAGTGCGGCAGAGGTCAGCAGCGCAGCCTGCAAACCCATATTGACATAATATTTAGCAATCTTGCGTATATCTTTTTTAGATCCTCAGTCCGGTTTTTCTTTCCGAACACCGAACCGAGCATCAGGGGCTACTGTCTATGCGGTATCACATTACATATTTTAAAACTTCTTACCTCAAAGACTGTTAAAAGGCTGCTGCAAGCTTCGGTCAGCCCGCTCTTGGCAAGCTGAACCTTCTGAATCACCGCACTCATGATAGTGCGGTGTTCTTCCTTGATGGAAGCGCCGTTGAGCGCCTCCAACAAGTTATCCGGCGCCTCCGGTTGGACGGGGGCCGCCGGTGCCACGGTCTTGCCCTTCTTACGAAGGGGCCGTCCCCGGACTCCGGAACCACTTCGGGTTCCGGTGTGGAGTCCGACGCGAAGTCCGGGAGGTCGCCCTGTGCCACCTCTGGGTCCTCCTTCTCCGGATGGGTCCCTCCCTGGGATCCCATCTCGGCGTCGTCAGCGTCGCGGGGAGAGGAGGCGGTTGGGAGTGAAGTGTTGTTCACATCCGACGAATCCAAGGACCCGCTCGACGAAGCGGGAAGATCGTCCTTGGGCGGGCTGCAGGGTTGTATGCGGCGTTAGAAAGACACCAAGTGGCAAAAAGAAAAATCATGAACTCATTCGGGAGTACGGATACTTACAACTTCGCCAGGGGCTTGGCCCTTGGAGGCCAATCCTCGTCGTCGCCACCGGCGTTGGCGAAACAGTCCGGGGGAAGAGCCTTTCCCTTCTTGGACCCTTCAGCCTCCCTAGCTGGGGAGGCCTTCCTTTTCTTCCCTCCCCCCGCTAGGGGAGGGGCCTTTTTCTTCTCCTCCTCGTCCTCGGGGGAGGAGTCCGCTTTGGAGTCATCGGACACCTGAAAACGGGAACTCTTTCGAGTACCCGTGGCCTCCTTCTTGGCCTTCTTCTCCGGCACCACATGGGGTGTCGGAACCAGCAGCCCCGCTAGACGGGCATCTACTGGGTCTTCTGGCATGGGGCCGGACAGTTAGCCTGCTCGGCCTTCTTCAGCCAGTCCTGTCAAAGGAAAGGGGAGATTAGATCCCGCATAGGGTCAAAACTATGGAAAACAAGTGTCCCGTAAGGGGTAGAATCACTTACCTCGTCAGCCGGACGCTGCGAGCGAAATCCGCGATCTTTGGTAGCGGATGCGGGAGCCTCGGCGCCCTTGAAAAGCACCTTCTAGGCATCTTCGTACCTAGTGTCGAAGAGCCTGCTCAAGGTTTGGTGCTATGCTGGATTGAACTCCCACAATTTAAAGGCCCGTTGTTGGCACGGGAGAATCTGGCGGATGAGCATGACTTGGACCACGTTGACAAGCTTGAGATTCTTGTTCACCAGCTTCTGGATGCAGGCTTGGAGTCCGGTAAGCTCCTCCGAATCACCCCAAGTCAGGCCACTCTCCTTCCAAGAGGTGAGCCGTGTGGGGATTCCAGATCTGAATTCGGGGGCCGCTGTCCATTTAGGGTCACGCGGCTTGGTGATGTAGAACCACCCCGATTGCCATCCCTTGATGGTTTCCACGAAGGCGCCCTCGAGCCAGATGACGTTGGGTATCTTGCCCACCATGGCGCCTCCGCACTCCGCCTGATTCCCCTTCACTACCTTCGGCTTGACATTGAAGGTCTTGAGCCACAAGCCGAAGTGGGGCTGGATGCAGAGGAAGGCCTCACGCACGACGATACATGCCGAGATGTTGAGGATGAAATTCGGTGCCAGATCATGGAAATCTAGGCCATAGTAGAACATGAGCCCCCGGACAAAGGGGTGAAGTGGAAAGCCCAGTCCGTGGAGAAAATGGGGAAGGAAAACCACCCTCTCATGGGGCCTGGGGTTGGGGATGAGCTGCCCCTTGTCGGGCAGCCGATGTGCGATGTCGCTGGACAGGTATCGGGCGCCGCGTAGTATTTCGATGTGCCCCTCCGTAACGCAGGAGGCCATCCACTTGCCTCCCGCTCCGGACATGGCTGGAGAAGGTTGAGATGAGATATGCGAACTTGGGCGCTGGAGCTCGAATGCACGGAGATGGATAAGCAAAGGAGGAAGAAGGCGTAGGTAAAAAAGGGTGGATCCTTATCCCCTTATATATGGGCGGACGAAGACTATGCGTCCCCACCGGCCTGGTAAAACTCGCTTATCTCCCAAGCTCCACCATCAATGGCGCGGTTGGATTACCCACGTCCGTGTTTATGGGAATCCTGGAATAAGGGGAACACGATCTCTGCTTCGACAAGATGTGCCAAGGAAATCGCTTCGCTAAACACGCTGAGGTGGTATAATAAAAAACGATTCAAGTAAAGGCTTGGTGGTGGTGTGACGTCATTCCATGGAAAACGCCAGCAGATTGAACTTGTGTACATATTATTCTCTCTACGGTGCTATGTGGAATTTATTTTGCAGAGCTGGACACTATCCTGGTGTTCACAATATTGTATGAATTATTCGGAGGAGGAACCCGCCTTGCAATGCCGAACAATATGCGCGCCGGACTCATCGTCATTGAAGCCTGGTTCAGGGGCTACTGAGGGAGTCCTGGACTAGGGGGTGTCCGGACAGCCGGACTATCATCGTCAGCCAGACTCCAAGACTATGAAGATACAAGATTGAAGACTCCATCCCGTGTCCGGATGGTACTTTCCTTGGCGTGGAAGGCAAGCTTGGTGATACAGATATGTAGATCTCCTACCATTGTAACCGACTCTGTGTAACCCTATCCCTCTCCGGTGTCTATATAAACCGGAGGGTTTTAGTCCATAGGACATACAACCATTACAACAATCATACCATAGGCTAGCTTCTAGGGTTTAGCCTCCTTGATCTCGTGGTAGATCCACTCTTGTACTACCCATATCATCAATATCAATCAAGCAGGAGTAGGGTTTTACCTCCATCGAGAGGGCCCGAACCTGGGTAAAAACATCGTGTCCCCTGTCTCCTGTTACCATCCGCCTAGACGCACAGTTCGGGACCCCCTACCCGAGATTCGCCGGTTTTGACACCGACATCCCCCATAATGATATTCAGTAGCATCATGAATGAATTCAACAATATAACCAGCACCTAAAGCATTATTTTCTATAAGCAAAGAAAATTTACTACTCTCCACATAAGGAAAATTCTCCTCATTCGGAATAGCGGGAGTATCATAAGAGACTTGAATACTAAAAATTGTTTCCACATTAAAAGAGTAATGTTCAGAAAAGGGTAATCATAATGACAAATTTTATAAATATAATCATCACTAGTTTTTATAGCATAAGTTTCATCACAATAATCATTATAAGTAGCAACTTCGTTCTCATCGTAATCGATTGAAACCTCTCCCAAGATAGTGGAATCATTAAATAAAGTTGACACTCTTCCAAATCCACTTTCATATTCATCACAATAGAATTCAACATCCTTCAAAATAGTGGGATCACTACTTCCTAAAGTTGACACTCTTCCAAACCCACTTTCATCAATATAATCATCATAGGTAAGAGGCATGCTATCATCACAGCAACTTTGCATATCAAAACTTAGGATGCTAACAATATCATCTTCATTCGACATAGCATCCCCAAGCTTGGGACAAACATTAATTTCAGCAAATATATTCTCAAATATTTCATCCTCATCAAACATAGCTTCCCCAAGCTTGGGCCCTTTCATATCATAATCATAATCACTCTGATCATTAAAAATATGGATAGCACCAATAGTATAGCAATCAACATCACAATGAGTAGTAGGAGCAACATCGTTTGGGAGGGATACCTTTCTACCTTTGTTGCTCCTTATTTTCTTTTTCTTCTTCACATTATGTGTGGGTTCAACCTTCCTCTTTGAGCTCCTTATTGACGAGATTGGTTGAATAGAACGCTCCTCCTCGTTACCTGATTCATCATAAGAAATAATAGGAGGATATTGGGAAGTCTCTTCCCTTTCATTAGTATTCTCATCATCTTCTATTTGCTTTCTTTCCTTTAGGTAATTGGCAATATAAGGATTTTCAATGCAATTCACCACACAAAACATATAAATCGTCTCTAGATCAATATCAAGGAAATGCTCAAGATTAAATTTTGGAATAAGCTTAGTTGCACGTTTCAATTCTTCATAACCCAAAAGTAATATAAGTTCCTTGTAATGAGCAAGGGAGATCAAATCATCACAATTTTTGGACACGATTGATCATGAAACAATTTGCATTGGAGATGTAAATGATCACGTTCATTGCAAAATTCACAACGGTAAAGTTATCTTAAATTCTCCGTAATCTTATCTAGCCTTTCTTGCAATATCTATTTTCCCTATTTGGTGTGCCCATGCAAACCCAATCTACTCCACAAAAATCAACATGCTTATAGCAGGCATTTTCATCATAACTAGTGCAATCATCACTAGTACTATGGATATTCAAAGAGTTTATACTAACAACATTGCAATCATGCTCATCATTCAAAGATTTAGTACCAAGCATTTTAATGCATTCTTCTTCTAGCACTTGAGCACAATTTTCCTTTCCATCATACTCACGAAAGATATTAAAAAGATGAAGCGTATGTGACAAGCTTAACTCCATTTTTTGTAGTTTTCTTTTATAAACTAAACTAGTGATAAAACAAGAAACAAAAAGATTCGATTGCAAGATCTAAAGATATACCTTCAAGCACTCACCTCCCCGGCAACGGCGCCAGAAAAGAGCTTTATGTCTACTATACAACCTTCTTCTTGTAGACGTTGTTGGGCATGCAAGTGCACAGGTTTGTAGGACAATAGCAAATTTCCCTCAAGTGGATGACCTAAGGTTTATCAATCCGTGGGAGGCATAGGATGAAGATGGTCTCTCTCAAGCAACCCTGCAACCAAATTGCAAAGAGTCTCTTGTGTCCCCAACACACCCATTACAATCGTAAATTGTATAGGTGCACTAGTTCGGCGAAGGGATGGTGACACAAATGCAATATAGATAGTAGATATAGGTTCTTGTAATCTGAAAATATAAAAACAGCAAGGTAACTAATGATAAAAGTGAGCGTAAAGGGTATTGCAATGATAGGAAACAAGGCCTGGGGTTCATACTTTCACTAGTGCAAGTTCTCTCAACAATAATAACATAAATAGATCAGATAACAATCCCTCAACATGCAACAAAGAGTCACTCCAAAGCCACTAATAGCGGAGAACAAATGAAGAGATTATGGTAGGGTACGAAACCACCTCAAAGCTATTCTTTCGGATCTATTTAAGAGTTCGTACTAGAATAACACCTTAAGATACAAATCAACCAAAACCCTAATGTCACCTAGATACTCCATTGTCACCTCAAGTATCTGTGGGCATGATTATACGATATGCATCACACAATCTCAGATTCATCTATTCAACCAACACAAAGTACTTCAAAGAGTGCCCCGAAGTTTCTACCGGAGAGTCAAGATGAAAACGTGTGCCAACCCCTATGCATAGGTTCATGGGCGGAACCCGCAAGTTGGTCACCAAAACATACATCAAGTGGCATGTTATATCCCATTTGTCGGCGTTCTGGGAACGGGGGTCCCCAGACTTGCCTGCCTGCGGCCTGCGGCGTGGCTCAAGTGGTGGCCCAGTACGGCCCATCTTCATCAGCACAAGACTCAAAACCCTCGCGAGGGGCCAAGCCTCGCAGGGCGGACGACGCAAGGCTTCCTCAGGGATGGCCTCGCCAGGCAGGCTCGTGAGGAGGCGGAGAGATCAAGGCAGGTGAGGGAGTCCTGGACTAGGGGGTGTCCGGATAGCCGGACTATCATCATCGGCCGGACTCCAAGACTATGAAGATACAAGATTGAAGACTCCGTCCCGTGTCTGGACGGGACTTTCCTTTGCGTGCAAGGCAAGCTTGGCAATACGGATATGTAGATCTCCTACCATTGTAACCGACTCTGTGTAACCCTAGCCCTCTCCGATGTCTATATAAACTGGAGGGTTTTAGTCCGTAGGACGCACAACCATTACAAGAATCATACCATAGGCTAGCTTCTAGGGTTTAGCCTCCTTGATCTCGTGGTAGATCCACTCTTGTACTACCCATATCATCAATATCAATCAAGCAGGAGTAGGGTTTTACCTTCGTCAAGAGGGCCCGAACCTGGGTAAAAACATTGTGTCCCTTGTCTCCTGTTACCATCCGCCTAGACGCACAGTTCGGGACCCCCTACCCAAGTTCCGCCAGTTTTGACACTGACATTGGTGCTTTCATTGAGAGTTCCGCTGTGTCGTCATGGATAGGCTTGATGGCTCCTTCGATCATCAACAACGCCGCAGTCCAGGGTGAGACTTTTCTCCCTGGACAGATCTTCGTGTTTGGCGGCTTTGCACTGCGGGCCAATTCGCTTGGCCATCTGGAGCAGATCAAAAGCTACGCCCCTGACCATCAGGTCAGATTTGGAAGCCTAAACTTCACGGCTGACATCCGCGAAGACTTGATCTTCGATGGATTCGAGCCATAGCCAAGCGCGCCGCACTGTCATGATGGGGACAATTTAGCTCTGCTGCCGGACAGTGCCCTGGAGGCCGCACATGAGTCCGCTCCGATCCTTAATTCGGAGCCGACCGCGCAGATCGAGGACGGGTGGCTAGACACTACCTCGGGGGCTGCAACCTCTACGGTGATGGAGCCGAATACTGACTTTGTTCCTTGTAAAGCCCGTGACTCCGAGGTGCCGGACTCCTCGCCGGACTCCGAACCTCCTGTGCCCCTACCAATCGAATCCAATTGGGCGCCGATCATGCAGTTCACCGCCGCGGACATCTTTCAGCACTCACCCTTTGGCGACATCCTGAATTCGCTAAAGTATCTCTCGTTATCAGGAGAGCCCTGGCCGGACTGCGGTCAAGACGGTTGGGATGCGGACGACGAAGAAATTCAAAGACCACCCCCCACCCACTTTGTAGCCACTGTCGACGATCTAACCGACATGCTAGATTACGACCCCGAAGACATCGACGGTATGGACGACGATGCCGGAGATGACCAAGAACCAGCGCCTGCGGGGCACTGGAAGACCACCTCGTCATACGACATATACATGGTGGACATCCCAAAGGATGGGAATGGCGAAGAAGCAGCGGTGGAAGATTCCTCCAAGAAACAGCCCAAGCGCCGGCGTCAGCGGCGCCGCTCTAAATCCTGCCACAGCAAGAATGGAGATTCCGGCACCATAGATAATAACACCCCAGAGAGTGCCGAAGACAACCCCCTCCAGCAAGATTCAGCACAGGAGGACGGAGAAGCCAGCCCTCACGAGAGAGCGGCAGACGAAGAGGTAGAGGATGATAATTACATGCATCCCTCCGGAGACGAGGCAAGCCTCAACGACGACGAATTCGTTGTGCCCGAGGATCCCGTCGAACAAGAGCGTTTTAAACACAGGCTTATGGCCACGGCAAATAGCCTAAAGAAAAAGCAGCAACAGCTCTGAGCTGATCAAGACCTGCTAGCCGACAGATGGACTGAAGTCCTGGCGGCCGAAGAGTATGAACCCAAAACGCAAGTTGCTCCCCCGATTAGTGGAGGAGGTGTATAAACCTTCATCACCAGTGCACAATACGGCAGACCGACCACCTCTTGGCCGTGACAGAGAGGCCTCTAGGCCCTCCATCAGGACCGTACCCCGGCACCGCTCGAAAAGTACGAAGCCACGGGGGAATGCGCCGGACTTGCGAGACATATTGGAGGACAAGGCAAGACAATCAAGATCGATCTACGGATCACGTGGGCACCCCACGATGCGCGACGACTACCGTCGCGCCGGATACAGCAACTCCGGCCGGGCCGAACACAGTAGACAAAGCTTGCTCGAGCTATGTCGTGATATTACCCAATATAGAGGCGCCGCACACCCACTATGCTTCACAGATGAAGTAATGGATCATCAAATCCCTGAAGGGTTTAAACCCGTGAACATTGAATCCTACGATGGCACAACAGACCCCGCGGTTTGGATCGAAGACTACCTACTTCATATCCACATGGCCCGCGGTGACGATCTTCACGCCATCAAATATCTCCCACTCAAGCTTAAAGGACCAGCTCGACATTGGCTTAACAGCTTACCAGCAGAGTCAATTGGGTGTTGGGAGGACCTATAAGCCGCATTCCTTGATAACTTACAGGGCACATATGTGCGACCACCAGACGCCGATGACCTAAGCCACATAATTCAGCAGCCAGACGAATCACCCCGATTTTCAAAGGCTCGGTGATGTAGAACCCCGATTGCCACCCTTTGACGGATTCCACAAAGGCACCCTCAAGCCAAGTGACGTTGGGCATTTTGCCCACCATGGCGCCTCCGCACTCCGCTTGGACGCCCTTCACCACCTTCAGCTTGACATTGAAGGTCTTTAGCCACAAGCCGAAGTGGGGCTGGATGCAGAGGAAGGCCTCGCACACGACGATAAACGCCGAGATGTTGAGGATGAAGTTTGGCGCCAGATCATGGAAGTCCAGGCCGTAGTAGTACATGAGCCCCCGGACGAAGGGGTGAAGTGGGAAGCCCAGTCCGCGGAGGAAGTGGGGAAGAAATATGACCCTCTCATGGGGCCTGGGGGTGGGGATGAGCTGCCCCTCGTCGGGTAGCCGGTGCGCGATGTCGCTGGACAGGTATCCGGCGCCGCGCAGCTTCTCGATGTGCCCCTCCGTAACGGAGGAGGCCATCCACTTGCCTCCCGCTCTGGACATGGCTGGAGAAGGTTGAGGCGAGATATGCGGACTAGGGCGCTGGAGCTCGAGTGCGCGGAGATGGATAAACAAAGGAGGAAGAAGGCGTAGGTAAAAAGGCGGATCCTTATCCCCTTATATATGGGCGGATGAAGACTATGCGTCCCCACCAGCCTGGTAAAACTCGCTTATATCCCAAGCACCATAATCAATGGCGCGGTTGGGTTACCCACGTCCGTATTGATGGGAATCCCGGCATAAGGGGAAAACGATCTCTGCTTTGACAAGACGTGCCAAGGAAACCGCTTCGCTAAACGCGCTGAGGTGGTATAATAAAAACGATTCAGGGCTTGGTAGTGGTGTGACGTCACGCCACAAAATACGTCAGCAGATTGAACTTGTGTAAATGTTATTCTCTCTACGGTGGTATGTGCAATTTATTTTGCAGAGCCGGACACTATCCTGGTGTTCACAATCTTCTATGAATTATTCGGAGGAGGAACCCGCCTTGCAATGCTGAAGACAATATGCGCGTCGGACTCGTCGTCATTGAAGCCTGGTTCAGGGGCTACTGAGGGAGTCCTGGACTAGAGGGTGTCCGGGTAGACGGACTATCATCATCGGCCGGACTCCAAGACTATGAAGATACAAGATTGAAGACTTTGTCCCGTGTCTGGATGGGACTTTGCTTGGCATGGATGGCAAGCTTGGCAATACGGATATGTAGATCTCCTACCATTGTAACCGACTCTATGAAACCCTAGCCCTCCCCGGTGTCTATATAAACCGGAGGGTTTTAGTCCGTAGGACGCACAACCATTACAACAATCATACCATAGGCTAGCTTCTAGGGTTTAGCCTCCTTGATCTCGTGGTAGATCCACTCTTGTACTACCCATATCATCAATGTCAATCAAGCAGGAGTAGGGTTTTACCTCCGTCGAGACAGCCCGAACCTGCGTAAAAACATTGTGTCCCTTGTCTCCTAGTACCATCCGCCTAGACGCACAGTTCGGGACCCCCTACCCGAGATCCGCCGGTTTTCACACTGACAGCAGGGTACCTCACGAGGTGCTCGTGATGCAAGGCATGACGATTGAGACCAGGCAGGCGCCAGGCGGGCACCGGCCTGAGCAGTGTCCTTGTTTCCTCTTTGGTGCAAAGGGGGCAAGCACAGGCGCGGAGTATTAGGCAAAGGTTGCCATTTCAGTGCAACGAGACCGAGACCAGTGGAGCGGTAGGATGGAGGTCACCGTGGAGCCCAAGACAACGTCATCGCCACTACTTTTGGCAGCCGAAGACCAACTTTAGTCAGGATAACTTGTACTGGATGTTCCCCTTCAAAATGGCCGTTGTTGGCGCCCTTCCCGCTCAATATTTGGGAAGTGGACCAGGGCCTCTATAAATAGGACTTGCCACCATAGAGAGAGGGGGATCGGACATTAAGCAGAGAGAGAGAGAGGCGATCGAACTCATGCAAGCAGTTCATCGCACCAGCTCAAGAACACCTCTCGCGAGGCCGTTGTTCAATTGTACTGTTCATCAGCAGCCCTAGAGGCAATCCACCACACCACACACTGGAGTAGGGTATTACACGACAACGGTGGCCCGAACCAGTATAAATCTTGTGTCCCTCGTGTCGTTCATCATTTTCAACTTAGATCTCACGAGGCGGTACGACGTAGATTGGTAGGGGAGGGATCTTTGTGCGCACCCCAGAGTTCGAACCTTAAGGGTCTGCCAGAACCCAACATCCGACACCATTGTCACCACAGATAAACACGACAAGACATACATCAAGTGTTCTCAAATGCTTAAAGACTCAATCCGACAAGACAACTTCAAAGGGAAAACTCAATTCATCACAAGAGAGTAGAGGGGGAGAAACATCATAAGATCCAACTATAATAGCAAAGCTCGCGATACAACAAGATCGTGCCATAGAGAGAACACGAGAGAGAGAGAGAGAGAGAGAGATCAAACACATAGCTACTGGTACATACCCTCAACCCCGAGGGTGAACTACTCCCTCCTCGT
The DNA here is from genome assembly GCA_963921465.1 of Triticum timopheevii. Lineage (NCBI taxonomy): Eukaryota > Viridiplantae > Streptophyta > Magnoliopsida > Poales > Poaceae > Triticum > Triticum timopheevii. The sequence continues at coordinate 540,652,924 of OY997270.1, read as the reverse complement.
CATGGATAGCGCCGTGATGATGAAGATGGCCACTGGTGATGGGTTCACCCTCCGGCAGGGTGCCGAAACGGGCTCCTGAGAGGTTTCTGGTGGCTACAGAGGCTTGCGCCGGCGGAACTCCCGGTCTATCTTCTGTCTTGATGTTTTTAGGGTACGTAGGCTTATATAGGCGAAAGAAGTCGGTCGGGGGAGCCTCGAGGGGCCAACGAGAGGGCAGGGCGCGCCCAGGGGGTGGGCGTGCCCCCTGTCTCATGGCTCCCTCGATGCTCCCCTGGCTTGAACTCCAAGTCTCCTGGATCATAATCTTTCCAAAAATCATGTTGCCGAAGGTTTCATTCCGTTTGGACTCCGTTTGATATTCCTTTTCTTCGAAATACTGAAACAGGCAATAAAACAGCAATATGGGCTGGGCCTCACGTTAATAGGTTAGTCCCAAAAATGATATAAATGTGTAAAATAAAGCCCATAAACATCCAAAAGGGGTAATATAATAGCATGGAACAATCAAAAATTATAGATACATTGGAGACGTATCAGAGGACAGTAGAACTTGATGAGGTAACTGTACCTACTCCCTTATTGGAAAGTAGTTCATCACAGAAATCTGTTCCTGTGATTCCTACACCAATTAGTGAGGTAGCTAATGATGATGATCATGTAACTTCAGATCAAGTTACTACCAAACCTCAAGGGTCAACCAGAGTAAGATCTGCACCAGAGTGGTACGGTAATCCTGTTCTTGAGGTCATGTTACTTGACCATGGCGAACCTACGAACTATGAGGAAGCGATGATGAGCCCAGATTCCGCGAAATGGCTGGAGGCCATGAAATCTTAGATAGGATCCATGTATGAGAACAAAGTGTGGACTTTGGTGGACTTGCCTGATGATCGGCAAGTCATAGAAAATAAATGGATCTTCAAGAGGAAGACGGATGTTGATAGTAATGTTACTATCTACAAAGCTCGACTTATCGCCAAAAGGTTTTCGACAAGTTCAAGGTGTTGACTACAATGAGATTTTCTCAACTGTAGCGATGCTTAAGTCTGTCCGAATCATGTTAGCAATTGCCACAATTTATGAAATCTTGCAAATGGATGTCAAAACTGCATTCCTTAATGGTTTTCTTAAAGAAGAGTTGTATATGATGCAACCAGAAGGTTTTGTCAATCCTAAAGGTGCTAACAAAATGTGCAAGCTCCAGCGATCCATCTATGGACTGGTGTAAGCATCTCGGAGTTGGAATATACGCTTTGATAAGTTGATCAAAGCATATAGATTTATACGGACTTGCAGTAAAGCCTGTATTTACAAAAAAGTGAGTGGGAGCACTACAACCTTTCTGATTAGTATATGTGAGTGACATATTGTTGATCAGAAATGATGTAGAATTTTTCTGGAAAGCATAAATAAGTGTTTGAAAGGAGTTCTTTAAAAGAAAGACCTCAGTAAAGCTACTTACATATTGAGCATCAAGATCTATTGAGATAGATCATGACGCTTGATAAGATTTACAATGAGTACATACCTTGACAAGATTTTGAAGTAGTTCCAAATGGAATTGTCAAAGAAAGAGTTCTTGCCTGTGTTGCAAAGGTATAAAATTGAGTAACACTCAAATTGAGTAGCACTTGATCGTTTAGTATCTTGCTATTGCTTTCTTCATGACTTATACATGTTCCTATAACTATGAGATTATGCAACTCCCGTTTACCGGAGGAACACTTTGTGTGCTACCAAACATCACAACCTAACTGGGTAATTATAAAGGTGCTCTACAGGTGTCTCCAAAGATACTTGTTGAGTTAACATATTTCAAGATTAGGATTTGTCACTCCGATTGTCGGAGAGGTATCTCTGGGCCCTCTCGGTAATGCACATCACCATAAGACTTGCAAGAAATGTAGAAAATGAGTTAGTTACAGGATGATGCATTACGTAACGAGTAAAGAGACTTGCCGGTAACGAGATTGAACTAGGTACTGAGATACCGCCGATCAAATCTCGGGCAAGTAACATACCGATGACAAAGGGAACAACGTATTTTGTTATGCGGTTTGACCGATAAAGATCTTCATAGAATATGTAGGAGCCAATATGAGCATCCAGGTTCCGCTACAGGTTATTGATCGGAGACATGTCTCGGTCATGTCTACATAGTTCTCAAACCCGTAGGGTCCGCACGCTTAAAGTTAGATGATAGTTATATTATGAGTTTATGTGTTTTGATGTACCGAAGGTTGTTCTAAGTCCCGGATGTGATCATGGACATGACGAGGACTCTCGAAATGGTCTAGACATGAAGATTGATATATTGGACGACTCTATTTAGACACCGGAAATGTTCCGGGTGAGATTGGGACAATACCGGAACTCCAGGAGGTTATCGGACCCCCCCAGGAGGTATATGGGCCTTAATGGGCTTTAGTGGAAAGGAGGGGAAAGGAGCAAGGGAGGGGGCGCCCCCCAAGCCCAATCCGAATTGGGAGGGGGGCCGCCCCCCCTTTCCTTCCTCCCTCCTTCCTCTTCCTTCCCTCTCCCTCTTCAAATAGGAAAGGGAGGAGTCCTACTCCCGGTGGGAGTAGGACTCCCCCCCTTGGGCTCGCCTCCTCCCCTTGGCCGGCCCCCTCCTCCACTCCTTTATATACGGGGGAGGGGGCACCCTATAGACACAACAATGTATCATTGATCTCTTAGCCGTGTGCGGTGCACCCCTCCACCATTGTCCTCCTCGATAATATCGTAGCGGTGCTTAGGCAAAGCCCTGCGTTGGTAGAACATCATCATCGTCACCACGCCGTCGTGCCAACGGAACTCTCCCTCGACACTCCGCTAGATCGGAGTTCGAGGGACGTCATCGAGCTAAACGTGTGCAAGAACTCGAAGGTGTCGTGCTTTCGGTGCTTGATCGGTCGGGTCGTGAAGACGTACGACTACATCAACCGCGTTGTGCTAACGCTTCCGCTTTCGGTCTACGAGGGTACGTGGACACACTCTCCCCTCTCGTTGCTATGCATCACCATGATCTTGTGTGTGCATAGGAAATTTTTTGAAATTACTACGTTCCCCAACATTCACACCATTAGAGTTGCTTTGGCTCAATTCTTTGAGTAAAGATCCCCCTAGATGTGAGATCACACCTAAGAGGGATGAACTAACCTTGGGTTTTGTCGATGATGACTTCATGTAGGTGTTGAAGATGTGGATGCTCAATGTTGATGTAGATCATTTGTAGCAATCCTTTGGAGTGAGTTGCACTTTCAATACCTACACAGGTTAGTCCCACAAGGAACAAACAAGGATATCCATAGACATAGAGTGATGCACAGACAAGATGATGTCCATGAAAGCATTAGGTTACCTTGTCCCTTGTCTTACCAACAAGAGGGTTTGTGACTCCTTGTACTAGTGCAAGATGTGGAAGTTGATTGCACTAGTCTTTGCCAAAATGATAAGAGTGAAGTATGTTGGCGGAGTCACCCTCAAGAACTCTCTAGTTCTTCTTCTTCGGGATCCACATCATCTTGATGGGAATCCTTGGAGTTGTAGTTGTACTTGATGAAGTAGAACTTGACGTAGTCTTGGGAACCCACTTGACCAAGGCCCTAGGAGCTTCTTCAAATGCATCAATCTCCTCTTGAAGCTTATCCTTGCCTTTTTGCATGTGGTCTTGTGGTGGAAGATCATCTTGAGCTTGTGTCCCTTTGAAAGAAGTAGGATCATAGTTCTCTTGTTAAGGAACAAACTTTGTCTTGGGGTATTGATCTTCTTCCCACTCAACTCCATTGGCATTGAACTTCCATTCAAAACCAATTCCTTGGTTCTTCTTGTGCCTTCCTTGCTTGCTTACAATTTCCTCGAATTGCTTACTCCTGGCAAGGCTCTTGTAAACACATTTCTCTATAATTCCCTTCAATAAGCTATTTTTTGCTCAAGTGTAACTTGGCTAAGAGAATCATTAGTGGAATCAAGAGAACTACTACAAGCAACAACATTGGATTTAGCATGATTATTGTTACTACTAGAGGAAGAATCTTTCTTGTTCTTGTTACTAGGCGTGACTTGAAGCATGTAAGTAGATAAGAGTAAACACATGGCAATGTAAGAAGAACTTTTCTTGCAAAGATCATCATTGATTGCCTTTAGGAACTCATGCTCTTGCTCAAGGTTGAGCTTTTCAAAGCGTAACTTCTCATGAGTCCTTAAAACTTCTCGGTGATCTCCTAAGATAGTTTGATGAGCTAACTTAGGAGTGTTTAGTTCTTTAGTTAGGAGCTCAATCTTCTCCTTATCATTGTCATTTGTTTTATCTTGATTAGCATGATTAATTGACGTTTCATCATAGTATTCATCACTAGAGTTGTCAACAAGTAAATCATCATCACCTAACAAGTCATCTTCATCACTATTGAAATCAACATACTCAGGGTGTGATACCTTTGGGACTTTAGCCATGAAGCATCTTCCAAGTCCTTCATTTGTTGAATCAAATATGTCGTAGGAGTTGGTTGACACAAGTGCTAGACCAGCAACACCTTCATCTTGAGTATATTCAGAGTCGGAGTGATTGTTGGAGTTGGAGCCGGATACCCATTCACCCACATGAACTTGATGTCTTCGTTTTGTGTAGCTCCTTGATGACTTGTCCTTCCTTTCCGAATCCTTGCTTCTCCGGGATGTTCTTCGTTCATAATGATCATCTCTACTACTTCTCTCTCTTGATGGTGATTCTTCTCATTTACTTCTTCTTTTTGGATAATCTTCTCCTCTTTTGTCGGGTGTCGTACACTCATTGGAATAGTGTCCGGGTCTTCCACAATTGTAGCAATTACGCTCATGACTAGAAGATCTTTTGTCATTGTAGGACCTTGACTTGGAGCGTCTTTCCTTGCTTCTACTCTTGTAGAACTTTTTGAAGTTCTTCACCATTAGGATCAATTCTTCATTGAAGGTTTGTTTCTCACATGATGAAGTGGGAGCTTCACATAAGGCTTTTTAAGCACCACTTGACTTGTTGTGGAGCTCCTCCTTATCCTTGAGTGACATCTCATGAGCAACAATTCTTCCAATGACTTCTGTTGGCTTGAGATCTTTGTAATCGGGCATCATTTGGATCAATGTGCACACGGTATCATATTTTTCATCCAAAGCTCTTAGGGTCTTCTTGATGATGAATTTTTCGGTCATCTCTTCACTTCCTAAGCCGGCAATATCATTTGTGATCACAACAAGCCTAGCGTACATTTCAGCGACACCTTCGCCATCCTTCATTTTGAACTTGTCAAGTTGACTTTGAAGCACATCCAACTTGGATTCCTGATGGAGTCGGTACCTTCGTGCATATCAATCAAAGTATCCCAAATTTCCTTTGCATTCTCAAGATGGCTGATTTTGTTGAATTCTTCGGGGCACAATCCGTTGAAGAGGATATCACAAGCTTGAGCATTATATTGTAGCATCTTCAACACTTTCGCGCTAGCTTCACCGTTTGGTTCTCTCCCATCAAAGAATTCACCTTGCAAGCCAATACACACAATAGCCCAAACGACGGGGTTATGTCCAAGAATATGCATTTTCATCTTATGCTTCCAACTAGCAAAATTAGTACAATCAAAGTAAGGACCTCTATGGTGGTAATTTCCCTCGCTAGACGCAATACTCTCCTAGGTTGTGAAACCAAGGCTATGACCACCAAAAGCAATGGAGATCAAGGCAAATGGAGACCAAAGCTCTGATACCACTTGTAGGATCGAAAGTATGTCTAGAGGGGGGGTGATTAGACTACTTGACAAAATAAAAATCTAGCCTTTTCTCAATTTTAGTTCTTGGCAGATTTTAGCAACTTAGCACGATTCAAGCAATCTTAACACAATTCAAGCAAGCATGCAAAGAGTATATGAGCAGCGGAAAGTAAAGCATGCAACTTGCAAGACTGTAAAGGGAAGGGTTTGGAGAGAGCAAACGCAATAGGAGACACAGATGTTTTTGTCGTGGTTCCGATAGGTGGTGCTATCGTACATCCACGTTGATGGAGACTTCAACCCACGAAGGGTAATGGCTGCGCGAGTCCACGGAGGGCTCCACCCATGAAGGGTCCATGAAGAAGCAACCTTGTCTATCCCACCATGGCCATCGCCCACGAAGGACTTGCCTCACTAGGGTAGATCTTCAGAAGTAGGCGATCTCCTTGCCCTTACAAACTCCTTGGTTCAACTCCACAATCTTGTCGGAGGCTCCCAAATGACACCTAGCCAATCTAGGAGAGACCACTCTCCAAGAAGTAACAAATGGTGTGTTGATGATGAACTCCTTTCTCTTGTGCTTAAAATGATAGTCTCCCCAACACTCAACTCTCTCTGACAGGATTTGGATCTGGTGGAAAGAAGATTTGAGTGGAGAGCAACTTGGGAAAGGTTAGAGATCAAGAGTCATATGGTAGGAATGGAATATCTTGGTCTCAACACATGTGTAGGTGGTTCTTTCTCAGAAAATGTAGGTTGGAAGTGTAGGCATGTTCTGATGGCTCTCTCCACGAATGAAGAGTGGGTGGAGGGCTATATATAGCCTCCACACAAAATCTAACCGTTACACACAACTTGCCAATCTCGGTGGGACCGAATTGTCAAACTCGGTCAGACTGATTTAGCAAACAATGTGACCGTTAGGATTTTCGGTGGGACCGACATGCAACTCGGTAGGACCGATATGGTTAGGGTTAGTGCATAACGTAATCTCGGTGAGACCGATTACACAAACTCGGTTAGACCGATTTTGGTAATGGACACACAGAGGTTTGGTCAGGCAAACTTGGTGGAACCGATTCGCTCATCTCGATGGGACCGAAACGTTAGTAAAGGGAAACAGAGAGTTTGCATTGCAATCTCGGTGGGACCGATCGCTCATCTCGGTTTGACCGAAACGTTACGAAGGGAAACCGAGAGATTACAATCCCATCTCGGTAAGACCGAGATCCCTATCGGTGAGACCGATTTGCCTAGTGTTTGTGGTAGTGGCTATGACATCTGAACTCGGTGGCGCCGGATAGAAAGAATCGGTTGGGCCGAGTTTGACTTTTGGTTTAGGTCATATGTGGATATGAGAAAGTAGTTGAGGGCTTTGGAGCATATCACTAAGCATTTTGAGCAAGAAAGCCATTAAGCAACACCTCATCCCTCCTTGATAGTATTGGCTTTTCATATAGACTCAATGTGATATTGGATCACTAAAATAGAAAATGTAGAGTCTTGTGCTTTGAGCTTGAGCCAATCCTTTTGTCCTTAGCATTTTGAAGGATCCACTTTTCTCATCCATGCCATGCCTATCATTGAGCTTTCCTGAAATGTTTATCTTGAAATAGCATTATCTCAATGAGCTATATGTTGTTAGGAATTACCAAAACCACCCAGGGATAGTTGCACTTTCACACGTGCGCGGGAAAACGTCTGCCAACCCTGGGCCAGGGCCACGTTTCCAGCGATGGAGATCTCCACCGCGACCCAGGAGGCCCTGCTGCAGCAGTCGTCTGCCTACAGCCAGAGCCCGCCGGGGACAGCAGCCGGAAGTTCGCCGGTGAAGAAGCGAGGGAGCTGGAGCCAGTTGCCAGCCAGGTTGTCCGACCACACCACAAACTCCGGCAGCACCTCTGCCGAATGGAAGCGCTGCTGAGGAGGCTGCGCAGCCACAACATGCCTTCCTCCACCTACTGGGCTGCCTTGATACGGGCGGCCACCACCGCGTGAAGGGCCGCCACCGCGTGAAGGGCCGCCACCGCGACCACGAGAAGCCGCGATGGGAGTCGCGGGATGCTTGCGGGGACGGCCGCGGCCGTGCTTGGGCGGAGGAGAGCCAGGCCCTTCATGGCGAGCCTTCCCCTTCTCCGCGGCGAGAATCTCTTCACGGGCTCCAGGGGACGCTGCAAGCAACCGGAGCAAGGAAGGAGAAGAAGCAGGCGAGGCGAGGGCAGATGTGCGATGGGGGCTTTCTCCCCTCCCCATTTATAGCCCAAGGGAGGCCAACTGCACGATCACAGGTAATGATGACTCTTTGTGCATGGAGTAGGGACTCATCAAATCGGGTAGTTGCCAAGGCAGTGTGGGGAAGCGGAGATGCCCACGTCCAATCAACCGCCACGCGGCGACCAAGGCCGCAGGCTGTTGGGGCCCGCGGCGCTCCGCACTTGCCCTTTGGCTTTGCTGTTAAGCCAAGTCCGAGCACGCCTTGGGCCCGGGGGCTACTGTCGGTGTTCTGAGAACGGGGGTCCCCAGACTTGCCTGCTTGCGGCCTGCAGGGTGGCTCAACAGTGGCCCAGTACGGCCCGTCTTCATCAACCCAAGCTCAAGACCCTCGCGAGGGGCCAAGCCCCGCGGGGCGGATGACACAAGGCCTCCTCAGGGGCGGCCTCACCAGGCAGGCTCGCGAGGAGACGGAGAGATCAAGGCGAGGGGTACCTCACGAGGTGCTCATGATGCAAGCCATGACGATCAAGACCAGCCGAGCGCCAGCCTGCATAGTGTCCTCGTTTCCTCTTTGGTGCAAAGGGGGGAAAGCGCAGGCGCGGAGTACGGAGGCATCAAGCAAAGGTTTCCATATCAGTGCAACGAGACCAAGACCAGCAAGACGAAGGTCATCGTGGAGCCCGAGACGGCGTCATCACCAGTGCCTTGGGCAGTCGAAGACCACCTTTAGTTAGGATAGCTTGTACTAGTTGTCCCCTTACAAAATGGCGGTTGTTGGCTCCCTTCCCGCTCAATATTCAGGAAGAGGACCAGGGCCTCTATAAATAGGGCTAGCCACCACAGTAGAAAGCATCTCATCTAGAGCCAACAGAAACGGATCGAATCCGGGCCAAGCAGAACACCCCCGCATTACCACAAGACCACCCCTCGTGAGGTTGTTCTTCCTCTGTACTGTTCATCATCAGCCCAAGAGGAAATCCACCACACCACACACTGGATTAGAGTATTACACCACAACGGTGGCCCGAACCAGTATAAACCTCATGTCTCTTGTGTGGTTCATCGTGCTAGCTTAGAATCGCGGCGAGGTTCTGTGCGTGTTTCGGTAGGGAGAAGATCTTCGTGCGCACCCCAGAGTTCGAACCTTAAGGGTTTTGCCGGAACCCGATATCCGACAGGTGCGAACGGCTTCTACCTCCGCCCACTTGGTGAATTTGTCGATGGCAACGTAGAGGTATCGGTAGCCTCCTGGCGCTCGTGGGAACGACCCAAAGATATCCAGCCCCCAGACCGCGAACGGCCATGTGAGCGGAATTGTCTAGAGGCCCAGCATAGGCTAGTGAATTTGCTTGGCGTGGAACTTGCTTGCTTCACAGGAACGCACCGGCTCTGTGGCGTCGTTGAGCGTCGTGGGCCAGTAGAAGCCGCTGCGGAACGCCCTGCCCACCAAAGTGCGTGACGAGGAATGATGCCCGCAGTCCCCACCATGTATGTCCTCTAGAAGCTCAAGTCCCTGCTCCCTGGAGATGCATCGCAACGAAACGTCATTGGGCCTCTTGCGATATAACTCATCGTCATCGATGCAGTATGCGGTGGCTTGACGAGCCACGCGCTCGGTATCCTCCTCCTTCTCTGGCAAGGCCCCTTGAAGCAGGTAAGCCTGGAACTCTTCGGTCCAGCCTGCACTACAAAAAAATACACTTCTGTGATGATACGTGTTTGTCACAGTAGGTCACATTTTCTGTCATGCATGTACATCCATGATAAATTTATGACATAATCAATATAGTCATACCTGTGCTGTCGTAGAAGTTGTCAGGACCCCGATTCTAAGTCACACTGATCTAGCATGTAACACCTCATATCACTTTGCGGCCTCACGCACGGTATTCCCACAGGTGTCTCCATACCATGCCCGAGACCGTTTGCGCCTTTTGGCCCACGTATATGACATTGTCGCTAGCATCCATATGATAGAGAACCCGAGCTGACATGGCTAGTCGTGAACCCAAAGTGGCACAAACATACAGGGATAGGCATACATGACCCAACATCGAACGTGTCGGTCATCACCGAGTGAATCCAGGCTATAGCAACTGGGCTAGCAGGACTCCAGTAGACCGGGCTGTAGCAGGCTAACAGGACTCCGGTAGACACCGCGTGACATTTCCCGAAGGGACAGACACTGGAATGAAGAAGGACACATGCCGGCCAGCCTAACTGTTCTAGAGCAGTAGCAAGCTACCAGGGCTCAGTGGAAGCAGTAGGAGACATTTCCCTGTAAGAGAGGCTACTAAGGATAAACAACTAGATAGTCAGATCCCATAGATAGCAATACACATTACACGTACACATAACATGTATGTATGTGTTGTACAACATGGCATCACAACATAACTCAACAACTCGTATAGATAAAAGCTCAGAAGAGCCATCATAGCATTTATTACAAACAGGGGTCACATGACCTAACATTCAGAGTACACAAGCAACAAGTGGAAGCATTACATGTCTAAGTACAGACATCTACAAATGGAAAAGGCTGAAGAGCCTGACTATCTACAACGTCTGATTAAGATCGTAGCTGAGGTACAAGCTACTTGTCAAAGCCCACGAGAACACTAGTAAGACCGAGGTCTCTGCTGCAAAAACATAAATAAAGCAACATGAGTACAAAGGTACTCAGCAAGACTTACATCAGATCCTATCATACATGCATTTGTATCAAGAAGGTAATGTGGGGTTTAGTTGCAACAAGCTAGCTTTGACTCAGTGACTATCCTGTTCTACGACTACGAGAAACTCTTTTGAGGTGATATGGCGCACACGAGTCCACTAATCACCATACAATACACTACTATGGATTCATCCCCGTCTCCCTACGAGAAGGCCATCCATAGCACTCACACTTATCTTGAGCATTTTAGAGTATCCACTTCAAGTTGTCTATGTACCACGTAAGCATCCAAGAAGTGCATAACCGCGGACCCGGCTATTCGAATAGATCATGTTAACCCTGCAGGGGTGTACTCCTTCACACATGCTCTCGCCACTTACCGCCATGTACACGTCATGTATCTCGGCAACCTTCAAGAGGAAGCCTTGATGGAGTCATATACCTAGGGTAGGGTCATAGACCTGATCTAAATACCCTACCCAAGGACGCCCTTAGAAGATATCACCTTCCAGTCGACCTTCGAGGACTCCACTCGACGTACTTGAGGGACTCTACCACGAAGATTCACTCAACCACCAGAAGGTCAAGAAGCACTCTGTACTGCAACGGTCTGTAATTAAGTAGACTTTATGATAGTTAAGACACTTTATGTGGGGCGTTACCAGTAACGCCCCAGAGGGCGTTACCAGTAACGCCCCAGACTTAATGTACTTTAAACCCCGCATTACTAAGGACCGGAGGGGTCTGGCAGGCACTATATAAGCCACCCCCCACCTCAGTGTAAAGGGTTCGCACCCCTGTAATCCATACTCATATAATCCACTCGACCCCCTCCGGGCTCGAAGACGTAGGGCTTTTACTTCCTCCGAGAAGGACCTGAACTCGTACATCTCTTGTGTTTACAACCTCTCCATAGCTAGGACCTTGCCTCTCCATACCTAGCCCCACTCTACTATTAGACTTAGAACCACGACAGTTGGCGCCCACCGTGGGGCAGGTGTTTTAGCGATTTTCTGGAGAAGTTGCGATTCTTCCGAGTACTTTCATCATGGTTGCTACTGGAGTTTTGGTCAAGGGCCGCGAGATCCGTCTTGGCACTCTCACCTTCATCGCCGATGACTCCGCTTGGCTCCAGGAGGCTCCACTCGACGTTGATGTGCTCCCCGTCCACGGTGCGACGCATTTTCTTGCATGCGTCCGCGGCATTCTGCTGCGGCAACCGTCGACCCCGTATCGGTCGACTCCCCTATCGGCCACCCTCCCGGTCTCCCACCAGCGCAAGCGCTCTGGTCGGTCGAGGCTCCAGCAGTGGGTGAAGCACGCGGTGGCTCACCAGACGGCACCGCCCAAGTTGCGGCAATCGAGCCCGACGAATCCCTCTACGGCCTGTTCGATCTGTCGACTAGCTCTGTAGAGACTGCATCCGAGTGCGATAGCAGTGATCCGGCGGCAGAAATCTTGATGGTCAACGGGCCTCGCAGTCCTCCTGGCTTCGCCCATGAGGGCGGGGCAGGCGGTGGAGGCGACCCCGTACGGGACCACGAAGAGTACCAGCCCGAGCCACTCGACTCTCTGCAGAGGGAAGAGCTCCACCGCAGGAACATGGATGCCCTGCATACTCCCATCGCGGGAGAAACCCCCGAGGCTCGCGCTTTGGAGGAGGCGCGTTTGGCCAATTTGGCAGAACGCGCCCACCTGGAAAATCTTCAGTGAGTACTCGACGAGCGCGCGCGGCAACGAGCACCCGACGCCAATCGACGTCAGCTCTTCCCGCTGACTCAGGTATATCGAACCCCAATTCAGAATTTAGCAGCTGCAACCCGTATAGGAAAGTCCATCCAGCCCTCTCAGTCGGAAGCTGGCAGAGGCTTGATGCAGATCAGGGATCTGCTCCAGGCAGCAGGAGACCAGAATTCAGCCGTGTCGCAGTCGCTTAACAGAATTCACAGTCGATCCGTCGCTGCGAATATGGTTCAGTCGGCTCATAGTCCCAGATCGCCTATGCAGCGTGAAGGACGTGAGAATCGGCGAGACCAGAACGTAGACCGACACGATCGTGATGATAGGCGTCGAGTGCCCACTTCCCCCCCGAGGGGTGGGTCTTACGCTCCTCGGCAGCAAGATGACAGGCGTCAACTCAGTGTGGGGCGAAGAGCTCCAGTCGACCCCCGGGAACCAGGCTTTGAGGCGCGATCCATTATCGTGCAAGGCTTGGTCGACCGAAACAGAGCCATCGGGGTGGGCCCGACAGAGATGCGCCCACAAGCAGTCGAGCGCATGTTTCTCGTCCAGAGTGTTTTAGCAGGGCTATCAAGGCCGCGGTGATTCCCCCCAATTTTAGGTTAGCAACTGGAGTAAGCAAGTTCACTGGTGAGTCTAAGCCTGAAACTTGGCTTGAGGACTACCGAGTGGCGGTTCAGATTGGTGGTGGGAATGACGAGGTGGCCATGAAGCATCTGCCCCTCATGTTGGAAGGTTCTGCCAGAGCTTGGCTGAATCAGTAACCTCCTAGCAGCATTTAAACTTGGGAAGATCTGTCCCGAGTGTTCGTCAGAACATTTGATGGGACTTGCAAGCGACCAGCTGGATTGATAGAGCTGCAAGTCTGTGTGCAGAAGACGAATGAGACTCTCAGAGAGTATATTCAGAGATGGATCACTCTACATCATACCATGGAGAATGTGTCTGATCATCAGGCAGTCTGCGCCTTCAAAGATGGCGTCAAGAACAGAGAATTGAGTTTGAAGTTTGGTCGAACCGGCGACATGACCCTGAATCGGATGATGGAGATTGCTACCAAGTACACCAACAGCGAAGAAGAAGACCGACTCCGAAGCGGCAAGTACAAGCCGAGTCAGTCGGAGAAGGGAAACATGACTCAGGGAAAGTTCAAAGGGAAATTAAAAGGATCATGGAATCCTAAGAAAGTGAAGGATAAAGAGGAAAAGGAGTCGGACAAGGCCGAAGACAAGGAGGACAGGGAGGGAGGATATCCGCATGTCAACTCCACTCTGATGATCTTCGCTGATGTGGAAAGCAAGAGCCGATTGAAGGCCATTAACCGTGAGGTGAACATGGTTGCCCCAGCGAAACCAAGTTATTTGAGATGGTCCCAAACACCCATCACATTCGACCAGTCTGATCACCCGACTCATATCGCCACCCCCGGGAGGCAAGCTTTGGTGGTCGACCCAGTTGTCGAAGGCACTCGGCTAACGAAAGTGCTGATGGACGGTGGTAGCGGACTGAACTTGTTGTATGCAGACACACTGAAAGGAATGGGCATTCCGATGTCCCGACTGAGCACCAGTAACATGAGCTTTCATGGAGTTATACCAGGAAAGAAGGCCGAGTCACTCGGCCAAATAGCTCTGGACGTGGTGTTTGGTGATTCAAAGCATTTTCGCAAGGAAAAGTTGACGTTTGAGGTTGTGGATTTTCAGAGCGTGTATCACGCCATTTTGGGGAGACCAGCTTGTGCACGGTTCATGGATCGACCATGTTACGTGTACCTCAAACTGAAGATGCCCGGCCCCAAAGGAGTGATCACTGTCACCGGTGATCGGAAGAAGGCAGAAGAGTGTTTTCAGAAGGGCTCAAAGATTGCCGATTCCCAGGTGACAGCGGTCGAGTTTGAAGAATACAAGCAAAACGCAGATCCGAGTGATTTGCTGCGATCCCAGAAGCCCGCCACAGAATCTGCATTTCAGTCGTCCGGTGAGACGAAGCCTGTTCACATTCACCCAACAGACCCCAATGCAGCCCCGACCCACATCTCCACAACACTCGACCCGAAATAGGAAGAGGCGCTCATCCAGTTCCTCCGTGAGAACTGGGACATTTTTGCATGGAAGCCAGCTGACATGCCAGGTGTTCCCAGGGGACTGGCTGAGCATCGCCTTAGAGTCGACTCATCAGCAAAACCAGTCAAAGAACATCTTCGGCGGTCCGCCGTCCAGAAGAGAAAGGCTATTGGTGAGGAAGTGGCTCGACTGTTGGCGGCAGGATTTATCCGAGAGATATACCACTCCGAGTGGCTCGCTAATGTCGTCATGGTTCCTAAGAAGGAAAAATCGCTCTGAATGTGCATTGATTTCAAGCACATCAATCGGGCCTGTCCGAAAGATCATTTTCCTCTCCCTCGCATTGATCAAATTGTTGACTTGACCGCGAAATGCGAGAGATTATCTTTTCTAGACGCCTATTCCGGGTACCATCAGATCCGTCTGTACGGACCCGATGAGATAAAAACAGCTTTCATCACTCCATTCGGGTGCTTCTGCTATATCACCATGCCATTCGGTCTCAAGAATGCCGGAGCCACATTTATGCGAATGATTCAGAAGTGTTTACTCACTCAAATCAGTCGGAATGTGGAAGCGTATATGGATGATATCGTGGTCAAGTCACGAAAAGGTTCCGACCTACTCGCTGACCTCGCCAAAACATTTGCCAACCTCAGAAGGTATGATATCAAGCTCAATCCATCAAAGTGCACATTCGGAGTTCCTGGTGGCAAGTTACTCGGTTTTCTTGTTTCCGAGCGAGGGATCGACGCTAATCCAGAGAAGATCGGCACTATTCTCCAAATGAAACGCCCTGTGCGAGTGCACGATGTCCAGAAGCTTACTCAATGTTTGGCCGCATTAAGTCGATTCATCTCACGACTCGGTGAAAAGGCATTGCCTCTTTACCGACTGATGAAGAAGGCAGACAAGTTCGAGTGGACTCCAGAAGCTGATGCAGCGTTTGCCGAGCTAAAAGCTCTGCTCTCCACCCAGCCAGTGCTTGCTGCTCCAATCAGTAAAGAGCCTTTGTTGCTTTATATCGCAGCCACAGGACAAGTCGTCAGTACAGTACTTACGGTCGAGCGGGAAGAAGAAGGGAAAGCCTTCAAAGTTCAACGCCCAGTATACTATCTGTCTGAAGTTTTAACTCCATCCAGGCAGAGATACCCTCATTATCAGAAGCTTGTGTATGGGATATACATGACCACGAAGAAGGTTTCTCACTATTTCTCTGATCATTCCATCACAGTCGTCAGCGACGCTCCACTTTTAGAGATTCTGCACAACAGAGATGCAACTGGTCAAGTGGTGAAATGGGCGATTGAACTTCTTCCCCTTGATATCAAGTTTGAGGCAAAGAAAGCCATTAAGTCCCAGGCAATAGCGGATTTTCCTCACCGAGTGGATTGAACAACAGCAGCCGACTGAAGTTCACTCAGAGTATTGGAACATGTTTTTTGATGGCTCTAAGATGCTGAATGGTTCCGGTGCTGGGGTGGTCTTGGTTTCCCCCAGAGGAGATAAGCTCAGATATGTGCTCCAGATTCACTTTGATTCCTCCAACAATGAGGCAGAGTACGAGGCCCTTCTGTATGGGTTGCGCATGGCCATTTCACTCGGCGTCCGTCGCCTTATGGTTTATGGTGACTCGGATCTAGTGGTCAACCAAGTGATGAAGGAGTGGGACGTGAGAAGCCCAGCCATGACTGGATACTGCAATGCAGTGAGGAAGCTGGAAAAGAAGTTTGAGGGGTTAGAGCTCCATCATATTCCCCGACTGAAAAATCAAGCAGCTGATGATCTGGCAAAGATAGGTTCCAAGAGAGAAGCCATTCCGAGTGGTGTGTTCTTGGAGCATATACACACTCCGTCAGTCAAAGAAGATCCTTTCACCGAAGAAGCTCCACAGCCCAAGAGTGCCACAGATCCGACTGAGGTTGAGGTCCCAGCAGTGGTCGACTTGGTCATGGAGGTCTTAGTGGTCATTCCCGACTGGACAGTTCCATATATCGCGTATATCCTGAGAAAAGAGCTCCCAGAGGATGAGGAAGAGGCTCGACAGATCGTCCGTCGATCCAAAGCCTTTACCGTAATCAAAGGACAGTTATACAGAGAGAGTGCGACTGGAGTTGGTCAGAAGTGCATAACGCCAGAAGAAGGTCGAATCATCCTTGATGATATCCACTCGGGGACCTGTGGTCATCATGCGTCCTCTCGGACCATTGTGGCCAAAGCATACCGAGCCGGATTCTATTGGCCAAAGGCGAATGAGATGGCAAAGGAAATAGTGGACAAGTGCGAAGGATGTCAGTTCTACTCGAATATGTCACACAAGCCTGCGTCAGCTCTGAAGACCATTCCACTCGTCTGGCCCTTCGCAGTATGGGGGTTGGATATGGTCGTCCCCTTGAGAACAGGTCGAAGTGGTTTCACGCATGTGTTGGTGGCAGTCGACAAGTTCACCAAGTGGATCGAGGCGAAACCCATCAAGAACCTTGACGCCGGTACTGCTATTAGCTTCATCAGGGAACTGATACTCAGATATTGAGTCCCACACATCATCATTACAGATAATGGGTCGAACTTTGATTCAGAGGAATTCAGAGATTTCTGCAACTCTCAAGGCACACGAGTCGACTACGCTTCAGTCGCCCATCCGCAGTCGAATGGACAAGCAGAGCGAGCCAATGGCCTGATCCTCAAAGGGTTGAAACCCCGACTGATGCGTGATCTCAAACATGCAGCTGGAGCATGGGTCGATGAACTTCCCTCGGTGCTTTGGGGATTGCGGACCACGCCAAATCGGTCGACCGGAAGAACTCCATTCTTCTTGGTCTACGGAGCTGAAGCAATCTTGCCGAGTGATCTTCTCCACAATGCTGCTCGAGTTGAACTCTACAACGAAGCAGAAGCTGAACAAGCACGGCAGGACGCAGTCGACCTTTTAGAGGAAGAAAGGGAGATGGCCCCGATCCGGTCGACCATTTACCAACAAGATTTGCGTCTCTTCCATGCCAGAAACGTGAAGAGTCGAGCCTTCCAGGAAGGAGATCTGGTTCTCCGAGTGGATTAGCAGAAACAACACAAGCTTGCTCCTTCTTGGGAAGGACCCTTCATCGTCACCAAGGTTCTCCACAACGGGGCGTATCGTCTCTACAATGTCAAGCACAATATCAACGAGCCCCGAGCTTGGAACGCGGAACTACTCCGCCCATTTTACACTTAAAGTTTTCACTCGGATGAGTTGTAATAAAATACTTTTACACTTAAAGTTCATGGATTACAAAATAATAGTGTCATAATTTCTCCATAATTTTTGTCACTTTTTATTTGTCCAATAAAATTTTCCCCTCAGTGGGTGACTTAGCCGCGAATCCGTTTCGCCTAAGTTTGTAAAAAATCCTTACCGAGTGGTGAGCCAGCCTCCCACTCGGGGGCTTAGCCGCGAATCCGTTTCGCCTAAGTTTGTAAAAAATCCTTAACGACTGGTGAGCCAGCCTCCCACTCGGGGGCTTAGCTGCGAATCTGTTTCGCCTAAGTTGCAACAAAATCTTACCGAGTGGTGAGCTAGCCTACCACTCGGGGGCTTAGCTGCGAATCCGTTTCGCCTAAGTTTGAACAAAATCCTACCGAGTGGTGAGCCAGCCTCCCACTCGGGGGCTTAGCTGCGAATCCGTTTCGCCTAAGTTTCAACAAAATCCTTCCGAGTGGTGAGCCAGACTCCCACTCGGAGGCTTAGCTGCAGTCCAAGTACTCGCCTAAGTTCTAATAAAATCCTACCGAGTGGAGAGCTAGACTCCCACTCGGAGGCTTAGCTGCAGTCCAAGTACTCGCCTAAGTTCTAATAAAATCCTACCGAGTGGAGAGCCAGACTCCCACTCGGGGGCTTAGTTGCAGTCTAAACACTCGCCTAAGAACAAATACAATGTGCGGTCGTAAGGAGGACGAGGTGCAGGTCGAATGCAACCCTCTCCTCTGAGCTACGCCACAAGTACAATGTGCGGTCATAAGGAGGATGAGGTGCAGGTCGACTGCGACCCTCTCCTCTGAGCTACGCCATAAGTACAACGTGCGGTCGTAAGGAGGATGAGGTGCAGGTCGACTACGACCCTCTCCTCTGAGCTACGCCACAAATACAACGTGCGGTCATAAGGAGGACAAGGTGCAGGTCGACTGCGACCCTCTCCTCTGAGCTACGCCACAAATACAACGTGCGGTCGTAAGGAGGACGAGGTGCAGGTCGACTGTGATCTTCTCCTCTGAGCTCCGCCACAAGTGCAATGTGAAAATCCTACCGAGTGAAGAGCAAACCTCTCACTCGGGGGCTTAGCTGCAGCCCAGCGCTCGCCTAAGGTATAAAAATCCTACCGAGTGAAGAGCAAACCTCTCACTCGGGGGCTTAGCTGCAGCCCAGTGCTTGCCTAAGGTATAAAAATCCTACCGAGTGAAGAGCAAACCTCTCACTCGGGGGCTTAGCTGCAGCCCAGTGCTCGCCTAAGGTATAAAAATCCTACCGAGTGAAGAGCAAACCTCTCACTCGGGGGCTTAGCTGCAGCCCAGTGCTCGCCTAAGGTATAAAAATCCTACCGAGTGAAGAGCAAACCTCTCACTCGGAGGCTTAGCTGCAGCCCAGTGCTCGCCTAAGGTATAAAAATCCTCCCGAGTGAAGAGCAAACCTCTCACTCGGAGGCTTAGCTGCAGCCCAGTGCTCGCCTAAGTGGACGTAAGAGAATAAGTCGACTGCAGTGGGCGTCTTGCTTTAAACCTGCAAAAGACATTTCGAACCAAAAAGCAAGCATATTCAAACATCAAATCCAAGTTCAGATCGATACCTAAAGGAACCGAAAGTGCTCAGGCGCTAAGCCTGTTAAGGTTCATCGGTTACAAAATCACTCGGCATACCGAGGCAAATTTAAAGGGTCGAGCTCAAAGAAGTTTTTTACCCCTCCTGTGGAGGGCTGGAAGGTGCAACAAACTCATCAAGGTCAATCCCGTCCACGATCTGAGTGGCAGCAGCAGTAAAGGTCTCCATGAAGGACCTGAAGTCGTGCTTCTTGGTATTGACCACCCGAAGAGCCGCCAACTTATCTTCCCGCGCATCCTTGCAGTGGACTCGAGCCACGCACAGAGCAACATCTGCGCCACACCTCACAGAGGACTTTTTCCACTCCTGCACTCGACCAGGAACTGTGTTCAGTCGAGCCATCAGAGACTCGAGGTCGTTCTGGAGCGTCTCCCTGGGCCAAAGCGTGCTGTCGATGCGAGAAGTGGCAACTTTCAGCCGTGCAAGATAGTCAACAACAGCAGCAACGCGGGACTCAAGTCGGAACACATTCATGGCAGCCTCATCGTTCACTGGAGAGTTGACGTGGTCCAGGTTCGGTTCCAGTCGACTAGTTTCCTCTTCAAAGTTTTGGCAGAATTGTGCAAGCACAATTACCGAGTCAAGGCAATGGTCGAATGGAAATATCACTACAAAAATGGTGGTTTGACGCAAAAGATTACGTTCGAGCATGAGGAACAACTTCTTGGCAAGTCCACTAAGGAAAGCCTCCAGATCATTCTTCTTCCCAGTCAACTGACTGGCCTTGTCGGTCAGGGCAGCTTTGTCAGTTTTCAGTCGACTGACTTCCTTGTTGGCAATCGCAAGAGCAGCTTTCAGATTAGTATTTTCTTCTTCAAGCTTGGTGACAGAAGCTAACTTCTCGTCAGCAAGCTTGATCTTCTCAGCTAGCTCAAGGTCTTTTTTCTTCTGGGCCTCCTTCACCTTGCCTGCAAGTTACAGCAAGGTCAGATTTTGAAACAAATGAAGGGAAAAAGGAGTCGTCGAAGTCTCACCGAACATACCTTTGGTCTCCTCCTTCGCCTTCGTCAGATTCTCCTGAACCAGCTTCAGATCCAGCTCGAGCTGAATGTGCTTGTTCTCCAGCTCGGTATAACGAGCCGCAAGGTCACAGGATTTCTGCGAAGAACCAATCGACAAAATATCAAGGATAATTCACTTCCGAGTGATAAGAGAAAATCATGCGTTTCTAAGACTACAGCCGAATACAAACATTCGACCGTAGTCTCAGGGACTACACCCAGTGGGTGCACTCAGCGTGCCCCCACTAGTTCTATTAAAGATAGAGTCGACCAGTCGACCAAAAAAAATGCTCAAGACATATTCTTCAGACTGTAATCAACTGCAAGCAGTCGACCACAGTCTCGGGGACTACACCCAGTGGGTGCACTCAGCGTGCCCCCACCGGTTTGAGAAATCCATTCGACTCAGTCGAATGACGGAAAGACTGAACTTATAAAGCCTAAGGCCGACTGCCAGCAGTCGACCTTAGCCTTGGGGACTACACCCAGCGGGTGCACTCAGCGTGCCCCCGCTAACACGGAGTTTCAATTGACACACCCAGTGGGTGATTGCTATGGATTCCAGAAAGAAAAGCTTTTTGATAGCATATCCTAACAGAACAGGCGATCCGACTGACCTGAACATGCCTTTGAAGAGCAAAACTGGCGTCGTAAGCTGCCTGGCTCGCATCCCGGATGGCCTTCACCTGCTCCATCATGATCCCCGCCTAGCGTATCGCCTCCTTTGCAGCACTAGCTTGGTCCTCTGGGACGTGGTGCGTCGTGAAGAGGGAAGGTTGTGCGGCACTCGACGAAGCGGGGAGAGCACTCGTCAGTGGAACCGCGAAGGACACGGTGTGTCGAGTGGTGTTCTCCTCCTCCGCGACCAGAGTCTCGGGCGCCGTCACATCCTGGGCCACCCTGCCGGCAGACGCTTTCCTGCTCCTCCTGTGCTTCAGTGGTTCCTCATCGTGATCATCATCAGGAAGAGTGATAACAACATTGGATGGAGCTACAGAAAAGAATCAGAATTAGAGATCCTGAGTCAATCGACTAAAAATGGAATTAAGAGAGTGGTACCAGGTTTCGAGGTTGCAGCATCCTCCATCTCATGGTCGTCAGCCCTGGCTGAGGTCTCAGAAGTAGCAGCACTATGACTCCAAAGATCAGTCAGCTAACTCAAGTGTCAATCAAAGATAAAACTCGCACAAGACATGAAGACTCAAGCAGCATGTTTACCCTGATATGGTAGGGATGGAAACCTTCATCTTCGGCAGGACCTTGGTCGGCTTCGACGGTGCCACCCTGGACTGCTTCGGAGCCTTTTCAGTCGGCGCCGGAGAGGTGGTCCGAGGGCGTTTGGTCAACTGCGCGACAGTCGCGACCCCCTTACCACGTTCAGTCGCAGGGTCATGGACAAGCTTCGACCACCTTTCCGAGCGCGGTGGTGCGACCTCCTCCTCCTCCTCTTCGTCCTCCTCCTCATCGTCATCATCATCATCATCGTCTTCAGCAGCGTCCGAGTCCCACTCCTCCTGGCTTTCGCCCCCACTCGCTTCTCCTTCTTCAGGCGGAGTTTGCGCCCCATTGGTCATCGACTATAGGTCGGTGAGGACCTGTCGGACATCAAGACAAAGATCAATCGACCAATTTGCGACGAAAATAGAAATAAGTGTAGCAAGAATACAATTGGAGGTAGAATGAGCATACCTTGTCTGGAGTGCTGGAGTCGTCGAGTGGAGGGATTCTCCTAGCTCCACGAGGGTTATCCTTGTTCCCAGTGACCGCAGCCAACCACCTTTCCAGCGTGGCATCGTCGACTGCTTCTGGATTGATCCGAGTCTCATCTTCAGTCCCGTAGTACAGCCACATGCATTGGCCTCTGTACTGGAGAGGCTGGATACGGCATCTAAGGAAAACCTCAAGGAGATCCATACCCGTCACTCCTTCCCGAACCAACCGAACTACGCGCTCCATCAGCATCTTCACGTCAGCTTTCTCCTCCGGGAGCACCTTCAAGGAAGAAGGTCTGTTGGCGCGGTCCATGGTAAATGGAGGGAGACCACTCGACTGCCCCAGCGTCGACTCGTTCTTGCTGTAAAACCAAGTCGACTGCCAGCCCCTGACCGACTCAGGGAGGGTCATCGCTGGGAAGGTGCTCTTGTTCCTCATCTGGATTCCCAGACCTCCGCACATCTGAATAATCTTGGTTTTATCATCATCTGGACTCGCCTTCTTCACGGTCTAGGAGCGGCACGTGAATATATGCTTGAACAGACCCCAGTGCGGTCGGCAACCCAGAAAGTTTTCACACATGGATACAAAGGCAGCAAGATAGGCGATAGAGTTCGGGTTGAAGTGGTGGAGTTGCGCTCCAAAGAAATTCAGGAAACCATGGAAGAAAACACACGGTGGCAAAGAAAACCCTCGGTCGACCTGGGTAGCCAGAAGAACACACTCACCCTCTTCTGGCTGGGGATGCCACTCGTTCCCTAGGAGCCTTGCTGCTCCGTGGGGGATCAGACCGTCGTTGGCCATGTCGGTGAGGTCATTCTCCGTAATGGTCGACCGGATCCAATCTCCTTGGACCCAGCCGTTCGGCAGGCGAGATCTAGACGAAGACCCGCCGCGAATGGTGGTTCTCCCCTTCGCCTTCCCCGTCGCCGACGCCTTCTTCGCGCGTTCCAGCGCCGCCGTCTTCTCCTTCACCATGGCTGCCGGCAAGGCGCGTGAGGAGCGGTTGTGCGGAGGCGAGAGCGGGCGCAGTGGGCGGAGGCAGAGAAAGCAGAGAGAGAATGCGGAAGTACTGTTCAGGGACCCTCGCCGGGCGCCTTTATAAGATCACTTCCGAGTGGATGACAGGTGGGCCCGAGCGATCCAATCACATCCCGAAACAGTCGCGCGGGCGCGATACATGGCGAAAAAGGTGGCGCGAGAATCAAGGCGTCTATGCCCTATCCCATCCGAGCGCCGCGGTCCGCCCCGCTTCGCGCGCTTCCCCAAATTTCGTAACCCACAAAATCCACGAACGGCAGATTGATCTGTCAGGCGCGAGATCTCCCACGATCCGTCGCTCGGGAATTGTTAAGTCCAAAAGGTCACTCGACAAAAGAAGAGAATGGATCGAGTAGACTGAAGAAAGTTGCTGGTTATCAACGAAGAGATTACTGATCCGGAACAACGCATACCTAACACGCAAAGGCAAGTCGGAAATAACATCAACTCCTTCCTCACTCAAGCCTCAATCCATTCGGGGGCTAATGATGGAGTCATATACCTAGGGTAGGGTCATAGACCTGATCTAAATACCCTACCCAAGGACGCCCTTAGAAGATATCACCTTCCAGTCGACCTGCGAGGACTCCACTCAACGTACTTGAAGGACTCGACCACGAAGATTCACTCGACCACCGGAAGGTCAAGAAGCACTCTGTACTGCAATGGTCTGTAATTAAGTAGACTTTATGATAGTTAAGACACTTTATGTGGGGCGTTACCAGTAACGCCACAGACTTAATCTACTTTAAACCCCGCATTACTGAGGAACGGAGGGGTCTGGCAGGCACTATATAAGCCACCCCCCACCTCAGTGTAAAGGGTTCGCACCCCTGTAATCCATACTCATATAATCCACTTGACCGCCTCCGGGCTCCGAGACGTAGGGCTTTTACTTCCTCCGAGAAGGGCCTGAACTCGTACATCTCTTGTGTTTACAACCTCTCCATAGCTAGGACCTTGCCTCTCCATACCTACCCCCCACTCTACTGTCAGACTTAGAACCACGACAAGCCTGGCGAGGGTGTCGGCCACGTCCTGACTAACCACACAAGACTCTAGTCCAGGTTTATCGCCTATTCGGGTTCCATTCGCAAGGAGATCCGGCCGGGGTGTCACTCATAGCCCCAAACGATGTGAGCAGGGTTCCCAAGCCCACCATCCAGGAGCCACTTGGTACACCGTGCCACTGTGCCAAGTCTGTCCCAAGCCCACCTGGCCGGGTGCCACTTGGTACACTACTAACACTACCTACAAACACCGGAAACTAGTTGCTACTCCTGGACAGGGATCAAATTGGTCAATAAGTCAAGAGGGGTCGAGTTACTGGAACCCAATGTGTGGTGGTATCGAGTCATTGGACAACATACATAGAACTCAGTGCTTAAGGACGGTTCCGGTGAGACAACCCACCATGTACTACTACATGGCCTCTCACCGCTACCTTTACCAAATCGTGTTCACACACTTTACTCTCAGCATCAGAACATAGAACACTGCACTCCAATTCATTCCCAATGAATCAGACCTGACACACTCTAAGCAATAGCAAGCATGTCATGGTAGGAACACAACAATGGCTTCAATCAACTTCTACACATGCTAGTGGGTTTCAACTATTTACTATGGCAATGACAGGTCATGCAGAGGAATGTGTTCAACTACCGCAGCACAAAGTAGCAGTTGAAATGTTGTTGTCCTAATACAATAACTGAGAGCAAGAGCGAGGGAGTAGGATTGTATCGGAATGAACAAGGGGGTTTGCTTGCCTGGTAGATCAACAAGGAAGGCACTGCTCCTCATACAGGTACTCTGGAACGGTCTCCGGAGCAGGATCTATCGAGAAGAAACGGTGTCGGCAATCAATATACAACCATATTCAACAATATGATGCATGATCATGGCATGAGTATGTGATGTTGATTGAGCTAATGCAACTAGCTTTTATTTGGATGAATTCCATTTGAACCAAAGATTCAAATGCATCTCCAAAATAAGCTCTTTATATAAGCCATTTTAGTGTTTCACTTATACAGTAGGTATAAGTTGGTTTGTCATGCATGGAACCAGTACAGATGGATAGATTGTATTTTTCTGATAATTTTTTATATATAAATTATTTCAATCTGAGCTACAGTTGAATTTCTATGTTTTTTTAGAAGTTTTGCTAATTTTCTGGAATTTCCTGATTTAAATAGAATTAAACTAATTCCAGAAAAGGATTTACTGCGTCAGCCTGACATCAGCGAGTCAACGGCCAGCCAGGGTCAAACCTTACAAGCAGGGCCCACTAGTCAGCGAGACAGGGGTTAACCCCGTGTTGACTTGGGCTTTGACCTGCTACGGGGCCCGCTGACAGTGGCAAGGTGGGGTCCAGCTGGCGGGGATTAGCACTAATCACCCCGCCACATCGGCTGTCACCGGAGTTCGGCCGGCGGCGACCAAACCCGCGGCGGCAACGTGCCGGACTTGCGCTAAAGGCGACGGGGGCGGTGGCTAAGGGCGCCGGGGCATAGCCCAGGCTCGCCCGCATCCAGGAAGGCGGGTGGGACGCACCGGGGACGGCGGAGCTCGCCGGAGGAGAGCTCGCGGCGGTGGCCAGAGTTTGGGTGCGTGCAGGGATGCGGCTATGGTGTGCGAGGGCGAGAACAGAGAGGGGGAGGAGGAGCAGCAGCTCACAGCGGTTGCGGCAGCCGTCGGAGCGGGCTCGGGGACGGCCGGACGGCGACGTGCGGGCGGTGGAGATCCACGGCGGTCGGCGGTGAAGAAGACGATGGTGGCGACGATGGAGGCCGTTCGGGCTTGCTTCCTTCGCTGAGGAGACGTAGTAGATGATGGCGGAGCTCGCAAGCACGACGGGCAGTCGAGCGAACGGTGGGGAGCGCGTGGGCAGCGAACAACGGCGACAGCGATGCTCGGTTTTTGGAGAGAGAGCGGCAGAGGCGAGGATGAGCACGGGGGAGAGGTGAGAGGGGTATGAGGCAGCGCATGGCGTCATCTGGCGTGAGGAGAAGGGCCTGGAGCGGCTAGGCAGGCAGCTGCGTGCCTGCGTGCACGGCGTCGGGCACCGCTTCACCTCTGCCTACTGGCAAGAGGAGGAAGACGGCTATGCGCCTGGTGGGCTGGGCCAGAACAGGAACGGGCCGGCCAGAGGCGCCAGGAAGGAAGCCCAAGTAAGGTTTTCCCATTTCTTTTTCTTTTCTATTTTTTGACATTTGTTTTGATTTAATAATAATACTAAACCAAATTATTTTCTTATGCCAATTTTTGTAGGAGCTAGTTATATTATTCTAGAGCTCCTCAACAACTAGCATAACTTTTGGACATATTATAGATATAACATATATATATCCCATGCAAATAATTATGCATTAATTCCAAATTCCTAAAGTAAATACTTATGAGCTCCTAAAAATATTGGTTTGATTTTTATCTCTGTCCAATATTTTCAGAGAGCAACATGAACATTTTCTTGGACCTTTTTGGAGAAATTTTTATTTGGGTCATTTCCAGAGATTATTCTGAGAGTTTCACAAATCCTCATTTCAAATTTAAATCGAATTTAAACATGATGCACAGATGACTAGCTAGTCTAGGTCATACCAGAACTAGGGATGTGACCACTTCCATGACATTACCAAAATTATCATCACGGAAGTGTCCACTTCCATGACAATAAATCGTGTGTCATAGACGTGCTTTCATCAGGGGTGACCGACACATGGGATCCACCATTAACCTATCGGGTCATTTTTTGGAACCGATAACCCACTAACAGGCACGACCAATGCCAATTTACCATGTGTAAAATTCTCATTGGCTGACGGATCCACGCGTCAGCTCCGCGTTGGCACATGTGTCACTCATCCAACGGTCGAGATGGGCCTATGATATGTTGACACGTGGAGCGGCCCAAAAGTGGCCCACAAAGTTTAGATCTGCCGGCCCAACCGAAGGCCCATAAGATTTAATAGACCATAATGGGCCGGCCCAGCTAAAAGCCCACAAGATTTTGCAGACCATAATGGGTCGGCCCAGCTAAAGGCCCACAAAATTTAGTGGACCATAATGGGTCAGCCCGGCTAAAGGCCCACACGATTTTGCAGACCATAATGGGCCGGCCCAGCTAAAGGCCCACAAGATTTTGCGGACCACAATGGGCTGGCCCAGCTAAAGGCCCACATTCTCTGTCAAATCGGCCCGTCAATGGCCTGTCCTAAAATTTTCATCAACGCGGCCCATGGTCACTTCTGGCCCGTTAACAGTCCGGTAAGTAATTGGACCGAATTACGGCCTGTTGTAGATCCGAACTGTTAAAGGTCCTGCTTCATTTGGGCCCATTTACAGGCCATCAAAACTTTCAGCCCATAAATGACCGTGAAGGATTTGGGTCATATTCGGCCATGTCTGACATTCGGCCTGTTAGAGGCCCGCTATAGATTTGGGCCACTTTCGGCCTGTTGTCATTTTCGGTCTGTTAATGTCGGACGAAAACCATGGGCCATATGTGGCCCAACGTCATATCAGGCCCATTAACGGTCCATATAAAAATCACGATAATCTAGCCCGACCGAAGTTCCGGCCTGTTAAAGGCCCGTGTATTAGGTCGGTGCATTTATGGACCGTCTGAATTTCGGCCTGTCAAAGATTCGCATCGTAAATGGGCTACCATTTTGGCCTGCTAAGACCAGTGGGTTATTTGGCACAATGAGGGTAAAGTGTAAAGATGGCGTGACATATTGACATGTATGATGTATAAAGTGTAAACTAAGCACAAGGTGCTTGAACTTGTTAAAATCAATGCAAGCTAGAAACCATATGAAAGATGAAACCAATATCACTCTGCCAAATTAAAAGGGTGCCCTAACAAATGTATTTGACCAAATTAGAAGCAATACATGCACTAGTGCAGAACTGGGCTTTAGTGCCGGTTCGTAACGGCCTTTAGTGCCGGTTTGCCAACTGGTACTAAAGAGTGGGGACTAAAGGCCCCCCCTTTAGTACCGGTTCATCATGAACCGCCGCTAAAGTGCCACCACGTGGCACGAGCCAGGCCCAGGGTGCGCTAGGGCGTTAGTAACGGTTGGTAACACCAACCGGTACTAAATATTTGGGGGGTTTTTTTGATTTATTTTCCATTCAATTTTTTTTGCTTGCTGTTATTTCACGATACTACAAATTGTATACGTTATGCATATATATAAATAGATTTTCTCGTACGTAGAACCGCATATATATATATATATATATATATATATATATATATATATATATATATATATATATATATATATATATCGAATGTCTCACAAACCAACACCATTAATTATTCACACATACACATGTATATACATATACAATTTCTCCTACATATGTTGCCTTTGGTGCCTCCGGAGCACGATGACAAGTGGTTCATGGGGGAGGTAGCGAGTAATAGTATTCTCCTTTGGGATCTATGACCTGGTCGAGCGAAAATCCGGCTATTTCCTCTTGAAGTGCTTGTATGCGGTCCGATGGTAGGAGCTTATCCCGCACCGATCTGAACTGTTAAGGAGATCAATATGCATGTGTGTTAGTTGTGTGACTAGATATCGATAATGTTGTGAATAGTGTTCTGACAAAAACGTACCCAGTCCTGTCTATCAGATCTGCTCCTTTCGCACGTCATCATGCGAATGTTCTCGCAAACGTAGAATGCACACAGATTATTCCCCAGCGCCTGCCTCAGGGCCTTTACGAGAATGGAATTGAATCAGATAATGATTAATCAAGCATGATAATTAATTAATGATACTGAAACAAGAATTAAAGATATGGTAGCTAGCTAGTACTACTTAATTACTTACTAAGGGTCGATGCCAAGACAACTTTTTTGACCACGTGCCTGGAGTCACCTTGATGAACTTTGCCCATGCCCTGCCCGCCGGCAAAAAAAATTAATAAAGGGGTTATTAAATAGTTCATATCAGGAACTAATAGTTAATAATGATTGAAATTACCTGTTGACTATCCCCTTCACGATGGTGTAGTCTTTATCTTCTTTAGTTAGTGAGTCCAATAATTCAACTTTTCCTTCATCAACTTTAATGTCTAACAAGACCCAATGCCAACTGCATACGCACACGTTTGCATGTCTTAATTATGCGGGCATGTGCATAAAATTAATCAACTACCGTAAACCGTATACACTTAATTATTAACATCTAGCTAGCTAGTAAGCAAAAACAGAATTTGTAGTACAAGACAGTGTGACTCACGGGAAGTTGTAAGGAAGTACTATATCTTCATTGGTATTGAGGCGCTTCAAGAACTCTAGCATGTTTTCCTCTACAGCAGCTTGACAATGTTCAATCTCCCATATGTCCTGATTAATGTTATTTGGGTCAATAAACCCAATGCCATAGCGTCCAGCTTTTTCATTTCATACATGTTCATCCTGCATATAATACCACAGAAAAAGAATATAGTGAGGATAATTACATGTAATGATTGATCAAAATTATCACTACATAACTAGCTTGAGACTTAAATTACAGAAAGAAATCACTTATAGACAATAGCAACTAACGATAGACTTGTCGAGCGCGTCTTGATTAAATAACTGAAATAGTTCTGCATACTCAATGGTCAGAGCTTTCTCATGGTAATAATGCTCATGCTTGACATTCACCATGAGGGACTCTCGATTGGAAATCTTGGTAATGTTCATGTACCATTGATGCAATTGATACATTCTCGCTGGGAGGTCCTTGACCTTGTCTGGATGGACCAAAGGTTTGCCCCAGACATATTGCCATGCTATTTCCGATTCTTTAAGCGTAGGCATGGGCTCGATTTCGAGGAGTTGTCCAACAGAGATATTGAGCATTTGAGCCTGCATTATATGATCCTCTGTTATTACCACATCGCCATGCCGGGGAACGCTAACGGTTTGCCCACAATAATATTTGGCGCGCGTACTACTCCTCTCATGTGTTGTTGGCACAACAAGCGGGGGGATTGCTTGCGCCGCCTGTTTTCCCAACTGGGGAACGGTTTTCCCGCATTTTTTGCCAGCTGCTTGTTGGATCGAGCTTGAGCTCGCTTCCTTCTGTAGTCGTGCTCGACGTGCCTTCCTGATTTGGAGCTCATAGTCCGAGTCAACACGCTTGGGAGCTGGTTCTCTAGCCATACGAATGAAGTGGTCAATTACTTTCTCACGCACTTTCTCCTTTGGCGGTGGTGCCGGTTTCGGTCCAAAATGGGCGTCCAATTGGGCTTGCACTATGGCTGTGTTTTGCTCCTTAGTCATGTCGTAAGGCCTCTGAGGAAGAGGAGCGAGGCTTGGACCATATTTATATCGCTTGCCTCCGCCTGTACTTCCTGAACTACCTCGACTCGTACCGCTACGCACCAAAGCTGCGGGATGTCTCTTCTGCAATTGCTGAGATGGCGGAGATGGCTGACGTGGAGTTGGACCAGGAGAAGTGGCCTGACGATGTGCCGGACTTGAAGCAGGAGGTATGGCCTGACATGGTGCCGGATTTGAAACCGGAGAAGTGGCATGATGCTGTGCCGGGCTTGAAACCGGAGGAGTCAGCTCACGCGTTCGGGGACTTGGAGGAGGTGGTGGACTTCGAGGAGGAGTGGTCTCACGCGTTCGTGGACTTGGAGGAGCGGGAGTCTGCTGACTTGGTGGCAGACTTTGAGGAGGAGTCGGCAGACGATGCGGTGTCGGTGGACTTCGCATGATGCAATCCTTTCTCCGTAGGATGATACGATGTATCGCCTCTCCGAGTGTGCGCTCGTCTTCACCTCCAGGAATGCCAAGCGTTAGCCCCTAATATGGGTCCACCACTTCATCAACCATGACACGAGCATAGCCCTCTAGAATTGGGATGCAATGGTAGGTTGCTTCAGGGGTAACTAGAAAAGCAACGCCATCCGCCACCTTCATGGATATGTTCTTCATTTTGGAGTGTAGCTCGCAGTTAGTGTTCTCTATGATGTCATCCATAGGGTATGTATCTAGCAATGTGTTGCCCGGGGACCTTCAAATCACCTGATCCATAGTTAAGTTCCCATATGTCCTCTATGTAACATAATATGTTTCCTTTCTCGTGTTGGTTGTTGCATCAAAGCGGACACCATTGTTTTGGTTGGTGCTCTTCTTATCTTGGGCGATCGTGTAAAATGTATTCCCATTTATCTGGTACCCTTTGAAAGTCATTATATTCGAAGATGGTAACTGGGACAGCGAGTGCAGGTCATTTTGAATATCGCCATCATTCATGGCACGTTTCTGCAACCAACCGGCGAAAGTCCTCGTTTGTTCACGTGTAATCCAGTCGTCAGACTTCTCCGGGTGTTTGGACTGTAGAAAATTCTTGTATTCCTCCATATACAGAGCCACCAAGGCGGAATTCTCTGTAGAACTGTGTAGTGTGCTTCAATGAAAGAATGCCCGTCCATACATATTATTTGATGCCCTACTAGCGTGCCATTTCCTTCTAGTCTGCCCTTATGCCGCGATTCTGGAAAACCAATCGGGTTAAGGTCAGGAATGAAGTCAATACAAAACTCAATGACCTCCTCATTTTCATGGCTGTTCGAGATGCTTGCTTCTGGCCTAGCACGGTAACGAACATATTTCTTCAAGACTCCAATGAACCTTTCAAAGGGGAACATATTGTGTAGAAATACAGGACCCAAAACGTTAATATCTTCGCAAAGGTGAACTAGGACGTGCGTCATGATGTTGAAGAAGGATGGTGGGAACACCAACTCGAAACTGACAAGACATTGCAACAAATCATTCTGTAACCTTGGTATGATTTCTGGATCGATTACCTTCTAAGAGATTGCATTGAGGAATTCACATAGCTTCACAATGGCTAATCGAATGTTTTCCGGTAGAAGCCCCTCAATGCAACCGGAAGGAGTTGCGTCATAATCACATGGCAGTCATGAGACTTTAGGTTCTGGAACTTTTTCTCTGCCATATTTATTATTCCCTTTATATTCGACGAGAAGCCAGACGGTACCTTCATTCTGAGCAGGCATTCGAAGAAGATTTCCTTCTCTTCTTTGTTAAGAGCGTAGCTCGCCTTACCCTGATGTATGCCGTCTTTTCCGTGCATACGTTGTTGGTCCTCCCGTGCCTCTGGTGTATCTTTTGTCTTCCCATACACGTCCAAAAAGCCAAGCAGGGTCATGCAAAGATTCTTCGTCACGTGCATCACGTCGATTGCGAAGCAGACCTCTAGGTCTTTCCAATATGGTAGGTCCCAAAATATAGATTTCTTCTTCTACATGGGTGCGCGTCCGTCAGCGTCCTTCGGAACAGGTTTTCCGCCAGGACCCTTTCCAAAGATTACCTCCAAATCCTTGACCATATCATGTATATCAGCACCAGTACGGTGGTGAGGCTTCGTCTGGTGATCCGCCTCACCTTTGAAATGCTTGCCTTTCTTTCTTACGGGATGCCTTGTCGGAAGAAATCGACGATGTCCCAAGTACACATTCTTCCTACAACTATCCAAATATATACTGTCGGTATCATCCAAACTGTGCGTGCATCCGCGGTATCCCTTGTTTGTCTGTCCTGAAAGGTTACTAAGAGCAGGCCAATCATTGATGGTCACGAACATCAACGCCTTTAGGTCAAATTCTTCCTGTCCGTGCTCATCCCACGCACGTACACCTGTTCCATTCCACATCTGTAATAGTTCTTCAACTAATGGCCTTAGGTACACATCAATGCCGTTGCCGGGTTGCTTAGGGCCTTGGATGAGCACTGGCATAGTAATGAACTTCCGCTTCATGCACAACCAAGGAGGAAGGTTATACAAACATAGAGTCACAGGCCACGTGCTATGGTTGCTGCTCTGCTCCCCAAAAGGATTAATGCCATCTGCGCTTAGACCAAACCATACGTTCCTTGGGTCACCTCCAAACTCCTCCCAGTACTTTCTCTCAATTTTTCTCCACTGCAAACCGTCAGCGGGTACTCTCAACTTTTCGTCTTTCTTACGGTCTTCTGCGTGCCACCGCATCGCCTTCGCATGCTCTTTGTTTTGGAACAAACGTTTCAACCGTGGTATTATTGGAGCATACCACATCACCTTGGCAGGAATCTTCTTCCTGGGGCTCTCGCCCTCGACATCACCAGGGTCATCGTGACTGATCTTATAATGCAATGCACCGCATACCGGGCAAGCGTTCAAATCCTCATACTCACCGCGGTAGAGGATGCAGTCATTAGGGCGTGCATGTATCTTTTGCACCTCTAACCCTAGAGGGCAGACAACCTTCTTTGCTTCATACGTACTCTCGGGCAATTCATTGTCCTTTGGAAGCATATTCTTTATCATTACCAGCAACTTTCCAAATCCCTTGTCAGATACACCATTCTCTTCCTTCCATTGCAGCAATTCAAGTGTGGTGCCCAACTTTTTTTTGTCAGCTTCACAATTCGGGTACAACAATTTCTTGTGATCCCCTAACATGCGCTGCCACTTCGTCCTCTCCAGATCACTTGCACAGTTTCTCTTTGCATCGGCAATGGCCCGACCTAGATCATCAGCGGGCTCATCTGATGCCTCTTCTTCAGCTTCTTCCCGCATTGCCGGCTCAGCTTCTTCTCCCATTGCCAGGATAGTCATCGTCATCCTCTTCTTCTTCATTGTCTTCCATCATAAACCCTATTTCTCCGTGCTTGGTCCAAACATTATAGTGAGGCATGAAACCGGACTTAAATAGGTGGACATGAATGGTTTTTTCTATAGAGTAACTGTGACCATTCTTACAGCCAGCACATGGACAAGGCATAAAACCATCCGCCCGCTTGTTTGCCCCAGCGGCCCGCAGAAAAGTATGCACGCCATTAATGAACTCGGGAGAGCATCGGTCATCATACATCCATTGTCGGCTCATCTTCATTACACAACACCAAATAGACCAAATTAATACAAGTTCATACATAAAGTTCATATACAGCACTTAATTAAATGCAACATACAAATAACTCTCTAGCTAAAGAATTTAAATGCAACAACAAATGCGATGAAGATCGCAACTAAGGTAACAATTGATCCAACAGCATAATGATACCTAGCCACACTATTAATGGCATATTTTCTAATCTTTCTAATCTTCAACCTCATTTTCTCCATCTTGATCTTGTGATCATCGACGACATCGGCAACATGCAACTCCAATTCCATCTTCTCCCCCTCAATTCTTTTCAATTTTTCTTTCAAATACTCGTTTTTCTTTCAACTAAATTTAACCTCTCGACAATAGGGTCGGTTGGAATTTCCGGTTCACATACCTCCTAGATAAAAATATCTATGTCAACTTGATGGGCATAATTTGTCATAAACATGAAATGCAACAACTAGTTTTAAAAGAGAGTATACCACATCCGAATCATAACAAGGACGAGGGCCGACGGGGACGGATATCAAAACCATGGCACTATGTATAACAAACAAAGTACGGGTAAGATAATTATACGAGTAACTATATATCCAAATCACACAAACATCAATTTGGTAATGTAAAACATTCATGAACAAGAGCATCACCACAAGGTGGTGCCAGTGACGGGACGGTGCGGGCGATCGACGGTGGTTACGACAGAGATTTAGAAGGAACTAAGTAAACCACACCTACATATGCAAACTAGGTGTTATTTTTTTACCTCAAATTGCATATAAATCAAATACTAGCAAATATAATTCCTCCCAAATTAATCACTATACAAAGCATTGCAAGAGCTAATCTAGCAATGAGAGTTGAAAGGACAAAGTTGCTAACCTTTGTGACCATTTGAATGGATGGGGGCCTTCAAATCTTGACAAATTTTGGGCAAAATTTGTGAGGAGATCGAGGAAGAGAGGGGAAGAACAGAGGAGAAGTGAGGGGAAAGGGGAAGAACAGAGTGGCTCGGGTGGACGAAGGGTTTATGTACGTCGACCTTTAGTACCGGTTCGTGCCACGAACCGGTACTAAAGGTGCTGGACGGGCCCCAGACTAACAACACCCTGCCACCACCCTCTTTAGTACCGGTTCGTGCCATGAACCGGTACTAAAGGTTCGCCAAGAACCGGTACTAATGAGAACGGCCGGCTAGCCATTGGAACCGGCACTAATGGACACATTAGTGCCGGCTCAAAACCAAACGGGCACTAATGTGTCTCATATTAGGTCATTTTTCTACTAGTGATGGCAACAGGCTAGAAATAATATGCAATATGCAACGAATAAAGGTGACTCATCGTAAGTGATTGATGCAGGATACAGAAGAGAGGTAGTTTCATGTAAGAACAAGATTAACACATAGATGTAGTGTGTACCAAAAATAGGAAGGCATGTCATATTCACAGGTATAGTGTGTAAACTAAGCAGATGCAATTTACCCTAATTAGAAGCATTAGAAGCTAGACACCGTATCCAACATGCACTACTAGGAAAAGTCCTACTAATGGCGCACCGGTTTTGCCTACTAATGGCGCACTACCGGTGCGCCATTAGTAGCACGCCACTAGTATTTTTTACTAATGGCGCACCACTGGTGCGCACGCGGTGCGCCATTAGTATAGCCCATGGTGCGCCATTAGTATCTGGTATACTAATGGCGCACCACATAGAATTGTGCCATTAGTAACATTTTTTTTCAAAAAAAAATTCAGAATTTTTTTAAAAAAAAATTTCAAATTTTTTTAATTTTTTTTTTCAATTTTGTTTTCATTTTTTTCTTAATCTCAGGTCAATATGGCTTAATCTCAGGTCAAATCGCACTCCGTGGTCAAACTTTCCAAAAGGTCACCCATCCTCACACTACTCCAACCCAAGCACGCTTAACTTCAGAGTTCTATCCAACCCGAGCACCAGCTCACTTCACAGGCACTTGTTGATATATCTAGCATATCAATCCTATTATACCTTGTTGATGTCTAGGACTTTGTTCATGTTCATGACTATGATGAAATTTTGAAAAATACTTCAAACTTCCCAGTCATATTACGTATCATTTTTTGAAAAACAATTCAAAAAACATTCAAAACCATTTTTTTTAATTTTTTTTTAATTTTTCTGCCTCTAGATCTTGAAAGCCCCATAACTTTTTTCGGTTAGGTTTTTGGGGATTTTGAAAATATTAAATTCAGATGTAACTTTTCGAGTAGATGCTTTTTCATACATAAAACTTTTTAATCCGAGTTCGTATGCAAAAGTTATGCCCATTTTACAAATTTCCAGAGAGATTTTGCAAATAAAGTCGAAATTCATATTTGTAAATTTTCCCAACAACTAGACCACATATTACATGGGAAACTTATTTTCTTTTATTTTTTTGATATTTCCATCATTTTCTTTTACTTTTTTAAAACTAAAAAGGTGGTCCACAGGGGGGGTGCATTCGGTGTTGGGCCAAGTTAGTAATGGCGCACCGTGGGGTGGTGCACCATTACTAGTTTAACTAGTAATGACGCACCACACCCACGGTGCGCCGTTACTAGTTTTGAAAAAAAAATTGAAATTTTTTTGAATATTTTTTGAAAAAACTTAGTAATGGCGCACCTGTGGACAGTGCGCCATTACTAGTTTTAACTAGTAATGGCGCACTGTCCACATGTGCGCCATTACTAACAATTTTTTTTTATTTTTTTACTTTTTTCAGAACTACTAATTGCGCACCGTAGGTGTGGTGCGCCATTACTTTGTCAACTAGTAATGGCGCACCACCCCTCCCCCCCCCCGGTGCACCATTAGTAGTTTTGAAAAAATTTAATTTTTTTTTACTAATGGCGCACCGTGGGATGTGGTGCGCCATTAGTATTTGCACACTAATGGCGCACCAACACATGGTGCGCCATTAGTATTTACTAATGGCGCACCACATGTACAGTGCGCCAATAGTGTCCATCCCATTTATAGCCCTTTTCCTAGTAATGATGAAACCACATATCACACTGCGAAGTTAGAGCAAGCACCTGTGATGGTGGTGTAGGGGAAGTGCGGTCTTCAAGTACAGAGCTACGTTCAATATCTTCATTTAGGCTTGTTGTTTCTTGAGAATCATGTGGAGAGGATGAAATTGCATTCTTTATAAGAGTATTGTGTCTCATATTAACCCACGCGTGTAACTATCTCATCATAAGCGATAGATGCAGGATACACAAGAATAGTAGTTTGATGTAAGAACATGGTGTGATAGGCAGATGTAGTATGTACCCAAAACAGGAAGGCGTGTCATATTCACATGTATAATGTGTAAGCTAAGGAGATGCAATTTAACAAATTAGGAGCATCGATGAGGGATACACAAGAAAAGTAGTTTGATATAAGAACATGGTTAATAGAAAGACGTAGTATGTACCAAAAATAGGAAGGCATGTCATATTCACGGGTATAATGTGTTAACTAAGCAGATGCAATTTACCCTAATTAGAAACATTACAAGGTAGACACCATATGCGAGCAGGTTGCGCAGCAGTTCCCCCGCAAGGCCAACCTTTATTGAACTGTCTTGGAAGTGGTCTCGGTTCAGTATTATTTTGTTAGGCTGCAATGGTGCCCACTTTTTGTAATCTGCTTCTTCGTTGTTCTTTATGATCACTGGTGGCGAACTTCGATGCCCAGTGGATGTAATATACCTTAAATCCTTTATTGTATAGTCTAGGTTTATTCTTAATTACTATGCCATAATGTATTTATTGTATAGAGTAGGTTTGTTCTTAATTCCTTCTAGTTACTGCCATCATTCGCTATCTGAAAAAAAATCAGATGTAGTCGACCGGACCGAAACATTCGACTCTAACGGGCCAGGTTTTTAGCGGGCCACAATTGTGCTAGCCTGCGTCTTTCTTGGGCCCGAATGATTGGGGCCTTCACACATTGCGCCAGGCCCAAACTTACATCGGCCTATATTTTAGTTGGGCCTTTTGTCGACCCAGCGCTTAGTTTGGCCCAGGTAGCGTTGGAACATTAACAGGCTGAATATTGTACTGGCCTGTTACAGCCGAGATGAAACCACGGGCCTTTAGCAGGCCAAAATGCATGTTGGGCCTCAATTTTCACTAGTCGTCGATGGGCCTTCAGCAGGCCGAAATGTAGACCGGGCCGTCTTGGGCCCAGTTAGCTCACGGGCCGTTACCAGGCCGAAAATATCTCGGGCCTTAGTTGGCCCACTCATATCATGGGACTTTAAGAGGCCGAAAGCTTAGTACATGCATCAATGGGCCGAATTACGCGACAGGCCTTTTAACAGGCCCAAAGTCACGTTGGGCTTAACTGTTGCCACCTTTAGCACGGGCCGTTAGTGGGCCCGATGTCCTGTCGGACCATATATGGCCCATGGGCAGCACGGGCCATTCCCAGGCCGAAAGTCACACTGGGTTGAAATGGGCCCATGTCTACATCAGGTCTCTAACACACCGAGAGTCACTGGGCTGTAGTTGGGCCCAAATATTCGGCGAACAATTATCAGGCCAGATTTGGCTTCGGGCCGCAAATGGGCCCAAATATTGGGCGAACAATTAACAGGCCAGATCTGGCTTCGGGCTGTAAATGGGCCCAAATATTGGGCGAACAATTAACGGGCCAGATCTGGCTTCGGGCCGTAAATGGGCCTTTATTAAGCAGGTCGTTATTGGGTTGGCCCACTAGTACCTGATTAAGTTCTACGGGCCTTTGACTATGCCGGCCTTTTTAACCTATATGGGCCTCTGTTGGGGCCAGTCATGTGTCGAAGGATCATAGGCATATCTCCTCCAATGGACGGGCGACATCTGGCCCACTAACGAGCTGACAGGTGTTCCCTTCGGCCAATCAGAATTTTACACGGGGAAATTTCCCATTGGTCAGGGGTGTTAACGGGTTATCGGATCCAAAATTCGACCCGATAGCTTAACTGCGTTCCATTACGGTGGATGCCACGTGTCGGTCACCCTTGACGAAAGCACTTCTATGACACGCGATTTATAGTCATGGAAGTGGACACTTCCGTGATGATAATTTTGGTAATGTCATGGAACACTTCTACGACAGCACAAGTATGACTATCTTAATTCTGTCATAAAATCATCATGGATGTACATGCATGACAAAAAACGCGACCTACTATGACAAACACGTATCATCATGGTAGTGTATTTTTTTGTAGTGTGAGGTAGAGTAGATGAGCATCACAAAGCACAGAGGTTTTTGCAAAAATGAGTCAAAAACTTAGTTTTAGTTTTCCGTAGAAAGCATTTCGAAGCTACCGATTTGTAAACTCAGTGATACCGAAGCAACTTTTGGAACCTAAACTAGTGAACTCGATCAGACCGAGTCACAGTTCGGTGGCACCAAGACTGCTAGGGTTTCACAAAGAATCGAACTCGGTCACACCAATTTGCAATTCTCGGCCAGACCGAGAATCACATGTGCAATGGCCTAAGCCAAATCGGTGAGACCGATTTCTACAACTCGGTCGGTCCGACATGAATTCGGCGGAAACCTAATGAGGGAGTCCTGGATTAGGGGGTATCCGGACAGGCGGACTATATACTCTGTCTGGACTATTGGAGCATGAAGATACAAGACTCAAGACTATGTCCCATGTCCGGATGGGACTCTCCTTTGCGCGGAAGACAAGCTTGGCGATCCGGATATTATATTTTATTCCTTGTAACCGACCTCGTGTAAACCCTAGCCCTCTCGGGTGTCTATATAAACCGGAGAGGTTGGTCCTTAGAAGGACGATCACAATCATAATCATCATAGGCTAGCTTCTAGGGTTTAGCCTCTACGATCTCGTGGTAGATCTACTCTTGTACTACTGATATCATCAATATCAATCAAGCAGGAAGTAGGGTCTTACCTCCATCGAGAGGGCCCGACCCTGGGTAAACATTGTGTCCCTTGCCTCTTGTTACCATCAGCCTAAGACGCACAGATCGGGACCCCCTACCCGAGATCCGCCGGTTTTGACACTGACATTGGTGCTTTCATTGAGAATTCCTCTATGTCGTCGCTACAAGGCTTGATGGCTCCTTCAATCGTCAACAACACGGTCCAGGGTGAGACTTTTCTTCCTGGACAGATCTTCGTGTTCGGCTGCTTCGCACTGCGGGCCAATTCGCTTGGCCAACTAGAGCAGATCGACAGCTACGCCTCTGGACAACAGGTCAGGTTCGGGAACCTGAACTACACCGCGGATATCCACGGAGACTTGATCTTCAACGGATTCGGGCCTGTGCCGGGAGCGTCGGATAGTCACGATGATCATGGCTTAGACCTGCTATCGGACAATGCTCGGGGTATCACCCCTGCAGTAGCCTCGGACCTAAATCCGGAGCAGACTGCGTTGCCCAAGGACGGGTGGATGGACCCTGCCCTGCCGGCCACACACTCATCGGCGATTGAGCCGAACACAAGCCTCACCTCTAAGGAAGCCTGTGACACCAGACCCCCGGAATCGTATCCGGCTATAGGTTCCAGTCCGCGCGCTCCCGAGCCCGTCGAGGCTGGTTGGGCTCCGGTAATGGACTTTATCGCTGCGGATATCTTCCAGCACTCGCGCCTTGGCGACATGCTGAACTCATTACAGTCTCTCTCTTTGTCAGGTGACCCATGGCCGAACTATGTCCGGCTCGAGTGGGAAGTAGGCGACGAAGGAATTTGTTGCCCACCCACCACCCACCTCATTGCCATGGTCGATGATTTAACCGACGCGCTTGACTTCGACTCTGAAGACATCGACGGTATGAACGACGATGCAGGAGAAGAATAGGAACCACCGCTGATAGGGCAGTGGACAGCCACCTCCTCATATGATATATATGGTGGACACCCCAAAGGAAACCAATGGCGATGAGGCAACAGAGGAAAACCCCTCAGGGAAGAAAGCAAAGCATGGGTGTCGTCGACGCTGCTCCAAGCCCCGCCACAATAATACCAGCACAGGAGACGAAAACAATCCGGAGGGTGCCGACGACGAATACAACCCTGATCAGCCTGCCTTCAAACAGGCCGAGCAGGAAGACGGGCAGGTCAGCCCAGACGAACAGGCAACGGACGGATATCCGGAGGAGGACAACTACAAGCCATTCCTTGACCATGTTGACCATGCCGCGCCGAGAGCACCAGGGTGGTGGACGATGGCGAGGCCTAAGAAGGGGATGACGTGGAGCCGGGGAAGACACGGCAGTGGATGCCCACGCGTAGAGGAGTATGAGGGTTCACTCGTTCGGCTGCGGTGTGAGGCTGCCGTCGCCGCAGAATAACAGGGGGTGTGGGTGCGTAGAGGGATGGCTTGGCCAGCGATGTGAGTAGTAGGGGGCGGTGAGGCCTCTGCGGCATCACAGCCGGCCACGGGCTGCAGGAGCAGGCAGCACGACCAGCGCTACTTTGGGCGGCTGGAGGAAGAAGACCAGAGGTTGGAGAAGCACTACGGCTGTTGGATGGACATCGTACGGTCACTAGAGCTAGAATCGTTCATATATTGACTGAAGTTGACAAAGGCCTCCGTCCCAGTCAACTTAGTAGGCCCACAAGTCAGCCTCCCACCAAGGTTGGTCCCAGCTAGAAGGGGGGTATTCAATTTTTTGTGCGTAATAAGGAGGCACTTCCGGTGGGTCCGAGCTGATAGCGGGGGGAACGTTTTTTTCGCGAAATACGGTGGCCTGACCCGTGGGTCCTAGCAGTCAGGGGGAAACGTTTTTTTCGCGAAATGCTTGTGGCCCGTCCAGTGGGTCCCAGCTGTCAGGTGGAGGAATAATTATTTTCTGCGTAATAAGGAGGCACTTCCTTGCGGCTGCCATGGACCCAACTGTCAGCCTCTCCACGTACAGTACTCTTCCGATGGAAGTCGGTCGGTGACCACATTGACCACGCCGCGCCGAGAGCACCACGGCGGTGGATAACGACGAGGCCTAGGAAGGGGACGACACGGAGCCGGGGAAGACGCGGCAGTGGAAGCCCGCGAGGAGAGGAGTACGAGGGTTCACCGGTTCGGCTGCGGTGTGAGGCTGCCGTCGCCGTAGAATAACAGGGGGTGTGGGTGAGTAGGGGGATGCCCTGGCCATCGGTGGGAGTAGTAGGGGGCGCTGAGGCCTGCGTGGCAGCACAACCGGCCACGGGAGGCGAGAGCAGGCGGTCCCGCCGGCGCTGCTTTGGCTGCTGGAGCAAGAAGATCAGAGATTGAAGAAACACGACGGCCGTTGGATTGACATCCAACGGTTACATCTGCTAGAATCGTTTGTTGACGTAGTATATAATAACTAAAAAAATCTTGCATACGCGTCAACTAAACAGGCCCACAAGTCAAACGACTCCCTCTTTTTTTAATAATTTATATATAGCTCATGGCAACTTCTTATGCAATTTATTGCAGTCGTTTTTTTTGGGCCAGGGACAATTCCGCATATTTCTGTGGGTTCCAAACTATTTTTAATACCGAAATGTCGAGCTAGTTTTAAAGTACTTTGAAGATATATTGGAATTAGGTTAATGCCCAGTGAAATAGGAATCTGAAAA
Organism: Triticum timopheevii; assembly: GCA_963921465.1. Lineage (NCBI taxonomy): Eukaryota > Viridiplantae > Streptophyta > Magnoliopsida > Poales > Poaceae > Triticum > Triticum timopheevii. Next base: position 540,610,382 of record OY997270.1, on the reverse strand, counting down.
TGTGAAAAAATAAATAAGAAATTATAAAGTAATTGCCAATTTGTCATGTGTTTTTATATTTACAGCCCATTTCATATTACTTTCAGTATTTGCAGGCGTATTGAAAGAGTTGCAGCCCATCAGGGTGTAGAAAAATAAGTAGGCCTGGATTGGGTATTCTTCAGAAAAAATAAACTGGGCTCATTTTCACAAAGAAAAAATAGTTGGGCTGGTCACATGGTGAACATAAAATATAAGCCTGGGCTAGACGGGCCACAGCCCAATTCAAACCCTGCTCCGTCTCAACAATACCAAACAAAAAAAATACTGCTCGAGTAGCTATGTTCCAGGTGTCAGCCGATCTTGTGCAGTTCTCTTGTCTATTGACTATATATGCTCACAATGTCTTGGGTCCCAGATGTTAGGAAAACACTAGGAGGAAGCATTTTATTTTTCCATACGCTGACGTGATGGGCCCCTACTGTCATCCTCTACACGTACTTCTGCCGATTCCTGTTGTTTGTTGACCATGTTGACAACGCGAGAGGGCGGCGCCGCGGCGAGCGCACCAAAGCGCGCGGAGGACGTCCGCGTTAACGATTTAGGAGACGGTGAGGCGGCGATGCGTGTGCTGAGGCGCAGCCAGCCGTGGGAGGCGGAAGCAGGCGGGCCTGCCAGCGCTGGTTTGATTTTGGCAGCTGGAGGAAGACAGGACTGAAGAAACATGACAGACTATAAAAGCAGCAGGAGTACTTAACAACCTTAACTGAAACCAGCAGGGGCACTTAACAACCAAAGCTGAAAGCAGTATGAGTACTTATACAGGTTCAACCATACAAAGCACGCCTCGAACAGTGCTACTTTGCCTATAGTTAACCAAGGGTGAGGCCACCAAGCCCCGGGTTAAGGCCCAGGTGCCACCCCGCGCATCCACAACCTTCTGAAAGCAGCTTCATCTCGCAACATCGTCAATAAACAGGATATTCGCTTTAGAGCCATGGAAAAGCATGAACATAATCTTCTGTCCTATTCTCCAAGATGGGTGGGCCTTCATTATCTGAGACCACCCACGAATAAGTATCTTTTCACCTCCAAGGGGAATTGAGTAGGTCGACATAAACATCATGTTGTGACCAAGCGCAAGTCTGACCTGACCATGGTCAGGCATCTGTATAGGAACAATAGAACTCGGCAGTTCCTGTTTCAAGAAGATCACAGCTGTAAAACTGTGTATAAGCAATAGTTTATGAACAACATATATAACCGAAAATAGCTCGTACCATAAGTTTCTCGACACAGTTGGACCTGTTCAACGAGTGCAGCAGTGGCACACATATCCCACGCGGCCTTCCACCATTGAAACGCCCCACAAGGACCTCAAGACGATCGATAAAGTGTAGGAACTTGTGGATGTCAATCCAGTCAACTTCAGTGCCATTATTAACAGCTGAGTTATTACAGAGTAACAAACGAGCACACTGCTTAACTCTGAAAAAACCTACATGTGCCACCAATTATAAGACAATATTAGTTAGAAGTAGCATCTTCGTGAGAGATTCATTGCTACTTCTAAAGTTAAATTGTGATTAGTTAGACAGAATAGGTGGATTAAGAAGTAATCGAGGCAACAAGCAAGAACCAGATACAAAACTAACATGGATGAACAATTGGAACGCCGTCGGGGTGTAAGATCGCAGTGAAGATGAGACCAGGTTCTGCTATTTCCATCAACATTCGTGCGCCAACTTTCAATCCGTAACACTTGAGAAAGTTTATCCAAGTTCGGCCATGAAAAAAGCAGCGATCTTCTTGGTTCATGAACCCAATTCGGAAGTAATATCCATGGATTGTCTTCACTATGACCATTAAACTAGTGTATTCAGTTATGGCAAGGCCGAGCATGTTGAGTACATGAGTTCTGGCAGAGCAGATAATACATTGCAGGAAAAATAATATGAGAACACAGCATGTTCAAAAAAAACCCACCCTCCTGGATAAAGAAGAGGATTCTAGGAACATACTATGCGTGTTTCAAAATGCTATGGTAGGATGAGAAGGAACAAGTGTGGCGTCTCGCCATGGGCGCTGAAATCTGTAGGGTACTCGCACTTTGGGCACTGCAACTGAAACACACTAGATTCGGTACGAATAAAAATGCATCAACGGTGGCGGCTGCCATCCTAGGATTACCTGTGACCAAGGAACATGGATTTATCGTTGATGGATGAAGAATTCGTACTTGGTTCTCCATGAGAAAACCCTATGCAATCGCCGAGTGGGGGTTTTCTCTGAACAAGCAGACGAGGGAGAAGGGGATTGAGGCCCAGTGAAATATTGCCGCTTCGTAGCTTACTGCTAAAGCTGGAAAGGGGGGTTGTGATTTGACGGCTCATTGGGCATTACTTCAGCGCTACGACCGGGGTGTGTCTACCGTGAAGTTGTGCACTCTAATTTGTGCATATGGCACGTGGACCCCATTGCCGGTTGCCCCACATATCAGCGAAAGGAAGTAGAAAGACAGGAGTAACTAGTTACACATAAATATATTTTTTGACAGAGAGATACTCCCTCTGTAAAGAAATATACAAATCTTTTATATCACAGGCTCACCTTGCCGAGAAATATACTTCCTTTGCAACGCACGGGCATTATGGGGGTTCAGCTTTTTTTATGGGGGTTCAGCTGAGAATATAATACTCAGATAGGCTCACAGTTCTGGACTTTGGGCTGCAGGCCGACCCTGCATGTTTGGGGGCCCATGTGTCCTACCTCAGCGCTTTTCATATTGCAAGCGATCGGTACTGCGCTGGTTTTAGATGCTGTCGCAAGGCGAATACACAAAATTGAATAAAGCACTGCAGCTGTTGGAATGAAATCGAATGATAGTTCCTAACCAGCAATCAGAGTTGCAATTCTATCAATGATATACCATGTGATAAATAATACTGTCGTACTACTTATACACACAGGACACTTGTTTCACCATGCCATATTATTACATCAAAATCTCTCGGAGGATAGATCAGTTCGGCAGTTGTGTGCTGCTACTGAAGAATTTTAAAGTTGATTTGGACTAGCTCTCCTTGCCGAGAAAGTTCGATTTTGAAATCATCCCCTACCGCAAGATGTGATTTAGATTTGAACCTTGACCATCCTTTAGAATCAATCATCATGCGACCGTCCTTTGTACATACGGTATATTGAGCAGGTTTATTCACACCAAGGCTGCGCATGGTAAGACAAACTTGGCCGCGGTCGCCCGGATTGTTGAACGACTCCCTCATTGCTCTAGGAATACTCTATTTGCAAACAAGAAGGCATACCCAAACAGTTAGATCAACACAGTGAATGATATGAAACAACATGGAAAGAAAAAAGAACGAAGCACTTGGGCGGCCAATGCTTACCAAGAAGGTGGACATGTCGGTTTTTGTAAGCACTTTGGTATATGAAGTGCGAACTGCAGCCCAGTCTGTTGCCGGTGCAACTGCATGGGCCAGACCAAAGGCAAGTGCAAGTGTTGGTGCAGGTGCTGAAGCCGCTGCTACTGCCGGACATGGTGCTCCCTGTAGAGCTGGTCCCGGTGTCGATGCCCGATCCTCCGGTAGATCAGACTGATCCGCTGACGCGGTCGGTGCCCAATCCTTGGCTGGATCAGACTGAGCTGCTGCCACTGTCAGTGCTAGAGCAACTGCCGGTGCTCGATCTGTGCAAGACAGCGGCGATCGTGTCTGGTCTGCTATGATCAGCTTTCTAACTTTACTAGGATCCGTGACCGTGATCCAGTTTTTTTCTTCATTTCTTTTAAACGGAGAAGGACTAATTGTGGCATTTTTGTTAAACCAAACTGCAGTTCATCATAGGGATTCAACTTGTACTCAAACAACAGACTGATCCAATTTTTTCGAGTAATATAAGTGATGGACAGTGCCTTCGTTACTGATACGACATAAGAAGTGAAACCTGCAAAAATAGCCATCGTAGAGCAAACCAAACGGTTTATTCTGTGATGAATGCCACATGGCAAAACCTGCATCGTAAAATTGTAGGAAAAGAAAGAAAACATGACATTAAATCAATAAGATTTACTTGATCTGACATGAGTGAATCCTTACCAGGAAATCACTATGTTGACGTACTAAACAGAAGATTGATCGTCCATCTACGCGTGGCATGCAGGGGCCCTGCCTACTCCCACAAGCAGGACAATCCAAAGGTCATGACAAATTGTATGGACCGAACATCCATGGGACTGGAAATCCTGGTGGGTGCGATAAATCCTGCAATGCATACAGATATTGGAGTGTAACCATAATTGATAAACCGTCCTCACAAAAAATATGATTTGGACACTTCCAAATGTACAGACTGAATTGAGTGGACAGACATTAACATAGACCATTCTCAGGACTTACCAGACACCAAAAGCGGCAGCACTAATAAACATTACAGGGTTCACAAATACAAATCAAGTACTAAACAATAGTACTTACTACAGACAAGCAAAGTTGCACTAACTAAACTCTACAGACTATTTCTTGCCACCGACCTACGGGATGAACCCCGCATAACTGACTAGGCCATGGACATCGTGTGAGATGTCTACATGCACCATCACCATCTTGTCAACCTTGGAGAACCTAACAGATTGGTCTTTCCACTCATAAACATGATGATGAAGACAGGCCGCATCAGATTTGTTTGGAAGCTTTACAAGAACCACACCCTTCGTAATCGAAGGCACAGGCAGGAAATTGTTGTGGTCAAGTACAGCCTCGAGAACACGCCTGACAACAATGCTACAGGAAAACACTAGTTCAGGACACGTGGCGACAAGGACATAGCAGCTGGATAGTTCAGCAGTAGAACTCATCATCAGGTCTTCCAGTTCACACTGCATGACTCTGAGAACTTCATCTCCACCGCGGACCTGGTTCTAATTCAAACAAAAACCATATTTCATTACTACCTTCATTCAGAAATATAAGATGATTTTTGATATTATACTCCATATATGACTACATGTACGCATAGAAATGAGTGAACAATGACACTAGAACATGTCTTCAAAGGCATCAGAGCAGAGGGATTACATGCAATATCCATAACACAAGTTACTAAGGCAAATATACCCTCTTAGAAGGTAGCATTGATGTTCATAAAGTACTCCCTCCGTACCAAAATTCTTGATGTATCAAGTCACATTTTAGTATTAGATACATCCGTATCTAGACAAATCTAAGACAAGAAATTTGGGACAGAGGGAGTAGTTGAAAGTAATCTATAAGAAATCAGTGTCAACCTCTCGCATGTTTTGGTCAAAATAGGAATTTAGAACCGTCATTTGGCACACTAAAATCACATGCAAGATCACCCAGAAAGTTGTACTACCAGTACTAGTACTGCGTGTTAGATGAAAAACATGGTCAAGATCGAGAAAAAGATCATCAACAAGCGACATTACCTGGACTTGCTTAATTAGGGATCCCGGAGAGGGGGGCTTGGACAGGGCGATGGCTTTGAGCTTGTCTACGGTAGTCTCAGCGGGGTGCTTGCGCTTCTTCGTACCATGAGCCTCGACGGTTTTGGCCAGAGCCATAGACATCATGTCGGCCGGTGCTCCAGCGTCCATCGAAGAGAGGAAGCTGAGAGAGAAGAGTGAAAGGAGGAACGAGATGAGGGAGAAGCAAAGCGAGTGGGGGTTTTCTTCAAGAGAGGAAGCTGACAGAGAAGAGTGAAATGATGGTTGCTTCGTCCTTCCAACTTACTGCTGGAAAGGGGGGGCTTTGTGATTTGACGGCTCATTGGGCATTACTGCGGCGGTTCGATCGGGGTAGTCTACCGTCACTCTACTACGGAGTAATTTAGTGCATGGCTGGTGGACCCAGGTGTTGGATGTCCCACACATCGGCGAAAGTGAGTAATTTAGTGCATGGCTGGAGGAGGATCCGCATGGTAGAGCGTGTCCATTGTTTTTCATTCTGAAGAAAAAAATGATTACAACAAGCATTTCCACTCTTACGACGAAGGAGTGCGAAACACGACAGCCACTTGAACATACATAGTGCTCCTACTACTAGGCATGTGCAGTGGTTCATACATTAGTACTACACAATCTTGTTGCTAGTGTTGTGCACATGTCAACTACTCCTATATGGAACATAGTACTGCTTTTTTGACTGTCCGGTCGAGAATGAACAGTGAGATCAATGTTAATAGAACTAGGTCCACAGCGCACGGAGAGTACGGTGCTACAGTACTCCACGAAACATGAACCATATGAAGCACATCCTATAGTGCTAGACAGGGTGTATGATGGGTGCACGAGATGGGAGCAAAAGATCCCTTCTCGACCCACTTTTGGCTGTTTGGCAGAGTGCATGAAGGGTGCATGAGTCCACACTAGTAGGTTGACAAAAATACACGAAGAGGAAACAACTATATTGAGATGAGAATGCAACCAAACACACCCACACGCTTTGTGCTACAGTGACGGATCTGCATCTTCTGAGTTTGATCCAACAGTCATGTTGCGCCGAGACATGGACAAGTCCATGTAGAGGGCGCCTAAACACCACCAAAGTCCCTCTGCTTCTCGAGGCGCACGACATTGGTGATGCAGGGTGCAACCGCCCGCAGAGCTCGCTCCCGGTCGACGGGAGCCAGCTCGTTAAAGACGGCGTCCAATGGCACGAATGGATTCCGGTGACGAAGCCCTAAAAGGATTCGCCCAGCAACGGCGACGGCAGCGTGCAACCCCTCCTTGTCCAGCTCAGCCCCTACCATCGCGCGGAGACGGCTCAGCTCCTCGGAAATATAGGTGAAGAAAGAGACCAGGTCAGGAAGCCGCAACTCGTCGAAGTCGACTGGGTGGTTGAATGGGTTTAGCCCGACGGCCGGCATCGTCGCGCTGGCATGACGGTAGGCATCACGCAGCCGCAACACGTGCGTGGCAACTTGGTTTACCAAGTGAATGAGGCGATCCTGGACCTCGTCATGATCGGCCCGCTCGCGCTCCAGTCGACTCCCCTGACGGCCTATCGTATCTCCCCCTTTCTGCAGCAACGCCGCCGACGCCTCAAGCATCTTTGTGGTGGACGTCTGCCGCTTTTAAAGCTCCGTGAACTCCCACACATAACGGAGGAGCATGGCACTCCTCTCCTCCTTGAGCTCACGGAGCTCCACGTCCTTGGCCCTGAGCTCCGCATCCTTGGCATGGAGCTCCTGTGTCAGGCGCCTCACCTCGGACTCCGTGATCTGCTGCGCCGCCATGGCACCAGGAAGAAGCAATGGGGAGAGGAAGCAAAGGGGGAGAAATGGCTAAAAGGCAATGCAATCTATGGGAAGGCGGAGGGAGCCAGCCGAGGAGCGGGGAATCTTTTGGTTTTCACCACGGTAAAACACCAGTCGACGACTACTCACATCAGGGAGGAGTGGGTTTTTACAGGCGGAGTCATCTTGAATAATTGCTACCGCGCCTGCTCCCATCAATCAAAAAATTAAAAATCCTGCCGCGCCTGCTCCCGTCAATCAAAAAATTAAAAATCCCGCCGCACCCAAACACCAGAGCAACGCCGCGGTGGATATTTAAATTTACCTGCCGGCAAGTAGATAAAAAAAGGGGTGAAAAACCAAATGTGGCGGCGGCCTAGCTAATCGGTCGAACTAGCCCAACTAGCTAGCCACCGTGCTTCACTGATGTACTCGGCAGGAAAGGTGGTCTTTCGTGATTTGACGACTCATTTACTTGCTTCTTCGCTTCAACTGAGGAGGACCCGGAAAACACGTGGTAGGGCGTCCCACGTCAGGAAGAATATATGCGTGCACCACCCGGGAGGACCCCGAAACCGCGCGGTAGGGTGTGCCACGTCTCGGCAAGGAGGAAAAATGTGCGTGTAAAAATATACTGTATCAGACGTAGTACCTATGGTTCGACCTTGGGACCCAGCCAGTCGGTCAAAAACACCCCACTAGCCACACAGCTTCATCATGCAAATGTGGCACGGTTAGCTCCATCTCGACCAGCCGCAACGTCTCTTTTTCAAGGCGATTCTTCTATTTTCCAAGCTTTTTATTTGCAATAACACCACGGCAAGCTAGCGCCGCTCTTTGTGTGTGCCCGTGCAAAGGTTAGACGATGGAGAGAAGAGAGATTGAGATCGCAAACCTGGGACCCACCCGTAAGTGAGACAACGGTCATGCACGTGTTGACGAGGCACTCCCTCTACTCTACTCAATACAAGTACTGTATAAAATCAAGTTATGGGACAAATCCAACAACCATTCGTTTTTCAGGCTATCGACTTACGCTTTGTAGTCCAGGTTGCCAGTTCGAATCTCGTCTTTCAGATTTGTTAGTTTTAGGTCCAAATTTGATTAATGACAAGTGGGACCCCCGTGTGTTGTTCCGATATTTCAGTGTAGGATGGTTTTTTTGAACAAACACTTTGCGCGGTTAGACATGTAACGGCACGAGTTACACATATTTTGCAAGTTTACGAACAAAAATGACAGCATCATAGAATATCACGTCCACCCCGCAGCTTAGATACTATGGTGATACGAGTTTTTATACCGTTGGAAGTGAGATCCAATGGCTTGGGAGTAGTATTTGTAATTATGCGCAATTTCCAAACTCTCCAAAGTTTTTTTTTTGCAAATAAAACATTCAGGCCTCATGTGTGCCGCTGCATCTTCGATCCAACGGCTCCCCGGTGCTCACATTAGGTGCTCCCCGTAGCTTAATTACCCGCTATGATGATATGAGCATCTAGGTCGTATGATCAGTGATCAGATGGCACATGCATAGTACTTGTACTTTATGCGCATTTCCCAAACTCTATCAGCCGTATAGTGCAAAAACATTCAAACCTCCTACTGTGGGCCGTTAGATCTCAGTGAACTCGTATCACCATAGAATCTACGGTGCGGGAGCACCTCATACTCTCCTGTGCGAGAAAACATAAGGTGCTATCGTAGCTTGGATGCTACGGTGATACGAGTTTGGAGGTCATTTGATCTGAGATCCAATGGCATCTGAGCAGTCTTTGTGCTTGTAAGCAGTGGCTGAACTCTTTTGGGGCTTTTCTGCAAAAAACCATTCGAACCACCGAGGAGGTGTTGGGTCACAAATCCAATGCCTCCGAAGAGCTTCTATCACCAAAGCATCTAAGGTGTGGTGGCACATGATATTCTTACATACAGGAGAATATGATGTCCTCCTTCATCTTAGATGCTACGGTGATACGAGCTTCGAGGTCGTTGGATATGGGATCAAAGGGCATCTAAATAGTTTTTGTACAAATTGTGTGCAATTCTCAAACTCATCAAGGTTTCCTGCAAAAAAATTAAGACACATCATGTGAGCTGCTATATCTCAGATCTACAAGCTCCAAGCAACTCGTATCGGCATATAGCATGTAAGGTATGGGGGCATATGATATTCTCGAGGGAGGAGGGGTGGCGGTTGCACAACCAATCGGTGGTTGGGAGGGTGGGGACAAATCTAATCTAAACAACCCTAAATAGAGCTCCACAATTTTATCTAAGGTCGAGGGGTTGACCCCCGACAATCATAGCTCCGCCTAAACAATTTTTGAGGAAAACAAGCGCATTAATTGAGTGGTTTTGCAAACTACAACAATTGTTCCACCACTCACTATCTACCTTGGTTGGTGAGATTTTTGAATTGAGCCCTATAAACCGGAAAGGAGGTTGAACTAAGCAAAATGTTTGACCAAATCCTTTCTTAAGAAATACAACAGGACAGATGTACGGCTTGAAAATATATTGCATGATGCAGGTTATGATATTGTTTCGAATCCTGGGTCTTAAATTTCAGAAAATCCAAAAGTGAGCATAAATTCTTGAAACCGAGCATGGTCACGTGATATGGCACAAATATTACTTCGTAAGTTTTTTCTTCAATTCGAGACAATCTGCTTATGACAAGTTGCACAAATGAAGAGCCAAGGTGAGGGAGTCCTGGACTAGGGGGTGTCCGGATAGCCGGACTATCATCATCGGCCGGACACCGAGACTATGAAGATACAAGATTGAAGACTTCGTCCCATGTCCGGATGGGACTTTCCTTGGCGTGGAAGGCAAGCTTGGCAATACGGATATGTAGATCTCCTACCATTGTAACCGACTCTGTGTAACCCTAACCATCTCCGGTGTCTATATAAACCGGAGGGTTTTAGTCCATAGGACGAACAACCATTACAACAATCATACCATAGGCTAGCTTCTAGGGCTTAGCCTCCTTGATCTCGTGGTAGATCCACTCATGTACTACCCATATCATCAATATCAATCAAGCAGGAGTAGGGTTTTACCTCCATCGAGAGGGCCCAAACCTGGGTAAAAACATCGTGTCCCTTGTCGCCTGTTACCATCCGCCTAGACGCACAGTTCGGGACCCCCTACCCGATATCCGCCGGTTTTGACACCGACATTGGTGCTTTCATTGAGAGTTCCTCTGTGTCGTCACCGATAGGCTTGATGGCTCGTTCGATCATCGACAACGACGCAGTCCAGGGTGAGACATTTCTCCCCGGACAGATCTTCGTGTTTGGCGGCTTTGCACTGCGGGCCAATTTGCTTGGCCATCTAGAGCAGATCGAAAGCTACGCCCCTGGCCGTCAGGTCAGATTTGGAAGTCTAAACTTCATGGCTGACATCCGCGAAGACTTGATCTTCGACGGATTCGAGCCACAGCCGAGCGCGCCGCACTGTCACGACAGGCATGATTTAGCTCTGCTGCCGGATGTTGCCCTGGAGGCCGCATATGAGTCCGCTCCGACCCTTAGTTCGGAGTCGACCGTGCAGATCGAGGACGGGTGGATAGACACCGCCTCAGGGCCTGCAACCTCTACGGCGATGGAGCCGAATACTGACCTTGTCCCTTGTAAAGCTCGTGACTCCGAGGTGCCGGACTCCTCGCCGGACTTCGAACCTCCTGCGCCCCTGCCAATCGAATCCGATTGGGCGCCAATCATGGAGTTCACCTCCGCGTACATCTTTTAGCACTCACCCTTTGGCGACATCCTGAATTCGCTAAAGTATCTCTCGTTATCAGGAGAACCCTGGCCGGACTGCGGTCAGGACGGTTGGGATGCGGACAATGAAGAAATTCAAAGCCCACCCACCACCCACTTTGTAGCCACTGTCGACGATCTAACCGACATGCTAGATTACGACTCCGAAGACATCGACGGTATGGACAACGATGCTGGAGACAACCAAGAACCAGCACCTACTGGGCACTGGAAAGCCACCTCAACTCATGACATATACATGGTGGACACACCAAAAGGAAGCGATAACGAGGAACAACGGGACGCGGCGAAGGATAATTCCCCCGAAAAACAACCAAAACGGAAATGCATTCGCCGCCCGAAGTCCCACCTTGATAACAACAACACCCATAATGACCCAGCCATAGAGCAGGGCAAACCAGTGGACGACGAACATGCAATGAAGCAACCATCCGAACAAGATGAATCGGACAATCAACCCATCCTCGTCGAAAACAACAGTCCAAACGATCTCACGCCGGACACATCACCGGAGCATAAGAACCTTCACAATAGGCTCGTCGCCACTGCAAGAAGTTTGAAGAAGCAGAAATGGAAGCTCAAAACAGCGGAAGACGTACTCAGAACAAGGTGGAGCAAAGTACTCAAAACCGCAGACAAATACGGCAATAGTCACCAAGCAAAGAGCTACCCGAAGCGCAAGCTGCTGCCCGAATTCGACGAGGAGGCCCTAGAGCCACCACAATCAAAAGGTAAAGAGGCCGCCTGGCCGGATAGACGACCAGATGACAGGCCAAGAGTGGCAAGCGGCGCCGCACACAAGCCAGCACACGACACACATAAAGATGTTCGCCAAAAGGATGGCCCGGTCAGGTCCATTTACGGGCCAAAAAACAGGGCCCCAGGAAGCAACACAATAAGCCGAGTGCTCGAACATAACGGCACACCTAAATAGAGGGGCGCCGCACACCCACTATGTTTCACCGATGAGGTGCTGGACCATGAATTTCCAGCGGGATTCAAGCCCATAAACTAGAGGCATACGACGGAACAACAGACCCCGGAGTCTGGATGGAGGATTACATCCTACACATACATATGGCTAGAGGAGGCGATCTCCACGCCATAAAATATCTACCCCTCAAGCTCAAAGGGCCAGCTCGGCATTGGCTCAAAAGCCTCCCAGAAAATACCATTGGAAGTTGGGAAGAGATCGAGGACGCGTTTAGAGCACATTTTCAGGGGACTTATGTCCGCCCTCCGGATGCAGACGATTTAAGTCACATAACTCAACAGCCCGGAGAGTCAGCACGCAAATTCTGGAACAGGTTCCTCACTAAAAAGAACCAAATAGTCGACTGTCCAGACGCCGAAGCCTTAGCAGCTTTTAAACATAATGTCCGATACGAATGGCTCGCCAGACACCTCGGCCACGAAAAGCCAAGAACAATGGCCGCGCTAACAAGCCTCATGACCCGCTTTTGTGCGGGGGAAGATAGCTGGCTGGCAAGATGCAGCACCAGCGACCCGAGTACATCCGAGAACAGAGATGGAATGTCACATCCCTAGTTCAGGTATGACCTAGACTAGCTAGTCATTTGTGCATCATGTTTAAATTTCATTTAAATTTGAAATGAGGATTTGTGAAACCCTCAGAATCATTTCTGGAAATGACCCAAATAAAAATTGCTCCAAAAGGGTCCAAGAAAATACTCATGTTTCTCTCTGAAAATACTGGACAGAGATAAATATCAAACCATTATTTTTGGGAGCTCATAAGTATTTATTTTGGGCATTTGGAATTAATGCATAATTATTTGCATTGGATATATAAATGTTATATATATATATTATATGTCCAAAAATTATGCCATTTGTTGAGGAGCTCTGGAATAATACCTCTAGTTCCTACAAAAAATGGCATAAGAAAATAAAATGATTTGGCATTCTTATTAAATCAAACAAATGTCAGATAAATAGAAAACAACAGAATTAAGGATAAGAAACTTACCTGGGCCACTTGCTGGCCTGGCTCTGGCCGGCCAATTTCTGTTCTGGCCCAGCCCACCTCCTGCCGATGCCAGTCGTCATCCTCCTGGCGCCAGGAGGACGAGAGGCACGCGCTCGTCGCCCGCGCGCATGGGCGCCATGCCACCAGCTCGCCTGCCTGCCTCCTCCTCGCCGCCTGGATGTTTCGCGCGACGCCATGCGCCGCCCCGACCCCCTCTCACTCTCTCCCGTGTTCCTCCTCTCCTCTGTCTCTCTCTCGCGAGCGCCACCAAACGAGCCATCGCCGAAGCTCACCGCCGACGCACTCTCCGCCTCCTCCCTCTGAAGCTCTCCGCCGAGCCACGCAAGCCGGGACGCCCCGTGGAGCCGTCACCGCCGTCTTCTCCAACCCCGGCCGCCCGAGATCGCCGGCGCCCGTCCGTCGTCTCCGACTCGTCCCCGAGCCCGCTGACCACCCCGTCGCCTCCGCTGTGAGATTCTGCGCCTGTTCCCCCTTCTCCCCTGCCTTCCCGTGCACCGCAGCACTGAGCCCGCACGCCACCGAACTCCGACCGCCGCCCAAGAGGTCGCCGCCGTCGATATAGGCCGTCTCCGGTGAAACGGAGGGCACCAGTGGATGCGTGTGAGCACCAGCTCCTCGGAGATGGTCTCCGCGGCCCATTTGGTCGCCGGTGACGCGGTCCCGAGCCCCTCCGCCGTGTTCGGCCTCGCCGGCGGTTAAACGCCGGTGGGGTTTGACCCTTTGACCTCGCCGGCCTGACGGGTGGGCCCCGTCGGCCAGGTGATTAGCTTAGTGCTAATCACCACCTAATCTAACCCCTGACACTGACAGTGGGCCCCTGCGCCCTAATCTTTAATTAGATTAGTAAAACCCCCATGTTTAACACTATGTCACTGATGTGTGGACCCCACACGTCAGGTTTGACCTGGTCAGCACCGTTGACCTGCTGACGCAGGCATGACATCGTGCTGACGCAGTTATCCATTTTCTGGATTTAAATTAAATCAGGAAATTCCAGAAAATGATATAACTTCAAAAAAATCATAGAAATTCAACCGTAGCTCAGATTGAAATTATTTATATATGAAAAATTATCAGAAAAATGCAATCTTTCCATCTGTACTAGTTTCATGCATGACAAACCAACTTATACCTACTGTATAAGTGAAAACATGTAAACGGCATTTATAAGAGCTTAATTTGGAGTTGCATTTGAACCCTTGATTCAAATGGACTTCATCCAATTTGATTACTAGTTGCATTAGCTCAAACAGCATCACATCTACATGCCATGTTCATGCATCATATTGTTGCATATGCTCATGTTTTGATTGTTGGCACCGTTCCTTCTCGATAGGTCCTACTCCGAAGAGTGCTCGAGAGTACCTGTCTGTGAAGCATTGCCTCCTCTATTGATCTACCAGGCAAGCAAACCCCCTTGTTCATTCCGATACAATCCTATTCTCTCGCTCCTGCTCTCAGTTATTGCATTAGGACAACAGCGATTCATCTGCTACTTTGTGCTGCAGTAGTTGAACCCATTCCTCTGCATGACCTGTCATTGCCATAGTAAATAGTTGAAACCCACTAGCATGTGTAGGAGTTGATTGAGCCATGTTGTGTTCCTACCATGCTATGCCTACTATTGCTTAGAGTTGTGTCAGGTCTGATTCATTGGGAATGAATTGGAGTGTTATGATATGTTCTGATGCTGAGAGTTAAGTGTGTGAACACGATTTGGTAAAGGTAGCGGTGAGAGGCCATGTAGGAGTACATGGTGGGTTGTCTCACTGGAACCGTCCTTAAGCACTGAGCTCTATGTATGTTGTCCAATGACTCGATACTACCACACATTGGGCTCCGGGCGCTCCAAGCCCTCTCGACTTATTAACCAACTTGATCTCTGTCCAGGAGTTGCAACTAGTTTCTGGTGTTTGTAGGTAGTGTTAGTAGTCTACCAAGTGGCACCCGGCCAGGTGGGCTTGGGACAGACTAGGCATAAGTGGCACGGTGTACCAAGCGTAGATCCATCCGGCAAGCTGGGCTTGGGAACCCTGTTCACATTGTTTGGGGCCGTGAGCGACACCCCGACCGGATCTCCTTGCAGATGGAACCCGAATAGGCGATAAACCTGGGCTAGAGTCTTGTGTGGTTAGTCAGGTCGTGGCCGACACCCTCGCTAGGCTTCCGCTTGAAGGTTGCCGAGATACATGACGTGTACATGGCGGTAAGTGGCGAGAGCGTGTGTGAAGAAGTACACCCCTGCAGGGTTAACATGATCTATTCGAATAGCAGGGTCCGCGGATATGGACTTCTTGGATGCTTAAATGGTACATAGATAACTTGAAGTGGATACTATAAAATGCTCAAAACAAGTGTGAGTGCTATGGATGGCCTTCTCGTAGGGAGACGGGGATGAATCCATAGTAGTGTTTTGTGTGGTGATTAGTGGACTCGTGTGCGCCATATCACCTCAAAGAAGTTCTGGTAGTCGTAGAACAAGATAGCCACAGAGTCAAAGCTGGCTTGCTGCAACTAAACCCCACATTACCCTCTTGATACAAATGCATGTATGATAGGATCTGATGTAAGTCTTGCTGAGTACCTTTGTACTCATGTTGCTTTATTTATGTTTTTGCAGCGGAGACTTCGGTCTTACTAGTGTTCTCGTGGACTTCGACAAGTAGCTTGTACCTCAGCTACGATCTTGATCGGATGTTGTAGATAGTCTGGCTCTTCAGCCTTTTTCTTTTGTAGATGTCTGTACCCAGACATGTAATGCTTCCGCTTGTTGCTTGTATGCTCTGTATGATGGGTCTTGTGATCCCTGTTTGCAATAAATGCTATGATGGCTCTTCTGAGCCTTTATATATATGAGTAGTTGAGTTATGCTGTGATGCCATGTTGTACAGCACATACTTGCATGTTATGCGTACGTGTAATGTGTATTGCTATGTGTGGGATCTGACTATCTAGTTGTTTAGCCTTAGTAGCCTCTCTTACCTGGAAATGTCTACTGGTGCTTCCACTGAGCCATGGTAGCGTGTACTGCTCCGGAACACTTAGGCAGGCCGGCATGTGTCCTTCTTCGTTCCTGTGTCTGTCCCTTCGGGGAAATGTCACGCGATGAATACCGGAGTCCTGTTAGCCCGCTACAGCCTGGTTCACCGGAGTCCTCTTAGCCCAGTGCTACAACCTGGATTCACTCGCTGATGATCGACACGTTCGATGCTGGGTCATGGATGCCTGTCCCTGTAAGTTTGTGCCACTTTGGGTTTACGACTAGCCATGTCAGCCCGGGCTCCTTATCATATGGATGCTAGCAACACTATCATATACGTGTGCCAAAAGGCGCAAACAGTCCCGGGCAAAGGTAAGGCGACACTCGTGGGGATACCGTGCGTGAGGCCACAAAGTGATATGAGGTGTTACATGCTAGATCGATGTGGCATTGAGTCGGGGTCCTGACAGCTTTGGTATCAGAGCCTGACTGCCTGTAGGATTACCAAGCCAAACTGGTCGAAGTTGAGTCTAGAAATTCTTTAGTTATGTAAGGGAATTGATTGTGGGAAGGAACGTAAGGCTCTTTTTACTCCTTATACCTCATGGCCTTCTGATCTGAGTCATCCTATCTTTCCTATGGGGTTAAGGAACTAGGCTTTCTCTTCCGTCTATCAGGATCACGTGTTACTACTCCGTAGTCCCATAGGATTGGTTGATCAGAGTCATACCCCAGTTTCGAGTACTTCCGGTGTAGCCTGTTTAGTATGATCTCAGAACCTTGAGTGATGATGTTGAGTATGTTACTACCCCATTTTAGCAGGATGTCTCATTCTGAGCATTTTACTGCCGTTATGCTGCCGGAATTGCCCTAGGAGTTCAAGAGTTACTAATTCCCTTGTCCTACATTCTATAGCTTATAGTTGATGCTGATCTGTCCTTGGTTTCGTTTTTCAGGATGTCATCAGTTAAGTGAAGTTCTGTTGCTCGTAGTCAGAACCACGGAGATGGTAGGGATGAGGATCCTCCCGACCAGCCTTCGTTGGCAGAGTTCATGTTAGAGATGGAGAGGAACAAGCGTGAGTCTAACTGCTTGTTGGCACGTATCGAGGAGAACACCGCACATCAGTTCAAAGGGTCTGCAACCATTCATGACTTCATTCGCTTGCACCCACCTACCTTTCATCATTCTATTGAGCCACTCGATGCAGATGACTGGCTCCGTAGCATCACTCATAAGCTGCATTTCGCGAACGTAGCTGAAGATGACAAGGTCACCTATGCCACATACCACCTGGAAGGTCCTGCTAGTCTTTGGTGGCAGAACTCGCCATGCTTCCAGCTGGCCAGACTCCTACCTGGAGGGATTTCATTGAGGCTTTTCGCGAGCATCACATTCCCGAGACCCTCATTGATCACAAGAGAGAAGAGTTCTGTAGTTTCACCCAGGGTAAGATGGCTGTTGATGCTTATAGTAGAGAGTTTGAGAACCTTGCTTGTTATGCCACAGAAGAGGTGTCCACGGACGCGAAAAAGCAGGCTAGGTTCCGGAAGGGTCTCAACCCCAAGTTGCGTCGTGATCTCCACCTGCATCATTGTGATACATTCCAAGCTCTGGTGAACAAGGCCATTAATGCAGAGACAGCTCAGCTCACTTACGAGAAGTCTCGTAAGCACACCCGTGATTTGGGATCTTCCTCCGGTTCTAGTTCTCAAAAGCGCCGAATTTGGGTTCCGAACTCCGCTCTTCCACCCAGATATGTACCGAGGCCATCTTATGTGGCACCCCATACAGTTTAGCAGTATGCTCCACCCAGGCCTACTGGTAGACCGCCTTCCAATGTGGGTCCACGTCCTACCTCCAAGATTTGTTACAAGTGCGGAGAGCCAGGCCACATTGCCCGTATTTGCACTCAGACCAGAGTTGCTCCACCCCAGCCCGAGAAGTCTGTTGGCCATGGTAGGCCATCATGCAAGATGATTAGTGCCAGGTCAGCTCACCCTGAACTTGGACTTGTGCATCGCGTCTCAGCTAAAGACGCTCATGATGATCCAGATGTCGTTCTTGGTACACTCCTTGTCAACTATCACCCAGCATCGGTTCTATTCGATAATGGAGCGTCTCATTCCTTCATTTCTGAAAGCTATGCCCGCTTGCACGACATGTCATTTTGTGATATGCCCTCCCCACTACTTATTCAAACTGCTGGATCCAAATGGCAAACTTCTAGTGTAAGCCATGGTAATGAAATCCTTGTTGACAGACTTGTATTCCTTGCATCACTTATAGCCCTCAAGTCTACAGATATTAACATAATCTTGGGTATGGACTGGATGAAAGCTCATTACGCCAAGATTGATTGTTACACCAGGTCCGTTCAGCTTACACACCCATCTGGCAAGATAGTCACTGTCTCCACCAGAGTTGCAAAGCGCCAACTCTATTCTCTTAATGCCAGCCCTCTTCCAGACCTTGAAGATATCCCGGTAGTCCGTGACTTTCTGGATGTATTTCTAGAGGAACTGCCAGGTGTTCCACCTGACAGAGATGTAGAGTTCGTCATAGATCTTATCCCAGGAACCGCTCCAATCTCTAGGAGACCTTACAAGATGGCACCCTTAGAACTAGCCGAGCTTAAGAAACAACTTGATGAGTCCTTGCAAAAGGGTTTCATCCGTCCTAGTTCTTCCCCTTGGGCTTGCCCCGTCCTCTTCGTCAAGAAGAAGGATGGTACGGACCGGATGGTTGTAGATTATCGTCCCATTAATTTGGTCACGATAAAGAACAAATATCCGCTCCCCAGGATCAACGATTTGTACGATCAGCTCGCTGGATCCTCAGTCTTCTCCAAGATGGATTTGAGGTTAGGCTACCACCAAATCAAGATCAGAAACGGGGACATCCCCAAGACAGCCTTTGTCACTAGTTATGGCCAGTACGAGTACACTGTCATGTCCTTTGGTCTAACCAATGCTCCAGCCACATTCTCCCGTTTGATGAACTCGATCTTCATGGAGTACTTAGATAAATTTGTCGTGGTTTATCTCGATGATATTCTTATTTACTCGAAGAACGAAGAAGAGCATGCCGAACATCTTAGACTTGTGTTAGAAAAACTCAGAGAGCACCGCCTTTATGCCAAGTTCTCCAAGTGTGAATTCTGGTTGCCAGAAGTGACCTACCTAGGCCACGTAATCTCTGGTAAGGGCATTGCTATCAATCCCGAGAGAGTTAAGGCTGTTCTTGATTGGACTCCACCTGAAGCCGTTAAACAAGTTAGGAGTTTCCTTGGTCTAGCCAGCTATTGTCGCCGCTTTGTTGAAAACTTCTCCAAAGTAGCTAAACCCCTCACGGAACTTCTCAAGAAAGATAAAAAGTTTGAGTGGTCCCCACAGTGTGAGTACAGTTTTTAGGAACTAAAAAGACGCCTGACTTCTGCTCCCATACTTGTGCCACCGGATTTCACTAAAGACTTTGTTATCTATTGCGACGCCTCACGACAGGGACTAGGTTGCATTCTTATGCAGGATCGTCATGTGATTGCCTATGCATCTCGACAGTTGCATCCACACGAGGAGAATTATCCTACACATGATCTAGAGCTTGCAGCCGTAGTCTATGCACTCAAGACCTGGCGACATTACCTCCTTGGTAAACGTTGCGAGATCTACACCGATCACCAGAGTCTCAAGTATATCTTCACCCAACCAGATTTGAACCTTCGGCAAAGACGTTGGTTGGAGTTGATCTCAGATTATGATTTAGGGATTACCTACACCCCAGGCAAAGCTAATGTCATGGCTGATGCGCTAAGTCGTAAATCCTACTTCAACAATCTTATGTTGCAGCAAGGCCAACCACTTCTCCATGAGGAATTTTGTAAGCTTAACCTTCACATAGCTCCTCACGGATTCCTTTCTACCTTGGTGGCGAAACCTGATCTTGAGGATCGGATTATCGCATCTCAAAAGCAGGACACAGGAATTTCCCGGATCAAGAGAAACATTAAGAAGGGAGTTGGTGCATGTTTCTCTATGGATGATCGTGGTGGTGTTTTCTTTGAGAATCGCTTGGTGGTTCCCAGGAATCAACATCTGCGACAATTGATTCTTAAGGAGGCGCATGAATCTCCTCTCACAATTCATCCCGGTAGTACTAAGATGTATCAGGACCTACGCCAGAGGTTCTGGTGGACTAGGATGAAGAGAGAAATCACTGAGTTCATTGCTAAATGTGACGTTTGTCGTAGCGTTAAGGCAGAGCATCAAAGACCTGCTGGCACCCTTCAGCCTTTAGCCATTCCTGAATGGAAATGGGATAAAGTTGGTATGGATTTCATCACCGGCTTTCCCAGTACCAAGAAAGGGAATAACGCTATCTTCGTAGTTGTTGATCGTCTTTCCAAAGTGGCTCACTTCCTTCCTGTTCGAGAGAGTATCACTGCTAGTCAGCTTGCTGACTTATATATTTCTCGAATAGTGTCACTTCATGGTGTTCCACTAGATATCAATTCAGACCGTGGCAGTCTTTTCACTTCTCATTTCTGGGAGAGTTTCCAAACTGCCATGGGAACCCATCTTTCCTTCAGTACCGCTTTCCACCCTCAGTCGAGTGGTAAAGTGGAACGGGTCAACCAAATTCTCGAAGACATGCTTAGAGCTTGCGTTATCTCATTCGGTATGGATTGGGAGAAATGTCTTCCTTTCGCCGAGTTTGCTTATAACAATAGCTATCAATCCAGTCTCAAGAAAGCTCCTTTTGAGGTTCTCTATGGACGAAGATGTCGAACACCTTTGAACTGGTTAGAAACCGGTGAAAGACAATTCTTTGGACCGGACATGATCCAGGAGGCAGAGGAGCAAGTTCGCATCATTCGTGAGAATTTGAAAACAGCCCAGTCTCGTCAAAAGAGCCAGTATGATCGTCATCATAAGGATATGACTTATGAAGTTGGCGACAAAGCTTACCTTAGGGTTACTCCTTTGAAGGGTACCCATCATTTCGGTATCAAGGGAAAGTTGGCTCCTCGTTACATTGGTCCTTTTCGCATTATCGCTAAACGAGGAGAGGTTGCCTACCAGTTGGAACTACC
Organism: Triticum timopheevii; assembly: GCA_963921465.1. Classification (NCBI taxonomy): domain Eukaryota; kingdom Viridiplantae; phylum Streptophyta; class Magnoliopsida; order Poales; family Poaceae; genus Triticum; species Triticum timopheevii. Next base: position 540,589,260 of record OY997270.1, on the reverse strand, counting down.
CCCATATCTTTCTCGAGTTCAGGATGTCTTCCACGACTCTCAACTCAGGCGTTGCTTCTCGGATCCTATCCGCGGAGTGGACCACGAAACGCTTGATCTCCAAGATAACCTCACATACCGAGAGTACCCGGTTCGCATTCTTGATCAAGCAGAGCGTGTCACTCGACGTCATAATATCAAGTTTCTCAAGGTTCATTGGTCTCATCATTCCAAGAGAGAAGCTACTTGGGAGCGAGAAGATCGTCTTCGACTGGAGTACCCCACCTTCTTTCCGTCGACCCCCGAATCTCGGGACGAGATTCTTTCAAGTGGGGGCGAGTTGTCACATCCCTAGTTCTGGTATGACCTAGACTAGCTAGTCATTTGTGCATCATGTTTAAATTTCATTTAAATTTGAAATGAGGATTTGTGAAACCCTCAGAATCATTTCTGGAAATGACCCAAATAAAAATTGCTCCAAAAGGGTCCAAGAAAATACTCATGTTTCTCTCTGAAAATACTGGACAGAGATAAAAATCAAACCATTATTTTTGGGAGCTCAAAAGTATTTATTTTGGGCATTTGGAATTAATGCATAATTATTTGCATTGGATATATAAATGTTATATATATATATTATATGTCCAAAAATTATGCCATTTGTTGAGGAGCTCTCGAATAATACCTCTAGTTCCTACAAAAAATGGCATAAGAAAATAAAATGATTTGCTATTCTTATTAAATCAAACAAATGTCAGATAAATAGAAAACAACAGAATTAAGGAAAAGAAACTTACCTGGGCCACTTGCTGGCCTGGCTCTGGCCGGCCCATTTCTGTTCTGGCCCAGCCCACCTCCTGCCGACGCCAGTCGTCGTCCTCCTGGCGCCAGGAGGACGAGAGGCACGCGCTCGTTGCCCGCGCGCATGGGCGCCACGCCACCAGCTCGCCTGCCTGCCTCCTCCTCGCCGCCTGGATGTTTCGCGCGACGCCACGCGCCGCCCCGACCCCCTCTCACTCTCCCCCGTGTTCCTCCTCTCCTCTGTCTCTCTCTCGCGAGCGCCATCGAACGATCCGTCGCCGAAGCTCACCGCCGACGCGCTACCCGCCTCCCCCTTGCCTCTCCGACACGCACAGGAGCTCCGCATCATCCCTCTGAAGCTCTCCGTCGAGCCACGCAAGCCGGGACGCCCCGTGGAGCCGTCACCGCCGTCTTCTCCAACCCCGGCCGCCTGAGATCGCCGGCGCCCGTCCGTCGTCTCCGACTCGTCCCCGAGCCCGCTGACCACCCCGTCGCCTCCGCTGTGAGATTTTACGCCTGTTCCCCCTTCTCCCCTGCCTTCCCGTGCACCGCAGCGCTGAGCCCGCACGCCACCGAACTCCGGCCGCCGCCCAAGAGGTCGCCGCCGTCGATATAGGCCGTCTCCGGTGAAACGGAGGGCACCAGTGGATGCGTGCGAGCACCAGCTCCTCGGAGATGGTCTCCGCGGCCCATTTGGTCGCCGAAGACGCGGTCCCGAGCCCCTCCGCCGAGTTCGGCCTCGCCGGCGGTTAAACGCCGGTGGGGTTTGACCCTTTGACCTCGCCGGCCTGACGGGTGGGCCCCGTCGGCCAGGTGATTACCTTAGTGCTAATCACCACCTAATCTAACCCCTACGCTGACAGTGGGCCCCTGCGCCCTAATCTTTAATTAGATTACTAAAACCCCCTTGTTTAACACTGTGTCACTGACGTGTGGACCCCACACGTCAGGTTTGACCTGGTTAGCACCGTTGACCTGCTGACGCAGGCATGACGTCGTGCTGACGCAGGCATGACGTCGTGCTGACGCAGTTATCCATTTTCTGGATTTAAATTAAACCAGGAAATTCAAAGAAAATGATATAACTTCAAAAAAATCATAGAAATTCAACCGTAGCTCAGATTGAAATAATTTATATATGAAAAATTATCAGAAAAATGCAATCTTTCCATCTGTACTAGTTTCATGCATGACAAACCAACTTATACCTACTGTATAAGTGAAAACATGTAAATGGCATTTATAAGAGCTTAATTTGGAGTTGCATTTGAACCCTTGATTCAAATGGACTTCATCCAATTTGATTACTAGTTGCATTAGTTCAAACAGCATCACATCTACATGCCATGTTCATGCATCATATTGTTGCATATGCTCGTGTTTTGATTGTTGGCACCGTTCCTTCTCGATAGGTCCTGCTCCGAAGAGTGCTCGAGAGTACCTATCTGTGAAGCAGTGCCTCCTCTATTGATCTACCAGGCAAGCAAACTGCCTTGTTCATTCTGATACAATCTACTCTCTCGCTCCTGCTCTCAGTTATTGCATTAGGACAACAGCGATTCATCTGCTACTTTGCTGCGGTAGTTGAACCCATTCCTCTGCATGACCTATCATTGCCACAGTAAATAGTTGAAACCCACTAGCATGTGTAGGAGTTGATTGAGCCATGTTGTGTTCCTACCTTGCTATGCCTGCTATTGCTTAGAGTTGTGTCAGGTCTGATTCATTGGGAATGAATTGGAGTGTTACGATATGTTCTGATGCTGAGAGTTAAGTGAGTGAACACGATTTCGTAAAGGGAGCGGTGAGAGGCCATGTAGGAGTACATGGTGGGTTGTCTCACTGGAACCGTCCTTAAGCACCGAGTTCTATGTATGTTGTCCAATGACTCCATACTACCACACATTGGGCTCCGGGCGCTCCAAGCCCTCTCGACTTATTAACCAACTTGATCTCTATCCAGGAGTCGCAACTAGTTTCTGGTGTTTGTAGGTAGTGTTAGTAGTCTACCAAGTGGCACCCGGCCAGGTGGGCTTGGGACAGACTAGGCACAAGTGGCACGGTGTACCAAGCGTAGATCCATCCGGCGAGGTGGGCTTGGGAACCCTGTTCACATCATTTGGGGCCGTGAGCGACACTCCGGCCGGATCTCCTTGCGGATGGAACCCGAATAGGCGATAAACCTGGGCTAGAGTCTTGTGTGGTTAGTCAGGTCGTGGCCGACACCGTCGCCAGGATTCCGCTTGAAGGTTGCCGAGATACATGACGTGTACATGGCGGTAAGTGGCGAGAGCGTTTGTGAAGAAGTACACCCCTGCAGGGTTAACATGATCTATTCGAATAGCCGGTTCCGTGGATATGGACTTCTTGGATGCTTACATGGTACATAGATAACTTGAAGTGGATACTATAAAATGCTCAAGTGAAGTGTGAGTGCTATGGATGGCCTTCTCATAGGGAGACGGGGATGAATCCATAGTAGTGTTTTGTGTGGTGATTAGTGGACTCGTGTGCACCATATCACCTCAAAGAAGTTCTGGTAGTCATAGAACAGGATAGCCACAGAGTCAATGCTCGCTTGCTGCAACTAAACCCCACATTACCCTCTTGATACAAATGCATGTATGATAGGATCTGATGTAAGTCTTGCTGAGTACCTTTGTACTCATGTTGCTTTATTTATGTTTTTGCAGCGGAGACTTCGGTCTTACTAGTGTTCTCGTGGACTTCGACAAGTAGCTTGTACCTCGGCTACGATCTTGATCGGATGTTGTAGATAGTAAGGCTCTTCAGCCTTTTTCTTTTGTAGATGTCTGTACCCAGACATGTAATGCTTCCGCTTGTTGCTTGTATGCTCTGTATGATGGGTCTTGTGACCCCTGTTTGCAATAAATGCTATGATGGCTCTTCTGATCCTTTATCTATATGAGTAGTTGAGTTATGTTGTGATGCCATGTTGTACAGCACATACTTGCATGTTATGCGTACGTGTAATGTGTATTGCTATGTGTGGGATCTGACTATCTATTTGTTTATCCTTAGTAGCCTCTCTTATCGGGAAATGTCTCCTAGTGCTTCCACTGAGCCATGGTAGCGTGCTACTGCTCCGGAACACTTAGGCAGGCCGGCATGTGTCCTTCTTCGTTCCTGTGTCTGTCCCTTCGGGGAAATGTCGCGCGATGAATACCGGAGTCCTGTTAGCCCGCTACAGCCCGGTTCACCGGAGTCCTGTTAGCCAAGTGCTACAGCCTGGATTCACTCGCTGATGATCGACATGTTCGATGCTGGGTCATGGATGCTTGTCCCTGTAAGATTGTGCCACTTTGGGTTTATGACTAGCCATGTCAGCCCGGGCTCCTTATCATATGGATGCTAGCGACACTATCATATACGTATGCCAAAAGGCGCAAACGGTCCCGGGCAAAGGTAAGGCGACACCCGTGGGGATACCGTGCGTGAGGCCGCAAAGTGATATGAGGTGTTACATGCTAGATCGATGTGGCATTGAGTCGGGGTCCTGACATGGAAATGGAAAATCACGACGCAGAAAAGATCAGTGCCAAAATAAGGAAAATGGCCCAAAGAACACGGCGGTCAACGCCGGATTTAAAAGCTCTCGGCCGAACAGCAAAACACTGCCTCTTAAGGACAACAGCGACGAGCTATCCAACCTAAACAAAATCTTGGATAGGATATGCCAAATTCGCAGTACCCCCGGGAAGCCTGCAAACCACACCCACAGAGATTGTTGGGTCTTCAAGCAGTCCTGCCGACTCAACGCCGAACACAAGGGGCTCGACACGCCAAGCGAGGACGATGACGAACCCCACCAGCAGCGCGCCGGAAAACAAAAGACTTTCCCACAAGAAGTCAAAACAGTAAGCTCACTTCATGTGATAATACGAAACAATAGTGCGGCACCCGCTAAAGTACGCGTCGCACGGTCCACCCCAGCGGAATCCCGAGATTGGATGTCAAAACCAATTACTTTTGACCACCTGGATTATTCCAGAAGTATTCGAAACGCAGGATGGACTGCTCTGATATTGGATCCTGTAATCAACGGACTACAATTTACACAAGTCCTAATGGATGGCGGCAGCGATTTAAACCTGTTATATCCGGATACAATCCGCAATTTGGGGATAGACCCTACTAAAATTCGCCATAGCCGCACTTCCTTCAAAGGAGTGACGCCAGGCCCTTACACTTAAAATGCCCGGTCCACGCGGCATCATCTCCTTACAAGGTCGCTCAATACCCGGGACACGGCTAGGCGAGTCCGGCACAAATAAACTAGGGGCTTCCTAGCCGCACACCCCTTCACAAGGGGCTGCGCGTATGAACAATAAGAGCCAATAAAAGCTCAACTTTATTCATTTATTCATACTCTGTTTTAAATACATTTTTCGCACGATTTCTTTTCAAACTAAGTTCCTCTCTTTTACAAATGAACAGCATGCTACACCCGTCCAGGATACAGCACAACGGAGACACAGGCGCAGACGTGCATAGGGACCTAGACACTAGATGCTTGTCCCTGTAAGATTGATCTGCCCGTCATCATAAAGACCGAACACCTCAGGGAGTGTTCGGTGTCTCGAGTTAGGCCTTATATGCATGAGCTCCGAATCATGTCTTTGGTCAAATGTTGGGTTTTCCCGGCTCCTGTGTTTTGCTGCCTTACGTTCCATATCATCGGCTAACGCGACACCAGGAGAACTACTGCGATTGTGCCCCGGTTCGGCCGGGCGAGCACCTCAGTAGAGAAAGCCGAAAACTGACTGTCATGATATAGCGAGAGACTGGTCAACCACTCGATCGACCTCTGGAATGTATAGAATTCCTCCGCTTTGAAGAAGGACCGCTTTCCGGTCAGGCACACACGCGCCCCGAATTCGGAGAGCGCGGTGCCCCTAGGGGCTATATCGTAGCCCCACCTTCGAACTCCTATGGCTAAGTGAAAGTGATAAAGCATTATAGTCCGTTTGCCTCGTTTGCTACGCTACCACCTCCTTCACAGGACCAAGACGTTGGATTATGTGTGAAAATGCGCTATTTTGCAAACACCCCCGCTCCATGTGCATGGGGGCTGTAGCCAAAGACTGCAATCTTTCAGGTTATACACAAGTATACATTAACGGCCGCACAGGAGATATTTCAATACTTGAACGCACAAGTATAAAAAGCACTTATATTATGAATATCGTTTTACATATCATAAAGATCATTTGAACATGACATTTTTGAGCACTGCGACTATATTACACGAGCACCCCGCAGAACTTCCCCAAAATAGTGCTCGGCGGGTAACCGGCTCTCGTCTGAACCCCGGGTTGCAACATCGGTGGCATCCATCTTTGTCCAATATGTCTTCAACCGGGCGAGGGCCATCCGTGCACCCTCTATGCATGCCGACCGCTTCATCGCCTTGATATGCGGCACCGCCCCAAGGAATTGGTGCAATAAGCCAAAATAACTCTTCGGCTTGGGCCTATCCGGCCACAGATGAGCCACTACATCCGTCATGGCAAGTCCGGACAATCTATTCAGCTCAGCCCACTCAGCCAACCGATCGGTCAACGGAAGTGAACGCTCCGGACTGTGGAATTGAGACCAAAAAAGCTCTTCCATCTCATGATCCATTTGACTTTGGAAGTGCACAACAGCATCTGCCGCACTCGCCTCTAAATCCATATAAGGATCCTCCAGACCCCACAGCTGGCCAAGCTGAGCATACTTCTGATCTGTGAACTTCCTGCGCAGCAGAAAGGGCTTGCCAGCCGCAATGTCTCCGGCCTGACGCAGCTCCTCCTTTATAGCACTCATTGCAGAACAGGCATCCTTGGCTTCGGCGGTGGCCCTCTTCAGGTCTTGCTGCTCCGCTGGGCTTTCTTTTTCAAGAACCTCATAGCGGTCGGTAACATCTTTCAGCTTCATGCCCATTTTGGCCATCTCCTCCCTGCTTCGGCAATGAGCATCCCTTTCGGCTTCTAGCTCTTTGGCCGCCTTCGAGGCAGCCGCATCACTCCTTCTGGCCTGCTCCTTGGCTCGAGCAAGCTCTGCTCAAAGGTCCTCCACAGCAGCGGCACCATCTGCATTAAGCATACATGTTGTAAGGAGTGAGCATCAGCTCCCTTACTAGGTGACCACGGAGAAACAACCTACCTTGTGACTCGTCAAGTCGTTTATTGACCAGCGCAATGTCCGCATCCGCAACGTTGAGTTGCCGCTTTAGTTCGGCAACTCCATTAGTCCGGATGGCCACCGGACTATCCGCCACCTGCATAGGAAAGGCGAGAATTAATACCTGAGATTACGATCCTCGGCACACTGTCGCTTTCGACAACATATCGAGTCTTAGGGGCTACTATCTATACACGGCGCACTTTATGTGTAAAACTATCAAAAGGTATGTCATTTTTACGTAACTCAAACCCCTCCAGCAAACTTCTGACGGCATCATGCAACCCGCCCTCGGCGGATCAAATTCTTTCAATCACCGTACTCATCAATGTACGGTGATCTTCTGAGATAGACGCCCTCTCAAGCAGATCCTTCAGCTCCCCCGGCCATACACCAGTTGGTGCCGAACTCTCCGGCCCTGCCGGACTCGGGGAGACCCTCCGTGAAGACACCTCAGGGTCGTCCGCCCCGCCTGACGGTGCGGCAGATGGAGGCGTCTCACTCTCCATCATCTCCGGACGAAGGTCCCCCGAAGACGAGCTCAGCTGAGAAGGACGGAGATCCGAACTACAAGGTAAAAACTTCGGTTATCCTCAGAAGCAAAAATAGGGATGTCCCTTATTACAAAACTCCCCTTTTTCTACTTACGGCTCGCTGGAGGGCTGATTCCTTAAGGGAGATAGTGTGGCCGGGGCTTCCCCAGGCGCAGGACCCTCTGGTGAAGATCTCTTCCCCCGCTTTGAGGCCTTGGCCTCCGGGTTTTCGGAAGCGGTCCTCTTCTCCCCTTGGAAGGAGGGATTTTCGATCCCCCCTTTCTCGAAAGCCTCCTTGGTAGAGGCGGTAGTTTCTCTGTTTTGCCCTTCGCCTTCCTCTGAAGGCGCAACCTCCAGCATCTTGACCAACACGGGATCCGGCGCGGTCTCCGGGAGGGGGGACGGACACCGTATCAGTTTCGCTTGCGCTATCCACTCCTATTCAAAGGGCGATTGGTTAAAAGGCAAATTCAAGAATACACAAACAAATGGTGTGTCCGGACACAGGGCTACTTACCTGAGCATCCGGGCGATTGCAGCTTAGGCCAGCATCCTCGGTCAATTCCGGACACACTTCTTGTGATCCGAAGAACAATTTATACATCTCCATGGGTGTCGTACCCATGAAGTGTTGGAGAGATTGTGGCCCCTCTGGATTGAATTCCCACAGGCGGAGGGGGCGACGTTTGCAGGGCAGAAGACGCCGAATCAGCATAACCTGCATCACTACGACCAGATTGATCTCCCTCTCCTGGAGGTCTAGAATCCGGCCCTGCAATAGGGGTACGTCCTTAGACGGCCCCCAGTTAAACCCTTTGTTGACCCATGACATCAGCTGTTGCGGAGGGCCCGAGCGAAAAACGGGCGGCGGCTTCTGCCTGCTGCCCCTGGGAGCGGTAATGAAGAACCACTCCTGCTGCCACAAGCCGAGCTCCTCCTGAAAAGAGCCCTCGGGCCATGTAACATTGGCCCTCTTGCTTATGACCGCCCCGCCGCACTCTACTTGACGCCCCTCAATTAACTTCGGCTCCATGTTGAAGGTTTTGAGCCACACACCGAAGTGAGGGGTAGTGCGGAGGAAGGCCTCGCAGACGACAATAAACGATGAGATATGGAGGATGGACTCCGGAGCCAGGTCATGGAATTCCAGCCCATAGTAAAACATGAGCCCTCTCACAAAAGGATCCATCGGGAAGCCTAAACCCCGACGGAGGTGGGACACGAACATGACGCTCTCGCCGAGCTCGTGAGTAGGAATGACTTGCCCTTTGGCAGGTAACCTGTGCGAAATCTCGTAGGTCAGGTACCTGGCTTCTCTCAGCTTTAGCACGTCGTCTTCCGTGACGGAGGAGGGCATCCACCGGCCCTGTAGGTCAGAGCCGGACATTGTTGAAGGTCTGAGGCGCTCGAATCTGGAGCTCTGGGTGTTGGAACTCGGGGCGAGGGGCGGATTCGATTGAGGATTGAAGAAAATAAACGGGCCTTGGTCTCATTATAAAGATGGAGAATACCAAGAGCCGTCCCCGTGACCGTTTAGAACTCACCTTCGATGGAGGAGGCGTGGCAACGGGCACGGTTGGGTTACCCACGTCCGTATTGATGGGAATCCCGGAATAAGGGGAACACGATCTCTTCTTCGACAAGACGTGCCAAGGAAACCGCTTCGCTAAACGCGCTGAGGTGGTATAATAAAAACGATTCAAGTAAAGGCTTGGTAGTGGTGTGACGTGACGCCACAAAATACATCAGCAGATTGAATATTATTCTCTCTACGATGGTGTGTGGAATTTATTTTGCAGAGCCGGACACTATCCTGGTGTTTACAATCTTCTATGAATTATTCGGAGGAGGAACCCACCTTGCAATGCCGAAGACAACATGCGTGCCAGACTCTTCGTCATTGAAGCCTGGTTCAGGGGCTACTGAGGGTGTCCTGGACTAGGGGGTGTCCGGATAGCCGGACTATCATTATCGGCCGGACTCCAAGACTATGAAGATAAAAGATTGAAGACTTCGTCCCGTGTTCGGATGGGACTTTCCTTGGTGTGGAAGGCAAGCTTGGCAATACGGATATGTAGATCTCCTACCATTGTAACCGACTCTGTGTAACCCTAGCCCTCTCTGGTGTCTATATAAACCGGAGGGTTTTAGTCCGTAGGACGTACAACCATTACAACAATCATACCATAGGCTAGCTTCTAGGGTTTAGCCTCCTTGATCTCGTGGTAGATCAACTCTTGTACTAACCATATCATCAATATAAATCAAGCCGGAGTAGGGTTTTACCTCCATCGAGAGGGCCCGAACCTGGGTAAAAACATCGTGTCCCTTGTCTCCTGTTACCATCCGCCTAGAAGCACAGTTCGGGACCCCAAACCCGAGATCCTCCGGTTTTGACACCGACACAAGGTATTTTGGAACAAAGACCTGTCACGTTAAGGCGAACGCTTTCACTATTGAAACTGTGGGCGTTTACATGCCGCCATGAGTCCCTGCTTCTCATCGGCAGGTGCCGCCCAGCAAGCGTGTGAGTCGACGGGAGGCGTTCGAGCAGACCGCTGCGCAGGCTGTCAGGGAGGCGTGCGAGCAGACCGCTGTGCAGACTCACCGGGAGGTGAGCCCTTTGACCAGGCTCCGCCACCCAGCGTCATCCCAACTGCTCCCACTTTTAATGTCTCCGGCGCCGCAGTTTAAAATCAACCCCGCACTACCCGGTATCGCTACAATCCTCTCTCTTACTCTCCGATTCGCCTATCGTCTACCTCCAACTAGCCTGACCTAAACTTACGCCATGCCACATCACGATGTTCTATAATTAGTGTTCCGGTTTCATGAGGAAGACACCCAGCCGGAGTCTCAAGAACATAAGGCGCTTTGGGACGAGCTTGAACTGGCCTTGCGGGAAGACGTCGCGCCAGTCCCCACTCCCGTTCCAGCTCCCGTCGCCCCGACTGCGCCAGCGCCCATCCCCGTGGCATGGATGGCTGGGAGCCGCATATTGTCGCCGAGCTTGATGCCAAATGTAGGCGCACCAGGCAGACCAGGGTCGTGTCGGGGTGGATGCGGCTTAGGTGCCTTGAAGGCAACTGCCCTTGGGTGACTGACATGTGGGCCAGCCACCTGTTGGGCCCACATGTCATGGACACAAAGGGATGTGCCTTAAGGCACCGAAGCGTAGTCCTGTCGGGGTGGTTGCGCGTGTCGGACGGACGCGTAGCACCCAGCCACCCCCCCCCCAAAAAAAGGACGACGACAATATAAGTTCGCGCTTCCACGTTTCGGATTGAAATATCTGGCGGCACCAACGGTCTCATCCACCGCATCATAGAACTCCGCTGCCACTCAAGATCTGCATCCGTGCGCGGCCAGCCAATGCCAGCGCATCACCCTCAACAACTCTGAAGTGACCCGCACTCTAGCTAGGCAAGCATGCCCAAACGCCGGCTCGAACTAGGTATCCACACATCACTCCCTTGTGCACTGTTCCGACGATGTTTGGATCCTTTCACTGCTCTCTTAGCTTACACGCCTATGCGACCCTGACTTTAACTCTTATATCTTCTGGAGATATCATATGAAACAAGCAAATCCATTTTTTTAGCGAAGCATGACTGGGCTACGGGATCTGGTACACATCCTGCAGACCCGCATAACCTTGTAAGTATCTGTCCTCTGGTACAATATCACGGTTGATTCATCTTATTTGATCAACCATTCGCCGTGTCAAAAATGCAGAGGGGGATGCAAGGAGCACAAGGCCTGCACATCCAAGCAAGTGGTAACATGGACTTGTACATGGAACATCCCAAGAGCAAGCAGAGCTGCAGTGAGCCTGTACAACGAGCTAGCGTAAGTCCCTGCATTTCATTTATTTCGTACTGGCATTCGTGTATGATTTGTGTGCAGTGGCTGATCCACGAATTCAAGTTACCAGGGGCGAACATTTAACTTAAAAAATACGAAGGGACTTGCACTTCGGAAATCAACATAACTTGAGAAATGTGAAGCTACATGCACTTTGAAAACTAGCTAATGATCCAAAGTAGTTCAGATTATAAACACTAAATGATGCAAGCACCAAAAAACACAAGATGCAACATGGTGTACAAGGACTACAAACATGGTCTGTACCTGCTTGAATTATTCGTTCTCTGGCTGAAAATATCGAAGTGTAATTGCACGTATAACCAGTGCGCAAACTGCATATCAATATATCTATCCTGCACAAGTATGCCAATAGTTTCAAACAACAGATTAGAAAACGATTTATGCTATGTTGTCATGATATGGGGACTTTCTGGTAGATGGCCTCGACGTTTCCTCAAGCTATGAAAATGCACTATAATGTGCTTGTCATCAATGCCTGCAAATCTCTGTCTCTCTCAACATAGTAGATCATCATTAGACACTAAATCCTTGAATGAGCTTGCAAAATGCTTGCATTAGATCCCTCATTAGACACTATATGTTCATCACCAGGAGCATGTAAAATGTTTGCATCAAATCCTTCATTAGCAGTCTGTTCATTAGACACTTCATGCTCAAGAACAACATGAGCTTGTATGTTTGCACCGGAAACTTGATTAGATACATCAGATTCAGTCAGTTTAGTATTGATTGGGGGAGTTATAAAATAAGTAGAAATTGGTTTCATTTTCTCATAGATTCCCTACATACAAGCAGTTTCACAACACCGTCAGGTTTAACTATTGGCCAGAAATTGAAGAGTTGAATTAGATATAATCAGGGATGTGATGTACCTGCCCGTTATGCATGCTACTCTTGCAAGCTGTGACTGTCTGTTTGCGCAAGCTCGATGCCATGCCCGTGCTGCCGCCGCTGCCTCCCACGCAGGCTACACCCAGGGTTGGATCTTCATCTTCTTGTCCTTCCATTCTCTTGAAGCCCGGCGAACACCCTCCAGGAAGTGCTGTGTCGGTCTGTCCAGTGGCATCTAGGGTAGGAGCAAACCAGACTGGAGGCTGGAGCAAATGAATTGGGATTTTTCCTGCTGTCGATCGATATGTGAGGCGCTCGTTTGGGCCGCGAGCCTGCTATAGGTCCTGCCTTGCATTTATGTTATTGGCCCATCCAAATTGAAACATTTTTCTTCATTTTTTACATTGCCTGCTCGTGTGTTGGGACGAACAAAACTAGCCTAGGCCAACCTGGACGACTCAAACTAGGTGCACACTTTCCAGCCACCTGAAGCGGCCGCCCATACCAGCCCCTATGGTGGTGTCGCCCCTTTTTGCGTGTATGATTGGATAGTGAAAAATATTCCAGTGGCGCTTTTGATTTACCCACAGAATGGTTGAATTGCTTGTTTCTATGAACTGAGTTCGCCAATAATGTGAAATATGCCAGTCTTTTCATCCTATTGTAGATTGCTTAGATCTCGATATGCCAAAAGTAACCGCATGAAATATACAGTAAAAGCCAGTGTGATGTGTTTGGCTACAACTAGTCTGACTACACGTCCTCATATAACATATCAAGGACGCACCATCTTACCAGATTAACCATTCGACTTACCCATGCAGTGTGGGAAGAAGGAAGTATTGGGACTGCGTATCCAAGCAATTGTTGCCATGGAGTCCTTTGTACAACCTTGTAAGCGAAAAAGAAGTTGTAGTGTGCCTGTACAAAGAACTAGCGTAAGTTCAGTTACCTACTTCTCGGAATTTTAGTTAGCCACTTGTTGCAAAATTGTTCAATTATGTTTCTTGGCTTAATTTAGTTTGCTACTGATTACATAATGGCACAACATGTTAATCATATTGTAGATTGCGCCTATCTATGTGTTTGATACTTACTGTTAAGAATTACCTGTTTGCCTTAACTTAAATATCTACTTGTTTGATTAACTACTTTGCTGCTGCAACAGCGGGTTACAATGATGATAATAACTACTCCCTCCGTCCCATAATACAGGACGTTTTTTGACACTAGCATAGTGTTAAAAAATGTCTTACATTATGGGACGGAGGGAGTACTTTTCAGCATCCAATTGAAACTCTTTAATTCCTTGTTTGTTTAACTAGTTTGCTGTTGTAACTCCCAGTTGAGATGTTTTGCTAACTTCAACTTTTCTTAATCCAATCGGAAATTTAATGGCAAAACAGGTTAGCCCAAGATTAAAGAGCAAGGTCCCCATGGACGTTGCATCATCCCACAGCAGTGGCACCGGCCCAATCGTGCATTATCAATTGCCAACTGCTGATGCTCTAGAGGCTAAACTAGTTGTAGAAAGAGATTCTCCTTCTGCACTTAGAGATGAAGTTGACATGTTGAGGAAGCAAATAGCACAATCACAAGCAGTACTCAATACAACGATTAAATATTTGGTGGATTTCAAAATGAAGCAAGCTGAGACTGACCAGATTGTTAAGGTCCTGAAGGAAAAAAGGAAATTAAATTCCTACTTGGTAAATCATAGGTGAAATGTTCTTTCCATAATTGAATAACCTTTGTGTTGTCTGTTCATGTAATCAATCAAACCATTTGTTTTAGAGATCATGTAATAATTGTTTTTTTTGTTTTTTGCTTTTAATTTTATTTGAGCACAAGCCTGTATTAATTGATAAGACTTGGAGATATTTCATTTGGATTGATGTGCCAGACCTACAAATATGCCAATCGGGCTGAATGTGCATTCAGCAATAGTAATAGTATAGATGGACCATAAGTGGCACGCATCGGAAAGGGCCAAGATGCTGGCTAAAAAAAGATGCTGTTGTTGCCAAAAAAAGTACAGCGGCCTGGCTTATGTATGTTAGTTGATATTATTGATCCATATACTCTATAAGTGTTTATATGTCTGTTAGTTCTATACATTCTTGGTTGATTGACTCGGTATTTGAATCTTGATACATCGCTTGTGTACATATCTAAATGAGAGTACACATTATGCTGCGTGTGACATTTGAGTTGGACATGAAGTGTTCCAAATATTTGAATTCACCTTAAACTGGATACTAGTTTCTTAATTTGAGTATCGGCATTTGTAAACCATATTCATACATGATAGTGGAATACATCTTTGTCGTGCTTTTGAAGATATATAAAAACACATAGAATGATTTATAAAGATTCATATAGGAATACAAAATGGATTCGAATTTAGTTGCCAGGGTAGACGTGGATGCTTATTGTCCCAAAATTCGAAAGAAGCAGCAAAATGTCCACTCCCATGTCGGCTGTCCGAAGCCAAGTGTTTGGGAGATGGAAATACTGTCTACCCATTACACGGACAATCCATCGGCCCGATTTCCACTGCTCTAAATAGGGGTAGGTTAGTAACTTCAATTAGACGTGACACGACCGCCTCTGAGCCCATTCCGACACAGTGGGCGTCAAACATGGGCGGCAAAACACATTTGATTCAAGCTCGTCCGAAAGACCTCTGTTTCTCCCTCCATTCCCCATTCATTCACGGTGGGCGGCAAAACAAACTCGACTCGACCGAAATCGATGTAGGAAAATATTTTCAATAGGGGTAGGTTTGTAACTTCACTCAGACGTGACACAACCGCCCTACCTGTCAGCCCTGTTCATACACCGTGGGTGCCAACCATGGGCGCCAACCACCCTCTCCACGCCCGAAATCGCTCTGGGCAAATATTGGCGAGATGCGGGATTACCGTCCTATCCCCAACCGACAAGACGTCCAAATTTTAAACGGGGGCTAAGCTCATAACTTTCCCATATTTCAGACAGACGCGTCCCAAAAACATGGTTCCCCGTACCTCTCCATCCATTTTCCCATTCATACACCGTCCGCGCTAGAACACCCCATCCCCACACCAGCCTCCATCCACCACCCCATCCATCGCCGCCGTCCTAAACCACATCCATCACCACCGTCCTCCACCATGCTGGAGCGCCTACCAAGACCGCGTCGTCCACTGCTAGAAATGGACGTTTCTCATCCACGGCGACGGACCAATAACCTTGGATCGCGTCCTCTCACTTCATCGGCGTCGTCGTCCTCTTTGCCAGGGCCGCTCACACGACCTTCTCTTCCACCGCAACGGGACTTATCCCCCGATGGACCCGTCTACCGTCGCAGATCTGCTTCAACGCCACTAACAGCCATCACACCCCCGATGCCTACACGGCGCCGCAAGAGAGGTGGCACTTCATATCTCCTCAACTTTTTGATCTCAACCAAAAAATAGATCTTAACTTGGTTACTCTACTTTCTTTTCAGCTCTTAGAATTTAGTTCTTAGTTCGAAGCAAACAATGGATGCTAAATATCATTTCTCCGGTTTGCAGCTTCAAATCTGCCATGGCACAGCCATAATACAGTTTAATTGATCATGCTTAGGGTTTAATTGATCATATTGGTTCCGTGGTGGTTTCTTTAATAGAAATCGGAGGGAAAACCCTATTTTGCTAAAAAAATATGCTTAGAGTTTCCCCCTTTTATGATCACTATACGATCAGAATACGTGCTTCGTGTCATGATAACACTGCTCCACGCATCAAGCTAAAACAAGCTTAGATGTTCAAATGCGAATCTGATATTATTAAAAAAGAGTTGTTTAATTGGTCAGCTAAATGTTCCTAAATTAGTTTCGAAAATGCATGTTCGCTGCTCGGGTGAGTATCTCTACAGGGTACCCACGGTGGGCCGGCCCACCCTGGGATTATGGGTCGTCCCAGGCCCCGATTCCCCTCTGTTCTGCTGTGCGCTTCCAATCTCTACTCGCCCCCAGCCGTCTGCCTCGCCGGCGACTTTCCATCCCCAGACAGCATGACTCTAGGAGGAGATGCCGGACTAACAGGAGGCCAGGAGCCGCTCGCCCAACAGCATCACCGCTGCCGGGGCGCGCCGCCGTGCCTACCTTCCCAGTCCGTTCAGGGCTCAGGCGTGCAGCACCCACCAAGCCAACCCGATTTATCCTGAGATACGCCCTCAACACTCAGCAGCCACTCCTTATCACCCATTTTCTAATTGATTCATTACTCATTAGGCAGGACTGTCATTAGGGTTTGTTGTGTGCTAAGTGCTACCTATACTTAATGGTTCAGATGTATTTCGGTAATCTTTAGTACCTCTAAAGTTCACAAGGTTTTCAAAATTCCGGCCCTCGGAACAGAAACTAGTCATTTTGGATAGTTGGTCGTAGTGACATTGACCCAGATTACTACTGCAAGCCAGGTTTGTTGACAATTTTACTTGTCTTTCTTACTCATTCAATATAATATCCAATTATTGACGTCGACTAGTTGCAAACAATAAGTGCTAGACAAACTTCTTCATTCAGATTTTGGACGGTCTCTTACTGCTGTTACAATTCTGCGTACTTGTCCTAATAAGCTCACAAGTAAATGATTGATTCACTACATCTATGCTTGCCTTGTCATATTTGTTGTCAATATTCTTTTAGGGTGGACCACCCCGTTTCTAAATACTGGAACCGTAGACATGAGTGAATAGTATTTCTCTATGTGATCTCTTCAATCATGTGTGGGTAACGAACACTGCATTGTATAGAAAGAAAGTGTCATTTCCAGCTTTTACATGGAATACAATCTGCCTACTTGCTTTGTGTCGCACTACCAACACTCCACCCTTGAAGCTAAACATTACGCCACTCATAATTGCTTTGTTTATTTGTTCAAATACGAATTTCATATGATTTTAATGTTCCTACTTCAGTTTTGAAATGTGTGCCTGCCTGTTATAGAGACATAAGGGGTTTGTATTTCTGTGTGTGGTCTGGTCAGCACGGTTGGGGAGGTGAACTTTGCATATGCAGGGGTTTAAGGGAGACACTCTCCGAGTTGAATCCGCAATGCATTCCATTGGTAATCTGACTACTTTTTATGTTTTCATGAATCTCAGATTCTGAACAACATCATAATGATTATGAGCTTGCGCACATGAAAAGAATAAAGCAGAACAATGCCATGGCTGTCAAACGTGGCATTAAGGGACTGAAATCAAGTCTAGATGCAATGCAATGCAAATGCTCTCCACCTATAAATTCATGCTCAGAATATGATCCTAATAGTGATTCTGAGCTAGATGGAGACCTAAGTCAATGTAGCTCCCTAGTGGAGGAGTCAGAGGAAGATGCCCTATCTTATTCACCCATCAAGGTACTTGCTCTAACTTTCCAAGGTTACATTGCTCGCACATATCTTGCAACTGATGCTTTGCATTGCTTCTACTTTGTTGAACTGCCATTAGCTTAGTTTACACATCGTGTATGTGAATACGCCCTGCCTATCCATTTTCAGTACATATTCCATCTGTCATCATACCATATTTATCCATTCAAATGTTCTTCTTGTGTATCAGATGTTCAGAAGGAAGAGGGCGATTGCTGATCGTGGAGGAGCACAAGCAAAGTATTTGGAAAAGGTAGTGGCACCTGATAAATCAAATAGCCCATTAGGTGTAGTTGCAATATCACCTGACCCACAAAATACCCCAACTCTAGCAGACTCTAGCCCTACTACACTGGTCATTTCTGATGCCCCAACTCAGCAGACCCCAACTGCAGCAAACAGTATGATTATGCCAGTTGACATAGCACCAGCTGTACGGCGCAAAACCCCCATTCCAGCAAAGAGTACACCAAATCCAGTTGCCAAATCCCTTTTCGAACCAGAGAGAGCCCCAATTGCAGCAAATAGGACCCCTGTTCCATTTCTTCCTAGTTTAGAAGACGAAGCTTATGTTGTTGTCAGGAACTTTGTGCGCATCTTTCCTTCATGGAAAGATTATACCGCAGACACAGAACAATTTCCAGTCTTCCTCCCCAACTTACGCGTAAGTAATGTACTAATGTTATTCATGGTCATTACTTCATATGTTTTTGCTGACAGAAGACACAAGATTTCATTCTTTTAAATAGGCGAGGAGCAAACAGGATTGTGATGATGAGCAATAGTTGGTTGTGCTTTTCAAGCACTCATTGATGAAGTATCGTTCCTACCTGAGGCAAGCGCACTTCGATGGCAAACCTCTGAACAAATTTCTGTAACTTCTCCGGTGCTACATTTATCCGAAGGTGACTGGAATAATCTTGTTACACATCGGTCTCGGCTGCAGCGTAAGGTACTGTCTATGATATCACATCACAATTTGAACTACATTTCTGCATTCGCCTTAATGTCTCACTTGTACGAAAATTGTTAGCAGAAGAACATTCGTTCTCAAGGGACCATAGAATCTTGCAACTATACTGCACACTGCATTGCTCTCGTGAGTACCTCTTGCCCTGTATGACCATACTTACTTTCATAGTTGTTTGATTATGTAGCATCACTGCACATGTTATCCTCGTAATAGTCCATTTGGTGGACATTATAAGATCCGTATGGACTCTTATACAAATTTAGAATCAACCCAATGCTTTTGAAGAGGTTTAGCTCTGCAGTCCTCTTGTAAGGACCGAACGTGGTCTATCACTGTACTTACATTAACAACTACTCCCTCCGTCCCGTAATATAAGAATATTTTGTACAGTACACCAGTGTTCAAAACACTCTTGTATTATGGGAAGAGGGATTGGTTCATTTTGTACCATTCTGCATCTTATCTCCCTCGCCCACCATTTAATAAAAAACATCAGATCTATATTTAATCTTACCAACAAGTAGAATACACAGACAATGCCAGTGCAGAAGTGTAGCCCATTGCTCTTGCCAGTACATTTTGTCCTGTAATGCTTGTACTTCCAGGAATTGGTAGTTGATTATGTAGCATCAATCTGCATCTTATCTTCATTATCCTCTATACCTTCCAGTATTATCATATCTATAATTACTCTCTACAAAATGTAGAGTACAGGCGATGCTTATGAAGAAGATTTTGTGCTGAAATTCTTGAGTTATCCTTCCCTTGACATGGAGAAAGGGCATTATAAAGCCGGTGTTAACTGTTAATGTAAGTCAGTCCTTCTAAAGCCTTTATCCTCAACTGCTGTTTAATTTTCTCATACTTCCTATCGTTTACTGTTGTTTAGTTTGCTGTTTCTACCAAAATGCATGTTCGTAAGAATCGTAAGTTCTAAGTTTTACTTGTAAAACCAAATTTCTTATTCATAACATGCACATTACTTAATACTCCCTATATGTATGCTTGGTTTTGTGGATCTATAATCCAGTGTGTGGTGAAGCATCCCATGTTTGCACCTTGTCATCTCCTGTTTTATCTTACTGATGTGGCTAATGATATGAACAACATGCCATGCACATTATCCAAAATAGATACAATGATTTTCTTTGCCCTTCATCTATGCTTGTTATGTTGACATGGTAATCCAGTAGTGTGGTGAAGCTCCCCGCATTATGAACAATGCCAAATTATGCTATTGATATTTTGAACTTACTCTTTATTTTCTAATTTGAAATTGGATAGAATTGATAGAACAGTTATCATCTTTGTTTATACACGTGCAAAACCTGTCATCTCTCTGCTTTGTTTCAGGGTGATATGCCTGATGTCATGCACAAGTCTGTTGAAGGCTATGAGACAAACCCAACATATATGGCAGCAAAGAAGGCAAAACATCTTGAAGATAGCGAGACAATCCCAAAGTCTTGTCTTGATGCAGTGTTCAAGTTACTTGAGACTAACAGTCAGACAAGCTCATAGAATTCGTTGTCTGAATCAGTTCGACTTCTTCAGTCCCAAGTTCTAGTAGAAAGGCATTCTACAACTCAACTTCGACTTGAAGTACTATCTCTAAGAAAGATTGCGGAGAACACCAATGAGAACCTCATCACTAAACAGCTACACCTGGAAGCTATGAGCGACATGCTAGGCCGGTCTCACAACCTTGCTCAGCAGCTTGCGCAGCAGTTCCCCCGCAAGGCTAACCTTTCTTGAACTGTCTTGGAAGTGGTCTCGGTTTAGTATTATAATGTTACGCTGCAATGGTGCCCAGTTTTTGTAATCTGCCTCTTCGTTGCGCTTTATGATCACTGGTGGCGAACTTCGATGCCCAGTGGATGTAATATACCTTAAATCCTTTATTGTATAGTGTAGGTTTATTCTTAGTTACTATGCCGTAATTCCTTTATTTTATAGAGTAGGTTTGTTCTTAATTCCTACTAGTTACTGCCATCATTCGCTATCTGAAAAAAAATCAGATGTAGTCGACCGGGCCGAAACATTCGATAACGGGCCAGGTTTTTAGTGGGCCACAATTGGGCCAGCCTTCGTCTTTCTTGGGCCCGAATGATTGGGACCTTCACACATTGCTCCAGGCCCAAACTTACACCGGCCTATATTTTAGTTGGGCCTTTTGTCGACCCAGCGCTTAGTTTGGCCCAGGTAGCGTTGGGCCATTAATAGGCTGAATATTGTACTGGCCTGTTACGGCCGAGATGAAACCACGGGCCTTTAGCAGGCCAAAATGCATGTTGGGCCTCAATTTTCACTAGTCGTCAACGGGCCTTCAGCAGGTCGAAATGTAGACTGGGCCGTTATGGGCCCAGTTAGCTCACGGGCCGTTACCAGGCCGAAACATATCTCGGGCCTTAGTTTGCCCACTGATATCATTGGCCTTTAAGAGGCCGAAAGTTTAGTACAGGCATCAACGGGCCGAATTACGCGATAGGCCTTTAACAGGCCCAAAGTCACATTGGCCTTAACTGTTGCCACCTGTAGCACGGGCCGTTAGTGGGCCCGATGTCCCGTCGGACCATATATGGCTCATGGGCAGCACGGGCCATTCCCAGGCCGAAAGTCACACCGGGCTGAAATGGGCCCATGTCTACATCAGGCCTCTAACAGGCCGAAAGTCACTGGGCTGTAGTTGGGCCCGAATATTCGGCGAACAATTAACGGTCCACGCCTGGCTTCGGGACACAAATGGGGCCAAATATTGGGCAAACAATTAACGGGCCAGATCTGGTTTCGGGCTGTAAATGGGCCTTTATTAAGCAGGCCGTTATTGGGCTGGCCCACTAGTGCCTGATTAAGTTCTATGGGCCTTTGACTGGGCCAGCCTTTTTAAAATATATGGGCCTCTGTTGGGGCCAACCACGTGTCAATGTACCATAGGCATGTCTCCTCCAATGGACAGGCGACATCTGGCCCACTTATGAGCTGACAGGTGTTCCCTTCGGCCAATCAGAATTTTACACGTGGAAAATTCCCGTTGGTCGGGGCTGTTAACGGGTTATCGGATCCAAAATCCGACCCGATAGCTTAACGGTGTTCCGTTACGGTGGATGCCACG
This sequence comes from Triticum timopheevii, assembly GCA_963921465.1. NCBI lineage: Eukaryota > Viridiplantae > Streptophyta > Magnoliopsida > Poales > Poaceae > Triticum > Triticum timopheevii. The sequence goes on along the minus strand of OY997270.1, from coordinate 540,567,552 downwards.
TGTCGGTCACCCTTGACGAAAGCACTTCTGTGACGCGCGATTTATCGCCATGGAAGTGGACACTTCCGTGATGATAATTTTGGTAATGTCATGGAACACTTCTACGGCAGCACAGGTATGACTATCTTGATTCTGTCATAAATTTGTCATGGATGTACATGCATGACAAAAAACGCGACCTACTGTGACAAACATGTATCCTCACGGAAGTGTATTTTTTTTGAAGTGCAAGCTGATCAAGACCTGCTCACAAATAGATGGATTGAACTCCTGGCAGCTGAGGAATACGGACTCGAGCGCCACACGGCTGACCGGCCACCTCGTGGCCGGGATAAAACGGCAAATCAGCCCGAATACTAGCCCGCACCCCCACGCCAATACACTACGGCCCGGGGCAATAGGAAAGACCTGCAGGATATACTGGAAAACAAAGCAGGACAGCACGCAACGATGAGCGTCACGCCATATACACTATCAACAAATCCGGTCAGGCCGAACACAGCCGCCCAGACCCATTCGAACTGCGTAGCCACATAGCCCAGCATAGAGGCGCCGCACACCCCCTCTGCTTCACTGACGAAGTGATGGATCATGAATTCCTAGAAGGGTTCAAACCCGTAAACATCGAATCATACGATGGCACAATAGACCCCACAGTATGGATCGAATATTTCCTTATCCACATTCACATGGCCCACGAAGACGATCTACACGCCATCAAGTATCTTCCCCTTAAGCTCAGAGGACCTGCTCGGCATTGGCTAAACAGTCTGCCGGCAAATTCCATCGGAAGTTGGGAAAACCTGGAAGACGCGTTCCTCGACAACTTCCAGGGCACATACGTGCGACCACGGGACGCCGATGACTTGAGCCACATTACTCAATAGCCCGGAGAGTCAGCCAGGAAGTTCTGGACTCGGTTCCTAACTAAAAAGAACCAAATAGTCGATTGTCCGGACACCGAAGCCCTGGCGGCCTTTAAGCATAATATCCGTGACGAGTGGCTCGCCCGACACCTCAGCCAGCAAAAGCCCAAGTCCATGGCAGCACTCACGACACTAATGACCCACTTTTGCGTGGGCGAGGACAGCTGGTTGGCTCGCAACAGCACTACGCCACATTCTGGCACTTCGGATGTCCGCAACAATAACGGCAAGCCACGGCGCAATAGACATAAGCAACGGAACAACGGCGACAACACTGAAGACACGGCAGTCAACGCTGGATTCAGCAGATCCAAATCCGGTAAACGGAAAAAGCCGTTGAAAAAAACAATCAGGGACCATCCAGTCTGGACCGCATACTAGAACGCTCGTGCCAAATTCAAGGCACCACGGACAAGCCAGCCAACCAGACTAATAGAGACTGCTGGGTGTTCAAACAAGCCGGTAAAATAAATGCCAAAAACAAGGACAGGGGGCTGCACAGCGACGATGACGAGGAGCCCCGGCGTCCGAACATGGGGGGACAGAAGAAATTTCCCCCCAGGTGAAAACAGTCAACATGATCTACGCCACCAACATTCCCAAGCGGGAACGGAAGCGAGCACTATGGGACGTCTATGCGATGGAGCCAGTCACCCCCAAATTCAACCCATGGCCATCTTGTCCGATCACCTTTGATCGCAGGGATCACCCTACCAACATCTGTCACGGCGGCTCAGCCGCATTAGTCCTAGACCCAATCATCGACGGATTCCACCTCATGCGAGTCCTTATGGACGGCGGCAGCAGCCTGAACCTGCTTTATCAAGACACAGTGCGCAAAATGGGCATCGACCCTTCAAGGATCAAGCCCACCAAAACCACCTTTAAAGGTGTAATTCCGGGAGTAGAGGCCCGTTGCACGGGCTCTATAACATTGGAAGTGGTCTTCGGATTTCCGGATAACTTCCGAAGCAATGAGTTAATCTTCGATATCGTCCCTTTCCGTAGTGGTTACCACACACTGCTTGGACGAACCGCATTCGCTAGATTCAATGCGGTACCACACTATGCATACCTCAAGCTCAAGATGCTAAGACCGCGCGGGGTCATAACAGTCAATGGAAACATGGACCGCTGTCTCCATACAGAAGAGCATACTGCAGCCCTCGCAGTGGAAATACAATGCGGCCTTCTCTGACAAACCACCAATCCGACGATGACAACCTCGAGCACCGTCAAGCGAGTCCGAAGCACCCCGCAACTAGATCGTCAGGCACGACAAGAGCGCGACTAGCAGTCCAGCCTCCGCTCAATCCCCATCAAAGCAGCATTCGTGCCACGGGTACACAATTACGCACTCAAAATACCATGGGCATAGGTGGAGGCGCAACAGTGACTCAGTCAACAGTGTGGTATAACCGCAACATACTTTAATAACCCCCCTTATCTTTCAGGACACTGCTTTAGGGCAGCCTCTTCAGAAGAGTCGGATTGTTGGACTTACACAGGAGTTAACCAAGGAGGCAACAGGCTTTGCACACAAAAGGAAACACTCAGGTGGAATCTGTTCACAATCGTTATACCTGTTTTATATACTTACATGCAGCCTGCCCTTGGATAGGACATGTTAAATATTCCTATTTACTTCTGCTTAAACGCACCCATTGTAAACGTACGCTTAAACGTATTACTCATCAATGGGAGATAATATATAGCGTCAGCTTATTATTCTATTTGCACATTTTTCTTGCAAATGTTTATTTAATATTGCATCCGTACACCTTGGTACGATCAGTTTGCCAGGGGCTTTTTATGGCACCTCATAATACGGCAAAACAAGTCCGAACACTTTCAACAGTGTGGCAACCCAAACTTATAGCACTATATGCATCAGCTCCGAATCACGTCTTGGGTCAATAGTTGGGTTTGCCCGGCTCCCTTGTTTTGGTACCTTACGTTCCATTATATCGGCTAAGGTAGCGCAGGGAGAACTACTGTGATTGTGTCCCAGTTCTTCCGGACGAGCACCTCAGTAGAGAAAGCTGAAAACTGACCGACATGATGCGGCGAGCTCTGGTTGCTGTTCGAGAGGTTTTAAAATCCTTAAAGATTTTTTCTGCTTTAGGCGAGGAATCGGCCTGGTCCGATTTAGGCGTATATAGCGCCCCAATTCGGCCTTTCGAATTCTAGGGGCTGCGCCGAAATTTAAAATTGTAGACTTATATGGCTAAGTGAAAGTTATAAAGCCGCATAGTCCGATTGCCTTGTTCGCTGCGCCGGATACCTCCTTAATGGACCAAAACTTGGAGAAAGAGTGTCCGGGTTTTTCCAGGAACACCCCGGTACTAGTTACGTGGGGGCGGAAGCCGATGACTGGCCTACTTTCAGAATTCTTTAAATAGCCGCACAGAAGGTAATATTTTAAATCAAAAAGCTCTAAATAGCACAAGTAACTTCGTCTTTATATTACAGCAACGACAGAAGTACATTTACTCAACGATCGTGTCCTTGGTACAATCATCGGCCACGAGACGAGCGCCCTTCCTAACGCCATCATAATACTTCTCGGGATAGCGATGCGCCTTGCCCTCCGGCAGCCCGTCCTTCTCCAGCTTCTCTACATCCAGCTTGCCCCAATGCAAACGGATCGCTTGATCACTTCAAGCCGCGGACAGGCATTCACCATCCGCTTGATAAGGCTGAAGTAGCTAGTGGGCAGGGGCTTACCAGGCCACATCCGGACACTGAAATCTTTCATAGCCACTTCGGCCGCCCTGTGGAGTTCAACCAACTGCTTCAGTTGGTCACTCAGAGGCATTGGATGTTCGGCCCAAGCATACTGGGACCAGAACAACTTCTCTGTTGAGCTCCCCTCCTCGGCATGATAGAACTCCTCGGCATCCGATACGCTACGTGGCAGATCTGCGAATGCCCCTGGAGAGCTCCGAATTCGGGAAAGTAAAAGAAACGCCTCCGCCACATGCTTGCTTTGCATAAAGAATGTCTTACCCGCCGCTATCTTTTTGGCCGCCTAGATTTCCTACTGGTCCTTTTTGGCTTCGGCCTTGGCGTATTTCACACTTGCAAGGGCCTTCGCAAGATCAGTCTCTTTCATCTTAAGATCATGCTCCAAGGACTCAAACTTTTTGCCGAGCTCCTGGAGCTCTTGCTGTACCTCGCCCACTCTAGCATCTTGCTTCTCGCGCTCCTTGCACTCCACAGTCGCCTTTTCTTCGGCCTCGGACAGTGCTTTCTTCAGAGACGCCACTTCGGTGGTGGCCCCTATTAAAAAGCCACAACGCTTTGTCGTTAGAATAACCAACTTTATCTATCCTTCATTATATGCAAATGGGGTATCACTCACCTTTGTTCTCTTCGAGCTGCCTCTTCGTGAGGCCGAGCTCTCCCTGCACCTGCCAGGTCACATTTTAGTCCGGCGACCTCGGTTGTGCAGACAGCAGCGACAAACATCACAACCTGCTTATTTACATGCAGACTTGCTGTTAGACTCCTGCGGATTATAATCGACCCTCTGTTTGGCTTTTCTTTCCGAACACCAAACAGAGTATCAGGGGCTACTACCTATCGGGTGGTAATTTCACACATTTTTATTACTTACCTCAAAGCCTATCAGGAGGCTGGTGTAGGCTTCGGTTAGTCCGCTCTTGGCAGACAGAACCTTCTGAATCACCACACTCATAAGAGTACGGTGCTCTTTATCCATGGAAGCGCCGCGAAGCGCTTCCAGCAGACTATCCGACGCCTCTGGCGTAACGGAAGTCATTGGCATGGACAGCTCGCCCTCCCTAGCGAGGGGCCTCCTGCCCGCATCCGGGACCATCGAAGGTTCCGGCACAGTATCCGGCTGAGAGCCCGGCTTGCTACGGCTCTCATTGGTACGATCCGCGGGGATCTTGAACCCCGCGTGTCCGACATCTAGAATTCCTCCTTGGGGCATCTCCAGAGTCACCTCCCCCCGCTCTGGGAGCCTTTGGGACAACACCTCCGTGTCATCCGCAGGTCGAGGAGTAGTGGCCGTCGGGAGCGAGTCCATCACTGAATCGCTCAAGTACCCATCCGAAGACGATACCTCCGGATGGACCCTGGCCGGACTGCATATATGTTCGGTGTTATAACAAGACTAGGAAGCAAAGTCACACTAAAGGAGAGTAGAGTGCGGAGACTTATGATCTCGCCAGGGGCTTCCCTTTGGGCAGCATCTCTTCCTCGCTGTGAGCGGCCGTGGTGGAGTAGTCCGGAAGGGACACCTTTCCCTTCTTCGACGTCCCAGCCTCCCCCTCCGGGGTGGCTTTCCTCTTCTTCTCCTCCCCAGTGCGGGGAGGAAGAATTTCTTCGTGTTTGCCCCCGCCTCCGTGGGAGGAATCTTCCTCGTCGCCTTCGGACAATTTGGGTATGACGGCCTTGCGCCGAGAGCCTTTCCCGGCCCCCTGGTCCGCCTTCTTAGGCCCCCCATCCTCTCCGGATGGGGCGGCCCCTTCCTCTTCTTCCTCCCCTTCAGGGGAGGAGTGTGCCTCGTCGTCTTCGGACAAGGCCTTCGGTACGAATGTCGGTGTCAAAACCGGTGGATCTCGGGTAGGGGGTCCCGAACTGTGCGTCTAGGCGGATGGTAACAGGAGACAAGGGACACGATGTTTTTACCCAGGTTCGGGCCCTCTCGATGGAGGTAAAACCCTACTCCTGCTTGATTGATATTGATGATAGGGGTAGTACAAGAGTGGATCTACCACGAGATCAAGGAGGCTAAACCCTAGAAGCTAGCCTATGGTATGATTGTTGTAATGGTTGTTCGTCCTACGGAGTAAAACCCTCCGGTTTATATAGACACCGGAGAGGGCTAGGGTTACACAGAGTCGGTTACAATGGTAGGAGATCTACATATCCGTATCGCCAAGCTTGCCTTCCACGCCAAGGAAAGTCCCATCCGGACACGGGACGAAGTCTTCAATCTTATATCTTGATAGTCTTGGAGTCCAGCCGATGATGATAGTCCGGCTATCCGGACACCCCCTAGTCCAGGACTCCCTCAGTAGCCCCTGAACCAGGCTTCAATGGCGATGAGTCCGGCGCGCATATTGTTCGGCATTGCAAGGCGGGTTCCTCCTCCGAATACAATACTGCAGAACCGGGCATTAGCACCGGTTCGTAAGTCCCTGTAGTGCCGGTTACATAACCGGCACTAAATTGTGGTCACTAAAGGCCCCCTCCCTTTAGTACCGGTTCAGCACGACCCGGTGCTAAAGGGCAACCACGTGGCACGAGCCAGCTCCGGGGGCCTGGAGCCCTTTAGTACCGGTTGGTAAGACCAACCGGTACTATAAGGTTTGGGGTTTTTTTAGTTTTATGATTTATTTTTCATTTAATAGTGTGTTTCCATTTTCATTCTTTTTCGTTTGCTGGTATTTTACGATACTACACATTGTACACGTTATGCATCATACATCATGCATGCTTTGTTTATCAACGCTGCTGCTATGTTCATTGCACCCGCAGATATAACATGCTCATGCATGCTTTGCATCATACATCATCATATATATATATAATAACAAGTCGTACTAATCATGCATCATCGTACAACTTCTACTCCTTATTAATAATAAGTCATGCGATCATCATCCTCATATATAGTCATCGAACCCAACCCTACATAATTGTTCTTAGCACATGATCATCAGTATCAGGTAGGACCTAAACACCCTTAAGGTAAAATAGCATAAAACAATATAGACCCTGACTCTCCATTATGAAGAATGGCGATCATCCTGTCTCCAATTCTTGCCCTTCGCTGCTTATTGCTTCCAAGAAGCTCCTTACGACTGTCCATACATTTTTTCCATTCTTTGATTGTTATGTCTCCACTTCTTTTAGAAACCCGGTGTGGACAGTTGAGATTCGTAGGACGACCTGGTCGTATGTTCAAAACATGAAGGCTACCACGCGTATACATCAGATGAGGCACACAATCATTCGGGATTATCTGTTGAAAAACATAGTAATAACTTCGTAGTTAGCAATGATCTACTAGTTTTAGAAATGTGCAAAAAGATGGACGGATGTTGTAATAGTAAAAAATAATCTTACCAGGGTATCTCCATGGTAGTTACCATAGTTCAACACGTGCACTAGTGGCACGTATTTACCATAATGTTAAGATCAGTACAAAATCCGACCAGATGATTTTTCTCCTGATAAGTTAATTCGGAGCCTTCGGTGTAGTTCGTTCTGTCTACCATCTTCCGCACATTCTTTGAAGAATGAAAATAAGTTGTCAATGGAGATAAGTTGTCAACTATATATTTTGAAATAAACAATGTAAATTACTTAATAACTATGTTTGTCTCACATGAGGGAAGAACTGGAGGTGTATCCACAAGGACCCAAATCGTAGGTGTCTCTTGCTCGATTATAGGATCACCAAGATCCATGGTGACAAGCATACCCTCATCAAGACCATACATCTTGCAAAATGCATCCCAATTTTTGCAACCAAAATGGGTTACACTCTGAGTATTGTACAACTTTACTTGAAAATCCACACCATGATGGGTACTTAGGATAATTTTTTTGGTTTCGAAATTTTCATGGTCTTCAAAACCCATCCTCTCCAAGACATAGCGTCTTGCAAAGCATGGGATAAGCTAGTCGAATTGGAAAAGATGAAAAATACACTTTGAAATAGTTGAAGTCGTGCTTAATTACGAAAAAAACTATTGTCATCGTTGCGTACCATATGAACATCGCAGGTCTCCTCGAGCTTAATGCTGAAGCGCCGATCTTCGTCCAGCTCAATGAACCTGTCGCAGATACCTCGGTCGTCATGGCACCAGTCGCACTCCCCCGGGCGGTTTTCGTCCTCCGATGAGTACGACATTTCCGGCCTACGTTCATAATTCAAATATTAAACTAGATCATTATTATTAATCACGGGTTGACTATCGATGATCGATGTACGTAAGTAGCTCCTCTTTCAATCCCGAATGCATTATTATACCAAATTGTCTAGCACACGGGAATGAAGGAGAACTTATCCAATATGAGCATTCAATAAGCAAAACCAAATCATAAAATAAGCAAAACAAAATCATAAAATAAAGTATAGTATTCAAATTAGCATGCATTCAATAATTATAAGCAAAAGTACATTACAAAAAAATCTATTAACAGAAAAAAATCTATTAACAGAAAAAATCTATTAATTCAACTAGTTCAACTAAGCATTTACTAAAAATAAACTAGTTATATTAATTCAACTAGTTCAACTAATTAAGCATTTACTAAAAATAAACTAGTTCTATATATTAATTCAACAAGTTCAACTAAGCATCTTCTAAAAATAAACTAGTTCTATATATTAATTCAACTAGTTCAACTAAGCATTATATTTACTAAAAATAAACAAGTTATTATATTAATTCAACTAGTTCAACTAAGCATTTACTAAAAACAAACTAGTTATATATATTAATTCAACTAGTTCAACTAAGCATTTACTGAAAATAAACTAGTTATATATATTAATTCAATTAGTTCAACTAAGAATTTACTAAAAATAAACTAGTTCGTTCTATATATTAATTCACTAGTTCAAACTAAACATTAACATATTTCTAATTCATCGATGATAACATTTCTAACATTCTAAAAATAAACTAGATGGTTCTAATTCATCTAAACATTATATATAGAAAATAGAAAATAAGTAAAAAAATATGTGTGTGTGTATATACGTGTGTGTATGTGTGTGTGTGTGTACGTGTAGTGTGTGTGTGTGTGTGTTTGTGTGTACGTGTCTGTGTGTATGTGTGTGTGTATGCGTGTGTGTTTGTAGTGTGTGTGTATGCGTGTGTGTGTGTGTCTGTGTGTGTAGTGTGTGTGTGTGTGTATGTGTGTATGCGTGTGTACGTATATATATGGAGAGTGCGCCGCCGGGCGCGTACAGGTGGTGCGGGGCAGCGACGACGAGCGGCGGGGGCCGTGGACGGCGACGAGACGGGCCGGCGGCGGCCGGGATCGATATGGCGACGAGACGGGCGGCGGGCCGGGGGCGCGCGGCGACGACGACGGGCGGCGGGGTCGGCGACGACGACGGGCGGCGGGGGCGTGCGGCGACGACGACGACGGGCGGCGGGGGCGGCGAGGCGACGGCACGGCAGCGCGGCGGCGGCGCCGGAGACGATAGATCGAGGGACTCTTGCGCGAGAAGTGGAACAGAAGTGGCGACGATAACTGATTTTTCGTAAGTGTAGTATATATAGGGGGAGCCTTTTGTACCGGTTGGAGCCACCAACCGGTACTAAAGGCCAATTTTGGACAGCCGAAGCGGCGGGAAACGAGGGCTTTTAGTACCGGTTGGAGCCACCAACCGGTACTAAAGGCCGTGCGCCGCCACCGCAGTGCGCTATGTTTAGTCCCACCTCGCCGAGTGAAGGGCAGCCGCACTGGTTTATAAACCCAGCCGCGCCTGCCCTTTCGAACTCCTCTAATTAGTAGGCTTCTGGGCCTTACTAGGGCGCGCTGCCCTTTGAGCCTGCTGGCCCTACTGGGCATGTATTTGCACACCCAAGGTCTGGCAGGCCCACAGGGCAGCGCCCCAACAATTTTTTTCTTTTATTTATTTCTGAGTAATTTTTTTGCCGTATTTAGTTTCTTTGTGAATATTTTTTCTTTATATAATTGTTTTTCTTTTCTGCATTATTTATTTTCTTCTATTTATTTTTGAGTAATTTTTTTATATAGTTATTTATTTTCTACTTTATTTTTTCGTCAGAAACCTGAATACTTCGAAAGAGATTGTCCAGTTTGTAAATGAAGTGCATCCAGTTTTTGCCGTAACCCTCTCTACTTTTTTGAACATTCTATGTGGGTGAAATGATGATACCATGCCAAGTTTCAACTTTTTCAGAGTTCATTTGTAGTGCTTTTCAATTTCCAGGTAATTTAGTTCTCAAAACGAATCATTGAATGCATGAAAAATAGCAAATGAAGGCAGAAATGGTTGAAAGTTGATGGCGTCGCTTTGAATGGTGCATACTGAATGCACAAAAAGTCTGGAGTTGTAATAAGTTTTAAAAAATGAAATGCCTTTGTAACAGATGAGTTTAATTTCGTCAGAAACCTAAATACTTCGAAAGAGATTGTCCAGTTTGTAAACGAAGTGCATCCAGTTTTTGCTGTAACCCTCTCTACTTTTTTGAACAATCTATGTGGGTGAAATGATGATACCATGCCATGTTTCAACTTTTTCAGAGTTCATTTGTAGTGCTTTTCAATTTCCAGGTCATTTAGTTCTCAAAACAAATCATTGAATGCAGGAAAAATAGCAAATGAAGGCAGAAATGGTTGAAAGTTGATGGCGTCGCTTTGAGTGGTGCATACTGAATGCACAAAAAGTCTGGAGTTGTAATAAGTTTAAAAAAATGAAATTCCTTTGTAACAGAAGAGTTTAATTTCGTCAGAAACCTGAATACTTCGAAAGAGATTGTCCAGTTTGTAAATGAAGTGCATCCAGTTTTTGCCGTAACCCTCTCTACTTTTTTGAACAATCTACGTGGGTTAAATGATGATACCATGCCAAGTTTCAACTTTTTCAGAGTTCATTTGTAGTGCTTTTCAATTTCTAGGTCATTTAGTTCTCAAAACAAATCATTGAATGCATGAAAAATAGCAAATGAAGGCAGAAATGGTTGAAAGTTGATGGCGTCGCTTTGAATGGTGCATGCCGAATGCACAAAAAGTCTGGAGTTGTAATAAGTTAAAAAAATGAAATGCCTTTGTAACAGATGAGTTTAATTTCGTTAGAAACCTGAATACTTCAAAAGAGATTGTCCAGTTTGTAAACGAAGTGCATCCAGTTTTTGCCGTAACCCTCTCTACTTTTTTGAACAATCTATGTGGGTGAAATGATGATACCATGCCAAGTTTACATCATGATCTTATATTTCTTTACAGTCTAAACTGTCAATATGATCTTATATCATCAAAAATACTTTGATCATCAATGATCTTTGTGTGTACAATCTGAATTGTCAATGAGTCATCAACAATTTATAAACCGATGAAGACTCATATTGCGGCCACAAATTGTACACATAGAGTTCAGTGAAGACCAAGTGCTTGTGATAGTTTGGGAAATAACATATTTAAGGTGGTAAAAGGCTTGTTAGGGGAGCGAGTTGGGACTAAAAACAGCTTGCCATAACCTCATTAGTACCGGTTCGTGGTACGAACCGGCACTAAATGGTGATGGTGGGTGAGGGAGTCCTGGACTAGGGGGTGTCCGAACAGCCGGGCTATCATCGTCCGCCGGACTCCAAGACTACGAAGATACAAGATTGAAGACTCCGTCCCGTGTCCGGATGGGACTTTCCTTGGCGTGGAAGGCAAGCTTGGCAATACGGATATGTAGATCTCCTACCATTGTAACTGACTCTGTGTAACCCTAGCCTCCTCCGGTGTCTATATAAACCGGAGGGCTTTAGTCCGTAGGACAGAACATACATCACAACAATCATACCATAGACTAGCTTTAGGGTTTAGCCTCCTTGATCTCGTGGTAGATCCACTCTTGTACTACCCATATCATCAATATTAATCAAGCAGGACGTAGGGTTTTACCTCCATCGAGAGGGCCCGAACCTGGGTAAAACATCGTGTCCCTTGCCTCCTGTTACCATCCGCCTAGACGCACAGTTCGGGACCCCCTACCCGAGATCCACCGGTTTTGACACCAACATTGGTGCTTTCATTGAGAGTTCCTCTGTGTCGTCACCGATAGGCTCGATGGCATCTTCAATCAACAACGCTGTCCAGGGTGAGACTTTTCTCCCCGGACAGATCTTCGTATTCGGCGGCTTCGCACTGTGGGCTAATTCACTTGGCCATCTGGAGCAGATAGAAAGCTACGCCCCTGGCCATCAGGTCAGATTCAGAAGCCTAAACTTCACAGCCGACATCCGCGGGGACTTGATCTTCGATGGGCTCGAACCAAAGCCAAGCGCGCCGCACTGTTGCGATGGGCATGATCTAGCTCTGCCGCCGAACAGTGCCTTGGTGGCCGCACACGAATCCGCTTCCACTACTAGGGAAAAGACTAGCAGCAGCGCGGGTTTTGGGCCTATCAGTAGCGCGGACAGGAGCGCTACTGATAAGGCGCTATAGCTAATGCTTAGCAATAGCGCGTCTTGACCCACGCTACTGCTAAATTGACTTAGTATCAGCGGTTCTTTAGAACATCGCTACTGTTAATTAGTAGTAGCGCTTCTCCTAACCCGCGCTACTACTATTATTTAGTATTTTATTTCTTTTCTTTTTCATGTTGTATTCATACACCTTTACACAAGTTTTCATACTACAGGAATTTAGAGATTGTTTTTACATCATAATGAGTTATTACATCATGGGGTGAAAGAACCGTGGACTAGTTTCAAGTGGATGTCCATCCACTTGAAGCTAATCCGCGGTTCTTTCACCCAATGATATAATAATATCATCATCATCATCATTTTCTAAGGTGAAATAACAAAAAACAAGATAGCCCATGACTCTCCATTATGGAGAATGGAGATTAGCCTATCTCCCATTCTTGCCTTTCGCTGAATGTTACTTCCAAGAACCTCCTTGCGAATGTCCATACGTTTCTTCCATTCTCTGATGATCATGTGTTCACGGGTTTTAGAAATCCGATATGCACAGGTGAGCTCCGTAGATTTACCTGGCAGTATGTTCAGAACTGAGAGGCGACCATGCGGAGACATCAGATGAGGCACACAATCCATCGGGAGTTTCTGTTGAAAAACATAATAATAACTTCGTAGTTAGCAATGATGTACTAGTTTTAGAAGTATGCAAAAAATGCACGAATGTCGTAATAGTAAAAAATGTTACCAGGGTATCTCCAGAGAAGTTATCGTTGTTCAACACATGCACTAATGGCACGTATTCACCATAATTTGGAGTTCGATAATAGGCATTGTAATTCTCAAGAAGAGTACAAAATGTGATCAAATGATTTTTCTCCTTATACGTTAATTGGGTGCCTTCGGTGTAGTGGGTTTTATCTACCATCTTCCGCACAGTCTTTGAAGAATCAAAATAAGCTGTCAATGGAAATAAGCTATCAACTATTTTGAAAAAAAATATAAATTAGTTAATAACTATGTTTGAGAAACTCACATAGCGGTACAATCGGAAGCGTATCAACAAGGACCCAAATGTCCATATTGTCTTCCTCGCTGTCAGGATCACCAAGATCCATGGTGATAATCATACCCTCATCAAAACCATACATTTTGCAAAGTGCTTCCCAATTTTGGCAACCAAAATGGGTTACTCTCTGAGCATTGTACAGATTTACTTCAAAATCCATATCATGATGGGTCCTTAGGTGTATTTTCTTTGTTTCGAAATTTTCATGGTCTTCAAAACCCATCCTCTCCAAGACATAGCGTCTTGCATGGCATGGAATAAGCTAGTCGAATTGTAAAATATGAAAATTAGACGTTGAAATAGTTGAAGTCATGCTTAATGGAGAAAAAAACTATTGTCGTCGTTGCGTACCGTATGAACATCGCAGGTCTCCTCGAGCTTAATGCTGAAGCGCCGATCGTCGTCCAGACGAACGAACCTGTCGCACATACCTCGATCGTCGTGGCACCAGCTACACTCCCCCAGGAGACCGTCGTCGTCCGAGTACGACATTTCCTACAATCATAATTCAAAGATTAAACTTGTACATATTCTAGCACAAGTCATGTCAGAATTCACGACAAAATCCGGCATGACCTTTGCTAAAAAAGGACATATCGAGCGCCTGAAATTTGCCGGAACGGAAATTAATCAACACTCCAGCAAAACATAGGCCACTCGGAGATGTAAACTGAACATGAATGGCCACTTGGGCAACCACATATCCTATTTGAGCAACAACACAAGATATACAAGGATATTTGGCTGGTCTCACCTCGATGTCGGAGGGGGTACGTCGGTGACTGGGATGACGGCGGGGATGTCGGAGGGGGTCGGTGACGGGGACGACGGAGGTCACCTGAAACCATATAAGTTATCACTAGCAACAAAACATGTTCAACTAGTTTTATTAATTCAACTAGTTCTTACTAAATATAAACTTACTATAAATAGAAAAAAACTAGTTCTTTCTAAAAATAAACTAGTTCAACTAGTTATATTAATTATCTTACTAAAAAATAGATTAGTTATGTTAATTCAACTAGTTCAACTAGTTTATTAATTTACTTACTAAACTAGTTCAACTACAACTAAAGTAGTTCAACTACCACTACTACTACTAAAAATCTAGTACTAACTAAGCTAAATTAACATCTACTACTACTAAATTAGCATCTAGTACTAGCTAACCCTAAATTAACATCTACTACTACTAAATCTAGTACTAACTAGTGGCAGGGGGTGGGGGGCGACGGAGAGGTAGCTAGGTGCGGCGAAGTCGAGGGCGGTGGGAGGAGGGCTGCCGGCAGAGGAGGGAGGAGGGGCGGCCGCAGGCGGAGGGAGGAGGGCGGCGGCGGAGGAGGGAGGGGCAGCCGCAGGCGGAGGGAGGATGTGCGAGGAGGATGGAGGAGGGACAGAAGGAGGGGAGTACCTCGGCGGCGGCGGCGGCGACGACGGACGACGACGGTTGACGCGGGCGAGAGTGAGAGTGTGAGTGAGAAGGGCCGGTCCTCCGTGGGGATAAGGTAGGGATAGTTGTAGCGCGTTTGACAAAACGCGCTATAGCTAACCTAAGTAGCAGTAGCGCTCTACAGTAAAGGGTGCTACTGCTATAGCTAGCGGGGGGGGGGGGGGCAAGGTCATGGCAACTATAGCAGTAGCGCTGTAGGCTACAAACGCGCTACTACTACTTACAAGTCAGTAGCGCGTTTGGCAGACACGCGCTGCTGCTAAGTAGCAGTAGCGTGGTATTTTGAAGAGCGCTACTGGTAAGATTCTGTGTATAGTCTTTTCCCTAGTAGTGTTCGCACTACTAGAAAAACCCCTACTAATGGCGCACCTAATATGGCCATTAATGGCGCATCTGTGGTGCGCCATTAATAGCATGCCATTAGTAATTTTTACTAATGGCGCATCGCTGGTGCGCCATTAGTATAGGCCAGGGTGCGCCATTAGTATGCCTCCCAGGGGCCATGTATACCCAGGTGCTTTGGCATACTAATGGCGCACCTCCACTTGATGCGCCATTAGTAACCGCGGCATACTAATGGCGCACTGCCCAGTGATGCGCCATTAGTATGCACTGTCATACTAATGGCGCACTGTAATGTGATGCGCCATTAGTATGAATATTAGGTTTTTTTATTTTTTATTTTCTGTTTTTTGCACAGGTTACAAAATGTATAATTTGACAAAATATAGACAGCACACATCAACAACAGATTCATCGAATACAATAGAAGATTAGTCTTTGAATACAATTCATCATATTAGTCTCCGAATACAATTCATCATATTAGTCTCCGAATTGAAAAGACCGAACAAAGATAGAACATTATATTACAAGTCTCGAGACCGCGAGTAGCAAGTTTGTCTTCACATTACAAGTCGATATCGATCATCTAAACTACCATCACATAGAAGAGAGCTGCGGTCATCACGATGAGCATCATCACGATGAAACTCGTCTTCATCCGGTTCCTCCAACGCTCCCTCCCCTCTCCCGCTAGATAGCGGGCGTATCTAGATTCGGCCTCGGCCCTAGTGGTGTACCCTTTGTAACTGTTACCGCTGAATCGGTGAACCTGTCTCCGACACTCCTCCCAGTCATCGTAGACTCCGGGAACCTTACCCTTGTACACGACATACGTCGGCATCGCTATGCACTAGCCAAATGAAATGTTAGTACGAATTCACAGACAATACATAAGCAATATATAAGTATGCAAGAGAACGATCGGAAGAGAAAAGCAAGACATTAATAGCATCGATTACATCTAAGTTGAACGACTCTCGAAACCAAAGAGACATACTACAAGTTCATTAAAGTTTTATTACAACATGAGCCAATCGATGTTTCAGAACTAGACACAGCATCACTGCTTTCGACTCGACTCAAGGGACCGGAGCGTGGATGAAGCCGCCGTCTATCATGGGAGTCATGAAATAACGGTCGTTGTCAGCCTGCATTTGTAGCATTGTGTCGATGTCACTGTTGGACGGTTGATTGTTGAGGTAGAACTGCCCCGAGGTACGAAGGACATCTTGATGGATGATTTCCGCAAACTCTGACTGGATGCGAAAGAATTCTTGTCGGAGGTCCGCGTCCTGGATTGCCGACACGCTCTTTGCCCAATCTTTGAATTTACTCGGTAGCAGAAGTTGATGATGGTCCCGTACGATCGCCCGCATGTGATGGATGGCGTAGTAGTCACCCTTCTGACCGCCAGGCGGCTGCTTGACGCAGCAGAACGTTGTATTGTGGGAGAACACGTGCTTGCCGTACTTACGAATAGGCCTGGTGAAGGTGCCTCCAGATTTGGCGTAGCCAGGGAGAACATCATCAAGAACCTTCTTGACATTTGTGTAGTCTACATTCGACTGACGGTCCGGGTCGAAATACGTGGCCATGGAATATTTGGGGCTTACGAGGATGAGCGTGCATTGTGTGTCACTGCAGAAAACATGGAATGTTAAAAGAAAAACGATCGAAATGTAAGAATTCATATGTTACGGGCCGGTTGAGGGGAGGACTTACTCGGGAAAGTAAGGCATGAGGAAGTTATCCTTATCTTGGTTTGCCAGAATGACGCCTTTGAGGTAAGAACTCGCGACTTGCTGGTCCCCAGCGCTGCCCAAGATCTTGGCTCGCATGTAGAAGGGGTCGACTATCACGATGTCCGGGGTCTTGTCGCGAATGATCCGCATCTCCATGCTCAGCGAAAATAGCCGAACGAAGGTGTAGTGCAGCAGATGAAGGTTCAACATAGCGTGGATGTCATCAAAACGCAGGACGATCGTACGCCCGATGGAGTTATCCACAAAGCCCTTGCCCTCTGGCACCTTGGCCGCGAAAACCGGGTATGCCACATCCTTCTCTCTGAGACGCCGCTTCTCCAAAGCAAGAACACTGTCATGCAGACTCCGCATAGCACCGGTTGCAGCATTGAGCATATTTGTCGGTAGCATCGCCCTACACGCCACATGCACCCTCCTCGAGATATCCTGCGGTGAAGGTGGCCCGTCCTGAGCATGGATCGTACTCGGTGCCGGCTGGCTCGCACCCTTCTTAGTCTTTCTTTTGCGTGCCTTCTTCTTCTCCTATAATGGGACCGAGTTCTGCTCACAGACCGCCTTCTTAAGTGTGTTGGGGCTGATAATATTTCGCACCTCGCCTATCTGAGGCTCGGTGAAGTCGGCAGCTGGAGGCGTCTCCTGAGAGCTGAACGCCAGACGGCGCTTGTTGCAACTTGGCTTCTCCGCGGTACCAGCTAGATCGCACACGTCTTTTGTTGGGTTTGGTTCTTGAGAAGGAGGCCCCATGAAGTCGCCATCGTACCCATGATTGGCAAAGTACTGATCGACGTTGGCAAATGTATCATCGTCGTCGTCGTCGTCGTTCTGATCCTGTGCCATACGCATGTTTGGATCCAGTGGCATAGGGATGTCCGGCACCGTTACGGCGGTCTTGCCATGGGGCCGACTTGGCATCGGCACGACTGGCGGTGTTGTCTTTGGGGTGGTGTCCCCCGCCCCCAAACGAATCTGTCTCTTCGGCCAAACCAGGGGCCAGCTCAGGCAGGCGCTGAGGGTCATCACGTCATCATCGTCGGCCCCGACGGGTCGAATCGGAGGTAACATGTCATCGCAGCCTGGCAGCACCCAAACCAGTTGAACCCTAAACAAGTTGGGTGGCATCTGTTTACCGTGGAACAAGGGGTTGCCCGGTTGAACGATTTTGCCCTTGGCGACATTGACCAACTCGCTGTTCACGAAGTGGAGGAGAGTGCACGGAACGTCGGCGCCGCCCTGCGAAAACATGTAGGGCGTCAGGGATGCCCAGTCAAAGGCAAGGAGATGAAGTCCTCGACCGAGAGAGGCTTAATTAGTTACCGTGATGATGGCGTCGAGCTCGGCTAATGTCGACGCACCGCCAACGGCGGGCGTGCAGTTGACGGAGGGGCCGCTTGCTGAAGAGGTGCCGGCCGGCGTACACCCGGGTGCATTAAGCTCCCGTGCCGGCGTCGGAGACACCAATGCCGCCTCCGCCGGAGGCACCAATGGCCCCGCCATCACATTATGCGAGTTGCTGGCCGTGAAGCTAGGAATCGGGGGCGGCCCCTGTTGGCCGCCCGCAATCCACGCACTCAACCCCGAGATCAAGGTAGGCACAAGGGCGGTGATCGTCGCTCCGAGTCGTTATTCCACTTGCTCTTGGACAACTCCGGAATCCGCGCACCTGTGCCTTGAGTTCTTGAACCTCTCGCGCCTGGCTTTCCGAGCTAGTCTTTTTCTCCTTCTGCACACCAGCGATATAGTATGACCCCCATTTTGTCGACAAGCCTTTGCCGGCCAAACGACCAGCTGACGTCGGCTTACTGAGCTTATCCTTGTTCTTCATTACATTCAATGCCCTATTTAGAGTGGTGTCCCAACGGTTGCTCTTAGTCGACCCCGCGCTACTGCTTTCAGTCGCCTGCGGAAGGAATGTGAACCATTTAGAAATTTGGCTTCATTAATTAGAATGCAACCATATGGAGCTAATTTCGCGGGGGTGTATTCCTTACCAGAACAAGCTCAAGCTACCTGGTCTTCGGAAGCCTGGTAAGCTCCTTTGTTTTCGGGTCCTTCTTGTACCGGGCCCTGACAAAGTTCCTGGTCTGCTTGTTACCACTGTATTTCTCGAAGAGGGGCGGTAGGCCTTGCTCAGCACGGTCCGCCTCCTCCTTGTCCCATATAGGCTCCGCCACTCTGTAACCACCGGGACCGAGTGTTTGTTCCCCTATGTTCAGCTCCCGCATTTGTTTCCCCCACTCACTTGATTGGGAGCTTGCAGTGCTCGAGCAATTGATCTTGAAGTCGTTGTAGTCATCTTCGGTGATCGAAGGATTTTTCTCCTTGATCTTCTGATAACTCTCACCTTTCTCGATCATTTTCTTCACATTGTTTTTCCAAGTAGACAGGGCCTTGCTCATCTTCGTGAGGGCAGCATTGTTCACTTTATTCCCTTTGAGGCTTGTGTTTGCAAATTCAGCAGGGAACTTGTATCGTTCGTGCAGCTTCGTGAAGAGGAGGTGGCGCAAATTCCCTCGGTGAGGATGCCTCAGGTTCTCGGTGTTGATCGAGACGGTGCTCCGGACAATGCACCCGAGCTGAAGCGAGTACCCCTTGACTATTCGTTCGGGCGCCGTTGGATACCCGTTGGATTCCACTTCAGTAACTTCCTCCTTGAGGGTGAGGAGCACGATCGGGCGCCGGTCCTTCCGTTGCCTCTTCGGTTGGCTGCCATCTGTGCGGGCGCCGCCATCATCAGTGGTTGCATCCTCGGCGGCACCATCAGTGGTGGCATCAGTGTGGTCATCCTCGGCGGCACCATCAGTGGTCTCAGGATCGGTGGGGAAGGCGGCGGCCTCATACAAGTGAGGTTGTTCCTCCATCTCCTGGGACAGCTCCCAGAATGCCTTGCCGCCCGAACCCCCGGCCTCATCGTTGTGGGCCATGTTTCTCTCTAAATAGAAACAAAGTTTGGTCAAAAAGTTGTTTATTGTCAAGGAACAAGATCATGGTCTCATCATTTAGGGTTTGTCGACACGGAGGCATCCCAAAATCTAAGCTTTTATCATTGAGGGTTTTTCGACGCCGAGGAACCCTAAAAGCCTAAGCTTTCATCATTTCGGTTTTTATCGACACCGAGGCACCCTAAAAGCCATGCATTAGTCACAAGTACGCCGGGGCACTTGATCCTACTTAATTAACTACTACGATGCCCCGGCCCATGCATTAGTCACAAGTACCCCATATGTCCTATTTTTAGCAAAGTCATGCTAAAATTCACGGAAAATTTCAGCATGACCTTTGCTGAAAATAGGACATATGGAGTACCCGAATTTGCCGGAACGGAAGTTAATCGACATTCCGGCAAACTCAAGGGCCTCTCAGGGTACCTGCAAAATCATTATCCCAGGTGGACATGTCACATGGATCCCACACCCACAGGAGCTGGTGAAGCTTCATGTGTATTTCATGAAAACTAGCCTGACTAAAGAGCTTTATGTAGAAAACAAATCACTCCACCAGCTCACACAGGATCAACCCTCTAAGCAATTACTCAAAATGGGCACTAGCAGCAAAATGAACATTTTACAATCTGAACTTTTTTTTGTCATCTATGTGCTCATTTAACTTTGATCCAAATAGTATCAAAGTTCTTAGAAACAAGCAGCTCTGCTAACAAAGAACAGTAAAAATGGGGCTTGCCTTAAGATGGGAAGTAAAGTTGCAAAAACTATCACAAAGAACAGTAAAAATGGAACATAGCTCAGCATTTGTATTGATAGGAACAAACATAAAATCAAACCATGGGCATCTACTAGGTAGACCAACATAAAATTTTGACTGGAGTTACATAAGGGGAAATTGATGTGATGAATGGCAGTTTGGGAGCTGAGCTGATCATGTCCATGTATTCTAATTCTACAGTAAGATGGCATTGCTGTTGGTACCAATTTATTTGTTCACAAAGATACATTTTTGGTAATGCATAGACAACATCACCTTTTATTTATCATGGTTGGTTATGTTCCATAATTATATCAGCCCAGAGTGTCTTATTAGATATCAGACTGAATTGTAATGCACCCATTCTAAAACTTTAAGTGAAAATAACCCTTGGTGTTTGATATGCATAACAATGAAAGATGTTGGTTCACATCTTTTACTGATAGTTTGGTGGTTTTATTTTTCTAGCCCACCGTAAATCACTTGGTAGCCATGACAGAGAAACCGCGGGGCAAATAGTGTGAGTAGCTAATAAGGGCTCAAAAAAAGACTTTAGTATGTCTGATGATCCAATGGATTGGTATCTATCATCTTCTACCAACATGTATTTTTTTTGAGAGAGATGGACTACCAACGTGTATTATGCTATTTAATTAAAGCTCATGCCATGCTTATCTTACATCAGATTTATTTATTCTAAGCTATAATTATTTGCCAGTTGCTTGGCAGTACGTACTAGACATTGTGGCATCATGCATGCTGCGTGAGGTGAGGTGAGAGCTCAACTACCATGGGCATCAAACATAAAATTTTGACTGGAGTAACAGAGGCATAAAAGTAGAAATTACAGGTTTCTGAATCTGAACTTTTTTAGTTAATAGACTAACCCAAGCACCTTTTCTGGCATTATATTCAACATATATGAGATGAAACAAATCGTACGATGCATAACTAGTCTGATGGGATGCTAAAAAACATACATCTGATTCCTAGCAGTCAGATCGATTATTTTGCTTCTAAGGTCAGAGGATCATGCTGATTAAGGTTCTGAAATCAATTACTGACAGGGAATAGCACAGGCACACAGCAAACCTATAATTTAATGATGGTTATTAGGGAAGACAGGAAATGAGGATGGACATAACCATATGTTTGGGAAATGCAAATAGAAGTAGTGCTATGAGAGTAATTTTTTTTCAATTTTCATTGATGTTTCAAATTAGATTGGTGCACATGTGGCTGCAATTTCTATTGGTCATCCAAGATGGGTGTTCATAGTAAGGTACTATATAGTGGCACTAACATAACCAAGGATTGCTTTTAAAAAAAACGTAACCAAGAATCACCTTCCATGTGGCTTCTTCTCTTTAGCCTGGCTTCCTTCTGCAAAGTGGGCAAATACTTCTGTCTGCTGCAGTAGGTACTTCAGTCGCCCTTTCCCTTCTTGTTCTGTGATCAAAACCACGATGAGAATGCAATACACACCAAAGAATATCATATACAAGAATTGCAGAAATTAAACAAGGTCAGACCCACACCATCTATTCTTTCTTCATGGCAGAATATCATATACAAGCACGAATTTTGTTCACATTTATATAGCAACAAATATTTATACACTCATATAGCAGCACTAATCTTATATAGCAACAAATATTTTTCCAAGATAATACATGAACTTGAAAAGTAATCTCCTGGATTGGGGTGTACTGCACATTTCAAATGTTTGCCAGTCATATAATAATTCAGTGGCTGCACATATAGCTACTAATCTTATAAGCCTGTAGCCATTTGCTTTTTAAAAATCTTGTTGGATGAACTCAAATGTGGAACATAATAAAACCCTAATACTGGTTATGATTTGAAATGAGGACAGTTGTTGTAGATTAGTGGTTCTGATGTCCTGGGAATTGTATGTCACTTTGATTTTTCGGTCTATAAAGATTGCTTTTATTATTTCAGATGCAGTTCTTTTGGAACCAAGGTGAGAAAACCCAATCACCAGTGACTGCCATGTGCTTTAACCCACAAGGGGATCTTCTGCTAGCAGGATATGGTGATGGTCATATGATAATTTGGGATGTACAAAAGGACTGAAATTCACCTACACTTGGCCAAACAGGCAGGACGTCGGTGGACGGGGCGGCGCTGGTGTCGGGGCGGCACCGGTGTCAGGGCGGCGCTGGTGTCGGGGCGGCGCTGGTGTCGGGGCGACGGTGGTGTCGGGGGGGCGTTGGGGCGGCGGGGCGACGGTGGCGTCGGGGCGGCGTCGAGGGCGGCGGGGCGACGGTGGTGTCGGGGCGGCGCTGGGGCGGCGGGGTGACGGTGGCATCGAGGGAGGCGGGGCGACGGACGGTGTCAGGACGGTGCGACGGCGGCGAGGCTTTCTAGGCTCTGGGGGAGAGGAGAGGGCGAGGGAGGGAGAGGGCGAGGGCAAGGGAAGGCGGGGAGAGGGCGAGGGAGAGGGAAGGCGAGGAGAGGGCGAGGGAGGGAGAGGGCGAGGGTGAGGAGAGGGCGGAGAGGCAGGGCGGCGGCGTTGGAGCGGGCGCGGGCGGACGGCGTCGGGCTAGGTTTGGGCGGACGGCGCGGGCTCGAGTGGGAGGAAGGGGAGAGGGAGGCGGCGGGGGCGCGTGGGCACAATACTAATGGCGCAGCACCCCTCGGTGCGCCATAAGTACATCCATACTAATGGCGCACCTGACCGTGGTGCGCCATTAGTATTTTTTTATTTCAACTCGAGCCAACAGGTTATGTACCACCAAAACTGATCCACATCAAGTCCCCTCTACTAGCTCGACTGGTCAGCAGCCAGTTCTCACACCAGGAGGTCCTGGGTTCGACTCCTAGGCTCCACAAATTTTTTTTAGCATTTAAAAAGCTGTTTGATACTTATTTGTGTTTAAATATGTTCAAACTTGTTTTAATCATAACAGTAATATTTTTTTATAAGACAGTAATAATTTTTTTAAAAATATCATCAAACAGTAATGCCGGTGGAGCGGGGGAGGGTGCGGGAGGTGCAGGGGGTCGGCGGCGGCGGTTGAGTAGGGGAGGGG
Organism: Triticum timopheevii; assembly: GCA_963921465.1. Classification (NCBI taxonomy): domain Eukaryota; kingdom Viridiplantae; phylum Streptophyta; class Magnoliopsida; order Poales; family Poaceae; genus Triticum; species Triticum timopheevii. The sequence continues at coordinate 540,544,088 of OY997270.1, read as the reverse complement.
TGCGGGGAGTCGGCGGCGGTGGTTGAGTAGGGGAGGGGTGCGGGGGGTCGGCGGCGGCGGTTGAGTAGGGAACGGGTGCGGGGGGTCGTCGGCGGCGGTTGAGTAGGGGAATCGAGAGGGTGCGGGCGGCCGGTGGACCGGATCTGGCAAGGTGGGATAGCGATCGAGATGGAGGGGGATCGAGATCGAGTGTCCATGAAATTTAAAAATATTCATGATAGTTCAAAAAGTACCCATGAAATACAATCGAGAAATGAAGGCTACGATTTAAATACAAACGATCTTAGCTAGCTATCTATTCACAATCTTCTTGCCCTTCTTTTTCGCAAATGGAGTTCTTCTGTGGAACGGATGTCCTTTAGGTAGGGTGGTCCTGCTTCTTCTTGTGGTGTATGCTGCTACTTCATCATCGTCGTCATGTTCGATCCTCGGGTCGCCGTACTTGTCGAAGTCTTGCTCATTGGCTACTCCATCCATTCCGATGATCTTCCTTTTGCCTCTCCTCACGACAACACGACTGGGCTTTGGCGGGTCGGTAATGAAGAAGCATTGGTCCACTTGGGAAGCCAGTACCCATGGCTCATTTTTCGCGGTGACGTTTGCGCCCGCGGTCTTGGATTTGGCTTCGGGTATAACCATGGTGGTGAAATACCGGTCTTCTTTTATGACGTTCTTGGCCCATCTGACACGGAACATCGGGACCTTCTCTCCAGCGTAGCTCAGCTCCCAGATCTCCTCGATCCTTCCGTAGTATCTGTCCTTGTCGTTACCGGTGTAGGATTCCATCGTTACCCCGGAGTTCTGATAACCATCGCTCTTCATGTCCTTGGCCTCGGTGTAGAATGTGTAGCCATTGATATCGTACGCCTCATAGGTCATTAGGTTGTGCTCGGCGCCCTGTGACAAGGCGAATATGAGTTGTTCTTCCGCGGAAGAATCCTCATGTAAAGGGTACGACAGAAGCTTCTGCTTGAACCAACGCGTGAAACATGAGTTGTGCTCTTTGAGTATATCTCCGTCCATCCTCTATTGGCGTCGGTCATTGTACGTCTTCTTAATAAAGGTTTTGTGCTCTACCACCCAAGGATCGACCACGTCTATGTGTTGTAGCGCGACTAGGTTTGCTCTTTCAAAGTCGGCGAGTCGACCCTCGAAGTCGACATGCATTTCGCGGCGACCCTCACGGTGACCCCATCCAGCGAGCCTGCCAAGGTGCCTGTTGACGGGCAGACCAACGGGGTTCTCGATGCCTAGATAATTCGTGCAGTAGGAGATGCACTCTTCGGTCAGAAAGCCCCTGGCTATGCTATCCTCCACTATATGGACCAACAGATGCACCATAACGTCGAAGAATGCGGGCGGGAAGTACATCTCAAGCTCGCATAGTATCACCACGATCTCTTCCTGTAGCCTTCTGAGTTGCCTCACGCCAATCGACTTCCGAGAGATGATGTCGAAGAAGTTGCATAGGCCAAATAGCGTTTCACGGACGCGCGCGTCCATGATCCCACGGATTGCAACTAGAAGTATCTGCATCATTAGCACGTGACAGTCGTGATACTTCATCCCGCTGAACTTCTGCTTCACTAGGTCTAGGTATCTGCTTATCTTCCCCACGTAACCGTAAGGAAGTTTTACTCCTAGGAGGCAGGTGAAAAACTGCTCGATCTCCTCCTGACTTAGAGTGAAGCACGCGGGAGGGTAGTCATTTCCGGTCTTCTTGGCCTTTTTGCCTTTGCGACGACTTTCTGTGGCCTGCTTCGCCTCATCATCATCATCATCATCATCATCATCATCGTCATCATCATCATATATAGCGTGAAGCTCCTGCCTGATGCCCATTGATTTCAAGTCTGCCCTTGCTTTCGGCCCATCTTTGGTCCTCTCTGGCATGTTGAGCAGGGTACCAAGCAGACTCTCGCACACTTTCTTTGTGATATGCATGACATCAAGGCTGTGAGGCACACGGTGGATCTTCCAGTACGGCAAGTCCCAGAAAACAGACCTCGTTTTCCATACCTTCAGCAGCGGCTCTGGCGCCTTTCGCTTCTTTCCCGGCTCTGGCGCCTTTTGCTTCTTTCCCGGCAGTGGGCAGTCTTTCCAATTTTTCAACAGCTTGTCTATTTCCTCGCCGCTCCTCGTACACGGGCATTTTCGGGGTTCGGTTTCACCATCGAACAGATCCTTGCGTTTCCTCCACGGGTCATCGTCGCGAAGACACCTTCGATGTCCCATGAACACGGTTTTCGAAGACCCGGGATCTCTATCTAGCTGGCGATACGTTGTGTCATCCATGCACCTTACGCATCCAGAAAATCCGTGGACTACCTGCCCCGCAAGATATCCGTAACCGAGATAGTCGTGCACCGTCGTGAGCAGTGCGGCTCTCATAGGGAAATATTCTTTCTCTGCGGCGTCCCACGTATTGGCTGGCGTTTTCCACAGCGTGTCAAGCTCCTCTTTCAGCAGCCCCAGATACAGATTGATGTCGTTCCCTGGTTGTTTCGGCCCTTCAATTAGCATACTCATGTGAATGTACTGCCTCTTCATGCACAACCAGGGGGGAAGGTTGTACATCCACACAAACACAGGCCAGGTGCTATGTGTGCTTCTCTGGCTGCCAAATGGATTGACTCCATCGGTGCTCGCACCCAGCACGATGTTCCTTGGATCGTTCCCAAATTCCGGGTATTCGAAGTTCAACGCTTGCCACTGGCTCGCATCCTTAGGGTGACTCAGCATCTTGTCTTTTTTATCTATCTCCGGATCATTTGCGTCATCTTCTCGCTTCTTCTCCTCCCTATCCGCGTGCCAATGCACGAGCTTTGCTACCTTAGGGTCCGCGAAATACCGCTGCAGACGAGGAGTGATCGGAAAGTACCACACCACTTTTTGAGGAGCTTTCTTCCTCTTCTTGTATCGAGTGACACCGCACACCGGACATATGGTAGACTCCGCATGCTCGTCCTGATAAATGATGCAATTGTTCATGCACACATGGTATTTCACGTGCGGTAAATCCAGAGGACACACAATTTTCTTCGCCTCCTCCAAACTGGTCGAGCACCTGTTCCCCTTGGGAAGACGTTCGTGCCAGAATGACATGTTCTCGTCGAAGCATGCGTCGGTCATTTTGTGTTTTACCTTCATCTCCAGAGCCATGAGCGTTACTTTCAGGCGGGTATCCTCGAGCATGCATCCTTCATACAATGGAGTAACCGCGTCTAACTCAAGTTGATCCATCTTGGCTTTCTCTCGGGCGGCAGCTCTTGCGTTATCCGTCTGCTTGAGAAGCAGCTCTTGAATATGAGGGTCCTGCACCCAGCCCATCGATGGTCTAGCGTCGTCTGCTCCGCCGGCATCATCATCATGCCCTGCATCTTCTACATGATGACTGTGTACAGCATCACCATCGTGATCATCTCCTGGGGATTCTTTGTCTTCTCGCCCCCCGAGCCGCGGTGGTTGTCTTGCTGCCCTTCCTCATTTCTTGCCCGGCCCCCATGGACGACTTCGTAGTCATCTTCATCACCTTGCCACCGATAGCCATCCATGAAACCACGCAAGAGCAGGTGGTCCCGCACCTGCCCAGAATCCGGGTCCGCAATAAGGCTATTCAGCTTGCATCTTCGACACGGACATCTTATCTCTGTCTCGTTCTTTTGAAGCATCTCGGCCTTCGCGGACCTCAAAAACCTATTCACGATGCCTTCGGTCATCGTGCAGACCATGGTAGCCTGCGGGGTAGAGCAAACGATATTTTAGAACCAAGAAAAAATTTGGCATGACTTTCCCTAAAAATAGGACCAAAAAGAATGCTTAATACCAAAATTCTCGCCGAAACGGAAATGAATCAACATTCCGACAAAATATTGGCAACTATCGCATTTCAAATACTGGTACACCTCCAAACACAAACACATATGCAACACCACAAACATATGCAACACCACGAACATACATAGATCTAGCTAGGCCATAAAAAGTGCATGTGCACATTGTTGTAGGGAGAACAACATAAATATAGCTTCCCCCCTTACTTACCTAGAAAAACAAGGTAACTTAACCACTTAATTTGAATGAATCTATGGTGGAAATGAGGTGAAAAAGAGGAGGCACCTGAGACAAGGAGGAGGGGGTGGAGAGAATGAAGTGGGGAGAAAGTGAGTGTGGGAGGAGAGGCTGTCCAAAATATCTTGTTGCTGCCCACTTACTAATGGCGCACCATCAACAAATGCGCCATTAGTAATCCAGGTTACTAATGGCGCACCCCTTGGTAGTGCGCCATTAGTAGTTTTGCAAAAAAAAACATACTAATGGCGCACCCTGCCACGGTGCGCCATTACTAGTTGAAAAAGGAATAAAAAAATAACATTAGTGGCGCACTTTCTGGCTGGTGCGCCATTACTAGTTACAACTAGTAATGGCGCACTAACTGCGGATGCGCCATTAGTATGTTTGGACAGGTACACTAGTTCAAAAAAAAAATTGGTACTAATGGCGCACCGTTGGCCTGGTGCGCCATTAGTAGTTTTAACACTAATGGCGCATCAGAAGGTGGTGCGCCATTAGTATATTCTAATGGCGCACCGCTAGTCTGGTGCGCCATTATTGTCAATACCATCTATAGCCCTTTTTCTAGTAGTGTCGGCCCTTAGTCCGGAGCCGATCGCCCAGATCGAGGACTGGTGGATGGACACCACCTCGGGGGCTTCAACTTCCACGGCGGTGGAGCCGAACACTAACCTTGTCCCTCGCGAAACTCGTGATTCCAAGGTGCCGGACTCCTTGCCGGACACCGGACCTCCCGCGCCCCTGCCAATCGAATCGGATTGGGCGCCGGTTATGGAATTCACCGCCGCGGACATCTTCCAATACTCGCCCTTTGGCAACATCCTAAATTCGCTAAAGCATATCTTGCTATCGGGAGAGTCCTAGCCGGACTATGGCCAGGATGGTTGGGATACGGACGACGAAGAAATTCAGAGCCCACCCACCACCCACTTTGTAGCCACTATCGAGGATCTTACCGACATGCTAGACTACGACTCCGAAGACATCGACGCTATGGACGACGATGCCGGAGATGAACAGGAACCAGCGCCTACAGGGCACTGGAAGACCACCTTGTCATACAAGATATACATGGTGGACACCCCAAAGGACGGGGACGGCGAAGAAGTAGCGGAGGCAGATTCCTTAAAGAAACATCCCAAGCGCCGGCGTCAGCGGCGCCGCTCTAAATCCCGCCACAGCAAGAATGGAGATTCCGGCACAGGAGATAATAATACCCCAGAGAGTGCCGAAGATAATCCCCTCCAGCAAGACTCAGTGCAGGAGGACGCAGAAGCAAGCCCCCACGAGAGGGCGGCAGACGAAGAGGTCGAGGATTATAAATATATACCGAAGACGAGGCAAGCCTCAACGACGACGAATTCGTCGTGCCCGAGGATCCCGTCGAACAAGAGCGTTTTAAACGCAGGCTTATCGCCACGGCAAATAGCCTAAAGAAAAAGCAGCAGCAGCTTTAAACTGATCAGGACCTGCTGGCTGATCGATGGACCGAGGTCCTCGCGGCCGAAGAGTTTAAACTCGAACGCCCCTCCAAAAGCTACCCCAGACGCAAGTTTCTCCCCCGATTAGAGGAGGAAGCATACATACCTTCATCACCAGCGCATGATACGGCCGACCGACCACCCCGTGGTCGCGACAGAGAGGCATCTAGACCCTCCACAAAGACCGTACCCCGGCATCGCTCCAAAAGTATGAAGCCAAGAGGGAACGCGCCGGACTTGCGAGACGTATTGGAGGACAAAGAAAGGCAATCCAGATCCATCTACGGATCACGAGGGCGCCCCACGACCCACGACGAATACCGTCGCGCCGGATACAATAACCCCGGCCGAGCCTAACACAGCAAACAACACTCTCTCGAGCTGCGTCGTGATATTGCTCAATATAGAGGCGCCGCACACCCGCTCTGCTTCACTGATGAAGTAATGGATCATCAAATCCCTGAAGGCTTTAAACCTGTAAACATCGAATCCTACGACGGCACAACAGACCCCGCGGTTTGGATTGAAGATTATCTCCTTCACATCCATATTGCCCGCGGCGACGATCTCCATGCCATCAAGTACCTCCCACTCAAGCTTAAAGGACCAGCTCGGCATTGGCTTAAAAGCTTGCCCGCAGAGTCAATTGGGTGTTGGGAAGACCTGGAAGCCGCATTCCTCGACAATTTCCAGGGCACGTATGTGCGGCCACCAGTCGCCAATGACCTAAGCCACATAATTCAGCAGCCAGAGGAATCGGCCATACAATTCTGGACACGGTTCTTGACAAAGAAAAACCAAATCGTCGACTGTCCGGATGCAGAGGCCCTCGCAGCCTTCAAACGTAACATCCGCGATGAGTGGCTAGCCCGGCACCTGGGACAGGAAAAGCCGAAATCCATGGCAGCACTCACATCATTAATGACCCGCTTTTGCGCAGGAGAGGATAGCTGGCTAGCTCGCAGCAACAACCTCAATAAAAATTCTGGCAGTCCGGATACTAAGGACCACAACGGCAGGTCACGTCGAAACAAAAACAAACGCCGCATTAATGGCGACGATAAGGAGGATACGACAGTCAACGCCGGTTTCCAAGGCTCTAAACCCGGTCAGCGGAAGAAGCCATTCAAAAGAACCACTCCGGGTCCGTCCAACTTGGACCGAATACTCGATCGCTTATGCCAGATACATGGCACCGCCGAAAAGCCAGCCAATCACACCAACAAAGATTGCTGGGTGTTCAAGCAGGCAGGCAAGTTAATTGCCGAAAACAATGACAAGGGGCTAAACAGCGACGACGAGGAGGAGACCCGACCACTGAACAATAGAGGACAGAAGGGTTTCCCCCCACAAGTGCGGATGGTGAACATGATTTACGAAACCCATATACCCAAGAGGGAGAGGAAGTGCGCACTAAGGGACGTCTATGCGATGGAGCCAGTCGCCCCGAAGTTCAATCCATAGTCCTCTTTGTCGGTGTACTAAAGTAGGGGGGCACCTTAGTACCCCGAACTTGTGCACGGGCAGTCGTAGCCCCCCCCCCCCCCCCCCCCCCCGCGGCAAGGCTTGCCGGGCGCCCGCCAAGACCCTCCACCACTTCCTATTACTGCCACTCAAGAACAAAGTACTAACCAAGAAAACAAAGGCCCCGGCAAGAGGAGCTTGCCGGGAAGGCAAACCAAGGCCCCGGCAAGAGGAGCTTGCCGGGAAGGCCGACCAAGGCATCTCCAGAAGACTTGCCGTGGCGCCCCGCGCGTCCCGGCAAGGCCCGACGGCCGACAAGCTTGCCGGCACGACAAGAGAAGGGCCGCGGCAAGGCACTTGCCGCGGCAAGACTGCCACCCAAACTCCAGCGCATCCGGCGACGTGTCATCACAGGGCCATCCCAAGGGCACGTGGCGAGGCACTACGCAGCCATGCGGGGCGAGGTGGCAAGCGGAGCTGACAGAGACGCCATCGTGGCAACCGGTGGCTCACTTAACGGTCGCTTCTCTGCACTGTTGGGGCGACCGGACGGGCATTAAATGCCCTTGTCCCCTTGCCGTCAGAGTTAGGTTGGGGACACTGTTGGTCACTGTTGCACCAACCTGCGTTTTTACCTTTCTACCCCCTCTTCTTACGCTGCCACCTGTTGGTGCCCCCTTCAGACTATAAAAGGGAGGCCCATGCGCACGTAGAAGAGGTTCGGTCCATTTGGACATAGGCAACACCACCATACGCTCGCACCCTCGAGCAAGATCGAATACGAACACAAAGCAGTAGTAGGAGTTTTATCTCTCCGGAGAGCTCCGAAGCTGGGTAAAAATCGCCCGTTTCGCCCCCGCGCGCGCCCGACCTCGATCTGCTCTGCGCGCGGCCTCCGCCCCCTTGCCGGACTAGAAGGGGCCCCCCGTGCCCCATAGGTGCCCGGGGCCGCAGACGCCGTCCCCCGACATCTTTGGCGCGCCAGGTAGGGGGTGCGTCGAGGTCGTGAGCATCTGATCTGGTCTCTGCGCGCGCTGCATCAACACCTTCATCAACATGCCACCGAAGAAGAAGCCTTCGGAGGTGGCCGCTCCGTCTACATCGATTCCACCACCACCACCGGAGCAAACGGGCGGTGGAGTGGACGCCGGCGGAGGAGCGGGCACCGACGGAGGGACTCACGTCGTCACCAGATCCAAAAACAAGGCCCCGCAAGCGTCGGCGACCGTGCAGACACCGCACCCTTCCCGGGAGGTGCAAGGTCAACAACGCCCCGGTGCTCCTAGCACCATGCTCGCATTGGAACAAGGCCAAGCTGGTGGGTTGCGGGACGCTCGAGGTCAGCATGCACGCCCGCATGCTGGCGCGAGCGAGGTACGGTCGCCCGGACGGAGTGTCGCACCTCCCAATCCAGTTGGGAGTCCGAGCACATCCCGCTCCTCGCGCCGCTCGTCACCACCGCCACCCAAGACAGTAGAGGAAGCGCTAGCCCGAGCCCAGCTGCTTCTAGACTACCCTCCGGCGCCGCACAAGATCGACGACTGGAGGATGACCATATACAGTCTCATCAGCTTCGCCAACGGCGACAAACCCCGGTAGCCAAGCGCATCGAGGTCGCGGCAAGGCGCCCAGGCGCAAGCCGACACCGACAAGACCGCTGGGGGTGCCACCTCCGTGCACTCCCAGCCCCAAAGGCCAAGATCGCCGGCTCGTCGGGCCAACCCCGGCGGCGACTCCACCGCGTCGTCGGACCCGCGAACCCGACGCGATCAACGCCACGTTCTCCAAGAACGGCGGCACGAAGACGCTCGCACTCGCATCGAGCACAGAAGGGAAGCGCGACGTCAATCCGACCAGCGCGCTGGGCCCACTGTCGACATGCACGCACCCGGGGAACCGAGTGACTTGCCGTACGCGGCAGGTTGCCGTGCGTTCACCCGCGAGCTACGGCAAGTCCAGTGGCCCAGAACCAAGAACTTCAAGCCAGACGTGCCCGAGAAGTACAATGGTAGGATACATCCATCGGAGTTCCTCAACATCTACACCATCGCGGTGCAAGCTGCCGGAGGGCGCGACGAGAAGATCCTCGCCAATTACTTCCCGCTGGTGCTCAAGCCCAATGTCAGGTCTTGGCTCATGCACTTGCCGGACGGTTCCATCTCTTCATGGGTGGACCTGTGTCATTAGTTTGTCGGCGCCTTCACAGGTGGCCACAAGCCTCATGGCCAGGAGAGTGACCTCCACTTGCTCGTCAGAAGGAGGGAGAACCCCTGCGCAAGTACATACAGAGATTCAGCCAAGTGCAGCACAACATCCCAGACGTCCACCCTGCCGCAGTTATCAGCACGTTTCATCAGAACGTGCGTAACCGCAGGATGAGCGAGGAGATGGTGATGTGCAAGAACAGGGACGTCAGTGAGCTCTATGCTCTGGCTGACAAGTGTGCACGGGCTGAGGAGGGGAGGAAAATCCCCGGAGAGGTTGCAGGAGCAGAAGGATCTGACAGTGAGGGTGCCGCCCCGGGAAGGAAGAACCGGAGGTGGAACAACAGGAAGAGAAAGGCTAAGGATGTGCTAGCTGTTGAGCATTCCGGCAACGGAGGCAGCTCCGACAAGGCCAAAGCCGATGACTCTGGCGAGGCTGTGGTAGCCGCCGACAAGCAGGGTGGCTCCGGCAAGCGGTACTGCAAGATCCACCGCACCAACGGCCATGATCTCCAAACCTGCAAGAAAGTGGAGCAGATGGCGGAGCTACAGAAAGCCGAATATGAGCGCCGCGATAAGGAGAGAGCCCAGGGAGGTGGCGGAGGATCCGGCAAGCAGCTTCCCGCCCGGGGAGGACACCGCGGCAAGGCCAAGCCGCGGCAAGGAGATAGGCCTCCCCGCGGCCGCGACAAGGACGAAGATGAGGATGAGGATGATGAGATGGAGGAAGATGAGACCGATGATCAAGAGTTTCAGACAGAGGTGTTGTGCATCGACGGCCGCGCCTCCCTGCACGCCTCGCACCGCCAACTCAAGCAGTGGGTGCGAGAGGTGAACGCAGCGGAGCCGTCCGTCGAGGCACGCAAGCCTCTGAAATGGTCTGGCATGCCCATCATCTTCGATGTTGAGGACCACCCTGATCGCATCACTGCGGTCGGGTGCTTGCCGATGTTGGTCTCTCCAACAATCCGCAACCTCAAGGTCACGAAGATGTTGGTTGATGGCGGGGCCGGCCTGAACCTGATTGCCTCCGCAATGCTCAAGAAGCTCCAGATCCCCGACAGCGAGCTCAAAGAAACCGGTACCTTTCAAGGGATAAATCCGGGAAGGAGCAAGCCCAAGGGGAAGATCACGCTGCCAGTGACATTTGGCAGCGAGCTGAACTTCAGGACAGAGAGGGTCACCTTCGATGTTGTTGATATCCCATTACCCTACAATGGGATACTCGGCCGTCCAGCGCTTGCCAAGTTCATGGCGGCCTCTCATTACGCATACAACGTGCTCAAGATGCCTGGTCCGATAAGTGTCATCTCTGTCCAAGGCGACAAGAAGGATGCACTTATCTGCACCGACAAGATCTACCGGGAAGCAGCAGCCGCAGCAGAGAGCAAGCCACTTGCCGCTGAAGCTCCCCGGGGGAAGAACAAAGTCAAGACCGGCAAGAGCAGCTCTGATGCCCGCTCCGGAAAGCGCACCTCCCCGGAGTGCTGCGCTGCCATCGAGGACGCACCATCGAGCTCCACCGGCAAATGCAAGAAGGCAAAGGCAGATCCGCCAAAGACTGAGCCCGGCAAGAACAGCTCTGGTGCCTGCTCCGGCAAGCACGCCTCCCCGGAGTGCCGCGCTGCCGTCGAGGATGCGCCATCGAGCTCCACCGGCCAGTAGGGCGAAGGAAGCGTCCAGCTTCGAGTTTTAGAATTGTACTCCCTGAGAATCCGTACCTTGTATGAAGAACCTGTGCGCAGAAGGGTCGAATCGTGGCTAAGTTGCGCCCTTGATCTGTTTCGAGCCCGCTCAACGATGAAAACGCGCCGCAACTAGCCCGACAAGTCTTTCCTGCCGGAGGCAACACCGCTAGCGGGCTGCTGATGTTCCGCACTCAGCAAGCGTGCTTGCGCCGGCAGGTTCCCCGAAAGCGTGAGGGTGAAAGCATACAAGGAAGGGAATCAAGGGAGAAGCGCGGCCTTGCCGGAGCACAGAAGACAGAAAAGCTAAGTCACCCGAGCTTGAGTACAGAGCACTTTTTAATTCTAAGCTCTTATGTTATATTCCTCGAACGTTCGTCCCTTGTACGAAAAACCTGTGCGCGGAGGAACCAACTCATGGTTAAGTTGCGTCCTTGCTTTGTTTCCGAGTCCGCTCAACAATACAAGTGCGCTGCAACTGGCCCGAGAAGGTTTCTTGCCTGGTACAACACCACCAGCAGGCTGCTGATGTTCCGCACTCAGCAAGTGTGTTAGCACCGGCAAGTTCCCTAGAAGCGTAGGGTAAAAACGTACAAGGGATGTAATGAAGTAGAGGACGTAACGTAGCAAGCCTTGCCATGGGACGTCCTTTGTATGAGAAACTTCTGCGCAGAGGAGCTAACTCGTGGTTAAGTTGCGCCCTTGCCTTGTTTTCGAGTCCGCTCAACAATACAAGTGCGCTGCAACTGGCCCGATAAGGTTTCTTGCCGGGTACAACACCGCCAGTAGGCTGCTGACGTTCCGCACTCAGCAAGTGTGTTAGCGCCAGCAAGTTCCCTAGAAGCGTAGAGTGTAAACATACAAAGGGCGAAACGTGGTGTTGCATTGCCCAACTTGAAGTTACATTGCAAAGAGTAACTTATTACGGCGCTGTCTTAGTTATTTTTTGTGACTATAATAACAGCGACAAGGAAAAACCGGAAGGGCACACTGGCGCAGAGGCCCCGGCAAGCCGATTTCACTGGGTGCTGCGATTGCCAAGATTCCTCCGCGGCAAGTCAGGGTCCCCGGAGGCTGCGACGCCGGCGGCAAGGACGAAGCAAGGCGCATCGACACCTATGTCGCGGCGAGCCAGAGTTGCCGGGGGCTGCAAATATCAAGATTCACCCCCGGCAAGCCGGAGCCGCCGGGGGCTGCGGTATCAGATAAGTTTTTCATCCCTCGTCATGCATCCTCTTATGGGCTGGGGAATGCGAGGCCGCGTCCTTGAACGTTCATGCCTTGTACAAAAAAAACCTGTGCGCGGAGGAACCGGCTCGTGGCTAGTCGCGCATCGACTGTTGTTTCGAGTCCGCTCGATAATTTAGGTGAACTGCGGCTAGCTCAACGACAAGGTTTCTTGTCGGTCGCGGCACCGCCGGCAGAGAACCAACTCGTAGCTAGTTGCCTTACTATCGTTTCGAGTCCGCTCAACGACTTAAGTAAGCCGCGACTAGCTCCGCGACAAGGTTTCCTGTTGGTTGCAGTTCCGTTGCCGACATTCCGCACTCGGCACTCACGGCAAGGTGCCCGCGCCGGCAAGTTCCCTAAAAGCGTAGGGTAAAAACTTACAAGGCACAAAATCAAGTATAGGGTATAATCCGGCAAGCATTCCCCTCTTTTCATTAAATACAGCTAAGGCCCGAAGGCTTACAAATTAAAAGATAAGATGCCCGTAATGCCTCTCCTGTTTCTCTCTTCAGGAGGTAGGTCGAGGAGGCCCCGGCAAGAGAAGCTTGCCGGGGAGGGCAAAAGGAGTGCCTAGGCGAACTACGGGTGCCAGAAGACACCAAGAGAACACCCCTGGGGCCGGCTAGGAGCTTGGCGGAGACGGAGGCGCCGGAGGGAGAGCTCGAAGACGGGGCGGCAGGACGTTAGCACGCTGTCAAGGGCACCTTGCCCTCGTACTCCGGCTTGACGGCCTTGCCGCCACCCTCCTTCCTCTTCCGCAGCCTCCCTACGCCAGCCGCCCAAGGAGACGGCCCCGGGGAGTTCAGAAGGCCGGCAACCCGGATGATGGGGTCGCCGGTGGCGCGCGCGAGGCAGCGTCCGACGCCTAGTCGGACCCGCCGTCCTCATCGTCGCTGTCGCTCCCCTCCTCGTCACTCTCGCTCGAGGAGGGACCTTCGCTATCGGAGGAGCTGTCCACGCAGCATCTCGCCCGGATGCCGGAGTCCCCGAAGACCTTGACGGCGAGAAGATTGCCCTCCATTAACTTAAAATGGAGGGTAAATCCCGCCGTCAAGCTGTGGATACGGGCGAATGTCTTCCACCCTCGATCGAAGTACATCACGCCGGGGGCTGGGGATACGACACTAACTCGAGTGCCGCTAATCCCGCAGCCCCTCATGTGCAATTCCAGCATCTCGGGCGGGTCCGGTTCCATCGCGCTCGCAAATGGAGCCGGAAGCCAGAGGCGTCGACGAGGTGCCCGACGCAGCTTGACGAAGAACTCCCAGGGGTCGTCCCCGATGTGGACCGCCTCGAGGAGAGGAGCCGCCGGCGGAGACGGGGGTGGCGGACCACCCCGGCCGCCCCTTCCCCGAGCGCCTCGGCCACGCCCTCGACCTCGTCCACAGCCTCGCCCCCTCCCTCTTCCCCTCGCAGCCGGCTCCGCCACCGCAAGGGCGGGAGAGGGAGGGGCGCGCTGTCTGGCGGCAACCCTCGCCGCCACCGATGAAGGGCCAGGGTTCCCGTTCTCCATGGCGAATGGGAGAACGGGGAGCAGAAGTTAAAAGAAAGAAGGAGATGAGGGAGTGCGGGCTTCCGTGCCCCCCTTCTTGCTCTTTATAAAGGAGCAGGGTGGGAGCCCGGCCGCTCCGCTCGGCGGATCAAGGCACGGGAGAGCAGGGAATCGGGACCGACCCGCTGCCTCTGCTCACGCCGGCCCGGATTCCCAATCTCACCGTCCGTGACCCCAAGCGCATGGAAGCCGCGTGGCAGGGATGCAGCGCCGAGTGGACGGGTGAAGCGATCTCGCCCCACCCAGTGAGCACGGGAGTAGACGCCTCAAAAGCCGCGCACTGGCCCCGTCCAGTAAATGCACCACGCCCCCACGCCTACCTCCGTTTAGGTAGGAGGGCGTGAGCTGTCCCCTTCATCATGGCTTGATGCATGCTCGCGAGGCTCAGCCCCGCACGCGCCGCCCATGTCGCCCACGACGCCGCGTTTGACGCGTGCCACACTGGGCGTGCGCGGTGGAAGTGGAGAGATATGCGATGTGACCTAGGCCACGCGTGCCCGTGCATTGTTTTGGGCCTAGCCCAACAACGCTCGGCACCGTGTATGGCCCAGGCCCGGGGGCTCCTGTCGGTGTACTAAAGTAGGGGGGCACCTTAGTACCCCGAACTTGTGCAGGGGCAGTCGTAGCCCCCCCCCCCCCCCCGGCAAGGCTTGTCGGGTGCCCGCCAAGACCCTCCACCACTTCCTATTACTGCCACTCAAGAACAAAGTACTAACCAAGAAAACAAAGGCCCCGGCAAGAGGAGCTTGCCGGGAAGGAAAACCAAGGCCCCGGCAAGAGGAGCTTGCCGGGAAGGAAAACCAAGGCATCTCCAGAAGACTTGCCGTGGCGCCCTGCGCGTCCCGGCAAGGCCCGACGGCCAGCAAGCTTGCCGGCATGACAACAGAAGGGCCGCGGCAAGGCACTTGCCGCGGCAAGACTGCCACCCAAACTCCAGCGCATCCGGCGATGTGTCATCACAGGGCCATCCCAAGGGCACGTGGCGAGGCACTACGCAGCCATGCGGGGCGAGGTGGCAAGCGGAGCTGACAGAGACGCCATCGTGGCAACCGGTGGCTCACTTAACGGTCGCTTCTCTGCACTGTTGGGGCGACCGGACGGGCATTAAATGCCCTGGTCCCCTTGCCGTCAGAGTTAGGTAGGGGACACTGTTGGTCACTGTTGCACCAACCTGCGTTTTTACCTTTCTACCCCCTCTTCTTACGCTGCCACCTGTTGGTGCCCCCTTCAGACTATAAAAGGGAGGCCCATGCGCACGTAGAAGAGGTTCGGTCCATTTGGACACAGGCAACACCACCATACGCTCGCACCCTCGAGCAAGATCGAATACGAACACAAAGCAGCAGTAGGAGTTTTATCTCTCCAGAGAGCTCCGAAGCTGGGTAAAAATCGCCCGTCTCGCCCCCGCGTGCGCCCGACCTCGATCTGCTCTGTGCGCGGCCTCCGCTCCCTTGCCGGACTAGAAGGGGCCCCCCGTGCCCCATAGGTGCCCGGGGCCGCAGACGCCGGCCCCCGACACTCTTGTCCGATCACTTTCGATCGAAGAGACCATCCGACCAGCATACGCCATGGCGGATTCGCCGCATTGGTTTTAGACCCAATCGTCGATGGATTTCACCTCACGAGAGTCCTGATGGACGGCGGTAGTAGCCTGAACCTGCTTTATCAGGATACAGTGCGCAAGATGGGCATAGACCCCTCAAGGATTAAACCTACAAAGACAACATTTAAAGGTGTCATACCAGGTGTGGAAGCCAATTGTACGGGCTCAGTCACACTCGAAGTGGTCTTCGGATCCCCAGATAATTTCCGGAGCGAAGAGTTAATCTTCGACATAGTCCCATTCCGCAGCGGCTATCACGCTCTGCTCGGACAAACCGCGTTTGCAAAGTTCAACGCGGTGCCACATTACGCATACCTAAAGCTCAAGATGCCAGGCCCTCGTGGAGTCATCATGGTCAACGGAAATACAGAATGCTCCCTCCGAACGGAGGAACATACAGCGGCTCTCGCGGCAGAAGTACAGAGCAGCCTTTTAAGGCAATTTTCGAGTCCGGCTGTTAAACGGCCGGATACAGCAAAACGCGCCCGAAGCAATACCAACCAAGAAAACTTGGCACGATCAGAGCACGCGTAGCAATGCGGACCTAACCCCGCCCTCGCATGATTGCAAGAACAACTCTCCGCGTACATCATTACGCTTTGGAGATACCATGGGCGCAGGGGAAGGGGCACGATCACAATGGACCCAGAGTGCGGCTCGACCACACCAGGGGCTCGCAAGTGCGCCCCCCTTTTTTATTATTATTTTCCTTCTTTGTATACACAGGACTCCGTTAACCAGAGGCCCTGTCCGGCGGTGAACCCGCCGAACTCACGATGCAACAGCAAGGGAAGAAAGAAGGCGGCGACGAACAATCAGGTGGTCTCAATTACGAGCATTAAATTCGATTATATACACCAAGTCCGCAGATCATCCCTGGAGGGGGACATGTTTAATTAGTCCAAATCCCTTGCTTACCGCACTATTTGTATCAATCCGCACTCATAGCAGACTTCCTTTATTAAATAATGCAGCACTTTTCGACTGCAATTACATTACTTTATATATATATATATATGTTCATTACAAGACATCTTGCACCCGTATATTTTGGTACGGTCTAATACACCAGGGGCTTATGTTCCCCACATTATGGTGTGATAAGTCCGAACACTTCCATAAGTGCGGCACCCCGAACTTATAGCATTATATGAATCGGCTCCGAATCATGTCTTGGGTCAATAGTTGGGTTTGCCCGGCTCCCACGTTTTGGTGCCTTACGTTCCGTTCTGTCCGCTAAGTTGGCACTAGGAGAACCACTGCGATTGTGCCCCGGTTGAGCCGGGCGAGCGCCTCAGTGGAGAAAGCTAAAACTGACTAGCATGATAAGGCGAGAGACTGGTCGCTGTTCGAGAGGTCCTTTCGAGTCCTTAAAGACTCACGCCGCTTCGAGCGAAGTTCCGGATAAATGTCCGACGAAGGCGTGGATAGCGCCCCGGATTCGGTCTTCCGAATACCAGGGGCTTTGCCGAAATTTAAAATTATAGAATTCTATGGCTAAGTGAGAGTGTTCAAGCATTATAAGTCCGGTTGCCTTGTTCGTTTTGTTGAGCGCCTCCCTAGATGGACCCAAAAATGGGAACAAGAGTGCCCAAGTTTATCCCGAACACCCCAGCACTCGCGGCTCGGGGGCTGAAGCCAACGACTTGCCATCTCTCAGATTTTATAAACGGCCGCACAGAAGGTAATATTTTAAATTAAACAAGCGTTGCTTAATGCGCACATGAACAAAGTTTTCAGCGCACAGGATAATACATAGCGAGTTTACTCAAAAATTACATCTCTGGGGCATTCATCTGCAATATCGTGGGCTCCCTTCAGGACAGTTTTATAATACATTTCAGGCGTACGATACTCCTTGCCCGGTGGCGGCGGGTCAGCGAGAAGCTTCTCCGCATCTAGCCTGCCCCAGTGCACCTTTGTGCGGGCAAGGGCCCGACGAGCACCTTCAATACAGGCGGAGCGCTTGATGACCTCCACCCAGGGGCACGCATCCACCAGCCGCCGCACGAGGCCGAAGTAGCTCCCAGGCATGGCCTGTCCAGGCCACAGCCAGAGTATAAGGCCCTTCATGGCCTCCTCAGCTACCTTGTGGAGTTCGACCAGCTGCTTCAGCTGGTCGCTTGGGGGCACCGGATGGCCGGCCTCAGCGTACTGAGACCAGAAGACCTTCTCCGTCGAGCTCCCCTCCTCGCCACTATAGAATGCGGCGGCATCGGACACACTACGCGGCAGATCTGCAAACGCCCCTGGAGACCTCCGAATGCGGGTAAGTGTCAGGTAGTTTACATTAACATGCTTGCTTTGCATGAAAAATGCCTTACCCGCCGCTATCTTCTTTACATCTTCAACCTCCTGAAGGGCAATATGGGCCTCGGCCTTGGCGGACTTGGCACTTTCGAGAGCTGAGGCAAGCTCGGACTCTCGAGTCTTGGAGTCACGCTCCAAGCTCTCATGCTTCCCCATGAGAGCCTGGAGCTCTTGCCGTAGTTCCGCCACCTGTGCCGCCTGCTTTTCTCGCTCTGCCCGTTCCGCGGCTGCACTGCGTTCGGCCGCGGACACAGCCTCCTTCAGGGCTGCCACCTCGTTCATGGCCCCTGCAATACCCATATTATCCTTGTTAATTTTATTGCAACCAAAATCCTTTTCTGTAAGGTAACTATTCCAATTGGTGTTACTCACCTTCTTTGTCCTCGAGCTGCTTCTTGGCATGGCCGAGCTCTTGCTTGGACCGCTCGAGATCCTGCTTCAACGCACCGACCTCCGCAGTCAGTGCGGCAGAGGTCAGCATCGCAGCCTGCAAACCCATATTGACATATTTTAAGCAACCCTGCGTATATCTTCTTAGATCCTAAGTCCGACTTTTCTTTCCGAACACCGAACTGAGCATCAGGGGCTACTGTCTATGCGGTATTACATTACATAATTATAACTTCTTACCTCAAAGCCTGTTAGAAGGCTGCTGCAGGCTTCGGTCAGCCCGCTCTTGGCGAGCTAAACCTTCTGAATCACCGCACTCATGACAGTGTAGTGTTCTTCCTCGATGGAAGCGCCTTTAAGTGCCTCCAACATGTTGTCCGGTGCCTTCGGTTGGACGGAGGCCTCCGGTGTCACAGTCTTGCCCTTCTTTTGAAGGGGCCGCCTGCCGGACTCTGGAACCGCTGCAGGTTCCGATGTAGAGTCCGGCGCAAAGTCCGGGAGGCTGCCTGGCAGCGCGTCCGGAGCCTCCTCCTGATGGGTCCCTCTCTGGTATCCCACCTCGGCATCCTCATCGGCGTGGGGGGTAGAGGCAGTCGGAAGTGAATCCACATCCGACGGGGCCAACGACCCGCTCGATCAAGCGGGGAGATCATCATCGGCCGGACTGTGGACAGTATATGGCATTAGTAGGACACTAGGTGACGCGAAAGAAATTGCATATCAGGGATCCGGATACTTACGATCTCGCCGGAGGCCTGGCCCTTGAAGGCCACTCCTCCTCGCCAACGATGGTGTTGGCGGAACTGTCCGGGGGAATGGTTCTCCCCCTCTTGGACCCTTTGGCCTCCCCTGTTGGGGAAGCCTTCCTCTTCCTCTTTCCCTCCTCCGGGAGAGAGTCGTCTTCCTCCTCCTCGTCTTCGGGGGAGGAGTCCACCTCGTCGTCGGACGCTTGATTGCGGGAACTCTTTCGAGTCCCTGTGGCCACCTTCTTGGCCTTCTTCTCCGGCACCACATGCGGTGCCGGAACCAGCAGCCCTGCTAGACGGGCGTTCACTGGGTCTTCTAGCATGGGAGCCGGACAGATGAGCTGCTCGGCCTTCTCCATCCATTCCTGCCAAAGGAAAAGAGAGATTGAAACCCTCTTAGAATCAATCTGTTTACCACAAGTGTCCCGTAAAGGGGTTGAATCACTTACCTCGTCAGCTGGATGCTGCGAGCGAAATCCACGATCTTCTGTCGCGGATGTGGGGGCTTCGGCGCCCTTAAACAGCACCCTCCAGGCGCCTTCATACGTCGTGTCGAAGAGCCCACTTAGCGCCTGGTGCTATTCCGGATTGAACTCCCATAGATTGAATGCCCGTTCTTGGCATGGGAGAATCCGGCGGATGATCATGACTTGGACCACGTCGACGAGCCTGAGCTTATTGTTCACCAGCTTCTGGATACAGGCTCGGAGTCCCGTCAACTCCTTCGAATTGCCCCACAACAAGCTCTTCTCTTACTAGGAGGTGAGCTGCGTGGGGATGCCAGATCTGAACTCGGGGGCTGCCGCCCACGTGGGTTTGCGCGGCTCAGTGATGTAGAACCACCCCGATTGCCACCCCTTAACGGAGTCCACGAAGGCCCCTTCGAGCCAAAGGACGTTGGGCAACTTGCCCAACATGGCGCCTCCGCATTCCGCTTGCGTGCCCTTCACAACCTTTGGCTTGACGTTGAAGGTCTTGAGCCACAGGCCAAAGTGGGGCTGGATGCAGAGGAAGGCCTCGCACACGACGATAAACGCTGAGATGTTGAGGATGAAGTTCGGCGCCAGATCGTGGAAATCCAGGCCGTAATAGAACATGAGACCCCGGATGAAAGGGTGCAGTGGAAAGCCCAGTCCGCGGAGGAAGTGGGGAAGGAAGACGACCCTCTCATGGGGCCTGTGGGTAGGGATGAGCTGCCCCTCGTCGGGCAGCCGGTGCGCAATATCGCTGGAAAGGTATCCGGCGTTGCGCAGCTTGGTGATGTGCTCCTCCTTGATGGTGGAAGCCAACCACTTGCCCCCCCCTCCGGACATGGTCGGGGAAGGTTAAGAGGAGATGCGCGAGCTTGGGCGTTGGAGCTTGAGTGCGTGGAGGTGGATGAGCAAAGGAGGAAGAAGGCGTGGGTGAAAAGGTGAATCCTTATCACTTATATAGGCAGGGCGAAGACTATGCGCCCCCCACCAGCCTGGTAAAACTCGCTTATCTCCCAAGCGCCACCATCAATGGCGCGGTTGGGTTACCCACGTCCGTATTGATGGGAATCCCGGAATAAGGGGAACACGATCTCTGCTTCGACAAGACGTGCCAAGGAAACCGCTTCGCTAAGCGTGCTGAGGTGGTATAATAAAAAAAGATTCAAGTAAAGGCCTGGTAGTGGTGTGATGTCATGCCGCCAAATACGTCAGCAGGTTGGATTTATGTGCATTATTCTCTCTACGGTGGAATGTGGAATTTATTTTGCAGAGCCGGACACTATCCTGGTGTTCATGATCTTCTCTGGATTATTCAAGGGAGGAACCCGCCTTGCAATGCCGAACATTATGCGCGCCGGACTTATCGTCATTGAAGCCTGGTTCAGGGGCTACTGAGGGAGTCCTAGACTAGGGGGTGTCCGGATAGCTGGACTATCATCGTCCGCCGGACTCCAAGACTACGAAGATACAAGATTGAAGACTCCGTCCCGTGTCCGGATGGGACTTTCCTTGGCGTGGAAGGAAAGCTTGGCAATACGGATATGTAGATCTCCTACCATTGTAACCGACTCTGTGTAACCCTAGCCTCCTCCGATGTCTATATAAACCGGAGGGCTTTAGTCCGTAGGACATAACATACATCACAACAATCATACCATAGGCTAGCTTTAGGGTTTAGCCTCCTTGATCTCGTGGTAGATCCACTCTTGTACTACCCATATCATCAATATTAATCAAGCAGGACGTAGGGATTTACCTCCATCGAGAGGGCCCGAACCTGGGTAAAACATCATGTCCCTTGCCTCCTGTTACCATCCGCCTAGACGCACAGTTCGGGACCCCCTACCCGAGATCCGCCGGTTTTGACATCGACAGTGGGGCCGTAGCCTGACCGCAGGCTGACACATCACCTTTAGTACCGGTTCGTGGCATGAACCGGTACTAAAGGTTCTCCACGAACCGGTGCTATTTATCGCCGCCACGAACCGGTGCTATTGTACACATTAGTGCCGGCTGAAATTCAAACCGGCACTATTGGGCTTCACGTTTGACCCTTTTTCTACTAGTGATAATTCATAGAAGATTGTGGACACCAGGATAGTGTCCGGCTCTGCAAAATAAATTCCACATACCACCGTAGAGAGAATAATATGTATACAAGTTCAATCTGCTGACGTGTTTTGTGGCATGACGTCACGCCACCACCAAGCCTTTGCTTGAATCGTTTTTATTGTACCACCTCAGCGCGTTTAGCAAAGCGGTTTCCTTGGCACGTCTTGTCGAAGCAGAGATCGTGTAACCCTTATTCCGGGATTCCTATCAATACGGACGTGGGTAACCCAACCGTGCCCGTTGCCACGCCTCCTCTATCGAAGGCGAGTCCCAAACGGTCATGGGGACGGCTCTTGGTATTCTCCCTCTTCATAATCGGACCAAGGCACGTTTCTTTTCTTCAATCCTCAATGGAATCTGCCTCTCGCCCCGAGTTCCAACACCTAGAGCCCCAGATTCGAGCGCTTCGGACCTTCAACAACATCCAGCTCCGACCTGCAGGGCCGGTGGATGCCCTCCTCCGTCACAGAAGAGGACGTGCTAAAGCTGCAAGAAGCCAGGTACCTGACCTGCAAGATTTCGCATAGGTTGCCCGCCAAAGGGCAAGTCATTCCTACTCCCGAGCCCGGCGAGAGCGTCGTATTTTTGTCCCACCTCCGTCGGGGTTTAGGCTTCCCGATGGATCCTTTTGTGAGAGGGCTCATGTTTTACTATTGGTTGGAATTCCATGACCTGGCTCCGGAGTCCATCCTCCACATCTCATCATTCATTTTTGTCTGCGAAACCTTCCTCCGCACTACTCCCCACTTTGGTTTGTGGCTCAAGACCTTCAACGTGGAGCCGAAGATGATCGAGGGGTGTCCAGCAGAGTGCAGCGTGGCGGTGGTAAGCAGAAGGGCCGATGCTCCATGGCCCGAGGGCTCTTTCCAGGAGGTGCTCGGCTTGTGGCAATAGGAGTGGTTCTATATTACCGCCCCTAGGGGCAGCAAGCAGAAGCCGCCGCCCATCTTTCGCTCGGACCCTCCACAGCGGCTGATGTCGTGGGTCAACCAAGGGCTCAACTGGGGGCCGTCAAAGGACGTACCCATATTGTAGGGCCGGATACGAGACCTCCAAGAGAGGGAGATCAATCTGGTCGCAGTGAGGCAGGTTATGCTGATTCGGCGTCTTCTGCCCTGCAAGCGTCGCCCCCTCCGCCTGTGGGAATTCAATCCAGAGGGGCCACGAGCTCTCCAACACTTCATGGGTACGACACCCATGGAGATGTATAAGTTGTTCTTCGGATCACAAGGAGTGTGTCCGGAATTGACCGAGGATTCCGGCCTAAGCTGCAATCGCCCGGATGCTCAGGTAGTAGCCCTGTGTCCAGACACACCGTTTGTTTGCGCCTTCTTGACTTTGCCTTTTAACCAATCGTCTCTTGAACAGGAGTGGATAGCGCAAGCGAAACTGATACGGTGTCCGGCCCCCCTCCCGGAGACCGCGCCGGATCCCGTGCTGGTCAGGATGCTGAAGGTTGCGCCTTCAAAGGAAGGCGAAGGGGAGAAGAGAGAAACTACCGCCTCTACCAAGGAGGCCTTTAAGAAAGGAGGAATCGAGAATCCCTCCTTCCAAGGGGAGAAGAAGACTGCTTCCGAGAACCCGGAGGCCAAGGCCTCGAAGCGGGGGAAGAGATCTTCACCAGAGGGTCCTGCGTCTGGGGAGGCCCCGACCGCACTATCTCCCCTAAGGAATCAGCCCTCCAGCGAGCCGTAAGTAGAAAAAGGGGAGTTTTGTAATAAGAGACATCCCTATTTTTTCTTCTGAGGATAACCGAAGTTTTTACCTTGTAGTTCGGATCTCCGTCCTTCTCAGATGAGCTCGTCTTCTGGGGACCTTCATCCGGAGATGATGGAGAGCGAGACGCCTCCATTTGCCGCACCGCCAGGTGGGGCGGACGACCCTGAAGTATCATCACGGAGGGTATCCCCGAGTTCGGCGGGGCGGGAGAGTTTGGCACCAACTGGTGTACGGCCGGGGGAGCTGAAGGATCTGCTTGAGAGGGCGTCTATCTCAGAAGGTCACCGTACATTGATGAGTACGGTGATTGAAAGAATTTCATCCACCGAGGGCGGGTTGCATGATGCCGTCAGAAGTTTGCTGGCGGGGTTTGAGGTACGTAAAGATGACATACCTTTTGACAGTTTTACACATAAAGTGCGCCCTGTATAGATAGTAGCCCCTGAGACTCGGTATGTTGTCGAAAGCGACAGCGTGCCGAGGATCATAATCGCAGGTACTAATTTTCGCCTTTCCTATGCAGGTGGTGGACAGTCCGGTCGCCAGCCGGACTGATGGAGTTGTCGAACTAAAGCGGCAACTCGATGTTGCGGATGCGGATATCTCGCTGGTCAATAAGCGACTTGACGAGTCACAAGGTAGGTTGTTTCTCCGTGGTCACCCTAGTAAGTGAGCTGAAGCCCACTCCTTACAACATGTGTGCTTAATGGAGATGGTGCCGCTGCTGTGGAGGACCTTCGGGCAGAACTTGCTCGAGCCAAGGAGCAGGCCAGAAGGAGTGATGCGGCTGCCTCGAGGGCGGCCGAAGAGCTAGAAGCCGAAAGGGCTGCTCACTGCCGAAGCAGGGAGGAGATGGCCAAAGTGGCCGTGAAGTTGAAAGAAGTTACCGACCGCTATGAGGTTCTTGAAAGAGAACGCTGAGCGGAACAAGAAGACCTGAGGAAGGCCACCGCCGAAGCCAAGGATGCTCGTTCTACAATGAGTGCTGTAAAGGAGGAGCTGCGCCAGGCCGGAGATATTGTGGCTGGCAAGCCCTTTCTACTGCGCAGGAGGTTTACAGATCCGAAGTATGCTCAGCTTGGCCAGCTATGGGGTTCGGATGATCCTTATATGGATTTAGCAGCGAGTGCGGCAGATGCTGTTGTGCACTTTCGAAGTCAAAAGGATCACAAGACGGAAGAGCTTTTTTGGTCTCAATTCCACAGTCCGGATCGTTCACTTCCGCTGACCGATCGGCTGGCTGAGTGGGCTAATCTGAATAGATTGTCCGGACTTGCCATGACAGATATCGTGGCTCATGTCTGGCCGGATAGGCCCAAGCCGAAGAGTTATTTCGGCTTATTGCAGCAATTCCTTGCGCGGTGCCGCATATAAAGGCGATGAAGCGGTCGGCCTGCATAGAGGGTGCACGGATGGCCCTCGCCCGTGTGAAGACATACTGGACGGAGATGGATGCCACCGATGATGCAACCCGGGGTTCGGACGAGAGCCGGTTACCCGCCGAGCACTATTTTGGGGAAGTTCTGCGTGGTGCTCGTGTAATAGAGTCGTAGTGCTCAAAAAATGTCATGTTCAAATGATCTTTATGGTTTGTAAAACTATATTTATAATATAAGCGCTTTTTGTACTTGTGCGTTCAAGTATTGAAATATCTCCTATGTGGCCGTTAATGTATACTTGTGTATAACATGAAAGATGGCAGTCTTCGGCTTCAGCCCCTACGCACATGGTGCGGGGGTGTTTGCGAAATAGCGCATTTTCACACTTAATCCAACGTCTGGTCCTGTGAAGGAGGTCGTAGCGTAGCAAACGAGGCAACCGGACTATAATGCTTTATCACTTTCACTTAGCCATAGGAGTTCGAAGGTGGGGCTACGATATAGCCCCTAGGGGCACCGCGCTTTCCAGATTTGGGGCGCGTGTGTGCCTGATCGGGAAGCGGTCCTTCGTTAAAGCGGAGGAATTCTAAACATTCCAGAGGTCGATCGAGTGGTTGACCAGTCTCTTGCTACATCATGACTGTCAGTTTTTGGCTTTCTCTACTGAGGTGCTCACCCGACCGAACCGGGGCACAATCGCAGTAGTTCGCTTGGTGCCGCATTAGCCGATGATACGGAACGTAAGGCAGCAAAACACAGGAGCCGGGCAAACCCAACATTTGACCAAAGACATGATTCGGAGCTGATGCATATAAGGCCTAACTCGAGACGCCGAACACTCCCTGAGGTGTTCGGTCTTTATGATAACCGGCAGATGAATGCCCTAAGCCCCTAGTGTCCAGGTACACGCGAGATCCTCTGACGCGGCTGATGCCAAAACGTCAGCCTCCTCTCTGGTTATGGTGAGAAACCAGGGGATGTATAGAAACAAGAGACAGTAAAAAGGTTTATGCAGGGTCTTAATCTGAAAAGAATCCTTGCAACGGGTCCCTACTGCATGTCTGCGCCTGTGTCTCCGTTGTGCTTTATCCTGGATGGGTGTAACACGCTGTTCATCTGTAAAAGAGAGGAACTTAGTTTGAAAAGGAATTGTGTGAAAAATGTATATAAAACAGATTATGAATAAATGAATAAAACTGAGCTTTTGTTGGCTCTTTATTGCTCATATGCACAGCCCCTTGTGAAGGGGTGTGCGGCTAGGGAGCCCCTAGTTTGTTTATGCCGGACTCGCCTAGCCGTGTCCGGGGTCTTAAAGGACCTTTTAATGAGATAATGCCACGTTGACCGGGCATTTTAAGTGTAAGAGACGCATAGTGCGGTATTGCGTTAAAGCGGACAAAGGCTTCACGTCCCAATAGTGCTTGATGGCTAATTTTGAATGGGGCGGCATGAAAGATTAGCTTTTCGCGTCGGAAGTTGTCATGTGACCCGAACACAACTTCTAGTAGTAAGGAGCCCGTGCACTTGGCGTGAGGGCCTAGCGTCACTCCTTTGAAGGAAGTGTGGCTATGGCGAATTTTAATAGGGTCTATCCCCAACTTGCGGATTGTGTCCGGATATAGCAGGTTTAAATCGCTGCCGCCATCCATTAGGACTTGCGTAAATTGTAGTTTGTCGATTATAGGATCCAATATCAGAGCAGTCCATCCTGCATTTCGAACGCTTCTGGAATAGTCCAGGTGGTCGAAAGTAATTGGTTTTGACATCCAATCTCGGGGTTCCGCTGGGGTGGACCGTGCGACACGTACTTCAGCGGGTTCCGCACTATTGTTCCGTAGTATCACATGAAGTGAGTTTACTGTTTTGACTTCTTGTGGGAAAGTCTTTTGTTTTCCGGTGCTCTGCTGGTGGGGTTCGTCGTCATCCTCGCTTGGCGCGTCGAGCCCCTTGTGTTCGGCGTTGAGTCGGCCGGACTGTTTGAAGACCCAACAATCTCGGTGGGTGTGGTTTGCAGGCTTCCCGGAGGTACTGTGGATTTGACATATCCGATCCAAAATTTTGTTTAGGTTGGATAGCTCATCACTGTTGTCCTTAAGAGGCAGTGTTTTGTTGTTCGACCGCGAGCTCTTGAATCCGGCGTTGACCGCCGTGTTCTTTGGGCTCTTTTCTTTATTTCAGCGCCGGTCCTTTCTGCGCTGTGATTTACCATTTCCATCTCTGATCTCGGATGTACTCGGGTTGCTGATGCTGCGTCTTGCTAGCCAGCTATCTTCCCCAGCGCAAAAGCGGGTCATGAGGCTTCTTAGCGCAGCAATTGTTCTCGGCTTCTCTTGGCCGAGGTGTCTGGCGAGCCATTCGTCTCGGACATTATGTTTAAAAGCTGCTAAGGCTTCGGCATCCGGACAGTCGACTATTTGGTTCTTTTTGGTGAGGAACCTATTCTAGAATTTGTGTGCTGACTCTCTGGCCTGTTGAGTTATGTGACTTAAATCGTCTGCATCCGGAGGGCGGACATAAGTCCCCTGAAAGTTTGCTCTAAACGCGTCCTCGAGCTCTTCCCAACTTCCAATGGTATTTTCTGGGAGGCTTTTGAGCCAATGCTGGGCTGGCCCTTTGAGCTTGAGGGGTAGATATTTTATGGCGTGGAGATCGTCTCCTCTAGCCATATGTATGTGCAGGATGTAATCCTCAATCCAGACTCCGGGGTCTGTTGTTCCGTCGTAAGCCTCTATGTTTACGGGCTTGAACCCCGCTAGAAATTCATGATCCAGCACCTCATCGTTGAAACATAGTGGGTGTGCGGCGCCCCTGTATTTAGGTGTGCCCTTATCTTCGAATACTCGGCGTGTTGTGTTGCTTCCTGGGGCCCTCTTCTTTGGCCCATAAATGGATCTGACCGGACCATCCATTTTGCGAGGATCTTTTTTATGTGTGTCATGTGCTGGCTTGTGTGTGGCGCTGCTTGCCGCTCTTGGCCTGTCATCTGGTCGCCTATCCGGCCAAGCAGCCACTTTTCTTTTTGATTGTGGGGGCTCTACGGCCTCCTCGTCGAATTCGGGCAGCAGCTTGCGCTTTGGGTAGCTCTTTGTTTGGTGGCTATTGCCATATTTGTCCGCGGTCTTGGGTACTTTGCTCCACCTCATTCTGAGTATGTCTTCCGCTATTTTGAGCTTCCGTTTCTCCTTCTTCAAACTTCTTGCAGTGGAGACAAGCCTTTTTTGAAGGTTCTTATGCTCCGGTGGTGTGTCCGGCGTGAGATCGTCTGGACTGTTGTTTTCACCGAGGATGAGTTGATTATCCGATTCATCCTGTTCGGATGGTTGCTTGATTGCATGTTCGTCGCCCACTGGTTTGGCCTGCTCTATGGCTGGGTCATTATGAGCGCTGTTGTTATCGGGGCGGGACTTGGGGCTGCGCTTGTGTCACTGTTTTGGTTGTTTTTCGGGGGAATTATCCTTCGCCGTGTCGCGTTGTTCCTCGTTATCGCTCCCTTTTAGGGTATCCACCATATATATATCATGAATTGAGGTGGCTTTCCAGAGCCCGGTAGGCGCTGGTTCTTGGTCGTCTCCGGCGTCGTCGTCCATACCGTCGATGTCTTCGGAGTCATAGTCTAGCATGTCGGTTAGATCGTCGACAGTGGCTACAAAGTAGGTGGTGGGTGGGCTTTGAATTTCTTCGTTTTCCGCATCCCAACCATCCTGACCGCAGTCCAGCCAGGGTTCTCTTGATAACGAGAGATACTTTAGCGAATTCAGGATATCGCCAAAGGTTGAGTGCTGAAAGATGTCCACGGCGGTGAACTCCATGATCGGCGCCCAATCGGATTCGATTGGCAGGGGCGCAGGAGGTTCGAGTCCGGCGAGGAGTCCGGCACCTCGGAGTCACGAGATTTGCAAAGGACAAGGTCAGTATTCGGCTCCATCGCCGTAGAAGTTGCAGCCCCCGAGGCGGTGTCCAGCCACCTGTCCTCGATCTGCACGGTCGGCTCCGAACTATGAGTCGGAGCGGACTCATGTGCGGCCTCCAGGGTATTATCCGGTGGCAGAGCTAAATCGTGCCCATCGTGACAGTGCGGCACGCTCGGCTGTGGCTCGAATCCATCGAAGATCAAGTCTCCGCGGATGTCAGCTGTGAAGTTTAGGCTTCCAAACCTGACCTGATGGCCAGGGGCATAACTTTCGATCTGCTCTAGATGGCCAAGCGAATTGGCCCATAGTGCAAAGCCGCCGAACACGAAGATCTGTCCGGGGAGAAAATTCTCACCCTGGACTGCGTTGTTGTTGATTGAAGAAGCCATCGAGCCTATCGGTGACGACATAGAGGAACTCTCAATGAAAGCACCAATGTCGGTGTCAAAACCGGTGGATCTCGGGTAGAGGGTCCCGAACTGTGCGTCTAGGCGGATGGTAACAGGAGACAAGGGACACGATGTTTTTACCCAGGTTCGGGCCCTCTCGATGGAGGTAAAACCCTACTCCTGCTTGATTGATATTGATGATATGGGTAGTACAAGAGTTGATCTACCACGAGATCAAGGAGGCTAAACCCTAGAAGCTAGCCTATGGTATGATTGTTGCAATGGTTGTTCGTCCTACGGACTAAAACCCTCCGGTTTATATAGACACCGGAGAGGGCTAGGGTTACACAGAGTCGGTTACAATGGTAGGAGATCTACATATCCGTATCACCAAGCTTGCCTTCCACGCCAAGGAAAGTCCCATCCGGACATGGGACGAAGTCTTCAATCTTATATCTTCATAGTCTTGGAGTCCGGCCGATGATGATAGTCCGGCTATCCGGACACCCCCTAGTCCAGGAAAACGGTTCAAATAATGACCTGACCGTAATGACATGTCATGTAGTTTTAAAAAGTTGTCATCATATTACATTTGTGAAATATCATTCTCTCTACGGTGGTATATGAAGATCATCTTGCAGATCTGGACACGGTCTGAGTGTTTGATAATTTCTTCGGAGTATTCGGAGATGGAACCCGCCTTGCAATGCCGAAGACAAAACTATGCGCCGAACTCATCGTCATTGAAGCCTAGTTTAGGGGCTACTAAGGGAGTCCTGGATTAGGGGGTATCCGGACAGCCGAACTATATACTCTGTCCGGACTATTGGAGCGTGAAGATACAAGACTCAAGACTCTGTCCCGTGTCCGGATGGGACTCTCCTTTGCATGGAAGACAAGCTTGGCGATCCAGATATTATATTTTCTTCCTTGTAACCGACTCGGTGTAAACCCTAGCTGAGGGAGTCCTGGACTAGGGGGTGTCCGGATAGCCGGATTATCATCATCGGCCGGACTCCAAGACTATGAAGATACAAGATTGAAGACTTCGTCCCATGTCCGGATGGAACTTTCCTTGGCGTGGAAGGCAAGCTTGGAAATACGGATATGTAGATCTCCTACCATTGTAACTGACTCTGTGTAACCCTAGCCCTCTCCGGTGTCTATATAAACCGGAGGGTTATAGTCCGTAGGACGAACAACCATTACAACAATCATACCATAGGCTAGCTTCTAGGGTTTAGCCTCCTTGATCTCGTGGTAGATCTACTCTTGTACTACCCATATCATCAATATCAATCAAGCAAGAGTAGGGTTTTACCTCCATCAAGAGGGCCCGAACCTGGGTAAAAACATCGTGTCCCTTGTCTCCTGTTACCACTCGCCTAGACGCACAGTTCGGGACCCCCTACCTGAGATCCGCCGGTTTTGACACTGACATTGGTGCTTTCATTGAGAGTTCCTCTGTGCCGTCACGATCAGGAAGGATGCCTCTTCCCGTCTTTAAACATGGTACCATCGCCAAAGGAGCTTTGGCTGCCGGCCAAACTATCCGGCTAGGTGGTTTCCTCATGACCGCCTATTCGGCCACCGCTTCGACGATGACCTCTCGGGTCATCAAAAGCAATCTCCACGTCAACTGGGAATTCGCCAAGCAGCTGGATCCAATAGAGCTCTCGTCTGTAAACGAACTCTTGGATCGTGTCGCCGCCCTGGGAGTCGCTATAGAGTACAATCAGATTGGGCTTAAAACCGATCTGAGAGAGATTAACTCTCCCCAGGTTACCCACCACGTTGCGGTGGTAGAGGAACAAAGCGGCGACTCCTCTTCTGTATTAAAAACTAGTTATGTCCGGACTCCTGAACCCTCCATGCCGGATTCCCGCGAAGGGACGGACGTCGATCAAGCACTGAAACTAAAGTCAGGCATCAGACCAGACTCGTTGGACAACGTCCAACAATCCAAGCTTCCAAATTCGGAAACTTTTCGGCCCTTGAGCCTCGAGATGGGTAGGGTTCCGGACTCAATTCCACCTGCCCACCCAAACATATGTGATCCCGGCAAGAGCCCGCTGAAACAGTACATCATTACTGGGTCAGATTCCTCCTGGTTATGGACAGGATAAAAGACTACCGTGAGGAAAACGCAATTTCAATTTTCTGCAATAATTGCACAGACAAGGGAATCTTGAACGCCGTAAGTCGTCGTGAAATTAGACGCTTCGCCGACCTGGCGTCCATAGTACGAAAGTACTGTGCGATGGAGAGTTTCCGGAAAACTGAAACTAAGTTTTGGGACAATCCGGCTCCGAATACAACCCTAGTCCGAAACAAAAGGGTGCATCATGCTCAGGCACGAGGTACAAAAACCAAAAAGGAAAAACTCCATAAAGGGCACGGAACCGTACTGGAGGGATGGCTCAGCGGACCCTGTAAAATTCACAGTACAGAAGGCGCCACTCCAACACACACTACTAGAAAAACCACTACTAATGGCGCACCTAATATGGCCATTAATGGCGCATCAGTGGTGCGCCATTAACAGCATGCCATTAGTAATTTTTACTAATGGCGCACCACATGGTGCGCCATTAGTATCTGGTATACTAATGGAGCACCGTGGGTGCGCCATTAGTATAGGCCAGCGTGCGCCATTAGTATGCCTCCCAGGGGCCATGTATACCCAGGTGATTTGGCATACTAATGGCGCACCACCACTGGATGCGCCATTAGTAACCGCGGCATACTAATGGCGCACTGCCCTTTGATGCGCCATTAGTATGCACTGTCATACTAATGGCGCACTGTCATGTGATGCGCCATTAGTATGAATATTAGTTTTTTTTTATTTTTTATTTTCTGTTTTTTGCACAGGTTACAAAATGTATAATTTGACAAAATATAGACAGCACACATCAACAACAGATTCATCGAATACAATAGAAGATTAGTCTTTGAATAGAATTCATCATATTAGTCTCCGAATACAATTCATCATATTAGTCTCCGAATTAAAAAGACCGAACAAAGATAGAACATTATATTACAAGTCTCGAGACCGCGAGTAGCGAGTTTGTCTTCACATTACAAGTCGATATCGATCATCTAAAGTACCATCACATAGAAGAGAGCTGCGGTCATCACGATGAGCATCATCACGATGAAACTTGTCTTCATCCGGTTCCTCCAACGCTCCCTCCCCTCTCCCGCTAGATAGTGGGCGTATCTAGATTCGGCCTCGGCCCTAGTGGTGTACCCTTTGTAACTGTTACCGCTGAATCGGTGAACCTGTCTCCGACACTCCTCCCAGTCATCGTAGACTCCGGCAACCTTACCCTTGTACACGACATACGTCGGCATCGCTATGCACTAGCCCAACGAAACGTTAGTACCAATTCACAGACAATACATAAGCAATATATAATTATGCAACAGAACGATCGGAAGACAAAAGCAAGACATTAATAGCATCGATTACATCTAAGTTGAACGACTCTCGAAACCAAAGAGACATACTACAAGTTCATTAAAGTTTAATTACAACATGAACCAATCGATGTTTCAGAACTAGACAACTCGACTCAAGGGACCAGAGCGTGGATGAAGCCGCCGTCTATCGTGGGAGTCATGAAAGAACGGGCGTTGTCATCCTGCATTTGTAGCATTGTGTCGATGTCACTGTTGGACGGTTGATTTCTGAGGTAGAACTGCCCCGAGGTACGAAGGACATCTTGATGGATGATTTCCGCAAACTCCGACTGGATGCGAAAGAATTCTTGTCGGAGGTCCGCGTCCTGGATTGCCGACACGCTCGCGGCCCAATCTTTGAGTTTACTCGGTAGCAGAAGTTGATGATGGTCCCGTACGATCGCCCGCATGTGATGGATGGCATAGTAGGCACCCTTCTGACCGCCAGGCGGCTGCTTGACGCAGCAGAACGTCGTATTGTGGGAGAACACGTGCTTGCCGTACTTACGAATAGGCCTGGTGAAGGTGCCTCCAGATTGGGCGTAGCCGGGGAGAACATCATCAAGAACCTTCTTGACATTTGTGTAGTCTACGTTTGACTAACGGTCCGGGTCGAAATACGTGGCCATGGAATATTTGGGGCTTAGGAGGATGAGCGTGCAACGTGTGTCACTGCAGAAAACACGGAATGTTAAAAGAAAAACGATCGAAATGTAAGAATTCATATGTTACGGGCCGGTTGAGGGGAGGACTTACTCGGGAAAGTAAGGCACGAGGAAGTTATCCTTATCTTGGTTTGCCAGAATGACGCCTTCGAGGTAAGAACTCGCGACTTGCCGGTCCCCAGCGCTGCCCAATATCTTGGCACGCATGTAGAAGGGGTCGACTATCACGATGTCCGGGGTCTTGTCGCGAATGATCCGCATCTCCATACTCAGCGAAAATAGCCGAACGAAGGTGTAGTGCAGCAGATGAAGGTTCAACATAGCGTGGATGTCATCAAAACGCAGGACGATCGTACGCCCGATGGAGTTATCCACAAAGCCCTTGCCCTCTGGCACCTTGGCCGTGAAAACCGGGTATGCCACATCCTTCTCCCTAAGACGCCGCTTCTCCAAAGCATGAACACTGTCATGCAGACTCCGCATAGCACCGGTTGCAGCATTGAGCATATTTGTCGGTAGCATCACCCTACCCGCCACATGCACCCTCCTCGAGATATCCTGTGGTGAAGGTGGCCCGTCCTGAGCACGGATCGTACTCGGTACCGGCTGGCTCGCACCCTTCTTAGTCTTTCTTTTGCGTGCCTTCTTCTTCTCCTGTAATGGGACCGAGTTCTGCTCACAGACCGCCTTCTTGAGTGTGTTGGGGCTGATAATATTTCGCACCTCGCCTATCTGAGGCTCGGTGAAGTCGGCAGCTGGAGGCGTCTCCTGAGAGCTGAACGCCAGACGGCGCCTGTTGCAACTTGGCTTCTCCGCGGTACGAGCTAGATCGCACACGTCTTTTGTTGGGTTTGGTTCTTGAGAAGGAGGCCCCATGAAGTCGCCATCGTACCCATGCTCGGCAAAGTACTGATCGACGTTGCCAAATGTATCATCATCGTAGTCGTCGTCGTTCTGATCCTGTGCCATATGCATGTTTGGATCCAGTGGCATAGGGATGTCCGGCACCGTTACGGCGGTCTTGCCATGGGGCCGACTTGGCGCCGGCACGACTGGCGGTGTTGTCTTTGGGGTGGTGTCCCCCGCCCCCAAACGAATCTGGCTCTTCGGCCAAAGCAGGGGCCAGCTCAGGCAGGTGTTGAGGGTCATCACGTCTTCATCGTCGGCCCCGACGGGTCGAATCAGAGGTAAGAAGTCGTCGCAGCCTGGCAGCACCCGAGCCAGTTGAACCCTAAACTAGTTGGGTGGCATCTGGGTACCGTGGAACAAGGGGTTGCCCGGTTGAACGATTTTGCCCTTGGCGACATCGACCAACTCGTTGTTCACGAAGTGGAGGAGAGTGCACGGAACGTCGGCGGCGCCCTGCGAAAACATGTAGGGCATCAGGGATGCCCAGTCAAAGGAAAGGAGATGAAGTCCTCGGCCGAGAGAGGCTTAATTAGTTACCGTGATGATGGCGTCGAGCTCGGCTAATGTCGAGGCACCGCCAACGGCGGGCGTGCAGTTGACGGAGGGGCCGCTTGCTGAAGAGGTGCCGGCCGGCGTACACCCGGGTGTATTAAGCTCCCGTGCCGGCGTCGGAGACACCAATGCCGCCTCCGCCGGAGGCACCAATGGCCCCGCCATCGCATTATGCGAGTTGCTGGCCGTGAAGCTAGGAATCGGGGGCGGCCCCTGTTGGCCGCCCGCAATCCACGCACTCAACCCCGAGATCAAGGTAGGCACAAGGGCGGTGGTCGTCGCTCCGAGTCGTTGTTCCACTTGCTCTTGGACAATCTCCGGAATCCGCGCCACCTGTGCCTTGAGTTCTTGAACCTCTCGCGCCTGGCTTGCCGAGATGGTCTTTTTCTCCTTCCGCACACCAGCGGTATAGTATGACCCCCATTTTGTCGACAAGCCTTTGCCGGCCACACGACCAGCTGACGTCGGCGTACTGAGCTTATCCTTCTTCTTCATTACATTCAACCCCCTATTTAGAGTGGTGTCACAAGGGTTGCTCTTAGTCGACCCCGCGCTACTGCTTTCAGTCGCCTGCGGAAGGAATGTGAACCATTTAGAAATTTGGCTTCATTAATTAGAATGCAACCATATGGAGCTAATTACGCGGGGGTGTATTCCTTACTAGAACAAGCTCAAGCTGCCTGGTCTTCGGATCCGTGGTAAGCTCCTTTGTTTTCGGGTCCTTCTTGTACCGGGCCCTGACAAAGTTCCTGGTCTGCTTGTCACCGTATTTATCGAAGAGGGGCGGTAGGCCTTGCTCGGCACGGTCCGCCTCCTCCTTGTCCCATATAGGCTCCGCCACTCTGTAACCGCCGGGACCGAGTGTGTGTTCCCCTATGTTCAGCTCCCGCATTTGTTTCCCCCACTCACTTGATTGGGAGCTTGCGGTGCTCGAGCAATTGATCTTGAAGTCGTTGTAGTCATCTTCGGCGATCGAAGGATTTTTCTCCTTGATCTTCTGATAACTCTCACCTTTCTCGATCATTCTCTTCACATTGCTTTTCCAAGTAGACAGGGCCATGCTCATCTTCATGAGGGCAGCACTGTTCACTTTATTCCCTTTGAGGCTTGTGTTTTCAAATTCAGCGGGGAACTTGAATCGTTCGTGCAGCTTCGTGAAGAGGAGGTTGCGCAAATTCCCTCGGTCAGGATGCCTCAGGTTCTCAGTGTTGATCGAGACAGTGCTCCGGACAATGCACCCGAGCTGAAGCGAGTACCCCTTGACTATTCGTTCAGGCGCCGTTGGATTCCCGTTGGAGTCCACTTCAGTAACTTCCTCCTTGAGGGTGCGGAGCACGATCGGGCGCCGGTCCTTCCGTTGCCTCTTCGGTTGGCTGCCATCTGTGCGTGCGCCGCCATCATCAGTGGTGGCATCCTCGGCGGCACAATCAGTGGTGGCATCAGTGTGGTCATCCTCGGCGGCACCATCCGTGGTCTCAGGATCGGTGGGGAAGGCGGCGGCCTCATACAAGTGAGGTTGTTCCTCCATCTCCTGGGACAGCTCCCAGAATGCCTTGCCGCCCGAACCCCCGGCCTCATCATTGTGGGCCATGTTTCTCTCTAAATAGAAACAAAGTTTGGTCAAAAAGTTGGTTATTGTCAAGGAATAAGATCATGGTCTCATCATTTAGGGTTTGTCGACACCGAGGCATCCTAAAATCTAAGCTTTTATCATTGAGGGTTTTTCGACGCCGAGGCACCCTAAAAGCCTAACCTTTCATCATTTCGGTTTTTATCGACACTGAGGCACCCTAAAAGCCACGCATTAGTCACAAGTACGCCGGGGCAATTGATCCTACTTAATTAACTACTAAGATACCCCGGCCAATGCATTAGTCACAAGTACCCCATATGTCCTATTTTTAGCAAAGTCATGCTAAAATTCACGGAAAATTTCAGCATGACCTTTGCGGAAAATAGGACATATGGAGTACCCGAATTTGCCGGAACGGAAGTTAATCGACATTCCAGCAAACTCAAGGGCCTCTTGGGGTACCTGCAATATCATCACGACACTGCCCATGAAACCACTCAGGCTAGCCAAGGAGACTGCCCATGACACCACACCCCAAGGTAGAAGCCATCATTCATTACAAATTTGAATATATGATATTCCAAAAAATAATCTGTCTACAAAATGAGATACATTCCGTTTGAACTACCAAGTTACACAAAGAAAATGCACCTAAGCACCAAGAGGAACTGTTACAACTCCATAAGGTATATCCAAGTCACTGCTACTCATATTCAAAAAACCTAACTCCAATATAACCAGAAAGATTGTAAAACATTATATCTCCCTGCTGACACGAACTGAAAGCGTAACAAAAATACCTATTATTCTAGGCAGCTACCTTGCTAGTGATTCGGTGTCGTCGCAACTGGATCCCTCCCACTCGACCTACGATCTTCTACAAGGAAAAGGTAGCAGCTCAGTCAACCACCATATAATTATACAAGGAAAAAATAGCAGCTCAGTCAACCACCCTTTTTTACTTAATTATTAACTGTAGATTCTCCTAGCTATCTAGCTAGCTTGTCCCCCCCTGCCCTAATCAGAGGAGTTCTCCAACTGCTAGACCAAATAATTCTCAAGGCAAACAACTACAGGTCTCAAGGATATATACACATGCAGGTGTCAAGGAATTAAGGTCGATGACAAACTCATCACACCAGAATCTGAAACAAATTCCTTGACTGACCAACTAGTCCAGCTAATTAACTGCAAGCATTGACAATTAACTAATTAATCAGGTCCAATTAAACAAGATAGAAGCTAGCATAATTGGAGATAGCTTAGCTTAACCAAGTCCATTATTCAAGCAAGAGTAAGGGCAGCTAGCTAGCTTAGCTAGGATCCATTACATGACATGCATGAAAAGGAAGCATTATTGCTGACACCCATAGTATTCCTTTGTCTATTGTCAGCTGCCAACAAAGCCACCCCACCCCCCTGCCCTAATCAGAGGAGATCTCCAACTGCCAAAGCAAATTATTCTGAAGGCAAACACCTACTGGCGTCAAGGATATATATACATTGCTTGCTAGCTTAATCAGGCGCCGTTTTTGGATTTCATCTCATGCATGACAACAACTGGAGTAATTAACCTTGGATGCTTAATTATATATGTGGTACCAAACTGCAATTATTCCAACTGAACCAACCAATCAGCAGCAGGTTCAGAATCTCATCCTTTTTGTAAGACCCATACATACTTGTGGTATTTCATTCTTCTTGTCAGATTATTATTATTAAGTGGCTGAAACAGTAAGTAGTGTGAGTTTGGTTTGGTTTGGACTATGTATGATATATGCATGCACATGTGGTACTCCCTTGGTTAATAAGATGGCCGTATGCATCATCCTTGATGCAGAGGCCGGGAGCCCCCTTTTCTAAAAAAAAACATGTGGTACTCCTATCAATCAACTGAACGACTTGTACAACATTCATCATGTACATATCAGTATATGCGAGTGAGTAGAATTTAGCATTTTCTTATGAGAAAAAAACTGAATACATGCCCTGTTTATCTGAAGAATTGAATGAACATTGGCCCCGAAGCATTTTCTTGACTAAACTGTGCTCGTAATCCAATTTATGGCCTAATCTACTCAGATTTTACTCAATGACCATGTGCCCAGAGAAAAGGGGAAGAACAGAAGAGGAGGAAGAGCGTACCACGTCTGTAATCGGGCTAAGCTGTCGCCGGTGACGGTGTAGACGAGGCTGGCTGACTGACCCGGGGCAGCGGCGTCGGGGCGGGGTCGAGGCGGCGTCGGGGCGGCGTCGGGGCGGCGGGGCGGCGTCGAGGCGGCGTCGGGGCGGCGAGGGAGGGAGAGGGCGCGGGCGAGGGCGAGGGGGAGGGCAGCGGCGGCGGCGGCGGTGGATCGAGAGGGAGAGGGAACTGGCGAGGGGGAGAGGGAAAGGGGGATCGGGCGCGGGGGGAGAGGGAAGGGGGGATCGGGAGAGGGGGGAGAGGGAAGGGGGGATCGGGCTTAATACTAATGGCGCACCTCACCGTGGTGCGCCATTAGCATGTCCATACTAATGGCGCACCTCATCGTGGTGCGCCATTAGTAGTTTTTTTTATTTCAACTCGAGCGAACAGGTTATGTACCACCAGAACTGATCCACATCAAGTCCCCTCTACTAGCTCGACTGGTCAGCAGCCAGTTCTCACACCAGGAGGTCCTAGGTTCAACTCCCAGGCTCCACAAATTTTTTTTAGCATTTAAAAAGCTGTTTGATACTTATTTGTGTTTAAATATATTCAAACTTGTTTAAATAATAACAGTAATATTTTTTTATATGACAGTAGCATTTAAAAAGCTGTTTGATACTTATTTTGTTTATAAGACGGTGCGCGGGGTGCGGGGGGTCGGCAGCGGCGCTTGAGTAGGGGAATCGAGGGTGCGGGGGCTCGGCGGCGGCGGCCGGTGGACCGGGGGGTGCTAGGCGGCGAGGGGGGCCGGATCTGGCGAGGTGGGATAGCGATCGAGATGGAGGGGGATCGAGATCGAGTGTCCATGAAATTTAAAAATATTCATGATAGTTCAAAAAGTGCCCATGAAATACAATCGAGAAATGAAGGCTACGATTTAAATACAATCAATCTTAGCTAGCTATCTGTTAACAATCTTCTTGCCCTTCTTTTTCGCAAATGGAGTTCTTCTGTGGAACGGACGTCCTTTAGGTAGGGTGGTCATGCTTCTTCTTGTGGTGTATGCTGCTACTTCATCATCGTCGTCATGTTCGATCCTCGGGTCGCCGTACTTGTCGAAGTCTTGCTCATTGGCTACTCCATCCATTCCGATGATCTTCCTTTTGCCTCTCCTCACGACAACACGACTGGTCTTTGACGGGTCGGTAATGAAGAAGCATTGGTCCACTTGGGAAGCCAGTACCCATGGCTCATTTTTCGCGGTGACGTTTGCGCCCGCGGTCTTGGATTTGGCTTCGGGTATAACCATGGTGGTGAAATACTGGTCTTCTTTTAGGACGCTCTTGGCCCATCTGACACGGAACATCGGGACCTTCTCTCCAGCATAGCTCAGCTCCCAGATCTCCTCGATCCTTCCGTAGTATCTGTCCTTGTCGTTACCGGTGTAGGACTCCATCGTTACCCCGGAGTTCTGATAACCATCGCTCTTCATGTCCTTGGCCTCGGTGTAGAATGTGTAGCCGTTGATATCGTACGCCTCATAGGTCATCAGGTTGTGCTCGGCGCCCTGTGACAAGGCGAATATGAGTTGTTCTTCCGCAGAAGAATCCTCATGTAAAGGGTACGACAGAAGCTTCTGCTTGAACCAACGCATGGAACATGAGTTGTGATCTTTGGGTATATCTCCGTCCGTCCTCTGTTGGCCTCAGTCATTGTACGTCTTCTTAATAAAGGTTTTGTGCTCTACCACCCAAGGATCGACCACGTCTATGTGTTGTAGCGCGACTAGGTTTGCTCTTTCAAAGTCGGCGAGTCGACCCTCGAAGTCGACATGCATTTCGCGGCGACCCTCACGGTGACCCCATCCAGCGAGCCTGCCGAGGTGCCTATTGACGGGCAGACCAACGGGGTTCTCGATGCCTAGATAATTCGTTCAGTAGGAGATGCACTCTTCGGTCAGAAAGCCCATGGCTATGCTTCCCTCTGGACGTGACATGTTGCGAACGTATCCTTTGATGACACCATTCATCCTTTTGAACGGAATCATGCTGTGCAGGAACATCGGCCCGAGTTGGATGATATCCTCCACTATATGGACCAGCAGATGCACCATAACGTCGAAGAATGCGGGCGGGAAGTACATCTCAAGCTCGCATAGTATCACCACGATCTCTTCCTGTAGCCTTCTGAGTTGCCTCACGCCAATCGACTTCCGAGAGATGACGTCGAAGAAGTTGCATAGGCCAAATAGCGTTTCACGATTTTCTTCGCCTCCTCCAATCTGGTCGGGCACTTGTTCCCCTTGGGAAGAAGTTCGTGCCAGAATGACATGTTCTCGTCGAAGCATGCGTCGGTCATTTTGTGTTTTACCTTCATCTCCAGAGCCATGAGCGTTACTTTCAGGCGGGTATCCTCGGGCCTGCATCCTTCATACAATGGAGTAACCGCGTCTAACTCAAGTTGATCCATCTTGGCTTTTTCTCGGGCGCCAGCTCTTGCGTTATCCATCTGCTTGAGAAGCAGCTCTTGAATATGAGGGTCCTGCACCCAGCCCATCGATGGTCCAGCGTCGTCTGCTCCGCCGGCATCATCATCATGTCCTGCATCTTCTACATGATGACTGTGTACAACATCACCGTCGTGATCATCTCCTGGGGATTCTTCGTCTTCTCGCCCCCCCGAGCCGCGGTGGTTGTCTTGCTGCCCTTCCTCATTTCTTGCCCGGCCCCCATGGACGACTTCGTAGTCATCTTCATCACCTTGCCACCGATAGCCATCCATGAAACCACGCAAGAGCAGGTGGTCCCGCACCTGCCCGGAATCCGGGTCCGCAATAAGGCTATTCAGCTTGCATCTTCGACACGGACATCTTATCTCTGTCTCGTTCTTTTGAAGCATCTCGGCCTTCGCGGACCTCAAAAACCTATTCACGATGCCTTCGGTCATCGTGCGGACCATGGTCGCCTGCGGGGTAGAGCAAAACGATATTTTAGAACCAAGAAAAAATTTGGCATGACTTTCCCTAAAAATAGGACCAAAAAGAATGCTTAATGCCAAAATTCTCGCCGAAACGGAAATGAATCAACATTCCGGCAAAATATTGGCAACTATCGCATTTCAAATACCGGTACACCTCCAAACACAAACACATATGCAACACCACAAACATATGCAACACCACGAACATACATAGATCTAGCTAGGCCATAAAAAGTGCATGTGCACATTGTTGTAGGGAGAACAACATAAATATAGCTTCCCCACTTACTTACCTAGCAAAACAAGGTAACTTAACCACTTAATTTGAATGAATCTATGGTGGAAATGAGGTGAAAAAGAGGAGGCACCGAGACAAGGAGGAGGCGGTGGAGAGAATGAAGTGGGGAGAAAGTGAGATTGGGAGGAGAGGCTGTCCAAAATATCTTGTTGCTGCCCACTTACTAATGGCGCACCAGCAACAAATGCGCCATTAGTAATCCAGGTTACTAATGGCGCACCAACTGATGGTGCGCCATTAGAACTTTTGCAAAAAAAGGAATAAAAGCAATAATAAAAAAATAACATTAGTGGCGCACCTTCTAGCTGGTGCGCCATTACTAGTTACAACTAGTAATGGCGCACCACCTGTGGATGCGCCATTAGTATGTTTGGACAGGCGCACTAGTTCAAAAAAAATTTGGTACTAATGGCGCACCGTGGTCAAGCTGCGCCATTAGTAGTTTCAACACGAATGGCGCATCAGAAGGTCGTGCGCCATTAGTATATACTAATGGCGCACCACTTTTCTGGTGCGCCATTAGTGTCATTTCCATCTATAGCCCTTTTCCTAGTAGTGACATAGCCTTCGAGCATGTTGGATGCTGCGGCAGGTGGCCAAAAGTGGCGAAGAGCTTCTAGCCCTGGAGAACCACTCCAACAGTACCAGTACGGTGTCAACAGTCTTCGAGACTTTCGCATAAAACAATATGCGGAAACGAACAATCCGCAGCCTCACCGAAGTCTACCAAGTAGCAACAACAAATCCATGGAGCGACATGGTCATCACCTTCAACGCCAGCGACGAACCTAAATTCCGAACAGCCCGAGCCCCAGCCGCATTGGTCCTCAGTCCAATAGTGGACGACTTTCGTCTTACCAAGGTACTCATGGATGGCGGCAGCGGATTAAACCTCATCTACGAGGAAACCCTTCAAAAAATGAAAATAGACTAGAGCCGCATTGAGCGAAGCAGCACAACCTTTAGAGGAATAATCCCTAGCCAGGAAGCACGCTGCACAGGAAAAATCACACTTGATGTGGTGTTCGGCTCGCCGAACAATTACAGGTCCGAGGAGGTCACGTTCCAGGTGGCCCTGTTCTGCAGCGGATATCACGCTATATTAGGACAAGAGGCATTCACAATTTTTCAAGCCATACCCCATTACGGGTACATGAAGCTTATGATGCCCAGGCCCAGTGGAATAATCACTCTTGTCAGTGATCCGAACACAGCACTCCGCGCCGAAAACAAGACAGCCGCCCTAGCCCTAGAGGCACTATCCGAAGCCTTAGCGGCAGAGGAGCTCACGGCGCTGCGCTCCATGGTGAACAGGGATGATGTGATACTCGATAAGAGGTCCAAGTCCACCTCTTTTAAACCAGCGGACGAAATAGTCAAATTCCAGGTCCATCCAACGGACCCAACAAAGACGGCCTCCATTGGGGCACAGTTAAACCCTGATGTAGACGCTGCACTACGATAATTCCTTCGGGTGAATTGGGACATCTTTTCCTGGCACCCTTCAGATATGCCAGTAATCCCACGCAGATTGGAAGAACACAGCCTAAACATCCTAAAAGGATTCAAGCCAGTCAAACAGACTCTTCGGCGATTTTCCGAACCTAAAAGACAGGCAATGGGAGAGGAGCTGGCCAAACTATTAGAAGCCGGATTCATCAGAGACATCAAACATCCGGACTGGCTAGCAAACCTGGTAATGGTACCAAAGAAGGACAAATCCTAGCGCCTATGTGTCGATTTTAAAGACCTCAACAAGGCTTGTCCAAAGGATCCTTTCCCCCTTCCCCGCATCGATCAAATAATCGATGCTACTGCCGGGCACGATTCATTGTGCTTCCTCGACGCATACTCCGGCTACCATCAAATCAAGATGGCGGAGGCGGACCAAGCCGCAACGGCATTCATTACTCCATATGGACCATTCTGCTTCAACACGATGCCCTTCGGACTCAAAAACGCCGGCACAACATATCAGCGCATGATTCAGACATGTCTGGCTACCCAGATCGGCAAAACAGTAGAGGCATATGTAGACGATGTGGTCTTCAAGACCAAACGCGTCGAAACTCTAGTAGACGATTTAAGGCTCATATTCGATAACCTCCGACGTTATGACATAAAGCTGAAACCAGAAAAATGCGTTTTCGGAGTACCAGCCGGAAAGCTCCTGGGCTTCATTGTATCCGGTAGAGGAATTGAAGCAAACCCAGCCAAGATCCGAGCTCTGTCACAGCTGGATATTCCAAAAGACCTCAAAAAAATACAAAAATTGACTGGATACGTGGCGGCTCTAAGCCGCTTCATCTCCCGTTTAGGAGAAAAGGCATTGCCCCTCTATCGCCTCCTCAGGCGCACTGAACACTTCGAGTGGACGGATGCCGCCACGGCCGGACTTGAAGAAATCACTACTGGAATCAGCTACTTTGCCATCTGTCAGCTCTTTGCCGTCCACTAGCGGACGGCAAAGAAGCTCTTTGCCATCAGCTACCTGAAAGCAGACGGCAAAGAACTGGCTGATGGCAAAGAAAGCCTTTGCCATCAGCCTGTTCTTTGCCGTCTGCTAGCGGACAGCAAAGAATCTTTGCCGTCCGCTAGCGGACGACAAAGAGGCAGGGGGGCCCCACTGAGGGACTGGTTAAAAAATACTTAACGGCCCCCCTCTTTGCCATCCGCTAGCTGACGGCAAAGCGCACATTAGCGGACGGCAAAGGTGGTGGACGGCAAAGATTAAACGTACCTAGCTAAAGGCCGGCGCGCCCCACCCCCTCTCTCTCTGTTTCCCCCACACACGCGCGCCGCTGCCCCCACCACTCGCCGCCGCCCGGTCGTACCACCGCCCCGCCGCCCCACCGGCCCCCCGCCCCGTCGCCCCACTACCCCGTCGCCCCAGGCCCCCCGGCGACCCCCCCCCCCCCCCCCCCGCGCTCCACCGGCCACCCGCCCCGTCGCCCCCGCCGCCCTGCCGTGTCGGCGCCACCGCACCCCGGCCCCCCCGCGCCCCACCGCCCTGGGACCGGCGCCGCCGCCCCAGGCCTACCCGCCCCCCTCCTCCACCGGCCACCTCACGTGAGCTCTACCTCTCCTTTTTTTTCTGTTTTTTTAGTTTTAAGTTTATGTTTAGTTTAGATCTAGTTTTAGTTTTAGTTTTAGGTTTAGTTTTAGGTTTAGGTTTAGTTTTAGATTAGTTTTAGGTTTAGATTTAGTTTTTCCTTTTTTCTGTTTTTTTAGTTTTAGGTTTATGTTTAGATTAGATATAGGTTTAGTTTTAGGTTAAGAAGAAAAAAACAGGAGAGGAGGAGAAGAAGAAGAGGAAAAAGGAAAGGAAGAAGAAGAAGAGGAGGAGGAGAAGAAAAAAGAAGAATAGGAAGAAGAACAAGAAAAAAAACAGGAGAGGAGG
Organism: Triticum timopheevii; assembly: GCA_963921465.1. Taxonomy (NCBI): domain Eukaryota; kingdom Viridiplantae; phylum Streptophyta; class Magnoliopsida; order Poales; family Poaceae; genus Triticum; species Triticum timopheevii. The sequence goes on along the minus strand of OY997270.1, from coordinate 540,499,394 downwards.
AGAAGAAGAAGAGGAAATAGGAAAGGAAGAAGAAGAAGAGGAGGAGGAGAAGAAAAAAGAAGAAGAGGAAGAAGAAGAAGAAAAAAACAGGAGAGGAGGAGAAGAAGAAGAGGAAAAAGGAAAAGAAGAACAAGAAGAGGAGGAGGAGAAGAAAAAAGAAGAAGAGGAAGAAGAAGAAGAAAAAAATAGGAGAGGAGGAGAAGAAGAAGAGGAAAATGGAAAGGAAGAAGAAGAAGAGGAGGAGGAGGATAAAAAAGAAGAAGAGGAAGAAGAAGAAGAAAAAAACAGGAGGGGAGGAGAAGAAGAAGAGGAAAAAGGAAAGGAAGAAGAAGAGGAGGAGGAGGAGAAGAAAAAAGAAGAAGAGGAAGAAGAACAAGAAGAAGACAGGAGAGGAGGAGAAGAAGAAGAGGAAAAAGGAAAGGAAGAAGAAGAAGAGGAGGAGGAGAAGAAAAAAGAAGAAGAGGAAGAGGAAAAAGAAAAGGAAAGGAAGAAGAAGAAGAGGAGGAGGAGAAGAAAAAAGAAGAAGAGGAAGAAGAAGAAGAAAAAACAGGAAAAAAAAAACCGACACGGCACCCCGACCCTGACACCGACACCCCGACCCCGACACCGACACGACACCCCGACCCCGACCCGGCACCCGGACCCCGAGACCCCAACCCCGACCCCGACCCCGACACCGACACCCCGACCCCGAGCCTGACCCGACACCCCGACCCCGACCCCGACCCCGACACCGACACCCCGACCCCGACCCCGACACTGACACGGCACCCCGACCCGAGACCCCGAACCCAACCCCGACACGGCACCCCGACACCGACACGACACCCCGACCCCCGACACCTCCCGAAAAGGTGTTCTTTGGCCTTCGAGAGGCCGACGGGGTCATATATTTGTGAATTATTAGTTAGGTCATTTATTTTTCGATTTGGTTATGAAAAAAATCATATATAATTGTGTTCATCAGGTAGTTTTAAATGTGCAGTTGTTTATGCTGTACTTTTTTTCATGTTGTACTAATTTCATTTATTCTTTGTCATGGCAGGTGTTAACAGATGGTGGGCGCTGGTCGGGAGCGCGCCGAGGCCCCTTCTTCGTCGGCGCGTAGTGTGAGGTCTTCCATTCCACACGCACCTCTCCGCCGAGCGTTGCTGGACAGTATGGCAACACCGCCAGGCCCTTCTTCGTCGACCGCGGTGCCCAGCAGGGGACGAGGTAAGAACAAGGGCCGAGGTGGAGCACGTGGTCATGGGAGAGGAGGTAGGGTGGCTCTTACGGCGCCTTCCTCGCCGCCGCCCCCCAGCTGTTTCACCCGAGCACGTGGCTGCTAGGGTGGACTCGTCTGAGGAGGAGTGAGGGAGTCTTGGACTAGGGGGTGTCCGGACAGCCGGACTATCATTATCCGCCGGACTCCAAGACTACGAAGATACAAGATTGAAGACTCCGTCCCGTGTCCGGATGGGACTTTCCTTGGCGTGGAAGGCAAGCTTGGCGATACGGATATGTAGATCTCCTACCATTGTAACCGACTCTGTGTAACCCTAGCCTCCTCCGGTGTCTATATAAACCGGAGGGCTTTAGTCCGTAGGACAACATACGTTACAACAATCATACCATAGGCTAGCTTCTAGGGTTTAGCCTCCTTGATCTCGTGGTAGATCCACTCTTGTACTACCCATATCATCAATATTAATCAAGCAGGACGTAGGGTTTTACCTCCATCGAGAGGGCCCGAACCTGGGTAAAAACATTGTGTCCCTCGTCTCCTGTTACCATCCGCCTAGACGCACAGTTCGGGACCCCCTACCCGAGATCCGCCGGTTTTGACACCGACATTGGTGCTTTCATTGAGAGTTCCTCTGTGTCGTCACCAATAGAGAGGATGCCTCCACCCGTCTTCAAAGACTATGACTTCTCAATTCGTCAGAAGCAATCTTCGCGTCAGCCCTAAAGCTGCCGAACAGTTGGATCCAATAGAGCTCTCGTCTGTTAACGAGCTCTTGGACCGCATCGCCGCCCTGGCAGTCGCTACGGACTACAGCCAGATCGGGCTTAAAACCGATCTGAGAGAGATTAACTCTCCCCAGGCCACCCACCACGTCGCAGTGGTAGAGGAGCAATACGGCAACTATTTGCGTGTATTGAAAACTATTCATGTCCGGATTCCCGAACCCTCCGTGCCGGATTTCCGCGGAGGGACGGACTTCGATCGAGCATTGAACTTAAAATCATGCATCGCTCCGGACTCGCTGGATTGTGTCCAGCAAACCAAGCTTCCAAATTCGGAAACCCCTCGGCCTTTGAGCCCCAAGACGGGCAGGGATCCGGATTTTAGTCCACCCACCCGCCCGGACATACGCGATTTATCTCTAATACGGCAAGAGCCCGCTGAAACAGTACATCACTACTGGGCCAGATTCCTCCTGGTTATGGACAGGATAAAGGACTGCCGAGAGGAAAACGCAATCTCAATCTTCTGCAATAACTGCACGGATAAGGGAATACTAAACGCCATTGATCGTCGCAGAATTACGCGCTTCACCGATCTGGCATCCATAGTATGAAAGTACTGTGCGATGGAGAGTTTCCGGAAAACCGAAAATCAATTTTGGGATAATCCGGCCCCAAACCCAGTCCGCAGCAAAAGGGCACCTTACACTCAGGCCCCAGATGCAAAAATGAAAAAACAAAAACCCAATAAGGGAAACGGAACCGTGCTGGAGGGATGGCTCAATGGACCCTGTAAGCTTCATAGTACAGAGGGAGCTGTCCCAACACATAGCCTTCGAGCATGTTGGATATTACGGCAGGTGGCCAAAAGTGGCGAGGAGCTTCTAGCTCCGGGAAACCACTCCAACAATACCAGTACGGTATCAACAGTCTTCGAGACCTTCGCATCAAACAATATGCGAAAGCGAACAATCCGCGGACTCGCCGAAGTCTACCAAGTAGCAACAGCAAATCCATGGAGCGACACAGCTATTACCTTCAACGCCAGCGACAAGCCTAAATTCCGAACAGCCAGAGCGCCAGCTGCACTAGTACTTAGTCCCATAGTGGATGGCTTTCGACTGACAAAAGTCCTCATGGATGGCGGCAGCGGACTAAACCTCATTTACGAGGAAACTCTGCGAAACATGGAAATCGATTGGAGCCGTATTGAGCGAAGCAGCACAACCTTTAGAGGAATAATCCCTAACCGGGAGGCACGCTGCACCGGACAAATCACACTCGATGTGGTGTTCGGCTCGCCGGACAATTACAGATCCGAAGAAGTCACGTTCCAAGTGGCCCCGTTCAACAGCGGTTATCACGCTATATTAGGACGGGAGGCATTCACAATTTTTCAAGCAGTACCTCATTACGGGTACATGAAGCTCAAAATGCCTGGGCCCGGCGGAATAATCACCCTCGCTAGTGATCCGGACATATCACTCCGCGCCAAAAATAAGACAGCTGCACTAGCCCTGGAGGCACTATCCGAAGCCTTAGCAGCAGAGGAACTCACCGCGCTGCGCTCTACGATGAATAGGGACGATGAGATACTCGATAAAAGATCCAAGTCCACCTCCTTCAAACCAGCAGATGAAATAATAAAATTCCAGGTCCATCCAATGGACCCAACAAAGATGGCCTCCATCGGGGCACAATTGAACCCCGAAGTAGACGCCGCACTGCGTGAATTCCTTAGGGAAAATTGGGACATCTTCGCCTCGCATCCTTCGGATATGCCCGAAATCCCACGCAGGTTGGCAGAACACAGCCTAAACATCCTAAAAGGATTTAAGCCAGTCAAACAGGCTCTTCGACGATTTTCCGAACCCAAAAGACAGGCAATGGGAGAAGAGCTAGCCAAACTATTGGAAGCCGGATTCATTAGAGATATCAAACATCCGGACTGGCTAGCAAATCTGGTGATGGTACCAAAGAAGGATAAATCCTGGCGCCTCTGTGTCGATTTTAAAGACCTCAATAAGGCTTGCCCAAAGGATCCCTTCCCTCTCCCCCACATCGACCAAATTATCGATGCTACCGCAGGGCACGATTCGTTGTGCTTCCTGGACGCATACTCTGGCTATCATCAAATCAAGATGGCGGAAGCAGACCAAGCCGCAACGGCATTCATCACTCCATACGGACCATTCTGCTTCAACACGATGCCCTTCGGACTCAAAAATGCCGGCGCAACATATCAGCGCATGATTCAAACATGTCTGGCCACCCAGATCGACAAAACAGTCGAGGCATACGTAGACGACGTAGTCGTCAAAACAAAACACGTCGAAACTCTAGTAGACAATTTGAGGATCACATTCGACAACCTCAGAGCATATGACATCAAGCTGAATCCGTAAAAATGCGTTTTCGGCGTACCAGCCGGAAAGCTGCTGGGCTTGATTGTATCCAGTAGAGGAATTGAAGCAAACCCGGCTAAAATCCGAGCTCTGTCACAGTTGGATATTCCAAAAGACCTCAAACAAATACAAAAATTAATAGGATGCGTGGCAGCCTTAAGCCGCTTTATCTCCCGTCTAGGAGAAAAGGCGTTGCCCCTCTATCGCCTACTCAGGCGCACCGAACACTTTGTGTGGACGGATGCTGCCACTGCCGGACTCGAAGAAATAAAGGCCATATTGGCAAGAAATCCGGTCCTGGCTGCGCCCACTCTGGGCGAACCAATGTTGTTATACATCGCAGCAACGCATCAAGTTGTAAGCGCCGTCCTCGTCGTCGAACGAGCGACAGAAGGGCATAAATTCCCTCTTCAAAAACCAGTATATTATGTATCCACTGTGCTAAGCCCCTGCAAATCCCGTTACCCGCACTACCAGAAGATAGCATATGCGGTGTTCATGGCGTCCCGGAAGCTCCGACACTACTTTCAAGAGTGTTTGATAAAAGTGGCCTCTGAAGTACCACTCAATGACATTATAAATAACCGCGACGCAAAGGGCAGGATTGCAAAATGGGCCATTGAGCTCTTACCATTCGACATAACTTACAAACCTCGGCGAGCTATAAAGTCACAAGTTTTGGCTGACTTCGTCGCCGAATGGACCGAAGCCGAACTCCCTAAAGAGTACGGCGCATACTCCACCTGGACTATGCATTTCGACGGCTCCAAAATGTTGGCCAGACTGGGGGCTGGCGTCGTATTGACGTCCCCAACCGGAGATACTGTCCAGTATGTACTTCAAATAATGTACACAGACTCCAACAATGCAGCCGAATACGAGGCCCTGTTACATGGTCTCCGGATGGCAGTCTCCATGGGCATTCAACGCCGAGAGGTGCGCGGGGATTCAAACCTTGCAATATCCCAAATAAACGGAGACTTTGATGCCAAGGATCCGAAAATGGCAGCATATCGCAACGCTGTCCTAAAAATGTGAGCTCGGTTTGAAGGACTTGAATTCCATCACATAGCCTGAGATAATAACCAAGCGGCCGACGTACTGGCACGCATCGGTGCGAAACGTGATGCTGTCCCTCCAAATATCTTCCTGGAACGGCTCTTCAAGCCATCCATACTATGGGAAGAGGAGCCCGGTAGTGACAAACCGGAAAAAACCGCACCAATTGGTGATTCAGCAGATGACATAACACCTTCAGCCCACGTCATAATGGCAGTAATTGCCGCATGGACAGAACCTTTCCTAGCCTACTTACTTAGGCAGGAACTTCCCGAAGACCAAAACGAGGCCCGCTGCATAGTCCGGCGATCGAAAGCCTACAAGGTCCATGAGGGAGAACTTTATAAGAAAAGTACAACCGGAGTCCTTCAGAGGTGTATCTCCGAAGAGGAAGGGCGAAACCTCCTGCTGAAATTCATGTCGGACTAGGCGGACACCATGCAGCAGCCCGGGCCCTTGTAGGAAAGGCATTCCGTACAGGATTTTATTGGCCGACGGCCCGGGCAGACGTGTAGGACTTAGTCCAGCGATGCGTTGGTTGTCAGCTCTTTGCTAATCAGAGCCATATGCCACCCACCGCCCTCAAAACCATACCCATTACCTGGCCGTTCGCGGTCTGGGGGCTTGACATGGTTGGACCCCTTAAAGGGGGAACCCACAAGCAAAGGTACCTATTGGTCATGGTGGATAAATTCACCAAATGGATAGAGGCCAAACCGGTCAAAACGACAGAGTCTGTACTAGTGATAGACTTTATATCAGGGGTAGTACACCGTTACGGAGTCCTCCACAGCATCATCACCGACAACGGCACGAACTTCACAGCCGAGGAGGTTAAGACATGGTGCACAAACATGGGCATCAAGCTCGACTACGCTTCAGTTTATCACCCTCAAACCAATGGTCAAGTGGAACGAGCAAATGGTCTACTAATGAGAGGCATTAAACCCAGACTAGTGAGTTCACTTACTAAATCCGACACACAATGGGTCGAGGAGCTCGACTCCGTACTCTGGGGGCTGCGGACAACGCCTAACCGTACTACCGGATTCACACCATTTTTTATGGTATACGGTGCAGAGGCAGTCTTGCCCTGTGACATTATTCATGACTCACCTCGAGTGCGCATGTATGAGGAAAGAGAGGCCGAGCTTGATTGGCAGGACAGCTTGGACACATTGGAGGAAGAACATGACGTCGCGAAGGCTCGTTCCGCATTTTATCAGCAGCAGGCCCGAAGATATCAAAGCAGAGAAGTACGGGCCAAGACTTACAACGTTGGTGAACTAGTTCTACGCTTGCCGGACAAGAAAAAGGACAAGCTCAAGCCCAAATGGGAGGGCCCCTTCATTATCGATCAAGTCCTGACCGGCGGAGCATACCGTCTACGAAATGCGTTGGATAACCGACTCGAGCCGAACCCATGGAACGCAGCCCGCCTCCGACGATTCTATGCCTATCGCCGGACTAAGAGTTCGTCCCCTTCCCCCGTCCAAATTTTTACACTTCGGCTATCTTTTGTTTCTCTTTTTATGCCTTTTTATTTAAAAGCCCTTACGGGCCTATTTTCGCATTATTTGCATACGCATGATGTGCCCTCCGCACTCATTATTCCCGGGGGCTTCTTTTACAGAAGCTCAACTACACGGGTTTCATACCCAGCACATGTGTCACGCTTCCACATGTACCTTTTACTCGCCATTATATGCATCGATATGACTTAAGTTTTGGCCAAGCTGGGTTGCCTGGCTCCTGTGCTTACCCCTACGTTCCCGATTGTTCGGCTAGGCGGTAAAGGGAGCACCTCTGCGATTGTTACTGCCGGGTCAGCCGGATGTGTACCTCAGACTGGGTGAAGCCGAAAGCTAGCGTTTTTAAGGGAATATTCGGTCGGTGACTTAAAAGATGACTTTTTACCTATTTATCTATCTGCCCCCAGATGTTTTACTGCTTTCTTTGCAGTCCGGACATGCACTTTAGGGCATGCCTCCCAGGGAAAGGAACCCTTAACGGAACTATTCTCCCTGGAAGATGTTTCTTACTAACCATGTAATATAACATAACTAGTTGGGCACTTGTCTGATAAAACACTAATGACCCCTACGCCTGGTCTCCATGCATACCACGGTTGTTTCTTAACCAAAAAGGTATTCGGACACACTCCAGACTCTAGGGTCCCGAGGTTGAAGCGAAAAGGTCGGCAACGACAAACGATCTACAATCCGGCTAGAAGGCATTTCACATGTCACTTTAAAGGATAACATACATTGTCAAATTTACTGATTGTATTCCTCCTCAATCCCGTCTAACAGGCTGTCTAATTTACAGTCCCGTTGGGAAAATTTAGCAGCCAACTCTACTTGGCTGTATACTAAACTCACATGGATCTCCTTCCCATCGGGCCCCACCGGTCCAACTTCGGCCATGTGGTTGGGATCCGCCTTCTTGTACCGCGTCTTCACCATGGCCCAAGCCTCCCTGGCACCTTGACGGCAAGCCGAAATCTTCCACAAATGGAAGCGCTGCCGCACTCCCTGCAGCTTCTCCGCAAGCTCCCCGAGGCCCTCGGGTAGGGTGAGGGCTGGCCATAAAGCCTGAACGACGCCGCTCATTGCCTGCCGAACTCGTTCGAGTAGCTGCAACAGTTCGGGAAGTTGATCACCCGTTGATATGGGCATCTCCTCTGCAGAACGACCTGTGAGTATACCTACAAGACATATCATGTCAATATACTTCCTCGCCGAACTCTTCTTTTCAAAAGAGTCTGCTCAAGCACTTACTATAAATGCCGCGACGAAGCCACTGATTCTCTTTAACGGAGCCGGACAGCTCAGCCCGAGCACCTTTCAGCTCTTCTCCGAGCTTGGTGTTGGCATCCTGGAGCTTGTTCCTTTCCTGCTGAACCCTATTCAGCACACTCTCGCCGGCCTTTAGCTGGCGCAGCAATGCTTGCCTGTCCGGATCTTGTCCGGCGGCACCTGCAATGTCATTATTAGACTCGCGCGCACGCCGCACAACGCTTATATTTATTAATAAAAATGTGTTACCAGGAGGGGTCTCTGCGTCTCCTCCTGCGGCAGCAAGTGCGGCCTAAAGTTGGGCCTTGCAATCTTGCAGCTCCCGAGACAGCTGGGCATTCTTCTCGGTAAGAGCCTGCGTTTTCAAATGATCCTTAAATCAGTTAGCATAACTACTTTAAGTCTCGGGGGCTACTGGTATATACAACCATTAAAATTCCCTTACCCGTATGTCTTTCACATACTGCTCCATGGCTCTGGTAAAACCATCTTGAGCGGCACGGAGATGCGCGTCCCCTGCGTTAAAGGCATCCAATGCCTCAGGGGAGAAGCATGCTTCACGAAATACTGTCCGGCGGCGCCTATGGTTCATGGCGCTCTCCACCTCATACTTGGTGGCGGACAGTCTGTCGGTGTCCTCCATTGGAGAAGGATCCGGCCCGCGTCTTGCACTTGCCTCCCCCTCCAGGCCGGGCGCTGGAGCTTGGCCGGTGTAGGTTGGATCGGCAACTTCTGCGCCCGCATTCCGGCGAGCGCTTTTTCTCCTACAAAGATCATGAGCACTCAGGCGTTTCCTAGGAACGTTGCTCTGAAAATTCAAATACGAGCTATACCTTTGCGGTGACGTTTCCGCCCGCACCGCGCTCCTTTTCCGCCTGCTGGTCCGGACTGGCCTCTGTTGGTCAGCCGCCGCGGGCTCAGCTTCCTGCCGTAAAGGCGCTTCCTGCAAAATACCATCGTTCGCGAAGGTTAGAAATGGGCAGGGAAGAGATAATGGTGTCTGGACTTCGGTCGCGGTCACCTGGGAAGTCGGACACAGTCCGGGGTAATCCGCCGTAATGGCAACCAAAGCATTGTCTATGCTGAGCTGGTGAAACACCCTGTCGATCAGCTCCACCTCGATGTCCGGGTCCTCTTCGGAGGCCAAATCCAAGGATCTTTCTGGATTCTCGGGTTGCGGAGCAGGACTCACCATGTCCTCCACAGTCCGGCGTAGATCCTGCGCCAAAGACATAATTTAAGAAGCTTAAACTTCGAAAGCATGGGTTGAGCCCTTAAAGGTGTTCACTTACCCATCCTCTAGGGTTGATCATGGAAAACCCATTCAAAGGGTTCATTTGAAGGAAGTCCTCCTTCTCCCCCTTGTACAAGCTGGACAGGATCTCCACCAGATCCTCGGTCGAATCCGGCCCTTTGCGGCCATGACGGGTGGCATCGTCTTCCCCGTTGAAATCCCACATGGGGTGGCCTCTGTATTGCAATGGTTGTACCCCCCGCTTGATGCATGTCGCCATGACTCCGATCATGGTCAAGCCAGAATGGGCCATTAATCTTATTCGGCCCATCAAGTGGGGGCATGGACGCTCTTGTCTTCCTCCAATCGGGGGCTCCGTGGGCGCCGGCTGAGGCGCTTCTTCAAAGGAGCAGCACTAAACTCCGGGAGGCCGATCCGGACTGGGTCCGGCAGCGGAGCGTCTCCTATATAAAACTACTCTGAGGGCCAGTCATCGGACGCCTTCTTGGGAGTACCGTATGGGTATCCGGTCCCGGCGATATGCCATATTTCGGCGCCGCCCACTTGATATATGGACCCCTCGTGAGAACGGGGTACGAGGCAAATCAGCCTCTTCCACAATGCAAAATGGGGCTCAATGCCTAGGAATAGCTCACAAAGAGCTACGTAGCCCGCGATATGCAGGACAGAGGCGGGCGTGAGGTGGTGGAGCTGGAGTCCGTAGAACTCCAGGAGCCCGCGGAGGAACGGATGTATTGGGAATCCGAGTCCCCTTACCAGATAGGGGACGAAGCATACTCGCTCCCCCTTATTGGGGCTTGGGGTAGCCTCCACTTGCCTCCCACCTTGATAAGTAACCAGTCCGGCACAACTGGGACCATGAAGGCCGGAGGGAGAAATCCCCCCGTTTGGAGCTTCACTAGCTCGTCGTGCGAAACAGAGCACCTCCTCCAATTCCCCGGCGGTGGGCTGGGAGCGCGAGAAGAAGAGCCGCGTCGATGGTCCATGATGGAATGGATTTTTAGGTCAAAGGCGCTTCGACGAAGTATTCGCGGGAGGAAGACGGTGTGGTTTGGATCTGGATTCTTACCTCTTTTATAGGCGGACGACTCGCACAACTAGAGGGTGAAACGTAAAAGACACCCTGGCTTTTCGCATTCGTGCGACGCGTGGAAGAGGGCCATTATTTGGCGTAGAAGCCGAGGAACACAGTATTCAAGATGAAGCCGGACACTGTTCGGCAGATACATGGAATTTGAAGGGAGAACCCGCCTTGCAATGCCGAAGACTATAAACGCGCTGGACTTATCGTCATTGAAACCTGGTTCGGGGGCTACTGAGGGAGTCCTGGACTAGGGGGTGTCCGGACAGCCGGACTATCATTATCCGCCGGACTCCAAGACTACGAAGATACAAGATTGAAGACTCCGTCCCGTGTCTGGACGGGACTTTCCTTGGCGTGGAAGGCAAGCTTGGCGATACGGATATGTAGATCTCCTACCATTGTAACCGACTCTGTGTAACCCTAGCCTCCTCCGGTTTCTATATAAACCGGAGGGCTTTAGTCCGTAGGACAACATACATTACAACAATCATACCATAGGCTAGCTTCTAGGGTTTAGCCTCCTTGATCTCGTGGTAGATCCACTCTTGTACTACCCATATCATCAATATTAATCAAGCAGGACGTAGGATTTTACCTCCATCGAGAGGGCCCGAACCTGGGTAAAAACATTGTGTCCCTCTTCTCCTGTTACCATCCGCCTAGACGCACAATTCGAGAACCCCTACGCGAGATCCGCCGGTTTTGACACCGACAAGGAGGCTACACGGACTCTGGTCCACGAGCCTCCGGTCCACGGGTCTTCGACCCACGAGCCTCGGGTCCACGGGTCTTTGGCCCACGAGAGTTGGCCCCACGAGACCCCGGAGGAGCACACGTCTGGATGGGGTACTTGGTCGGGTCAGCCTGAGGAGCCGAGTGGCCATGCTGATGATGGCGGGGAGTCGAGTGGCCATGCTGATGATGCCAGGGAGCCGACTCATCTTCAGGAGGAGGGGGAGGAGTGGGGCAACGTCTACCAGCGTGGTGCTACAAGGCTCCCGTCCGTGCCGGCGACCCGCGAGCAGAGGTGGTTGATTTTCCCTGATGGGGAGAGGTAAGTGCATTTAATCTTTTTGTACCTTTTGCATTCACGTTTCTTCAAATACCTAATGCATTGGCCTTGTCATGCTGCAGGGGTTGGGACCACCATGAAAGTGTCCGCCGACCCAACTCCGTCCTTGGAGTTTTGATTCGGCAAAACTTTCCAGGGTTTGTCACGTTTCCTGGTGAGGGTCGGCTTCCAGAGGTTGGATTGAGTTGGGAGCACTACTTGGCTGCCCCGGCCCCGCCGGGTGAGATTATCAACGGTGTCTTGTGCAAGACGAAGGCAGACATGGTGATCAGAAAGTTCTGGGTGATTTCTCCTTTACACAATTAAAAATCTTCAACTAGCTACTTATTAATTGTACTAATCAACATTGTCTCATTTGATTGCAGACATTCTACAAGTGTGATGAGGGATACGAGGAGGCGGCGGCAGATGTTATCCAGAAGGAGTGCAAGCGCCTACTTCAGAACTTACGGCATGAGGCTCGGGTGCAGTCTGTTTGAGACTACTACGCCGACCGTGGTATCAAGAAGTCCAAGTAGGATTGCCGCGATATTTTCTTGAGTAAGGAGCAATACATGAAGGTAATTCTTAAGGCCTTGTACTTAATTCCTTTATTTAGTAATTCATAGCCGTAGCGCTCAAGTTTTCTATTTGCTAACTTAGGCCCCTCAGAGATGGTGTGCGGATCGGATGGATTGTTGGGAGGTGTTGGTCGATGGGTGGTGCTCAAAAGAATGGCTGGCCACCCACAACGAGGCCAAGGACAAACGTGCCCAAATGGAAGGTGTGCCACACTACCAAGGCAGCTCCAACTTATTTCAGTACGGGCGGAACTGGGTATGTGGTTTGCTTCATGATTCATGCAATATATTCATTCATCATGCTAGCTTTAGCCCTTTAATTACTAATTTACTTTGTTTCTCTCTTTCAGGCACGCTACAATAAGGCGGATAAGGTGCCAGAGGTGTACGACCTGTATGGCATGGCCCACACTGGCTCTTACAAGAAAGTCAAGGCATTCTCTGTGTCTGACCTCGATGATCCAAAGAACTTCACCAACATCTCCGCCCATGAAAAGCTCATGCAATATAGAGATCAAGGGAAGGCGAGGAAAGGGGAGGACTTTAACCTGAGCCAGGGTCCCATTGATACAGAGTTGCTCATGATATCTGGTAGCGGGAGGTCCCATGGCTCCATAGCCATGGGAGATGGACTTATCCGTTGTCCTAGCACTCTCCCGGAGATCAAGGCGCGCCAGTCGAGCTCCGCTCCTGAGATAAGGCCTCGTGAACGGCCAGTCCAACTCGCCATCAAGGTTAGTTATACGTACTCAGCTATCTTTCTCCTTTACATTGTGTGCGCTTCCATCAATGATTACAAATGGTCATGTGAGTGGTGTTGCAGGCTGCTATACAGAGTGAGAGAGATAGAACGGAGAAACTTCTGGCAGAGGCGGCGGAGAGGCAGCGGGAGTTGGAGGAGAGGACGACAAAGATGTTGGAGGAGGAGAGGGCACGGAATGACATGCAGGCAAGGGCCATGTATGAGCTCCTTGTGGTAAGTTTCTTCTGCAGATTACTTGCTAGTCTTAACATTTGAGTCTCATTACTAACTAGTATGACTCTGTTGTGAAAACCAAATGTGCAGTCTGTGTGTGAGAAGTCTGGTCAGACCGCTCCGCCGATGCCAGTGATTTCTCCTGGGAGCACGGTGAGTTTAATTTGAATGGACATTACTTGCTATTCTTAACATTTGAGTGTCATAATGCTAACGAGACATTGGAAATGATCTTTGGTGCAGCTTAACTCCAGAAACGCATCGCACGATCCTTCTCCAGCTACCGGCACGAGCCAGCCCGCTCCTACACCTCCCTAATCGCGGTAAGTTTCTCTAGACTTAGACTTAGCTTTATTTCCTCCAATATGCTTACCATAATGACCTAGAGTTAGCTTCCTTTCCTTCAAAATAACTGAATAAGCTTACTTATGTCAAAAATTGCATAATTAACTTAGTTAGCTCATAAACGATCCATTTTACCTAAGTTAGCTCTTATATGACTCATTTTACCTTAGTTAGCTTACAAGTGATCCAATTTATCCAAGTTAGCTCTAAAATGACCCATTTTAGTAGATTAGCTCGTAAATGATCCATTTTACCTACGTTAGCTTTAAAATGACCCATTTCACCTAGGTTAGCTCCAAAATGACCCATTTCACCTAGGTTAGCTCCAAAATGACCCATTTCACCTAAACTAGCCCTTAAATGATCCATTTCACCTAAGTTAGGTCATAAACGACCCATTTCAACTAAGTTAGCTCATAAAAGCTCATAAATGATCCATTTCACCTAAGTTAGCTCAAAAACGATCCATTTCACCTTACTTAGCTCAAAAACGATGCCCTTTAACTTAGTTAGCTCATAAATGACCCATTTCAACTAAGTTAGCTCATAAATGATCCATTTCACCAAAGTTAGCTCATGAACAGCCCATTTCAACTTAGCTCATATATGATCCATTTCACCTAAACTAGCTCTTAAATGATCCATTTCACCTAAGTTAGGTCATAAACGACCATTTCAACTAAGTTAGCTCATAAAAGCTCATAAATGATCCATTTCACCTAAGTTAGCTCAAAAACGATCCATTTCAACTTACTTAGCTCAAAAACGATGCCCTTCACCTTAGTTAGCTCATAAATGACCCATTTCAACTAAGTTAGCTCATAAATGATCCATTTCACCAAAGTTAGCTCATGAACAACCCATTTCAACTTAGTTAGCTCATATATGATCCATTTCACCTAAGTTAGCTCATAAATGACATATACTTCTTGTTCTAGTCTTCTTCTTGTTCTATTCACCTATTTCTAACTTTCTTATTTACCATTTTGCAGATTTCACTCACTTCATGGAAGCTAGCTTTCTATGATGGAGTGCTTGCCTTTTCTTTGCTAAAACTTTGCATTGTATCTAGCTTGCTATGGTAGAACTTGCTATGTTGATGAAACTTTGCTATGTAATATGTATATGGAACAATGTGTATGGATGGAACAATGTGTATGGATGGAACAATGTATATGGATGGAACTTGATGAAACTTTGCTATGTTGATGAAACTTTGATATGTGATATGTTTGCTGTTAAATATATCTATATATGTCATATATATTTGCTGTGAAAATTGTTGGATTAAAAAAAACAGAAAAAAAGAGATAATATGCAGGCTCTTTGCCGTCTGCCACCGACAGCAAAGGGCTCTTTGCCATCAGCAGCGGACGGCAAAGAGGCCACGTGGCAGGCAACTGTGCTCCCTGGAGGCTGACCAATTTGGTCAGTTTGCCAACAGTGGCTGACGCCAAAGGCTTTGCCGTCCGCAGCGGACGGCAAAGTCCTGCCATTAACCACCTAACGGAGTAACAACGCATTTATTACCGTCCGCTGCTGATGGCAAAGGACCCTTTGCCGTCAGCTTCCCGAAGCAGACGGCCACGCAGCTCTTAGCCGTCCCCTACTTTGCCGTCACCTTTTGCCATCCTCGGCTGACGGCAAAGGTCTTTGCCGTCCGCCATACATGCCTTTGCCGTCCGCCATGGCAGATGGCAAAGTAGCAGATTCCTATAGTGAATAAAGGCCATACTGGCAACAAATCCGGTCCTGGCCGCGCCTAACCTGGGCGAACCAATGTTATTATATATCGCGGCAACACATCAAGTTGTCAGCGTGGTCCTCGTCGTCGAACGAGAAACAGAAGGACACAAATTCCCTCTTCAAAAGCTAGTGTACTACGTATCCACTGTCTTAACTCCATGCAAGTCCCGGTACCCGGATTATCAAAAGATAGCGTACGCGGTGTTTATGGCATCCCGGAAGCTGCGACACTACTTTCAAGAGTGTTCGATAACAGTTGCCTCCGAAGTACCCCTCAACGACATTATAAACAACCGCGACGCGACGGGCAGGATTGCAAAATGGGCCATTGAGCTCTTACCATTTGACATAACTTATAAACCTCGGCGAGCTATAAAGTCGCAAGTCTTGGCTGACTTCATCGCTGAATGGACTGAAGCCGAACTCCCTAAAGAATACGGCGCATACTCCAATTGGATTATGCATTTCGACGGCTCCAAAATGTTGGCCGGCTTGGGGGCTGGCGTCGTATTGACGTCCCCAACCGGAGACACAGTCCAATACATACTTCAGATAATGTACACGGCTCCAACAATGCAGCCGAATACGAGGCCCTCCTACATGGTCTCTGGATGGCAATCTCCATGGGTATTCAACGCCTAGAGGTGCGCGGGGATTCAAACCTTGCAATATCCCAAGTAAATGGAGACTTTGACGCCAAGGATCTGAAAATGGCAGCCTATCGTAACGCTGTCCTAAAAATGTCAGCTCGGTTCGAAGGACTCGAATTCCACCACGTAGCCCGGGATAATAACCAAGCAGCCGACGTGTTGGCACCCATCGGCGCAAAACGCGACGCTTTCCCTCCAAACATCTTCCTGGAGCGGCTCTTTAAGCCATCCGTACTATGGGAAGAGGAGTCCAGAAATAACGACCCAGAAGCAACCGCACCACCCAACACAGAACAATCTGACATAATCGGCGGCTCAGCCGATGAAATAACAACTTCAGCCCACGAAATAATGGCGGTAATTGCCCCATGGACAGAACCATTCCTAGCCTACTTACTAAGGCAGGAACTTCCCGAAGACCAAAATGAGGCCCGCTGCATAGTTCGGCGATCTAAAGCCTACAAGGTCCATGAGGGCGAACTTTATAAGAAAAGCACAACCGGAGTCCTTCAAAGGTGCATCTCCGAAGAGGAAGGGTGAAACCTTCTGGCTGAAATTCACACCGGACTAGGTGGACACCACGCTGCAGCCCGGGCCCTCGTAGGCAAGGCCTTCCATACATGATTTTATTGGCCGACGGCCCGGGCAGATGCTCAGGACTTAGTCCAACGATGCGTCGGTTGTCTGCTCTTTGCTAATCAGAGCCACATGCCACCCACAGCCCTCAAAACTATACCCATCACCTGGCCGTTCGCGGTCTGGGGGGAACCCACAAGCAAAAGTACCTATTGGTCATGGTGGACAAATTCACCAAATGGATAGAGGCCAAGCCAATTAAAATGGCCGAATCTGGACTAGTGATAGACTTCATATCCGGGGTAGTACACCGATATGGCGTCCCCCACAGCATCATCACCGATAATGGCACGAACTTCACGGCCGACGAGGTTAAACTCTGGTGCAAAAATATGGGCATTAAGCTCGACTACGCTTCAGTCTATCATCCTCAAACCAACGGTCAAGTTGAACGAGCAAATGGTCTAATAATGAGCGGCATCAAACCCAGACTAGTGTGTTCCCTTACAGAATCTAACACGCACTGGGTAGAGGAGCTCGACTCCGTACTCTGGGGGCTGTGGACCACGCAAAACCGTACTACCGGATTCACACCATTCTTTATGGTATACGGCGCAGAGGCAGTTTTGCCCTGCGACATAATTCATGACTCACCTCGATTGCGCATGTACGAAGAAAGAGAAGCCGAGTTGGATCGGCAGGACAGCTTGGACGCTTTAGAGGAGGAGCGCGACGTGGAAAAGGCTCGTTCCGCATTCTATCAGCAGCATGCTCGAAGATATCAAAGCAGAGAAGTACGGGCTAAAACTTACAATGTTGGCGAACTAGTTCTACGCCTGCCGGACAAGAAAAAGGACAAACTCAAGCCCAAATGGGAAGGTCCCTTCATCATCGACCATGTCCTGACCGGCGGAGCGTACCGTCTGCGAAACGCATTGGACAACCGACTCGAGCCAAACCCATGGAACGGAGCCCGCCTCCGAAGATTCTACGGCTAGCGCCGGACTCAGAGTTCGTCTCCTTCCCCCGTCCACATTTTATACTTCAGTTGCCTTTTGTCTCTCTCTTTTATCCCACTTTTTTCATAAATCCCTTGAGGGCCGATTTGCGCATCGTTCGCACACACTTGATGTGCTACCCGCACTCATTATACCTGGGGGCTTCTTTAACAGAAGCTTACTTATACGGGCTTCACGCCCAACACATGTGTCAAACTTCCGCATTACCATTTATTCACCATTATATGCATCGATATGACTTAAGTTTTGGCCAAGCTGGGTTGCCTGGCTCCTGTGCTTACCCCTACATTCCCAATTGTTCGGCTAGGAGGTAAAGGGAGCACCTCTATGATTGTTACTGCCGGATCAGCCAGATGTGTACCTCAGACTGGGTGAAGCCGAAAGCTAGCTTTCTTAAGGGAATATTCGGTCGATGACTTGAAAGATGATTTTTTACCTATTTATTTATCTGCCCCCAGGTGTTTTCCAGCTCTTTTCGCAGTCCGGACATGCACTTTAGGGCATGCCTCCCAGGGAAAGGAACCCTTAACGGAACTGTTCTCCCTGGAAGATGTTTCTTACTAACCATGTAATATAACATAACTAGTTGGGCACTTGTCTGATAAAGCACTAATGACCCCTACGCCTGGTCTCCATGCATGCCCCAGTTTTTTCATAACCGAGAAGGTATTCGGACACACTCCGGACTCTAGGGTCCCGAGGTTGAAGCGAAAAGGTCGGCAAAGACAAACGATCTACAATCCGGCTAGAAGGCATTTTACATGTCATTTTAAATACATCGTCAAATTGACTGACTGTACTCCTCCTCAATCCCGTCTAACAAGCTGTCTAATTTACAGTCCCGTTGGTAATACTTAGCGGCCAACTCTACTTGGCCGTACACTAACCTCACAGGGATCTCCTTCCCATCGGGCCCCACAGGTCCAACCTTGGCCATGTGGTTTGGATCCGCCTTCTTGTACCGCGTCTTCACCATGGCCCAGGCCTCCCTGGCACCTTGACGGCAGGCCGATATCTTCCATAAACGGAAGCACTGCCGTGCTTCCTGAAGCTTCTCCGCAAGCTCTCCAAGGCCCTCAAGTAGGGAGACGGACGGCCATAAGGCCTGGACGACGCCACTCATCGCCTCCCGAACACGTTCGAGCAGTTGCACCAGCTCGGGAAGTTGGTCACCCATTGAACCGGGCATTTCCTCCGCAAGGCGACCTGTGAGCACACCTACAGACATATTTCTGTCAATTGACTTCCTCGCCGAACTCTTCTTTTCAAAATAGTTCGCTCAAGCACTTACTATAGATGCCGCGATGAAGCCGCTGATTCTCCTTCACGGAGCCAGACAGCTCGGCCCGAACACCTTTTAGCTCTTCTCCAAGCTGGGTGTGGGCATCCTGGAGTTTGTTCCTCTCCTGCTGCACCTTCATAAGAAGCCTCTCGCCGGCCTTCAGCTGGCGCAGTAGCTGTTGCTTGTCCGGATCAAGTCCGACAACATCTGCAATATCATTGTTCGACTTATACGCATGCCGCACACCGCTTATCTTTTTGAAATAATGTGTTACTGGAGGGGGTCTCTATGTCTCCTCCTGCGGCAGCTAGTGCGGCCTCAAGTTGGGCTTTGCACTCTAAGCTCCTGGGACAATTGGGTATTCTTCTCCGTAAGATCCTGCACATTAAAAGATCCTTAAATCAGTTATTTTAACTACTTTAAGTCTCGGGGGCTACTGGCATATACAACTATTATAATCCCTTACCCGTATGTCTTTCACATACTGCTCCGTGGCTCTGGTTAAACCATCTTGAGCAGCACGGAGGTGCGCATCTCCCGCGTTAAAGGCATTCAACACCTCAGGGGAGAAACACGCGTCACGAAGAACTGTCTGGCGGCGCCTATGATTCATGGCGCTCTCCACCTCAGACCCGGTGGCGGACAGCCTATCGGCATCCGCCATGGGAGGAGTATCCGGCTCGCGCCTTGCGCTCGCCCGCCCCTCTGGACCAGGTCTTGGAGCCCGGTTGGTGGAGGCTTGGTTGGCAACCTCTCCGGGCACAGTCCGGCGAGCGCTCTTTCTCCTGAAAAAGTCATGAGCATTAATACACCTCCTAGGAATCTTTTCCCTAAACAACGGTCGCGAGCTATACCGTTGCGGTGACGTTTCGATTCGCACCGCCCCCCACTTCCGCCTGCTGGGCCGGACTGACCCTTGTTGGTCAGCCGCCGCGGGTGTGGCTTCCCGCCTTGAAGGCACCTCCTGCTAGACACCGTTGTATATGGTGGTCAGAAATACGCAAGGGCGAAGTAATGGTGTCAGGATTCCGGTCGTAGTTACCTGGGAAGCCGTAGATAAGCCGGGGTAGTCGGCTGTAATGGCGACTAAAGCAGTATCCATGCTAAGTTGGTGGAACACCCCGTCAATTAGCTCCACCTTTATGTCCGGATCCTCTTCGGAGGCCGGATCAAGAGATCTTCCCGGATCCTCTGGTTGTGGAGCCGGACTATGTATGCCCTCCACATCCCGACGCAGCTCCTGCGTCAAAATCATAAAGTAAGGCACTTAACTTCGAAAGCACGGGTCGGATAAATAAACGTCCGCTTACCCAGCTCCGAGGGTTATTCATGGAGAACCCATTCAATGGGCTCGTCTAGAGGAAGTCCTCCTTCTCCCCCTTGTACAAGCCGGACAGGATCTTCACCAGATCTGCGGCCGATCCCGGCCCCTTGCGGCCATGACGGGTGGCGTCATTTTCCCTGTTAAAATCCCACATGGGGTGGCCCCTATATTGGAGCGGCTGCACCCCTCGCATAATGCACGTGGCCATGACTCCAATCATGGTCAATCCGGAATGGGCCAGCAAGCTTATCCGGCCCATCAAATAATGGACACTCCTGTCTTCCTCCTGTTGAGGGCTCCGCGGGCGCCAACTTAGGCATTTCTTTAGAGGAGCCTTGCTGAACTCCGGGAGGCTGATCCGAACTGGGTCCGGCAGTGGAGCATCTTCCACGTAAAACCATTCCGAGGGCCAGTATTCGGATGCCTTCTTTGGGGTTCCGGATAGATATCCGGTCCCGGCGATGCGCCATGTCTCGGCTCCGCCCACTTGATATATTGACCCCTCGTGAGAACGGGGTATGAGGCAAAATAGTCTCTTCCACAGTGGCAAATGGGGCTCGATGCCCAGGAACAGCTCGCAAAGAGCTACGAAACCTGCGATGTGCAGAATAGAGGCAGGCGTGAGGTGATGAAGCTGGAGTCCGTAGAACTCTAGAAGCCCCCGGAGAAACGGATGTATGGGAAACCCGAGCCCCCTTATTAGATAAGGGACGAAGCATACCCGCTCTCCTTTTGAGGAACTAGGGGTGGCCTCCGCTTGCTTTCCACCTTTGTAGGTGGCCAGCCCGGCTCGAACCGGGACCATAAAGGCCGGAGGGAGGTATCCCTCCGCTTGGAGCGTCACCAGCTTGTTGTGCGGAACCGAACATCTCCTCCAATATCCAGGCTGAGGGCTAGGAGTGCAAGAAGAGGAGCCGCGTCGACGGTCCATGATGGAGTGGATTTTTGGTCAGAAGCGCTCCGATGAGTACTCGCGGAAGGAAGATGGTGTGATTTGGATCTGGATCCTTGCCTCTCTTATAGGCAGGTTATTTGCGCAGCTAGGGGGTAAAATATGAAAATACCCTGGCCTTTTGCATTCATGCGACACGTGGAAGAGGGCCATTATTGGGCGTGGAAGCCGGACACTATTCGGCAAGCACATAGAATTTGGAGGAGAACCCGCCTTGCAATGCCGAAGACAATGTACGCGCTGGACTCATCGTCATTGAAGCCTGGTTCGGGGGCTACTGAGGGAGTCCTGGACTAGGGGGTGTTCAGATAGCCGGACTATCATCATCGGCCGGACTCAAGACTATGAAGATACAATATTGAAGACTTCGTCCCGTGTCCGGATGGGACTTTCCTTGGCGTGGAAGGCAAGCTTGGCAATATGGATATGTAGATCTCCTACCATTGTAACCGACTCTGTGTAACCCTAGCCCTCTCTGGTGTCTATATAAACCGGAGGGTTTTAGTCCGTAGGACGAACAACCATTACAACAATCATACCATAGGCTAGCTTCTAGGGTTTAGTCTCCTTGATCTCGTGGTAGATCTACTCTTGTACTACCCATATCATCAATATCAATCAAGCAGGAGTAGGGTTTTACCTCCATCGAGAGGGCCCGAACCTGGGTAAAAACATCGTGTCCCTTGTCTGCTGTTACCATCTGCCTAGACGCCCAGTTCGGGACCCCCTACCCGAGATCCGCCGGTTTTGACACCGACACTAGCCCTCTCCGGTGTCTATATAAAAAGGAGAGGTTGGTCCTTAGAAGGAAGATCACAATCATAATCATCATAGGCTAGCTTCTAGGGTTTAGCCTCTACGATCTCGTGGTAGATCTACTCTTGTACTACTCATATCATCAATATCAATCAAGCAGGATCTAGGGTTTTACCTCCATCGAGAGGGCTCAAACCTGGGTAAACATTGTGTCCCTTGCCTCCTGTTACCATCAGCCTAAGACGCACAGATCGGGACCCCCTACCCGAGATCCGCCGGTTTTTGCACCGACACCTAACCCTAAATTTTCAATCCAAAACTAATCTACGGAGTGATTTTGCTGGATAGGAAGATTTCAAACGTGGAAAGATTCAAGACAATGCAATGTGCTAGGAATCGGAGTGAGGATACCACAAAGTTTCAAATCCATACCCTAATGCAGCGATGGATTTGCTACGGCCACAACGGCAGAGCAGAATCCCGTTGACGGCGGCGGAGACCAGCGGCTGGATGTCGCTGGCGACGAGGAGGACGATCCGGAGACCCGAAGAGGCAGAGCAGGTTGTGCACGGGCGAAGGATTTCGGAAAAGTTTCCAAATTTTGGCCCGGGGGTATATAGAGCCTGACCCTATCGGTGTGAC
This sequence comes from Triticum timopheevii, assembly GCA_963921465.1. Taxonomy (NCBI): domain Eukaryota; kingdom Viridiplantae; phylum Streptophyta; class Magnoliopsida; order Poales; family Poaceae; genus Triticum; species Triticum timopheevii. The sequence goes on along the minus strand of OY997270.1, from coordinate 540,476,943 downwards.
CGAGTGGAACAACTCGGTGGCACCGAGATGCATTACTGCAAGCACTTACTGCAACTCGGTGTGACCAAAAAGTTCAAATCGGTTGCGCCAAGATTGAAAACCTAGATCAACTTAGTGATCTCGGTATGACCGAAAAGGTTGAATCGGCCAGACCGAAAGACACAAAGAGGTTTTGGAAGTTTAAGTCTATGATGAATCAGGGACTCCGAGTGCTCCTCACACAGAGTGGTTTGAATCTGACATGATCAAACTTTGTGATATAGCATGAATAGAGTTTGAGACAAGAAAAGCATAGATAGCTAGAGAAGGTCCTTATGCATTCTTGTCCATCCACTTGTCAAAAGAAAGAGAAACCAAACAATCAAAGCTACAAGTTGATTTCCTCGAATGAGTAAAATATGCAACCAACATGCTCTCACAATAAAATGGCAAATGAAATATGTGACAAAGCATGCACAAACACTTCTAGCATCTATCAGGCAATTGGCCATGACTAGGTCATCTATATATGAGTATATTGACTTAGGAGTCAAATGAGAACATTTTATCATAGGTCATACTCATCGCTTAAGCACAAGTGGGGTTACTAGTTTTACATAAAGCATTGTTGTGTTCACTGAAGGAAATATGCCGTAGAGGAAATTATAAAGTTATTATTTATTTCCTTAATTCATGATAAATGTTTATTATTCATGCTAGAATTGTATTAACCGGAAACATAATACATGTGTGAATACATAGACAAACATAGTGTCACTAGTATGCCTCTACTTGACTAGCTCATTAATCGAAGATGGTTAAGTTTCCTAACCATATACATGAGTTGTCATTTGATTAACGGGATCACATCATTAGGAGAATTATGTGATTGACTTGACCCATTCCGTTAGCTTAGCACTTGAGCGTTTAGTATGTTTCTATTGCTTTCTTCATGACTTATACATGTTCCTATAACTATGAGATTATGCAACTCCCGTTTACCGGAGGAACACTTTGTGTGCTACCAAACGTCACAACGTAACTGGGTGATTATAAAGGTGCTCTACAGGTGTCTCCAAAGGTACTTGTTGAGTTGACGTATTTCGAGATTAGGATTTGTCACTCCGATTGTCGGAGAGGTATCTCTGGGCCCTCTCGATAATGTGCATCACTATAAGCCTTGCAAGAAATGTAGCTAATGAGTTAGTTATGGGATGATGCATTACGTAACGAGTAAAGAGACTTGCCGGTAATGAGGTTGAACTAGGTATTGAGATATCGACGATCGAATCTCGGGCAAGTAACATATCGATGACAAAGGGAACAACGTATGTTGTTATGCGGTTTGACTGATAAAGATCTTCATAGAATATGTAGGAGCCAATATGAGCATCTAGATTCCGAGATTGGTTCTTGACCGGAGACATGTCTCGGTCATGTCTACATAGTTCTCGAACCCGTAGGGTCCGCATGCCTAAAGTTAGATGATAGTTATATTATGAGTTTATGTGTTTTGATGTAACGAAGGTTGTTCGGAGTCCTGGATGTGATCACGAACATGACGAGGAGTCTCGAAATGGTCGAGACATGAATATCGATATATTGGATGACTATATTTGGGCACCGGAAAGGTTCCGGGTGAGATTGGGACAATACCGGAGCTCCGGGAGGTTATCGGAACCCCCTGGGAGGTATATGGGCCCTAATGGGATTTCGTGGAAAGGAGGGGAAAGGAGCAAGGAGGCCCCCCCAAGACCAATCCGAATTAGGAGGGGGGCTGGCCCCCCATTCCTTCCTCCCTCCTTCCTCTTCCTTCCCTCTCCCTCTCCAAATAGGAAAGGGAGCAGTCCTACTCCCGGTGGGAGTAGGACTCCCCCCTTGGGCGCGCCTCCTCCCTTGGCCGGCCCGCTCCTCCACTCCTTTATATACGGGGGAGGGGGCACCTCATAGACACAACAATTGATCATTGATCTCTTAGCCGTGTGCGGTGCCCCCCTCCACCATAGTCCTCCTCGATAATATCGTAGCGGTGCTTAGGCGAAGCCCTGCATCGGTAGAACATCATCATCATCACCACGCCGTCATGCTGACAGAACTCTCCCTCAACACTCGGCTGGATCGGAGTTCGAGGGACGTCATCGAGATGAACATGTGCAAGAACTCGGAGGTGTCGTGCTTTCGGTGCTCGATCGGTCGGGCCATGAAGACGTACGACTACATCAACCGCGTTGTGCTAATGCTTCCGCTTTCGGTCTACGAGGGTACGTGGACACACCCTTCCCTCTCGTTGCTATGCATCACTATGATCTTGTGTGTGCGTAGGAATTTTTTTGAAATTACTACGTTCCCCAACAGTGGCATCCGAGTCCAGGTTTTATGCGTTGATTTTATATGCACGAGTTGAACACAAGTGAGTTGTGGGCGATACAAGTCATACTGCTTACCAACATGTCATACTTTTGTTCGGCGGTATTGTTGGATGAAGCGGCCCGAACCGACATTACGCGTATGCTTACACGAGACTGGTTCTATGGACGTGCTTTGCACACAGGTGGCTGGCGGGTGTCAGTTTCTCCAACTTTAGTTGAACCGAGTGTGGCTACGCCTGGTTCTTGAGAAGGTTAAAACAACACTAACTTGATGAACTATCATTGTGGTTTTGATGCGTAGGTAAGAACGGTTCTTGCTAACCCCGTAGCATCCACGTAAAACTTGCAACAACAAAGTAGAGGACGTCTAACTTGTTTTTGTAGGGCATTGTGTGATGTGATATGTCCAAGACGTGATGCTATATTTTATTGTATGAGATGATCATGTTTTGTAACCGAGTTATCGGCAACTGGCAGGAGCCATATGGTTGTCGCTTTATTGTATGCAATGCAATCGCCCTGTAATTGCTTTACTTTATCACTAAGTGGTAGCGATAGTCGTAGAAGAAATAGTTGGCGAGACGACAATGATGCTACGATGAAGATCAAGGCGTCGCACCGGTGACGATGGTGATCATGACGGTGCTTCGGAGATGGAGATCACAAGCACAAGATGATGATGGCCATATCATATCACTTATATTGATTGCATGTGATATTTATATTTTATGCATCTTATCTTGCTTTGATTGATGGTAGCATTATAAGATGATCTCTCACTAAATTTCAAGATAAAAGTGTTCTCCCTGAGTATGCACCTTTGCCAAAGTTCGTCGTGCCCAGACACCACATGATGATCGGGTGTGATAAGCTCTACGTCCATCTACAATGGGTGCAAGCCAGTTTTGCACATGCAGAATACTCAGGTTAAACTTGACGAGCCTAGCATATGCAGATATGGCCTCGGAACACTGAGACCGAAAGGTCGAGCGTGAATCATATAGTAGATATGATCAACATAGTGATGTTCACCATTGAAAACTACTCCATTTCACGTGATGATCGGTTATGGTTTAGTTGATTTGGATCACATGATCACTTAGATGATTAGAGAGATGTCTATCTAAGTGGGAGTTCTTAAGTAATATGATTAATTGAACTTAAATTTATCATGAACTTAGTCATGGTAGTATTTTGCAAATTATGTTGTAGATCAATAGCTCGCGTTGCTGCTTTCATATATTTATTTTGATATGTTCCTAGAGAAAACCGTGTTGAAAGATGTTAGTAGCAATGATGTGGATTGGATCCGTGATCTGAGGATTGTCCTCATTGTTGCAGAGAAGAATTATGTCCTTGATGCACCGCTAGGTGACGGACCTATTGCAGGAGCAGATGCAGACGTTATGAATGTTGGGCTAGCTCAATATGATGACTACTTGATAGTTTAGTGCACCATGCTTAACGGCTTAGAATCGGGACATCAAAGACGTTTTGAACGTCATGGGCCATATGAGATGTTCCAGAGTTGAAGTTTCAATATGATGACTACTTGATAGTTTAGTGCACCATGCTTAACGGCTTAGAATCGGGACATCAAAGACGTTTTGAACGTCATGGGCCATATGAGATGTTCCAGAGTTGAAGTTAATATTTCAAGAAAATACTCGAGTTGAGAGATATGAAGTCTCTAACAAGTTCTATAGCTAAAAGATGGAAGAGAATTGCTCAACTAGTGAGCATGTGCTTAGATTGTCTGGGTACTACAATCGCTTGAATCAAGTGGGAGTTAATCTTCCAGATAAGATATTGATTGACAGAATTCTCTAGTCACCATCACCAAGTTAGTAGAACTTCGTGATGAACTATAGTATGCAAAGGATGATGAAAACAGTTCCTGAGCTCTTCGCAATGTTGAAATCAACGAAGGTAGAAATCAAGAAAGAGCATCAAGTGTTGATGATTGACAAGACCGCTAGTTTCAAGAAAAGGGCAAAGGGAACGAAAGGGAACTACAAGTAGAATGACAAGCAAGTTGTCACTCCTGCGAAGAAGCCCAAAGCTGGACCAAAGCCTGAAACTGAGTGCTTACAATGCAAAGGAAATGGTCACTGGAAACGGAAATGCCCTGAATATTTGGTGGATAAGAAGGATGGCAAAGTGAACAAGGGTATATTTTATATACAGGTTATTCATGTGTTCCTTACTAGTGTTTATAGTAGCCCCTGGGTATTTGCTACTTGTTCGGTTGCTAAGATTAGTAACTCGAAACTGGAGTTACAGAATAAACAGAGACTAGTTGAGGGTGAAGTGATGATGAGTGTTTCCAAGATTGATATGATCATGATCGCACACTCCCTATTCTTTCGGGATTAGTGTTAAACCTAAATAAATGTTATTTGGCATTTGCGTTGAGCATGAATATGATTTGATCGTATTTATTGCAATACGGTTATTCATTTAACACTACTAGAAAAAGGGCTATAGATGGGATTGATACTAATGGCGCACCAGACAAGCGGTGCGCCATTAGTATATACCAATGGCGCACCACCTTCTGATACGCCATTAGAGTTGAAACTACTAATGGCGCACCTGGCCCAAGGTACGCCATTAGTATCAAAAAAAAAATTTGAACTAGTGCGCCTGTCCAAACATACTAATGGCGCATCCAGACTCAGTGCGCCATTACTAGTTGTAACTAGTAATGGCGCACCTATAGGAAAGTGCGCCACAAATGTTGTTTTTTTATTATATTTTTTATTCCTTTTTTTGCAAAACTACTAATGGCGCACTGTACCGCCGTGCGCCATTACTAGTTTAAACTAGTAATGGCGCACCGTGGAACAGTGCGCGATTAGTATGTTTTTTTTTGCAAAACTACTAATGGCGCACCACCAGAAGGTGCGCCATTAGTAACCTGGATTACTAATGGCGCATTTAGAGTTGGTGCGCCATTAGTAAGTGGGCAGCAACAAGATATGTTGGACAGCCTCTCCTACCCACACTCACTTTCTCCCCACTTCATTCTCTCCACCTCCTCCTTGTCTCGGGTGCCTCCTCTTTTTCACCTCATTTCCACCATAGATTCATTCAAATTAAGTGGTTAAATTACCTTGTTTTGATAGGTAAGTAAGGGGGGAAGCTATATTTATGTTGTTCTCCCTACAACAATGTGCACATGCACTTTTTATGGCCCAGCTAGATCTATGTATGTTCGTGGTGTTGCATATGTTTGTGGTGTTGCATATGTTTGTGGTGTTGCATATGTGTTTGTGTTTGGAGGTGTACCGGTATTTGAAATGCGATAGTTGCCAATATTTTGCCAGAATGTTGATTCTTTTCCGTTTCGGCGAGAATTTTGGCATTAAGCATTCTTTTTGGTCCTATTTTTAGGGAAAGTCATGCCAAATTTTTTCTTGGTTCTAAAATATCGTTTTGCTCTACCCCACAGGCGACCATGGTCCGCACGATGACCGAAGGCATCGTGAATAGGTTTTTGAGGTCCGCGAAGGCCGAGATGCTTCAAAAGAACGAGACGGAGATAATATGTCTGTGTCGAAGATGCAAGCTGAAGAGCCTTATTGCGGACCCGGATTCAGGGCAGGTGCGGGACCACCTGCTCTTGCGTGGTTTCATGGATGGCTATCGGTGGCAAGGTGATGAAGATGACTACGAAGTCGCCCATGGGGGCCGGGCAAGAAATGAGGAAGGGCAGCAAGACAACCACCGCGGCTCGGGCGGGTGAGAAGACGAAGAATCCCCAGGAGATGATCACGACGGTGATGTTGTACACAGTCATCATGTAGAAGATGCAGGACATGATGATGAGGAAGATGCCGGAGCAGACGACGGGCATGATCATGAAGATGATGATGCCAGTGGAGCAGACGACGCTGGACCATCGATGGGCTAGGTGCAGGACCCTCATATTCAAGAGCTGCTTCTCAAGCAGACGGATAACGCAAGAGCTGCCGCCCGAGAGAAAGCCAAGATGGATCAACTTGAGTTAGACGCGGTTGCTCCATTGTATGAAGGATGCAGGCCCGAGGATACCCGCCTGAAAGTAACGCTCATGGCTCTAGAGATGAAGGTAAAACACAAAATTACCGACCCATGCTTCGACGAGAACATGTCATTCTGGCATGAACGTCTTCCCAAGGGGAACAAGTGCCCGACCAGTTTGGAGGAGGCGAAGAAAATCGTGTGTCCTCTGGATTTACCGCACGTGAAATACCATGTGTGCATGAACAATTGCATCATTTATCGGGACGAGCACGCGGAGTCTACCATATGTCCGGTGTGCGGCGTCACTCGATACAAGAAGAGGAAGAAAGCTCCTCGAAAAGTGGTGTGGTACTTTCCGATCACTCCTTGTCTGCAGCGGTATTTCGCGGACCCTAAGGTAGCAAAGCTCCTGCGTTGGCACACGGATAGGGAGGAGAAGAAGCGAGAAGATGATGCAAATGATCCGGAGATAGATAAAAAAGACAAGATGCTGAGTCACCCTAAGGATGCGAGCCAGTGGCAAGCCTTGAACTTTGAAGACCTAAATTTATGAACGATCCAAGGAACATCATGCTGGGCGCGAGCACCGATGGAGTCAATCCGCTTGGCAGCCAGAGAAGCACACATAGCACCTGGCCTATGTTTGTGTGGATGTACAACCTTCCCCCTTGGTTGTGCATGAAGAGGAAGTACATTCACATGAGTATGCTAATTGAAGGACCGAAACAACCAGGGAACGACATCAATCTGTATCTGGGGCTGCTGAAAGAGGAGCTTGACACGCTGTGGAAAACGCCAGCCAATACGTGGGACGCTGCAGAGAAAGAATATTTCCCTATGAGAGCCGCACTACTCACGACGGTGCATGACTATCTCGGTTACGGATATCTCGCGGGGCAGGTACTCCACGGATTTTTTGGATGCGTAAGGTGCATGGATGACACAACGTATCGCCAGCTAGATAGAGATCCCGGGTCTTTGAAAACCGTGTTCATGGGACATCGAAGGTGGCTTTGCGACGATGACCCGTGGAGGAAACGCAAGGATCAGTTCGATGGTGAAACCGAACCCCGAAAACGCCCGTGTACGAGGAGCGGCGAGGAAATAGACAAGCTGTTGAAAAATTGGAAAGACTGCCCACTGCCGAGAAAGAAGCAAAAGGCACCAGAGCCGGGAAAGAAGCGAAAGGCGCCAGAGCCGCTGCTGAAGGAATGGAAACGAGGTCTGTTTTCTGGGACTTGCCATACTGGAAGATCCACCGTGTGCCTCACAGCCTTGATGTCATGCATATCACGAAGAACGTGTGCGAGAGTCTGCTTGGTACCCTGCTCAACATGCCAGAGAGGACCAAAGATGGGCCGAAAGCAAGGGCAGACTTGAAATCAATGGGCATCAGGCAGGAGCTTCACGCTAAAGATGATGATGATGATGATGATGATGATGATGATGATGATGAGGCGAAGCAGGACACAGAAATTCATCGCAAAGGCAAAAAGGCCAAGAAGACCGGAAATGACTACCCTCCCGCGTGCTTCACTCTAAGTCAGGAGGAGATCGAGCAGTTTTTCACCTGCCTCCTAGGAGTAAAACTTCCTCACGGTTACGCGGGGAAGATAAGCAGATACCTAGACCCAGCGAAGCAGAAGTTCAGTGGGATGAAGTCTCACGACTGTCACGTGCTGATGACGCAGATACTTCCAGTTGCAATCCGTGGGATAATGGACGCGCACGTCCGTGAAACGCTATTTGGCCTATGCAACTTTTTCGACGTCATCTCTCGGAAGTCGATTAGCGTGAGGCAACTCAGAAGGCTATAGGAAGAGATCGTGGTGATATGCGAGCTTGAGATGTACTTCCCACCCGCATTCTTCGATGTTATGGTGCATCTGCTGGTCCATATAGTGGAGGATATCATCCAACTCGGGCCGACGTTCCGGCATAGCATGATGCCGTTCGAAAGGATGAATGGTGTCATCAAAGGATACGTTCGCAACATGTCACGTCCAGAGGGAAGTATAGCCAAGGGCTTTCTGACCAAAGAGTGCATCTCCTACTGCACGAATTATCTAGGCATCGAGAACCCCATTGGTCTGCCCGTCAACAGGCACCTTGGCAGGCTCGCTGGATGGGGTCACCGTGAGGGTCGCCGCGAAATGCATGTCGACTTAGAGGGTCGACTCGCCGACTTTGAAAGAGCAAACCTAGTCGCGCTACAACACATAGACGTGGTCGATCCTTGAGTGGTAGAGCACAAAACCTTTATTAAGAAGACGTACAATGACCGAGGCCAACAGAGGACGGACGGAGATATAATCAAAGAGCACAACTCATGTTTCACGTGTTGTTTAAAGCAGAAGCATCTGTCGTACCTTTTACATGAGGATTCTTCTGCGGAAGAACAACTCATATTCGCCTTGTCACAGGGCGCCGAGCACAACCTGATGACCTATGAGGCGTACGATATCAACGGCTACACATTCTACACCGAGGCCAAGGGCATGAAGAGCGATGGTTATCAGAACTCCGGGGTAATGATGGAATCCTACACCGGTAATGACAAGGACAGATACTACGGAAGGATCGAGGACATCTGGGAGCTGAGCTACGATGGAGAGAAGGTCCCGATGTTCCGTGTTAGATGGGCGAAGAGCGTCCTAAAAGAAGACCGGTATTTCACCACCATGGTTATACCCGAAGCCAAATCCAAGACCGCGGGCGCAAACGTGACCGCGAAAAATGAGCCATGGGTACTGGCTTCCCAAGTTGACCAATGCTTATTCATTACCGACCCGTCAAAGCCCAGTCGTGTTGTCGTGAGGAGAGGCAAAAGGAAGATCATCGGAATGGATGGAGTAGCCAATGAGCAAGACTTCGACAAGTACGGCGACCCGAGGATCGAACATGACGACGATGATGAAGTAGCAGCATACACCACAAGAAGAAGCAGGACCACCCTACCTAAAGGACGTCCGTTCCACAAAAGAACTCCATTTGCGAAAAACAAGGGCAAGAAGATTGTGAACATATAGCTAGCTAAGATCGATTGTATTCAAATCGTAGCCTTCATTTCTCGATTGTATTTCATGGGCACTTTTTGAACTATCATGAATATTTTTAAATTTCATGGACACTCGATCTCGATCCCCCTCCATCTCGATCGCTATCCCACCTCGCCAGATCCGGTCCCCCTCGCCGCCGAGAACCCCCCAGTCCACCGGCCGCCGCTGCCGACCCCCCGCACCTACTCAACCGATCGCTATCATGAATATTACTGACTTATAAAAAAAATATTACTGTTATGATTTAAACAAGTTTGAACATATTTAAACACAAATAAGTATCAAACAACATTTTAAATGCATAAAAAAATTGTAGAGCCTGGGAATCGAACCCAGGACCTCCTGGTGTGAGAACTGGCTGCTGACCAGTCGAGCTAGTAGAGGGAACTTGGTGTGGATCAGGTCAGGTGGAAGATAACCTGTTGGCTCGAGCAGAATCAAAAAAAAATACTAATGGCGCACCAGGGTGAGGTGCGCCATTAGTATGGATATACTTATGGCGCACCGAGGGGTGGTGCGCCATTAGTATTGTGCCGCCCCCATCCATATTTCCTCCCCGGCCCAAACCTATCCCCTCTCTCTCCCTCGCCCTCGCCCTCGATCCCCTTCCCCTCTCCTCTCCCGACGCCGCTGCCCCGCCGCCTCGACGCCGCCCCGACGCTGCGACGCCCCCCCCCCCCCCCCGTCGTCCTCGTCTCCACCCCGACGCCGCGACGCCGCCCTCTCCTCTCCCGACGCCGCCGCCCCGCTGCCCCGTCGTCCTCGTCTCCTCGGCGCTGCTCTCCCCGTCGCCCCACCTCGTTGGATGCCATCGCCCCGCCGCCCTCATTGCCGGTGGCCCGGACGCCGCCCCATCCACACCACCGTCGCCGGAGCACCACCACCACCCGGACCTCGTCGCCTCCCGGACCTCGTCGCACCACCACCACCTGGACCTCGTCGGCCCACCTCGTCGCCCCGTCCACACCATCGCCCCCGTGAGCTCCCCCTCCTCCTCTCCCCCTCTCCCCCTCGCAAGCTGGATCTTCCTGCCGGTAGGAGGATTTCAACGGAGAGTGGCAGTAGATAGATCTAATCCCTGCAGTGCACATTCTGATTCAGTCATGTTCTAAGCATTCAAATGTAAATCTGTTCAAGTGACAAAATTTATTAGATCCCCTAGCTAGTAAATTACGTGTGGTAGAGAGAAGTTCCTTCATTTTTTGTAAGTGCACTGCAGTACTTGTTCCTTTGTGCACCATAAGTAAAACTAGCTAATTTTATGAAAATGTATCATGTCACTGTCCGTGACTCTCTCTTTTTAAGTCCACATTCTGTTGGTGGCTCAGTTAACTCCTAGGGTTTTAGCAGTTATGTATAAAAACGTAGAAAAGCCCGGCGGAATTAACTTTGGATTTTCTGCATTTAACTAAAAACCCAAAAAGAGTACAGTTCATTATTGAATAAAAAGAAATGGCAGTTTATTTAGAAATTTGGTGCAGTTGTTCTATGGTTTTTTTAGCACAAAAAGTCTGATTATATAAGCAAAAACAATTGTTAGCTTTTAGATGTTGTGGTGGTTCACTTGGGGGTATGTGTAGCAGTTAGCAAAAATAGAGGACTAAAGTGCTCTGTTTTGGCAAACCAGTGCATGCATGCCTTTTTTCTTCTTCATTTTTTTTCGCTGACGACGAATGCTGGCAACTCGACAGCAGCTAGCTAGCAGGTGTTCCTTTACAAGCATAGTAGAGCATAGTATGGATTCTAATGTTCAACTCTGACTAAACAGGTTCTGCAAACGGTCTTTTACTGCACTTGACTGAAGAAGCAGGTGTCTACGATATCCTGCACTTGAGGTGAGTTGTGTTCTCAGGTTTACATTGCAATGGGCACTCTTCTTGTAAACACAAATTCAGATTTATATACTATATGCTGGCATGACTGTTTTTATTAGGTAGGACAGTGCAGTAGTTGATGTATCTTGGGTTGATTATAAAGTTGCTTGGGTTTAATATTACCCAGCATGATGATGGATCAATGTAGCGTTAGCATATGAACAAATAGCTTCTTCTATATACTAATTTGCATCAAAGTGTAGAACAAAGCATCAGACTGAATAACTAACAGTGGGTAATTAACCTAACTATTCATTTTTCCTTAGGTTAATATTAAAATGTCCAGTGTATATATATTTGAAAATGATTGCTGCTAGATGTTAATTTGCTGGTACTAGCTAGAATTTGGCACTGAAAAGCAAAAGCAAAAGCTAATTAACTGCTGGGTAATAGCACTGGTACTAGGTAGCTAAAATATGTGTTCTGAAACACTGAGAGCAGAAACACTTACTACATACATATGCTCAAGAAACACTTACTAACCAGAAAAGGTTTTGACTTGAAATGTTAATAGCACAGAGAGCACCACAAGTTAAACACCTCAATCTGTTAATATTTGTCTGTATTTTCTCACATTCTTCTTGTATCTGATCCAGTATTGCTTGTAGTGGTTTGTCCAAAATGTTGAATGATACTGCTTGGAGATGCATATATTGTTTCACCTCTTCACATGCCAATGTATTTTCCATTGTGTGATGGAGGCCTTTTTTGCCTTGTCCACCCGAGAGGCCCTTGAGTTTGCTGGAATGTCGATTAACTTCCGTTCCAGCAAATTCGGGTACTCCATATGTCCTATTTTTAGCAAAGGTCATGCTGAAATTTTCCGTGAATTTTAGCATGACTTTGCTAAAAATAGGACATATGGGGTACTTGTGACTAATGCATGGGCCGGGGGTACTTGTGACTAATGATGAAAGCTTAGGCTTTTAGGGTGCCTCGGCGTCGAAAAACCCTCAATGATAAAAGCTTAGCTTTTAGGATGCCTCAGTGTCGACAAACCCTAAATGATGAAACCATGATCTTGTTCGTTGACAATAACCAACTTTTTGACCAAACTTTGTTCCTATTTAGAGAGAAACATGGACAACAACGATGAGGCCGGGGGTTCGGGTGGCAAGGCATTCTGGGAGCTGTCCCAGGAGAAGGAGGAACAACCTCACTTGTATGAGGACGCCGCCTTCCCCACCGATCCTGAGACCACTGATGGTACCGCCGAGGATGACCCCACTGATGCCACCACTGATGGTGCTGCCGAGGATACCACCACTGATGATGGCGGCGCACGCACAGATGGCAGCCAACCGAAGAGGCAACGGAAGGACCGGCGCCCGATCGTGCTCCACACCCTCAAGGAGGAAGTTACTGAAGTGGACTCCGACGGGAATCCAACGGTGCCCGAACGAATAGTCAAGGGGTACTCGCTTCAGCTCGGGTGCATTCTCCGGAGCACCGTCTCGATCAACACCGAGAACCTGAGGCATCCTGACCGAGCGAATTTGCGCAACCTCCTCTTCACGAAGCTGCACGAACGATACAAGTTCCCCGCTGAATTCGAAAACACAAGCCTCAAAGGGAATAAAGTGAACAATGCTGCCCTCACGAAGATGAGCAAGGCCCTGTCTACTTGGAAAAGCAATGTGAAGAGAATGATCGAGAAAGATGAGAGTTATGAGAAGATCAAGGAGAAAAATCCTTCGATCACCGAAGATGACTACAACGACTTCAAGATCAATTGCTCGAGCTCCGCAAACTCCCAATCAAGTCAGTGGGGGAAAGAAATGCGGGAGCTGAACTTAGGGGAATACACACTCGGTCCCGACGGTTACAGAGTGGCGGAGCCTATATGGGACAAGGAGGAGGCGGACCGTGCCGAGCAAGGCCTACCGCCCCTCTTCGATAAATACGGTGACAAGCAGACCAGGAACTTTGTCAGGGCGCGGTACAAGAAGGACCCGAAAACAAAGGAGCTTACCATGGATCCGAAGACCAGGGCACTTGAGCTTGTTCTGGTAAGGAATACACCCCCGCGTAATAGCTCCATATGGTTGCATTCTAATTAATGAAGCCAAATTTCTAAATGTTTCACATTCCTACCGCAGGCGACTGAAAGCAGTAGCGCGGGGTCGACTAAGAGCAACCCTTGGGACACTACTCTAAATAGGGTGTTGAATGTAATGAAGAACAAGGATAAGCTCAGTAAGCCGATGTCAGCTGGTCGTGTGGCCGGCAAAGGCTTGTCGACAAAATGGTCGTCATACTATAACAACGGTGGGGCAAAGGAGAAAAAGACCAGCTCAGAAAGCCAGGCGCGCGAGGTTCAAGAACTCAAGGCACAGGTGGCGCGGATTCCGGAGATTGTCCAAGAGCAAGTGCAACAACAACTCAGAGCGACGATCACTGCCATTGTGCCTACCTTGATCGAGGGGTTGAGTGCGTGGATTGCAGGCGGCCAACAGGGGCCGCCCCCGATTCCTAGCTTCACGGCCAGCAACTCGCAGAATGCGATGGCGGGGCCATTGGTGTCTCCGGCGGAGGCGGCATTGGTGTCTCCGACGCCGGCACGGGAGCTTAATGCACCCGGGTGTAATACGCCGGCCGGCACCTCTACAGCAAGCGGCACCTCCGTCAACTGTACGCCCGCCGTTGGCGGTGCCTCGACATTAGCCGAGCTCGACGCCATCATCACGGTAACTAATTAAGCCTCTCTCGGCCGAGGACTTCATCTCCTTGCCTTTGACTGGGAATCCCTGACGCCCTACATGTTTTTGCAGGGCGCCGCCGACGTTCCGTGCACTCTCCTGCACTTCGTGAACAACGAGTTGGTCGATGTCGCCAAGGGCAAAATCGTTCAACCGGGCAACCCCTTGTTCCACGGTACCCAGATGCCACCCAACTTGTTTAGGGTTCAACTGGTTCGGGTGTTGCGAGGCTGCGACGAGTTGTTACCTCCGATTCGACCCGTCGGGGCCGACGATGATGACGTGATGACCCTCAGCGCCTGCCTGAGCTGGCCCCTGCTTTGGCTGAAGAGCCAGATTCGTTTGGGGGCGGGGGACACCACCCCAAAGACAACACCGCCAGTCGTGCCGGCGCCAAGTCGGCCCCATGGCAAGACCGCCGCAACGGTGGCGGACATCCCTATGCCACTGGATCCAAACATGCATATGGCACAGGATCAGAACAACAACGACGACGATACATTTGGCAACGTCGATCAGTACTTTGCCGATCATGGGTACGATGGCGACTTCATGGGGCCTCCTTCTCAAGAACCCAACCCAACAAAAGACGTGCGCGATCTAGCTGGTACCACGGAGAAGCCAAGTTGCAACAGGCGTCGTCTGCCGTTCAGCTCTCAGGAGACGCCTCTAGCTGCCGACTTCATCGAGCCTCAGATAGGCGTGGTGCAAAATATTATCAGCCCCAACACACTCAAGAAGGCGGTCTGTGAGCAGAACTCGGCCCCATTACAGGAGAAGAAGAAGGCATGCAAAAGAAAGACTAACAAGGGTGCGAGCCAGCCGGCACCGAGTATGATCCGTGCTCAGGACGGGCCACCTTCACCTAAGGATATCTCGAGGAGGGTGCACGTGGCAGGTAGGGAGATGCTACCGACAAATATGCTCAATGCTGCAACCGGTGCTATGCAGAGTCTGCATGACAGTGTTCTTTCTTTGGAGAAGCGGCGTCTCAGAGAAAAGGATGTGGCATACCCGGTTTTCGCGGCCAAGGTGCCAGAGGGCAAGGGCTTTGTGGATAACTCCATCGGGGGTACGATCGTCCTGCGGTTTGATGACATCCACGGTATGTTGAACCTTCATCCGCGGCACTACACCTTCGTTCTGCTATTTTCGCTGAGTATGGAGATGCGGATCATTCGCGACAAGACCCCAGACATCGTGATAGTCGACCCCTTCTACATGTGTGCCAAGATCTTGGGCAGCGCTGGGGACCGGCAAGTCGCAAGTTCTTACCTCGAAGGCGTCATTCTGGCAAACCAAGATAAGGATAACTTCCTCGTGCCTTACTTTCCCGAGTAAGTCCTCCCCTCAACCGGCCCGTAACATATGAATTCTTAGATTTCGATCATTTTTCTTTTAACATTCCGTGTTTTCTGCAGTGACACACATTTGCACGCTCATCCTCCTAAGCCCCAAATATTCCATGGCCACGTATTTCGACCCGGACTATCAGTCGAACGTAGAATACACAAATGTCAAGAAGGTTCTTGATGATGTTCTCCCCGTCTATGCCAAATCTGGAGGCACCTTCACCAGTCCTATTCGTAAGTACGGCAAGCACATGTTCTCCCACAATACAACGTTCTGCTGCGTCAAGCAGCCGCCTGGCGGTCAGAAGGGTGCCTACTACGCCATCCATCACATGCGGGCGATCGTACGGGACCATCATCAACTTCTGCTACCGAGTAAACTCAAAGATTGGGCCGCGAGCGTGTCGGCAATCCAGGATGCGGACATCAGACAAGAATTCTTTCGCATCCAGTCGGAGTTTGCGGAAATCATCCATCAAGATGTCCTTCGTACCTCGGGGCAGTTCTACCTCAGAAATCAACCATCCAACAGTGACATCGACACAATGCTACAAATGCAGGCTGACAACGCCCGTTATTTCATGACTCCCATGATAGACGGCGGCTTCATCCACGCTCCGGTCCCTTGAGTCGAGTCAAAAGCAGTGATGCTGTGTCTAGTTCTGAAACATCGATTGGCTCATGTTGTAATTAAACTTTAATGAACTTGTAGTATGTCTTTTTGGTTTCGAGAGTCGTTCAACTTAGATGTAATCGATGCTATTAATGTCTTGCTTTTCTCTTCCGATCGTTCTGTTGCATACTTATATATTGCTTATGTATTGTCTGTGAATTGGTACTAACGTTTCGTTTGGCTAGTGCATAGCGATGCCGTTGTATGTCGTGTACAAGGGTAAGGTTCCCGGAGTCTACGGCGACTGGGAGGAGTGTCGGAGACAGGTTCACCGATTCAGCGGTAACAGTTACAAAGGGTAAACCACTAGGGCCAAGGCCGAATCTAGATACGCCCGCTATCTAGCGGGAGAGTGGAGGGAGCGTTGGAGGAACCGGATGAAGACGAGTTTCATCGTGATGATGCTCATCGTGATGACCGCAGCTCTCTTCTATGTGATGGTAGTTTAGATGATCGATATCGACTTGTAATGTGAAGACAAACTCGCTACTCGTGGTCTCGAGACTTGTAGTATAATGTTCTATCTTTGTTCGGTCTTTTCAATTCGGAGACTAATATGATGAATTGTATTCGGAGACTAATATGATGAATTGTATTCAGAGACTAATCTTCTATTGTATTCGATGAATCTGTTGTTGATGTGTGCTGTCTATATTTTGTCCAATTATACATTTTGTAACCTGTGCAAAAAACAGAAAATTAAAAAATAAAAGAAACCTAATATTCATACTAATGGCGCATCACATCACAGCGCGCCATTAGTATGCCAAAGGATACTAATGGCGCATCATTAAACAGTGCGCCATTAGTATGCCGAAGTTACTAATGGCGCATCTTGTTGTTGTGCGCCATTAGTATGCCAAAGCACCTGGGTATACATGGCCCCCTGTGAGGCATACTAATTGCGCACTGTTGTATATACTAATGGCGCATCTGTGGTCCGCCATTAGTATACCAGATACTAATGGCGCACCAGTGGTGCACCATTAGTAAAATATACTAATGGCGTGCACTAATGGCGCACCACTAATGCGCCATTAATGGCCAAATTAGGTGCGCCATTAGTAGGCCTTTTCCTAGTAGTGTAAAGTCAGAGAATAATTGTTGTTCTGTTTACATGAATAAAACCTTCAATGGTCATACACCCAATGAAAATAGTTTGTTGGATCCCGATCGTAGTAATACACATATTCATACTATTGATGCCAAAAGATGCAAAGTTAATAATGACAGTGCAACTTATTTGTGGCACTGTTGTTTGGGTCATATCGGTGTAAAGCGCATGAAGATACTCCATATAGATGGATTTTTGGAATCACTTGGTTATGAATCATTTGATGCTTGTGAACCGTGCCTTTTGGGAAAGATGACTAAAACTCCGTTCTCCAGAACAATGGAACGAGCTACTGACTTATTGGAAATAATACATACTTATGTATGTAGACCAATGAGTATTAAGGCTCGTGGCGGGTATCGTTATTTTCTGACCTTCAGAGATGATCTGTGCAGATATGGGTATATCTACTTGATGAAACATAAGTCTGAAATAGTTGAAAGGTTCAAAGAATTTCAAAGTGAAGTAGAAAATCATCATAACAAGAAAATAAAGTTTCTGCAATCTGATCGTTGAGATGAATATTTGAGTTATGAGTTTGGCCTTTAGTTAAAATAATGTGGAATAGTTTCACAAACTCATGCCACCTGGAACACTACAGCATAATGGTGTGTCCGAACATCATAACCGTACTTTATTGGATATAGTGCAATCTATGATGTCTCTTACCGATTTGCCACTATCGTTTTGGGGTTATGCATTAGAGACAGCTGCATTCACGTTAAATAGGGCACCGTAAAAATCCATCAAGACGACAGAGTGGTTTAGCAGGAAACCTAAGCTGTCGTTTCATAAAGTTTGGGGTTGCGATGCTTATGTGAAAAAGTTTCAGGATGATAAGCTCAAACCCAAATCGGAGAAGTGTGTCTTCATAGAATACCCAAAAGAGACTATTGAGTACACCTTCTACCACAGATCCGAAGGCAAGATCTTTGTTGCTTAATATGGATCCTTTCTAGAGAAGGAGTTTCTCTCCAAAGAAGTGAGTGGGAGGATGATGTCTACTACACAACCGTCTTCTTGTAGACGTTGTTGGGCCTGCAAGTGCACTGGTTTGTAGGACAGTAGCAAATTTCCCTCAAGTGGATGACCTAAGGATTATCAATCCGTGGGAGGCGTAGGATGAAGATGGTCTCTCTCAAGCAAGCCTGTAACCAAATAGCAAAGAGTCTCATGTGTCCCCAACACACCCAATACAATGGTAAATTGTATAGGTGCACTAGTTCGGCGAAGAGAAGGTGATACAAATGCAATATAGATAGTAGATATAGGTTTTTGTAATCTGAAAATATAAAAACAGCAAGGTAACTAATGATAAAAGTGAGCCTAAACGGTATTGCAATGATAGGAAACAAGGCCTAGGGTTCATACTTTCACTAGTGCAAGTTCTCTCAACAATAATAACATAAATAGATCATATAACAATCCCTCAACATGCAAAAAAGAGTCACTCCAAAGCCACTAATAGCGGAGAACAAACGAAGAGATTATGGTAGGGTACGAAACCACCTCAAAGTTAATCTTTCGGATCGATCTATTTAAGAGTTCGTACTAGAATAACACCTTAAGATACAAATCAACCAAAACCCTAATGTCACCTAGATACTCCATTGTCACCTCAAGTATCCGTGGGCATGATTA
Source organism: Triticum timopheevii (assembly GCA_963921465.1). Lineage (NCBI taxonomy): Eukaryota > Viridiplantae > Streptophyta > Magnoliopsida > Poales > Poaceae > Triticum > Triticum timopheevii. The sequence continues at coordinate 540,458,175 of OY997270.1, read as the reverse complement.
TACGATATGCAATCTCAGATTCATCTATTCAACCAACACAAAGTACTTCAAAGAGTGCCCCAAAGTTTCTACCGGAGAGTCAAGACGAAAACGTGTGCCAACCCCTATGAATAGGTTGGGCGGAACCCGCAAGTTGGTCACCAAAACATACATCAAGTGGCACGTGATATCCCATTGTCACCACAGATAAACACGGCAAGACATACATCAAGTGTTCTCAAATCCTTAAAGACTCAATCCGACAAGACAACTTCAAAGGGAAAACTCAATTTGTCACAAGAGAGTAGAGGGGGAGAAACATCATAAGATCCAACTATAATAGCAAAGCTCGCGATACATCAAGATCGTGCCATAGAGAGAACACGAGAGAGAGAGAGAGAGAGAGAGAGAGAGAGAGATCAAACACATAGCTACTGGTACATACCCTCAGCCCCAAGGGTGAACTACTCCCTCCTCGTCATGGATAGCGCCGGCATGATGAAGATGGCCACCGGTGATGGGTTCCCGCTCCGGCAGGGTGCCGGAACAGGCTCCCGACAGATTTTTGTTGGCTACAGAGGCTTGCAGTGGCGGAACTCCCAATCTATCTTCTGTCTTGATGTTTCTAGTGTACGTAGGCTTATATAGGTGAAAGAAGTTGGTCAGGGGAGCCTCGAGGGGCCCATGAGAGGGTAGGGCGCGCCCAGGGGGTGGGCGCGCCCCCCTGTCTCGTGGCTCCCTCCATGATCCCCTGGCTTGCACTCCAAGTCTCCTGGATCATAATCTTTCCAAAAATCACGCTGTCGAAGGTTTCATTCCGTTCGGACTCTGTTTGATATTCCTTCTCTTCGAAATACTGAAACAGGCAATAAAACAGCAATATGGGCCGGGCCTCCGGTTAATAGGTTAGTCCCAAAAATGATATAAATGTGTAAAATAAAGCCCATAAACATCCAAAAGGGGTAATATAATAACATGGAACAATAAAAAATTATAGATACATTAGAGACGTATCAAGCATCCCCAAGCTTAATTCCTGCTCGTCCTCGAGTAGGTAAATGATAAAAACAGAATTTTTTATGTGGAATGCTACCTAGCAAAATTCTCAATGTAATCTTATTTATTGTGGCATGAATGTTCAGATCCAAATGATTCAAAATAAAAGTTCATATTGACATAAGAAATAGTGATACTTCAAGCATACTAATCAAAGTAATCATGTCTTCTCAAAATAACATGGCCAAAGAAAGTTATCCCTACAAAATCATATAGCCTGGCTGTTGCTCTATCTTCATCACACAAAGTATTTAATCATGCACAGCCCCGATGAGAAGCCAAGCAATTGTTTCATACTTTAGTAATCTCAAACTTTTTCAACTTTCACGCAATACATGAGCGTGAGCCATGGACATAGCACTATATGTGGAATAGAATGGTGGTTGTGGAGAAGACAAAAAGGAGAAGATAGTCTCACATCAACTAGGCATATCAACGGGCTATGGAGATGCCCATTAATAGATATCAATGTGAGTGAGTAGGGATTACCATGCAACGGATGCACTAGAGCTATAAATATATGAAAGCTCAACAAAAGAAACTAAGTGGGTGTGCATCCAACTTGCTTGCTCACGAAGACCTAGGGCATTTTGAGGAAGCCCATCATTGGAATATACAAGCCAAGTTCTATAATGAAAAATCCCCACTAGTATATATGAAAGTGACAACATAGGAGACTCTCTATCATGAAGATCATGGTGCTTTTTTTTTTGATAAACTTCTTCTCCTTTATTCATTCATAAGTAAAGTAGCATCGTTTACAAGTAAAGGGATAACCTCATCAGGGGCGTTATCCATCCAAACCCTCGGAGAAGAAAACCTAGCTAACCTTGCTAGTTCATGAGCTACTCGATTACGTTCCCTATTACAATGATCATAAATGACATGGGAAAAACCTAATGACATGAAATAACAGTCGTCTATAATGGATGAAGCGACTGAAGAAGAGTAGCCTTGGCTCAACGCATTCACCACCTCGACGCTATCTGAATTCACTTCAATCTTACTACATCCGACGGTATTAGCAAGATTCAAACCAAACCTCACTGCAATTGCTTCTGCTGTGAACGAGTCGAAGCAAATGTCCATCTTTTCATTAGCAGCCGCTATAAATTTCCCCCTATGGTCCCAGATAACTACTCCAAATGTTGCTGCGAGTGTGTCACTATCAAATCCCGCGTCAACATTTAATTTCATGGAACCATACTTTGGTTTTAACCAAGCATCTGAACGGACGTGAGCCTTTGGGCTGTAAGAGATGGTATAATTTGCTACTAAGCCTCTCACTGACATATTGATTTGATATGCGCTTTGAGTTTCTTCGTCATGTGTCAATTTTCGCCTTTCATACCACAAATACCAAGCCGTCGTTGCCATCGTTTCTCTGAACTTCGGCAAGCCCAACACTTGGATTTGTTGTTCTAGAAGGCACAGAAGATGTGCCAACACAAGCTCACCTGCCTTGTCAACTTTCAGTGCCTGTTTGATAACAAGCTCAAGACCGAGCATCTTCCACACGTCCATTGCCAATTTGCATTCAAACAACATATGTCTTATGTCATCAGGCCCCTGGTTATAGGCTAGGCAACTTGGATTTATTTTCAAGTGCTTATTAGCCAGGATAGATCGACAGGGAATAGCACTCTGGAGCGCGCGCCACATAAATATTTTTATCTTTGCTAGGCAGACTAAGTTCCATACCGAGTCCCATGTATAAGATGGGTTTGAAGCTCCAGCCATTGATTCCAACTTGTGCCCAAATTGAAATTCCCATTCTGTATGGTATGCAGATCACACCGTGAAAGTACTTGACTTTGTCATGTTCCATGCCAGGAAATCTGTCATCTCATGTAATGGTAGTGGAATGGCCAAAATCCTTCGAACATCCACTTGCCAGAACGTTTGGTTAACAAGCTGCTCATCCCAACTCCCTGTCACTGGATCAATGAGGTCAGAAACTTTAGAAAGAAGATTGTTACCCCTTGGTGAAATCACCTTTCTTGTTGGGCTATGAGGTATCTAGGGATCATCCCATATGCTAATTTTCTCACCATCACTAACTCTCCAAATATACCCACGTCTGAGCATATCAACTCCAGCCATAATACTCCGCCATGTATATGAAGCCTTCTTTTTTAAAGTTGCATTCATGAGATCTCCATCAGGAAAATATTTCGCCTTAAGGATCAACGCACACAAAGAGTCCGGGTTGTCAATAAGGCGCCATTCCTGTTTTTCCAGAAGTGCAAGATTAAAGCAGTGAATATCTCTGAAGCCCATACCCCCTTCTTTCTTGGGAATACACATCTTCCACCATGCAAACCACTGCATCCTCTTATGAGTTGCGTCACCACCCCACCAAAAATGAGATATCGCATCTGTGATTCCTTTACAAATTTTCTTAGGAATTTGAAAGACCGACATCGCATAAGTTGCTATTACTTGAGCAACAGACTTAATAAGAACTTCTTTCCCTCCTGAAGAGAGGCACTTCTCCTTCCACCCCGTAAGCTTCATAATTAACCGATCTATTAAATATTGAAAATTGTCACTTTTATCAAGTCCAAGAGTAGCAGGCAATCCCAGATACTTGTCATTTAAGGTCTCGGTCATGATATTCAGACAAGAGCAAATCTGAGCCATCATATTTACCTCGGTGCTGGGGCTAAAAAAGATACTTGATTTTTCAACACTAACAAGTTGCCCGGATGCAGCACAATATAAATCCAGAATTGATCTCAAGCACATTGAATTCTGGATATTAGCTTTCATCAAAATTAATAAATCATCAGCAAAGAGTAGATTTGTTACCGCAGGTGCATCTCTACAGACTTTGACCCCCATTAAGTCTCCACTCTGTTCCGCATGAGAAAGTAGGGCTGTCAAACCCTCCATACACAGGAGAAACAGATACGGGGAGAGTGGGTCACCCTGTCGAAGACCTCTGGAGGGTTTGAAATATTCCGTCTCCACTGAGTTATATCTCACCTTATATTCAACAGAAGAAACACACAACATTATCATCTTAACCTAGTCCTCATGGAATCCCAGCTTCAACAACATTGCTTCCAAGAAAACCCACTCAACTCTATCATAGGCTTTATGCATATCAAGTTTCACCGCACACCAACCATCTTTGCCCACCTTTTTTGTTTTATTGCATGTAAACTCTCGTAATCTATTAGCACATTACCCGTAATGAGTCGACCAGGAACAAAGGCACTCTGGGTAGGGCTAATGATCTCTGTGAGTAACACCCTGAGTCTTGCAGCTATCATCTTAGAAATTACCTTGTATACCACATTGCATAATCTGATCGGTCTGAATTGAGTAACTTTCTCCGGGGAATTTACTTTTGGGATCATGACAATAGTAGTGTCATTCCACCCTTGTGGCATAACCCGGGAATTGATCGCATTCAGAACTTCCATGACCAAGTCGTCACCCAACATAGACCAGAACCGTTTATAAAAGACCGCGTGAAGGCCATCTGGTCCTGGTGCCTTGAAATCTCCAATGGAAAAGAGAGCCTTCCATACCTCCTCGACCGTGTATGGCGCCATCAGGGTCGTATTCATTGCTTCCGAAACTCGCCTCTGGACTTTACTCAAAACATTAATATCGGGTACGGTCACCTGGGATGTAAAAAGCTCTTTGAAATAACTCGTAATTATACTATTTATATCATCCAACTCCTCCTTCCAAACCCCTGTATCGTCAAGCAATCTTCGGATACAATTCCTTTTCTTACGGGCTGTAGCTGCTTTGTGGAAATAAGATGTATTTCTGTCACCATGTAGTAGCCAGTTGGCTCGTCCACGTTGCAGCCACACTAGCTCCTCCTGATCCAATAGGTTTTCTATTAGGACTTGTGCCTCCTTGATTTTTTGTCTTACTTCTTCTGTCAGTGTACATCTTCTCAACTTCTCTAGCTCTCTCTTCAACTTATTAATTCTCTTCTTCGGACCTTTGAGTGTATCACGGTCCCAAATGAACATGTCATCCTTAACTGACTTGGTTCTGGACGCAAGCGAAGGACTGATCCCTACCAGCTTTGCTCTTTCCCAAGCGCTTTTAACAATTTCATCAACTGTAGATTCACTCAACCATCTTGCTTCAAACCTTCTTTCACCTCTTTGCTTCTGTCCCATAACTGCGGAATAATATTTTGTATCTAGCAGTATTGGTCTGTGGTCTGAATGCACATGGTGTTCATGGATAACCGCTGCATAAGGAAAAATATCAGCCCACTTCTCGTTGCATAAGGCTCTATCCAGCCTTTCTCTGATCACACCTCTACTCCAAGTAAAAGGGCCCCCTATAGACATGATTGCTTGTAAACCACAATCATCCACACAGTCTCGAAAATTCTGCATATATTGTTGTGGTCTGATGTTTCCACCCTCCTTCTCGCTAGCAACTAGTATCTCATTAAAATCTCCAAAGATCATCCATGGTCCTGTTGAGTTATGATGAAGGGTTCTCATATTCGTCCATGACAAGTGTTTCATGTCCCAGTTTGGCTCTCCATAAAAACTAGTCAGCCGCCATGACATGTTGATTCCATCCATGACAAAACCATCAATGAAATTAGGCGACGCATAATTTAACACCACTTCATTAGAAAGGTTATAAAAAAGTGCAAGACCTCCTGATCGTTCATCACTATCAACAATATGAAAACGATCAAAACCTAGCTTCACCCTTAGCTCAGTTGCCTTAGCTGTATTCAGATGGGATTCAGATAAGAAAATCACATCCGCTTTCACACGCCCTTAAAGATCCAAGAGCTCTCGAATTGCCGTGGGCGAAAGCATTCCACGGCAGTTCCAACTGATTAGCTTCATTGCATCCGGTCGCTGGAGACGACGATGTACGATGAACAAAAAAACTCTTGGACAGCTGTAGCCGCCGGAGGACAGCAAACCCTAGTTTTAACACTAGGGGACAACAGGTCTAGCAGAAAAAAATCCTCGTCAAAACATCAAGCCAGCATCCAACTCTCAACATCTAAGACAGTCACCTCATGCTGAGATTGCATGCATACATAGCCTTCAAAACACGTAGGACTTGCGCTTGCATGCACCAGATCAGATCCATGCAGCGGGAGACAAACAACGAGTAATCTCCCGACGAAAACTAATCACGACCTACCACAACACGGAGGATCGGAAGGAGTAGCGGCGGCGGCACTGCCGCCAAATTGGTGGCCGGCGGCGGCTGCTGGCCTAGATCGCCCTGCGGCAGCGGCGGCTCGGTCCTCTGCTTGCAAGAAAAGAAAGAAGCTCTGTCGCTTTGATCCGTGTCACGCCGAACAATTTCCTCGCGGTTCTGGTCGGACACCAAAGGCGAAGTCCTGTCCTATGAAGATCATGGTGCTACTTTGAAGCACAAGTGTGGAAAAAGAGATAGTAGCACTGTCCCTTCTCTCTTTTTCTCTCATTTTATTTTTTCTCTCTTTTTTTCTTTTTCTCTTTTTTTTCCTTTTTTTCTTTGACCCTTTCTTTTTTTTCTTTTTGGCCTTTCTCTTTTTTTCCTTTTTCTTTTTGTAAAGTCCAAACTCTCATCCCGACTTGTGGGGGAATCATAGTCTCCATCATCCTTTCCTCACTGGGACAATGCTCTAATAATGAAGATCATCACACCTTTATGGATTTACAACTCAAGAATTACAACTCAAAGCTAGAACAAGATATGACTCTATATGAATGCCTCCGGCGGTGTACCGGGATACGCAATGAATCAAGAGCGACATGTATGAAAATTATGAAGGTGGCCTTGCCACAAATACAATGTCAACTACATGATCATGCAAAGAGCAATATGACAAAAGTAATGCGTGTCATATGAACGGAATGGTGGAAAGTTGCATGGCAATATATCTCAGAATGGCTATGGAAATGCCATAATAGGTAGGTATGGTGGCTGTTTTGAGGAAGGTATTGATACGTCTCCGTCGTATCTATAATTTTTGATTGTTCCATGCCAATATTATTCAACTTTTATATACTTTTGGCAATTTTTTATACTATTTTTTGGGACTAACATATTGATCCAGTGCCCAGTGCCAGTTCCTGTTTGTTGCATGTTTTATGTTTCGCAGAAACCCAATATCAAACAGAATCCAAACGGGATAAAAACGGACGGAGAATTATTTTGTAATATTTGGGATTTTCCGGAGGAAGAATCAACGCTAAACGGTGTCCGGGGTTTCCACGAGATAGGGGGCATGCCCTGGACTCTGGTGGGCCACCCGTAAGGCGGTTGACGCTCTTCGTTTGCCGCAAGAAAGATACTTTTATGAGAAAAATCTGGGCGAAAGATTCACCCCAATCGGATTTACGGATCTCCAGATATAGAAGAAACGGTGAAGGGGTAGAATCAGAGAACGCAGAAATAGAGGGATAGATCCAATCTCGGAGGGTCTCTCGCCCCTCCCACGCCATGGGAGCCAAGGATCATAGGGGAAACCCTTCTCCCATGTAGGGAGGAGGTCAAGGAAGAAGAAGAAGAAGAAGGCGGGCTCTCTCCCCCTTGCTTCCAGTGGCGCCAGAACGCCGCCGGGGGCCATCATCATCACCGCGATCTTCACCAACACCGCCGTCATCTTCACCAACATCTCCATCACCTTCCCCCATCTATATCCAGCAGTCCACTCTCCCACAACCCGCTGTACCCTCTACCTGAACATGGTGCTTTATGCTTCAAATTATTTTCCAATGATGTGTTGCCATCCTATGATGTGTGAGTAGATTTTCGTTGTCCTATCGGTGATTGATGAATTGCTATGATTGGTTTGAGTTGCATTTTTATTATTGGTGCTGTCCTATTGTGCCCTCTGTGTCGCGCAAGCGTGAGGGATTCCCGCTGTAGGGTTTGCAATATATTTATGATTTTCTTATGGTGGGTGGTGTGAGTGACAGAAGCACAGACCCGAGTAAGTAGGTTGTTTGCGTGTGGGATAAAGGGGACTTGATACTTTAATGCTATGGTTGGGTTTTACCTTAATGAATCTTTAGTATTTGCGGATTCTTGCTAGAGTTCCAATCATAAGTGCATACGATCCAAGTAGAGAAGTATGTTAGCTTATGCCTCTCCCTCAAATAGAATTGCAATAGTGATTACCGGTCTAGTAACGTAGTCAATTGCTTAGGGACAATTTCACAACTCCTACCACAACTTTTTCACACTCGCTATATTTACTTTATTGCATCTTTATCTAAACAGCCCCTAGTTTATGTTTACGTGCTCTTTATTATCTTGCAAACCTATCCTACAACACCTACAATGTACTTCTTGTTTCATACTTGTTCTAGGTAAAGCGAACGTCAAGCGTGTGTAGAGTCGTATTAGTGGCCGATAGGACTTGAGAGAGTATCTGTTCTACCTTTAGCTCCTCATTGGGTTCGACACTCTTACTTATCGAAAGAGGCTATAACTATCCCTTATACTTGCGGGTTATCAAGACCTTCTTCTAGCGTCGTTGCCGGGGAGTCATAGCATGGGGTGAATAATCTCGTGTGTGCTTGTTTGCTTTACACTACTAGGAAAAGGGCTATAGATGGGATGGACACTAATGGCGCACTGTGCATGTGGTGCGCCATTAGTAAATACTAATGGCGCACCATGTGTTGGTGCGCCATTACTGTGCAAATACTAATGGCGCACCACATCCCACGGTGCGCCATTAGCAATTTTTTTTTCAAAACTACTAATGGCGCACCGGGGGGTGGTGCGCCATTACTAGTTGACATAGTAATGGCGCACCACACCCACGATGCGCCATTAGTAGTTTTGAAAAAAAAGTAAAAAAAAATAAAAATTTGTTAGTAATGGCGCACCTATGGACAGTGCGCCATTATTAGTAATGGCGCACTGTCCACAGGTGCGCCAATACTAAGTTTTTTAAAAAAAAAAATCAAACAAAATTTCAATTTTTTTATTTTCTTTTCAAAACAAGTAATGGCGCACCGTGGGTGTGGTGCGCCATTACTAGTTAAACTAGTAATGGCGCACCACCCCATGGTGCGCCATTACTAACTTGGCCCAACACCGAATGCCCCCCCGGACCGCCTTTTCACTTTAAAAAAAATAAAAGAAAATGATGGAAATGTCAAATAAATAAAAGAATATAAGTTTCCCATGTAATATGTGGTCTAGTTGTTGGGAAAATTTACAAATATGAATTTCGACTTTATTTGCAAAATCTCTCTGGAAATTTGTAAAATGGGCATAACTTTTGCATACGAACTCGGATTAAAAAGTTTTATATATGAAAAAGCATCTACTCGAAAATTTACATCCGAATTTGACATTTTCAAAATCCCCAAAAACCTAACAGAAAAAAGTTACGGGGCTTTCAAGATCTAGAGGCAAAAAAATTCAAAAAAATTCAAAAAAATTGGTTTTGAATTTTTTTTACTTGTTTTTCAAAAAATGATACATAATATGACCGGGAAGTTTGAAGTATTTTTCAAAATTTCATCATAGTCATGAACATGATCAAAGTCCTAGACATCAACAACGTATAATAGGATTGATATGCTAGATATATCAACAAGTGCGTGTGAAGTGAGCTGTTGCTGGGGTTGGATAGAACTCTGAAGTTAAGCGTGCTTGGGCTGGAGTAGTGTGAGGATAGGTGACCTTTCGGGAAGTTTGACCACAGAGTGCGATTTGACCTGAGATTAAGCATATTGATCCAAGATTAAGCCATATTGACCTGAGATTAAGAAAAAATTGAAAAAAAATATTTTAAAAAAAATTCTGAATTTTTTTTTTGAAAAAAATGTTACTAATGGCGCACTTCTATGTGGTGCGCCATTAGTATACCAGATACTAATGGCGCACCAGTGGTGCGCCATTAGTAAAAAACACTAGTGGCGTGCTACTAATGGCGCACCGATAGTGCGCCATTAGTAGGCAAAACCAGTGCGCCATTAGTAGGCCTTTTCCTAGTAGTGTTATCACTAAGTAATTTTTATTTGCTGTTCTTAGTTGTTCTCTATCTTTAGTTATGGATATGGAATGCAAAATACTAAAAACTTAGGTGTACTTGCTACTCATGGAGATGGGGTAACTCCTAAAACCTTTGATTCTCATTATGTGAAAGATATTATGTACTACTTTGATAATCCTTAGAAAACCCCATTCAACTTTATAATGGGAGACACGTTGGATCAACGTGAATACTTTAGGGATTATCGCTCGACACAAAAAGGGAAACTATTATGGGATCAATTTATTATGTTGCGTTGGTATGCCCGGGATCTATGCTTGAGATATGATATTACTTGTTGCTCTAGGATGAAGGCTCCACACCTTCCCTTTTCATGCAAATTTAATAATAATGAAACCCTAGCTTCTTATGCTTATGGTATATATGATTACTATGATGTTGAACAAATAGAAGAATTTGTTGCTTTTAACGCTGCTTATGAAATTTAGCTTTGTTTGAAAATTATGAAGCTTTTGATGATGATGATGGTGTTTATAGGCCTGTAAATATCGCTATACTTAGATATTGCTATAAAAATTATGAATACAATTACTATATTAATGCATTTATGGAGAAAGTCTCCGCTTTCCAAGAAGAGACTAATATTTTGCAGGAAGCTATGGAAGAAGAAATTAATGAAACTGTGAGCTCATTGGATGAAAAAGATGATGAGGAGAGCGAAGAACAAAAGGAGGAAGAGCAGATTGATCACCCATGCCCACCTTCTAATTAGAGTAACTCTTCAACTCATACATTGTTTAATTCCCTTTCGTGCTTACCGAAGGATGATTGCTATGATGATTGCTATGATGATTGTTATGATCCCGTTGATTCTCTTGAAATATCCCTTTTTGATGATGCTTGCTATGCTTGTGGCCAAGATGCCAATATGAATTATGCTTATGGAGATGAACTTGCTATAGTTCCTTATGTTAAACATGAAATTGTTGCTATTGCGCCCACGCATGATAGTCCTATTATCATTCTGAATTCTCCCAACTACACTATATCGGAGAAAATTGTGCTTAGTAAGGATTATATTGATGGGTTGGCTTTTACCATTGCATATGATGATTTTGATGAATGCAATATGCATGTGCTTGCTGCTCCTACTTGCAATTATTATGAGAGAGGAACTACATCTCCGCCTCTTTATGTTTCCAACACGATAGAATTACAAGAATCTGCTTATACTATGCATTGGCCTTTACTTGGTGTGCATGAATTGTTCCTTTATGACATGCCGATGCATAGGAAGAGAGTTAGACTTCGTTGTTGCATGATTTATGTTACTGTGTGCTTACTACTAAATTACAAATCATTGTTATTTAAAATTGGCTTTGATATACCTTGGGATCCCGGTGGATCCATTACCTAAGCACTATATGCCTAGCTTAATGGCTTCAAAGAAAGCGCTGCTAGGGAGACAACCCAGAAGTTTTAGAGAGTCATTTATTTCTGTTGAGTGCTTTTATATAGTTTAAAAACAAAAAATAAAGAGGGGAACCTAAAACTTTTCAAAAAAGGAAAGTGAAAGTGAGAAAGACAAGCATAGTTGAAGTGGGAGAGCTCCTTGAACTTTGTCCATGCTCACGGAAACTTTGTGAATCTTGATTATAGAAACTTTTCATCAAAAATAATTATCCCCTTGTATAATTCCATTGTATTATAAAAATAACTAGCCCGGTAACCCGTGCATTTGTGCGGCTAGATTTACCATGTGATGTTATAGATTCTTTGTAAATTGTCATTGGACTTAATTCCATACTATATTAAGATTCATTTGTAGTGGAAACAAAAAGATGGGACTGTAGATAACATGTGCATCTTAAGACACGATAGTGGGTTTAGGAAATATTTCATTAGGCTATTGGTAAACATTTCCATGTATTAGATTATCATCATGCATTTGTTACACTGAACAATAAAGCTATATTTACACTAAATTCCTTCTTTCCTATTTCACTCTTAGTTCCTTTTACCTATCTCCATGTATATGACATTTTGAGAAATTTTCCGTGAGAAATAAATCTTCATATTGGTTGCTCGTATTTAAACTTTATTCTTTTCCACCTAAATCATCATTAATCACATTCCAGTTGTGATATTCAATTAATGTAATATTATGTCTCCACGCTTCAAGGTTTTGCACATTTTAGTCAAAATGTTTCGATCGCTTTCCCATCCAATTCAGTCTTATTACTAAATTATAGTCTCTCTCTCTCTCTCTCTCTCTCTCTCTCTACATACATAAACGTGCTCATAACGTTTTGCATCAACTTACTCGACATGTTGTTAGTTACACCTTTAGTTTTACTTGCAACTTTTAATTATGCTACTGACGTAATATTGAGTAAACTAATTTGTGCAAACCAAAAGGCTGGCCCAAGTATATGTACAACATAGAGTTGTGTTCCCTTTTCAGCTATGCGGTTTGTACCTAGACCTGTTTATAAATAGAATTTCCTAAAAGTACACATGATAATTGTATATTTAATAGATTTCCATTTCTATATTTTTAGGTGAAAGAACACAAATAGAAATTGTTGTCCTGTTGTGCATCACGCTGTCAGCCGTTTGCTTGCCTTTTGCATTCACACTCTTGTTTCTGTGATCGGATGTCGTGTTTTACTGCCATTGTGTGGCAGTACAACAGTTGTTTCTTTCTTTTTTCTAAAAAAGCAGACATTTCGAGAGCCAACTTGTGGTTGGATGGTTAGGATGACAGTGGTATTCCCAGCCCATGAAAGTTTAAGTTCTCGACTTGACACTGGTGCTCGTATTTTCTTGTGTTTATTTCAAGCCTTCTGCCGATGTGCATTCAACGGGAGTTTCCGTTGACTACGAAGAATTATATGGAAAAAAATCAATTTCAAGATGACGTCTTATAGGGGTAGGATGTGCTTGTGTTCATAAGGGTGAGTGTGTTTAGTTATGTGTGAGTGTCTGCGTCTGTACGTGTTTAAAAACAGTAGATGTTTCCTTCTATTTGGGTGCATTGTACTTCTATTTGGGTGCATTGTACGTTCAATTTTGTGTACAAACCTAAGTCTTGATTTCTCTTTTAGCACTATTGAATATAGCTATAACTATTTGAAGAATTTTTGTGGAGTTCGTATAAGAGTGAATATCTTTATTTATTTATTTATTATTTCTAAGTTTATATAAGAGTTCATATAACAAACTTCTACGTTCCAGGTCTTTCTTAAAGAAAAATCAATTTTTTTTTGCAAAAAATGAAAATCAATGTGCGTCCCCCCACTAAAAAAATATGCTCGTCCGATCGGACGTCCAGAGCCTATTTTTTTTTAACATGCGGCCAGCCTAAATTTTTTTAGCATATGGCCAGAGCCTAATTGATTTTTTTGCTGGAAAGTCAAACATATGCTTGTTTTTTCCTACTTTTTCTCAGATGATTAGGCCACATGCGCGGTCTCAATCAGTTTTACTTGCAACTTTTAATTATGCTACTGACGTAATATTGAGTAAACTAATTTGTGCAAACCAAAAGGCTGGCCCAAGTATATGTACAACATAGAGTTTTGTTCCCTTTTCAGCTATGCGGTTTGTACCTAGTCCTGTTTATAAATAGAATTTCCTAACAGTACACATGATAATTGTATATTTAATAGATTTCCATTTCTATATTTTTAGGTGAAGAAATATTAAAGAACACAAATAGAAATTATTGTCCTGTTGTGCATCACGCTGTCAGCCGTTTGCTTGCCTTTTGCATTCACACTCTTGTTTTTGTGATGGGATGTCGTGTTTTACTGCCATTGTGTGGCAGTACAATAGTTGTTTCTTTCTTTTTTCTAAAAAAGCAGACATTTCGAGAGCCAACTTGTGGTTGGATGGTTAGGATGACAGTGGTATTCCCAGCCCATGAAAGTTTAAGTTCTCGACTTGACACTGGTGCTCGTATTTTCTTGTGTTTATTTCAAGCCTTCTGCCGATGTGCATTCAACGGGAGTTTCCGTTGACTACGAAGAATTATATGGAAAAAAATCAATTTCAAGATGACGTCTTATAGGGGTAGGATGTGCGTGTGTTCATAAGGGTGAGTGTGTTTAGTTATGTGTGAGTGTCTGCGTCTAGACGTGTTTAAATACAGTAGATGTTTCCTTCTATTTGGGTGCATTGTACTTCTATTTGGGTGCATTGTACGTTCAATTTTGTGTACAAACCTAAGTCTTGATTTCTCTTTTAGCACTATTGAATATAGCTATAACTATTTGAAGAATTTTTGTGGAGTTCGTATAAGAGTGAATATCTTTATTTATTTATTTATGGCAACATATCCTGTGCATCCGTGGACTTTGTGTATCCATGCATCCAGGCTATCCTCAGCCCTCCGATCCAAATCGTACATCCAACATCAAAACTGTGACTAATATGCACTTAGACGCCCGCCTCAGCAGCTAAGTTGTTGTGTCTTTGCAATAACCCCCCTCCAAGCAATTCTGCCTCTACATAGATTGAATAGATCAATCAATCAATTTCCTTAAACATATCAACGGGCACAGGCCTCGGCTACCATCGGAGCAAACAACATGGCGGCCGACCACACAACACAGCGCCGACGGGCGCTGCCTACTGGTGGAGCAAACAACGTGGCAGCCGTCGATGGCAACGGTGACCAATAACTCCACCATAAGGACTCTGACAGACGAGGAGTTGACTCTCACCTGTTCAAAGCCTAGTACAAGAGGGAACAGACAATGGAATTCACATGGGTTTCCGGCACACACATGATCGCTTCTAGATGAGATAGACTACGGAAGTGTGGCAATGCTTAGAGGAAAAGTATAAAAATCAACTGACTGATTTCTTCCTGGCTGCTTCGAGGGCACGACGAGTCAAGGCGACGACGCTGCAGGCTGACACTTCGCCGGCAGCGCTGCTTGGAGGACGCGGTGAAGCTGCATTGAAGCACCGGCCGCGCAGCTCCGAGGGCGTGATGAGTCGAAGCGGCGGCGACGCTGCATTGAAGCGTCGACCATGTCGTGGCCGGCGCTTCGCCGACAGTGCTGTGAGAAGGGCGCTCCTACGTGGCGCGCCGAGTCGAGGCAGCGATGCTGCATTGAAGCGTCAACCATGTCGTGGGCGAAGCTTCGCCGACAGTGCTATGAGGAGGGCGCTGCTGTAGGCGTGACGAGTCGAGGCGACGATGCTGCATTGAAGTATCGACCATGTCGTGGTCGGCGCTTCAACGACAGTGCCGCGAGGAGGGCACTGTCGTGGCGTCGCGGCGGCGACGCTCTAAGAAAGCTTTGACCATGTTGTGGCTAGCGCGGATCTGACATTGCGTGCGGGGAGGCGGGCGCTCGTTGTGTTGTGCGGCGGTGACGCTACCTCCATGCTCCTGCGTTGCGGCGGCATGAGAAACGAAGCAGGACGTCGTTGTGCATTTACCAAATCCAATGACTATTCATAGAGATTTGAATGTCAGGTCGTAATGAATACACGTATCAGAACTGATTAACTAGCACGTGAAATTCAATATACGCCATGGTTCCTTTTATAGCAGTTGCGGGGGTCGCCGACTCGCCGTCGCGGGGTGCTATATTGTGTGGTCGGCTGGTGGCCAACACCCATCGGGGCGCCGCCGCGTTGTATGGCCATGACGTTTGGCAGTTGCCATAGGAATCGATCTGTTTTAGACGAAGGGGCCGCAACGATTGGAGGGGGTCTATTGCAAAGATAAATGGCGTGAGCTGCCTAGGCGGGCGTCTAAGTGCATATTAGTCACGGTTTTGATGTTGCATGTACGATTTGGATCGGAGGGCTGAGGATGGCCCGGATGCATGGATACACAAAGTCCACGGATGCATAGGATATGTTGCCTTTATTTATTATTTCTAAGTTATATAAGAGTTCATATAACAAACTGCTATGTTCTAGGTCTTTCTTAAAGAAAAATCAAATTTTTTTTGCAAAAAATGAAAATCAATGTGCGTCCCCCCACTAAATAAATATGCTCGTCCGATCGGACGTCCAGAGCCTAATTTTCTTTTAACATGCGGCCAGCCTAAATTTTTTTAGCATATGGCCAGAGCCTAATTGATTTTTTTTGCTGGAAAGTCAAACATATGCTTGTTTTTTCCTACTTTTTCTCAGATGATTAGGCCACATGCGCCGTCTCAATCACGTTGGTCCGGTGGAAGCTTTTTTTTTTCCCCACGTTTTCTCAGATGATTAGCGTGACGTGCTCTGTCTCGATCACGTACTTCCGGCAGGTGCTAAATTTGTTGGCTATGTTTGATCCGATACAAACACGGTACATGTTTTCTTGTACATCATCTTTTTATTCCTATATACAATGCACAGCGTACGTGCAATGACTTGCTCTAGGCCATTACCTCAGGATTACTGTGTGATTTGACTTCCCTATTGTGACTTGACTTTTCTATTGATAACTTTTTTCTATTTCTTTAAAGTTCCTACAGCTTATATGCGTATAACGTGTCAACATTAAAGTTCAATAGTACTGGTACATATATTTTATGATGTAACGTAAAAATCTTTAAATCTTAGCCGTTGTTATTCTAATCAAACGGTGTAAAAAATATTAGCATATGTGGACGAACGTGATGGCTTATTTGCCTCTTGTCTTAAGTATATAATAGATGTTCTAAGGTTTGCCTTTAGTATGTTTACAATGCTTGTTGGTTTGTACGGTGCAGGACAGAAACTTTGGCTGTAGTGCGCGATTTTACATTTTTAACTGGAACATCAATTGGTTCTGATTCCCTTTGCACTGTCTTGCTATACAACTTGTTTATTTTTCTTAATTTTGGTATAATTTTTGGGGTACCATAAGTATGGTGGATGTTCAGATTGCTACAGACTGCTCTGTTTTTTATGCATAGTTTGCTTGTTTTGATGAATCTATCAATTTATATTAGTGGATTAAGCCATGAAAAAGTTATATTACAGTAGACACAATGCAAAAACAAAATATGAATTGGTTTGCAATAGTACTTAGAGTAGTGATTTTCTTTATTATACTAACGGATCTTACCGAGTTTTCTGTTGAAGTTTGTGTGGATGAAGTGTCTAAACAAGGAGGTCTCGATATGAGAAAAAGGAAGAGAGGCAAGAGTGAGGGAGTCCTGGATAAGGGGGTATCCGGACAGCCGGACTGTGTACAACGTCCGGACTATTGAAGCGTGAAGATACAAACAAGACTCCGGCTCGTGTCCGGATGGGACTTTTCTTGGCGTGGAAGGCAAGCATGGCGATCCGGATATTATATTTCCTTCCTTATAACCGACTCCATGTAAACCCTAGCCCTCTCCGGTGTCTATATAAACCGGAGAGGTTGGTCCTTAGAAGGCCGAGCCACAATTACAATCATACCATCATAGGCTAGCTCCTAGGGTTTAGTCTCTATGATCTCGTGGTAGATCTACTCTTGTACTACCCATATCATCAATATTAATCAAGCAGGAAGTAGGGTTTTACCTCCATCGAGAGGGCCCGAACCTGGGTAAACACTTGTGTCCCTTACTTCTTGTTACCATCAGCCTTGACGCACAGATCGGAACCCCCTACCTGAGATCCACCGGTTTTGACACCGACATTGGTGCTTTCATTGAGAGTTACTCTGTGACGTTGCCACAAGGTTTGATGGCTCCTTCAATCATCATCAGCAACGCTGTCCAGGGTGAGACTTTCCTCCCTGGACAGATCTTCGTGTTCGGCGGCTTCACACTACGGGCCGATCCGCTCGGTCATCTGGAGCAGATCGTGTCAGGATCGCCTGATAGTTATGATGAGCATGGCCTGGACCTGCCGTCAGAATCCGGGGCAGGTTGCGTTGCCTAAGGACGGAGGGATGGTCCCTGTCCCGCAGGCCATACCCTCGTTGGCGATACAGACGAACACAGGTCTCACCACCGCGGTAACCTGTGACTCCGGACCTCCGGATTCATATCCAGATGTAGGTTCCAGTCCGCGCGTCCCCGAGCCCGCCGATCCTGGTTGGGCTCCGGTGATGGAGTTCACCGCGGCGGACATCTTTCAGCATTCGCCATTTGGCGACATACTGAACTCATTTAGAACCCTCTCTTTGACAGAGAACTTCGGGACGAACTATGTAAGGCTCGAGTGGGAAGCAGGCGATGAAGAAATTCGTTACCCACCCACCACCCACTTGATAGCCACGGTTGATGATTTAACCGACGTGCTAGACTTCGACTCCGAAGGCATCGACGGTATGGACGACGATGCAGGAGAAGACTCAGAATCTACGGGGTACCGGATGCCCGCCTCGTCACACGAGATATACATGGTGGATACGCCCAAGGAAGGCGACGGTGACAATCCGGAAGATAACACCCCTGGGCAAAAACCAAAGCGACGGCGCAGACGCCGTTCCAAATCCGGCAACAATAACAACATCAGCAAGAGCACCAAAAGAATGGATATTCCAGTCAACCCTGAAGGCAATAACGACCAAACAGAACTAGTGATGGAGCAGGACGAACCAGGTCACGCCGAACATAGTCCGGAGCGTATGCCTGAAGAAAACGATCCAGAAGGACGAGTTCATCGAACCGGCCCAGGACAAGAATATAGTCTGGACGATGACGCATTCATCATTCCGGAAGAACGCGTGGAACGAGAGAACCTCCACAGAAAGCTTATGGCCACAGCGAGAAGTCTAAAGAAGCAGAAGCAACGGCTTAAAGCCGCACAGGAAACGCTCAATCGCAGATGGAACAAAGTGCTAGACACTGAAGAAGGATATGGCGGCGATCACCATACAAAGAGCTACCCAAAACGCAAGGTACTGCCAGAGTTCGACGACGAGGCCATTCCACTGAAGAATAACAAGACCAGGAGACCAGGAGTACCACTTCATAACTGCAATAAATCAGCTACCAAAGACGCCCACGATCTATGTGAGCACCTGGAGAAGAAAGCTGGCGTAGCTAGGTCCATCTACGGATCTAAAGGACACACCCCGGCGAGGGACTATGGTTGTCAAAACTATTATGACAACCAAACACCAGTTCGGAATAAACACCAAACACAACAACAACCGACGGCATGGCATAGCGCATCCACATACAAAGGGGCTGCTCACCCCCTGTGCTCTACTGATGAAGTACTGGACCATGAATTCCCATAGGGCTTTAAACCTGTAAACATAGAGGCATACGACGGAACGGCAGACCCAGGGGTCTGGATCGAGGACTTTATCCTCCACATACACATGGCTCGTGGAGATGACCTCCACGCCATCAAATACCTTCCCCTCAAACTGAAGGGACCAGCTCGGCATTGGTTGAAAAGCCTCCCCGAAAATTCAATCGGGAGCTGGGAGGAATTAGAGGACGCTTTCAGGGCCAATTTTCAAGGGACTTATGTCCGGCCTCCGGATGCTGACGATTTAAGTCACATAATCCAATAACCCGGAGTGTCCGTCCGCAAGCTTTGGAACATATTCCTCACTAAGAAGAATTAAATCGTTGATTGTCCGGATGCCAAAGCCTTAGCGGCATTTAAACACAACATCTGTGACGAGTGGCTCGCCAGACACCTCGACCAAGAAAAGCCAAGGACAATGGCAGCCCTAACAAGCCTTATGACCCGCTTTTGCATGGGAGAAGATAGCTGGCTAGCCTGTAAAGGCACCAGCGACCCCAGCACATCCGAAATAAGGGATGGCAACGGGAAGCCACGGCTTAATAAAAATAAACGCCCAAACAAGGAAGATAGCCCGAACAACACAACGGTTAATGCCGGATTCAGAGGCTCTCGACCTAACCAGCAAAATAAGCAATCTAAAGGCAGTAAAGAAGGATCGTCCGGTCTGAACAGAGTTCTGGACAGACTATGCCAAATTCATGGCACCTCCGACAAACCTGCGAACCACACGCACAGAGAGTGCTGGGTCTTCAAGCAGGCTGGCAAACTAAACGCCGAACACAAGGAAAGGGAAACACCAAGTGAAGACAAGGATGAACCTCGCCAGTCGAACACTAGGGGGAAGAAAAATTCCAGCCAGAGGTTAAAACAGTGAACATGATCCACACGACTCGCACATCCTTGGGGAGGCACGAACGCGCCCATAAAGACGCGCGCGAATTAGATCCCATCGTACCCACACCTAACTACTGGATGTCTTGTTCGATCACTTTCGATCGCCTGGACGACCGAACTAGTATTCGGCACGAAGGATCAAACGCCTTGGTACTTGACCCAATAATCGACGGATACCATCTCACTCATGTCCTCATGGACGACGGCAATAGTCTCAATTTAATACATGATGACACTGTCCGCGGGATGGGGATAGACTCATCTAGAATCAGCAAGATCAACACCACCTTTCAAGGGGTGATACCAGGCGTTGAAGCCTACAGTAGGGGCTCCGTCATACTGGAGGTAACATTCGGCTCTCCAGGCAACTCCAGAAGCGAAGAACTAGTCTTCATCATCGCACCCTTCCAAAGCAGCTATCAAGCATTGCTTGGAAGAATGGCCTTTGCCCGCTTCAACGCATTGCCGCACTATGGCTACCTTACATTTAAGATGCCCGGTCCTCGCGGCGTCATCACCGTTAGCAGAATAATAGAGCGCTTTTCGCGCACAGAGGAATATGCGAAGGCCCTAACGGCCGGACTATTAGCGGCCTCTAACAAAAATATACCGGGTCGTTAAGACCATGGACACGGTTAGATGAGTCCGGCAACCCATATTAAACCAGGGCACTGTATATGTAATCCTATAGTGGACACCAGGGGCTAATAATAAAGCTCCACACTCGGCTCAACCTTATTGGCAGGCCAGCATCTTATATTTTCTACTATCCATCGCATACTTACGTTGCACTCTACTATGAGATTCCCTTTTCTGCAGACAACGTTCGCGCGATACCCTTCCAGGATGCGGCACAACGGAGACAAAGGCACAGATGTGCAGCAGGGCCCCGTTCAACAGGTTTCTTTTTAGATTAAGCCAGTGTGTAAAGCTTTTTATTGCCTCTTATTGTTTTATCATCCCATGGGATCCATACCTAGAGAGGATACTGTCATTTTTGGCATTTCTCCATGACAGATTAACGCACGTACCTGGAAATACAGGGTTTATAATGAATGGGCATTCTTGAGCTCATCATCTGTTATAAAGTCCGAATACCTTCGGGAGTGTTCGGCGTCACGAGTTTGGCCTTATATGCATCAGCTCTGAATCATGTCTTTGGTCAAATGTTGGGTTTGCCCGGCTCCTGGGTTTGCCGCCTTACGTTCCATCATAATTGGCTAAGGTGGCCAAAGGAGAACTACTGTGATTGTGCACTGGTTATTCCGGATGAGCACCTCAGTAGAGAAAGCCGAAAACTGACCGTCATGATACAGCGAGAGACTAGTCAACCACTTGATGACTCACTGGAATCTCTAGGATTCCTCCGCATTAACGAAGGGCCATTTCCCAGCCAGGTACATACATGCCCGTATTCGGATGCACGTGAAGGTACGAGGGGCTACATAGTAGCCCTAGCGTTAGAATCCCGCGGCTAAGCGAAAGTGTTACATCTATATAGTCCGGTTGCCTAGTTCGACGTGCGATCACCTCCTTGCCGGACCAAGACATTGGATAGAGAGTGATCAAGCACATTTTTTCACGAACACACCCGCATTGTATGCGTGGGGGCTGAAGCCAACGACTGCTATCTTTTGGATTACCCACACATATATACATATATATAAACGGCCGCACAGGGGACACAATCATATTTTCAGACAAAAATTATAAATATAACCTTCTAATCAAAATGTTTTTACAATGATTTGAATCATCACTCGAAGAGGTGATTCTTCGGGAACTGCGCCTCTACCAGGCGAGCACCCTCCATGACCCACACCAAGTAGTGCCCGGCCGGATACTGGCCCCCCACCGGATCCTGAGATGCTACCATAGTGGCATCCATATCCGTCCAATACGCTTTAACGCGGGCAAGGGCCATCCACGCACCCTCTATGCATGCTAACCTACCCATGGCATCAATCCGAGGCACGACCCCAATGAACTGTTGCATGAAACCAAAGTAACTGTCCGGCTTAGGCCCCTTCGGCCAAAGATGGTCTATTACAGACCGCATTGCAAGATCGGACAGCCTGTGAAGCTCCGCTACAGCGGCCATCCTATCACTTAACGGCAGCAGGCGAGTGGGAGCATGGAACTGCGACCAGAAAAGCTTCTCCACCTCCTTCTCACCCTGATCTTTGAAGAACTCCACTGCATCAGCCGTACTCTTCGCCAGGTCCGCGTATGCGTTCGGCGAGCTCCAGCGTCCATCCAGGGGAGCATACTTCGGATCGAAGAACATCGTCCGTAGCAAATAGGAGCTTCCAGCCGCGATCTTACCGGCCTGTTGAAGCTCATCCCGCGCACTTCTGAGCTCGGTCCGTATTTCCTTGGTGGCATTAAGTGCCTTGCTCAGGTCAGCCGATTTATCCTCATGCTCCTTTTTCAGGAGCTCATACCGGCCAGCGGCATTTTTTAACTCGATAGCCATTTCGGCTACCTTTTCCTCGCTCCGGCGATGAGCAACCTGTTTGGCTCTCAATTCCTCGGCCGCCTTTAGGTCAGCCGCATGGCTCACCCGAGCCTGTTCCTTGGCTAGAGCAAGTTCCGCCCTCAGGGCCTCGACGGCAGCAGCACCATCTGCAGTCCCAACTTATTACATTACTATATGCCACCTTAAATATTTTCCTATGCAGGAAAGACATGACACATACCTTGCGATTTATCCAGCCGCTCATTCATCAGAGCGATATCGGCATCAACCGAACCAATTTGCCTCATCAGTTCGGCCACTTCAATGGACGGGTCGACGGCCGGACCCACAGGTACCTGCACATATTTACAACATAAATCTTTGGTTTATGATCCCCTGTTTGACGCCTAAGGCGGGCAACCAGAGTCTCAGGGGCTACTGTCTATATGGAGCACACCTAGCGCGTGCCTCACAATTAAAGAAATGGTGGATTCTCCATTACGTACCTCAAAGCCTCTGAGCAGGCTTGTGAATGCTTCATTCAAACAGCTCGTAGCGGATGAAATCTTCTTAAGCACCGTGCTCATTAATGAGCGGTGCTCCTCCGAGAGCGCAGCTCGCTCTAGCAAGCCCGTTAGTACGTCCGGCCGGACATCGAACTATGCCGGACTCCTCCCATCGCCCCCGTTGTAGCCAAGTGCTCCGGGTGCAGGGCGGCTGACGAATTGACTGCCGGATTCAACAGATCCAGACTCCTCCGTGACGACACCTCAGTGTCGCCCGCTTCATGAGTCGGAGAAGGGGGTGGGGTCTCACTCTCCATCATCTTTGAAGGAAGGTCCCCCAAAGATGAACCCTGTTGAGAGGAGCTGCTGGCCGGACTGCAAAAATTTGATACCTGGTTACTGACCGAGGAGAAACGCAGTACCTTCGAATTGTAGATTGACTTACAGCTCGGTGGAGGGCTGGCCCGTTGGAGGGCATGGTGCGGTGTGGGTGCCTATCCGGGCAAGGCCCCCTGGGGATGCCTTTTTCCCCAATTTGGGCATCTCTGCCTCCAAATCTTCAGAGGCGGCCCTCTTCTTCCCGCGCCGGGAGGAGGCCTTGACCTCTCCTCCCCGACTATCCTCCTTGGGGAAGGTAGCAACTCCCCCGGTTCGGATGCGTAGCATGTGGGGTTCAGATTTTTCATCCCTCCCTCGCCTTTCCCCGAGGGCATCCTGCTGAGTACTCGGTCAAGCATATTGGCCATGGTGGGAGCGGGTGAGCCTTCGGGAAGTGGCGCCGGACACCTAATTCTCTCCGCCTTGCTAAGCCATTCCTGTACATGGATGATTTTCAGAATAAACAATCATGATAAATACAAAACGGGGTGTCCGGTATCAAGGCTACTTACTAGAGTGTCTAGGCGATTGCAGCTTAGGCCCGCATCCTCGGTGGTGTCAGGACACGTTACTTTCCGTCCGAATAATAATTTGCACATCTCTTCGAGCTTCAGGACGAAGAAGTGCTTGATGGTCCGCGGACCCTCCGGATTGAACTCGCACATCGGGAGAGGCCGGCGTTGGCATGGCAACATCCGCTCGATCAACATCACTTGCATTATGCTGACGAGATTAACGTCCCTTACAAGAAGCTCCCGGATGCGATTCTGCAGTACTGGTATATCACCAGTGGGTCCCCAATTACGCCCTACATCTGTCTAAGATGCCAACTGTGACAGAGGGCCCGAGCGAAACTCGGGGGCAGCCGCCCACTTTGTGCCTCTAGGAGCCGTGACATAAACCACCTCCGTTGCCATACATCGGATACTTCTGGAAAAGAACCCTTCGGCCATGGGGCGTCAGCGTTTCTGCTTATTACGGCACCTTCGCACTCCACATGTCACCCCCCGATCATCTTCGGAAGGTCTTGAGCCATAGGACGAAGTGCGGAGTGATGTGGAGAAAAGCCTCGCACACGATAATGAACGACGAGATATGGAGGATAGCGTCTGGATCCAGATCATGAAAATCCAACCCATAATAGAACATGAGCCCCCTCACGAAAGGATCGAGGGTGAAACCCAAACCGCGGAGGAAGTGTGAGACAAAAACAACACACTCATTGGGCTCCGGCGTGGGGATGACTTGCCCTGGAGCAGGAAGCCTGTGCTGGATATCTGCGGTTAGGTATCCAACCTCCCTAAGCTTTGCAATGTCCTTCTCCTTAATCGAGGAGGTGACCCACCGGCCTTGAGGATTAGATCCAGACATATTGGACGATTTTGGAGGGGTGGAGCTTAGGTTTTGGGTGTTAGAAGTCGAGGTGCGAGAAGGGGCGATGAAGGTGAAAAAATCGGCGTAGGTCTCAACCACTTTATAAAGAGGGTGAATATCAAGAGTCCCCGGTGTGACCGTTTGAGGCTTATCTAAAAACGCACAGGGTAATACCAACAACCGTCGTGGGGTCACGCACGCTTATATTGATGGAAAATCTCGTGATAAAAGGGACACGATCTCTGCCTCGACGGGACGTGCCAATAAAACCGCCTCGTAACATGAGTCGTTGTGGGGTAGGAAACATCGGTTCATGTTGGACCGAGTGAGGGAGTCCTGGACTACGGGGTGTTCGGATAGCCGAACTATCATCATCGGCCGGACTCCAAGACTATGAAGATACAAGATTGAAGACTTCATCCCGTGTTCGGATGGGACTTTCCTTGGCGTGGAAGGCAAGCTTGGCGATACGGATATATAGATCTTCTACCATTGTAACCGACTCTGTGTAACCCTAGCCCTCTCCGGTGTCTATATAAACCGGAGGGTTTTAGTCCATAGGACGAACAACAATCATACCATAGGCTAGCTTCTAGGGTTTAGCCTCCTTGATCTCGTGGTAGATCTACTCTTGTACTACCCATATCATGAATATCAATCAAGCACGAGTAGGGTTTTACCTCCATCGAGAGGGCCCGAACCTGGGTAAAAACATCGTGTCCCTTGTCTCCTGTTACCATCCGCCTAGACGCATAGTTCGGGACCCCCTACCCGAGATCCGCCGGTTTTGACACCGACATTGGTGCTTTCATTGAGAGTTCCTCTGTGTCGTCACCCATAGGCCCGATGGCTCCTTCGATCATCAACAATGACGTGGTCCGGGGCGAGACTTTTCTCCCCGGACAGATCTTCTTATTCGGTGGCTTCGCACTGCAGGCCAATTCACTTGGCCATTTAGAGGAGATCGAAAGTTACGCCCCTGGCCATCAGGTCAGATTTGGAAATTTGAACTACACGACCGACATCCGCGGGGACTTGATCTTCGTTGGATTCGAGCCACAGCCGAGCGCGCCGCACTGTCACGATGGGCATGATTTAGCTCTACAGCCGGACATTGCCCTGGAGGCCGCACAAGAGTCCGCTCCGACCCTTAGCTCGGAGCCAACTATGCCGATCAAGGATGGGTGGATGGACACCGCCTCGGGGGCTGCTACCCCTACAGTGATTGAGCCGAATACCGACCCTGCTTTTCGCAAAGCCTGTGACTCCGAGGTGCCGGACTCCTTGCCGGACTACGAACCTCCCGCGCCCCTGCCAATCGAGTCCGATTGGGCGCCGGTCATGGAGTTCACTACTGCAGATATCTTTCAACACTCGCCTTTCAGCGACATCCTGAATTCGCTAAAGTATCTGTCCTTATCAGTGGAGCCCTGGCTGGATTATGGTCAGGACGGTTGGGATGTGGACGACGAAGAAATTCGAAGCCCACTCACCACCCACTTCGTAGCCACTGTCGATGACTTAACCGATATGCTAGACTTCGACTCCGAAGACATCGACGGTATGGACGACGATGCCGGAGAAGACCAAGAACCAGCGCCCACAGGGCACTGGAAAGCCACCTGTTCATACAACATATACATGGTGGACATCCCAAAGGATGGGAATGGCGATGGAACAGCGGAGGATGACCCCCCCAAGAAACAGCCTAAGCGCCGGCGTCAACGGTGCCGCACTAAATACCGCCACAGCAGGAATGAAGATTTCGGCACCGGAGATAATAACACGCCGGACAGTGCCGAAGACAACCCCCTCCAGCAAGATTCAACACAGGAGGATGGAGAAGCCAGCCCTCGTGAGAGAGTGGAAGACAAAGAGGTTGAGGACGATAATTACATGCCTCCCTCCGAAGACGAGGCAAGCCTCGACGACGACGAATTTGTCGTGCCTGAGGATCCTGTCGAACAAGAGCGTTTTAAACGCAGGCTTATGGCCACGGCAAGCAGCCTAAAGAAAAAGCAGCAATAGCTTAGAGCTGACCAAGATTTGCTAGCCGACAAATGGACTAGAGTCCTTGCGGCCGAAGAGTATGAACTCGAACGCCCCTCCACAAGCTACCCCAAACGCAAGCTGCTGCCCCGATTAGAGGAGGAAGCACATAAACCTACATCACCAGCGCACAATACGGCCGACCGGCCACCTCGTGGCCGCGATAGAGAGGCCTCTAGGCCCTCGACTAAAGCCATACCCCGACGTCGCTCGAAAAGTACAAAGCCACGGGGGAACGCGCCGGACTTGCGGGACATATTGGAGGATAAGGCAAGACAATCAAGATCGATCTACAAATTGTGTGGGCCACTATACGCGATGACAACCGTCACGCCGGATACAGCAATCCCGGCCAAGCCGAACACAGTAGACAAAGCTCGTTTGAGCTGCGTCGTGATATAGCCCAATACAGAGGCACTGCACACCCACTATGCTTCACAGATGAAGTAATGGATCATCAAATCCCCAAAGGTTTCAAACCCGTAAACATTGAATCCTACGCCGGCACGACAGATCCCGCGGTTTGGATCGAAGATTATCTCCTTCATATCCACATGGCCCGCGGTGATGATCTTCACGCCATCAAATACCTCCCACTCAAGCTTAAAGGACCAGCTCGGCATTGGCTCAACAGTTGCCAGCAGAATCAATTAGGTGTTGGGAGGACCTGGAAGCCGCATTCCTTGATAACTTCCAGGGCACATATGCACGACCACCAGACGCCGATGACCTAAGCCACCTAATTCAGCAGCCAGAAGAATCGGCCAGACAATTCTGGACATGGTTCTTTACCAGGAAAAATCAAATCATCGACTGTCCGGATGCAGAGGCCCTTGCAGCCTTCAAACATAACATCCGCGACGAATGGCTTGCCCGGCACCTAGGACAGGAAAAGCCGAAATCCATGGCAGCCCTCACATCACTCATGACCCGCTTCTGTGCGGGAGAGGACAGCTGGCTAGCCCGCAGTAACAACCTCACCAAAAATTCTGGTAGTCCGGACACCAAGGACAGCAATGGCAGGTCGCGTCGCAATAAGCACAAGCGCCGCATTAACGGCTACAATACTGAAGATACGACAGTCAACGCCGGATTCAGAGGCTCTAAACCCGGTCAGCGGAAAAAGCCATTCAAAAGAACTATTCCGGGCCCGTCCAATTTGGACCGGATACTCGATCGCTTGTGCCAGATACACGGCACCCCCGAAAAGCTAGCTAATCACACCAACAGGGATTGTTGGGTGTTCAAGCAGGCAGGCAAGTTAATTGCCGAAAGCAATGACAAGGGGCTACATAGCGATGACGAGGAGGAGACACGACTGCCGAACAATAGAGGACAGAAGGGTTTCCCCCCCACAAGTGCGGACAGTGAACGTGATATACGCAACCCACATACCCAAAAGGGAGCGGAAGCGTGTGCTCAGGGACGTATACGCGATGGAGCCAGTCGCCCCAAAGTTCAATCCGTGGTCCTCCTGCCCGATCACTTTTTATCGAAGGGACCACCCACCAGTATCCGCCACGGCGGGTTCGCCACTTTGGTTCTAGACCCAATCGTCGACGGATTTCACCTCACTAGAGTCCTGATGGACGGCGGCAGCAGCCTGAACCTGCTTTATCAGGATACAGTGTGCAAGATGGGCATAGACCCCTCAAGGATTAAACCCACAAAAATGACCTTCAAAGGCGTCATACCAGGTGTAGAGGCCAATTGTACTGGCTCAGTCACACTTGAAGTGGTCTTCAGATCCCCGGATAACTTCCGATGTGAGGAGTTAATCTTCGACATAGTCCCATTCCGCAGCGGCTATCATGCACTGCTCGGACGAACCGCATTTGCAAACTTCAATGCGGTGCCGCACTACTCATACCTCAAGCTCAAGATGCCAGGCGCTCGAGGAGTCATCACAGTCAAGGGAAACACTGAACGCTCTCTCCAAACGTTGGAGCATACAGCGGCTCTCGCGGCGGAAGTGCAGAGCAGCCTCTTAAGGCAATTCTCGAGTCCGGCCGTTAAGCGACCGGACACCGTCAAGCCCGCCCAAAGCAACCTACAACAAGACCACCTGGCACGTTCCGAGAACATGTAGCAATGCGGCCCCAACCCCAGCCCTCGCAAAATTGCAAGACCAGTACTACGCGTACATCACTACGCTCCGGAGATACCATGGGCATAGGGGGAGGGGCACCATCACGGCAGCCCTAGAGTGCGGCTCAACCACACCAGGGGCTCCCAAATGCGTCATCCTTTTTTTCTTTTTTTCTTCTTAACCTCAGGACTCCGTTTCCCAGAAGCCCTGTCCGGCAGTAGACCTGCCGAACTCACGATGCAACAGCCAGGGAAGCAGAAAAGCTACGACGAGTATCCAGGTGGTCTCCATTACGAGCATTATACCTGTTTTATACAACATTCCGCAGCCTACCCCTGGAGGGGGACATGTTACATAGTCCCACCACTTGCTTATCGCACTATTTGTATCGTCCTGGATTCATTGCAGCATTTTTTGAATAAATAATGCATCACTTTTTGCCCATCATTGAATTCCTTTTTTATACATATGTTCACTTACGACATGTTGCATCCGTACGTTTGGTACGGCTAAATACTCCAGGGGCTTACGTTCTCCAAATTATGGTGTGATAAGTCCGAAAACTTTCACAAGTGCGGCACCCCGAACTTATAGCATTATATGCATCGGCCCCGAATCATGTCTTGGGTCAATAGTTGGGTTTGCCCGGCTCCCATGTTTTGGTACCTTACGTTCGGTTATATCGGCTAAGGTAGCGCTGGGAGAACCACTGCGATTGTGCCCCAGTTGAGCTGGGTGAGCACCTCAGTGGAGAAAGCTAAAACTGACCGTCATGATGGGGCGAGAGCCGGTCGCTGTTCGAGAGGTTTTTTCGAGTCCCTAAAGACTTATGCCGCTTAGAGCGAAGAACCACCTTTGTCCAGCCCAGGCATGGATAGCGCCCTGAATTCGGTCTTCCGAACACTAGGGGCTTCACCGAAATTTAAAATTATAGAATTCTATGGCTAAGTGAGAGTGTTCAAGCATTATAAGTCCGGTTGCCTCGTTCGTTGTGTTGAGCGCCTCCCTAGAAGGACCCAAAAATGGGAACAAGAGCGCTCGAGTTTATCCCAAACACCCCAGCACTCGTGGCATGGGGGCTGAAGCCAACAACTTGCCATCTCTCAGATTTGATAAACGGCCGCACAGAAGGTAATATTTTAAATTAACAAGCGTTCCTTCGCGCATATGAACAAAGTTTTCAGCGCACAGGATAACAAAACGCGAGTCTACTCGAAAATTACATCTTTGGAGCACTCACCCGCAATAATGCGGGCACCCTTCAGGACACCCTTATAATACATCTCGGGCGTGCGATACTCCTTGCCCGGCGGTGGCGCATCCGTCACAAGCTTCTCAGCGTCCATCTTGCCCCAGTGCACCTTAGCGCGGGCAAGGGCCCGACGGGCACCTTCAATGCATGCGGAATGCTTGATGACGTCAATCCACGGACAGGCGTCCACCAGCCGCCGCACCAGACCGAAGTAGCTCCCAGGCATGGCTTCTTTGGGCCACAGCCGAACTATGAGGCCCTTCATGGCCTGTTCGGCCACCTTGTGGAGCTCGACCAGCTGCTTCAGCTAGTCGCTCAGGGGCACCGGATGTCCGGCCTCAGCATACTGAGACCAGAACACCTTCTCCGTCGAGCTCCCCTCCTCGGCTCTGTAGAATGCGGCAGCATCAGACACGCTACGGGGAAGATCTACAAACGCTCCTGGAGAGCTCCGAATTTGGGTAAGTAACAAGTAATTCACTTTTACATGCTTGCTCTGCATGAAGAATGCCTTACCCGCCGCTATCTTCTTTACTGACTCAATTTCCTAGAGGGACTTCTGGGCTTCGGCCTTAGCGGCTTTGGCACTCTCAAGAGCCGACGCGAGCTCGGACTCTCGAGTCCTTGAGTCACGCTCCAAACTCTCGTGTTTTTCCACGAGAGCCTGGAGCTCTTGCCGCACCTCCGCCACCCGCGCCTCCTGCTTCTCTCGCTCGGTGCGCTCCGCGGCCGCATTGCGTTCGGCCGCGGACACCGCCTCCTTCAGGGTCGCCACCTCATTCGTAGCCCCTGGAGTACCCAAGTTATTCCTGTCATTTTTTGCAACCAAAATCCTTTTCTTTAAGGTACAACTTTAAGGTGTTTACTTACCTTCCTTGTCCTCGAGCTACTTCTTGGCACGGCCGAGCTCGATCTCGGACCGCTCGAGGCTCTGCTTCAAGGCATTGACCTCTGTAGTCAGTGCGGCAGAGGTCAGCAGCGCAACCTACATTCCCATATTGACATATTTGCGTTAGACTCCTGCGTATATCTTTTTAGATCCTCAGTTCGGCTTTTATTTCCGAACACCGAACTGAGCATCAGGGGCTACTGTCTATGCGGTGCTACTTTAAATATTTTAAAAATTCTTACCTCGAAGCCCGTTAGAAGGCTGGTGCAGGCCTCGGTCAGCCCGCTTTTGGCGGACTGAACTTTCTGAATCACCGCATTAATAACAGTGCGGTGCTCCTCGTCAATGGAAGCGCCATTGAGCGCATCCAGTAGATTATCCGGCGCCTCCGGTTGGACGGAGGACGCCGGCGTCGCTGTCTTGCCCTTCTCACGAAGGGGCCGCCCGCCGGACTCCGGAACCACCAAAGGTTCCAGTGCGGAGTCCGGTCCAAAGTCTGGGAGGTTCCCCTATGGCACCTCCAGGGCCTCCTCCTCCTGACGGGTCCCCTTCTGGGACCCCACCTCGGCGTCGTCCGCGTCACGAGGGGAGGAGGCGGTCGGAAGTGAAGCGCTATTCACATCCGACGAACCCAAGGACCCGCTCGACGAAGTGGGGAGATCGTCCTTGGGAGGACTGCATGGTTGTATGCGGCGTCAGAAGACACTATGAGACAAACAGAAAGTTATGAGTTATTCAGGGATCCGGACACTTACGATCTCGCCAGGGGCTTGGCCCTCGAGGGCTACTCCTCTTCGCCGTTGTCGGCATTGGTGGAACAGTCAGGGGAAGGGTCCTTCATTTCTTGGACCCTTCGGCCTCCCTCGTTGGGGAAGCCTTCCTCTTCTTCTCTCCCCCTGCTGGGGGAGAGGCCTCTTTCTTCTCCTCCTCGTATTCGTGGGAGGAGTCTGCCTTGGAGTCATCGGACGATGAGTCCGATAACACCTGGCGCCGGGAACTCCTCCGGTTTCCCGTGGCCTTCTTCTCCAGCACCACGTAAGGCGCGGGGACCAGTAGCCCTGTCAAACGGGCATCCGGTGGGTCTTCTGGAAGGGGAGCCGGACAGTTAACCTGTCCGGACATCTTCTGCCAGGCCTGTTAAAGGTAATGGGAGTTTAGATCCCACATAGAGTCAAACTATGGAAAGCAAGCATCCCGTAAAGGATAATATAGCTTACCTTGACAGCCTGACACTGCAAGCTGAACCCGCGATCTTCAGTAGCGGATGCGGGCGCCTCAACGCCCTTGAACAGCACCCTCCAGGCCTCTTCGTACGTAGTGTCGAAGAGCCTGCTCAAGGTCTGGTGCTGTGCCGGATCGAACTCCCACAGGTTGAAATCCCGCTGTTGGCACGGGAGAATCTGGTAGATGAGCATGACCTGGACCATGTTGACAGGCTTGAGCTTCTTGTTCACCAGGGTTTGGAGATAGGATTGGAGCCCGGTCAGCTCCTACGAACCGCTCCACAACAGGCCCTTCTCTTTCCAGGAGGTGAGCCGTGTGGGGATGCCAGATTTGAATTCGGGGGCCGCTGCCCATTCAGGGTCACGCGGCTCGGTGATGTAGAACCACCTCGATTTCCACCCCTTGATGGTTTCCGCGAAGGCACCCTCGAGCCAGGTGACGTTGGGCATCTTGACCACCATGGCGCCTCTGCACTCCGCTTGGCTGCCGCCCACTACCTTCGGCTTGACGTTGAAAGTCTTTAGCAATAAGCCGAAGTGGGGCTGAATGCAGAGGAAGGCCTCGCACACGACGATAAATGCCGAGATGTTGAGGATAAAATTCGGGGCCAGATCATGGAAATCCAGGCCATAGGAGAACATGAGCCCCCGGACAAAGGGGTGGAGTGGGTAGCCCAGTCCGTGGAGGAAATGGGGAAGGAACACTACCCTCTCATGGGGCCCGGGGGTGGGGACGAGCTGCCCCTCGTAGGGGAGCCGGTGCGCGATATCTCTGAACAAGTATCCGGCCTTGCGCAACTTTTTGATGTGCCCCTCCGTGACGGAGGAGGCCATCCACTTGCCTCCCGCTCCAGACATGGTTGGAGAAGGTCGAGGTGAGATGTGCGGACATGGGCGCTGGAGCTCGAGTGCACGGAGATGGATAAGCAAAGGAGGAAGAAGGCGTAGGTGAAAAGGTGGATCCTTATCCCCTTATATATGGGCAGACGAAACTATGCGTCGCCACCAGCACGGTAAAACTCGCTTATCTCCCAAGCGCCGCAATCGATGGCGCGGTTGGGTTACCCACGTCCGTATTGATGAGAATCCCGGAATAAGGGGACACGATCTCTGCTTTGACAAGACGTGCCAAGGAAACTGCTTCGCTAAACGCGCTGAGGTGGAACAATAAAAACGATTCGAGTAAAGGCTTGGCCGTGACGTCATGCCACGAAATACGTCAGCAGATTGAACTCGTGTAAATATTATTCTCTCTACGGTGGTATGTGGAATTTATTTTAAAGAGCCGGACACTATCCTGGTGTTCAAAATCTTCTATGAATTATTCGGAGGAGGGACCCGCCTTGCAATGCCGAAGACAATATGCGCGCCGGACTCGTCGTCATTGAAGCCTGGTTTAGGGGTTACTGAGGGAGTCCTGGACTAGGGGGTGTCCGGATAGCCGAACTCTCATCATCGGCCGGACTCCAAGACTATGAAGATACAAGATTGAAGACTTCGTCCCGTGTTTGGATGGGACTTCCCTTGGCGTGGAAAGCAAGCTTGGCGATACGGATATGTAGATCTCGTACCATTGTAACCGACTTTGTGTAACCCTAGCCCTCTCCGGTGTCTATATAAACCAGAGGGTTTTAGTCCATAGGACGAACAACAATCATACCATAGGCTAGCTTCTAGAGTTTAGCCTCCTTGATCTCATGGTAGATCTCCTCTCGTACTACCCATATCATCAATATCAATCAAGCAGGAGTAGGGTTTTACCTCCATCGAGAGGGCCCGAACCTGGGTAAAAACATCGTGTCCCTTGTCTCCTGTTACCATCCGCCTAGACGCACAGTTCGTGACCCCCTACCCGAGATCCACCGGTTTTGACACCGACACCGAGCCACGATGCAAGGGCGCGACGCACGAAGATTGCCAGCAAATCAGATCTGTACCAGACGAAGATCATCTTGCAGATCCAGACACGGTCTACGTGTTCTATAACCACTTTGGACTATTCGGAGGAGGAACCCGCCTTGCAATGCCGAAGACAATACCGCGCGCCGGACTCATCGTCATTGAAGCCTGGTTCAGGGGCTACTGAGGGAGTCCTGGATAAGGGGGTATCTGGACAGCCGGACTGTGTACAACGTCCGGACTATTGAAGCATGAAGATACAAGACTCATGACTTCAGCCCGTGTCCGGATGGGACTTTATTTGGCGTGGAAGGCAAGCTTGGCGATCCGGATATTATATTTCCTTCCTTGTAACCCTAGCCTTCTCCGGTGTCTATATAAACAGGAGAGGTTAGTCTTAGAAGGCCGATCACAATTACAATCATACCATCATAGGCTAGCTCCTAGGGTTTAGCCTCTACGATCTCATGGTAGATCTACTCTTCTACTACCCATATCATCAATATTAATCAAGCAGGAAGTAGGGTTTTACCTCCATCGAGAGGGCCCGAACTTGGGTAAACACCTGTGTCCCTTACTTCTTGTTACCATCAGCCTTGACGCACAGATTGGGACCCCCTACCTAAAATCCGCTGGTTTTGACACCGACAAAGAGCTCAAGCTTGCGGATGCCCGAGGCATCCCAAGTAAATATTCAAGGAGACTCAAGCATCTAAGCTTGGGGATTCCCCGGAAGGCATCCCCTATTTCTTCAACAAGTATCGGTATGTTTTTCGTATTCGTTTCGTTTGTGCGATATGTGCAAATCTTGGAGCGTCTTTTGCATTTAGTTTTCACTTTTCTTTTATGCACCATGCTGGTATGAGATAGTCCTTGGTTGATTTATAGAATGCTTCATGTGCTTCACCTATATCATTTTAAGTTGGATTGTCTGTTTCTCTTTACATAGAAAACCACCATTTGTAGAATGCTCTTTTGCTTCACTTATATTTGTTAGAGTGTGGGCATATCTTTTGTAGAAAGAATTAAACTCTCTTGCTACACTTATATCTTTTTAGAGAGATGACAGGAATTGGTCATTCACATGGTTAGTCATAAAATCCTACATAAA
This sequence comes from Triticum timopheevii, assembly GCA_963921465.1. Classification (NCBI taxonomy): domain Eukaryota; kingdom Viridiplantae; phylum Streptophyta; class Magnoliopsida; order Poales; family Poaceae; genus Triticum; species Triticum timopheevii. The sequence goes on along the minus strand of OY997270.1, from coordinate 540,422,861 downwards.
CTTGTAGAGCGCTGAATATGATATGTTTGATTCCTTTCAATAGTTTTGCGATATAAAGGTGGTGATATTAGAGTCATGCTAGTGGGTGGTTGTGGATTGTAGAGAAACTTGTGTTGAGGTTTGCAAGTCCCGTAGCATGCACGATTGTCTTCCTGATGAGTGGCGGTTGGGGACGAGCGATGGTCTTCCTACCGATCTATCCCCCTAGGGGCATGCGTAGTAGTACTTTGCTTCGAGGGCTAATAAACTTTCGCAATAAGTATATGAGTTATTTATGACTAATGTGAGTCCATGGATTATACGCACTTTTACCTTTCCATCATTGCTAGCCTCTTCAGTACCGTGCATTGCCCTTTCTCACCTAGAGAGTTGGTGCAAACTTCGCCGGTGCATCCAAACCCCGTGATACGATACGCTCTATCACACATAAACCTCCTTATATCTTCCTCAAAACATCGACCATACCTACCTTTCATGGCATTTCCATAGCCATTCCGAGATATATTGCCATGCAACTTCCATCATCATCATATACATGAATTGAGCATTTATTGTCATATTGCTTTGCATGATCGTAAGATAGCTAGCATGATGTTTTCATGGCTTGTCCATTTTTTGATGTCATTGCTGCGCTAGATCATTGCACATTCCGGTACACCGCCGGAGGCATTCATATAGAGTCATATCTTTGTTCTAGTATCGAGTTGTAATATCGAGTTGTAAGTTATTAGAAGTGTGATGATCATCATTATAGAGCATTGCCCCATGAAAAAAAAGAAAAGAAGAAAAAAAAGAAAAAAGGAAAGGCCAAAGAAGCCTAAATAAAAAGGGGGGGCCAAAGAAGCCCACCGAAAAATAAAAAAATAAAAAAAGAAAAGGGGCGATGCTACTATCCTTTTTCCACACTTGTGCTTCAAAGTAGCACCATGTTCTTCATATAGAGTCTCTTATGTTATCACTTTCATATACTAGTGGGAATTTTCATTATAGAACTTGGCTTGTATATTCCAACTATGGGCTTCCTTAAATGCCCTAGGTCTTCATGAGAATGCAAGTTGGATGCACACCCACTTAGTTTCTTTTGTTGAGCTTTCATACACTTATAGCTCTTAGTGCATCTGTTGCATGGCAATCCCTACTCCTCGCATTGACATCAATTGATGGGCATTTCCATATCCTGTTGATTAGCCGCGTCGATGTGAGACTTTCTCCTTTTTGTCTTTCCACATAACCTCCATCATTATATTCTATTCCACCAATAGTGCTATATCCATGGCTTGCGCTCATGTATTGCGTGAGGGTTGAAAAAGCTGAAGCGCGTTAAAAAGTATGAACCAATTGCTCGGCTTGTCATCGGAGTTGTGCAGGATGGGAGCATTTTGTGTGACGAAAATGAAGCATGGCCAAACTATATGATTTTGTAGGGATAAGCTTGCTTTGGCCTTGTTGTTTTGAAAAGACATGATTGCTTTATTGGTACGCTCGAAGTATTATTGTTTTTATATCAAATGATAGACTATTGCTTTGAATCACTCGTGTCTTAATATTCATGCCATGATTAGACATATGATCAAGATTATGCTAGGTAGCATTCCACATAAAAAATTATATTTTGTTTATCATTTACCTACTCGAGGATGAGCAGTAATTAAGCTTGGGGATGCTGATACGTCTCCGTCGTATCTATAATTTTTTATTGTTCCATGCCAATATTATTCAACTTTTATATACTTTTGGCAACTTTTTATACTATTTTTTGGACTAACATATTGATCCAGTGCCCAGTGCCAGTTCCTGTTTGTTGCATGTTTTATGTTTTGTAGAAACCCAATATCAAACGGAATCCAGACGGGATAAAAACGGACGGAGAATTATTTTGGAATATTTGGGATTTTCCAGAGGAAGAATCAACGTGAAACGGTCTCCGGGGTGGCCACGAGACAGGGGGGCGGGCCCTGGACTCTCGTGGGCCACCCGTAGCACGGTTGAGGCTCTTCTTTTGCCGCAAGAAAGCTAATTTTACGAGAAAAATCTGGGCGAAAGATTCACCCCAATCGGAGTTACGGATCTCCAGATATAAAAGAAACGGTGAAGGGGTAGAATCAGAGAACACAGAAACAGAGAGATAGATCCAATCTGGCTCTCGCCCCTCCCACGCCATGGGAGCCAAGGACCAGAGGGGAAACCCTTCTCCCATCTTGGGAGGATGTCAAGGAAGAAGAAGAAGAAGAAGAGGGGATCTCTCCCCCTTGCTTCCGGTGGCGCCGGAACGCCGCCGGGGGCCATCATCATCACCGCGATCTTCACCAATACCGTCGTCATCTTCACCAACATCTCCATCACCTTCCCCCATCTATATCCAGCGGTCCACTCTCCCGCAACCTGCTGTACCCTCTACTTGAACTTGCTTCATATTATTTTCCAATGATGTGTTGCCATCCTATGATGTCTGAGTAGATTTTCGTTATTCTATCGGTGATTGATGAATTGCTATGATTGGTTTGAGTTGCATGTTTTATTATTGGTGCTGTCCTATTGTGCCCTCCGTGTCGCGCAAGCGTGAGGGATTCCCGCTGTAGGGTTTGCAATATGTTTATGATTTGCTTATGGTGGGTGGCGTGAGTGACAAAAGCACAAACCCGAGTAAGTAGGTTGTTTGCGTATGGGATAAAGGGGACTTGATACTTTAATGCTATGGTTGGGTTTTACCTTAATGAATCTTTAGTATTTGCGGATGCTTGTTAGAGTTCCAATCATAAGTGCATATGATCCAAATAGAGAAAGTGTGTTAGCTTATGCCTCTCCCTCAAATAGAATTGCAATAGTGATTACCGGTCTAGTAACGTAGTCAATTTCCTAGGGACAATTTCACAACTCCTACCACCACTTTTCCACACTCGCTATATTTACTTTATTGCATCTTTATCTAAACAGCCCCTAGTTTATGTTTACATGCTCTTTATTTTCTTGCAAACCTATCCTACAACACCTACAAAGTTCTTCTAGTTTCATACTTGTTCTAGGTAAAGCGAACGTCAAGCGTGCGTAGAGTCGTATCAGTGGCCGATAGGCCTTGAGAGAGTATTTGTTCTAGATTTAGCTCCTCGTTGGGTTCGACACTCTTACTTATCGAAAGAGGCTACAACTACCCCGTATACTTGCGGGTTATGAGGTATATGGTGGGTGTATGGTACCGGCGAAAGTTGCGCAGCACAAGAGAGGCTAGCAATGGTGGAAGGGTGAGGGTGCGTATAATCCACGGACTCAATATTAGTCAAAAGAACTCATATACTTATTGCAAAAGTTTAAAAGTCATCATAAACAAAGAACTACGTGCATGCTCCTAGGGGGATAGATTGGTAGGAAAAGACCATCGCTCGTCCCCGACCGCCACTCATAAGGCAGACAATCAATAAATAAAATTGTGCTCCAACTTCATCACAAAGCGGTTCACCATACGTGCATGCTACGGGAATCACAAACCTCAACACTAGCATTTTTCATAATCACCTCAACTAGCATGACTTTAATATCACTACCTCCATATCTCAAAACAATTATCAAGTATCAAATTGATCATAGCATCCAATTCACTTTCTATGATAGTTTTTATTCTACCCAACTTGGATGCTCATCATTCTAGGACCAAATTTGTAACCATAGCAAATAACATGCCGTTCTAAAAGACTCTCAAAATAATATAAGTGAAGCATGAGAGACTAGCAATTTCTACAAAATATAACCACCGCCGTGCTCTAAAAGATATAAGTGATGCACTAGAGCAAATGACAAACTACTCCGAAAGATATAAGTGAAGATCAATGAGTAGTCGAATAATTGTGCAACTATGTGAAGATTCTCTAACATTAAAGAATTTCAGATCTTGGTATTGTATTCAAACAGTAAGCAAAACAAAATAAAATGACATTGCAAGGATAGCACAACTCATGTTAAGAAGCAAAAACTTAGGCTCAACCGACACTAACCGATAGTTGTTGAAGAAGAAAGGTGGGATGCCCCGGTAGATGCTTGAGACTTCTTGAAATATTACCTTGGGGTACCTTGGGCATCCCCAAGCTTTAACTTTTGTGTCTCCTTTATTCCTCTCATATCATGGTTTCTCTTTTTATCAAAAAGCTTCATCCACACCAAACTCAACAAGAACTCGTGAGATAGGTTAGTATAAACCAATGCAAAACCTTATCATTTTCTACTGTAACAAATCACTAACATTATTATTCAACATTGCATACTAAATGCCTCTGTATATTTAGTACCCCTATCCTCAAATAGAATAATTAAACAAGCAAACATATGCAAACAATGCAACTATAACAGCAATCTGCCAAAACAGTATAGTCTGTAAAGAATGCAAGAGTATCAATACTTACCTGACTCCAAAAATTATGATAAACATACTACGCTGTAGAAGATTTATCAGAGCTCATTATTCAAAAAGTTTCAACATTATATCACTCTCTGACTTTTCTAGGGAATTTTTGCAACAGCAGTAAACTTTCTGTTTTCAAACAGGAACATGTATAGTAGCAAAATAAGGATGGTAAAGGCTATCCTTGACATTTTTATTGAAAATAAAGATGCAAAACATTATTATAAATAACATAAGGAAAATACTAACAAGAGAAAATGACGCTCCAAGCAAAACACATATCATGTGCTGAATAAAAATATAGCTCCAAGTAAAGTTACTGATGAATGAAGACGAAAGAGGGGATGCCTTCCGGGGCATCCCCAAGCTTAGGCTCTTGGTTGTCGTTGAATATTACCTTGGGGTGCCTTAGGCATCCCCAATCTTAGTCTCTTGCCACTCCTTATTCCATAGTCCATCGAATGTTTACCCAAAACTTGAAAACTTCACAACACAAAACTCAACAGAAAACTCGTAAGCTCCGTTAGTATAAGAAAATAAAACCACCACTTAGGCATTGTAATGAACTCATTCTAAATTCATATTGGTGTAATATCTACTGTACTCCAACTTATCTATGGTTCATACCCTCCGATACTACTCATAGGTTCATCAAAATAAGCAAACAACACATAGAAAACAGAATCTGTGAAAAACAGAATAGTCTGTAGTAATCTATATCAACCGTATACTTATGGAACCTCAAAATTTCTACCAAATTAGGAAGTACTAAGAAATTTGTGTACCAATCCAGAGCAAAAAGAATCATATCATAAGCACGTTTCGGTGAATTAACAAAACTAATTTACTAGGTGCAAAAGTTTCTGATTCTCAGCAGGATCAACACAACTATCACCGAATGCCATCCTAAATGTCTTACTTGGCACTTTATTGAAACAAAAGCTATAAATCATGATTACTACAGTAGAATAATCATGTGTATACACAAAAACAGTAAGGGTAAATATTGGGTGGTCTCTCAACAAGCGCTTTTCTTTAATGCCTTTCTATCTAGGCATGATGATGACAATGATGCTCACATAAAAGATAAGAATTGAAACATAAAGGGAGCATCATGAAGCATATGACTAGCACATTTAATTCTAACCCTCTTCCTATGCATAGGGATTTTGTGAGCAAACAACTTGTGGGAACAATAATCAACTAGCATAGGAAGGTAAAACAAGCATAGCTTCAAAAATTGGAGCACATAGAGAGGAAACTTGACATTATTGAAATTTCTAAAAGCATATGTTCGTCCCCTGAGGGAGTCCTGGACTAGGGGGTGTCCGGACAGCCGGACTATCATCGTCAGCCAGACTCCAAGACTATGAAGATATAAGATTGAAGACTCCGTCCCGTGTCCGGATTGGACTTTCCTTGGCGTGCAAGGCAAGCTTGGTGATACGGATATGTAGATCTCTCACAATTGTAACCGACTATGTGTAACCCTAGCCCTCTCCAGTGTCTATATAAACCAGAGGGTTTTAGTCCGTAGGACATACAACCATTACAACAATCATACCATAGGCTAGCTTCTAGCGTTTAGCCTCCTTGATCTCGTGGTAGATCCACTCTTGTACTACCCATATCATCAATATCAATCAAGCAGGAGTAGGGTTTTACCTCCATCGAGAGGGCCCGAACCTGGGTAAAAACATCGTGTCCCCTGTCTCCTATTACCATCCACCTAGATGCATAGTTCGGGACCCCCTACCCGAGATCCTCCGATTTTGACACCGACATTAGTGCTTTCATTGAGAGTTCCTCTGTGTCGTCACTGATAGGCTTGATGGCTTCTTCAACCAACAACAACACCGTCCAGGGTGAGACTTTTCTCCCCGGACAGATCTTCGTGTTCGGCGGCTTCGCACTGCGGGCCAATTCACTTGGCCATCTGGAGCAGATCGAAAGCTACTCCCCTGGACATCAGGTTAGGTTTGGAAGCCTAAACTTCACGGCTGACATCCGCGGGGACTTGATCTTCGATGGAGTCGAGCCACAGCCGAGCGTGCCGCACTGTCACGATGGGCATGATCTAGCTTTGCCGATGGACAGTACCCTGGAGGCCGCACACAAGTCCGCTCTGACACATAGTTCGGAGCCGACCGCGCAGATCGAGGACAGGTGGCTAGACACCGCCTCGAGAGCCGACCGCGCAGATCGAGGACAGGTGGCTAGACCGCGCAGCTCGTGACTCTGAGGCGCCGGACTCCTTGCCGGACTCCGAACCTCCTGCGCCCCTGCCAATCGAATCCGACTAGGCGCCGATCATGGAGTTCACCACCGCGGACATCTTTCAACACTCACCCTTTGGCGACATCCTAAATTCGCTAAAACATCTCTCGTTATCAGGAGAACCCTGGCCGGACTGCGGTCAGGACGGTTGGGATGCGGACGACGAAGAAATTCTAAGCCCACCCACCACCCACTTTGTAGCCACTGTCGATGATCTAACCGACATGCTAGACTACGACTCCGAAGACATCGACGGTATGGACGACGATGCCGGAGACGATCAAGAACCAGCGCCTACAGGGCACTGGAAGACCACCTCGTCATACGACATATACATGGTGGACACCCCAAAGGATGGGGACAGCGAAGAAGCAGCGGAGGCGGATTCTTCTAAGAAACAGCCCAAGCGCCAACGTCAGCGGCGCCGCTCTAAATCCCGCCACAGTAAGAATGGAGAGTCCGGCACCGGAGATAATAACACCCCAGAGAGTGCCGAAGACAACCCCCTCCAGCAAAATTCAGCACAGGAGGACGGAGTAGCCAGCCCTCAGGAGAGAGCGGCAGACGAGGAGGACGAAAATTACATGCCTCCCTCCAAAGACGTGGCAAGCCTCAATGACGACGCATTCGTCGTGCCCGAGGATCCTGTCGAAAAAGAGCGTTTTAAACGCAGGCTAGTGGCCACGGTGAACAGCCTAAAGAAAAAGCAGCAACAGCTTCAAGCTGATCAAGACCTGCTGGCCGACAGATGGACCGAGGTCCTCGCGGCCGAAGATTATGAACTCGAACGCCCCTCCAAAAGCTACCCAAAACGCAAGTTGCTCCCCCGACTAGAGGAGGAAGCGTACAAACCTTCATCACCAGCGCACAATACGGTAGGCCGACCACTCCGTGGTTGCGACAGAGAGGCATCTAGGCCCTCCATCAGAACCGTACCCCAGCACCGCTAGAAAAGTACGAAGCCACGAGCGAATGCGCCGGACTTGCGGGATATATTGGAGGACAAGGCAAGACAATCCAGATCTATCTACGGATCACGTGGGCACCCCACGACCCACGACGACCACCGTCGCGCCGGATACAGCAACTCCGGCCGGGCCCAACACAGTAGACAACGCTCTCTTGAGCTACGTCGTGATATTGCTCAATATAGAGGCACCGCACACCCACTATGCTTCACAGACGAAGTAATGGATCATCAAATCCCTGAAGGGTTTAAACCCGTGAACATTGAATCCTACGATGGCACAACAGACCCCGCGGTTTGGATCGAAGATTATCTCCTTCACATCCATATGGCCTGTGGCGACGATCTCCACGCCATCAAGTACCTCCCACTCAAGCTTAAAGGACCAGCTCGGCATTGGCTTAACAGCTTGCCAGCAGAGTCAATTGGGTGTTGGGAGGACCTAGAAGCCGCATTCCTCGACAACTTCCAGGGCACATATGTGCGACCACCATACGCCGATGACCTAAGCCACATAATTCAGTAGCCAGACGAATCGGCCAGACAATTCTGGACACAGTTCTTAACAAAGAAAAATCAGATCGTTGACTGTCCGAATGCAGAGGCCCTCGCAGCCTTCAAACATTACATCCGTGATGAGTGGCTGGCCCGGCACCTAGGACAGGAAAAGCCGAAATCCATGGCAGCCCTCACTTCACTCATGACCCGCTTCTATGCGGGAGAGGACAGCTGGCTAGCTCGCAGCAACAACCTCAGCAAAAATGTTGGCAGTCCGGATACTAAGGACCACAATGGCAGGTCGCGTCGAAACAAAAACAAACGCCGCGTTAACGGTGATAACAATGAGGATACGGCAGTCAACGCCGGATTCAGAGGCTCTAAACCCGGTCAGCGGAAGAAGACATTCAAAAGAACCACTCCCGGTCCGTCCAATTTGGACCGAATACTCGACCGCTCTTGCCAGATACATGGCACCCCCGAAAAGCCAGCTAGCCACACCAACAGAGATTGTTGAGTATTCAAGCAGGCAGGCAAGTTAATTACTGAAAACAATGACAAGGGCCTGCATAGAGACGACGAGGAGGAGACCCGGCCGCCGAACAGTAGAGGACAGAAGGGTTTCTCCCCACAAGTGCGGACGGTAAATATGATATACGCAACCCACATACCCAAGAGGGAGCGGAAGCGTGCACTTTGGGACGTATATGCGATGGAGCCAGTCGCCCCGAAGTTCAATCCATGGTCCTCTTGCCCAATCACTTTTGATCGAAGGGACCACCCCACCGGTATCTGCCATGGCAGATTCGCCGCATTGGTTCTAGACCCAATCGTTGCTGGATTTCACGTCACTAGAGTCCTCATGGACGGCGGCAGCAGCCTGAACCTGCTTTATCAAGATACAGTGCGCAAGATGGGCATAGACCCCTCAAGGATTAAACCTACAAATACGACCTTCAAAGGCGTCATACCAGGTGTCGAGGCCAATTGTACAGGCTCGGTCACGCTGGAAGTGGTCTTCGGATCCCCGGATAATTTCCGAAGCGAGGAGTTAATCTTCGACATAGTCCCATTCCGCAGTGGCTATCACGCCCTGCTCGGACGAACCACGTTTGCAAAGTTCAACGCGGTGCCGCATTATGCATACCTCAAGCTCAAGATGCCAGGCCCTCGTGGAGTCATCACGGTCAACGGAAACACTGAACGCTCCCTCCGAATGGAGGAACACACAGCGGCTCTCGCGGCAGAAGTACAGAGCAGCCTCTTAAGGCAATTTTCGAGTCCGGCCGTTAAAAGACCGGACATGATTAAACGCGCCCGGAGTAACATACACCAAGACCCCCTTGCACGTTCCGAGCACCCGTAGCAATGCGGCCCCAACCCCAGCCCTAGCACGATTGCAAGACCAGCTTTTCGCGTACATCATTACGCTCTGGAGATACCTTGGGCATAGGGGGATGGGCACGACCACGACAGGACCAGAGTGCGGCTCAACCACACCAGGGGCTCCCAAGTGCGTCGCTCTTTTTCTTTTCCTTTTTTTATTTTTATCCACAGGACTCCGTTTACAAGAGGCCCTGTCCGGCAGTAGATCTGCCGAACTCACAATGCAACAGCCAGGGAGGAACAAGGGCTATGACGAACACTCAGGTGGTCTCCATTACGAGCATTAAATCTGTTTATTACACCATTCCGCAGCCCACCCCTGGAGGGGGACATGCTTAAAATAGTCCACTCCCTTGCTTACCACACTATTTGTGTCGTTCTTCACTCATGGCAGAATTCCTTGAATAAACAATGCATCACTTTTTCGCTTATAATTGCATTCCCTTATTTATATATATGTTCATTTATGACATATTGCATCCGTACAATTCGGTACGGCCAAATACACCAGGGGCTTATGTTCCCCGCATTATGGTGTGAAGTCCGAACACTTTCACAAGTGCGGCACCCCGAACTTATAGCACTATATGCATCGGCTCCGAATCATGTCTTGGGTCAATAGTTGGGTTTGCTCGGCTCCCATGTTTTGGTACCTTACGTTCCGTTTCGTCGGCTAAGGTAGCACTGGGAGAACCACTGCGATTGCGCCCCGGTTGAGCTGGGCGAGCGGCTCGGTGGAGAAAGCTAAAACTGACTGTCATGATAAGGCGAGATCTGGTCGTTGTTCGAGAGGTCTTTTCGAGTCCTTAAAGACTTATGCCGCTTAGAGCGAGGAACCAGCTGTGTCCGGCCAAGGCGTGGATAGCGCCCCGAATTCGGTCTTCCGAACACTAGGGGCTTCGTCGAAATTTAAAATTATAGAATTCTATGGCTAAGTGAGATTTTTCAAGCATTATAAGTCTGGTTGCCTTGTACGTTGTGTTGAGCGCCTCCCTAGATGGACCCAAAAATGGGAATAAGTGCGCTCAAGTTTATCCCGAACACCCCAGCACTCGTGGCATGGGGGCTGAAGCCGATGACTTGTCATCTCTCAGATTTGATAAAGGGCCGCACAGAAGGTAATATTTTAAATCAAACAAGCGTTGCTTAGCGCATATGAACAAAGTTTTTAGCGCACAGGATAACACATTGCGAGTCTACTCAAAAATTACATCTCTGGGGCACTCATCCGCAATCTTGCAGGCACCCTTCAGGATAGTCTTATAGTACATTTCGGGCATACGATACTCCTTCCCCGCCGGCGGCGCGTCCGTCAGAAGCCTCTCAGCATCCAGCCTGCCCCAGTGCACCTTTGCGCGGGCAAGGGCCCGACGGGCACCTTCAATGCAGGCGGAGCGCTTGATGACCTCCACCCAAGGGCACGCGTCCACCAGCCGCCGCACGAGGCCGAAGTAGCTCCCAGGCATGGCCTCTCCAGGCCACAGCCGGACTATGAGGCCCTTCATGGCCTGCTCGGCTACCTTGTGGAGCTCGACCAGCTGCTTCAGCTGGTCGCTAGGGGGCACCGGATGTCCGGCCTCAGCGTACCGAGACCAGAAGACCTTCTCCATTGAGCTCCCCTCCTCGGCCTGGTAGAATGCGGCGGCATCGGACACACTGCAAGGCAAATCTGCAAACGCCCCTGGAGAGCTCCGAATCCGGGTAAGTAACAGGTATTTTACATTCACATGTTTACTTTGCATGAAAAATGCCTTACCCGCCGCTATCTTCTTCATCACCTCAATCTCCTGGAGGGACTTATGGGCCTCGGCCTTGGCGGCTTTGGCACTTTCAAGAGCCCGAGGCAAGCTTGGACTCTCGAGTCTTTGAGTCGCGCTCCAAACTCTCATGCTTTTCCATGAGAGCCTGGAGCTCTTGCCGCACCTCCGCCACCCGCGCCTCCTGCTTCTCTTGCTCCGCCCATTCCGCGGCCGCATTGCGTTCGGCCCTGGACATGGCCTCCTTCAGGGTCGCCACCTCATTCGTGGCCCCTGCAGTACCCAAGTTATCCTTGTTATTTTTATTGCAACCTAAATCCTTTTCTGTAAGGTACAAATTTCAAAGTGGTGTTACTCACCTTCTTTGTCCTCAAGCTGCTTCTTGGCATGGCCGAGCTCTTGCTCGGACCACTCGAGGTCCTGCTTCAAAGCACCAACCTCCGCAGTCAGTGTGGCAGAGGTCAGCAGCGCAGTCTGCAAACCCATATTGACATAATATTTAGCAATCCTGCGTATATCTTTTTTAGATCCTCAGTCCGGTTTTTCTTTCCGAACACCGAACCGAGCATCAGGGGCTACTGTCTATGCGGTATCACATTACATATTTTAAAACTTCTTACCTCATAGACTGTTAGAAGGCTGCTGCAAGTTTCGGACAGCCCGCTCTTGGCAAGCTGAACCTTCTGAATCACCGCACTCATGATAGTACGGTGTTCTTCCTTGATGGAAGCGCCGTTGAGCGCCTCCAACAAGTTATCCGGCGCCTCCGGTTGGACGGGGGCCGCCGGCGCCACGGTCTTGCCCTTCTTACGAAGGGGCCGCCCGCCGGACTTCGGAACCACTTCGGGTTCCGGTGTGGAGTCCGGCGCGAAGTCCGGGAGGTCGCCTGTGCCACCTCTGGGTCCTCCTTCTCCGGATGGGTCCCTCCCTGGGATCCCATCTCGACGTCGTCAGCGTCGCGGGGAGAGGAGGCGGTTGGGAGTGAAGTGCTGTTCACATTCGATGAATCCAAGGACCCGCTCGACGAAGCGGGAAGATCGTCCTTGGGCGGACTGCAGGGTTGTATGCGGCGTTAGAAAGACACCAGGTGGCAAAAAGAAAAATCATGAACTCATTCGGGAGTACGGATACTTACGACTTCGCCAGGGGCTTGGCCCTTGGAGGCCAATCCCCGTCGTCGCCACCGGCGTTGGCGGAACAGTCCGGGGGAAGAGCCTTTCCCTTCTTGGACCCTTCAGCCTCCCTAGCTGGGGAGGCCTTCCTTTTCTTCCCTCCCCCCGCTGGGGGAGGGGCCTTTTTCTTCTCCTCCTCGTCCTCGGGGGAGGAGTCCGCTTCGGAGTCATCGGACACCTGAAAACGGGAACTCTTTCGAGTACCCGTGGCCTCCTTCTTGGCCTTCTTCTCCGGCACCACATGGGGTGTCGGAACCAGCAGCCCCGCTAGACGGGCATCTACTAGGTTTTCTGGCATGGGGCCGGACAGTTAGCCTGCTCGGCCTTCTTCAGCCAGTCCTGTCAAAGGAAAGGGGAGATTAGATCCCGCATAGGGTCAAAACTATGGAAAACAAGTGTCCCGTAAGGGGTAGAATCACTTACCTCGTCAGCCGGACGCTGCGAGCGAAATCCGCGATCTTTGGTAGCGGATGCGGGAGCCTCGGCGCCCTTGAAAAGCACCTTCTAGGCATCTTCGTACCTAGTGTCGAAGAGCCTGCTCAAGGTTTGGTGCTATGCCGGATTGAACTCCCACAATTTAAAGGCCCGTTGTTGGCACGGAGAATCCAGCGGATGAGCATGACTTGGACCACGTTGACAAGCTTGAGCTTCTTGTTCACCAGCTTCTGGATGCAGGCTTGGAGTCCGGTCAGCTCCTCCGAATCACCCCAAGTCAGGCCACTCTCCTTCCAAGAGGTGAGCCGTGTGGGGATTCCAGATCTGAATTCGGGGGCCGCTGTCCATTTAGGGTCACGCGGCTCGGTGATGTAGAACCACCCCGATTGCCATCCCTTGATGGTTTCCACGAAGGCGCCCTCGAACCAGATGATGTTGGGTATCTTGCCCACCATGGCGCCTCCGCACTCCGCCTGATTCCCCTTCACTACCTTCGGCTTGACATTGAAGGTCTTGAGCCACAAGCCGAAGTGGGGCTGGATGCAGAGGAAGGCCTCACGCACGACGATAAACGCCGAGATGTTGAGGATGAAATTCGGTGCCAGATCATGGAAATCTAGGCCATAGTAGAACATGAGCCCCCGGACAAAGGGGTGAAGTGGAAAGCCCAGTCCGCGGAGAAAATGGGGAAGGAAAACCACCCTCTCATGGGGCCTGGGGTTGGGGATGAGCTGCCCCTTGTCGGGCAGCCAATGCGCGATGTCGCTGGACAGGTATCCAGCGCCGCGCAGTCTTTCGATGTGCCCCTCCGTAACGCAGGAGGCCATCCACTTGCCTCCCGCTCCGGACATGGCTGGATAAGGTTGAGACGAGATATGCGAACTTGGGCGCTGGAGCTCGAGTGCGCGGAGATGGATAAGCAAAGGACGAAGAAGGCGTAGGTAAAAAAGGGTGGATCCTTATCCCCTTATATATGGGGGACGAAGACTATGCGTCCCCACCGGCCTGGTAAAACTCGCTTATCTCCCAAGCGCCACCATCAATGGCGCGGTTGGATTACCCATGTCCGTATTTATGGGAATCCCGGAATAAGGGGAACACGATCTCTGCTTCGACAAGACGTGCCAAGGAATCCGCTTCGCTAAACACGCTGAGGTGGTATAATAAAAACCGATTCAAGTAATGGCTTGGTGGTGGTGTGACGTCATGCCACGGAAAACGCCAGCAGATTGAACTTGTGTACATATTATTCTCTCTACGGTGCTATGTGGAATTTATTTTGCAGAGCTAGACACTATCCTGGTGTTCACAATCTTCTATGAATTATTCGGAGGAGGAACCCGCCTTGCAATGCCGAACAATATGCGCGCCGGACTCATCGTCATTGAAGCCTGGTTCAGGGGCTACTGAGGGAGTCCTGGACTAGGGGGTGTCCGGACAGCCAGACTATCATCGTCAGCCGGACTCCAAGACTATGAAGATACAAGATTGAAGACTCCATCCCGTGTCCGGATGGTACTTTCCTTGGCGTGGAAGGCAAGCTTGGTGATACGGATATGTAGATCTCCTACCATTGTAACCGACTGTGTGTAACCCTAGCCCTCTCCGGTGTCTATATAAACCGGAGGGTTTTAGTCCGTAGGACATACAACCATTACAACAATCATACCATAGGCTAGCTTCTAGGGTTTAGCCTCCTTGATCTCGTGGTAGATCCACTCTTGTACTACCCATATCATTAATATCAATCAAGCAGGAGTAGGGTTTTACCTCCATCGAGAGGGCCCGAACCTGGGTAAAAACATCGTGTCCCCTGTCTCCTATTACCATCCGCCTAGACGCATAGTTCGGGACCCCCTACCCGAGATGCGCCGGTTTTGACACCGACATCCCCCATAATGATATTCAGTAGCATCATGAATGAATTCAACAATATAACCAGCACCTAAAGCATTATTTTCATGACCTACAAGCAAAGAAAATTTACTACTCTCCACATAAGCAAAATTCTCCTCATTCGGAATAGCAGGAGTATCATAAGAGACTTGAATACTAAAATTGTTTCCACATTAAAAGAGTAATGTTCAGAAAAGGGTAATCATAATGACAAATTTTATAAATATAATCATCACTAGTTTTTATAGCATAAGTTTCATCACAATAATCATCATAAGTAGCAACTTCGTTCTCATCGTAATCGATTGAAACCTGTCCCAAGATAGTGGAATCATTAAATAAAGTTGACACTCTTCCAAGTCCACTTTCATATTCATCCCAATAGAATTCAACATCCTCCAAAATAGTGGGATCACTACTTCCTAAAGTTGACACTCTTCCAAACCCACTTTCATCAATATAATCATCATAGGTAAGAGGCATGCTATCATCACAACAACTTTGTATATCAAAACTTAGGATGCTAACAATATCATCTTCATTCGACATAGCATCCCCAAGCTTGGGACAAACATTAATTTCAGCAAATATATTCTCAAATATTTCATCCTCATCAAACATAGCTTCCCCAAGCTTGGGCCCTTTCATATCATAAGCATAATCACTCTGATCATTAAAAATATGGATAGCACCAATAGTATAGCAATCAACATCACAATGAGTAGTAGGAGCAACATAGTTTGGGAGGGATACCTTTCTACCTTTGTTGCTCCTTATTTTCTTTTTCTTCTTCACATTATGTGTGGGTTCAACCTTCCTCTTTGAGCTCCTTATTGACGAGATTGGTTGAATAGAACGCTCCTCCTCGTTACCTGATTCATCATAAGAAATAATAGGAGGATATTGGGAAGTCTCTTCCCTCTCATTAGTATTCTCATCATCTTCTATTTGCTTTCTTTCCTTTAGGTAATTGGCAATATAAGGATATTCAATGCAATTCACCGCACAAAACATATAAATCGTCTCTAGATCAATATCAAGGAAATGCTCAAGATTAAATTTTGGAATAAGCTTAGTTGCACGTTTCAATTCTTCATAACCCAAAAGTAATATAAGTTCATTGTAATGAGCAAGGGAGATCAAAAATCATCACAATTTTTGGACACGATTGATCATGAAACAATTTGCATTGGAGATGTAAATGATCACGTTCATTGCAAAATTCACAACGGTAAAGTTATCTTAAATTCTCCGTAATCTTATCTAGCCTTTCTTGCAATATCTATTTTCCCTATTTGGTGTGTCCATGCAAACCCAATCTACTCCACAAAAATCAACATGCTTATAGGAGACATTTTCATCATAACTAGTGCAATCATCACTAGTACTATGGATATTCAAAGAGTTTATACTAACAACATTGCAATCATGCTCATCATTCAAAGATTTAGTAGCAAGCATTTTAATGCATTCTTCTTCTAGCACTTGAGCACAATTTTCCTTTCCATCATACTCACGAAAGATATTAAAAAGATGAAGCGTATGTGACAAGCTTAACTCCATTTTTTGTAGTTTTCTTTTATAAACTAAACTAGTGATAAAACAAGAAACAAAAAGATTCGATTGCAAGATCTAAAGATATAACTTCAAGCACTCACCTCCCCGGCAACGGCGCTAGAAAAGAGCTTGATGTCTACTATACAACCTTCTTCTTGTAGACGTTGTTGGGCATGCAAGTGCACAGGTTTGTAGGACAATAGCAAATTTCCCTCAAGTGGATGACCTAAGGTTTATCAATCCGTGGGAGGCGTAGGATGAAGATGGTCTCTCTCAAGCAACCCTGCAACCAAATTGCAAAGAGTCTCTTGTGTCCCCAACACACCCATTACAATCGTAAATTGTATAGGTGCACTAGTTCGGCGAAGGGATGGTGATACAAATGCAATATACATAGTAGATATAGGTTCTTGTAATCTGAAAATATAAAAACAGCAAGGTAACTAATGATAAAAGTGAGTGTAAACGGTATTGCAATGATAGGAAACAAGGCCTGGGGTTCATACTTTCACTAGTGCGAGTTCTCTCAACAATAATAACATAAATAGATCATATAACAATCCCTCAACATGCAACAAAGAGTCACTCCAAAGCCACTAATAGCGGAGAACAAACGAAGAGATTATGGTAGGGTACGAAACCACCTCAAAGTTATTCTTTCGGATCTATTTAAGAGTTCGTACTAGAATAACACCTTAAGATACAAATCAACCAAAACCCTAATGTCACCTAGATACTCCATTGTCACCTCAAGTATCCGTGGGCATGATTATACATATGCATCACACAATCTCAGATTCATCTATTCAACAAACATAAAGTACTTCATAGAGTGCCCCAAAGTTTCTACCAGAGAGTCAAGATGAAAACGTGTGCCAACCCCTATGCATAGGTTCATGGGCGGAACCCGCAAGTTGGTCACCAAAACATACATCAAGTGGCATGTGATATCCCATTTGTCGGCGTTTTGGGAACGGGGGTCCCCAGACTTGCCTGCCTGCGGCCTGCGGCGTGGCTCAAGTGGTGGCCCAGTACGGCCCATCTTCATCAGCACAAGACTCAAGACCCTCACGAGGGGCCAAGCCTCGCAGGGCTGACAACGCAAGGCTTCCTCAGGGACGGCCTCGCCAGGCAGGCTCGCGAGGAGGCGGAGAGATCAAGGCAGGGTACCTCGGGAGGTGCTCGCGATGCAAGCCATGACGATCGAGACCAGGCGGGCGCCGCCCTGAGCAGTGTCCTTGTTTCCTCTTTGGTGCAAAGGGGGCAAGCACAGGCACGGAGTACCATGGCATCAGGCAAAGGTTGCCATTTCAGTGCAACGAGACCGAGACCAGCGGAGCGGCAGGATGGAGGTCACGTGGAGCCCAAGATAACATCATCGCCAGTGCTTTTGGCAGCTGAAGACCAACTTTAGTCATGATAACTTGTACTGGATGTTCCGCTTCAAAATGGCCGTTGTTGGCGCCCTTCCCGCTCAATATTTGGGAAGAGGGCCAGGGCCTCTATAAATAGGACTAGCCACCACAGAGAGAGGGGGATTGGACATTAAGTAGAGAGAGAGAGAGAGGCGATCAAACTCACCCAAGCAGTTCATCACACCAACTCAAGAACACCTCTCGCGAGGCCGTTCTTCCCTTGTACTGTTCATCAGTAGCCCTAGAGGAAATCCACCAAACCACACACTGGAGTAGGGTATTACACCACAACGGTGGCCCGAACCAGTATAAATCTTGTGTCCCTCATGTCGTTCTTCATTTTCAACTTAGATCTCACGAGGCGATCGGTCGTAGATCAGTAGGGGAGGGATCTTCATGCGCACCCAAGAGTTCGAACCTTAAGGGTCTGCCGGGACCCAACATCCGACATTTGGCGCGCCATGTAGCGGTGCGCTGAAGCTCTCCTTTCCTCCAGCCCGTTCCCCATAAGCACCACTCTCTGCCCTCATGTCGGCCAACGCGCCGCCCGCTCTGGCTGTCAGCACCAGCGCGGAAACCAGGGGGCTCCGAGCCCTGGCCCCCGCCTTGCGACAGGTGCAGTGGCCGAAAAATTCAAGATGGACATGCCACCGCGCTACGACGGCGCGGCCGACCTGCTGGCCTTCCTGCTGGCATATGAAGAAACCGTCCTCAAGGCCGGAGGCGACGACAAGGTCATGGTGAGCTTGCTGCCCATGGCCCTCACCAGCGTCCCGCGCATGTGCCTGCTCCACCTGCAGCGGCTTCTGTGGCCTCCTGGGAGGAGTTGCGCAACCTCTTCCTCGCCCATCATGCTGCGCCGGCACCCCCAGTCATCGCGGCCATCCGGGGCGGATCACAGGCGCCACCTTCGAGCCCCCACATCAAGTCGTTCGTCCGCCAGATCAGCGCCGTCCTCAAGCGCCAAGAAACCCCCCCGGGCTGGGTGGCACCCAAGGCTGATTTGACCTTCAGCTCGGATGATCACCCCTCCAACACCTCCTGGTCGGGCGCACTCCCGATGCTATGCACCCCCACCATCTGCCAGGTGGCCATCACCAGTACCCTCATTGACGGTGGTGCCGGCCTCAACGTGCTCTCGATGGAGGCCTTCAGCCTCCTCCACATGCCGCTAGAGCGGCTTCAACCCTGCAGGCCCTTCTCGGGCGTTGGAGGTGGTTCCACCGGCTCCCTGGGGCAGATCCGCCTCCCGGTGACCTTCGGCACCCACGACAACTTCCACACGGAGCTGGTCGACTTCGACATTGCCCCCATCAGCCTCCCGTACAACGCCATCCTCGGCTACCCAGCCTTAGCCCAGTTCATGGAAGCGACTCACCCGACGTACAACCTCATGAAGATGCCCGGGAGCAGCGGCGTCCTTACCATGTCAGGAGGCACAAGGAATCCTCTACAGGCGCTCAAGCTTGCTTTCAAGACAGCCGCGATGGCGCAGCCCACCAGCGCAGATGTCCTCGAGCGAAAGGCGGCTGCACCGGCTAAGAAGAAGCAGCTATTCAGCCAAGACAAGGCGGAGACCAAGAAGGTACCGGTCGACGAGGATGGATCCACTGGTGCCACCTTCACCATAGGCACCAGCCTCGAGCCTGAGCAGGAGGAGGCCTTGGTGAAGTTCCTGCACACAAACAAGAAGGTGTTTGCATGGGAACCCGATCAGCTGGCAGGAGTCCCAAGGGATGTGATTGAACATCATCTCAACGTGTGCCCCAATGTGTGCCCCGTGAAGTAGAAGGCAAGGCGGCAGTCCACTGAAAAGCATGTCTTCATCGTCCAAGAAACCCGCAAGTTAGAGGCAGTGGGCGTCATTTGCGAGGTCCGCTATCCTGAGTGGCTGGCCAACCCTGTTGTCGTCCTAGAAAAAGGAGGAAAGGAACGCATGTGTGTCGACTTCACCAACCTCAACAAGGCCTGCCCACAGGATCCATTCCAGCTCCCTCGCATGGACCAGATCATCGACTCTACCGCTGAGTGTGACCTACTATGCTTCATGGATGCCTTCTCGGGCTAGCACCAGATCAAGATGGCAGTAGAAGACGTGGAGAAAACAGCCATCCTGACCCCGTGTGGAGTGTACTGCTATACCTGCATGCTGTTTGGGCTGTGCAACACAGGAGCGACCTTTCAGCGGCTGATGCACATTGCCTTGGGCCGGCAGCTCGGGAGGAATGCTAAAGCTTACGTCGATGACATTGTGGTGAGGTCTCGGGAGGCGAAAACCCTGATACAGGACCTGGAAGAAACCTTCACGGGCCTTTGTGAAGTGGATCTGCGGCTCAATCCGAAGAAGTGCGTATTTGGAGTCCCCTCAGGCAAGCTCTTGGGCTTCCTCGTGTCCCACAGGGGCATCAAGGCCAACCCAGAGAAGGTCAAAGCAGTCGAAGACATGAGTCCGCCGAAGACCCTTAGAGAAATGCAGAAGCTCACCGGGCGTATTACCGCACTGGGACGCTTCATCTCCAAGCTGGGGGAGCGGGCACTGCCCTTCTTCAAGCTGATGAAGAAGAAGGGCCCGTTCGAGTGGACTGAAGAGGCCGACAAGGCATTCCAAGATCTCAAGAAGTACCTGACCAGCGCTCCGGTGATGGTATCTCCGCGCCCTCGGGAGCCCCTGGTGCTTTACCTTGCAGCCACCCCCTACTCCACCAGCGCAGCCCTGGTGGCGGTGAGAGAGGAGCGCCGGACCAAGGCCGGAGCTGCCGTCCCGGCCGAATCAGAGCAAGGCCAAGAAAGCGTCGCGAAGACCACGACCGCAGCAGAAAAGGATTAGCCTCAGCAGGGGAACACACCCGGAGCGGAGGACGCCTCTCCAGGCGACCAAGCGTTTGGGGCTCCGTCGTCTCAGGAGGTACCTCAATCTCCAGAGGACGCGGGCTGCGCCAGCACCCTCAAGCTCGTCGAGCACCCTGTATACTTCATCAGCACGGTGCTACGGGACGCGAGGGCGCGGTACCCCATGCCCCAAAAACTCCTCCTCGCACTGTTAGTGGCTTCATGGAAGCTGCAGCACTACTTTCAAGGCCATCCCATCAAGGTCGTCTTAGCATACCCCTTGGAAACGGTACTCACGAGCCCCAACTAAGCTGGAAGAGTCGCTGAATGGAAAATTAAGTTGCAAGCGTTTCAGCTGGAATTCAGCACGACCAGAGTCATCAAGGGAGTCGCACTTGCAGATTTCATGGCAGAATGGGCAGAGGCACCGAGGCTCAAAGTGGGCGAGGACCGGTCGCTTTCCCCGGGAAGTGAAGCGCCGGACGGCTGGGTCATGTACTTCGACGGGGCGTTCTCGCGACAAGGCGCGGGGGCTGGCGCAGTGCTCATATCCCCCACTCAGGACAACCTCTACTATGTTGTGCAACTCTGCTTCCAGCATGGGGAGAAGGTCTCCAACAACATAGCAGAGTACGAGGGCCTGATAGCGGGCTTGAAAGCTGCAGCTGCCTTGGGGGTGAAGTGCCTTATCATCAAGGGCAATTCACAACTCCTCGTCAACTTCTCCAACAAGGTATACGAGCCGATGAACGAGCACATGGAAACGTATCTTGCGGAGGTCCGCAGGATGGAGAAACAGTTTTGGGGCTGGAGTTGCAGCATGTGCCTCGCGGCACCAATCAAGAGGCTGATGACATCACCAGGAGGGCGTCCAGGCGGTTGCTTCAGGAGCCTAGAATCTTCGAGGAGCGACTCTTCAAACCCTCAGTGGTGCCATCACTATCGAGCACAGCATAGCCTCGGGAGGAGCTCCCTCAACCGCCTGCCTCGGGAGCCCTGGCCTATGGTCCAACCTCAGGGGCACGCTCGCTCCTGGCGCTGGAGCCTCAGCAGGGATGTTGGACCGCGGAGTTCAAGGATTACTTGATGCAAGGGACCCTGCCGGAGAAGGAGGAGGATGCGGAGCGTGTGGCGCGGTAGGCCACGGCCTACTGCATTCAAGACAGAGAGCTCTACCGAAAACGGCCGAGTGACGTTACTCTACGTTGCATCTCCAGGGAGCAAGGAAAAGAGCTGCTGGCAGACATTCACGATGGAGACTGCGGGCACCACTCGTCTTCGCGCACACTCATCGGCAAGGCGTTTCCGAACGGTTTCTATTGGCTAACAGCACTCAACGACGCGATCGGGCTGGTGAAGGCTTGTGAAGCCTGTCAGTTCCACGCCAAGAAGATTCACCAGCTAGCTCAGGGCCTTCAGACCATTCCCCTCTCATGGCCGTTCGCTATTTGGGGACTGGACATCCTTGGCCCATTTCCTCGGGCGTCAGGGGGTTATCGCTACCTTTACGTCGCCATCGACAAATTCACCAAGTGGGCAGAAGTGGAAGCTGTCTGCACCATCCCGGCTGGCTCAGCAATCAAGTTCATCAGGGGCCTCATGAGCCGGTTTGGGGTATCCAATTGCATCATCACCGACAATGGTTCGCAGTTCACCAGCAATCTCTTCAAAACATATTGTGCTAACCTTGGATCGCAGATATGCTATGCTTCGGTGGCACACCCTCGGAGCAACGACCAAGCTGAGCGCGCCAACGCAGAGGTCCTGAAGGGCCTCAAAACCCGAACCTTCAAGAATAAGATGGAGGCCTGCGGCAGGGGCTAGCACGACGAGCTTCAGTCCGTGCTATGGTCCATCCGTACTACCGCTACCAAGTCCACCGGCGAAACCCCGTTTTTCCTCGTCTACGGTGCTGAGGCGGTCCTTCCTCACGAGGTCAGGCATCGCTCCGCGCAGGTCCTGGCTTTTGACGAAGCACAGCAGGACACCATGCGGGGGATGGACCTCGTGCTTGTCTAAGAACATCGTCGGGAGGCTGTGCTTCAAGCTGCGAGATACCAAGAAGCACTGCGGCGGTACCACTGCTGCAGCATCAACCCCAGGACCTTCGAGGTAGGTGACCTCATGCTCAGACGGGTGCTCTCCAGGGAGGGGATGCACAAGCTCTCTCCCATGTGGGAGGGCCCGTTCAAGGTTGTTCATGTCTCTAGGCCCGGCGGTGCACGCTTGGAGACTCAGGAGGGGGTGCCCGTCCCGAACACAAGGAACATCCAGCATCTCTGGAAGTTCTACCCTTGAAGAAAGGCCCAGAGCCTGTAAAGAAGGCCCGGCGCCTGTGAAGCTAGGCGAACCAAGAAAGGCCCGGTGCCTATGAAGAAGGCCAACGCTTGTGAAGCTCATTTCCCCGAGAAAGGCCCGGAGCCTGTGAAGAAGGCCAATGCCTGTGAAGCTCGCCACCCGTGACACATTCACGTGAAGAAGGCCAATGCCTGTGAAGCTCATGCCCAGTGGCAGCACTTAGCTCCGCGCTGGAGAGAAGACGTCGAAGACAAGATTTAGGTGCCGGACATGGCTTTTTCATTTGCTTTCTGCAGTTGGCTTGTTCGTCCCTATTTGAAGTTTTATTGGAGTTGTTGCCATCCTTAACTTGTGACTCTCTGTCTTTTTTGCCTACTTGCCTCGTTTCTCTCGCGCAAGTCTCGCGAGGGGGCTACGCGGGAGCCCTTGTGAGTGTTTTCTGCCCCAATCGTTTGATGCTTTCCTACCCAAGTCCACTATGGGAGCACCCCTCCCAGTCCGTGCCCCACGGGCATCGCGACACGAACACAGGACCTGAGTCGGTCGCCTCCGCAACCGAGACCGGAAGTTACCACTCCAAACTAATCCTTGCAGGACATGAAGCGCATGGCGGGGCCTCAACATCGGGAAGCAAAGACTGTGGCAAGTCCTCCCGAGCTATGTAATTCCTGCACGCAGGCATGCGGCACAAAAACACAGCACACAAATGGCGAAAACAGTATGATAATTAACAGCAACAGTCCAACACACCCGCACGGGGCCCTACACTATTTTCCCTTTTGCGCACGGAAGGGAGAAAAACAAAATAGACACGACTTGCTTGGCACCAACTCGCGGCGAGGGCTCGTACTGCCTCCGGAGCTCAGTCAGACTCCTCAGGCGGACTGACCCGCTACCTCCCTCCAGGCGAGCGCCATGGCACAGAGGCCCGTCGTGGCCACCGCTGGAGGAGCTGTTGTCCGAAGGAGAGCCGCTGAAGCTTGGCGAGCTCCGAGCGCCGGCGTCCATACGCCTGCCGTCATCTTCATCCCGATCATCGCCGGGGCTGGGTACCTGGCCGCGGTCATCGTCTTCGGAGCAGCACCCAGCGCGGCGACCGTCTTCTCTGAACACCCTCACGTAGACGGTAGCATCGCCATCGAACTTGAAGTGCAGGGTACACCTCTGGCTCAGGCCACGCGCGCGGGCAAATGTTTGCCAGCCGCGGGTCAGGGCCACATCCCCGTCGACGGAGATCTCCAGCAAAGCCCAGGAGGCCCTTCTGCAGCAACCGTCCGCCTGAAGCCAGAGGCCGCCCGCGCGCCGGCCGGAAGTTCACCTGCAAAGAAGCGGGGAAGCGGGAACCAGGTGCTGGTTGGGTCCGCCGACCACACGACGAACTCCGGCAGCACCTCCGCCGAGTGGAAGCGCAGCCTGGGAGGCCGCGCAGTCATGGCACGCCTTCCCTCGACAACCAGGCACCCATCATCGCGCATGGGATCGCCTCCACGACCGCGGGAAGCCACTGGGGGAGCCACAGGATGCTTGCGTGGACGACCTCGGCCGCGCTTGGCAGGGGGAGAGTCAGGCCCTTCCCGACGAGCCTTTCCCTTCCCTGCATCCGAGAACCTCTTCGGCAGAGCCATGGGAGATGGCGAGTAGCTGGGATGGGAAAAAGAAGGAAGCAAGGAGGGAGATGTATAGCGGAGGCTTGCGCCCCACCGCATTTATACCCGGAAGGGAGCCAACTGTCAAGTCGAGCGGTTGCTGAGGCAGCGTGGGGAAATGGAGACGCCCACGTCCAAGCAACCACCATGCGGCGCCAGAGGCTGCAGGCTGACGGGGCCCGCGGCGCTCCGCACTTGCCCCTTCGCTTCTCCGCTAAGCCAAGTCCGAACGCGCCTTGGGCCCGGGGGCTACTATCGGCGTTCTGGGAACGGGGGTCCCCAGACTTGCATGCCTGCGGCCTGCGGCATGGCTCAAGTGGTGGCCCAGTACGGCCCGTCTTCATCAGCACAAGACTCAAAACCCTCGCGAGGGGCCAAGCCTCGCGGGGCGGACGACGCAAGGCTTCCTCAGGGACGGCCTCGCCAGGCAGGCTCGTGAGGAGGCGGAGAGATCAAGGCAGCTCAGGGAGTCCTGGACTAGGGGGTGTCCGGATAGCCGGACTATCATCATCGGACGGACTCCAAGACTATGAAGATACAAAATTGAAGAGTTCGTCCCGTGTCTGGATGGGACTTTCCTTGGCGTGGAAGGCAAGCTTGGCAATACGGATATGTAGATCTCCTACCATTGTAACCGACTCTATGTAACCCTAGCCCTCTCCGATATATATATAAACTGGAGGGTTTTAGTCCGTAGGACGCACAACCATTACAAGAATCATACCATAGGCTAGCTTCTAGGGTTTAGCCTCCTTGATCTCGTGGTAGATCCACTCTTGTACTACCCATATCATCAATATCAATCAAGCAGGAGTAGGGTTTTACCTTCGTCGAGAGGGCCCGAACCTGGGTGAAAACATTGTGTCCCTTGTCTCTTGTTACCATCCGCCTAGACGCACAGTTCAGGACCCCCTACCCGAGTTCCGCCGGTTTTCACACCGACATTGGTGCTTTCATTGAGAGTTCCGCAGTGTCGTCACGGATAGGCTTGATGGCTCCTTCGATCATCAACAACGACACAGTCCAGGGTGAGACTTTTCTCCCCGGACAGATCTTCGTGTTTGGCGGCTTTGCACTGCGGGCCAATTCGCTTGGCCATCTGGAGCAGATCAAAAGCTACGCCCCTGGCCATCAGGTCAGATTTGGAAGCCTAAACTTCACGGCTGACATCCGCGAAGACTTGATCTTCGATGGATTCGAGCCACAGCCTAGCGCGCCGCACTGTCACGATGGGCACAATTTAGCTCTGCTACCAGACAGTGCCCTGTAGGCCGCACATGAGTCCGCTCCGATCCTTAATTCGGAGCCGACCACGCAGATCGAGGACGGGTGGCTAGACACCGCCTCGGGGGCTGCAACCTCTACGGTGATGGAGCCGAATACTAACTTTGTCCCTTGTAAAGCCCGTGACTCCGAGGTGCCGGACTCCTCGCCGGACTCCGAACCTCCTGTGCCCCTACCAATCGAATCCGATTGGGCGCCGATCATGGAGTTCACCGCCGCGGACATCTTTCAGCACTCACCCTTTGGCGACATCCTGTATTCGCTAAAGTATCTCTCGTTATCAGGAGAGCCCTGGCCGGACTGCGGTCAAGACGGTTGGGATGCGGACGACGAAGAAATTCAAAGCCCACCCCCACCCACTTTGTAGCCACTGTCGACGATCTAACCGACATGCTAGATTACGACTCCGAAGACATCAACGGTATGGACGACGATACCGGAGATGACCAAGAACCAGCGCCTACGGGGCACTGGAAGACCACCTCGTCATACGACATATACATGGTGGACATCCCAAAGGATGGGAATGGCGAAGAAGCAGCGGTGGAAGATTCCTCCAAGAAACAGCCCAAGCGCCGGCGTCAGCGGCGCCGCTCTAAATCCCGCCACAGCAAGAATGGAGATTCCGGCACCGTAGATAATAACACCCCAGAGAGTGCCGAAGACAACCCCCTCCAGCAAGATTCAGCACAGGAGGACGGAGAAGCCAGCCCTCACGAGAGAGCGGCAGACGAAGAGGTAGAGGATGATAATTACATGCATCCCTCCGGAGACGAGGCAAGCCTCAACGACGACGAATTCGTCGTGCCCGAGGATCCCGTCGAACAAGAGCGTTTTAAACACAGGCTTATGGCCACGGCAAATAGCCTAAAGAAAAAGCAGCAACAGCTCCGAGCTGATCAAGACCTGCTAGCCGACAGATGGACTGAAGTCCTGGCAGCCGAAGAGTATGAACTCGAACGCCCCTCCAAAAGCTACCCAAAACGCAAGTTGCTCCCCCGATTAGAGGAGGAGGAGTATAAACCTTCATCAGCAGCGCACAATACGGCAGACCGACCACCTCCTGGCCGTGACAGAGAGGCCTCTAGGCCCTCCATCAGGACCGTACCCCGGCACCGCTCGAAAAGTTTGAAGCCACGGGGGAATGCGCCGGACTTGCGAGACATATTGGAGGACAAGGCAAGACAATCAAGATCGATCTACGGATCACGTGGGCACCCCACGATGCGCGACAACTACCGTCGCGCCAGATACAGCAACTCCGGCCGGGCCGAACACAATAGACAGAGCTTGCTCGAGCTATGTCGTGATATTGCCCAATATAGAGGCGCCGCACAACCACTATGCTTCACAGATGAAGTAATGGATCATCAAATCCCTGAAGGGTTTAAACCCGTGAACATTGAATCCTACGATGGCACAACAGACCCCACGGTTTGGATCGAAGACTACCTACTTCATATCCACATGGCCCGCGGTGACGATCTTCACGCCATCAAATATCTCCCACTCAAGCTTAAAGGACCAGCTCGGCATTGGCTTAATAGCTTGCCAGCGGAGTCAATTGGGTGTTGGGAGGACCTGTAAGCCGCATTCCTTGATAACTTCCAGGGCACATATGTGCGACCACCAGACGCCGATGACCTAAGCCACATAATTCAGCAGCCAGACGAATCACCCCGATTTTCAAAGGCTCGGTGATGTAGAACCCCGATTGCCACCCTTTGACGGATTCCACGAAGGCACCCTCAAGCCAAGTGATGTTGGGCATTTTGCCCACCATGGCGCCTCTACACTCCGCTTGGACGCCCTTCACCACCTTCGGCTTGACATTGAAGGTCTTTAGCCACAAGCCGAAGTGGGGCTGGATGCAGAGGAAGGCCTCGCACACGACGATAAACGCCGAGATGTTGAGGATGAAGTTTGGCGCCAGATCGTGGAAGTCCAGGCCGTAGTAGTACATGAGCCCCCGGACAAAGGGGTGAAGTGGGAAGCCCAGTCCGCGGAGGAAGTGGGGAAGAAATACGACCCTCTCATGGGGCCTGGGGGTGGGGATGAGCTGCCCCTCGTCGGGCAGCCGGTGCGCGATGTCGCTGGACAGGTATCCGGCGCCGTGCAGCTTCTCGATGTGCCCCTCCGTAACGGAGGAGGCCATCCACTTGCCTCCCGCTCTGGACATGGCTGGAGAAGGTTGAGGCGAGATATGCGGACTAGGGCGCTGGAGCTCGACTGCGCGGAGATGGATAAACAAAGGAGGAAGAAGGCGTAGGTAAAAAGGCGGATCCTTATCCCCTTATATATGGGCGGATGAAGACTATGCATCCCCACCAGCCTGGTAAAACTCGCTTATCTCCCAAGCGCCACAATCAATGGCGCGGTTGGGTTACCCACGTCCGTATTGATGGGAATCCCGAAATAAGGGGAACACGATCTCTGCTTTGACAAGACGTGCCAAGGAAACCGCTTCGCTAAAGGCGCTGAGGTGGTATAATAAAAATGATTCAAGGCTTGGTAGTGGTGTGACGTCACGCCACAAAATACATCAGCAGATTGAACTTGTGTAAATGTTATTCTCTCTACGGTGGTATGTGGAATTATTCGGAGGAGGAACCCGCCTTGCAATGCTGAAGACAATATGCGTGCCGGACTCGTCGTCATTGAAGCCTGGTTCAAGGGCTACTGAGGGAGTCCTGGACTAGAGGGTGTCCGGATAGACGGACTATCATCATCGCCCGGACTCCAAGACTATGAAGATACAAGATTGAAGACTTTGTCCCGTGTCCTGATGGGACTTTCCTTGGCGTGGAAGGCAAGCTTGGCAATACGGATATGTAGATCTCCTACCATTGTAACCGACTCTATGTAACCCTAGCCCTCCCCGGTGTCTATATAAACCGGAGGGTTTTAGTCCGTAGGACGCACAACCATTAGAACAATCATACCATGGGCTAGCTTCTAGGGTTTAGCCTCCTTGATCTCGTGGTAGATCCACTCTTATACTACCCATATCATCAATGTCAATCAAGCAGGAGTAGGGTTTTACCTCCGTCGAGACGGCCCGAACCTGGGTAAAAACATTGTGTCCCTTGTCTCCTAGTACCATCCGCCTAGACGCACAGTTCGGGACCCCCTACCCGAGATCTATCGGTTTTGACACTGACAGCAGGGTACCTCACGAGGTGCTCGTGATGCAAGCCATGACGATTGAGACCAGGCAGGCGCCAGGCGGGCACCGGCCTGAGTAGTGTCCTTGTTTCCTCTTTGGTGCAAAGGGGGCAAGCACAGGCGCGGAGTACCAAGGCATTAGGCAAAGGTTGCCATTTCAGTACAACGAGACCGAGACCAGCGGAGCGGTAGGATGGAGGTCACCGTGGAGCCCAAGACAACGTCATCGCCACTGCTTTTGGCAGCCGAAGACCAACTTTAGTCAGGATAACTTGTACTGGATGTTCCCCTTCAAAATGGCCGTTGTTGGCGCCCTTCCCGCTCAATATTTGGGAAGTGGACCAGGGCCTCTATAAATAGGACTAGCCATCATAGAGAGAGGGGGATCGGACATTAAGCAGAGCGAGAGAGAGGCGATCGAACTCATCCAAGCAGTTCATTGCACCAGCTCAAGAACACCTGTCGCGAGGCCGTTGTTCCCTTGTACTGTTCATCAGCAGCCCTAGAGGCAATCCACCACACCACACACTGGAGTAGGGTATTACACCACAACTGTGGCCCGAACCAGTATAAATCTTGTGTCCCTCATGTCGTTCATCATTTTCAACTTAGATCTCACGAGGCGGTAGGACGTAGATCGGTAGGGGAGGGATCTTTGTGCACACCCCAGAGTTCGAACCTTAAGGGTCTGCCAGAACCCAACATCCGACACCATTGTCACCACAGATAAACACGGCAAGACATACATCAAGTGTTCTCAAATGCTTAAAGACTCAATCCGACAAGACAATTTCAAAGGGAAAACTCAATTCATCACAAGAGAGTAGAGGGGGAGAAACATCATAAGATCCAACTATAATAGCAAAGCTCACGATACAACAAGATCGTGCCATAGAGAGAACACGAGAGAGAGAGAGAGAGAGAGAGAGAGAGATCAAACACATAGCTACTGGTACATACCCTCAACCCCGAGGGTGAACTACTCCCTCCTCGTCATGGATAGCGCCGTGATGATGAAGATGGCCACTGGTGATGTGTTCACCCTCCGGCAGGGTGCCGAAACGGGCTCCTGAGAGGTTTCTGGTGGCTACAGAGGCTTGCGGCGGCGGAGCTCCCGGTCTATCTTCTGTCTTGATGTTTTTAGGGTACGTAGGCATATATAGGCGAAAGAAGTCGGTCGGGGGAGCCTCGAGGGGCCAACGAGAGGGTAGGGCGCGCCCAGGGGGTGGGCGTGCCCCCTGTCTCGTGGCTCCCTCGATGCTCCCCTGGCTTGAACTCCAAGTCTCTTGGATCATAATCTTTCCAAAAATCATGCTGCCGAAGGTTTCATTCCGTTTGGACTCCGTTTGATATTCCTTTTCTTCGAAATACTGAAACAGGCAATAAAACAGCAATATGGGCTGGGCCTCACGTTAATAGGTTAGTCCCAAAAATGATATAAATGTGTAAAATAAAGCCCGTAAACATCCAAAAGGGGTAATATAATAGCATGGAACAATCAAAAATTATAGATACATTGGAGACGTATCAGAGGACAGTAGAACTTGATGAGGTAACTGTACCTACTCCCTTATTGGAAAGTAGTTCATCACAGAAATCTGTTCCTGTGATTCCTACACCAATTAGTGAGGTAGCTAATGATGATGATCATGTAACTTCAGATCAAGTTACTACCAAACCTCAAGGGTCAACCAGAGTAAGATCTGCACCAGAGTTGTACGGTAATCCTGTTCTGGAGGTCATGTTACTTGACCATGGCGAACCTACGAACTATGAGGAAGCGATGATGAGCCTAGATTCCGCGAAATGGCTGGAGGCCATGAAATCTTAGATAGGATCCATGTATGAGAACAAAGTGTGGACTTTGGTGGACTTCCCTGATGATCGGCAAGTCATAGAAAATAAATGGATCTTCAAGAGGAAGACGGATGTTGATAGTAGTGTTACTATCTACAAAGCTCGACTTGTCGCCAAAAGGTTTTCGACAAGTTCAAGGTGTTGACTACAATGAGATTTTCTCAACTGTAGCGATGCTTAAGTCTGTCCGAATCATGATAGCAATTGCCACAATTTATGAAATCTGGCAAATGGATGTCAAAACTGCATTCCTTAATGGTTTTCTTAAAGAAGAGTTGTATATGAGGCAACCAGAAGGTTTTGTCAATCCTAAAGGTGCTAACAAAATGTGCAAGCTCCAGCGATCCATCTATGGACTGGTGTAAGCATCTCGGAGTTGGAATATACGCTTTGATAAGTTGATCAAATCATATAGATTTATACGGACTTGCAGTAAAGCCTGTATTTACAAAAAAGTGAGTGGGAGCACTACAACCTTTCTGATAAGTATATGTGAGTGACATATTGTTGATCAGAAATGATGTAGAATTTTTCTGGAAAGCATAAAGAAGTGTTTGAAAGGAGTTCTTTAAAAGAAAGACCTCAGTAAAGCTACTTACATATTGAGCATCAAGATCTATTGAGATAGATCATGACGCTTGATAAGATTTACAATGAGTACATACCTTGACAAGATTTTGAAGTAGTTCCAAATGGAATTGTCAAAGAAAGAGTTCTTGCCTGTGTTGCAAAGGTATGAAATTGAGTAACACTCAAATTGAGTAGCACTTGATCGTTTAGTATCTTGCTATTGCTTTCTTCATGACTTATACATGTTCCTATAACTATGAGATTATGCAACTCCCGTTTACCGGAGGAACACTTTGTGTGCTACCAAACATCACAACCTAACTGGGTAATTATAAAGGTGCTCTACAGGTGTCTCCAAAGATACTTGTTGAGTTGACATATTTCAAGATTAGGATTTGTCACTCCGATTGTCGGAGAGGTATCTCTGGGCCCTCTCGGTAATGCACATCACCATAAGACTTGCAAGCAATGTAGATAAGGAGTTAGTTACAGGATGATGCATTACGT
Source organism: Triticum timopheevii (assembly GCA_963921465.1). Classification (NCBI taxonomy): domain Eukaryota; kingdom Viridiplantae; phylum Streptophyta; class Magnoliopsida; order Poales; family Poaceae; genus Triticum; species Triticum timopheevii. The sequence goes on along the minus strand of OY997270.1, from coordinate 540,390,955 downwards.
AACGAGTAAAGAGACTTGCCAGTAACGAGATTGAACTAGGTACTGAGATACCGATGATCAAATCTCGGGCAAGTAACATACCGATGACAAAGGGAACAATGTATGTTGTTATGCGGTTTGACCGATAAAGATCTTCATAGAATATGTAGGAGCCAATATGAGCATCTAGGTTCCGCTACTGGTTATTGATCGGAGACATGTCTCGGTCATGTCTACATAGTTCTCAAACCCGTAGGGTCCGCACGCTTAAAGTTAGATGATAGTTATATTATGAGTTTATGTGTTTTGATGTACCGAAGGTTGTTCTAAGTCCCGGATGTGATCATGGACATGACGAGGACTCTCGAAATGGTCTAGACATGAAGATTGATATATTGGACGACTCTATTTAGACACCGGAAATGTTCCGGGTGAGATTGGGACAATACCGGAACTCCAGGAGGTTATCGGAACCCCCCGGGAGGTATATGGGCCTTAATGGGCTTTAGTGGAAAGGAGGGGAAAGGAGCAAGGGAGGGTGCGCCCCCCAAGCCCAATCCGAACTGGGAGGGGGGCCGCCCTCCCTTTCCTTCCTCCCTCCTTCCTCTTCCTTCCCTCTCCCTCTCCAAATAGGAAAGGGAGGAGTCCTACTCCCGGTGGGAGTAGGACTCCCCCCCTTGGGCTCGCCTCCTCCCCTTGGCCGGCCCCCTCCTCCACTCCTTTATATACGGGGGAGGGGGAACCCTATAGACACAACAATTTATCATTGATCTCTTAGCCGTGTGCGGTGCCCCCCTCCACCATAGTCCTCCTCGATAATATCGTAGCGGTGCTTAGGCAAAGCCCTGCGTCGGTAGAACATCATCATCGTCACCACGCCATCGTGCCGACGGAACTCTCCCTCGACACTCTGCTAGATCGGAGTTCGAGGGACGTCATCAAGCTGAACGTGTGCAAGAACTCGAAGGTGTCGTGCTTTCGGTGCTTGATCGGTCGGGTCGTGAAGACGTACGACTACATCAACCGCGTTGTGCTAACGCTTCCGCTTTCGGTCTACGAGGGTACGTGGACACACTCTCCCCTCTCGTTGCTATGCATCACCATGATCTTGTGTGTGCGTAGGAAATTTTTTGAAATTACTACGTTCCCCAACATTCACACCATTAGAGTTGCTTTGGCTCAATTCTTTGAGTAAAGCTCCCCCTATATGTGAGATCACACCTAAGAGGGATGAACTAACCTTGGGTTTTGTCGATGATGAATTGATGTAGGTGTTGAAGATGTGGATGCTCAATGTTGATGTAGATCATTTGTAGCAATCCTTTGGAGTGAGTTGCACTTTCAATACCTACACGGGTTAGTCCCACAAGGAACAAACAATGATATCCATAGACATAGAGTGATGCACAGACAAGATGATGTCCATGAAAGCATTAGGTTACCTTGTCCCTTGTCTTACCAACAAGAGGGTTTGTGACTCCTTGTACTAGTGCAAGATGTGGAAGTTGATTGCACTAGTCTTTGCCAAAATGATAAGAGTGAAGTATGTTGGCGGAGTCACCCTCAAGAACTCTCTAGTTCTTCTTCTTCGGGATCCACATCATCTTGATGGGAATCCTTGGAGTTGCAGTTGTACTTGATGAAGTAGAACTTGACGTAGTCTTGGGAACCCACTTGACCAAGGCCCTAGGAGCTTCTTCAAATGCATCAATCTCCTCTTGAAGCTTATCCTTGCCTTTTTGCATGTGGTCTTGTGGTGGAAGATCATCTTGATCTTGTGTCCCTTTTAAAGAAGTAGGATCATACTTCTCTTGTTGAGGAACAAACTTTGTCTTGGGGTATTGATCTTCTTCCCACTCAACTCCATTGGCATTGAACTTTCATTCAAAACCAATTCCTTGGTTCTTCCAGTGCCTTCCTTGCTTGCTTACAATTTCCTTGAATTGCTTACTCCTGGCAAGGCTCTTGTAAACACATTTCTCTATAATTCCCTTCAATAAGCTATTTCTTGCTCAAGTGTAACTTGGATAAGAGAATCATTAGTGGAATCAAGAGAACTACTACAAGCAACAAAATTTGATTTAGCATGATTATTATTACTACTAGAGGAAGAATCTTTCTTGTTCTTGTTACTAGGCGTGACTTGAAGCATGTAAGTAGATAAGAGTAAACGCATGGCAATGTAAGAAGAACTTTTCTTGCAAAGATCATCATTGATTGCCTTTAAGAACTCATGCTCTTGCTCAAGGTTGAGCTTTTCAAAGCGTAACTTCTCATGAGTCCTTAAAAGTTCTCGGTGATCTCCTAAGATAGTTTGATGAGCTAACTTAGGAGTGTTTAGTTCTTTAGTTAGGAGCTCAATCTTCTCCTTATCATTGTCATTTGTTTTATCTTGATTAGCATGATTAATAGACGTTTCATCATAGTATTCATCACTTGAGTTGTCAACAAGTAAATCATCATCACCTAACAAGTCATCTTCATCACTATTGAAATCAACATACTCGAGGTGTGATACCTTTGGTACTTTAGCCATGAAGCATCTTTCAAGTCCTTCATTTGTTGAATCAAATATGTCGTAGGAGTTGGTTGACACAAGTGCTAGACCAGCAACACCTTCATCTTGAGTATATTCAGAGTCGGAGTGATTGCTTCTCTCGGAGTGATTGTCGGAGTCGGAGCCGGATACCCATTCACCCACATGAACTTGATGTCTTCGTTTTGTGTAGCTCCTTGATGACTTGTCCTTCCTTTCCGAATCCTTGCTTCTCCGGGATGTTCTTCGTTCATAATGATCATCTCTACTACTTCTCTCTCTTGATGGTGACTCTTCTCTTTTACTTCTTCTTTTTGGATAATCTTCTCTTCTTTTGTCGGGTGTCGTACACTCATTGGAATAGTGTCCGGGTCTTCCACAATTGTAGCAATTACGCTCATGACTAGAAGATCTTTTGTCATTGTAGGACCTTGACTTGGAGCGTCTTTCCTTGCTTCTACTCTTGTAGAACTTGTTGAAGTTCTTCACCATTAGGATCAATTCTTCATTGAAGGTTTGTTTCTCACATGATGAAGTGGGAGCTTTACATGAGGCTTTTTAAGCACCACTTGACTTGTTGTGGAGCTCCTCCTTATCCTTGAGTGACATCTCATGAGCAACAATTCTTCCAATGACTTCCGTTGGCTTGAGATCTTTGTAATCGGGCATCATTTGGATCAATGTGCACACGTTATCTCATTTGTGATCACAGCAAGCCTAGCGTACATTTCAGCGACACCTTCTCCATCCTTCATTTTGAACTTGTCAAGTTGACTTTGAAGCACATCCAACTTGGATTCTTGACGGAGTCGGTACCTTCGTGCATATCAATCAAAGTATCCCAAATTTCCTTTGCATTCTCAAGATGGCTGATTTTGTTGAATTCTTCGGGGCACAATCCGTTGAAGAGGATATCACAAGCTTGAGCATTGTATTGTAGCATCTTCAACTCTTTCGCGCTAGCTTCACCGTTTGGTTCTCTCCCATCAAAGAATTCACCTTGCAAGCCAATACACACAATAGAACAAACGATGGGGTTATGTCCAAGAATATGCATTTTCATCTTATGCTTCCAACTAGCAAAATTAGTACAATCAAAGTAAGGACCTCTACGGTGGTAATTTCCCTCACTAGATGCAATACTCTCCTAGGTTGTGAAGCCAAGGCTATGACCACCAAAAGCAATGGAGATCAGGGAAAATGGAGACCAAAGCTCTGATACCACTTGTAGGATCGAAAGTATGTCTAGAGGGGGGGGGGTGATTAGACTACTTGACAAAATAAAAATCTAGCCTTTTCTCAATTTTAGTTCTTGGCAGATTTTAGCAACTTAGCACGATTCAAGCAATCTTAACACAATTCAAGCAAGCATGCAAAGAGTATATGAGCAGCGGAAAGTAAAGCATGCAACTTGCAAGACTGTAAAGGGAAGGGTTTGGAGAGAGCAAACGCAATAGGAGACACAGATGTTTTTGTCGTGGTTCCGATAGGTGGTGCTATCGTACATCCACGTTGATGGAGACTTCAACCCACGAAGGGTAACGGCTGCGCGAGTCCACGGAGGGCTTCACCCACGAAGGGTCCATGAAGAAGCAACCTTGTCTATCCCACCATGGCCGTCGCCCACGAAGGACTTGCCTCACTAGGGTAGATCTTCAAAAGTAGGCGATCTCCTTGCCCTTACAAACTCCTTGTTTCAACTCCACAATCTTGTCGGAGGCTCCCAAGTGACACCTAGCCAATCTAGGAGAGACCACTCTCCAAGAAGTAACAAATGGTGTGTTGATGATGAACTTCTTGCTCTTGTGCTTAAAATGATAGTCTCCCCAACAGTCAACTCTCTCTCACAGGATTTGGATTTGGTGGAAAGAAGATTTGCGTGGAGAGCAACTTGGGAAAGGCTAGAGATCAAGATTCATATGGTAGGAATGGAATATCTTGGTCTCAACACATGTGTAGGTGGTTCTCTCTCCGAAAAATGTAGGTTGGAAGTGTAGGCATGTTCTGATGGCTCTCTCCACGAATGAAGAGTGGGTGGAGGGGTATATATAGCCTCCACACAAAATCTAACCATTACACACAACTTGCCAATCTCGGTGGGACCGAATCATCAAACTCGGTCAGACTGATTTAGCAAATAATGTGACCGTTAGGATTTTCGGTGGGACCGACATGCAACTCGGTAGGACCGATATGGTTAGGGTTAGTGCATAACGTAATCTCGGTGAGACCGATTACACAAACTCGGTTAGACCGATTTTGGTAATGGACACACAGAGGGTTGGTCAGGCAAACTCGGTGGAACCGATTTGCTCATCTCGATGGGACCGAAACGTTAGTAAAGGGAAACAGAGAGTTTGCATTGCAATCTCGGTGGGACCGATCGCTCATCTCGGTTTGACCGAAACGTTACGAAGGGAAACCGAGAGATTACAATCCCATCTCGGTGAGACCGAGATCCCTATCGGTGAGACCGATTTGTCTAGTGTTTGTGGCAGTGGCTATGACATCTGAACTCGGTGGCGCCGGATAGAAAGAATCGGTTGGGCCGAGTTTGACTTTTGGTTTAGGTCATATGTGGATATGAGAAAGTAGTTGAGGGCTTTGGAGCATATCACTAAGCATTTTGAGCAAGAAAGCCATTAAGCAACACCTCATCCCTCCTTGATAGTATTGGCTTTTCCTATAGACTCAATGTGATCTTGGATCACTAAAATAGAAAATGTAGAGTCTTGTGCTTTGAGCTTGAGCCAATCCTTTTGTCCTTAGCATTTTGAAGGATCCACTTTTCTCATCCATGCCATGCCTATCATTGAGCTTTCCTGACATGTTTATCTTGAAATAGCATTATCTCAATGAGCTATATGTTGTTAGGAATTACCAAAACCACCCAGGGATAGTTGCACTTTCACACGTGCGCGGGAAAACGTCTGCCAACCCTGGGCCAGGGCCACATTTCCGGCGATGGAGATCTCCACCGCGACCCAGGAGGCCCTGCTGCAGCAGTCATCTGCCTACAGCCAGAGCCCGCCGGGGACAGCAGCCGGAAGTTCGCCGGTGAAGAAGCGAGGGAGCTGGAGCCAGTTGCCAGCCAGGTTGTCCGACCACACCACAAACTCCGGCAGCACCTCTGCTGAATGGAAGCGCTGCTGAGGAGGCTGCGCAGCCACAAAACGCCTTCCTCCACCTACTAGCCTACCTTGATACGGGTGGCCACCACCGCATGAAGGGCCGCCACCGCGACCACGAGAAGCCGCGACGGGAGTCGCGGGATGCTTGCGGGGACAGCCGCGGCCGCGCTTGGGCGGAGGAGAGCCAGGCCCTTCATGGCGAGCCTTCCCCTTCTCCGCGGCGAGAATCTCTTCACGGGCTCCAGGGGACGCTGCAAGCAACCAGAGCAAGGAAGGAGAAGAAGCAGGCGAGGCGAGGGGAGATGTGCGATGGGGGCTTTCGCCCCTCCCCATTTATAGCCCAAGGGAGGCCAACTGCACGATCATAGGTAATGATGACTCTTTGTGCATGGAGTAGGGACTCATCAAATCGGGTAGTTGCCAAGGCAGTGTGGGGAAGCGGAGACGCCCACGTCCAATCAACCGCCACGCGGCGACCAAGGCCGCAGGCTGTTGGGGCCCGCGGCGCTCCGCACTTGCCCTTTGGCTTTGCTGTTAAGCCAAGTCCGAGCACGCCTTCGGCCCGGGGGTTACTATCGGTGTTCTGAGAACGGGGGTCCCCGGACTTGCCTGCCTGCGGCCTGCAGGGTGGCTCAACAGTGGCCCAGTACGGCCCGTCTTCATCAACCCAAGCTCAAGACCCTCACGAGAGGCCAAGCCCCGCGGGGCGGATGACACAAGGCCTCCTCAGGGGCGGCCTCACCAGGCAGGCTCGCGAGGAGACGGAGAGATCAAGGCGAGGGGTACCTCACGAGGTGCTCATGACGCAAGCCATGACGATCAAGACCAGCCGAGCGCCAGCCTGCACAGTGTCCTCGTTTCCTCTTTGGTGCAAAGGGGGGAAAGCGCAGGCGCGGAGTACGGAGGCATCAAGCAAAGGTTTCCATATCAGTGCAACGAGACCAAGACCAGCAGCAGGAAGGTCATCGTGGAGCCCGAGACGGCGTCATCACCAGTGCCTTGGGCAGTCGAAGACCACCTTTAGTTAGGATAGCTTGTACTAGCTGTCCCCTTACAAAATGGCCGTTGTTGGCTCCCTTCCCGCTCAATATTCAGGAAGAGGACCAGGGCCTCTATAAATAGGGGTAGCCACCACAGTAGAAAGCATCTCATCTAGAGCCAATAGAAACGGATCGAATCCAGGCCAAGCAGAACACCCCCGCATTACCACAAGAACACCCCTCGCGAGGCTGTTCTTCCTCTGTACTATTCATCATCAGCCCAAGAGGAAATCCACCACACCACACACTGGATTAGAGTATTACACCACAACAGTGGCCCGAACCAGTATAAACCTCATGTCTCTTGTGTTGTTCATCGTGCTAGCTTAGAATCGCGGCGAGGTTCTGTGCGTGTTTCGGTAGGGAGAAGATCTTCGTGCGCACCCCAGAGTTCGAACCTTAAGGGTTTTGCCGGAACCCGATATCCGACAGGTGCGAACGGCTTCTACCTCCGCCCACTTGGTGAATTTGTCGATGGCGACGTAGAGGTATCGGTAGCCTCCTGGCGCTCGTGGGAACGACCCAAAGATATCCAGCCCCCAGACCGCAAACGGCCATGCGAGCGGAATTGTCTGGAGGCCCAGCATAGGCTAGTGAATTTGCTTGGCGTGGAACTGGCTTGCTTCACAGGAACGCACCGGCTCTGTGGCGTCGTTGAGCGTCGTGGGCCAGTAGAAGCCGCTGCGGAACACCCTGCCCACCAGAGTGCGTGACGAGGAATGATGCCCGCAGTCCCCACCATGTATGTCCTCTAGAAGCTCAAGTCCCTGCTCCCTGGAGATGCATCGCAACGAAACGTCATTGGGCCTCTTGCGATATAACTCATCGTCATCGATGCAGTATGCGGTGGCTTGACGAGCCACGCGCTCGGTATCCTCCTCCTTCTCTGGCAAAGCCCCTTGAAGCAGGTAAGCCTGGAACTCTTCGGTCCAGCCTGCACTACAAAAAAATACACTTCTGTGATGATACGTGTTTGTCACAGTAGGTCACATTTTCTGTCATGCATGTACATCCATGATAAATTTATGACATAATCAATATAGTCATACCTGTGCTATCTTAGAAGTTGTCAGGACCCCGATTCTAAGTCACACTGATCTAGCATGTAACACCTCATATCACTTTGCGGCCTCACGCACGGTATTCCCACAGGTGTCTCCATACCATGCCCGAGACCGTTTGCGCCTTTTGGCCCACATATATGACATTGTCGCTAGCATCCATATGACAGAGAACCCGGGCTGACATGGCTAGTCGTGAACCCAAAGTGGCACAAACTTACAGGGATAGGCATACATGACCCAACATCGAACGTGTCGGTCATCAGCGAGTGAATCCAGGCTGTAGCAACTGGACTAGCAGGACTCCGGTAGACTGGGCTGTAGCAGGCTAACAGGACTCCGATAGACACCGCGTGACATTTCCCGAAGGGACAGACACTAGAATGAAGAAGGACACATGCCGGCCAGCCTAAGTGTTCTAGAGCAGTAGCAAGCTACCAGGGCTCAGTGGAAGCACTAGGAGACATTTCCCTGTAAGAGAGGCTACTAAGGATAAACAACTAGATAGTCAGATCCCACAGATAGCAATACACATTACACGTACGCATAACATGTATGTATGTGTTGTACAACATGGCATCACAACATAACTCAACAACTCATATAGATAAAAGCTCAGAAGAGCCATCACAGCATTTATTACAAACAGGGGTCACATGACCTAACATTCAGAGTACACAAGCAACAAGTGGAAGCATTACATGTCTAAGTACAGACATCTACAAATGGAAAAGGCTGAAGAGCCTGACTATCTACAACGTCTGATTAAGATCGTAGCTGAGGTACAAGCTACTTGTCGAAGCCCACGAGAACACTAGTAAGACCGAGGTCTCTGCTGCAAAAACATAAATAAAGCAACATGAGTACAAAGGTACTCAGCAAGACTTACATCAGATCCTATCATACATGCATTTGTATCAAGAAGGTAATGTGGGGTTTAGTTGCAGCAAGCCAGCTTTGACTCAGTGACTATCCTGTTCTACGACTACGAGAAACTCTTTTGAGGTGATATGGCGCACACGAGTCCACTAATCACCATACAATACACTACTATGGATTCATCCCCGTCTCCCTACGAGAAGGCCATCCATAGAACTCACACTTGTCTTGAGCATTTTAGAGTATCCACTTCAAGTTGTCTATGTACCACGTAAGCATCCAAGAAGTGCATAACCGCGGACCCGGCTATTCGAATAGATCATGTTAACCCTGCAGGGGTGTACTCCTTCACACATGCTCTCGCCACTTACCGCCATGTACACGTCATGTATCTCGGCAACCTTCAAGAGGAAGCCTTGATGGAGTCATATACCTAGGGTAGGGTCATAGACCTGATCTAAATACCCTACCCAAGGACGCCCTTAGAAGATATCACCTTCCAGTCGAGCTGTGAGGACTCCACTCGACGTACTTGAGGGACTCGACCACTAACATTCACTCGACCACCAGAAGGTCAAGAAGCACTCTGTACTGCAATGGTCTGTAATTAAGTAGACTTTATGATAGTTAAGACACTTTATGTGGGGCGTTACCAGTAACACCCCAGACTTAATGTACTTTAAACCCCGTATTACTGAGGACCGGAGGGGTCTGGCAGGCACTATATAAGCCACCCCCACCTCAGTATAAAGGGTTCGCACCCCTGTAATCCATACTCATATAATCCACTCGACCGCCTCCAGGCTCCGAGACGTAGGGCTTTTACTTCCTCTGAGAAGGGCCTGAACTCGTACATCTCTTGTGTTTACAACCTCTCGATAGCTAGGACCTTGCCTCTCCATACCTACCCCCACTCTACTGTCAGACATAGAACCACGACAGTTGGCGCCCACCGTGGGGCAGGTGTTTTAGCGATTTTCTGGAGAAGTTGCGATTCTTCCGAGTACTTTCATCATGGTTGCTACTGGAGTTTTGGTCGAGGGCCGCGACATCCGTCTTGGCGCTCTCACCTTCATCGCCGACGACTCCGCTTGGCTCCAGGAGGCTTCACTCGACGTTGATGTGCTCCCCGTCCGCGGTGCGACGCATTTTCGCGCATGTGTCCGCGGCGTTCTGCTGCGGCAACCGTCGACCCCGTATCGGTCGACTCCCCTATCGGCCACCCTCCCGGTCTCCCACCAGCGCAAGCGCTCTGGTCGGTCGAGGCTCCAGCAGTGGGTGAAGCACGTGGTGGCTCGCCAGACGGCACCGCCCAAGTTGCGGCAATCGAGCCCGACGAATCCCTCTACGGCCTGTTCGATCTGTCGACTAGCTCTGTAGAGACTGCATCCGAGTGCGATGGCAGTGATCCGGCGGCGGAAATCTTGATGGTCAACGGGCCTCGCAGTCCTCCTGGCTTTGCCCATGAGGGCGGGGCAGGCGGTGGAGGCGACCCCGTACGGGACCACGAAGAGTACCAGCCCGAGCCACTCGACTCTCTGCAGAGGGAAGAGCTCCGCCGCAGGAACATGGATGCCCAGCATACTCCCATCGCAGGAGAAACCCCCGAGGCTCGCGCTTTGGAGGAGGCGCGTTTGGCCAATTTGGCTGAACGCGCTCGCCTGGAAAATCTTCAGCGAGCACTCGACGAGCGCGCGCGGCAACGAGCACCCGACGCCAATCGACGTCAGCTCTTCCCGCCGACTCAGGTATATCGAACCCCAATTCAGAATTTAGCAGCTGCAACCCGTATAGCAGAGTCCATCCAGCCCTCTCAGTCAGAAGCCGGCAGAGGCTTGATGCAGATCAGGGATCTGCTATGGGCAGTAGGAGACCAGAATTCAGCCGTGTCGCAGTCGCGTAACAGAATTCACAGTCGATCCGTCGCTGCGAATACGGTTCAGTCGGCTCATAGTCCCAGATCGCCTCCGCGGCATGAAGGACGCGAGAATCGGCGAGACCAGAACGTAGACCGACACGATCGTGATGATAGGCGTCGAGTGCCCACTTCCCCCCCGAGGGGTGGGTCTTACGCTCCTCGGCAGCAAGATGACAGGCATCAACTCAGTGTGGGGCGAAGAGCTCCAATCGACCCTTGGGAACCAGGCTTTGACGCGCGATCCATTATCGTGCAAGGCTTGGTCGACCGAAACAGAGCCCATCGGGGTGGGCCCGACAGAGATGCGCCCACAAACAGTCGAGCGCATGTTTCTGGTCCAGAGTGTTTCAGCAGGGCTATCAGGGCCGCGGTGATTCCCCCCAATTTCAGGTTAGCAACTGGAGTAAGCAAGTTCACTGGTGAGTCTAAGCCTGAAACTTGGCTTGAGGACTACCGAGTGGCGGTTCAGATTGGTGGTGGGAATGACGAGGTGGCCATGATGCATCTGCCCCTCATGTTGGAAGGTTCTGCCAGAGCGTGGCTGAATCAGTTACCTCCTAGCAGCATTTACACTTGCGAAGATCTGTCCCGAGTGTTCGTCAGAACATTTGAAGGGACTTGCAAGCGACCAGTTGGATTGACAGAGCTGCAAGTCTGTGTGCAGAAGACGAATGAGACTCTCAGAGAGTATATTCAGAGACGGATCACTCTACATCATACCGTGGAGAATGTGTCTGATCATCAGGCAGTCTGCGCCTTCAAAGATGGCGTCAAGAACAGAGAATTGAGTTTGATGTTTGGTCGAACTGGCGACATGACCCTGAATCGGATGATGGAGATTGCTACCAAGTACGCCAACGGCGAAGAAGAAGACCGACTCCAAAGCGGCAAGTACAAGCCGAGTCAGTCGGAGAAGGGAAACACCAGTCGGAAACAGAAGCGGAAAGCCGAACCAGCAGCTCCTGGAGAGGCTCTGGCCGTGACTCAGGGAAAGTTCAAAGGGAAACCAAAAGGATCCTGGAATCCTAAGAAAGTGAAGGATAAAGAGGAAAAGGAGTCGGACAAGGCCGAAGACAAGGAGGACAGTGAGGGAGGATATCCGCATGTCAACTCCACTCTGATGATCTTCGCTGATGTGGAAAGCAAGAGCCGATTGAAGGTCATTAACCGTGAGGTGAACATGGTTGCCCCAGCGAAACCAAGTTATTTGAGATGGTCCCAAACACCCATCACATTCGACCAGTCTGATCACCCGACTCATATCGCCACCCCCGGGAGGCAAGCTTTGGTGGTCGACCCAGTTGTCGAAGGCACTCGGTTGACGAAAGTGCTGATGGACGGTGGTAGCGGACTGAACTTGTTGTATGCAGACACACTGAAAGGAATGGGCATTCCGATGTCCCGACTGAGCACCAGTAACATGAGCTTTCATGGAGTTATACCAGGAAAGAAGGCCGAGTCACTCGGCCAAATAGCTCTGGACGTGGTGTTTGGTGATTCAAAGCATTTTCGCAAGGAAAAGTTGACGTTTGAGGTTGTGGATTTTCAGAGCGCGTATCACGCCATTTTGGGGGGACCAGCTTACGCACGGTTCATGGCTCGACCATGTTACATGTACCTCAAACTGAAGATGCCCGGCCCCAAAGGAGTGATCACTGTCACCGGTGATCGGAAGAAGGCAGAAGAGTGTTTTCAGAAGGGCTCAAAGATTGCCGATTCCCAGGTGACAGCGGTCGAGTTTGAAGAATACAAGCAAAACGCAGATCCGAGTGATTTGCTGCGATCCAAGAAGCCCGCCACAGAATCTGCATTTCAGTCGTCCGGTGAGACGAAGCCTATTCACATTCACCCGACAGACCCCAATGTAGCCCCGACCCACATCTCCACAACACTCGACCCGAAATAGGAAGAAGCGCTCATCCAGTTCCTCCGTGAGAACTGGGACATTTTTGCATGGAAGCCAGCTGACATGCCAGGTGTTCCCAAGGGACTGGCTGAGCATCGCCTTAGAGTCGACTCATCAGCAAAACCAGTCAAAGAGCATCTTCGGCGGTCCGCTGTCCAGAAGAGAAAGGCTATTGGTGAGGAAGTGGCTCGACTGTTGGCGGCAGGATTTATCTGAGAGATATACCACTCCGAGTGGCTCGCTAATGTCGTCATGGTTCCTAAGAAGGACAAATCGCTCCGAATGTGCATTGATTTCAAGCACATCAATCGGGCCTGTCCGAAAGATCATTTTCCTCTCCCTCGCATTGATCAAATTGTTGACTCGACCGCGGGATGCGAGAGATTATCTTTTCTAGACGCCTATTCCGGGTACCATCAGATCCGTCTGTACGGACCCGATGAGATAAAAACAGCTTTCATCACTCCATTCGGGTGCTTCTGCTATATCACCATGCCATTCGGTCTCAAGAATGCCGGAGCCACATTTATGCGAATGATTTAGAAGTGTTTACTCACTCAAATCAGTCGGAATGTTGAAGCGTATATGGATGATATCGTGGTCAAGTCACGAAAAGGTTCCGACCTGCTCGCTGACCTCGCCGAAACATTTGCCAACCTCATAATGTATGATATGAAGCTCAATCCATCAAAGTGCACATTCGGAGTTCCTGGTGGCAAGTTACTCGGTTTTCTCGTTTCCGAGAGAGGGATCGACGCTAATCCAGAGAAGATCGGCACTATTCTCCCAATGAAACGCCCTGTGCGAGTGCACGATGTCCAGAAGCTTACTGGATGCTTGGCCGCATTAAGTCGATTCATCTCATGACTCGGTGAAAAGGCATTGCCTCTTTACCGACTGATGAAGAAGGCAGACAAGTTCGAGTGGACTCCAGAAGCTGATGCAGCGTTTGCCGAGCTAAAAGCTCTGCTCTCCACCCAGCCGGTGCTTGCTGCTCCAATCAGTAAAGAGCCTTTGTTGCTTTATATCGCAGCCACAGGACAAGTCGTCAGTATAGTACTTACGGTCGAGCGGGAAGAAGAAGGGAAAGCCTTCAAAGTTCAACGCCCAGTATACTATCTGTCTGAAGTCTTAACTCCATCCAAGCAGAGATACCCTCATTATCAGAAGCTTGTGTATGGGATATACATGACCACGAAGAAGGTTGCTCACTATTTCTCTGATCATTCCATCACAGTCGTCAGCGACGCTCCACTTTTAGAGATTCTGCACAACAGAGATGCAACTGGTCGAGTGGTGAAATGGGCGATTGAACTTCTTCCCCTTGATATCAAGTTTGAGGCAAAGAAAGCCATTAAGTCCTAGGCAATAGCGGATTTCCTCACCGAGTGGATTGAACAACAGCAGCCGGCTGAAGTTCACTCGGAGCATTGGACCATGTTTTTTGATGGCTCTAAGATGCTGAATGGTTCCGGTGCTGGGGTGATCTTGGTTTCCCCCAGAGGAGATAAGCTCAGATATGTGCTCCAGATTCACTTTGATTCCTCCAACAATGAGGCAGAGTACGAGGCCCTTCTGTATGGGTTGCGCATGGCCATTTCACTCGGCGTCCGTCGCCTTATGGTTTATGGTGACTCGGATCTAGTGGTCAACCAAGTGATGAAGGAGTGGGACGTGAGAAGCCCAGCCATGACTGGATACTGCAATGCAGTGAGGAAGCTGGAAAAGAAGTTTGAGGGGTTAGAGCTCCATCATATTCCCCGACTGAAAAATCAAGCAGCTGATGATCTGGCAAAGATAGGTTCCAAGAGAGAAGCCATTCCAAGTGGTGTGTTCTTGGAGCATATACACACTCCGTCAGTCAAAGAAGATCCTTTCACCGAAGAAGCTCCACAGCCCAAGAGTGCCACAGATCCGACTGAGGTTGAGGTCCCAGCAGTGGTCGACTTGGTCATGGAGGTCTTAGTGGTCATTCCCAACTGGATAGTTCCATATATCACGTATATCCTGAGAAAAGAGCTCCCAGAGGATGAGGAAGAGGCTCGACAGATCGTCCGTCGATCCAAAGCCTTTACCATAATCAAAGGACAGTTATACAGAGAGAGTGCGACTGGAGTTGGTCAGAAGTGCATAACGCCAGAAGAAGGTCGAATCATCCTTGATGATATCCACTCGGGGACCTGTGGTCATCATGCATCCTCTCGGACCATTGTGGCCAAAGCATACCGAGCCGGATTCTATTGGCCAAAGGCGAATGACATGGCAAAGGAAATAGTGGACAAGTGCGAAGGATGTTAGTTCTACTCGAATATGTCACACAAGCCTGCGTCAGCTCTGAAGACCATTCCACTCGTTTGGCCCTTCGCAGTATGGGGGTTGGATATGGCCGGCCCCTTGAGAACAGGTCGAAGTGGTTTCACGCATGTGTTGGTGGCAGTCGACAAGTTCAGCAAGTGGATAGAGGCGAAACCCATCAAGAACCTTGACGCCGGTACTGCTGTTAGCTTCATCAGGGAACCGATACTCAGATATGGAGTCCCACACATCATCATTACAGATAATGGGTCGAACTTTGATTGAGAGGAATTCAGAGATTTCTGCAACTCTCAAGGCACACGAGTCGACTACGCTTCAGTCGCCCATCCGCAGTCGAATGGACAAGCAGAGCGAGCCAATGGCCTGATCCTCAAAGGGTTGAAACCCCGACTGATGCGTGATCTCAAACATGCAGCTGGAGCATGGGTCGATGAACTTCCCTCGGTGCTTTGGGGATTGCGGACCACACCAAATCGGTCGACCGGAAGAACTCCATTCTTCTTGGTCTACGGAGCTGAAGCAGTCTTGCCGAGTGATCTTCTCCACAATACTCCTCGAGTTGAACTCTACAACGAAGCAGAAGCTGAACAAGCACGGCAGGACGCAGTCGACCTTTTCGAGGAAGAAAGGGAGATGGCCCTAATCCGATCGACCATTTACCAACAAGATTTGCGTCGCTTCCATGCCAGAAACGTGAAGAGTCGAGCCTTCCAGGAAGGAGATCTGGTTCTCCGAGTGGATCAGCAGAAACAACACAAGCTTGCTCCTTCTTGGGAAGGACCCTTCATCGTCACCAAGGTTCTCTACAACGGGGCGTATCGTCTCTACAATGTCAAGCACAATATCGACGAGCCCCGAGCTTGGAACACGGAACTACTCCGCCCATTTTACACTTAAAGTTTTCACTCGGATGAGTTGTAATAAAATACTTCTGTAGTTCATGGATTACAAAATAATAGTGTCATAATTTCTCCATAATTTTTGTCACTTTTTATTTGTCCAATAAAATTTTCCCCTCAGTGGGTGACTTAGCCGCGAATCCGTTTCGCCTAAGTTTGGAAAAAATCCTTACCGAGTGGTGAGCCAGCCTCCCACTCGGGGGCTTAGCCGCGAATCCGTTTCGCCTAAGTTTGTAAAAAATCCTTACCGAGTGGTGAGCCAGCCTCCCACTCGGGGGCTTAGCTGCGAATCCGTTTCGCCTAAGTTTCAACAAAATCTTACCGAGTGGTGAGCCAGCCTCCCACTCGGGGGCTTAGCTGCGAATCCGTTTCGCCTAAGTTTCAACAAAATCCTTCTGAGTGGTGAGCCAGTCTCCCACTCGGGGGCTTAGCTGCGAATCCGTTTCGCCTAAGTTTCAACAAAACCCTATCGAGTGGTGAGCCAGACTCCCACTCGGAGGCTTAGCTGCAGTCCAAGTACTCGCCTAAGTTCTAATAAAATCCTACCGAGTGGAGAGCTAGACTCCCACTCGGAGGCTTAGCTGCAGTCCAAGTACTCGCCTAAGTTCTAATAAAATCCTACCGAGTGGAGTGCCAGACTCCCACTCGGGGGCTTAGTTGCAGTCTAAACACTCGCCTAAGAACAAATACAATGTGCGGTCGTAAGGAGGACGAGGTGCAGGTCGACTGCAACCCTCTCCTCGGAGCTACGCCACAAGTACAACGTGCGGTCGTAAGGAGGACGAGGTGCAGGTCGACTGCGACCCTCTCCTCTGAGCTACGCCACAAGTACAACGTGCGGTCGTAAGGAGGATGAGGTGCAGGTCGACTGCGACCCTCTCCTCTGAGCTACACCACAAACACAACGTGCAGTCATAAGGAGGACGAGGTGCAAGTCGACTGCGACCCTCTCCTCTGAGCTACGCCACAAATACAACGTGCGGTCGTAAGGAGGACGAGGTGCAGGTCGACTATGATCTTCTCCTCTGAGCTCCGCCACAAGTGCAATGTGAAAATCCTACCGAGTGAAGAGCAAACCTCTCACTCGGGGGCTTAGCTGCAGCCCAGCGGTCGCCTAAGGTATAAAAATCCTACCGAGTGAAGAGCAAACCTCTCACTCGGGGGCTTAGCTGCAGCCCAGTGCTCGCCTAAGGTATAAAAATCCTACCGAGTGAAGAGCAAACCTCTCACTCGGGGGCTTAGCTGCAGCCCAGTGCTCGCCTAAGGTATAAAAATCCTACCGAGTGAAGAGCAAACCTCTCACTCGGGGGCTTAGCTGCAGCCCAGTGCTCGCCTAAGGTATAAAAATCCTACCGAGTGAAGAGAAAACCTCTCACTCGGAGGCTTAGCTGCAGCCCAGTGCTCGCCTAAGGTATAAAAATCGTCCCGAGTGAAGAGCAAACCTCTCACTCGGAGGCTTAGCTGCAGCCCAGTGCTCGCCTAAGTGGACGTAAGAGAATAAGTCGACTGCAGTGGGCGTCTTGCTTTAAACCTGCAAAAGACATTTCAAACCCAAAAGCAAGCATATTCAAACATCAAATCCAAGTTTAGATCGATACCTAAAGGAACCGAAAGTGCTCAGGCGCTAAGCCTGTTAAGGTTTATCGGTTACAAAATCACTCGGCATACCGAGGCAAATTTAAAGGGTCAAGCTCAAAGAAGTTTTTTACCCCTCCTGTGGAGGGCTGGAAGGTGCAACAAACTCATCAAGGTCAATCCCGTCCGCGATCCGAGTGGCAGCAGCAATAAAGGTCTCCATGAAGGACCTAAAGTCATGCTTCTTGGTATTGGCCACCCGAAGAGCCGCCAACTTATCTTCCTGCGCATCCTTGTAGTGGACTCGAGCTAGGCACAGAGCAACATCTGCGCCACACCTCGCAGAGGACTTTTTCCACTCCTACACTCGACCAGGAACTGTGTTCAGTCGAGCCATCAGAGACTCGAGGTCATTCTGGAGCGTCTCCATGGGCCAAAGCGTGCTGTTGATGCGAGAAGTGGCGACTTTCAGCCTTGCAAGATAATCAACAACAGCAGCAACGCGGGACTCAAGTCGGAACACATTCATGGCAACCTCATCGTTCACTTGAGAGTTGACGGGGTCCAAGTTCGGTTCCAGTCGACTAGTTTCCTCTTCAAAGTTTTGGTAGAATTCTGCAAGCACAATTACCGAGTCAAGGCAATGGTCGAATGGAAATATCACTACAAAAATGGTGGTTTGACGCAAAAGATTACCTTCGAGCATGAGGAACAACTTCTTGGCAAGTCCACTCAGGAAAGCCTCCAGATCATTCTTCTTCCTAGTCAACTGACTGGCCTTTTCGGTCAGGGCAGCTTTGTCAGTTTTCAGTCGACTGACTTCCTTGTTGGCAATCGCAAGAGCAGCTTTCAGATTAGTATTTTCTTCTTCACGCTTGGTGACAGAAGCTAACTTCTCGTCAGCAAGCTTGATCTTCTCAGCTAGCTCAAGGTCTTTTTTCTTCTGGGCCTCCTTCACCTTGCCTGCAAGTTACAGCAAGGTCAGATTTTGAAACAAATGAAGGGAAAAAGGAGTCGTCGAAGTCTCACTGAACATACCTTTGGTCTCCTCCTTCGCCTTCGTCAGATTCTCCTGAACCAGCTTCAGATCCAGCTCAAGCTGAATGTGCTTGTTCTCCAGCTCGGTATAACGAGCCGCAAGGTCACAGGATTTCTGCGAAGAACTAATCGACAAAATATCAAGGATAATTCACTTCCGAGTGGATAAGAGAAAATCATGCGTTTCTAAGACTACAGCCGAATACAAACATTCGACCGTAGTCTCGGGGACTACACCCAGTGGGTGCACTCAGCGTGCCCCCACTAGTTCTATTAAAGATAGAGTCGACCAGTCGACCAAAAAAAATGCTCAAGACATATTCTTCAGACTGTAATCAACTGCAAGCAGTCGACCACAGTCTCGGGGACTACACCCAGTGGGTGCACTCAGCGTGCCCCCACCGGTTTGAGAAATCCATTCGACTCAGTCGAATGATGGAAAGACTGAACTTATAAAGCCTAAGAGCGACTGCCAGCAGTCGACCTTAGCCTTGGGGACTACACCCAGCGGGTGCACTCAACGTGCCGCCGCTAACATGGAGTTTCAATTGACACACCCAGTGGGTGATTGCTATGGATTCCAGAAAGAAAAGCTTTTTGATAGCATATCCTAACAGAACAGACGATCCGACTGACCTGAACATTGCTTTGAAGAGCAAAACTGGCGTCGTAAGCTGCCTGGCTCGCATCCCGGATGGCCTTCACCTGCTCCATCATGATCCCCGCCTAGCATATCGCCTCCTTTGCAGCACTAGCTTGGTCCTCTGGGACATGGTGCGTCGTGAAGAGGGAAGGTTGTGCGGCACTCGATGAAGCGGGGAGAGCACTCGTCAGTGGAACCGCGAAGGACACGGTGTGTCGAGTGGTGTTCTCCTCCTCCGCGACCAGAGTCTCAGGCGCCGTCACATCCTGGGCCACCCTGCCGGCAGACGCTTTCCTGCTCCTCTTGTGCTTCAGTGGTTCCTCATCGTGATCATCATCAGGAAGAGTGATAACAACATTGGATGGAGCTACAGAAAAGAATCAGAATTAGAGATCCTGAGTCAATCGACTAAAAATGGAATTAAGAGAGTGGTACCAGGTTTTGAGGTTGTAGCATCCTCCATCTCATGGTCGTCAGCCCTGGCTGAGGTCTCAGAAGTAGCAGCACTACGACTCCAAAGATCAGTCAGCTAACTCAAGTGTCAATCAAAGATAAAACTCGCACAAGACAAGCAGCACTACGACTCAAGCAGCATGTTTACCCTGATATGGTAGGGATGGACACCTTCATCTTCGGCAGGACCTTGGTCGGCTTCGACGATGCCACCCTGGACTGCTTCGGAGCCTTTTCAGTCGGCGCCGGAGAGGTGGTCCGAGGGCGTTTGGTCAACTGCGCGACAGTCGCGACCCCCTTACCACGTTCAGTCGCAGGGTCATGGACAAGCTTCGACCGCCTTTCCGAGCGCGGTGGTGCGACCTCCTCCTCCTCCTCTTCTTCCTCCTCCTCATCGTCATCATCATCATCATCGTCTTCAGTAGCGTCTGAGTCCCACTCCTCCTGGCTTTCGCCCCCACTCGCTTCTCCTTCTTCAGGCGGAATTTGCGCCCCATTGGTCATCGAGTACAGGTCGGTGAGGACCTGTCGGACATCAAGACAAAGATCAATCGACCAATTTGCGACGAAAACAGAAGTAAGTGTAGCAAGAATACAATTGGAGGTAGAATGAGCATACCTTGTCTGGAGTGCTGGAGTCGTCGAGTGGAGGGATTCTCATAGCCCCACGAGGGTTATCCTTGTTACCAGTGACCGCAGCCAACCACCTTTCCAGCGTGGCATCGTCGACTGCTTCTGGATTGATCCGAGTCTCATCTTCGGTCCCGCAGTACAGCCACATGCATTGGCCTCTGTACTGGAGAGGCTGGATACGGCATCTAAGGAAAACCTCAAGGAGATCCATACCCGTCACTCCTTCCCGAATCAACCGAACTACGCGCTCCATCAACATCTTCACGTCAGCTTTCTCCTCTGGGAGCACCTTCAAGGAAGAAGGTCTGTTGGCGCGGTCCATGGTAAACGGAGGGAGACCACTCGACTGCCCCGGCGTCGACTCGTTCTTGTAGTAAAACCAAGTCGACTGCCAGCCCCTGACCGACTCAGGGAGGGTCATCGCTGGGAAGGTGCTCTTGTTCCTCATCTGGATTCCCAGACCTCCGCACATCTGAATAATCTTGGTTTTATCATCATCTGGACTCGCCTTCTTCACGGTCTAGGAGCGGCACGTGAATATATGCTTGAACAGACCCCAGTGTGGTCGGCAACCCAGAAAGTTTTCACACATGGATACAAAGGCAGCAAGATAGGGATAGAGTTCGGGTAGAAGTGGTGGAGTTGCGCTCCGAAGAAATTCAGGAAACCACGGAAGAAAACACTCGGTGGCAAAGAAAACCCTCGGTCGACGTGGGTAGCCAGAAGAACACACTCACCCTCTTCTGGCTGGGGATGCCACTCGTTCCCCGGGAGCCTTGCTGCTCCGTGGGGGATCAGACCGTCGTTGGCCATGTCGGTGAGGTCATTCTCCGTAATGGTCGACCAGATCCAATCTCCTTGGACCCAGCCATTCGGCAGGCGAGATCTAGACAAAGACCCGCCGCGACTGGTGGTTCTCCCCTTCGCCTTCCCCGTCGCCGACACCTTCTTCGCGCGTTCCAGCGCCGCCGTCTTCTCCTTCACCATGGCTGCCGGCGAGGCGCGCGAGGAGCGGTTGTGTGGAGGCGAGAGCGGGCGCAGTGGGCGGAGGCAGAGAGAGCAGAGAGAGAATGCGGAAGTACTGTTCAGGGACCCTCGCCGGGCGCCTTTATAAGATCACTTCCGAGTGGATGACAGGTGGGCCCGAGCAATCCAATCACATCCTAAAACAGTCGCGCGGGCGCGATACGTGGCGAAAAAGGTGGCGCGAGAATTGAGGCGTCTATGCCCTATCCCATCCGAGCACCGCGGTCCGCCCCGCTTCGTGCGCTTCCCCAAAGTTTGTAACCCACAAAATCCGCGAACGGCAGATCGATCTGTCAGGCGCGAGATCTCCCGCGATCCTTCGCTCGGGAATTGTTAAGTCCAAAAGGTCACTCGACAAAAGAAGAGAATGGATCGAGTCGACTGAAGAAAGTTGCTGGTTATCAACGAAGAGATTACTGATCCGGAACAACGCATACCTAACACGCAAAGGCAAGTCGGAAATAACATCAACTCCTTCCTCACTCAAGCCTCAATCCATTCGGGGGCTAATGATGGAGTCATATACCTAGGGTAGGGTCATAGACCTGATCTAAATACCCTACCCAAGGACGCCCTTAGAAGATATCACCTTCCAGTCGACCTGCGAGGACTCCACTCGACGTACTTGAAGGACTCGACCACGAAGATTCACTCGACCACCAGAAGGTCAAGAAGCACTCTGTACTGCAACGGTCTGTAATTAAGTAGACTTTATGATAGTTAAGACACTTTATGTGGGGCGTTACCAGTAACGCCCCAGACTTAATGTACTTTAAAGCCCGCATTACTGAGGACCGGAGGGGTTTGGCAGGCACTATATAAGCCACCCCCCACCTAAGTGTAAAGGGTTCGCACCCCTGTAATCCATACTCATATAATCCACTTGACCACCTCCGGGCTCACAGACGTAGGGCTTTTACTTCCTCCGAGAAGGGCCTGAACTCGTACATCTCTTGTGTTTACAACCTCTCCATAGCTAGGACCTTGCCTCTCCATACCTACCCCCCACTCTACTGTCAGACTTAGAACCACGACAAGCCTGGCCAGGGTGTCGGCCACGTCCTGACTAACCACACAAGACTCTAGTCCAGGTTTATCGCCTATTCGGGTTCCATCCGCAAGGAGATCCGGCCGGGATGTCGCTCACAGCCCCAAACGATGTGAGCAGGGTTCCCAAGCCCACCATCCAGGAGCCACTTGGTACACCGTGCCACTGTGCCTAGTCTGTCCCAAGCCCACCTGGCCGGGTGCCACTTGGTACACTACTAACACTACCTACAAACACCAGAAACTAGTTGCTACTCCTGGACAGGGATCAAATTGGTTAATAAGTCGAGAGGGGTCGAGTTACTGGAACCCAATGTGTGGTGGTATCGAGTCATTGGACAACATACATAGAACTCAGTGCTTAAGGACGGTTCCAGTGAGACAACCCACCATGTACTCCTACATGGCCTCTCACCGCTACCTTTACCAAATCATGTTCACACACTTTACTCTCAGCATCAGAACATAGAACACTGCACTCCAATTCATTCCCAATGAATCAGACCTGACACACTCTAAGCAATAGCAAGCATGTCATGGTAGGAACACAACAATGGCTTCAATCAACTTCTACACATGCTAGTGGGTTTCAACTATTTACTATGGCAATGACAGGTCATGCAGAGGAATGGGTTCAACTACCGCAGCACAAAGTAGCAGTTGAAATGTTGTTGTCCTAATGCAATAACTGAGAGCAAGAGCGAGGGAGTAGGATTGTATCGGAATGAACAAGGGGGTTTGCTTGCCTAGTAGATCAACAAGGAAGGCACTACTCCTCATACAGGTACTCTGGAACGGTCTCCGGAGCAGGATCTATCGAGAAGGAACGGTGTCGGCAATCAATATACAACCATATTCAACAATATGATGCATGATCATGGCATGAGTATGTGATGTTGATTGAGCTAATGCAACTAGCTTTTATTTGGATGAATTCCATTTGAACCAAAGATTCAAATGCATCTCCAAAATAAGCTATTTATATAAGCCATTTTAGTGTTTCACTTATACAGTAGGTATAAGTTGGTTTGTCATGTATGGAACTAGTACAGATGGATAGATTGTATTTTTCTGATAATTTTTTATATATAAATTATTTCAATCTGAGCTACGGTTGAATTTCTATGTTTTTTTGGAAGTTTTGCTAATTTTCTGGAATTTCCTGATTTAAATAGAATTAAACTAATTCCAGAAAAGGATTTACTGCGTCAGCCAGACATCAGCGAGTCAACGGCCAGCCAGGGTCAAACCTTACAAGCAGGGCCCACTAGTCAGCGAGACAGGGGTTAACCCCGTGTTGACTTGGGCTTTGACCTGCTACGGGGCCCGCTGTCAGTGGCAAGGTGGGGTCCAGCTGGCGGGGATTAGCACTAATCACCCCGCCACGTCAGCTGTCACCAGAGTTCGGCCGGCGGCGACCAAACCCGTGGCGGCAACGTGCCGGACTTGCGCTAAAGGCGACGGGGGCGGTGGCTAAGGGCACCGGGGCATAGCCCGGGCTCGCCCGCATCCAGGAGGCGGGTGGGACGCACCGGGGACGGCGGAGCTCGCCGGAGGAGAGCTCGCGGCGGTGGCCAGAGTTTGGGTGCGTGCAGGGATGCGGCTACGGTGTGCGAGGGCGAGAAGAGAGAGGGGGAGGAGGAGCAGCAGCTCACAGCGGTTGCGGCAGCCGTCGGAGCGGGCTCGGGGACGGCCGGACGGCGACGTGCGGGCGGTGGAGATCCACGGCGGTCGGCGGTGAAGAAGACAATGGTGGCGACGATGGAGGCCGTTCGGGCTTGCTTCCTTCGCTGAGGAGACGTAGTAGATGATGGCGGAGCTCGCAAGCACGACGAGCGGTCGAGGGAACGGTGGGGAGCGCGTGGGCAGCGAACAACGGCGACAGCGATGCTCGGTTTTTGGAGAGAGAGCGGCAGAGGCGGGGATGAGCACGGGGGAGAGGTGAGAGGGGTATGAGGCGGCGCATGGCGTCATCTGGCGTGAGGAGAAGGGCCTGGAGCGGCCAGGCAGGCAGCTGCATGCCTACGTGCATGGCGTCGGGCACCGCTTCACCTCTGCCTACTGGCAAGAGAAGGAAGACGGCTATGCGCCTGGTGGGTTGGGCCAGAACAGGAACGGGCCGGCCAGAGGCGCCAGGAAGGAAGCCCAAGTAAGGTTTTCCCATTTCTTTTTCTTTTCTATTTTCTGACATTTGTTTTGATTTAATAATAATACTAAACCAATTTATTTTCTTATGCCAATTTTTGTAGGAGCTAGTTATATTATTCCAGACCTCCTCAACAACTAGCATAACTTTTGGACATATTATAGATATAACATATATATATTCAATGCAAATAATTATGCATTAATTCCAAATTCCTAAAGTAAATACTTATGAGCTCCTAAAAATATTGGTTTGATTTTTATCTCTGTCCAATATTTTCAGAGAGCAACATGAACATTTTCTTGGACCTTTTTGGAGAAATTTTTATTTGGGTCATTTCCAGAGATTATTCTGAGAGTTTCACAAATCCTCATTTCAAATTTAAATCGAATTTAAACATGATGCACAAATGACTAGCTAGTCTAGGTCATACCAGAACTAGGGATGTGACAGAAGTGTTCCATGACATTACCAAAATTATCATCATGGAAGTGTCCACTTCCATGACGATAAATCGTGTGTCATAGAAGTGCTTTCGTCAGGGGTGACCGACACATGGCATCCACCATTAACCTATCGGGTCCTTTTTTGGAACCGATAACCCACTAACAGCCACGACCAATGCCGATTTACCATGTGTAAAATTCTCATTGGCTGACGGATCCATGCGTCAGCTCCGCGTTGGCACAGGTGTCACTCATCCAACGATCGAGATGGGCCTATGATATGTTGACATGTGGAGCGGCCCAAAAGTGGCCCACAAAGTTTAGATCTGCCGGCCCAACCGAAGGCCCATAAGATTTAGTGGACCATAATGGTCCGGCCCAGCTAAAAGCCCACAAGATTTTGCAGACCATAATGGGTCGGCCCAGCTAAAGGCCCACAAAATTTAGTGGACCATAATGGGTCAGCCCAGCTAAAGGCCCACACGATTTTGCAGACCATAATGGGCCGGCCCAGCTAAAGGCCCACAAGATTTTGCGGACCACAATGGGCTGGCCCAGCTAAAGGCCCACATTCTCTGTCAAATCGGCCCGTCAACGGCCTGTCCTAAACTTTTCATCAACGCGGCCCATGGTCACTTCTGGCCCGTTAACAGTCCGGTAAGTAATTGGACCGAATTATGGCCTGTTGTAGATCCGAACTGTTAAAGGTCCTGCTTCATTTGGGCCCATTTACAGGCCATCAAAACTTTCAGCCCATAAATGACCGTGAAGGATTTGGGTCATATTCGGCCATGTCTGACATTCGGCCTGTTAGAGGCCCGCTATAGATTTGGGCCACTTTCGGCCTGTTGTCATTTTCGGTCTGTTAACGTCGGACGAAAACCATGGGCCATATGGGGCCCAACGTCATATCAGGCCCATTAACGGCCCATATAAAAATGACGATAATCTAGCCCGACCGAAGTTCCGGCCTGTTAAAGGCCCGTGTATTAGGTCGGTGCCTTTATGGACCGTCTGAATTTCGGCCTGTCAAAGATCCGCATCGTAAATGGGCTACCATTTTGGCCTGCTAAGACCAGTGGGTTATTTGGCACAATGAGGGTAAAGTGTAAAGATGGCGTGACATATTGACATGTATGATGTATAAAGTGTAAACTAAGCACAAGGTGCTTGAACTTGTTAGAATCAATGCAAGCTAGAAACCATATGAAAGATGAAACCAATATCACTCTGCCAAATTAAAAGGGTGCCAATGTATTTGACCAAATTAGAAGCAATACATGCACTAGTGCAGAACCGGGCTTTAGTGCCGGTTCGTAACGGCCTTTAGTGCCGGTTTGCCAACTGGTACTAAAGAGTGGGGACTAAAGGCCCCCCCTTTAGTACCGGTTCATCACGAACCGCCGCTAAAGTGCCACCACGTGGCACGAGCCAGGCCCGGGGTGCGCTAGGGCATTAGTAACGGTTGGTAACACCAACCGGTACTAAATATTTGGGGGGGTTTTTTGATTTATTTTCCATTCAATTTTTTTTGATTGCTGTTATTTCACGATACTACAAATTGTACACGTTATGCATATATATAAATAGATTTTCTCGTACGTAGAACCGCATATATATATATATATATATATATATATATATATATATATATATATATATATATATCGAATGTCTCACAAACCAACACCATTAATTATTCACACATACACATGTATATACATATACAATTTCTCCTACATATGTTGCCTTTGGTGCCTCCGGAGCACGATGACAAGTGGTTCATGGGGGCGGTAGCGAGTAATAGTATTCTCCTTTGGGATCTATGACCTGGTCGAGCGAAAATCCGGCTATTTCCTCTTGAAGTGCTTGTATGCGGTCCGTTGGTAGGAGCTTATCCCGCACTGATCTGAACTGTTAAGGAGATCAATATGCATGTGTGTTAGTTGTGTGACTAGATATCGATAATGTTGTGAATAGTGTTCTGACAAAAACGTACCCAGTCCTGTCTATCAGATCTGCTCCTTTCGCACGTCATCATGCGAATGTTCTCGCAAACGTAGAATGCACACAGATTATTCCCCGGCGCCTGCCTCAGGGCCTTTGCAAGAATGGAATTGAATCAGATAATGATTAATCAAGCATGATAATTAATTAATGATACTGAAACAAGAATTACAGATATGGTAGCTAGCTACTACTACTTAATTACTTACGAAGGGTCGATGCCAAGACAACTTTTTTGACCACGTGCCTGGAGTCACCTTGATGAACTTTGCCCATGCCCTGCCCGCCAGCAAAAAAAATTAATAAAGGGGTTATTAAATAGTTCATATCAGGAACTAATAGTTAATAATGATTGAAATTACCTGGTGACTATCCCCTTCACGATGGTGTAGTCTTTATCTTCTTTAGTTAGTGAGTCCAATAATTCAACTTTTCCTTCGTCAAATTTAATGTCTAACAAGACCCAGTGCCAACTTCATACGCACACGTTTTCATGTCTTAATTATGCGGGCATGTGCATAAAATTAATCAACTACCGTAAACCGTATACACTTAATTATTAACATCTAGCTAGCTAGTAAGCAAAAACAGAATTTGTAGTACAAGACAGTGTGACTCACGGGAAGTTGTAAGGAAGTACTATATCTTCATTGGTATTGAGGCGCTTCAAGAACTCTAGCATGTTTTCCTCTAAAGCAGCTTGACAATGTTCAATCTCCCATATGTCCTGATTAATGGTATTTGGGTCAATAAACCCAATGCCATAGCGTCCAGCTTTTTCATTTCATACATGTTCATCCTGCATATAATACCACAGAAAAAGAATATAGTGAGGATAATTACATGTAATGATTGATCAAAACTATCACTACATAACTAGCTTGAGACTTATATTACAGAAAGAAATCACTTATAGACAATAGCAACTAACGATAGACTTGTCGAGTGCGTCTTGATTAAATAACTGAAATAGTTCTGGATAATCAATGGTTAGAGCTTTCTCATGGTAATAATGCTCATGCTTGACATTCACCATGAGGGACTCTCGATTGGAAATCTTGGTAATGTTCATGTACCATTGATGCAATTGATACATTCTCGCTGGGAGGTCCTTGACCTTGTCTGGATGGACCAACGGTTTGCCCCGGACATATTGCCATGCTATTTCCGATTCTTTAAGCGTAGGCATGGGCTCGATTTCGAGGAGTTGTCCAACAGAGATATTGAGCATTTGAGCCTGCATTATATGATCCTCTGTTATTACCACATCGCCATGCTGGGGAACGCTAACGGTTTGCCCACAATAATATTTGGCGCGCGTACTACTCCTCTCATGTGTTGTTGGCACAACAAGCAGGGGGATTGCTTGCGCCGCCTGTTCTCCCAACTGGGGAACGGTTTTCCCGCATTTTTGGCCAGCTGCTTGTTGGATCGAGCTTGAGCTCGCTTCCTTCTGTAGTCGTGCTCGATGTGCCTTCCTGATTTGGAGCTCAGAGTCCGAGTCAACACGCTTGGGAGCTGGTTCTCTAGCCATACGAATGAAGTGGTCAATTACTTTCTCACGCACTTTCTCCTTTGGCGGTGGTGCCGGTTTCGGTCCAAAATGGGCGTCCAATTGGGCTTGCACTATGGCTGTGTTTTGCTCCTTAGTCATGTCGTAAGGCCTCTGAGGAAGAGGAGCGAGGCTTGGACCATATTTATATCGCTTGCCTCCGCCTGTACTTCCTGAACTACCTCGACTCGTACCGCTACGCACCAAAGCTGCGGGATGTCTCTTCTCGATTGCTGAGACGGCGGAGATGGCTGACGTGGAGTTGGACCAGGAGAAGTGGCCTGACGATGTGCCGGACTTGAAGCAGTAGGTATGGCCTGACACGGTGCCGGATTTGAAACCGGAGAAGTGGCATGATGCTGTGCCGGGCTTGAAACCGGAGGAGTCAGCTCACGCGTTCGGGGACTTGGAGGAGGTGGTGGACTTCGAGGAGGAGTGGTCTCACGCGTTCTTGGACTTGGAGGATCGGGAGTCTGCTGACTCGGTGGTGGACTTTGAGGAGGAGTCGGCAGACGATGCGGTGTCGGTGGACTTCGCATGATGCAATCCTTTCTCCGTAGGATGATACGATGTATCGCCTCTCCGAGTGTGCGCTCGTCTTCCCCTCCAGGAATGTCAAGCGTTAGCCCCTAATATGGGTCCACCACTTCATCAACCATGACACGAGCATAGCCCTCTAGAATTGGGATGCAATGGTAGGTTGCTTCGGGGGTAACTAGAAAAGCAACACCATCCGCCACCTTCATGGATATGTTCTTCATTTTGGAGTGTAGCTCGCAGTTAGTGTTCTCTATGATGTCATCCATAGGGTATGTATCTAGCAATGTGTCGCCCCGGGACCTTCAAATCACCTGATCCATAGTTAAGTTCCCATATGTCCTCTATGTAACATAATATGTTTCCTTTCTCGTGTTAGTTGTTTCATCAAAGCGGACACCACTATTTTGGTTGGTG
Organism: Triticum timopheevii; assembly: GCA_963921465.1. Classification (NCBI taxonomy): domain Eukaryota; kingdom Viridiplantae; phylum Streptophyta; class Magnoliopsida; order Poales; family Poaceae; genus Triticum; species Triticum timopheevii. The sequence goes on along the minus strand of OY997270.1, from coordinate 540,361,770 downwards.
CTCTTCTTATCTTGGGCGATCGTGTAAAATGTATTCCCATTTATCTGGTACCCTTTGAAAGTCATTATATTCGAAGATGGTAACTGGGACAGCGAGTACAGGTCATTTTGAATATCGCCATCATTCAGGGCACGTTTCTGCAACCAACCGGCGAAAGTCCTCGTTTGTTCATGTGTAATCCAGTCGTCAGACTTCTCGGGGTGTTTGGACTGTAGAAAATTCTTGTGTTCCTCCATATACAGAGCCACCAAGGAGGAATTCTCTGTAGAACTGTGTAGTGTGCTTCAATGAAAGAATGCCTGTCCATACATATTATTTGATGCCCTACTAGCATGCCATTTCCTTCTAGTCTGCCCTTATGCCACGATTCAGGAACACCAATTGGGTTAAGGTCAGGAATGAAGTCAATACAAAACTCAATGACCTCCTCATTTTCATGGCCGTTCGAGATGCTTCCTTCTGGCCTAGCACGGTTATGAACATATTTCTTCAAGACTCCCATGAACCTTTCAAAGGGGAACATATCGTGTAGAAATACAGGACCCAAAACGTTAATCTCTTCGCAAAGGTGAACTAGGACGTGCGTCATGATGTTGAAGAAGGATGGTGGGAACACCAACTCGAAACTGACAAGACATTGCACCAAATCATTCTGTAACCTTGGTATGATTTCTGGATCGATTACCTTCTAAGAGATTGCATTGAGGAATTCACATAGCTTCACAATGGCTAATCGAATGTTTTCCGGTAGAAGCCCCTCAATGCAACCGGAAGGAGTTGCATCATAATCACGTGGCAGTCATGAGACTTTAGGTTCTGGAACTTTTTCTCTGCCATATTTATTATTCCCTTTATATTCGACGAGAAGCCAGACGGTACCTTCATGCTGAGCAGGCATTCGAAGAAGATTTCCTTCTCTTCTTTGTTAAGAGCGTAGCTGGCCTTACCCTGATGTATGCCGTCTTTTCCGTGCATACGTTGTTGGTCCTCCCGTGCCTCTGGTGTATCTTTTGTCTTCCCATACACGTCCAAAAAGCCAAGCAGGGTCATGCAAAGATTCTTCGTCACGTGCATCACGTCGATTGCGAAGCGGACCTCTAGGTATTTCCAATATGGTAGGTCCCAAAATATAGATTTATTCTTCTACATGGGTGCGCGTCCGTCAGCGTCCTTCGGAACAGGTTTTCCGCCAGGACCCTTTCCAAAGATTACCTCCAAATCCTTGACCATATCATGTATATCAGCACCAGTACGGTGGTGAGGCTTCGTCTGGTGATCCGCCTCACCTTTGAAATGCTTGCCTTTCTTTCTTACGGGATGCCTTGTCGGAAGAAATCGACGATGTCCCAGGTACACATTCTTCCTACAACTATCCAAATATATACTGTCGGTATCATCCAAATTGTGCGTGCATCCGTGGTATCCCTTGTTTGTCTGTCCTGAAAGGTTACTAAGAGCAGGCCAATCATTGATGGTCACGAACATCAACGCCTTTAGGTCAAATTCTTCCTGTCCGTGCTCATCCCACGCATGTACACCTGTTCCATTCCACATCTGTAATAGTTCTTCAACTAATGGCGTTAGGTACACATCAATGCCGTTGCCGGGTTGCTTAGGGCCTTGGATGAGCACTGGCATCATAATGAACTTCCGCTTCATGCACAACCAAGGAGGAAGGTTATACAAACATAGAGTCACAGGCCACGTGCTATGGTTGCTGCTCTGCTCCCCAAAAGGATTAATGCCATCTGCGCTTAGACCAAACCATACGTTCCTTGGGTCACCTCCAAACTCCTCCCAGTACTTTCTCTCAATATTTCTCCACTGCAAACCGTCAGAGGGTACTCTCAACATTTCATCTTTCTTACGGTCTTCTGCGTGCCACCGCATCGCCTTCGCATGCTCTTTGTTTTGGAACAAACGTTTCAACCGTGGTATTATTGGAGCATACCACATCACCTTGGCAGGAATCTTCTTCCTGGGGCTCTCTCCCTCGACATCACCAGGGTCATCGTGACTGATCTTATAATGCAATGCACCGCATATCGGGCAAGCGTTCAAATCCTCATACTCACCGCGGTAGAGGATGCAGTCATTAGGGCATGCATGTATCTTTTGCACCTCTAACCCTAGAGGGCAGACAACCTTCTTTGCTTCATACGTACTCTCGGGCAATTCGTTGTCCTTTGGAAGCATATTCTTTATCATTACCAGCAACTTTCCAAATCCCTTGTCAGATACACCATTCTCTGCCTTCCATTGCAGCAATTCAAGTGTGGTGCCCAACTTTTTTTTGTCAGCTTCGCAATTCGGGTACAACAATTTCTTGTGATCCTCTAACATGCGCTGCAACTTCGTCCTCTCTAGATCACTTGCACAGTTTCTCTTTGCATCGGCAATGGCCCGACCTAGATCATTAGCGGGCTCATCTAATGCCTCTTCTTCAGCTTCTTCCCGCATTGCCGGCTCAGCTTCTTCCCCCATTGCCATGATAGTCGTCGTCGTCCTCTTCTTCTTCATTGTCTTCGATCATAAACCCTATTTCTCCGTGCTTGGTCCAAACATTATAGTGAGGCATGAAACCGGACTTAAATAGGTGGACATGAATGGTTTTTTCTGTAGAGTAACTGTGACCATTCTTACAGCCAGCACATGGACAAGGCATAAAACCATCTGCCCGCTTGTTTGCCCCAGCGGCCCACAGAAATGTATGCACGCCATTAATGAACTCGGGAGAGCATCGGTCATCATACATCCATTGTCGGCTCATCTTCATTACACAACACCAAATAGACCAAATTAATACAAGTTCATACATAAAGTTCATATACAGCACTTAATTAAATGCAACATACAAATAACTCTCTAGCTAAAGAAGTTAAATGCAACAACAAATGCGATGAAGATCGCAACTAAGGTAACAATTGATCCAACAGCATAATGATACCAAGCCACACTATCAATGGCATATTTTCTAATCTTTCTAATCTTCAACCTCATTTTCTCCATCTTGATCTTGTGATCATCGACAACATCGGCAACATGCAACTCCAATTCCATCTTCTCCCCCTCAATTCTTTTCAATTTTTCTTTCAAATACTCCTTTTTCTTTCAACTAAATTTAACCTCTCGACAATAGGGTCGGTTGGAATTTCCGGTTCACATACCTCCTAGATAAAAATATCTATGTCAACTTGATGGGCATAATTTGTCATAAACACGAAATGCAACAACTAGTTTTAAAAGAGAGTATACCACATCCGAATCATAACAAGGACGAGGGCCGACGGGGACGGATATCAAAACCATGGCACTATGTATAACAAACAAAGTACGGGTAAGATAATTATACGAGTAACTATATATCCAAATCACACAAACATCAATTTGGTAATGTAAAACATTCATGAACAAGAGCCTCACCACAAGGTGGTGCCGGCGACGGGACGGTGCGGGCGATCGACGGTGGTTACGACAGAGATTTAGAAGGCACTAAGTAAACCACACCTACATATGCAAACTAAGTGTTATTTTTGACCTCAAATTGCATATAAATCAAATACTAGCAAATATAATTCCTCCAAAATTAATCACTATACAAAGCATTGCAAGAGCTAATCTAGCAATGAGAGTTGAAAGGACAAAGTTGCTAACCTTTGTGACCATTTGAATGGATGGGGGCCTTCAAATCTTGACAAATTTTGGGCAAAATTTGTGAGGAGATCGAGGAAGAGAGGGGAAGGACAGAGGAGAAGTGAGGGGAAAGGGGAAGAACAGAGTGGCTCGGGTGGACGAAGGGTTTATGTACGTCAACCTTTAGTACCGGTTCGTGCCACGAACCGGTAATAAAGGTGCTGGACGGGCCCCAGACTGACAACACCCTGCCACCACCCTCTTTAGTACCGGTTCGTGCCACGAACCGGTACTAAAGGTTCGCCACGAACCGGTACTAATGAGAACGGCCGGCTAGCCATTGGAACCGGCACTAATGGACACATTAGTGCCGGCTCAAAACCAAACCGGCACTAATGTGTCTCATATTAGGTCATTTTTCTACTAGTGATGGCAACAGGCTAGAAATAATATGCAATATGCAACGAATAAAGGTGACTCATCGTAAGTAATTGATGCAGGATACAGAAGAGAGGTAGTTTCATGTAAGAACAAGATTAACACATAGATGTAGTGTGTACCAAAAATAGGAAGGCATGTCATATTCACAGGTATAGTGTGTAAACTAAGCAGATGCAATTTACCCTAATTAGAAGCATTAGAAGCTAGACACCGTATCCAACATGCACTACTAGGAAAAGGCCTACTAATGGCGCACTGGTTTTGCCTACTAATGGCGCACTACCGGTGCGCCATTAGTAGCGTGCCACTAGTATTTTTTACTAATGGCGCACCACTGGTGCGCCATTAGTATCTGGTATACTAATGGCGCACCACGCGGTGCGCCATTAGTATAGCCCACGGTGTGCCATTAGTATCTGGTATACTAATGGCGCACCACATAGAATTGTGCCATTAGTAACATTTTTTTTTCAAAAAAAATTTCAGAATTTTTTTAAATTTTTTTTCAATTTTTTTTAATTTTTTTTCAATTTTGTTTTCGTTTTTTTCTTAATCTCAGGTCAATATGGCTTAATACACTACTCCAGCCCAAGCACGCTTAACTTCAGAGTTCTATCCAACCCGAGCACCAGCTCACTTCACAGGCACTTGTTGATATATCTAGCATATCAATCCTATTATACCTTGTTGATGTCTAGGACTTTGTTCATGTTCATGACTACGATGAAATTTTGAAAAATACTTCAAACTTCCCAGTCATATTACGTATCATTTTTTGAAAAACAATTCAAAAAAATTCAAAACCAATTTTTTTTAAAATTTTTTGAATTTTTCTGCCTCTAGATCTTGAAAGCCCCATAACTTTTTTCGGTTAGGTTTTTGGGAATTTTGAAAATGTTAAATTTAGATGTAACTTTTCGAGTAGATGCTTTTTCATACATAAAACTTTTTAATCCGAGTTCGTATGCAAAAGTTATGCCCATTTTACAAATTTCCAGAGAGATTTTGCAAATAAAGTCGAAATTCATATTTGTAAATTTTCCCAACAACTAGACCACATATTACATGGGAAACTTATTTTCTTTTATTTTTTTGACATTTCCATCATTTTCTTTTATTTTTTTAAAACTAAAAAGGCGGTCCACAGGGGGGGGTGCATTCGGTGTTGGGCCAAGTTAGTAATGGCGCACCGTGGGGTGGTGCGCCATTACTAGTTTAACTAGTAATGACGCACCACACCCACGGTGCGCCGTTACTAGTTTTGAAAACAAAATGAAATTTTTTTGAATTTTTTTGAAAAAACTTAGTAATGGCGCACCTGTGGACAGTGCGCCATTACTAATTTTAACTAGTAATGGTGCACTGTCCACATGTGCGCCATTACTAACAATTTTTTTTATTTTTTTACTTTTTTTAGAACTACTAATTGCGCACCGTAGGTGTGGTGCGCCATTACTTTGTCAACTAGTAATGGCGCACCACCCCCCCGGTTCGCCATTAGTAGTTTTGACAAAATTTAATTTTTTTTTACTAATGGCGCACCGTGGGATGTGGTGCGCCATTAGTATTTGCACACTAATGGCGCACCAACACATGGTGCGCCATTAGTATTTACTAATGGCGCACCACATGTACAGTGCGCCAATAGTGTCCATCCCATTTATAGCCCTTTTCCTAGTAATGATGCAACCACATATTACACTGCGAAGTTAGAGCAAGCACCTGTGATGGTGGTGTAGGGGAAGTGCGGTCTTCAAGTATAGAGCTACGTTCAATATCTTCATTTAGGCTTGTTGTTTCTTGAGAATCATGTGGAGAGGATGAAATTGCATTCTTTATAAGAGTATTGTGTCTCATATTAACCCACGCGTGTAACTATCTCATCATAAGCGATAGATGCAGGATACACAAGAATAGTAGTTTGATGTAAGAACATGGTGTGATAGGCAGATGTAGTATGTACCCAAAACAGGAAGGCGTGTCATATTCACATGTATAATGTGTAAGCTAAGGAGATGAAATTTAACAAATTAGGAGCATCGATGAGGGATACACAAGAAAAGTAGTTTGATATAAGAACATGGTTAATAGAAAGACATATTATGTACCAAAAATAGGAAGGCATGTCATATTCACGGGTATAATGTGTTAACTAAGCAGATGCAATTTACCCTAATTAGAAACATTACAAGGTAGACACCATATGCAACATGTAACCACATATCACACTGCCAAGTAAGAGCAAGCACCTGCGATGGTGGTGTGACGGAATTGTGGTGTTCAACTACAAAGCTACGTTGACTATCTTTATTTAGTCTTGCTGTTTCTTGAGAATCATGTAGGGAGGATGACACTGCACTCTTTAAACGAGTAGGGCGTCTCACAGTAACCCACTCGGGTGACTGTCTCATCATAAGTGATTGACGAGGGATACAAAAGAGCATTTGTTTGATGTACGAACATGGTTAATAGGCAGATGTAGTATGTATCAAAAACAGGAAGGCATGTCATTATCAAAGGTATAATGTGTAAAGTAACCAGATGGAATTTAACCAAATTGGAAGCAATACAAGCTAGACACCATATGCAACATGCACCCACATTTGATAGCATGAAGTTAAAGCAAGCACCTAGGATGGTTGTGTGTGGCAATTGAGATCATCAACTGCAAAGCTATGTTTACTGTCTCCAGCTGCTGACACTGCACCCATTAGAGCGCTGAAACGCTTAGTGCTTATCTTCGAATTACACTGGAGTGACTTCTGTCTTTTCTTTTCTGCATTCATCAACACTTCGTCAGAGTCTGAAATACCCATGCATAAAAACCAATAGTGTAAGTATGGGTGAAATGTGTGCACAATTAGTACAGTGTAAAGGTAGCAGATAGCAGGTCGGTGAGAAATAAATGACGGGAGACATATGATAGCTCTACAACATGCATGGCACACTAAATAACTACAGGATTCTATGCAAATAATAGTCGACTGAAAGCAAATAGGTGAGTCCATTTTTTCTGCATCTTCCGATGTACAAAGAACGGGCAGATCGCCTTCATCTACCTCCAGCCAGTTAGTGTTGACGATCTTCCTTGAAACGCCAGCGACCATCGGCCCAGTATTCCTCCCCTGCCTGCGGCCTCCCCTCGACCTCACCGCACCGTCGTGCCTGGCACCGCCCCCGGCCATCCATTCAAGACCCGCCGACCTCCAGATTGGGCGCAAGTAGCTCTAGCGCCCCACACCCCTATGATAGACACCGATGCGCCGCTTCCCTAGGGAACAGGCGGACTAGGTGCTCCGCGCACCTAAGCGGGTGCTGCTTCTTTTAATTGCAGTTCGACTGACCCTGAATTGAAATCCAGGCGGGCTACTGACCTCTAGCAAAGGTGAAATAGTAAAAGGGAGGAAACCTAGTGCATTTAGTATCACGAAGAAGATGCAGTAAGAAGCGCTGAACTAGTTTCTTTCGTGGGATGAATATGGTGTGAGCGGAGACGTAAGATTTGCATGAATAAGGGAAGAGGAGTGCGTCTTTCTGCTGGCAGTGTTGTGTCCTCCTTCTGTTTTTCCAACGATCTTCTTGTGGTTCGCCGGAAACCAGAAGTTGTGGAGGACGGTGCACCCTTGGATGAACCCATGGCCAAGTTGTTGAGTGTGGTGCGGTGGTCATCTGTCGGCGACGGGGAAGCAGATCCGAGGCGGCGAAAGACGGTGTAGCGGGAACAGCTCCGGTGCGGTGGATGGTTGCGACAATGGAGCTGCAGCAGTGAGGCGCAGTATGGCGTGGTCGGAGTGGTTCTGGTATGGCACACGTCGGTGTCAGCGTTGTGGAGGAAGCTCTGACTCTGCTTCAGCTGCTAAGTCTTTATGGGTGTTGCGGTTGTGGTTGCGTTGGACTACGACGTTGGGGTACCGGCTTCGGCGTGATGGAGGAGGGTCGCGGTGGATTGGCCGCTATGGGGTGGAGGACGGAGGAGGCTGGGGTTTCGCGGCTGGTGGAGAGGGCGTTTTCGCGCCCACGGAGTATGAATGGGGAAACGGAGGGAGGCGGGGAACTAAGGGGGAACAATGTTTCAGTTTGAGACGCGCTTGTTTGAAATTTGGGGAAAGTTACAAACATTGCCCCATCTAAAATTTCGGACATATTGCGGGTTGGGGGTACGACAGTCATGTCAGGTGTCCCAAATGTGGGCGGGATAGATTTCGGCCGAGCACATGGGTGTTTAGGCGCGCACGACGTATGAATGCTTCTTGGAGACGGTTGAGATTGGCGTCTTGGTGAAGTTACAAACCTACCCCGGTTTAGACCTTTGGACATCAGGCCGATAGGCTACACAGGCCAGAGTCAGGACAGTAATTTCCTACCACCAAACATTAGTCTCGTGCGGTTTCAGGTGACCAGAGGCCTATTTGGCGCTTCGTTCAATATTTGAGAGCAGAAGCATTAACATTTTCGGTTCTCTTGAATTGAACTTTCAGGATTTGTCAAACTTCACAAATCTTTACTCTTGAAAATCCTAAAGCGACGATTATTTTGGAATGGAGGGGGTACATTTGAATATACATTGTACACGAGTATATAAAAAGTATGCAACTTACCTCAGTTCATGCATGGTTCTAGATACACTAGTAGAAAACCACCCATTAGTCCCGGTTCGTAAGGGCCTTTAGTCCCGGTTCATGAACCGGGACTAATGGGTCGTTACTAATGCCACCACCCATTAGTCCCGGTTCAAACACGAACCGGGACCAATGTGGCTCCACGTGGCCCTGTGCACCGAGCCCAGTCAGAGGTCCTTTGGTCCCGGTTGGTGGCTCCAACCGGGACCAAAAGTCAACTTTTTTTTAACAAAAGTGGCTGCTTTAGGGGTTTTGGGGTTATTTTTAGGTTGTTATTATAGCTAGCTAATAGAGAGAAGTGTCCTCTCTTATCTTCGTCCTTGGTTTATCAGCGGTGCTGCTATGTTCATTGCACCCGCAGATATAACATCCTCATGCATGCTTTGCATCATACATCATCATATATATGTATATAATAACAAGTCCTACTAAGCATGCATCACCATACAACTTCTACTCGTTATTAATAATAAGTCATACGATCATCATCCTCATATATAGTCATCGAACCCAACCCTACATAATTGTGCTTAGCACATGATCATCAGTATCAGGTATAGGACCTAAACACCCTTAAGGTAAAATAGCATAAAACAATATAGACCCTGACTCTCCATTATGAAGAATGGCGATCATCATGTCTCCAATTCTTTCCTTTCGCTGCTTATTGCTTCCAAGAAGCTCCTTACAACTGTCCACACATTTTTTCCATTCTTTGATTGTTATGTCTCCACTTCTTTTAGAAACCCGGTATGGACAGTTGAGATTCGTAGGACGACCTGGTCGTATGTTCAAAACATGAAGGCTACCACGCGTATACATCAGATGAGGTACACAATCATTCGGGATTATCTGTTGAAAAACATAGTAATAACTTCGTAGTTAGCAATGATGTACTAGTTTTAGAAGTGTGCAAAAAGATGCACGGATGTTGTAATAGTAAAAAATAATCTTACCAAGGTATCTCCATGGTAGTTACCATAGTGCAACACGTGCACTAGTGGCACGTATTGACCATAATGTTGAGGAGTTTGATTGTAGATATTGTAATTCTCAAGATCAGTACAAAATCCGACCAGATGATTTTTCTCCTGATAAGTTAATTTGGAGCCTTCAGTGTAGTACGTTCTGTCTACCATCTTCCGCACATTCTTTGAAGAATGAAAATAAGCTGTCAATGGAGATAAGTTGTCAACTATATATTTTGAAATAAAAATTATAAATTACTTAATTTAGCTCACATGAGGGAAGAACTGGAGCTGTATCCACAAAGACCCAAATCGAAGGTGTCTCTTGCTCGATTGTAGGATCACCAAGATCCATGGTGACAACCATACCCTCATCAAGACCATACATCTTGCAAAATGCATCCCAATTTTTGCAACCAAAAAGGGTTACACTCTGACCATTGTACAGCTTTACTTGAAAATCCACACCATGTTCGGTACTTAGGATAATTTTTTTGGTTTCGAAATTTTCATGGTCTTCAAAATCCATCCTCTCCAAGACATAGCGTCTTGCAAAGCATGGGATAAGCTAGTCGAATTGGAAAAGATGAAAAATACACGTTAAAATAATTGAAGTCGTGCTTAATTACGAAAAAACTATTGTCGTCGTTGCGTACCGTAGGAACATCGCAAGTCTCCTCGAGCTTAATGCTGAAGCGCCGATCTCCGTCCAGCTCAATGAATCTGTCGCACATACCTTGGTCGTCGTGGCACCAGTCGCACTCCCCCGGGCGATTTTCGTCGTCCGATGAGTACGACATTTCCGGCCTACGTTCATAATTCAAATATTAAACTAGATCATTATTGTTAATCACGGGTTGACTATCGATGATCGATGTACGTACGTAGCTCCTCTTTCATTCCCGAATGCATTATTATACCAAATTGTCTAGCACACGGGAATGAAGGAGAACTTATCCAATATGAGCATTCAATAAGCAAAACCAAATCACAAAATAAAGTATAGTATTCAAATTAGCATGCATTCAATAATTATAAGCAAAAGTACATCATCTCTTGGTGTCCGTACATCATCGAATATTATCACTAATACAACTAGAACCGTAGCGCCCGATGGGTATCGACGTGGGCGGTGGACACCCAAACATAAGGAACCATCACAGGATCATAGCTCCAATGAGATCCCTGAAGAACCTGCCAGGTATTGTCGAACCTCCCCTCCAATGCAACCATGTAGCGACGGACGTGCTCGTCCTCCTCGCTGACACGGTGACGTACCACCTCCGCGGTGTCCGGATGCCTCACCACCGTCACTGGCCCACGCGACCGCCACCAAACAAGGATCGGGTCAACAACGGGCTGCCTCCTCACCAACCTACGTCCCCCGAAAGGTAGCACCTCCCAATACCAACCCGGCGGAGCCCAGTCCCGAACATGGCCCTGATCAAGCAGGCCTCCACCGCCGAGTCGACGACGACGAGGATGCGGGATAGGCATCGCCGACGTCGACGCGGGAACTACTTCTATATATAGTTAAATAAAAGTAGTCTTATTAATTAAATCAACTATCTAGTTCAACTACTAAACACTTACTATAAATAAATAAGTAGTACTTACTAAAAACAAACTACTTCATTATATAGTAAAATAAATTAGTTTATTAAATCAGCTAGCTAGTTCAACTATATATAAACTACTACTTCTTTTTTTCCTTTTTCTAAATACTATGAACAAAAAAATCATTAAAATTCTATGAACAAAAGGAATTACACAATCTAAATATCACCAAAAAAATCTATTAACTATAATATGAACAAATTAATTACACAATCTAACATAATATAATACATATCTAAATTACTACACATCTAATCTAACAAAAAGATCTAAATTACACAATATGAACAAATCTAACAGAAAAAAAATCTAACATAAAAAGTATATTAACAGAAAAAAATCTAACAGAATATGAACAAATTAATTACACAATCTAAATTAACTACATATCTAAATGTATGAACTACAAAAAAATCTATGAACTACATATCTACTACACATCTAATCTAACAAAAAAATCTATGAACTACAAAAAATTCTAAAAACAAATCTAACAAAAATTAAAAAAAGGGGCTCACAGCCGGCGATGGAGACGGCGACGGCGACGGCGAGGTGCGGCGCGGGGCGGCGACGCGTCGATCGGGGCTGCTGCAGGGCGGGCGGCAATGGCGCGCGGGGCGGGGCGGGGCGGCCGGGGCGGCACGGCGCGGCAACGGTGTCGGGGCGGGGCGGGGCGGGGCGGCGACGGCGTCGGGGCGGGGCAGGGCGGCGACGGCGAGGTAGCGGTAGGGGACGCGGCGACGGCGGAGGAGGAGAGGCCGGAGAGATCGAAGTCGGGAGAGGAGGACGGCGCGCTATGTGCTGTATATATAGCAACGGCATTGGTCCCAGTTCGTGGCACAAACCGGGACCAATGCCTCCTTTAGTCCCGGTTGGTGCCGCCAACCGGGACCAAAGGCCTCTTTTCAGCATTGGGCGGGAAACGAAGACCTTTGGTCCCGGTTGGAGGCTCCAACCGGGACTAAAGGGTGGGCATTGGACCCGATTGGAGCGCCCAACCGGGACCAAAGAATAGCATTGGTCCCGGTTGGAACCATGAACCGGTACCAATGGACCCGTGTAACTACTTTTTTATTTTCTGCAGCTATTCTTTTGTTGATTCTTCCTGCAGCTGTTTTTTTAGTCCCACCTCGCCAAGCGAGAGGCACTCACAGCTGTTTATAAGCCCTGAGTGCATATACAATGACGAAGAGGCTCAATGCTCCTGCACATTGGTTAGCTTCAAGCCTTGCGGAATACGGTAGACTGCACAGAGCTATGTGCAGTGCAGTTGACACTATTCCAAAAGGCTTGAAGCAAATTAACGAGCATTGCGCCTCTTTTTTATTTTTAATGACTTATTACAACTCAGAAAAAAAAGAAAAAAATAAATGTAGCAGAAAAGAAAAAAAATATAAAAAACCACTCAGAAATAAATAGAATAAAAAATATAACAGAAAAGAAAAAATATATAGAAAACTACTCAGAAATGAATAGACGCAAAAAATAGTTGTTATTAACTGTACTAAAAAAGGAGCATATATGCTTATTTTTAATGGCTTATTACAACTCAGAAATAAAAAGAAAAAAATAATATAGCAGAAAAAGAAAAAAAACTATATAAAAAACTACTCAGAAATGAATAGAAGCAAAAAATAGTTGTGATTAACTGTACTAAAAAGGAGCATATATGCTTATTTTTAATGGCTTATTACAACTCAGAAATAAAAAGAAAAAATAATATAGCAGGAAAAGAAAAAAACTATATAAAAAACTACTCAGAAATGAATAGAAGCAAAAAATAGTTGTGATTAACTATACTAAAAAAGGAGCATATATGCTTATTTTTAATGGCTTATTACAACTCAGAAAAAAACTATATAAAAAACTACTCAGAAATGAATAGAAGCAAAAAATAGTTGTGATTAACTGTACTAAAAAAGGAGCATATATGCTTATTTTTAATGGCTTATTACAACTCAGAAATAAAAAGAAAAAATAATATAGCAGAAAAAGAAAAAAAACTATATAAAAAACTACACAGAAATGAATAGAAGCAAAAAATAGTTTTGATTAACTATACTAAGAAAGGAGCATATATGCTTATTTTTAATGGCTTATTACAACTCAGAAATAAAAAGAAAAAAATAAATATAGCAGAAAAAGAAAAAAAAACTACTCAGAAATGAGTACAGATGTGCTTATAGAGGAAATTCGACTTAAATTCATAACGAATTTCAAGAGAAATTCGTATGAATTTATGCTAAATTACCTATATAAGCGCATCTATTTTCATTTTCGGAGGAGCCCAATAAGGTAGAGAGGGAGGGTCTTATAAACCGGTCCCGTTCCCCTTCGGTTGGCGAGGTGGGACTAAACTCTGGTCGCCACGGGTACCAACCATTTAGTCCCGGTTGAAGGTTCGAACCGGGACTAATGGGAAGCCCATTGGTCCCGGTTCATGCCACCAACCGGGACCGATGGTTTTGGGGCAGGAGCGAGGCCCATTGGTCCCGGTTCGTCCCACCAACCGGGACCAATAGTTTCAGACGAACCGGGACCAATGGGCCACGTGGCCCGGCCGGCTCCCAGGGCTCACGAACCAGGTCCGATGACCCCATTGGTCCCAGTTTTGGATTGAACCGGGACTAATGGGCTGGAGCGGCCTGGACCATTGGCCTCTTTTCTACTAGTGATATAATCTCCTTGGTTGCAAAAAAAGTTAGATATGCATATGAATATATATAGCATGTTCAAACTCACAACAAAGATTGATGCCCCCTTTTACATCTGATTTACAAATGCCATTATCTCGTGTTCAGATAGATGAATGCACTTCCTATGAATTCGAATCTTCGAAACCCCCTTTATGTGGAATTCGACATGTATTCTATTTCGTAGCTAGCAATTTGGGATGTATCCATGCAAGTGACAAATTTATAAAGTGCATCACACTAACAACATGGAGTGCACTAATTAATGTTTATATATGAATTGCAAAAGCATCCATTGCCTGTATTTCAAACCGCTCTCACTCTATGGATCGATAATATGAAATAAACACATGCACATGCTAGAATTCAATAGAGTATGGGTGTCTGATAGACTAATTTTTGTCCATACGCAATTTGCAAAATTCATGATCTCATCCAAAAATAATAATGCCATTTATATTTTAATTTAATGTGTAGAACTGCCTTTTGCATGTAGATGCACTATGCCTCTGTCCGTTCTCACAAACTCGTTATATATCTCTCTATCTAACGCATAAGTGCACACACTTGATATGCATCGGCATTTCTCTTTCACACATGCTCACAATCTCTCTCAGGGTGTCGGGGTGTCTCACACACATGCTCTCTCTACTTCTCTCTCTCTCTCTCTCTCTCTTTCTGACTACTATGTACCACTCTTTTCACTAATCTCAGTTGGAAAACACTATTTCTCTCACATGCATATATACATACGCACCGTCTCTACTAGCCCTCTATACGCACATATATGTGCCTACGTGTCTCCCACACACACATTATCTTTAGGCCTCTCTCGCACACATTGCCCCCCCCCCCCAGACACACCTCTCTCTTAGTAGTTGGCAGATATGATTTCATCATATCTTTCGGTAGGATATCCCTGACAGTTAGGCTGGATGGTACGAGGCAAAGTTTTACCCTAGTTCGGATCGGACCCTTGCAGTTGAAGAAAGAGACTACTCTTGGTACTGTATATTAGTGATAGGGGTGTGTACAAAGTATACGTGAATACCAGGCATTGTGCATGTGTGTATACTATCGACGAACTAGCCCCCAAGCTTGCATAACATACTGGGGGCCTAGGGTTACAAATCATATATAGTCGGCTTATCACCAGCAAGGATAGAGTCCTTCACGACTCTGGTAGCTTCGTGTTGTACGCCGAGTCCTCCACATGGGTGTTCGTATAAAACGACTCGGTCCAACCTATATGTGGCGCAGGATGCAACCGACCCATGAGTCTTCATGTTGACCCACCACAACTAGAAATAATGTGCCCACAACACCACACTAAGAAAATAAGAATATACAATAGTACAAAGGTATCTATCTCATGATACGTCTCCATATTTTGTTGATGACACTGACGGACTTTGCATTTGATGCGTGCTCTGTATTTTGTTGACGACACTTACGGTCATTGTATTTGAAGCGCAAGCACCATATGGTCACTGGACTTCAGAATAAGCTAATCACAGTCACCACATACATTTTGTCGTGCTAACCAACATGTGGTTGGATGGTTAGGAGGACAGTGGTTTCTCAAGCCCACCAAGGTTAAAGTCCCGGTGCTCGCATTTATCTTGTGTTAATTTCAGTATTTTTCGGCGATGTACGTTCAGTGGGAGGAGACGTTCCACTCGACTACGAGGAACCTATGGTGACTTCGTAAAATCTCAAGATCATATATGTTGGCCCACTCTCTTGAAGGTGCTCATAGGGGTAGGGTTCGCGTGTGTGTGCTTATAGCGGTGAGTGCTTGCGCGTATATATGAGCCCTTGCGTCTGTACCGTGTTAAACAAATACATGTCATGATTATACAGTCACTGTCTCACCCGTACAACTTTGTATTTTGTTGATGACACAATCAATTGACCAGTCAAACGTTCCACACGGCACAACTAGGGTTGCACCATCGGGGCGCATAACCGTGGGGCCCACCTGTCAGCCTGTATATGGAAGAAAGAAATGGTAGTTTGAGTCTGCACTGTGTTAATAAAATAGGAGTACATTTTAGGGTGATCATACGGTCACTGGCTCACCATACAGCTCCGTAATTTGTTGATAACACGATGAATTGACCAGTCAAATAGTCCACATTCAGCAGCGCACATTACCATAGGGCCCACCCGTCAGCGCATATATGAAGGACAGAAATGGTAATAAATTAGTGGTCGGTGGGTATTCGAAGTCGTGAGACCTCTGGTTGGCAGTCGCCGGCGGTTCGGGGGGCGTTGATTGGGCGGTGGGAAGGGGATCGTCGGAGAAAAAGCTCGGCGCGTGAGGGGGGGCTAGAGGGATGGCCGGTGCAGTAGCAGACCGGAGGTGGGGAGTGGTTTCGGGGAGGGCGTGGCGGCGTGGCGGCGCGGGCCGGCCGCGGGCAGCGGGTGCTGGAGGATCGGCCGGTGGTGGCTGGCGGCTCAGGGGGGTGGAGCTTGATGATAAATTGGAGGCCCTTGATTTCTTCTCCAACGGCTGGAAAATCTAATGACCAGAGATGAAAAAGTCAGTCGACTGACATGTAGCCTCACCCCGCATGTTACATGCGTGCATGCAAGACACGCACGCATGCAGGCGTGTAACACTGACACGTACACATAACGTACACACACACGCATGTTGGCGTGCATCACTGACACGTACACATGCACTCACGAACACACACACGTATGCACCCATGCATTCAAAACTGAAACGTACCCTTGCATGCACGCAACACTCGCACGCCTGCATGCACACAGCACACGATTCAAGACACACGCTCAACCTATACATGCATGCAGCCTTTTTAAGGACATGGACTGTTATAGGTATTAATCAATCTTATCTGTGATAAGCAGAACATTGATGTTTGCAGCGGTCTTTATGAATCACAATGTATCGAACGGGCTCTCAACATAGTAGGCTTATCATCATGAAAAAGATGACGTCACACTCAATGAACAATCATCGGTTTATAAAATGCTCGCTTCTGACCGCCCTGGCCCACCAAAGGTTCCTCTGCTGTGTGCTGCCTGCGTTGGGCCATTGACATGCAGGCCATGTACCCAAAGAGCCCACACGTCAGGGGAAGAATGGTGCGGTGTCCTAGGTCAGAGTCGACTGCGCCACTCGCTGCACGCCCGGCTGAACACGCCTCTTTGCCGCATTCAAACACCTCCATGAAACCCGCCCGTGTGGAAGACGAGAGACCCACTCTGGACACACGTCTGTTCATGACCGGGCCGGCATTAAACGCAACGCCAGCCGAGCTCCTCCCGTCCGCCGTCTATTTAATCTCCTATTTAAACGAGGCCAAACGCCGGCCAAGAATCGTGCACCTCTGCTGCTCCCCTATCACCTCCAGCATTTTATTCACTCTTACAATGGCATACGAAGAGTAGTAATTCCGCATCCAAGCCGGCTGGGTAGCCCGCCGGATACGAGCTATGCAGCTCGCTGATCCACCTCCCTCCCCTCGCCCGACGGAGCCAGTTGTCGCCCCAAGCCGTCGCGCGGTTCAGCACCTCGCCGCTCCAGGCCAGCTCGACGAGGAGCGGTGCACGGGCGTCGTTTCTGTCGTCCACGCCGCCGCCTACTGCGTCTCCCGTTTCTGTGGCCGAGACTCCCATGCCGATGGCCACGCCATGCAAGCAGCGACAGAAGCCGGGTGCGCGGAGAGCGACGAGTCGGTGACCAGCGCCTCCGCATCCGACGCCATGATCGAGGAGAAGTAGAACACGGGAGGCCGCCGCCGCTTGGGTCCCATGAAGGCCACCACGGAGGCGACGCCGGCGTACGCAGCAGGTGTCTTGATGGATCCTTTTGTTGCGAGGACCTTCGTCGACCCCGCGTGGGCTCCACGGAAGAGGGGAATGTTAGGATGAAATCAAGCCGGTGCCGACCATGGCGAAGTAGTGGCCGGTGATGAACTCGAACCGGTGCCGGTCACCATCATCTTCGGCACTAGCCAATGATATCAGTTCGGCAGTGGGGAAGCGAGCCGTCCTTTGTGCTGAAGCATATACCTCTGGGGCTCCCGGCAGTCCGGTGATCGTGCTGCTGGACATGAGGAACACAAATCGATCGGCGGGCGACCATTTAGGACAGGTATTATATACCTGTGCTGTCCTGAACTAGCACCGCGTAGTTCATTTGAATGTAATGAAATACGTCATGTTTGTATGAAAATCCGGTATTTTATATGATTTTTTTTGTTGTTTATATGAAATATCAGTTTGTCTATGTGTTTGCGTGAATTTCGTCCGGTTGGTTGAGTTGTTGTCATAATGTGTGCGGCTACGGTTGGATGGCGTAATTTGCGGGTCGCGGGTCGGTCTGCGGGCGGCTCGGGCGGCGTTTTGGGACAAAAAAAACACATCTCGTGCGAGCTCATCTCCAACGTGGGCGCTGGAGGATGCATGACAGCATGAGCACCCGAGCCATTCCTCGTTCATCAGTGGCAAAGGCACCGGTGGACAAAAGGGTCGCCAATATTTTGGCTACCCCGGGCAAGATCCAAACAGCCTCTCCCAACAGATACAAATCCCCTCGTTCGCCGTGGAATTTTGCCATGTGTTGTTTTCATGGAGTAGCAAGATGCCCGTGCACTGCACAGAACATCAAGATGCATTTTTTACAAACTCCCGCATGCATGCAAGGGATAATTAATGTCCTCCTTTGCTAGTACCACGAGGCAAACACCATTAATATTGCATCAATTAGTGTTAGTGGCCTTGTATATCTGTAAATTGTAATTTTGATAGTTGCCCCATGTATATAAAAATGAAGGGAGAAAGATGAGAGATAAGTTGAGGAGGAGTGGGCCGTGGTGGTGACTGGTGGTCGGACTGGGCGGAGGCATGGGGATGGACGGTGCATTATTTCTAGGTTTGTATCTCTCTCACACACACCCACGTAGGCGGGGGATGTGCATGAAGAGAAGAGGTGCACGCACGACGCACGTACTTGTCAGGACCGAGTTTTTGGGATATTAATTTCCAGAAAATGGCCCTTGTGCTCACCAGCCCCAGGATTACTGTTAGCTGATGAGGCACCAACTTGATACAGAAATTCCCAGCAAAATACAAAATATGTAGTACAAGACCATTCTGGCCTATGAGTACAGCAATTGGT
The DNA here is from genome assembly GCA_963921465.1 of Triticum timopheevii. Lineage (NCBI taxonomy): Eukaryota > Viridiplantae > Streptophyta > Magnoliopsida > Poales > Poaceae > Triticum > Triticum timopheevii. The sequence continues at coordinate 540,342,644 of OY997270.1, read as the reverse complement.
TTCTAGTGGTTGATGGCGGAAGCAGTTTGTGGTCATCAGCGTCTATGGGACTCCAATTCCCACAGGAACAGCTGACCTGGATAACTCCTATCTTCGCGAGGCTGCTATCACCATTGATTGGGTTTCCGGGGCTGTCATCGCAACGCTCCTCTCCGGGCAAGAAATCTGGCCAAGACAATAGCCAGGGACAAGCCAGTGAGTACTTTGAATGTACTCACAAACATTATGAACTCAGGTATAATTATAACAAACGATAATCATGCTCTGAAATATTCTATGATCACAACGTCAGTCACAGAAATAAAATCCATGATGCACGCAAACAAGTTATTCACGTAACACATGAATAATGCAATTAGAGAGTAGAAATAGAATGCCTCAGTCGGGCGTCTGAGCGACACCACAGAGAGGGCTCATAAGTGAAATAAGTAACAAACGTGCCGCAGGCGGGCATCTGTGCGATGCCACATAAAGGGCTTACAAAGTAAATACATAACAAGCAGGCCACAGTCGGGCGTCTCAGCGACACCACATAAAGAGCTTATATGGTAAATAAATAACAAGCATGCCCCAGTCGGGCGTCTATACGACACAACATAAAGGGCTTATAACAGAATAATCACAGTGAATATCCAGGAGGTAGCACCGTCCCAGGGATACTCATAAATTCAAATAATATAAAGGGTTAGTCCATAATAATAATAACCATAATCATCATATGTCACCGGTCATAATCAATGTTCTGTCTTAGCAGTTTTTCAACCGAAGACCGACACTAAGACCGACACTTGACTCGAATAGATATAATCTCTGTAGAGGGTGTACTCTTTACCCACGAGTAACGGATTCCGTTAGTCCATCCGGACTAATTCCGTCTACGGTCTTTTAATTGAAAACACACCTAACCGGACACACCAACCTGACTTATCGGCGTCTGGAATCACCCATGACACCTCTTTAAGTAAAACTCTAAGTGGGGAGGCTACAACCTCGATTAGCATGGGATCACAAAATTTATACCGTGCACAAACTAGGGGAGCTACCCCCTTCGGCTACAACTGAAAACACCCATGCCCGCGGACTAGGTGCCATGCCTACGGGATGGAGCCAGTATCTTCCACCATGGCCTCTCTGTACGGTGTGTGCTAGAAAGGGGTTGACAACTTACTGAACCGTCCCCTACCTACGGCAAGGACAAGTGGTAGCACGAAACAAGTATGGGGGTTACTGGAACAAGACTCGATCTACGGTCGACTCAGGAGGTTTAGGTGTTACCTGCACGATTAGTATAACAAATATGTTTCAACCAACAGCCACAATCACCACTCATCATGTCTCACTATGTCGTACCGGCCACAATCGTCTCGGGGAAGACCGGAGACAAGCTCGTGTGTACCTAAGACAGAGGCTTTCCCGGGTTCCTCCTGGTATGCATGAGAGGCATATGATGGTGACTACTATCCCAAACATATCAAACTCCAACAGCATGAATCATCAATATGCACTCATGAGTTTGAAAATATCATCACAAAAAAAATAACAAAGACTCCGAGACGAGAGGTGTTGTAACCGTATTAAACAACACATGACAATATTATGCCAGGGTTCAGAATGATTGCCTTCAAGTTGTGGGGAGGCAGGGTGCATTCCAAAAATTTTGAAAGTTTCCTTCTCTCTCCAAAAATCCAATTTAAATTTTTTGAATTAATACATAGTTTCAAAAACAGTACAAAAAAGTTGTCTGAAATTTTTTCAAATAAATCTAAAAATAAACTAGACAATATTTGAGAGAGGTAGGAAAAAGAATCAACTCATGTGGGGTTATATTTAAAAAGTTATATCCAGTCAAAGTTTTGGTAAAATTTTGTTTTTAAAATAAAACAAAAAAAAGAAAAACGTTTTGAAACTAACCACGTCGAAGGCGTATTCTGGAAGTACGTCTTCACTTACTCCAGCGGGGGTGGCGCGTGGGTCACTGGGTTTGACCAGTCGCCTCTCCCTGCTCTTCCTCTGTCCGAGCGGGGGTGGAACTCCGGCGATCGTCGCCGGCATTTGGCGGCTGCTCGCGGGGCTCCGAGGGCGGGGATGGATCCGCCAGTCCAGGACCGTCCTCCCGGTGGTTGCTAGGCAGGTGGGGACAGAGGGAGTCGCCGGCGGCGAGCTCCGCGGCGGAGGTAGCTTCGGGATGAATTGGGGGTTTGAGCTATGGTGGCCGCCGATCGTGTTTGAGTGGCTGGGCGGCTCCGCAAGGTCAAGGGGAGAAGGTTGGCGGGGCTGGATGGACGGGGAAAGGCTTGGTTGCGACGAAACGGACCAGAGGGCGGCGGCGGCCGAATTGGCCGGAGACGAGGAAGACGGCCTGATGTCGCCTTCTACTGGTTGTGGGGGCTTCGAGGGGATGGCATGAGGATCCCTGAGGTTCGAACGTGCTCGGGGGTCCCTTTTATAGCACGGTTAGGTCAGTCCCGAGGTGTCCAGAGATAAGAACGACGATGAACCGCCATTCTGTGCTGCAGGGTGACGTGGCGGTGACGCGAGCTAGAGGACGGGCTTGCGGATAGGATCGCGTTGTCCCAGAGGGCAGCTGGGCGCGCTAGGGTGGCTTGGGCGGCGCCGTCCGGGGCAGAAGCCCACTGTGGCCAGCCGCTTGCCACCGTGGCCAACCTGACGGCGGTGCTGTGTAGCCCCAGGGACGCGCTGGCGTGTTCTGGTGAGTGGCTGAGGCCGGGGGGTGGCTCTGCAGGCGAGCAAAGGCCAGGGGCGTGGGCGAGCGAACGCGGCGGCTCGGTTGTGCGCGCGCGTGCAAAACATGCACTCTGGGCGCGCCCAGAGCACGCGCGCGACATGTTCGACAGAATGCCAGGGTGGCCTAGAGTTCTTGAGCGAGGCTGGCAATTAACAGTACTAGGTCAGGGTTAGCAAGAAGGTTAAAAGACATGGGGGTTAGGTCAGGGAACCAAGCTTACAATGCCAACTAAAAACCATGCCAAAACTTGCCATGCACACAAGGTGTTTGACATAATGCTAGAGGCATATAGGCAGTTCTTGGAGTGGCCAAAATCTCCAGATTGGGGTCTCCTTAGGTGTAGGTGATGGTGGCCAGGTTAGTTTGTCAAACATAGGAACTTGTTAGTGCAAATATTTGAGAAAACCAATTCTAGGCAGAACCTAAAGGCTATCATTTTATGGACCAGAAATATTCCAATGGGTTCATGCTCCTGGACTGAAGGGTTTTATAGGAAGGACTACAGGTAGGAATGGTTAAAGGAGCAAGTTAAAACATGGTTGCAGTACAAATCATCAAGTTGGACCATAATGAAAATGAGGTTGATCCACTCAAAACGTTCAAAGGACATAACTGGGTTTTTGCATAAAGATGGAAAATATACTCCTACAGATCTCCCCTAATTTTGGTGGAAGTTTTAAAGAAGTATTTAAAAAGGTTGTAGTGCAAAGGTGCAACTGGACCAGTTTAGAAAACTTGGTGTAGGGCTAAAAAATTTCTATGAATAAAAGATATTTTTGCATCAAGGTGATTTAAAAATATCACATGACATCCCCAAATTTTGGTGAAAATTTTAGATGCATTTATCAAATGGTTGCAGTGCAAAAGAGGCTCCAAAACTTATGAAAATCATTTTAAAAGAATAAAGCTTAGGAAAAGCAATTATGAAAATAACACCACTGATTAAGAATTGTTTTATTGAGAGAGTATACAAGTCCAATAATATTTTTGGAAAGTTTCCACTTCGGGTAAAAACTCCTCAATATTAAAGAAAAGGGGTTCTAAAATCATAAGAAAATCCAGAAAGCAAAAAATTTAAACTCCTGGCAAAATATTAATACTTCAAAACATGGTTAAATTTTTAGGGTGTTAAAACACTACCCCCCTTAAAAACAATCTCGTCCTCGAGATTTGATAAGGGTTGTTTTTTGAAAAATTTTACTCCTACTATCACAATAAAATAACCATCCTGCTCCTGTAATTAAAACGTAGCTATAGTGAGAGGGCAATAAGTGGTGTAAAACCACAGTGTGGCATACTGGCGTTGCGTGGAAAAATTTATGGCCAGTTTCTACTATTGGTTACAGTAAATTTAGAATAATCTTCTAAATTACTGGGGAAAAAAATGCTGGTCGTACCCGAGACCACAGTGCTCTCTGTGGCTGACAGGTGGACCCCGGGCCCACTGTCGGTCTGTTCCTCTACCTCTGGCTCTCTATTCCTCCTCTCTCCCACGGGCTTTCCCGCGCTTTCTCCACCGGCGACATCTAGCTCGTAGGGCATCTAGGCCGTACTGCGGTAGTGCACGGCGTGCTAGCTGCCGGCGCAGCGTGCACTCACCTCACGGGCCAGTGCGCTGTCGGCACTGCTCACGGATTCGCCTCCGAACACCGTCGATCGAGTGACAAGCGGCGCTGGTGGACTTCGCTCGTACACCGATCTCGAGCTATAAAATGAATGCGGTGCTCCTTCTTCTTCCTCCTCGTTCCTCCTCCTCCTCCCTTGTCCTTCATTTTTGTCTGCAGGAGCTTGAGATGAGGCTCTAATGGCGGAGGTGATGCCGGACTGGTACGTGATCCTGATGTACGGAGGGTTGGCGGCATTGCCAGGGTTCTCCGTGCTCCTGTGCGTGATGATCCTCGATGATCGTCGTGATGTAGCCGCTCGAGTGTTAGCTCTCCGCGGCGGCAGTGATCACGATGATTAGGTGCGGTGTTAGGTGCTAACTGCTGTCAGGGTGCCAGATGTAACTTGTACCCGAGTAATTACTCAGAATTCTCTCCCTCTGAGACTGTGGGGTGTTAGGGAGGCGATTAGTTTGGTGCAAAAATGTGCGCGTGGATTTGCACTAGGTCGCGTGGTTGGGGTTGTGAGACTACTATTATGGTGCTGTGTGAAATAAAAATCTATGTCGTGAAGAAATGTATGCTGCAATAACTCCGAGAAAAATCTCACTTCAGGATTTACTGAGAGTGAGAACAGTTAATAAAATTTTACCGTAGTAAAATCACTCACATTGATAGAAACTAACGATTTAATTCATCGCACAAATTTAGGATACCACACACAAGTTGCAACACAAAAATAACTGCAGGGACAATAAACACAACAATGACATCTACAATCATAATGGTAATTGGACAGGGTCCTAAGAAAAAGTCTCTGGAATCGGGGCACACTCTTCTTCTATCGGGTGAAGTGGATTGACCAGTCGATGATTGTGCCTTTCCTGGTTGGGCCTCAGTGGTCTGCCGATGGCGATCTAAGGATTCAAATCAGCGAGGCTCTGGAGATAGCCCATTACTCGCTGGGTCAAACGCTCTTGAACGATGACATACTGGGCAAGGTTGGCCAGTATTGGGTCTCTCTCGATTCGTCCATCGGGAAAAGATGTTACTTCTCTGGGTGCTGCACGACTCGGGAAATAATAATACACCCGTTCGCTGGCATAGGGTACCGCGAATCGAAGGCGTGTAAGTGCCTCATATGCAGCAGCTTCTATGGCCATATGCGGAGTTGGCATAGATTTCCCCATGAAGGAAGCTTCCGTGGGGTCTTGGTTTGGTTTTGCGGGAGGGACGTGCACCACTACCCAATATTTCAAGGTGGACGGGGTGATCCTCGATTTGAGCAACTCGTACTGGGGTGGATGCATAGCACTCATGGTACTGCAGGTGAAGTCCCACAAGATTTTTACAAAGCTGCTTGGAGTTGCGTCTGGAGTTCTCAGATAAATACTAGGGCTCGGCATGGCAATGGAAATGGTTGTGCGAGTACCTGGTAAGATCACGGGGTGTGGCCTTTTATATAGCATTGGGGCTGGGTTATTTACCGCGGTGAAGGGTAACTAGTCTATCGAGTCTGCTCCATGGGGTCGGGGTTAATGCTATAGCTACACATATCTCGTAAAAGTGATGTATTAATGTGGGAGTCGTCGGTGTGGTTTTGGTAGTTGTGCCCGAAATTTAAAAATGCAACCGTATGCTAACATATTTATGCAAGGCTATTATTTAAGACAGAGGCACACAAGCAAGCTGTGATTATTCAAGTTGATGCAAGATTACATAATTTCAGGGCGTGGGCATACTGAGACTCGGTACTACTCGAGTGGCTTAGTCTACCTCGTTTATATCTAAACGAGCCTGCCTTTTGGACGTCGAGGCTTCTCAACGGGTCTCATCGTCGGGGTTAACTGGAGGGGGTTGAGGGGCTGTCGGGTCGGGGTAGCGATGATGACCATCCCGGGGATTGTTGGCCACAATCCCGTTGGAGCGTGTTCCCAAAAGGCGACGAAGCACTTCTGGGGACACCAAAATATTGTGGTCGATGGCTGGGACAGACCTCAAGGACTCGATCTGGTGTCCGAACAGCACGACTGGGTTGTCGGCATCGGGCTCATCTTCTCCTCTCGCCGGGGCTCGGCGGACCAGCTCTCCATGAGCTGCGATCAGATCAAGGGTGATCTGATCGAATAGTTCCTCTAGTTCACCTACATAGCGCACCAGATGCAACAATGCAGGATCCATCTCGTGATCTCCGTTGACAACCTGGGGTGGCCTACAACGGCTGGGGTAGTAGTAGAGCGAGCGACAGTTAACTCTGGGCGACAAGTGCCGGAGTTGAACTATAGCCTCTCGAGCAGCTAGTTGGATGGCTTGTGGCTCAAAGGAAGTTGTCCATCTAGTGAAACTATAGGGGCGTTCTGGTGATAGACCCCTACCGTAGATGTGCACAGTGGCCCAGAATTAACGGCTCTCACCGCTCATGGGCCCTTGGTACACAACATATTCTGGAGGCTCCTCTAATGCAAAGGCACGGCGGGTGAGGTTTGCTAGCACGGTCACAAATCCTCCAAGGTTGTTTGCCGTGGTTTCATTGTGCACGACGTGGCCATGCATTATGGCTCGGTTTGGGGAAAGAGGCTGTGTTGTGCTATGTTGATGTTAGCTTGCCCTTTTTATAGGAAAAGAGGGCGGAGTCTTCCTTCGCATGCTTGCGAACGAGACAATTTAGGTGTCGGTCACTGGCGCGTGATCGACAGGCTAGGCTGATAGGTTGGGCACCGACTGCCAAATGGTGTCGGGTCCCTTGGGGCAATCTTACGCGAGAAGCTTGGCCAAGGTTAGGTTATGGTCTGTTGGTTTGGTTAACCTAAGTTTATTGACCTGGCTAAGATAGGATTAGCCAATGGTCAGCCTGGCTCTGATACCAAGTTTGTCAGGACCGGGTTTTCGGGATATTAATTTCCAGAAAATGGCCCTTGTGCTCACCAGCCCCAGGATTACTGTTAGCTGATGCGGCACCAATTTGATACAGAAATTCCAAGCAAAATACAAAATATGTAGTACAAGACCATTCTGGCCTATGAGTACAACAATTGGTTTCTAGTGGTTGATGGCGGCAGCGGTTTGTGGTCATCAGCGTCTATGGGACTCCAATTCCCACAGGAACACACTACTAGGGAAAAGCCTATACATAGAATCTTAGCAGCAGCATGGTTCAAAAAGGAGCGCTGCTGCTAACTGGTAGTAGCGCGTGTTCTGTAAACTCGCTGCTGATAAGGATTTAGCAGTAGCGCGCTCGGCCTAAAACGCGCTACTACAAATATCGACCGGCGGTGTTCCCCTAACTCTAAGTAGCAGTAGTGCGGTCGCAATAACCGCGCTACTGCTAAGTATATAGTAGTAGCGCGCTTTTTCCGGGATCGCTGCTGGTAAATTTCAAATTGCCACACTTTTTTGTCCCAGTTAGCAGTAGCGCCGCATCGCAAAGCGCGCTGCTACTAAATTCTTAGCAGCAGTGCGTTTTAGGACCCGCGCTACTGCTAACCCGCACCAACCCAACACCTTTCCCCACCCGTCCCTCCCCTCCCCCTCCTCTTTTCCCTTCCCCTACCTCCACCACATGCTCCCACTCTCACTCTTCTTCTTCTCCTCAATACTTCTCCCCCATTACACTCTCTCTTCTGTCCACCTTTCTCTCTCTTTATTACTCCTACATAACTACACCACCTCCATTAATGCATCTCCTTTCTCTTTTTCCTTCCCCTCCACTAGTTGAAGTTGTCTCCTCCCAAATTAGGTACCTGGGTAGATGTAGGATTTAGTTAAGTGACCTATTTGCCCCCAAACTAGATCTATCTTTGTCAAGAAGAGCTTTGTGCACTTTTGATCTCCCTACAACATCATCTCCACTGTGTGCTCGATCTCGATCGAGATAGAGGTGATGAAAATTTCATGCTTTTGCAAAATGGAAATATGTTTATGTGTGTGTGATATGTTTGTGGAAATTGTGTGTGTGGCATGAGTTGACGCCGTCAAATTGTGCTTTTGAGTTCCCTATGTTTTGCCGAAATGTCGATTTATTTCCGTTTCGGTGAATTCCGGGCAAACTCTAGATCCATATATGTCCTATTTTTAGGGAAGGTCATGCCAAATTTTTTTATGACTTTGATGCATGCATGCATTTTTATAATCAATTTGTTTATTATTACCATGCAGAGTTGACGATGGTCAGTGGAACGATGGTGGACAGGTGGTTGCGGTCGGCGGTGCAGGACATGAAAGAAAATAACCGGACAGAGGTTTTATGTCCGTGTCGAAAATGCAAAGGAATAGTTTGCCTCAACCCCCATGATGATGGTCGTGTCGAAGCGCACCTGCTCATGACTGGTTTCATGGATGGCTATACTCGGTGGATAATTGAAGATGAGGATGACGATGTTGAGGATGCCGACGGGGCAGGCAATGATGACACGGGGCAAGACGAAGAGATGATCGATAATGGCGGCGGGGAAGACGCCGGATATTGCGGCGGAGAAGGGGCCGGACATGGCGGAGGAGAAGGGGCCGGACATGGCGGAGGAGAGAACGACATGGACTCCACGCAGCAGAGTTCGTCGGTACTAAGTTCAATTGTGCGGGACCCTCATGTTCAAGCATTGCTTCGCAAGGAGATGAGTACTGAGAGAGCTTCTTCTAGAGAGGAGGCTAAGCTGGAGCAACTGGTGGTAGACTCGAACACTCCATGGTATGGTGGTTGCAATCCTGAGGTGACCCGCTTGAGTTTCTCGCTCCAACTCCTGAAGACGAAGGCTAAAAACAAATGGACCGACACTAGCCTCGATGAGCATCTCAAGTACCTAAAGGATGTTCTTCCCGCGGGTAATCTATGTCCTACTAGTGTTGATGAGGCCAAGAAGATCGTGTGCCCACTTGATCTGCCACACGATAGATACCATGCATGCATCAACAATTGCATAATTTATCAGAAGGAGCACGCGGAAAAAACAAGCTATCCGGTGTGCAATGCTTCTCGATACAAGAAGGCTGGGAAGAAATGTCCCCAGAAAGTTGTATGGTACTTATCGATCACTCCCCGTCTCTAGAGGTATTTTGTAGATCCCAAGGAAGCAAAGCTAATGCGCTGGCACGTGGAGAGGAAGAAGCCCGACGATGGAGATGATCCGAAGCTGAGACACGTGAAGGATGGAAGCCAGTGGAGAGCGTTGAACAACTTCTATCGGTATTTTGAATGTGATGCAAGGAACATCGTGCTCGGCGCGTGTACCGATGGCATGAATCCATTTGGCAAGCAGAACACCAACCATAGCACATGGCCCGTGTTTGTATGGATGTACAACCTCCCCCCCTGATTGTGCATGAAATCGAAGTACATTCACATGAGCATGCTTATTCAAGGGCCGAAACAACCAGGAAATAATATTAATTTGTATCTGGGGCTACTTCAAGAGGAGTTAGACACGTTATGGAAAACACCGGCCAAGACATGGGACACCAGCAAAGGTGAGTATTTCAACATGAGAGCCGCGCTGATCATGACAGTGCAAGACTATCTCGGTTACGGATATGTGGCAGGCCAGGTGTGCCATGGATATTGCGGATGCACGCGGTGCATGGATGATACAACGTCTCAGCAGCTAACGTCAAGGAAAGATGGTGGGTCTGGGAAAATCGTGTACATGGGGCATCGAAGATGGCTTGAACAGGACGACCCGTGGAGAAACCGTGGAGATCTATTCAATGGTCACGCTGAGCATCGAGGACCTCCACGTAAGCGGAGCGGTGCCGAAATCGATGAGCTGTTGAAAAACTGGAAGGAATGCCCCGCGCCGGGAAAGACGATGAGAAAGGCGCCGGAGCCGCTGCTGAAGGTATGGAAGACGAGGTCTGTGTTCTGGGACTTGGAGTACTGGCACAAACTCGATATACCTCATTGCCTTGATCAAATGCATATCTGTAAGAATGTCCTTGAGAGCTTGCTCGCAACACTGATGAACATGCCGGATAAGACCAAGGATGGGCCGAAGGCAAGAAAAGACTTGCAAGATTTGAAAATCAGGGAAGATCTGCACATGCGTCCCCATAAAATGTCAGACGAGACAGAGACGGAGACAGAGGCACGGGAGAAGAAGGGCAAGAAAATAAAGAAAGAGTATTATTGCCCCCTACTTGCTTCATCTTAAGTCAGGCTGAGATATCAATTCTTTAAGTGCCTTACCGGAGTCAAAGTTAGTTCCGGTTACTGTGGCAAGATAAGCAGATATCTAGACACGGACAAGAAAAGGTTCAGCGGATGAAGTCTCATGACTGTCATGTGATGATGACGCAGATACTACCTGTTGCCCTTAGAGGGATATTGGACAAGCACGTCCGTGACACGCTTATTGGTCTCTGCAACTTTTTCGACGTCATCTCTCAAAAGTCGATCAGTGTGAAGCAGCTCCAAAGGCTACAGGAAGAGATCGTTGTGATACTGAATGAGCTTGAGATGTACTTCCCGCCCACGTTCTTCGACGTGGTAGTGCATCTGTGTGTCCATATTGTGGATGACATAATAGAACTAGGGTCGTCATTCCTGCACAACATGATGCCGTTTGAGAGGATGAATGGGATCATCAAAGGATTCGTTCGTAACATGTCCCGTCCGGATGGAAGCATCGTCCAGGGCTATTTGGCACAAGAGTGCATCTCTTTCTGTGAGAATTTTCTATATGGCGCAGACCAGCCGCCTGGTGTTAGTGTTGGCTTGCTAGTTAACAAGCACGATTGGAGGCTCGAAGGAGATGGTCACTGCAACGGTCGCAGGGAACTGCAGGTGGCATACTCAGATCGACGCAGCGACTTTGACAGAGCAAACTTGGTAGTGCTACAACACCTAGACGAGGTAGATCCTTTCGTGGCACTGCACAAAGAAATTATCGCAAAGAAGTATCGTGACCGGGGGGTATGCAGGATGGACGCCGAAGTTACTAGAGAGCACAACTCCACTTTCCTGCATTGGTTCAAAGAGCATATTATTGCTAATCCCCCGGAGGAGGGCTCTAAGGACGGATTGCTCATATACGCCTTAGCACATGGCCCCTCGCCCAACCTCATAACCTATCAGGCATATGATATCAACGGATACACGTTCTACACGGAGGCAAAAGATATGGACAGTGATGATCAGAACTCAGGGGTGACGATGGAATGCATACCGGCAGCAACAACGGCACAACTGAACGATTTTATGGAAGGGTCGTGGAGATCTGGGAGCTTGATTACTCTGGACTGCACAACACGACGATGTTCCGTGTCAGATGGGCTAAGAATGTCGAAAGAGAAAGCCAGATGTTCACTACCATGACTATACCCGACGCCAAGAGCGCTACCGTGAACGCTATCGCAAAAAACGAGCCTTGGGTACATGCTAAGAACGTGACACAATGCTTCTTCATAACTGACCCGCGCAATCCCAGCCGTGTTGTCATGAGGAGAGGCAAAAGGAACATCATTGGAATGGATGGAGTCGCCAACGAGGAAGACTATGATCAGTACGGCAACCCAATGAGGGAAGATGACGATGATGATGAGTATACGTCAAAAGAAGAATCAATACTACATTACCTAAGAAAAATCATACTCCATGGAAAAGGCAAAGTCACAATGAGGGGCTCAATTATTCTTCGACGAACAAGAAGGGAAAGAAGCTGACTCAAAAACGAAAACGTCAGCACTGAGGAAACGTATGTTATGGGTCCAATGATGTGTAATATATATATGTTCCTATTTTGTATACACACTTAGCCATTATTATGCATGGGTCCAATGATGTGTAATATATATGTTCCTATTTTGCATACATATTTAACCGTTAAATGATGCAATATATATCGCCCTCCCTTCGTTCACTGCCCTCGGGAAATAAAAGTGGGATAAAATAAAGGAAAAGAAAAAGGAAACTGGCAGTAGCAACGGTAGTAGCAGCGCGTTTTGGATAAACCGCTGCAGCTACTGAATTTAGTAGTAGCTCATTTCTCCTAAACCGCTGCAGCTACTGAAGTTAGTAGCAGCGCGTTTGGACATAATGCGCTACTGCTACGTCCACTTAACCCAAAATTCTCACTCGCCCTGCTTCATCCCGCCATTTCCCCCCAAATCCCCACTCTCTCTCCCCCGTCGCACCGCCGCGCCCGACCCGGCCCCGGCGCTCGCCATCGACTCCGCGGCGCCGGCGCTAGCCCCCGACCCCGGCGCTCGCCCCCGTCCCGGCCCTCGACCCCGACCCCGGCGCCGACGCTAGCCCCCGACCCCGCCGCTCACCCCCGACCCCGCCGCTCGCCCCCGACTCCGGCGCCGGCGCTCGCCCCCGACCCCGCCGCGCTCGCCCCCGACCCGTCGGCCCTCGCCTCCCTCCTCTCCCCTGCCGACCGTTGTCGGGCCGGCCTCCTCGCCCCTGCACTCTCTGTAAACCCCCCCCCTCTCTGCTAGGGTTCTTTGGTTATGTTAATTAATTAGGTTATCTATTTAGTTATGAATTTAGCTAGGTTTCAAAATTAGCTGAATTTATATGCAAATTTGTACTGGACATGTGATATGTGCATATGTCATGTTTTGGACATGTCATGTTTGGAAAATGATCCGAGTGGCCTATGTTACGCCAGAATGTTGATTCATTTCCGTTTCGGTGAATTTCAGGCACTCGATATGTCCATTTTTTAGCAAAGGTCATGCCAAAATTTCCCGTTAATAAAGGCATGATTTGTGCTACATAGTTGGCATATCGAGTGCTGGCACATAGATTTCTTTTTATGTCATTTCTCATTTATTCATACTTTTAGAAATAAATGAGGCCACTTAATCATAGGAAACATGTCGAACAACGAAGAAACTGGGCCTTCTGACCAAGATGCAGACGAGATGGATTATGAGGGTGAACAAGAGTACGTCGACTATTTGAGTGCTAAGCAAGGTTTGCAGGTCGGCCTCGATGATGGTACTGACGACGACATTGACACCGACGGTGCCGGCACCGATGGCGGCACCGAGACCGGTGGGGAAGGTATCGGCGGGGAAGGTACCGGCGGGGAAGGTACCGGCCCCGATGCCGCTACCGAAAAGAGGAAGCATAAGAAGCAGAGGATACGAAAACCTAACAAACTAGGGATTGGACGACTTGTGATCACAAAGATGGCACCTGGCAAGTTTGAGCCGTTAGAGCCGGAAGAACCTCACAAGTGCTATGGGAACCAAGTAGGATGCATCCTACGGGAATGCGCGAGCATCAACGATGATGACTTAAGGAGTAAAGAACATTTGACGCAGTTGCTCCTAATGAAGTTGCACAAGAGATTCAAGTTCCCCGACCGGGATGATAACATAGAACAACCGTGGGATGATCCGAAGATGAAAAAGATTAACAATCACGCCATGGGCATGTTCAGCAATGATTTGGCCACCTGGAAAGGGAGGGTGAAACGAGCTATTGAGGCTGATGAACCCCTGTCCAAGATTCTGGAGGAAAATCCGACACTTACGGAAGAGGAGTTTGAAAAGTTCAAGGACACTTGCACTATCGAGGCAGCCAAGGCTAAGGCTGCGAAATTCAAAAGCCTTCAGCAAACGAACACGGGGAAGCATCGCCTCGGAAGACGTGGCTACCTCGGTAAAAGGCCCATATGGGATAAGGAGGACGCGGAACGTGAAGCCACGGGTCTCCCTGACCCCTTCGCGAAGTTCACCAACCCCTTGGAGCATGACTTCATCAGGGCCCGCTACAAGTGGGACAAGGAGAAAAAGGTTTTTTACACGGACAAGATCACGAGGAAATTGATTAGACTACTGGAGAAGCAACACCGGCTTGCAGCCGAAAGCCCTACTTCTCCGCTGAGGCCCAAGTGGGACACCCCTCTCAAACAGGCCTTGAACGAACTTAAGGGACTCCCGTTGGACCAGCGGCCGCAATATGGTCGTGTGCACGGTGCTGGAGACGGCGCCACGTGGAAGGTGTTTTACAACGACGGCCCAGAGGCCAAGAAGCAGAAAAAGAAGTTTAGTCAGGCGGACATCGACGCAAAGGTGAAGCTTGTGGTCGAGAAAAAAGCAGCTGAGGATGTGAAAAAAGCAGCCGAGGACAAATATAAGTTGCTACAGCAGGCAGTCAATGCAGCTGTAACTGCCTGCAGAAATGATTTTGCTACTAACTTGGTTCCAGTTATCATCAACTGGGCGAAGGAAAATCCAGACAAGACGGTACATGATTTCCCGATGCCCAGTTTCGTCGCGAGCAACTCCATGAACAACAACACCATCGCACCATCACTTGCTCAAGCAACCGGGCCTCCTCTCGCAGCCGCTCCCGCTCATAGCAGCCCTTCCTCAGTCTCAGGCGCGCTAGGTGGGACTTCGTCTTTGGCTGAGCTCGACGCCGTCACGGTAATTACATGTCGCACCAACATATATATAGATAATATTCCATTTTTGTTGCCTTTTGGTTGTTTTACGCCACAGACATATGTGTTTGCAGGCAAAAGAAACCCCGTGCACCATACTCTACTTGATCAAAGGCCAGAAGGTGGACGTGGGAAAGGGGATGATAATGGACCCCTCTCAACGCAAGTTCCACAACCAGCCGATCCCCGCTGGGCACTTCAGGGTTAGCTTGACCAGGGTGAAATCGGGGCACGAGGATTTGCCTCCTCCAGTACAGCATGTGGGAGCGGACGACGAGACCCCGCGACGGATTGGAAGCTGCAAGGGTTGGGTGCTGCTATGGCCGAAGAATCTTATTTGTCTGGAGCCGGCCAAGAGCACACCAATAACTACCACACATCAACAAGCATGTGCGGAGACCACCACCCCGCCTACGCAATTACCAGCTCCTGTAGTGCCGGGTGAGAGCGGCGGACGACATGATGAAGGGGGTGCAATAGTACTGGCTGATGTAATTTCTCCTGTAGAACAGAGAATGGATGATGAGACGGAGGTCGACCCTATGGATTACCTCAATACAAGCGCGTATGACTGTGACATAGATGTGATGAGTCAACCATATGACGAATCGGGCTATCAGCTTGCTAATGAGGATATGGATGATATGCCTGGGCAGGGTTGTACCATGGATTGCAAAAAGTCTCTCTTCATGAAATCCTCACAGGACACGCCTGAAGATGCCGCCTCAACACAGGCTCAACTAGCCGGGTGCGAGGGTCGTTCAGTACTTAGCCTGGGAACACTTGGGCAGGGGTTAAGGAAGGGTGTGGAAGGTGTGCCCAAGAAAAAGGAGAGGAAGAGATCGGGGAAGGTAACTGCCTCCAAACAAGCCAGAGCACACAGCAGCCAGACGATGCATTCTGAAGAGCGTGTACCCGTGAAAGGTGCGGTCATGTTCCATCTCACAGGCGAGCGGATGCTACCGCCGAAACCACTGGAGGCACTATCAGGGGATCTCAGGAGACTGCACGACCATGTGCTGTCGACTGAGAAAAGCCTACTAGCCTCAAAGGATCCAGGATATCCGACATACGCGGCTCGTGTCTCTGAGGGGAAGTGCTACGTCGACACACGGCCCGCGGAGGTGTTCTTCCTGCGGTTTGACCATATCTTTGAGATGTTTCTAACAAAGCGGCTTCATTTTACTATCGTCCGCCTTTTTGCGCTACATATGAGCTCCGTCATGAAGAGTGAAGAAGTCTCGCAAATCTGTGTGGCGGATCCGTACTACATGCACAAGTCTTTCTTGAGTCTCGGCGACTTTGAGCGTGAAACTGCTAGGGAGTACCTCCAAAACTTCATGGTACAGAATAAGGACCGGGAAATTGTCCTCGTGCCTTATCATCCAAAGTAAGTCATTTCCGGACAACCCTTTCGTATATTTCAATCATTCCTTCTCTCTCAAAGTAAGTCATTGTCTTTTCCCTGCAGCAACGGGTGCGCCGTCCTTATCGTTCTTTACCTGCAACTCTCCCACGCCGTGTATTTTGACCCTTCCAGAGACTACGAGAAAAAGGACTACACCCACATAATGAATATTCTAGATGATGCTCTCCAAGGCTTCAGCTTTAGAGGTGGCCACGTGCATATCAAGAAAGAAAGGAACAAGAAGATGGGTTTCGCGCATAAAACTAACTTCTCCTGCATCCATGTCCCAAAACCAAGCAAGAAGGATGGATTCTACATCGTCCATCTCATGATTCAGTTCAACACGGATCACCAAAAGCTTCGCATTAACAGCAGAAATGATGATCATATCTGTCGTGGGGAGTGAGGGCCACGAGCACCTATGGGGCAGGAGGGCCCCTTCTTTGTCCGGCAAGGGAGCGGAGGGTGCATGCAGAGCAGATCGAGGCGAGAGCGCGCGCGCGGGATTTTTACCCAGCTTCGGAGCTCTCCGGAGAGATAAAACTCCTACTGCTGCTTTGTGTGTTTGTATTTGTTCTTGCTCGAGAGAGCGGGCGTGGCGTCGAATCAGCCAAAACCCTAAGCTGCGGAATCCAAATTCCGAACCTCCGAACCTCCTCTACGTGCGCATGGGCCTCCTTTTTATAGGATAAAGGGGTCACCGACAGGTGGCAGCGTAGAAAGAGGGGTAGAAAGGTAAAAATGCGGGTTGGTACAACTACTACCAATGGTGTCCCCTACCTGACTCTGATAGCAGGGGACAAGGGCATTTAATGCCCGTCCGATCGCCCCAACAGTGCAAGGAAACGACCGTTCGAAGCGCCACCAATCGCCACGATGGCCTCCTTGTCAGCTTCGCTTGCCACCTCGCACCGCCATGCTGCACAGCTACCCGCCACGTGCACCAGGAGCGATCCTGTGGCGACACGTCATCGGACGTGCTGGAGCGTGGGAGCAGGGTGGCGGCCTTGCCGCGGCAAGCGCCTTGCCGCGGCCCTTGCCTTGTCGCACCAGCAAGCTTGCCGCTCGCCGGGCCTTGCCGGGACGCGCGGGGCGCCGCGGCAAGTTTCTTGAAGTGCCTTAGCTGGCCTTCCCGGCAAGCTCCTCTTGCCGGGGCCTTTGTCCTTTCCGGCAAGCTCCTCTTGCCGGGGCCTTGTCTTCTTCCCGGCCAGCTTCTCTTGCTGGGGCCTTGGTTGGCCTTCCCGGCAAGCTCCTCTTGTCGGGGTCTTAGTTTGAGCATTTTGATCTTGAACGGCATCAAAGTAGCCGTGGAGGATTTTGGCGGATGCCCGGCAAGCCCTGCCGCGGTTCGCTGCGACTGCCCGTGCACAAGTTCGGGATACTAAGGTACCCCTACTTTAGTACACCGACAGGAGCCCTCGGGCCTGGGCCATACACGGTGCCGAGCGATGTTGGGCCAGGGCCAAAACAGTGCACGGGCACGCGCGGCCTAGGTCACGCCAGATATCTCCCCGCTTCCACCGCGCACGCCCAGAACGGCACGCGTCAAACGCGGTGTCGTGGGTGACGTGGGCGGCGTGTGCGGGGCCGTGCCCCGTGAGCGTGCGTCAAGCCATGATGAAGGGGATGGCTCGCGCCCCCCCCCCTCCTAAACGGAGGTAGGCGTGGGGGGCATGGCGCATTTACTGGACGGGGCCAGTACGCGGCTTTCGAGGCGTCTGCTCCCACGATCACGGGGTGGGGCGAGGCCGCCTCACCCGTCCCCTCGGCTCTGCATCCCTGCCACGCGGCTTCCATGCGCTTGGGGTCACGGACGGTGGGAGTGGGAATCCGGGCCGTCGTGAGCAGAGGCAGCGGGTCGGTCCCGATTCCCTGCTCTTCCCGTGCCTTGAGTCGCTGAGCGGGGCGGCCGGGCCCCCGCCTTGCTCCTTTATAAAGAGCAGGAGGGGGGGCACAGAAGCCCGCACTCATCTCCTCCTTTCTTCAGCTTCTGCTCCCCTTTCTCCCATTCGCCATGGAGAAAGGGAACCCTGGCTCTTCATCGGTGGCGGCGAGGGTCGCCGCCAGACAGCGCACCTCTCCCCCTCTCGCACCCTTGGCGGGAGAACCAGCCGTAAGGGGAAGAGGGAGGGGGCGAGGTCGCGGACGGGGTCGAGGACGAGGCCGAGGCGCTCGGGGAGGAGGCGGACGGGGCGGCGTGCCAGCTTCGCCTCCACCGGCGGTTCCTCCCCCCACGGCGGTCCACATAGGGGACGACCCTTGCGAGTTCTTCGTCAAACTGCGCCGGGCGCCTCGTCGTCGCCTCCGGCTTCCAGCTCCGTTTGCGAGCGCGATGGAGCCGGAACCGCCCGAGACGTTGAGGTTGCACATGAGGGGCTGTGGGATCAGTGGCACGCGAGTCCGCATTGTATTCCCAGCTCCCAATGTGATGTATCTTGACCGAGGGTGGAAGTCGTTCGCCAGCATCCACAGCCTGACGGTGGGGTTTACCCTCCATTTTAAGTTAATGGAGGGCGACCTCCTCTCCGTCAAGGTCTTCGCGGACTCCGGCATCCGGGCGAGGTGCTGCGTGGACAGCTCCTCCGATAGCGAAGACTCCTCCTCGAGCGAGAGTGACGAGGAGGAGAGCGACAGCGACGACGAGGGTAGCGGGCGGCGGAGTGGCGGGTCCGACTAGGTGTCGGGCGCCGCTCCGCACGTCACCGGCGACCCCATCATCCGCATCGCCGGCTCCTTGAACTCCCTGGGGTCGTCTCCTTGGGCGGCTGGCATAGGGAGGCTGCGGAAGGGGAAGAGGGCTGGCAAGGCCGTCAGGTCGGAGTACGAGGGCGTGGTGCCCTCGACAGCGTGCTGACGTCCTGCCGCCCCGTCTTCGAGCCCCGCTTCCGGCGCTGCCATCGCCGTCCAGCCTTCGGACGGCCCCGGGGATGTTCTCTTGGTGTCTTCTGGCACCCGTAGTTTGCCTAGGCGCCCCTTTTGCCCTTCTCGCCTCCTTGACCTACCTCCTAAAGAGAGGGACAGGAAAAAGGATTACGGGCATCTTATCTTTTTAATTTGTAAGCCTTCGGGCCTTAGCTGCATTTAAAACTTGTAATCCTCTCTTTCATGTTTTTCATCCTCTATGGACTGTACCCGAGTGGGATGTTTTTTAATGGAAAGGGGAAGCTAGCTATGTCATATCCTTTACTTGATTCTATGCCTTGTATGTTTTTACCCTACGCTTTGAGGGAACTTGCCGGGACGGGCACGCTTGCCGCAAGTGCTGAGTGCGGAACATCAGCAGCTTGCTGGCGGTGCCGGAGCACGCTTGCCGCGGGCGCCGAGTGCGGGACATCAGCAGCCTGCTGGCGGTGCCGGTTCCGGCAAGAAACCTTGCCGCAACTAGTTGCAGTGCACTTAAGTTGTTGAGCGGGTTCGAAAACAACGTAAGGGCGCTTAGCGGCTCACTTAAGTTGCTGAGCGGACTCGAAGCAAGGTAAGGGCGCTTAGCGGCTCACTTAAGTTGTTGAGCCGACTCGAAACGAAGTAAGGGCGCAACTAGCTACGTGGTGGTTCCTCCATGTACAGGTTTTTTTTCCATACAAGGTATGAACGTTCAAGGACGCGGCTTCGTGTTCCCCAGTCCATAAGAGGATGCATGACGAGGGATGAAAAACTTATCTGGTATCGCAGCCCCCGGCGACCTTGGCTTGCCGCGGATAAAACTTGATATTCACGGCCCCCGGCAACACTGGCTTGCCGGGGTCTAGGTGCTGGCGCATCCTTCTTCTTCTTCCTGGTCGCTGTCATTTTAGTTATGAGAACATCTTAGCCAGTGCCGCGACAAGTTACTTTTGCAATATAACTCTATTCTGGGCACTATCTGCTATGTTACTTCCTTTACTTGATCCCGCCCCTTGCATGTTTTCACCCTACCCTTTGAGGGAAACTTGCCAGCGCAAGCACACTTGCTGAGTGCAGGACATCAGCAGCCCGCTGGCGGTGTTGCATCTGGCAAGAAACCTTGTCGGGGCTAGTTGCAGCGCGCTTGTATTGTTGAGCGGACTCGAAACAAATCAAGGGCGCAACTTAGCCACGAGCCGGTTCCTCCGCGCACAGGTTTTACACACAAGGCACGGTCGTTCAAGGAATATAACTTTGCCCTGAGCGACGCTTGCTATGTTATATCCTTTACTCTGTTACATCCCTTGTATGTTTTCACCCTATGCTTTGAGGGAAACTTGCCGGCGCAAGCACACTTGCTGAGTGCGGAACATCAGTAGCCCGCTGGCGGTGTTGCATCCGGCAAGAAACCTTGTCGGGGCTAGTTGTAGCTCGCTTGTATTGTTGAGCGGACTCGAAACAAATCAAGGGCGCAACTTAGCCACGAGTCGATTCCTCCATGCACAGGTTTTCCATACAAGGCACGGACATTCAAGGAATATAACTTAAAAATTTAAAACTTGATCATGCTCAAAATTTGGCAACTTATCTTTTCTGCCGCCTGTGTTCCGGCGAGGCCATGCTCCTCTAAACGACACCCGGCCCACACCTCTATCCTCTCCTCCTCGAAGCTTCTGGCGTTAGATTTGCGGCTATGGTGGCAGCGCAAAGCTTGCCGGAAGCGAGCAGCTCGTACCGCAGCTTGAAGACGATCTTCCTCGAGGAGCAGCGCGTCATCTTTTCCGTGGCTGCTCTCGCTCTAGCTCACCGTAAGGGAGCACTCGAGGCGATCCGTGTACGAGGGGAGTGGGGTCGAGAATGTTGAGCCCCCAGACCGAAAATGGCCAGGACAAGGGAGTTGTTTGGAGAGCTTGAGCTGGCTGATGAATCTGTTTGGAGTGGAACTGGCACGCTTCACACTTGGTTACTTGTGCAATTGCATCCTGGAGGGCTGTAGGCCAGAAGAAACCTTGCCGGAAGGCTTTGCCGGCAAGTGCTCTTGCGCCAATGTGGTGACCACATATGCCTCCATGTATCTCCGCCAACAGCTCCTGTCCATCTTCCCGGGAAATGCACTTCAATTTCACTCCGTTGAATCTTTTTCTGTACAGTATGTCATCGACAAACTGGTACATACTTGATTGCCGGGCTACTTTTTCCGCTTCTTCCTGTTCCTCGGGAAGTTCTCCTGTCTGAAGGAAATGGACGATCTGCTGTGCCCATTGCCGGAGCTTGTGGCTCGACGACAAGGACTAAAGGCGCGAATGCTGCTGTGGGAACATCCGCTTCTACGGCAAGAATCTGGGATCTTGCCGGAGCGTGATGATCCCCGGCAAGCGTGTCGGGACACAGCTTGCCGAGAGCGTCTGCTTCAACGAAACAAGCCCTGGGGCTTGTCAGAGCAGACTGCTCCTCAGCACTCTCTGCGTTGATCCTGGGGACCTTCTTGGCGGCGGCTCCGGGGAGCTCTGCCGGAAAGTAGTTGCCAGTAACCAACTTTCTTTTCTTGTTCTGTCCAGTTGATGGTGTCACAGATGGCTGAGTCAGCTTGAGCACAAAGATCCCTGGTTCCACAGGCAACTTGAGTGCGGCGCACTTTGACAGTCCATCTGCAATGTCATTCTGAGCTCTTGGAACGTGTTCCATTTGCAGGCCGTCAAAATGCTCTTCCAGCTTGCTCACTTCATCGATGTATGCTTCCATCAACGGACTCTGATAATCTTTGTTAACTTGATGGACGACAAGCTGTGAATCACCCCTGACAATAAGCTTCTTGATCCCGAGTTCTGCCGCGATCCTGACTCCGGCAAGCAAGCCTTCATACTGTGCAGTATTGTTTGTTGCTTGCTCCTTGGGAAAGTGTATCTGAACCACGTACTTGAGGCGCTCTCCGGTGGGTGCGACAAGTAGTACGCCCGCGCCGGCGCCTTGCAGCGAGAAGGCACCATCGAAGTACATGATCCATTCCTTGCTAGCTTCCTTGACGGGGATGCTCCTCTCCGGAGTTTCTTCGTCAGGTGTTGGCGTCCATTCCGCTATGAATTCTACCAATGCTCGGCTCTGGATAGTTGAGGTACTCTCGAACTTGAGGCCAAAGCTTGACAATTCCAGTGCCCATTCGACAATCCTGCTCGTTGCCTCTGGATTCTGCAATATCCTCTTCAACGGAAAGCGAGTGACCACTGTGATCTCATGTGCTTGAAAGTAATGGCGCAGCTTCCTCGAGGCCATTAGGAGGCCGAAGAGCAATTTCTACATGCTAGAGTACCTTGATCTAGCCCCCTGCAGAAGGGAACTGACAAAGTAAACTGGGCGCTGCACCATCTTTTTCTGTTTCTCTTCTTGTGGCTGCGCGGATCCATTCTTGCCGGAACCAGATCTTGCCGGATCGGGGCTTGTCGGCTCAGAGCTTGTCGGGGAAGCCCCCTGCTTGTCGCTGGACTTGCTTGCCGCGGACACTGGCTCACCATCTGCCTCCCTCTCCGCTACTAACGCAGCACTAACCACTTGATTGGTTGCCGCCAGATATAGCAGCAACTTCTCTTGTGGTTTAGGTGCGACAAGTGTTGGAGTAGAGGATAGGTATCTCTTCAGGTCCTGCAGCGCAGCCTCCGCTTCCGGAGTCCATTTCATTGGACCTGCCTTTTTCAAAATTTTGAAAAATGGCAGGGCGCGCTCAGCAGACTTAGAGATGAACCTACTGAGAGCAGCAACACAGCCGGCAAGCCTTCGCACATCCTTGACGCGCTTTGGTGCTTCGATTTTCTCAATGGACTTGATCTTGTCGGGATTAGCTTCAATCCCCCTCTGGGACACAAAGAATCCGAGAAGCTTGCTGGAGGGAACCCCAAACACACACTTCTCGGGGTTCAACTTGAGGTTGATCCTGCGTAGATTTGCAAAAGTCTCGTCCAAATCTTGGATCAAAGTCTCTTTGTCCTTGCTCTTGACCACTATGTCATCCATGTAAGCTTCTACATTTATGTGCAGCTGTGGCTCAAAAGCATGACTGACTACTCTTGCAAATGTTGAACCAGCATTCTTTAGTCCGAAGGGCATTCGTACAAAGCAGTACGTGCCACATGGAGTGATGAACGCTGTTTTCTCTTCATCCTCTTCTGCCATGAAGATCTGATGATATCCTGAATATGCATCAAGGAATGAAAGCAGATCACATCCTGCAGTGGAGTTGACAATCTGGTCAATGCGCGGCAAGGGAAATGGATCCTTGGGACAAGCTTTATTAACATCAGTGAAGTCAATACAAAGCCTCCACTTCCCGTTTGCTTTGCGCACGACCACTGGATTAGCTAACCACGTTGGATGGAGCACTCCTCGGACCAGGCCTGCTGCTTTCAACTTCTTGATCTCTTCTGCAATGAATTCTTGACGCTCTACTTCTTGCTTCCTAACTCTCTTCTTGATGGGCCGCGCGTGAGGGCAGACGACAAGGTGGTGCTCAATTACTTTCCTGGGAACACCGGGGATGTCAGATGGTTGCCATGCAAACACATCGACATTCGCCCGCAGGAAAGCAACGAGCGCGCTTTCCTATTTAGGATCAAGCGTGGCACTGATGGTGAAGGTGCCACTAGTGCCGTCCTCCTTCGCGGCCACTTTCTTGGTCTCTGGTGAAGCTGTCTTTGCCTTCTTGCACTTGACGGTGGAGCTCGATGGTGCGTCCTCGACGATAGCGCAGCACTCCGAAGAGGTGCGCTTGCCGGAGTAGGCATCAGAGCTACTCTTGCCGGACTTGGTCTTCTTCTTCCCCCCGGGAGCTTCAGTGGCAAGTGGTTTGCGTTCTGCTGCGGCTGCTGCTTCCCGGTAGATCTTGTCGGTATAGATGAGTGCATCCTTCTTGTCGCCTTGGACGGAAATGACACTTAACGGACCAGGCATCTTGAGCACATTATAGGCATAGTGAGAGGCTGCCATGAACTTAGCGAGCACTGGACGGCCAAGTATCCCATTGTAGGGCAATGGGAAATCAGCAATGTCAAATGTGACTCTCTCTGTCCTGAAATTTAGCTCGCTGCCAAATGTCACTGGCAGTGTGATCTTCCCATTCGGCTTGCTCCTTCCCGGGTTTATTCCTTGAAAGGTACCGGTCTCCTCGAGCTCGCTGTCGGGGATCTGGAACTTCTTGAGCACTGCAGAGGAGATCAGGTTCAGGCCGGCCCCGCCATCAACCAGCATCTTCGTGACCCTGAGGTTGCGGATTGTTGGCGAAACCAACATCGGCAAGCACCCGACCGCAGCGATGCGATCAAGGTGATCTTCAATGTCGAAGATGATGGGCGCGCTGGACCACTTCAGGGGTTTGCGCGACTCAATGGACGGTTCTGCTGCGTTCACTTCCCGCACCCACTGTTTGAGTTGGCGGTGCAAGGTGTGCAGAGAAGCACCGCCGTCGACGCAGAACACCTCTGTCGCCTTCTGGAACTCCTGCTCGTCAGTCTCATCTTCCTCCATCTCATCATCCTCATCTTCGTCTTCATCTTTGTCGCGGCCGCGGGGAGGCCTGTCTCCTTGCCGCGGCTTGGCCTTGCTGCGGCGCCCTCCCCGGGCGGGATACTTCTTGCCGGATCCTCCGCCACCTTGCCGGGCCTTCTCCTTGTCGCGGCGCTCGTATTCAGCTTTCTGTAGCTCCGCCATCTGCTCAACTTTCTTGCAGGCTTGGAGATCGTGGCCCTTGGTGCGGTG
This sequence comes from Triticum timopheevii, assembly GCA_963921465.1. Classification (NCBI taxonomy): domain Eukaryota; kingdom Viridiplantae; phylum Streptophyta; class Magnoliopsida; order Poales; family Poaceae; genus Triticum; species Triticum timopheevii. The sequence continues at coordinate 540,317,873 of OY997270.1, read as the reverse complement.
GATCTTGCAATACTGCTTGCCGGAGCCATCCTGCTTGTCGGCGGCCACCACAGCCTCGCCGGTGCTACCAGCTCTAGCCTTCTCGGAACCGCCTCCGCTGCCGGATTGCTCAACAACTAGCACATCCTTAGCCCTTCTCTTTCTGTTATTCCGCCTCCGGTTCCTCTTTGCCGGAGGGGCGTCCTCACTGTCAGATCCTTCTGCTCCTACATTCTCTCCGGGGAGTCTCCTCCCCTCTTTAGCCCGTGCGCACTTGTCGGCCAGGGCATATAGCTCGCTGACATCCCTGATTTTGCACATCGCCATCTCCTCCCTCATCCTGCGGTTACGCACGTTCTAATGGAACGCGCTGATAACCGCAGCAGGGTGGACGTCTGGGATGTTGCGCTGCACCTGACTGAATCTCTGTATATACTTGCGCAGGGGTTCTCCTTCCTTCTGGGTGAGCAGGTGAAGGTCACTCTCCTGGCCATGGGGTTTGTGGCCGCCTGTGAAAGCGCCAACAAACTGATGGCACAGGTCCGCCCACGAAGAGATGGAGTTATCCGGCAAGTGCATGAGCCAAGATCTGACGTTGGGCTTGAGTACCAGTGGGAAGTAGTTGGCGAGGATCTTCTCGTCGCGCCCTCCGGCAGCCTACACCGCGATGGTGTAGACGTTGAGGAACTCTGACGGATGTATCCTGCCATCATACTTCTCGGGCATGTCTGGCTTGAAGTTCTTGGTACTGGGCAACTGGGCCTGCCGCAGCTCACGGGTGAACGCAGGGCAACCTGCCGCGTATGGCAAGTCGCCTGGTTCCCCTGGCGCATGCATGTCGACAGTGGGCCCAGCGCGCCGGTCAGATTGACATCGCGCTTCTCTTCTACGCTTGATGCGAGTGCGAGCGTCTTCGTGTCATCGTTCTTGGAGAACTTGGCGTTGATCGCGGCGAGCTCGCGGGTCCGACGACGCGGTGGAGTCGGTGTCGAGGTTGGCCCGGCGAGTCGGCGATCTCGGCCTTCGGGGCGGGGAGTGCGCAGTGGTGGCACCCCCAGCGGTCTTGTCGGCATCGGCTTGCGCCTGGGCATCTTGCCGGCGCTTCGATGTGCTCGGTCGCCGGGGCTTGTCGCTGTTGGCGAAGCCAATGAGGCTATAAATGGCGGCCCTCCAGTCGCCGATCTTGTCCGGCGCTGGAGGGTAATCTAGAAGTAGCTGGGCTCGGGCCAGCACTTCCTCTGGAGTCTTGGGCGGCGGTGGCGAGCGACGCGAGGTGCGAGACATGCTCAGACTTCTAACAGTGTTAGAAGGAGTAACATCTCGCCCAGGCGACCGCACTGCGCTCGTGCCAGCGTGTTGACGTGCATGTTGGCCTTGAGCGTCCCGCGACCCACCAGCTCGGCCTTGTTCCAACGCGAGTACGGTGCTAGGAGCACCGTGGCGTTGTCGATCCTGCACCTCCTGGGAGGGGTGCGGTGGATATGCAGAAGCTGAACCTTGTGGGGCCTTGTCCTTGGACCGGGTGACGACGCGCGTCCCCCCGCCGGCGCCCGCTCCTCCGCCGGCGTCTGCCCCACCGCCCGTTTGCTCCGGTGGCGGTAGGGAAGTCGCAGACGGAGCGGCCACTTCCGAAGTCTTCTTCTTTGGTGGCATGTCGACGAAGATGTTGATGTAGCGCGCGTAGGCGCCGGATCAGATACGCACGACCTCGACGCCCCCCTACCTGGCGCGCCAGAGATGTCATGGGGAGTGAGGGCTACGAGCACCTATGGGGCAGGAGGGCCCCTTCTTTGTCCGGAAAGGGAGCGGAGGGCGCATGCAGAGCAGATCGAGGCGAGAGCGCGCGCGGGGGATTTTTACCCAGCTTCGGAGCTCTCCGGAGAGATAAAACTCCTACTGCTGCTTTGTGTGTTTGTATTTGTTCTTGCTCGAGAGAGCGGGCGTGGCGTCGAATCAGCCGAAACCCTAAGCTGCGGAATCCAAGTTCCGAACCTCCGAACCTCCTCTACGTGCGCATGGGCCTCCTTTTTATAGGCTAAAGGGGTCACCGACAGGTGGCAGCGTAGAAAGAGGGGTAGAAAGGTAAAAATGCGGGTTGGTACAACTACTACCAACAGTATCCCCTACCTAACTCTGACAGCAGGGGACAAGGGCATTTAATGCCCGTCCGGTCGCCCCAACAGTGCAAGGAAACGACCGTTCGAAGCGCCACTGATCGCCACGATGGCCTCCTTGTCAGCTTCGCTTGCCACCTCGCACCGCCATGCTGCACAGCTACCCGCCACGTGCACCAGGAGCGATCCTGTGGAGACACGTCGTCGGACGCGCTGGAGCGTGGGTGCCGGGACACGCGGGGTGCCGCAGCAAGTTTCTTGAAGTGCCTTAGCTGGCCTTCCCGGCAAGCTCCTCTTGCCGTGGCCTTTGTCCTTTCCGGCAAGCTCCTCTTGCCGGGGCCTTGTCTTCTTCCCGGCTAGCTTCTCTTGCCGGGGCCTTGGTTGGCCTTCCCGGCAAGCTCCTCTTGCCAGGGTCTTAGTTTGAGCATTTTGATCTTGAACGGAATCAAAGTAGCCGTGGAGGATTGTGGCGGATGCCCGGCAAGCCCTGCCGCGGTTCGCTGCGACTGCCCGTGCACAAGTTCGGGATACTAAGGTACCCCTACTTTAGTACACCGACAATATCCACAAGTGGCTAGAATCTCATGGAGAAGCGAATTATAAACTTAGAGATGACTTCTTTCACATCCAAAGCGACATTGCGACGATCATCATGAAAGAAGTCGTCGATGAGAAGGGGATGTTCCACCACGGCCCTATATCGCGAGCTGACGTCCGAACTCGGATAGGCATGCAACGTCTAGACCTCACGCCGTTCAAGAAGCTAGGGTTCGTCCTCGATGATATGGAAGGATGGAACTTCTAGTGATTTATGATGCCGATGATGATGATATGTGTCGGTTGAACTTGTATACTTTTTGTAGCGATGAAACTTTGTGATGTCACACGGTCCCTAGCGAACTTGCGTTACGCTACTTTGTTCGTTTGCGTACGATGACCTGCGTACCTCTAGTTAATTAATTTGCATACTGTATATGTTGCATCTAGTTGCTAACCCTTTCTTTTTTGGTGTTGCTCTAGTATATTTTGTTGCATATATATGATTGTACATCCTCTTCATGAACATGCATCTCTAACAGGTACCTAGTTTCTTGATGGCGAGATGGAAATGCTATGTCGTGTACAAAAGGAAGGTTCCGGGGGTGTACAACGAGTGGCATGAGTGTCAGGCGCAAGTGAATGGGTTCACGGGCGCCAGCCATAAAGGCTTCAAAAGCAGGTAAGAAGGAGAAGCTAGTAACTTGAGGTTCACGCTAGCGCGAGAAAGGACTCGTAACCGCCACCTCATGTACTGCATAGTTCCGCTCTCACTCATAGTGATAGCACTTCTTGCGTATACCTTTGTTTAGATGGATGACGTTGTTGTACTTGCAAGTATTCCAGACTTGCATGTATTGCTATTTTCGAGATGATGACAAGATATCACTTTGTGTTGGATGATGATTATGATGAGACTATTTGTATGTACATGCTATGATTACATTTGTGGTATCGCAGGCATTTGTATGTGTATCATGATGACATTTCTATGTGCTAAAGATTATTCTACAAAGCCTGTTCAAATACAAAACAAATATGCCAAAAAAAACTACTTAAATTAGCAGTAGCGAGTGTAGAAAAGTTAGCAGCAGCGCCTCAATAGAAGTAGCGCGTCCAGCCAAAGAGTGCTAGCGCTACTAGCAGTAGCGAGCTTCTTCTAACCGCGCTGCTGCTACACTTGTGTAGCAGTAGCGCGGGTGCACACGCGCTACTGCTATGAGTTAGCTGTAGCGCCTTATTAGTAGTGTGGGTACCCGTGCTACTGATACATCTAAAACCCGCGCTGCTGCTAGCCTTTTCCCTAGTAGTGACAGCTGACCAGGATAACTCCTAACTTCGCGAGGCTGCTATCACCATTGATTGGGTTTCCGGGGCTGTCATCGCAACGCTCCTCTCCGGGCAAGAAATCTGGCGAAGACAATAGCCAGGGACAAGCCAGTGAGTACTTTGAATGTACTCGCAAACATTATGAACGCAGGTATAATTATAAAAAACGATAATCATTCTCTGAAATATTCTATGGTCACAACGTCAGTCACAGAAATAAAATCCATGATGCACGCAAACAAGTTATTCACGTAACACATGAATAATGCAATTAGAGAGTAGAAAGAGAATGCCTCAGTCGGGCATCTGAGCGACACCACAGAAATGGCTCATAAGTGAAATAAGTAACAAACATGCCGCAGTCGGGCGTCTATGCGACGCCACATAAAGGGCTTATAAAGTAAATACATAACAAGCAGGCCACAGTCGGGCGTCTCAGCGACACCACATAAAGGGCTTATACAACAACAACAACAACAACAAAGCCTTTAGTCCCAAACAAGTTGGGGTAGGCTAGAGGTGAAACCCATAAGATCTCGCAACCAACTCATGGCTCTGGCACATGGATAGCAAGCTTCCACGCACCCCTGTCCATAGCTAGCTCTTTGTCGATACTCCAATCTTTCAGGTCTCTCTTAACGGACTCGTCCCATGTCAAATTCGGTCAACCCCGCCCTCTCTTGACATTCTCCGCATGCTTTAGCCGTCCGCTATGCACTGGAGCTTCTGGAGGCCTTCGCTGAATATGCCCAAACCATCTCAGAGGATGTTGGACAAGCTTCTCCTCAATTGGTGCTACCCCAACTCTATCTCGTATATCATCATTCCGGACTCGATCCTTCCTCGTGTGGCCACACATCCATCTCAACATACGCATCTCCGCTACACCTAATTGTTGAACATGTCGCCTTTTAGTCGGCCAACACTCCGCGCCATACAACATTGCGGGTCGAACCGCCGTCCTGTAGAACTTGCCTGTTAGCTTTTGTGGCACTCTCTTGTCACATAGAATGCCAGAAGCTTGGCGCCACTTCATCCATCCGGCTTTGATTCGATGGTTCACATCTTCATCAATACCCCCATCCTCCTGCAACATTGACCCCAAATACCGAAAGGTGTCCTTCCGAGGTACCACCTGGCCATCAAGGCTAACCTCCTCCTCCTCACACCTAGTAGTACTGAAACCGCACATCATGTACTCAGTTTTAGTTCTACTAAGCCTAAACCCTTTCAATTCCAAGGTTTGTCTCCATAACTCTAACTTCCCATTTACCCCCGTCCGACTATCGTCAACTAGCACCACATCATCCGCAAAGAGCATACACCATGGGATATCTCCTTGTATATCCCTTGTGACCTCATCCATCACCAATGCAAAAAGATAAGGGCTCAAAGCTGACCCCTGATGCAGTCCTATCTTAATCGGGAAGTCATCGGTGTCGACATCACTTCTTCGAACACTTGTCACAACATTATCGTACATGTCCTTGATGAGGGTAATGTAATTTGCTGGAACTTTGTGTTTCTCCAAGGCCCACCACATGACATTCCGCGGTATCTTATCATAGGCCTTCTCCAAGTCAATGAACACCATATGCAAGTCCTCCTTTTGCTCCCTATATCTCTCCATAAGTTGTCGTACCAAGAAAATGGCTTCCATGGTTGACCTCCCAGGCATGAAACCAAACTGATTTTTGGTCACGCTTGTCATTCTTCTTAAGCGTGCTCAATGACTCTCTCCCATAGCTTCATTGTATGGCTCATCAGCTTAATTCCACGGTAATTAGTACAACTCTGAACATCCCCCTTGTTCTTGAAGATTGGTACTAATATACTCCGTTTCCATTCTTCTGGCATCTTGTTTGCCCGAAAAATGAGGTTGAAAAGCTTGGTTAGCCATACTATCGCTATGTCCCCGAGACCTTTCCACACCTCAATGGGGATACAATCAGGGCCCATCGCCTTGCCTCCTTTCATCCTTTTTAAAGCCTCCTTCACCTCAGACTCCTGGATGCGCCGCACAAAACGCATGCTGGTCTCATCAAAGGAGTCGTCCAGTTCAATGGTAGAACTCTCATTCTCCCCGTTGAACAGCTTGTCAAAGTACTCCCGCCATCTATGCTTAATCTCCTCGTCCTTCACCAAGAGTTGGCCTGCTCCGTCCTTGATGCATTTGACTTGGCCAATATCCCTCGTCTTCCTCTCCCGGATCTTAGCCATCTTATAGATGTCCCTTTCACCTTCCTTCGTGCCTAACCGTTGGTAGAGGTCCTCATATGCCCGACCCCTTGCTTCACCAACAGCTCGCTTTGCGGCCTTCTTCGCCATCTTGTACTTCTCTATGTTGTCTGCACTCCTATCCAGGTATAGGCGTCTGAAGCAATCTTTCTTCTCTTTAATCGCCTTCTGGACATCATCATTCCACCACCAGGTATCCTTATCTTCGCTTCTCCTTCCCCTGGACACTCCAAACTCCTCCGAGGCCACCTTACGAATGCAAGTCGCCATCTTCATCCACACATTGTCCGCATCCCTCCTTCCTCCCAAGGGCCCTCCTTAATTACCCTCTCCTTGAACACCTGAGCTACCTCCCCCTTGAGCTTCCACCACTTCGTTCTAGCGACTTTGGCACGCTTATTCCGCTGGACACGAATCCGAAAGCGGAAGTCAGCAACCACCAGCTTATGCTGGGGTACAACACTCTCTCCAAGTATCACCTTACAGTCTAGGCATGCACGCCTATCTTCTCTTCTCGAGAGGATGAAATCAATCTGACTAGAGTGTTGGCCACTAGTAAAAGTCACCAGATGTGATTCTCTCTTTCTAAAGAGGGTGTTAGCTACAATCATGTTGTAGGCTAGAGCAAAGCTTAAGACATCTTCTCCTTCTTGATTCCTGATGCCATAGCCAAAGCCCCCATGCGCCCCTTCAAAACCTATGTTAGATGTACCCACGTGGCCATTGAGGTCTCCTCCTATGAAGAGCTTCTCACCAATCGGTACACTCCTAACCATGTCTTCCAAGCCTTCCGAGAACTCCCTCTTGGTGTTCTCATTGTGGCCTACTTGCGGGGCATACGCGCTGATAACATTGAGAACCAAGTACTCAACTACCAGCTTGACCAGGATAATCCGGTCCCCATGTCTCTTGACGTCTACCACTCCATACTTGAGGCTCTTGTTGATCAAGATGCCTACGCCATTTCTGTTTGCAGCCGTCCCCGTGTACCACAGCTTGAAGCCGGTATCCTCCACCTCCTTCGCCTTCTGTCCTCTCCATTTGGTTTCTTGGACGGAAAGGATATCAACACCTCTCCTCACCGCTGCATCAACTAGCTCCCGAAGCTTCCCTGTCAGAGACCCTACGTTCCAGCTACCTAAGCGAATCCTCCTAGGCTCGGCTAGCTTCCTTACCCTTTGCACTCGTCGAGTCAAATGCGAAGACCCTTGCTCATTTTCCACTACATCCGGGCGCCGATGTAGCGCGCCACTAAGGATGCGACGACCCGATCCTCGCTCACTTGCCACCGTATCCAGATCAAGATACGGCGCGCCACTTGAGGGGTGACGGCCCGGCCACAGTCGGGCGTCTATGCGACACCACATAAAGGGCTTATAACAGAATAATCACAGTGAATATCCAGGGGGTAGCACCGTCCCAGGGATACTCATAAATTCAAATAATATAAAGGGTTAGTCCACAATAATAATAACCATAATCATCATATGTCACCGGTCATAATCAATGTTCTGTCTTAGCAGTTTTCCTCCGAAGACCGACACTAAGACCGACACTTGACTCAACCCAGACTGTAGTCCTTAACCATGAACACGGCTATTCGAATAGATATAATCTCTGCAGAGGGTGTACTCTTTACCCATGAGTAACGGGTTCCGTTAGTCCATCCGGACTAATTCCGTCTACGGTCTTTTAATTGAAAATACACTTAACTGCACACACCAGCCTGACTTATCGGCGTTTGGAATCACCCATGACACCTGTTTAAGTAAAACTCTAAGTGGGGAGGCTACAACCTCGATTAGCTTGGGATAACAAAATCTATACCGCGCGCAAACTAGGGGAGCTACCCCCTTCGGCTACAACCGAAAACTCCCATGCCCCTGGACCAGGTGGCATGCCTACCGGATGCAGCCGGTATCTTCCACCATGGCCTCTTTGTACGGTGTGTGCTATAAAGGGGTTGACAACTTACTGAACCGTACCCTACCTATGGCAGGGAAAAGTGGTAGCACGAAACAAGTATGGGGGTTACTGGACAAGACTCGATCTACGGTTGACTCAGGAGGTTTAGGTGTTACTTGCACGATTAGCATAACAAATATGTTTCAACCAACAGCCACAATCACCACTCATCATGTCTCACTATGCCGTACCGGACACAATCGTCTCGACGAAGACCGGAGACAAGCTCGTGTCTACCTAAGACAAAGGCTTTCCCGGGTTCCTCCCGGTATGCATGAGAGGCATATGATGGTGACTACTATCCCAAACATATCAAACTCCAACACCATGAATCACCAATATGCACTCATGAGTTTGAACATATCATCACAAAAAAATAACGAAGACTCCGAGACGAGAGGTGTTGTAACCGTATCAAACAACACACGACAATATTATGCCAGGGTTCAAAATGCTTGCCTTCAAGTTGTGGGGAGGCAGGGTGCATTCCAAAACTTTTGAAAGTTTCCTTCTCTCTCCAAAAATCCTATTTAAATTTTTTGAATTAATACATAGTTTCAAAAACAGTACAAAAAAATTGTCTGAATTTTTTTCAAATAAATCAGAAAATAAAGTAGACAATATTTGAGAGAGGTAGGAAAAAGAATCAACTCATTTGGGGTTATATTTAAAAAGTTATAGCCAGTCAAAGTTTTGGTCAAATTATGTTTTAAAAAAAACAAAAAAAAACAAAAACGTTTTGAAACTAACCACGTCGAAGGCGTATTATGGAAGTACGTCTTCACTTACTCCAGCGTGGGTGGCGCGTGGGTCACTGACAGTGGGTCCAGGGGGCCCACTGGTCAGGTTTGACCAGTCGCCTCTCCCTCCTCTTCCTCTGTCCGAGCGGGGGCGAAACTCCGGCGATCGTCGCCGGCGTTTGGCGGCTCCTCGCGGGGCTCCGAGGGCGGGGATGGAAGCGCCAGTCTAGGGCGGTCCTCCCGATGGTTGCTAGGCAGGTGGGGACGGAGGGAGTCGCCAGCGGCGAGCTCCGCGGCGGAGGTAGGTTCGGGATGAATTGGGGGTTTGAGCTATGGTGGCCTCCGCTCGTGTTTGAGCGGCTGGGCAGCTCCGCAAGGTCAAGGGGAGAAGGTTGGCGGTGCTGGATGGACGGGGAAAGGCCTGGTTGGGACGAAACGGACCGGAGGGCGGCAGCGGCCGAACCGGCCGGAGACGAGGAAGACGGCCTCCTGTCGCCTTTTTGCTGGCTGTTGGGGCTTCAAGGGGATGACATGAGGCTGCCTGAGGTTCGAACGTGCTCGGGGGTCCCTTTTATACCGCGGTTAGGTCGGTCCCTAGGCAGCCGGAGATAAGAACGATGGTGAACTACCATTCTGTGTTGCAGGGCGACATGGCGGCGATGCAAGCTAGAGGACGGGGTTGCGGATAGGATCGCGCTGTCCCAGAGGGCAGCTGGCGCGCTGGGGTGGCTCGGGCGGCGCCGTCCAGGGCAGAAGCCCACTATGGCCGGCCGCTAGCCACCGTGGCCGACCTGACGGCGGCGCTGTGCGGCCCCAGAGACGGGTTGGCGTGTTCTGGTGAGTGGCTGAGGCCGGGGGTGGCTCTGCAGGCGAGCAAAGGCCAGGGGTGCGGACGAGCGAACGCGGCGGCTCGGTTGTGCGCGCGCATGCAAAACGTGCGCTCTGGGCGCGCCCAGAGCACGCGCGCGACATGTTCGACGGAATGCCAGGGTGTCCTAGAGTGCTTGAGCGAGGCTGGCAATTAACAGTACTAGGGGTTAGCAAGAAGGTTAAAAGACATGGGGGTTAGGTCAGGGAACCAAGCTTACAATGCCAACTAAAAACCATGCCAAAACTGGCCATGCACACAAGGTGTTTGACATAATGCTAGAGGCATCTAGGCAGTTCTTGGAGTGGCCAAAATCTCCAGATTGGTGGCCAGGTTAGTTTGTCAAACATAGGAACTTGTTAGTGCAAATATTTGAGAAAACCAATTCTAGGCAGAACCTAAAGGCTATCATTTTATGGACCAGAAATATTCCAATCGGTTCATGCTCCTGGACTTAAGGCTTTTGTAGGAAGGACTACATGTAGGAAAAAGAATCATGGTTAAAGGAGCAAGTTAAAACATGGTTGCAGTACAAATCATCAAGTTGGACCAGAATGAAAATGAGGTTGATCCACTCAAAATTTTCAAAGGACATAACTGGGTTTTTGCATAAAGATGGAAAATATACTCCTACAGATCTCATTTAATTTTGGTGGAAGTTTTAAAGAAGTATTTAAATAGGTTGTAGTGCAAAGGTGCAACTGGACCAGTTTAGAAAACTTGGGGCAGGGCTCAAAAATTTCTATGAATAAAAGATATTTTTGCATCAAGGTGATTTAAAAATATCACATGACATCCCCAAATTTTGGTGAAAATTTTAGATGCATTTATCAAATGGTTGTAGTGCAAAAGAGGCTCCAAAACTTATGAAAATCATTTTAAAAGAATAAAGCTTAGGAAAAGCAATTATGCAAATAAAACCACTTATTAAGAATTGTTTTATTGAGAGAGTATACAAGTCCAATAATATTTTTGGAAAGTTTCCACTAGGGGTAAAAACTCCTCAATATTAAAGAAAAGGGGTTCTGAAATCATAAGAAAATCCAGAAAGAAAAAATTTTAAACTCTTGGCAAAATTTTAATACTTCAAAACATGGTTAAAGTTTTGGGGTGTTACAGTACTCCCGTCTCTTTTCCAACCACACCCGTGCGGGTACACAGTGGAGCTCATTTCTGTACAAAAAGGCAGCCCACGTGGTAATTTGACATGTGTACTGGTTGTCCACTTGGTGGAGGGAAGATCGTCTACCACGGGTGAACAAACAAATTGCGACTTGACGTGTTATGTTAAAAAAGAGGCAAACCATGTGGAGCCTACCTTAGAGGCAAGGCTCTATACACTCGAGTACTTTTGATGTGTCCCGTCAACTCGCAGAATGAGGAGAAGCTTGCTTAGTACACCGTCTCCCCCGCCCACGGGTGCGATGGCTCGCAGGATGAGGTGAAGCTTGCTTACGAGTAGTAGTAGTAATCCTACTATTGTATGCCTTACGCCCGCTCCCTCGCCCACGCGCGCGGTGGCTCGCAGCACGAGGAGAAAATTTTATTACTCCCTCCATTTACTCCTCGTCCCTGCTATGTACCTTGGTTAGTACTCCCTCCATTTACTTATACAAGGCCACTATAAAAAATACATTTTGCATCTATACAAGGCCACAAATAGTAATCGAGACAAAACTTACTACTCCCTCCTTTCCAGTTTATGGCTCAATTTCAAAATCTCTCCAACCAAGGTAGACGGTGAGTGGTCGAATTAATTTTGTAGTTTGCACAAGTAATTAGTACGCTCGTTTTTCTCAACAAGTTATGTTTACCGAGGCATTAATTAGAACGAATGCCTGAATGACCACTAAATTCCCATGAACTTCTACATGCACTGGTTACTTTCCTCTTGACACTGCTTGCGTTGGGTGATCTAAGGCACCTCAAAATCCAACATGTAATGGTACGACTACTAGTAGCAGAATTTAGACTTATCAAACGGAAAAACGAATGTTTTTTAGATGAGCCCTATAAACCCTAGTGGGTACGTACTCCGTAAAAACAGATTTTTCCAAAACTAAGTCGCTCCCTTTCATGAATTCTGTAGTATACTCCTCCGTCAACGCTCCCTTTCATGAATTTGTACTTCCTGTCGCCGACATGTGGGACATATAGCAACCGGGTCGATGTGTCAAGCACCAAATAACAGTGCAGAACAGCAGGGGGGACGCACCCCACTCATACCGGCCCAGTAGTAGTAATGAGCAAAGAGACGTCAAATCACAATGCCGCACCTTCCCAAACAGACGAAGGAACCATTATTTCACACTTCGGTTCACCATCATCTCAAAGCACGTAGTATTGCTTCTGCCTCAAGAGGGACACGCGCATCACCTTGGTACATCATGACACGTGGGACCGCATGACAGGCCATTCTCCCCTGCCGATCGTTCGATAAAATCACCTCATTTTTACTATACTTCCTCCGTATCGGTTTACTACATGGCATGCACGTCGTTCTAGGTTGAGAATTTAACTGGCTATATATGTGATGAACAATACTCTAGCCTTTTAAAAATGTATACTTTTGTATAGTAGTAGTATCGATGGATTGCGCCATGGAGCAAAAATTGAAATTAAAAAAAAGGTGGTACATATAGAGAGCGCTCGTCGCCAAATTATGCATATAGTACTATTAAAAAAGCTAGTACGTGCTTAATTGGGGTGCTAAATTCTATTAAAGAAATACTAGTAGTATGTACGTACTGAAGAGTTGAAGTAACGAGAAGAAGCAGAACATAGTTCTGCCGGGGGCTCAGCACAACACACCCCTCAAATTAAACTAAGCACACCTGGAATTAAACTATGCAACTAATCTGGGAGACACTGCATTAGAACCACCATGACCAACGATACTGACACCTTACTCACTCGAAGTCCTCATCCACATCCTCGACTTCGTCCTTGTCCCTCTTCCTCTTGGCCGATACTTCTTTGCTTGAACCACACACTTGGCTCTTGCTCTTCATCCAACCCTTGTAGATATTGAAACAAAGGTAGCCGTCCATTGCAGCGTAGTGGATGTGGTCTATATCTAGTACATTCCGCTGCCATGCATGACGATGAAACGTGTAATGAGGTTTCTCCAGTTTACGGAATGAAGGATGAACCATGGCTCCTGCAAGGGTCAGCATTGATGTCTGACGAGAGGGCAGCAGCCGATTCTTCTGGAGGTCGAAGGGGTTGCCTACAACGAGGCCTATCCGACCCAGGACTTCTTTGTCGTTCGTAAAGTCTACAGTAACGAATTTGACTAGGTTTCTCTCGAGGAAGTTCTTAAAATCCAGGCATTCAACGTCGGCATGGCATATGTGGTAGACCAAGCATAAGTCATGCACGCAAACCTGGATCACGGTGGGCTTCTTCCTCTCTTCGTCCTTTAGATCCTTCTCTCATCCCAGGACTGTGGTGTACTCAACATCTAGCCCAGCGACCCACTCATCATCTGAGTTTTCAAACATGTGTCTAAAGCGAGAAAGGCATCCTTTCACCGTCGCGGAAGAATGGGTGTAGATGACGTCGAACTCATCACCGGTGATGGTTCTAACCTTGTACTCACCGCCGATCATGGAGATTTGGGACGCCATGGATTTGGGAGGAGGGTTAGGATTAGTGGAACTACCGTAATGTGAAAGGACGGGACGACTAGGAGCGAACCGCCATAGTATTAAAGGACGTGCGGGGACGAGTAGGAGCGAACTGCCAGCATGCGAACGGCAGGGTAGTGGCTTTCCATTCTCCCATGATATGGGCTTCCAAGAGCCCTTGGATCTGAGATCGAACGGTTGCATGGCGTGATTCTAGACCTATGGGTGAATATCCTATCCTAGAGGGTTATTCTACAAATTTTCAGCAACTTAGCATGCGACCGTTTGATCTCAGATCCAAGGGCTGCCAGCAGCCCGTATCATGGTCGCGCCTACCACGACCGTCGCGTCGCTCGCACGGTCGCGCCCTTGGAGATTTAACACGGTGCGTTAGGCTATCTAATGTTGGCATGTCATACATAGTCATCACTTAGTCACTCATACTACAACAAGGTTAGCTATAAGGTTGGCTATAAGTGTATTTATTTATTTATTTTACTTCTCTCTATCTCTTTCTTCCTACTCCCTCCGTCCCATAATATAAGAATGTTTTTGACACTAGTGTAGTGCCAAAAATGTTCTTATATTATGGGACACAGGGAGTACTAGTATTTATTGCATTTGCCAAGGAGTGACCTCTTCCAATGAAATGGTGTGCTTATTAGTTTTTTGTTGCTAAGTTTGCTTCATTTGATTAGCTATAGACTCAAAATTGTCTTTTCACCTAGGTACATGCGCGTAGCACTGTTTCTTCCTTGGGTCACCAAACTAGTCTCTCTCTTCTTGATTAACTTGCCACATCAGACTTTATGCCTATGTGGCAAGCTTAGCACCTGTAGGAGCAAGTAAGTACAATAGTGCGCTTTACATGGCATTTTTGCATATGTGGAGGAAAGAGAGGCAAGGAAAAAGTGGAGAAGTGGGATCTCATGCAAGAGCCAGCCTCTACTACATGGTGGAGCATTGGGAGAGGCACTTGAATGGAGGTAGTCAGGAATCGGGAGACTCACGCCGGTCGTAGCGCCACAGTTAAAATGATAATGGCAAGTCAAATCACGGGGCCCCACCTGTCCAGCAGTAACTCGCTGTCAAATCACACAACCCTACGTTTGCACCAACCTACTCCCTCGTCTTCTCGCATCTCTGTCAAACCGACTAGGCAGAACTGCCCAGCCTACCGCGTAGGAAAAGCCCCGCCCTCGACTTTTAAATACAACTACATCCACTTAAGAATCCAATGATATACTTTTTGTGACATAGTAACTCATATTTAGTTAGTCAAATGGATGACCTAGAACTACGTGCAGGCCCTATAAACCGAGACACCTAAAAATAAAAAACCGAGATGGAGAGGGTAGTTCAATACGTATCTTTTTAGATCAATATAGTCGGGATTCACCAAGGAGCAAAACCAAGTGGTAGGCTGCTCCTGTCATTTTGGCGTAGCAACTCAAGTAGGCTCAGTCCGCACACGAAATCGCGACACACTTAACGGGACCCCTTTGGCCGACATGTGGCTCATCCACCATCTTGTTCCACGTGCGATGCACCAAATTACAGTTCGGAGAAGCGGTTGGAATTGGAGGCACCCCGGTCGTAGTGCCGCAGTAGTAGAAAATGTGCGTGAGGGGTCAAATCACAAAGCCCCACCATTCCCGCATTAAACTGGACGGACCAAGGAACCATCATTTCACTCTAGGGTGCAAGAGCATAAAGAAAAGAGAAAACAATGATGCGTGCGGCGGCTACCTAGGGCACCCTAGGGTAGGGGTCTCCACTACAGATCCTTTTTTTGAAAGCGCCTCCACTACAAATCAGCTTCTCCCTCGTCCTCTTGAAGAAAACCAATGTTGTGTGCGGCGGTAGGGATTGTAGGAGTACTACAGTGTGTGGGGCCACGTCGTAGTAAACGGATTCAAGTCGACGCCTTAAATATGTGTGGACCACTTGGTTTTATGGGAACGAGGCAACATTTTGGGTTCGGGGACCAGTGGAAATATAGTATGTACAAAAGTTGTGGACGTAGGTTCGACCGAAAGGCAATGATGCATGGGCCTTGCATTTTGATATACCCGGGGCAGCGTGAAATTTGCTACTCTACTCAAAACTAGTAAGGTACACATGTATTGAACGCATGAGATTTCGAAACCAAATTATGAATAAATACACACTATAGCATGTAAAGCTTTGAGTCATATATGCATGTATAGCATGTAAAGCTCTAAGAACTAAACGAACATCTACACAATAGCCAGTAGTGCTCGGATTTGCCTATCTCTTCACTGTCGGATTAGCTTCATACAGCGACCATCTTTCAAAGTAATTGGCACACTATATAGTTCTTGTGCCATAGTTGCATGTTTTGGAAAAAAGCTACTAGTGGGTTGTACTATCTATTTAGGAATAGAAGATGTATAGATGGAAGTTGTAGAGAAAGAGATGACATGGAGAATCTCAATTCCTATGAGTAGGGATTGGATAAGAGATGTCATTTGGTTCACATCATAGGAACTTTTCTATTGAATCTAGAGATGACATGTATCTCAATTCATATGAGGAGGGATTACAAAGAGATGTAATTTGGTTCATATCATAGGAACTTTTCTATTGAATATACGCTAATGTTTATTTTCCTTTGAAATTAAGGGAGTATAGGAATCCATTCACATGAACCAAGTGGCTCTAAAGCTATAGAAATGATACCATGTTTATTTCCTTTGAAATGTGGAGTATATGAATCTATTCCTATGAACCAATTGGCTCTAAAGGAAAAAATCCCATAAAAATCATATCATAAAGAGTTCCTATGATATTCCTCGACACCAAAGGATGGTTGAAACTGCTGCGGGTGATACGATGGTCTTTCTTTGTAGACTCCTCCCCCATCTTTATAGTTACCTCTCGAAGATGAATGAAATGATATATACAGGGTATTCTACATGTGCAATTTGGTACACGAAAACTCGGTAAAGTTTTGCGAGGTTTGAATTTTCAAGTGGCACTGCATTTTGGAACGGAGGGAGCATACGGCAGTTGCTAACACTCATGTGGAAGATTTGTGTGTAGGAGGAGTGGTTGTTCTATTAAATGACATGGCAAAACTGACACTGTCGGATTCCGATCTAACGGTTCTTACGGAGTTCGTCAGGAAAAGGCTTGTGGCGAACGTTTGTCGGATAATGATTTACGGACACATGCATTGCATTGATACGTGCCCCCCCTCTCTCTCACGCACACGCACCCTCACGAGTCACGACTCTCCCGAGTCCTCTTGCAGACTCGCACGCCGCACCCACCGTCTGTCTGCAGGTCATGCACATATGCGCTCTTCACACCCTACCCTTAGAACTTCTAAAAAACAAAAGACGTCGCACACATTTTATTTTAGCTCACATGTCACAGACTTATACTACTACTCTTGCGGCGAACGTTCTTTGGACATAGTATATTGTACTCTCACGAAGAGAAGCGGTGCACGCACACACTAGTACTCTCACGAAGAGAAGCGCATTTTTTTGAAGCTGGTACAACAAAATTACTCCACTATATATATAAGCAGGAGCCTTAGCGCTTGCTTTACTGGGATTCCTCTCGTTCGCTCTCTCATGCTCTTCAGATCTAAGCAAGACATAGGTGGCCACACTCTCTCTCAGCTCACGGCTGGTCACACAACCTCGACTTGGGCAGGGGTGTAGGTGCATCGTTGATGCTGTCGTCAGCGGCGAGGGAGGAAAGCAATGGCAGCCTGCACATCCCGATTGGCGGCCGTGCCATTCTCTCCGAGAGAGCGCCGGCTCGGGAGGGCCTCCGACCCCTTCTTCCTCCCTGCGGTCTTGTGGCCAAGATGCGGCCTCCCGACGCCGTCTTTGCCACATGCCGACGACCCTCGGGTATATATTCCTTCGAAACCTGCCTTGCTCTACTGCCCCGGCTCCCTTCGTGTGGATCTTTTTCTACTTCCGTCCGCTATTCCAAAGCCACCTAGACTTCTACTATTATTAGAGGTGAAGCTAGTTCATACAGTCGACTCTAAGCGTTGGTTCAAACAGGGAAGAAAGTGGGAAAGCTGTAGCATGAATCTAGGACTTGGTTCTAAGAGGAAACGGGGGAAAGTAGTATATACCTACTGTCCCTACGCCCATATCGCTACCGTTAATGTAAAATCACATGAAGCACTAAGCAATGCCACCTAATGTCACTATAAGTAATGGTCTAGTGCCGTCGATAAATTGAAGCAATGCCACCACCATTTTATGAAGTGCTTCCGTCTTGCTTTATTTCCCCGGAATTGTATTTTTTCAGTTACACTTAAATCTCACACCGCTAACATTGCTTCATCCCTGTTGAACTGCACAAATTTGATTGCACATTTACTGACCATGTGCTACTCTCATGATAGTAATCCTAATGCTATTGTTCTGCATGTTAATCTAGTGGCATTGTTGATGTGATGTTATCCTACTTACTTAAGGACTCTTCATACTGTCAATCTAGTGCCAATTATAACACAATAGATGCTGCTATTAATCATACGCCACTGCAAATATTTGTCACTGTTTAAATAACCGTATTTCGTATTTGCGCAAACAGGGATCTCTGTCTCCATATCGTTTCGGGATGTTTGTCTCCGTATCATTTCTATCAGCGCAATCAAAAGCACACACCTCAGTTTTAGTACAACTGTGCAAAATGAGATGGCTATCCCTCGTTGCCGTCGTCTAACCTCCCGTCTTCAAGGTATCCCTACATTGGTAGTAACTAAGGTAGAATGACCAACACAATCTAAAAGAAGCTGATTCGTACGTTTTACTTCCTGATTGCAGTGCAGGGACGAGCGAAAACAACTGCATCCTAGTCCGGAATGCACTTTCTACCATTTCATCCATGGACCGAGGACTAGCTGGCATGGCTGCACGGCGGTTTTTTGGACAGGTGCGTGGACAAGAGGCATTGTGGTCTGCTTATTTCTGCAAATAGCGGTGCTTAAATTTAGTGGAATGCGCAAGAATTTCACCTGGTCAGTACACTGCATGGTTCAGTTCAGCATTCAAGCTGAGACCACAATTATAATTGGTTATTCTGGAATGAGAGAACCTAACCCTGGATGGTGGCAACAAGAAAAAACCAGAGTAAACTCAAGGAAATTTAAGCCTGCCGGGAGGCCCTTTGCTTAGAGAAGCCTTGCTTGTTTTTTCCTGATTTGTAAACCTTCTCACAACTTTATCTTTTGCTGTGAACTAGTATATGTTTGTTATGTTCTATGAATCATTGAGATGTATAAAATTTCTTAACTTGTGCTTTTCAAGTTTTTTATGAAGACGAGTTTAATGTGAGTGTTCCACATGAGCGTTGGACTAGCGTGTGAACGTTTGTAATTTATTACATTGTGGCCTCAGTTAACTACATGAACCACTGTAACAAGATACATAGTTGCTTATATGTCAGACAGCAGATTGTTGATTGTTAGCTGGTCGATAGCCTAGTGTTGAAGCGAGCTGAGCCAATGTGTCGTGTTTTGCACAACTGCTTACAAGTGGGGTAGCACCAACAGTGTTTACAAGTACTTATGTATATGTCGGTGCACAGTTCTCGAACGAGTGCTCTATTTCATCAAAACACACACTGCTCGTATGATAAACCGTGACAACTTATGTCTTACCATGCCATATTCATGAAAAAACAAGTGAGGACGCATCTGTTTCGACAACAATTACGATGGTTCTCACATGATTCATGGGCACACAAAAGTAGCAGCAGTTCCCATAGACGGATTCAAACAGAGTACTAGCCCCACAGGGGTCGATAACAGGCAAGGTTTGGATAATTAGACGCAATCCAAACTACTATTAAACACTAGATGGGGCAACTATTTCATGCCTTGATCTAATTTGGGTAGGACACAAGATGGACCTTGCCATGAACATCATCGACGACGTCCCGCAGCAGCTCAATCCTGTGAACCTTCATGAAGACAACCTTGTGGCCTTGCCACTGATAAACTTGTTTGTGGAGGTATGCCACATCATATTCCTGCGTAAGCTTGACAAGAACAGTATGCCTCACAAACGTAGGAGTAGCTTTGAACTTCTTGTGCTTCAGTACACCCTGGACAACACGCCTGACAACAGTGAGGCTGGAATACAACTCTTCATTGGTATAACCACAAATGGCTTCCAGGATCCAACAGCCTAAGAACTCTATTTTCCCCAGTGCGTATATTCAGGTCATCTGCCTCATAGCGAGTGACATGTACAACCACACAATCCTTGTCCGCATCAGGGCTCTAACTGAAACAGAAACAAATTCTGAATTACTTTTCAATATAAGAAACACAAGTTATTTAAACCACTATGTATAGCATGGCATCGAAGCTAATAAAATTTTGCATTATTAATCACCACATACTTAGATGAAAAACCACAATCGAGATTGGCAAAGAAGAAAATCACCTTGGGCAGCTCAGCGGGGGGGGGGGGACACATCCTTGAAGGAGGAAAACTGCTCCTGAAGTGCCACGGGGGCTGTAACCTCAAATGGGGCATTGACCATCTCAGTAGTGGCCGTGAGCATATCTGGGGTCGGCTCGGTGGCTGCCTCCATCTTCTTGGAGCTCTCTATCTCGTGGGGATCAGCCTCCCGCGTCTGCTCCAATATCGGCAGATCTTTGCCTGGTTCTCCTTTGTCCATCATGAAACTGACGAATACTAGGAGAACACTGAAAGGAAAACACAATCGCAATGATAATGAAACAAAAAAGAGATTGAGGATCCGCTTACCTTCCCTTCGTTGGGAGAGAAAAACAGTGGCAGATGCGAGTGTTGCCTTTCTTGAAGACGGTGAGGGAGAAGGGGATTCAGCGAAGAGTGAAATGATGGTTGCTTTGTCCGTCAAACTTAGACTGCGGGGAGGTGGGGTTTTGTGATACGACGGCTCATTACTGCCGCGCTACGACCGGGGTGACTCTCCGCCTGCATACTGCCTTCTAATTTGGTGGATGGCATTTGGGCCCGCGCGCTACATGGCCTGCATGTCGGTGAACGAAAGTATGACGACATTTAGTAGAGGGAGACGTTTCAATGAGGAGCCAGAAGCGGTAGAGTGTCTCCATTGTACTAGTAATAATTGTTTTTCTGGGTAGCTGTAGAGTGTCTCCACTGTACTAGTAGTAATTGTTTCTCTGGGCCCAAGACAAAACAGCCCATCCACACTAGTAAATAGTAAAATCACTTCAAAAGCCCATATATTTACTGAATGAGAGGCGCTACCCACACCCAGCACACCGCCCCCCAAAAAAACCTGGGTGCTCTTCTTCCTCCTCGCTCCCACCCACCTCACGTCAGCTTGCTCCACTCGTACCCCCAAATTCCTCACCTCACTCCTACAGAAAACCCCAGCTCCCCTTCTTCCTCACTCCTACAAAAACCCCCAGCTCCCCTTCTTCTTTATTCGCACTACAACTAGGCTCGTCATTCGTTACTCTGCTCAAATCCGTGAGCACGACGCGACGCCCACGAGGAAAATGGAGTCGGCTGACCCCAGCGCCAAGAAGATGAGGCTCCCGCCAGGGGGGACGCCTGTTGTAGATCCCGCACCCGGCAGCGCGGGGAGAAATGGCGACCCCGCCGCCACCGGATCCCAGGAACCCGTAGAATCTCGGGTGGATGATAACCCACACTATAGGGGATCGCAACAGTTTTTGATAAGTACGAGTGTCGAACCCAACGAGGAGCTAAAGGTAGAATAAATATTCCCTTAAGTTCTATCAACCACCGATACAACTCTATGCACGCTTGACGTTCGCTTTACCTAGAACAAGTATGAAACTAGAAGTACTTTGTAGGTGTTGTTGGATAGGTTGCAAGATAATAAAGAACACGTAAAGAAAAAGTAGGGGTTGTTTAGATAAAGGATGCAATAAAATAAATATATCGAGTGTGGAAAAGTGGTGATAGGAGTTGTGGAATTGTCCCTAAGCAATTGACTACTTTACTAGACCGATAACAAGTTTTATTTGGGAGAGGCCACTACCAGCATGTCATCCCTGACTTGGAATTCTATGCACTTATGATTGGAACTATTAGCAAGCATCCGCAACTACTAACATTCAAGGTAAAACCCAACCATAGCATTAAGATATATTGGTCCCCCTTCAATCCCGTATGCATCAATTTCTATGCTAGGTTGAAGCTTCTGTCACTCTAGCCCACCAATACATAGTCCTATCAACATACAACTAACCCTATGGTGTGATCCCTGCGCGTGCTCATATGACGGGCACCAAAGGACAGCAACATAACCACAAGCAAATTAAATCAATCATAGCAATTCATCAACCACCAATAGGACAACGAAAATCTACTCAGACATCATAGGATGGCAACACATCATTGGATAATAATATGAAGCATAAAGCACCATGTTCAAGTAGAGGGTATAGGGGCTTGCGGGAGAGTGGACTGCTGAATATAGAAGGGGGAAGGTGGTGGAGATGTTGGTGAAGATGGCGGAGGTGTTGGTGAAGATCACGGTGATGATGATGGCCCCCAGCAGCGCTCCGGCGCCGCCGGAAGCAAGGGGGAGAGAGCCCCCCTTCTTCTTCCTCTGTAGATGGGAGAAGGGATTCCCCTGTGGTCCTTGGCTCCCATGGAGGGGGAGGGGTGAGAGCCCCTCCGAGATTGGATCTATCTCTCTGTTTCTGCGTTCCCAGATTCTGCCCCTTCACCGTTTCTTTTATATTCGGAGATCTGTAACTCCGATTGGGGTGAATCTTTCGCCCAGATTTTTCTCGTAAAATTAGCTTTCTTGCGGCAAAAGAAGAGCATCAACCACCTTACAGGTGGCCCAGGAGAGTGATAGGTGCGCCCAGGGGGGTGGGCACACCCCCTATCTCCTGGCCACCTCGGGCACTGTTTCGTGTTGATTCTTCCTCCGGAAAATTCCAAATTTTCCAAAATAATTCTCCGTCCGTTTTTATCCTGTTTGGATTCCATTTGATGTTGGGTTTCTGCGAAATATAAAACATGCAACAGACAGGAACTAGCACTGGGCACTGGATCAATATGTTAGTCCCAAAAAAGTTGCCAAAAGTATATGAAAGTTGTAGAATATTGGCATGGAACAATCAAAAATTATAGATACGACGGAGACGTATCATCATCCCCATGCTTAATTCCTGCTCGTCCTCAAGTAGGTAAATGATAGAAAAGATAATTTTTAATGTGCAATGCTACCTAGCATAATCTAGATCATATATCTAATCATGGCATGAATATTAAGATACGAGTGATTCAAAGCAATAGTCTATCATTTGACATAAAAACAATAATACTTCGAGCGTACTAATAAAGCAATCATTTCTTTTCAAAACAACAAGGCCAAAGCAAGCTTATCCCTACAAAATCATATAGTTTGGCCATGCTTCATTTTCATCACACAAAATTCTCCCATCATGCACAACCCCGATGACAAGCCGAGCAATTGGTTCATACATTTTAACGTGCTACAGCTTTTTCAACCCTCACGCAATACATGAGCACGAGCCATGGATATAGCACTATAGGTGGAATAGAATATGATGATGGGGGTTTATATGGAGAAGACAAAAAAGGGAGAAAGTCTCACATCGACGCGGCTAATCAACGGGGTATGGAGATGCCCATCAATTGATGTCAATGCGAGGAGTAGGGATTGCCATGCAACGGATGCACTAGAGCTATAAGTGTATGAAAGCTCAACAAAAGAAACTAAGTGGGTGTGCATCCAACTTGCTTGCTCATGAAGACCTAGGGCATTTGAGGAAGCCCATCGTTGGAATATACAAGCCAAGTTCTATAATGAAAATGCCCACTAGTATATGAAAGTGACAACATAGGAGACAACCTATGTGAAGAACATGGTGCTAATCTGAAGCACAAGTGTGGAAAAAGAAGAGTAACATTACCCCTTTTTATTTTTCTTTTTTTTATTTTTTTCTCTTTTTTTTTTCTTTTTGGTGGGCTTCTTTGGCCCCCTTTTTTATTTAGGATTCTTTGGCCTTTCTTTTTTTTTTCTTTTTCTTTTTTTTCATGGGGCAATGCTCTATAATGATGATCATCCCACTTTTATTTACTTAAAACTCAACATTACAACTCGATATTAAAACAAAGATACGACTCTATATGAATGCTTCCGGTGGTGTACCGGGCTGTGCAATGATCTAGCGTAGCAATGACATAAAAAACGGACAAGCCATGAAAACATCATGCTAGCTATCTTACGGTCATGCAAAGCAATATGACAATGAATGCTCAAGTCATGTATATGATGATGATGGAAGTTGCATGTCAATATATCTCGGAATGGCTATGGAAATGCCATGATGGGTTGGTATGGTGGTTGTTTTGAGGAAGATATAAGGAGGCTTATGTGTGATGGAGCGTATCGTATCACAGGGTTTGGATGCACCAGCGAAGTGTGCACCAACTCTCGAGGTGAGAAAGGGCAATGCACGGTACCGAAGAGGCTAGCAATGATGGAAATGGTAAAAGTTCTTATAATCCATGGACTCACATTAGTCATAAAGAACTCATGTACTTATTGCAAAAGTTTATTATCCCTCAAAGCAAAGTACTACTACACATGCCCCTAGGGGGATAGATTGGTAGGAAAAGACCATCGCTCGTCCCCGACCGCCACTCATAAGGAAGTCAATCAAAGAAACACCCCATGGTTCAAATTTTTCACACAAAGGTTACCATACGTGCATGCTACGGGACTTGCAAACCTCAACACAAGTGTCTCTACAATCCACAACCACCTACTAGCATGACTCTAATATCACCATCTTTATATCGCAAAACTATTGCAAGGAATCAAACATATCATATTCAACGATCTACAAGTTTATGTAAGATTTTATGACTAACCATGTGAATGACCAATTCCTGTCATCTCTTTAAATAGATATAAGTGAAGCAAGAGAGTTTAATACAAATGGCAGTTTTCTATGTGAAGAGAAACATGCAATCCAAACTTCAAATGATATAAGTGAAGCACATGAAGCATTCTATGAAGCCATACTCAAAAGATATAAGTGAAGTGCAATGAGCATTCTATAAATCAGCCAAGGACTATCTCATACCAGCATGGTGCATAAAAGAAAAGTGAAAACTAAATGCAAAAGACGCTCCAAGACTTGCACATATCACATGAACGAAACGAATATGAAAACATACCGATACTTGTTGAAGAAAGAGGGGATGCCTTCCAGGGCATCCCCAAGCTTAGACGCATGAGTCTCCTTGAATATTTACTTGGGGTGCCTTGCGCATCCCCAAGCTTGAGCTCTTGCCTCTCTTCCTTTTCCTCATATCGAGACCTCCTCGATTAGACACTACATCCAGACAAAACTTCAACAGAAAACTCGGTAAGATCCGTTAGTATAATAAAGCAAATCAATACTCTAAGTACTGTAGCAAACCAATTCATATTTTGTTTTTGCATTGTGTCTACTGTAATATAGCTTTTCCATGGCTTAATCCACTGATATAAATTGATAGATTCATCAAAACAAGCAAACTATGCATCAAAAACAGAATGTGTCAAAAACAGAACAGTCTGTAGCAATCTGAACATTCACCATACTTCTGTTACCCCAAATATTCTACAAAAATTAGGAAAAATAAAAAATTTGTACAGCAAGACTGTGCAAAAGGAATTAGAACCGGTTGACGTTCCAATTAAAAACTTAAAATCGCGCACTACAGCCAAAGTTTCTGTCCTGCACCGTACAAACCAACAAGCATTATAAACATCCTAAAGGCAAACCTCGGCACATTATTTTTATAATACAATGGAATTGTAAAAGGGGATAATTATTATTTTTTTGTTGAAAAGTCTCTGTAATCAAGATTCACAAAGTTTCCGTGAGCATGAACAAAGTTCAAGGCTAGCTCCCACTTCAACAATGCTTGTCTTTCTCACTTTCACTTTCCTTTTTGAAAAGTTTTCGGTTCCCCTCTTTATTTTTTTTGTTTTTAAACTATATAAAAGCACTCAAAATAAATAAATGACTCTCTAAAACTTCCGGGTTGTCTCCCTGGCAGCGCTTTCTCTAAAGCCATTAAGCTAGGCATATAGTGCTCAAGTAATGGATCCACCCGGATCCCAAGGTATATCAAAGCCAATTTTAATTAACAATGATTTGTAATTTAGTAGTGAGCACAAAGTAACATAAATCAAGGAATGACGAAGTATAACTCTCGTCCTATGCATCGGCATGTCATAAAAGAACAATTCATGCACACCAAGTAAAGGCCAATGCATAGTATAAGCAGTTTCTTGCAATTCTATCGTGTTGAAAACATATAGAGGTGGAGATATAGTTCATCTCTCGTAATAATTGCAAGTAGGAGCAGCAAGCACATGCATATTACATTCATCAAAATCATCATGTGCAATGGTAAAAGGCAACCCATCAATATAATCCTTACTAAGCGCAAACTTCTCCGATATAGTGTAGTTTGGAGAATTCAAAAAGATAATAGGACTATCATGCGTGGGTGCAATAGCAACAATTTCATGTTTAACATAAGGAACTATAGCAAGTTCATCTCCATAAGCATAATTCATATTGGCATCTTGGCCACAAGCATAGCAAGCATCATCAAAAAGGGATATTTCAAGAGAATCAACGGGATCATAACAATTATCATAGCAATCATCCTTCGGTAAGCACGAAGGGGAATTAAACAATGTATTAGTTGAAGAGTTACTCTCATTAGAAGGTGGGCACGGGTGATCAATCCGATCTTCCTCCTTTTGTTCTGCGCTCTCCTCATCATCTTTTTCATCCAATGAGCTCACAGTTTCATCAATTTCTTCTTCCATAGCTTCCTGCAAAATATTAGTCTCTTCTTGGACAGCGGAGGCTTTCTCAATAAATGCATCAATATTGTAATTGTATTCATAATTTTAATAGCAATATTTCAATATAGAAAAATTTCAGGCCTATAAACATCATCATCTAAAGCTTCATACTTTTCAAACAAAGATTCAATTTCATAAGCAGCCTTAAAAGCGACAAATTCTTCAATTCGTTCAACATCATAGTAATCATATATACCATTAGCATAAGAAGCTAAGGTTTCATTATTATTAAATATGCATGAAAAGGGAAGGTGTGGAGCCTTCATCCTAGAGCAACAAGTATAATCATATCTCAAGCATAGATCCCGAGCATACCAACAAAACATATTAATTTGATCCCATAATTGTTTCCCTTTTTGTGTCAAGCGATAATCCCTAAAGTATTCACGTTGATCCAATGTTACTCCCATTATAAAGTTGAATAGGGTTTTCTCAGGATTATCAAAGTAGTACATAATATTTTTCACATAATGATCGTCGAGGGTTTTAGGAGGTTCCCCATCTCCATGAGCAGCAAGTACACCTAATTTTTTTGGTATTTTGTGTTCCATCTTATATTTACTAATTGGAAGCACCATACGATCCTCCATGTTAATCCTCAAAAACTACCGATAAATAACCATTGAATTTAATCATGCATCTTGAATTAAAAGTGAGATCCAATCCACCTAAGAGTCCATATCTATTACAATGGGAAGGAGCGTGTGATTTCAAAAAAAGGGCAACTACCTGAAAAAAAGGAGTACGCCGCTCCCTTCAAACAAGAGGAGCACTACTACGATGGAAAGGAAACGTGTGATGTCAAAAAAAAGAGGAACGTGCAACTACCTCCAGCAAAGGTGTACGTACACCATTCTACTAGAAAAAAAATACATACATCACGGCTGGACAGTTTTATATGGAAGAGCGTGTGATTTCAAAAAAAGGGCAACTACCTCAAACAAAGGAGTACGTAGCTCCCTTCAAACAAGAGGAGCACTACTACGATGGAAAGGAAACGTGTGATGTCAAAAAAAAGAGGAACGTGCAACTACCTCCAGCAAAGGTGTACGTACACCATTCTACTAGAAAAAAAAATACATACATCACGGCTGGAGAGTCTTATATGGAATTCCCTAAAAATCGGCGTACACTACTTTAGTGTGACGTGCGCAAATCGAGGTATTTAAACTACTAATCCCATCCATAATCATACTTGACTATATATTCCCAAATTTATACATGACATGCACCTAATGTTTGCTGAAAATATAAAGAAATTAGTTTAGGTCAGAAATATATTTAATAAACAAATATTATACTATATTAAAAAATAACTAAACCGTGCGAGTGCATCAGAAACCTTAAAAAACAAAAATTGCTAAACCGTGCGAGTGCATCACAAACCGACTGATTTCACAAGTTCAAACATAGGGTGTAATTAGTTACATATATTATACTCTTCCCTTCCACAAATCATACTTAAGTATATGTTCCCAAATTTGCATGCGACCATACTGCTGGAGTTAGATGTTGTTGCCCTTTTCAACCTGGTTTTTTTTCTAAACCTGATGAACAATTAACCCTCGTGCTTTTGTACAGTTTGTAAGCTGGTGTTACATGTTCCTGCCCTTTTCAACTCGGCTGTGACTGTCATATTTTCTTTGAAAAAAGGCAAATGGCTTGCCATTTGTTTAATTTAGAGTGAAATATTGTAAAAAAATCCCAACCAAGGAAAATAACATCACTCTCGTCGGCTACTTGAGCTCACTGTGCATTACAGAAGCCAAGTGATTAGCCCCCACCAGCACCCACAAACTTATTTCGAACTAGCACATCAAATGGGCTGTAAATTTTCATAGGAAAGGCTGCATGACCGTGACAGATTTGGATTCTGACATTTGGGACCCACGAGGAAATAACCTATCCAAGGTGGTGTCGACTTACTAGCCAGTCAACAAATGGTTCTGCCTACCAGCCGTTGGATTGACATCCAACATCTGTCGTGTATCTTCTATCTCGTGTCTTCTTCCTCCTCCACCCGCCCAAACCAAACCACCCCATCGGCTCCGCCTGCTCCCTCCTCCCATGGCTGGCTGCGCCTCCGCCACCCTACCGTATGTACACTCCAATGTTGGCCACTCCCTCCCGCTATTCCCCCACATGTCCTGTTATTCTCCGCCGACGTCAGCCCCAACACGCACCCGCGCCCGAACCAGTCAACCCTCGTACTCCCCTCCGCCTGTGACTAGACCGGCGCATCTTCCACGGCTCCTGTTCATTCCGTCCGGGGCCTCGCCATCGTCCTCCGCCTTGCGGCCTTGGTTCGCTCGCCGTGCGCAGTGCGCCGTCCTCTTGCATTGTCAACGTTGTCAACAACCGAGAGGAATAAGGAGATGACTGTACGTGGAGAGGATGGCAGTAGGGACCCACCAGCGTCATGGCAGTACGCAAGCAAGTGCCTCTATATTACAAGCCCAAAAATATGGTTCCTCCTAATGGTTGGACATCTGGGGCTCATGCCATTGTCAACGTAGTCAATAAACGAGAGAATTACACTACGGGCGGCTGACACCAGGGACCCAGCAGGTCGCGCAGTTTTTTTTTTGAGGAACAAGCAGTTGTTATTTATACTAGTTTTAGCGACGGATCAGGGTAACTACGGGGCTGTGCGGGGGCTGCCTCCCGTCTAGCCAGGGTTTTATTTATGTTTACCGCGTCATGAGCCCAGATGTGTTTTTTTCTTGCTGAAAATGGCTAGCCCGGTTCTTTTTTTAAGAAATACCCAAACTAGGCCTACTTGCTTTATCGGCCCTGCTGGGATGCAAATCTTTCAAGACGAGGAGAGTTTCATTCAGTTTGCCCAGAAATGGGTTGTAAATTTTTAAAACACATCAAACCAGGAATTAGTTTCAATTTTTTTTCATTAGATGATTTTAAATTCCATTGATTTTTATGCGTGGACAATTATTGGATTTTATATTTATATAAACTATTTTTCAAAATAGTTTGAATGTGAATAGATATTTCTGGATTAAAAATAGTTGACCGCACCGAAATATGCAAAATTTTATATACTTTTTAACCATGGCCACAATATGGAGTGTAATGCTAACAAAAAGAATATGGGATCCCAAAAAATTCTTAAGAATTAGCAAATGGGATGTACATTATTAGAAATAATGGCAGATGGGTTGTATGCTGTTTTCCATAGATTTGAGGTTGACTTGTGCGCCTACTACAGGTTGACGTGTATGCTTTCATAAAAAAAGGTTGACACACATGCAACGCCCTGTCAACTTAGTCAACACACAAGAGTAGTGACTGTTGGATGTCCATCCAACGGCTGTCGTGCTTCTTCAATCTCTGCTCTTCATTCTCCAGCCGCTCAAACAAGCGCCAGCGGAACTGCCTGCTCCCTCCTCCCACGGCCATCTATGCTGCCGCGCAGGCCTCACGGCTCCATCGTACTCCCATCGCTGGCATAGCCATCCCTCTACTCACCCACAGATGCTGTTATTCTCCAGGGACGGCAGACGAACCAGTAAACCCTCGTACTCCTCCACGTGGGAAACAACTGCTGAGTATTCCCTGGCTCCGTGTCATTCCCTTCCTAGGCCTCACTGTCGTCCACCGCCCTGGTGCTCTCGACGCGGCCTGGTCAACATGGTCAATGAATGACATCCATCAGAAGTGGACTGTACGTTGAGAGGCTGACAGCTGGGTCCACGACCGCACTCAAGGAAATGCCTCTGTATTACGCGCAAAATAATGATTCCTCCACCTGACAGCTAGGACCCACAGGAAGGGCCTCTGTATTTCACGAAAAAACGTTCCCCCGCTAACAGGTCGGACCCACCAGCTATATCTTCGCATGCTAGCTGGGTGTCAGGACCCCGATTCCAAGTCACACCGATCTAGCATGTAACACCTCATATCACTTTGCGGCCTCACGCACGGTATTCGCACGGGTGTCGCCTTACCTGGCCCAGGACCGTTTGCGCATTTTGGCTCACATATATTATAGTGTTGCTAGCATCCATATGACAGAGAACACGGGCCGACATGACTAGTCGTGAACCCAAAGTGGCATTAACTTACAGGGACAGGCGTACATGACCCAGCAACGAACGTGTCAGTTAACAGCGAGTGAATTCAGGCTGTAGCAACTAGGCTAGCAGGACTCTGGGAATCCCGGGCTGTAGCAGGCCAACAGGACTCCGAAAGACACCGTGTGACATTTCCATGAAGGGTCAGACACAGGATCAAAGAAGGACACATGCCGACAAGTCTAAGTGTTACACGGTGGTAGTGCTGGGCTAGGAGGACTCCGGTAAACCGGGCTATAGCGGACTACCAAGGCTCAGTGGAAGCACCAGACTACATTTCCCCATAAGAGAGGCCACCAAGGATAAACAGCTAGATTGTCGGATCCCACACATACCAAGCATTTCAATCATACACACAATATGCTTGATATGTGCAAATACAACATGGCATCACAACAAGACTCTACGACTCAGAGTATTTATTCATTAGGCTCCGAGGAGCCAAATATTACAAACATGGGTCTCATGACCCAACACAGAGAGCATACAAGCATCAAGCGGAAGCATAAACAAGTCTGAGTACAGACAACTCCAAATGAAAAAGGCTGAGAAGCCCGACTATCTACAAGACCCTCCCAAGGGTACAAGATCGTAGCTGAGGTATCAAGCTAAACGTCGAAGTCCAGGCAGAACTACTAGTGAGACTGAAGTCTCTCTGCAAAACATAAAATAAGCAAACATGAGTACAAATGTACCCAGCAAGACTTACATCAGAACTAGCTACATCTGCATCGGTATCCATAAAGGGGTGGTGGAGTTGACTGCAGCAAGCCAGCTTTGACTCGGTGGCTATCCTGAACTACGACTGGAAATAACTCTTACGAGGTGGCGCACACGAGTCTACATATTCACCATATCAATACACCACTATGGATCCACTCCCGTCTCCCTACGAGAACGCCATCCATAGCACTCACGCTTATCTTGCGCATTTTAGAGTATCCACTTTCACTTGTCTATGAACTGTACAGGCAACCCAGAAGTCCTTTACCGTGGACACGGCTATTCAAATAGATGATGCTAACCCTACAGGGGTGTACTTCTTCACACACGCTCTCGCCACTTACCGCCATGTACACGTCATGTATCTCGGCAACCTTCAAGTGGAAACCTGGCGAGGGTGTCGGCCACGACCTGACCAACCACGGAAGTCTCTAGTCCAGAGTTATCGCCTATTCGGGTTCAATCCGCAAGGAGATCTGGCCGGGGTGTCGCTCAAGGCCCCAAACGATGTGTATAGGGTTCCAAGCCCACCAAACGGGCGGCGCTTGGCATACCCGGCCACGGTGCCTAGTCTGACCCAAGCCCACCTGTACCGGGTGCCACCTGGTACAGTACTAATACAACCTACAAACGCCAGAAACTAGTTGCAACTCCTGGACAGAGATCGAGTTGATTAATATGTCAAGAGAGCTTGGAGTGCCCGGAGCCCAATGTGTGGTAGTAACTATTCATGGATGACAAACACAGAACTCAGTTCCTAAGGATGACTTCAATGAGACAACCCACCGCGGTACTCCTAAGGATGGCCTCTCACTGCTACCTTTACCATATCATGTTCACACACTTAGCTCTCAACAGTAGGACATGTTCACAACTTTCCAATTCATTCCCAATGAATCAGACCCGACACAACTCTAAGCAATAGCAGGCATGACAAACAAGCATGAATGAGTAGGCACATCAGGGATCAAACAACTCCTACTCATGCTAGTGGGTTTCATCTATTTACTGTTGCAATGACAGGTCATGCAGAGGACAGGGGTTCAGCTACCGCGGCATGTAACAGTTGAAACGTTGTTGTCCTAATGCAGCAAAAGAGAGTAGGAGCGAGAGAGTGGGATTGTATCGGAATGAACAAGGGGGTTTTGCTTGCCTGGCACTTCTGAAGATAGTATAGCTCTTCATCGGTGTCAACGATCACAACGTCGAAACAACGCCCACTGAGAAGGAACAACACCGGCAAACAGAGAAGGAACACAATCAATGCAATGCAACAATATGATGCATGAAGTGACATGGCAATATGTTGTGGTTTGAGCTAATGTAGCTAGCAACAATTTAAATAAAGTTGGTTTGAACCCAAGGTTCAAATTCAAACTCCACATAAGACATTTCAAATGCCATTAATTCAAACATGCATGAGAATGGTACAGATGGATAGATTGGATTTTTTTTAATCATTTTTCATATATAATTTATTTCATTCTGAGTTACAGATTATTTTCTATGATTTACTGAAGTTTAACCCTTTTTCTGGATTTTCTAAATAATTAGAATTAAACTAACTCCAGAAAAGGATTTACTGCATCAGCATGCCATCAGCATGACGTTAGCGAGTCATCGAGTCGGCCTAGGTTAAATTGACCAGTGGGTCCCGTGTGTTAGTGACATAGGGCTGGTTTGTCTCGCTGACAGATGGGCCTGGTCAACGGCCACGTCAGTAGGGTCAAAGATGACGTGTGGGGCCACTATGGTTAGGTTAAAGCTAAACAAGGGTTTACCCTGTGGTTATCTAGAGTGGTGGGACCGGTCGGTCAGTGGGGGTGGGTGGTTAATTAGTGGGTGTTAGCTCTAATGACCAAGCCACGTTGGTGGTCACCGGAGTTTGGCCGGCGGCAACCAAAACCGCGGCGGCAACTCGCCAAACTTGCGCTACGAGCAGCGGCTGGACGTGCGGAGATCACCAGGGCGTAGCCCATGCTAGCCCGCATCCAGGGGAGCAGGTGGGAGGCGGCGCAGCATTGGAGCTTGCCGGAGCGGAGCTTGCGGCGGCGGCCGGAGTTCGGGTTTGACGCAAGCGAGGTTGCAGGCCACAAGAGGCTGGTTAAGGGGCTCATTGAGGTCCTGGCGATGCTAGCAGCACGAACATGCCACCCGTTCGAGCAGAGCGGCTCGACCAAAGAAGCTAGGTGGCCATGGCGCACGGCGGAGCTCGGGCACGCGGCCGGGAGTGCTACGACACGGGAGTAAGTAGTGGGGCGGAGGGGAAATGGTCGGAAGCTCACAAAGATTAGAATGAAGACGAAGGAGAGGTCGGGGACGCTCTGTGGCCGGTGAATTCGACGATGACGTCCGGCGGCAAATGTGGCGGTGGCAAGCTCCGAGGCGTCTCTGTAGGGCGTCTGGGCCCATGGGATTCCTCGTAGAGGTGCGCGGCAGCGTGGCGGAGCTCGTGAGCTAGCTGGCCGGGCGTGGAGAGGTTGGTGGCTAGGGAGAACAGCGACGGTGGTGATGGCGATGGCTCCATTCGGGTTGAGAGGAAGAGAGGTCCAAGGGAGGGGGTGAGGACGAGGGAGAGTGAAAGAGAGAGACAGACAGGTGCGCGGCGGCTTTAGACGGTCCAAGGCGTAGATGGCAAGCAGGAGATGGCGAATAGCGTGCGCGCGCGGGGTGACGACGCGCCCAGTCCTTCTGGCAGAAGAGGAAGATGACAAAGGGGCGCTGATTGGCTGGGCTGGCCACTTGGGCTGCAGGTAAGCGTCAGGTAAGCTCTGTTCTGTTTTATTTGCCTGTTTTTGTTATCTTTTTTATGCAATTGTTTTTACTTAATTAAAATGCTCAGGCATTTTCAAAAACCATGAATATATTTGTGGGCTCTTTTTGGCATATTTCCAATAACCCTCACTTAAGTTCAGAATTATTTGGACATTTAAAATATCATATAGCATTTAAATGCCCAAATGCAAATAGAGTATGTTTTAATTCAGTGACCTTAGGTGTCCTATAAAAATGTGAACCAATTTTGGCAGAGGTTCTAAACCAAGGTAAAAGTGATGAACATTTTTGAAGGGCATTTCAGGTTCATTTAAAAAGTATTTTAGTAACCCTAGTTCGATTAAGTGATTTTGGGGTTTCTGTCATCCCCATTTCAAGTTTCTGAGAAATTTAAACATGATGCACACATGAAGGGCTAGCCTAGTGCATACCAGAACTAGGGATGTGACACTAGGACCCACCATATTGTTGGGCTGACTTGTGGCCCATACTCAAATCAAAGTTTTGATAAGTCAATAGGTCCAACAACTGATCACAGGGACCAATCAGTGAAGATATCATATTTCTTCAACAACCACACAAACACAAGGATATCCCTTTGAAAATGAACTAAATGGGAAAAGCTTTCATCTTCCAACTCTCCAAGTTATTATTTAGCTTATCGAACTAGTTCACGGGTATCCAACACGGAATCTTGGAGAATGGGTGGTTTAGAGGAAAACCAACATGATCACGAGCTCAACATAACAGTTAGGGGAAACCCTGGTAATGCTTCCGAGAAGATATCCGAAAAATCACGAACCACTGACATGTCTCTAAACTCGAGAGCAATCTTGCTTTTCAGGGCAAGACGATGTGCTCGAAAGAGTGAGGGATTGATACAATCCTAACTCATTGAGCGAAGGGTGCACCAGGAAATATGGACCAGGTGGCACGGTCAATCTTAAGATCGTGATTCGATAACCATCACGCAAAGAATGAAATTTATCATCCATTAACTGCCAAGCAACGGAGTTGCTAGGAGTATTGATTTCACACATCACGTTTCAATTGTCGGTATTCCGGTTGCAACAACACAGGGATCGAGGAATGAAAAATGATGGCGAGAGTATCACTATATCAAGAATTCATAAGAGGCTGTGCAATTCTCACATCAATCTTGATAAGAAAGAGGGTGACACTCCTTGGTAGAACAGAGCAAAAGCTAGTGGCATTTTGATCTGCGGAGCACAACTACTTTGACCCAACCCTAGATATGGATGAGGTACTGGAGTTTGTTTCTCCTAGTCATTCCATAATAGAATGGACTGACGGACCTCAAGAGTAAGAGGCAACAATGCACATGAATGGACAACTACTCCTTACCATCAATTGATAGACGAAGGTCAGAATACAACTAAAGAGGGACAACTCAAGGAACATATAACTTTCTGGGTTGTGGATGCATAGATTATTATGTTGAACCAAGTTCAATAGGTTTGTTCCGGATAACCCATGCAGAGAAGGTAGAACTTACAGAGTCACAGCATAGATTCGAGAACTCGTCAAGAGCACTCTTATTGTGATCTTTTTGTCAAGATCCTCTGCCATAGGCTGTTCATGGTATTTGGAAGAAGGATACACCACGAACCTCGAGGACTATTGCAAAGGTTACTAATAACCTAAAGGAACGAGCAAACACTATCAACATGAAGTGACTAGGGTGAATCTCGGGTTCAAAACCAAGGAGTAGCATACCTACTAACTAAATTGCATCACGGTATGCTTTCGAGGATGATGGCTAGAATCATCACACTGGGCACACAAATCATGGCTAGCTTACTAGGTGGTACTCGAAGACACCTAGGGTCATAATACTAGCTCCAACATAAATGCCAAGGCAGTACTTCGTCTGCAGGTAAGCGTCAGGTAAGCTTTGTTCTGTTTTATTTTCCTGTTTCTGTTTTCTGTTTTTATGCAACTGTTTTGACTTAATTAAAATGCTCATGCATTTTCAAAAACCATGAAAAAAATTGTGGGCTCTTTTGGAATATTTCCAAAAGCCCTCACTTAAGTTCAGAATTATTTGGACATTTAAAATATCATATAGCTTTAAATGCCCAAATGCAAATAGAGTATGATTTAATTCAGTGACCTTGGGTGTCCTAGAAAAATGTGAACCAATTTTGGCAAATGTTCTAAACCAAGGCAAAAGTGATGAACATTTTTGAAGGGCATTTGAGGTACATTGAAAAAAGTATTTTAGTAACCCTAGTTGGATTAAGTGATGCTGGGGTCTCTGTCATCCCCATTTCAAGTTTCTGAGAAATTTAAACATGATGCACACATGAAGGGCTAGCCTAGTACATACCAGAACTAGGGATGTGACAACTCAACCCTACTAAACAAGAATCTCGCCCCGAGATTCAAGTCATGAGGTAAGAAGACAGAGGGACACAAGCTAACACAATCTTCGCAATCTAGATGTCTTTATCG
This sequence comes from Triticum timopheevii, assembly GCA_963921465.1. Classification (NCBI taxonomy): domain Eukaryota; kingdom Viridiplantae; phylum Streptophyta; class Magnoliopsida; order Poales; family Poaceae; genus Triticum; species Triticum timopheevii. Next base: position 540,281,507 of record OY997270.1, on the reverse strand, counting down.
AGGATATTGATTCATTGCACCACCTTGATCTCGACATTTTGCTTTGAGAACTACATCCAACATGACAACGAGAATAAAATGAGAATTTTAGAAGAGTCGATCGTCTTGAAGATCGAGCAACTCACAGAACGAGACATAGAACCATCTCGAGTTGAGACACAAAACACACACCAAGAGGGGTGGAAAGAAAAAGATGACGACGGTTCAACTCCATGGGCAACAATTCCTTGCTTGAGTAACATGGTGCATGGTTTCAAAGTAGCGAGGAGATAATTGTCGTGATTCTATATTGGGGCACCTTAGGGGAGGTGACACGTTGAATTATTCCCTTAAGTGGCAAAAAGAATTACTTTTGATAAAGAGATCATTGAAATTCTCTATACCAGCCTAGGGAAAAGTCACAATTGATTGTTTGAAGGAATTTGAAGGAATGGCATACTCAGTTTGGAAAGGAAACTAGAGTTATAAGACAACATGGCAAATGGAAGGCACATACCAATTGATACCGAGGATACAACCTAGTGTGTGAGCATGCTCTCAAGAACTTGAGCATTTCCATATTCATCAGGGTCTTACCAACATCCGTGCCGAGGATCCTGGCAACACATCATACTACCATGATGAATAGTGATGGACGATGCAAATGCAAAGGAGGACATCACTTTCTCAGATTTTTCCTTAGCAATGCCAAAGAAGCAAATCTGGATGATCGACTGAGAGACATTTAGCACTCCGCTTCTAATGTTCTCCTTGATGTGCTTGCGTAACCCATTCATAGATATGGTTTGGTAACTAGAACATCAAGTAAAAGGTTGGACTTTGGAAGCACAAGAATCCATAAGGAGTAACTACTGGAGTAAATCCCACGAAATACTTATGGGGAGGTGGCCAACTTCCTCAATCAAGATACTACAACAATAGGTCTTCCGACTGGGTGTGTTGGCCACGACATCCACTTTACCGGGTTACATAGAGACCAATATAATAGTTCTTGGGAATTGCTCCACCCATCATATCTGCCTGAGATTCAGAGTTGGTTGGTGTCAGGATGTTCCAGACTCATCGAGTCTAGGAAGAAAAATGAAAGTTTGCAACATAATCGACTACATGGCATTGCGAGATTCTCGGGGAATGAACTACGATAGCAACCTCCAAAGCATGAGCTGGTTCTGCTACACACATGTGAACACGTTGTCCCAGACAAGCATGACCACATAGTAGTCTTACAATGAAACACTACCGATTTCCGGTGGGGAACCCTCATCAAGGATATCGAAGTCTTTACGCAAGTCCATGGATTAGATCCCAAGCATAGACTCATTTTCCTTGAACAAGTCAATCAGGGGCTTGGTGTGCTACGGAATGCATATGGAGTGGAGGTAATTAATCTACCAAACCATAGTATACTTTGCACATGCATGACTGACTTGGGATGATTCCGAAGGAAGCAAAAACAATCTTTCTCGGATCCATGGCGGCATCTTACACCAAGTGCAAGTGAATTAGAGGAAGTCCCTTCTTTTATCCGAACATAGGCTTCATGAACGGAACACGAAGATAATGCTTACAAAAGTTTCCAACACTAGCTTGATGTTCAACATGAATCATGGAGGAGACAAAATGCCGCTGATGGGCTCAACAACAACTCATCGGAATTTCCATATCACTGGACTTCCACGATTATGTGAACAATGTGATAGTATTGGTCAGACCAAAAGGTGTAATGGTGTATGCTCGAGGAATCAACCACGAGTAAGGCAACATTATGAATATCGTTGGTTCTGATTTGATTTGATTTGAAGATAGCCCATACTCAAATCAAAGTTTTGATAAGCCAATAGGTCCAACAACTGCTCTCAAGGACCAATTGGTGAAGATATGATCTTTCTTCAACAACCACACAAACACAAGGATATCCCTTTGAAAATGAACTAAATGGGACAAGCTTTCATCTTCCAACTCTCCAAGTTATTGTTTAGCTTATCGAACTAGTTCACGGGTATCCAACACGGAATCTTGGAGAATGGGTGGTTTAGAGGAAAACCAACATGATCATGAGCTCAACATAACAGTCAGGGGAAAACCTGGTAATACTTCCGAGAAGATATCCGGAAAATCATGAACCATTGATATGTCTCTAAACTCGAGAGCAATCTTGCTTTTCAGGGTAAGACGATGTGCTCGAAAGAGCGAGCGATTGATACAATCCTAACTCATTGAGCAAAGGTTGCACCAGGAAATATGGACCAGGTGGCACTATCAATCTTAAGATGACGATTCGATAACCAAAACGCAAAGAATGAAATTTATCATCCATTAATTGCCAAGAAACAGGGTTGCTAGGAGTATTGATTTCACACATCACGTTTCATTTGTCGATATTCCGGTTGCAACAACACAGGGATCGAGGAATGAAAAATGATGGCGAGAGTATCACTGTATCAAGAATTCATAAGAGGCTGTGCAATTATCACGTCAATCTTGATAAGAAAGACGGTGACACTCCACGGTCGAACAGAGCAAAAGCTACTAGCATTTTGATCTGCGGAGCACAACTACTTTGACCCAACCCTAGATATGGATGAGGTACTGGAGTTTGTTTCTCCTAGTCATTCCGAAATAGAATGGACTGACAGACCTCAAGATTAGGAGGCAACAATGAACATGAATGTACAACTACTCCTTACCATCAATTGATAGACGAAGGTCAGAATACAACCAAAGAGGGACAACTCAAGGAACATATAACTTTCTAGGATGTGGATGCATAGATTATTATGTCGAACCAAGTTCAATAGGTTTCTTCCGGATAACCCATGCAGAGAAGGTAGAACTGACAGAGTCACAACATAGATTCGAGAACTCGTCAAGAGCACTCTTATTGTGATCTTTTGGTCAAGATCCTCTGCCATAGGTAGTTCATGGTATTTGGAAGAAGGATTCACCACGAACCTCGAGTACTGTCGCGAAGGTTACAAATAACCTAAAGGAACGAGCAAACACTATCAACATGAAGTGAGTAGGGTGAATCTCGGGTTCAAAACCCAGGAGTAGAATACCTACTAATTAACTAAATTGCAACACGGGATGCTTTCGAGGATGACGGCCAGAATCATCACACTGGGTACACAAATCATGGCTAGCTTACTAGGTTGTACTCTAATACACCTAGGGTCATAATACTAGCTCCAACATAAATGCCAAGGCAGTACCTCAACACACTAGTTAGTGTGGTTGATCTGGCACAAAGGAACTTCGGAAACGGAAGGAAGGGATTTGTAAATGCCTCAGACTATTTGGAAACCTGGGATGACTCGGACAGCATAACGGCTGTAAATGCTAAAAAAGATTTGAGACATCCTGCACAAATGGTGGCGTAACCACCCGATCATCACAATATCAAGGTTCTGAGACCAACTATGAACACATGGAAGTGGAAGAGACTGAACTGAGGCTTGAATTCATCAATCTTATAAGCCTATGGATTAGTAACATGTGATCCTGATAGAAAGAAGAGAAAGCCTAGTTCCTTAACCCCGTAGGAAGATAAGATGACTCGGATCAGAAGGGCGTATGGTATAAGGAGTAAAAAGAGCCTTACGTTCCCATCCACAATCAATTCCCTTATATAACTAAAGATTTTCTAGACTCGACTTCGACCAGTTTGGCTTGGTAATCCTACAAGTAGTCAGGCTCTGATACCAAAGCTATCAAGACCCCGATTCTAAGTCACACCGATCTAGCATGTAACACCTCATATCACTTTGCGGCCTCACGCACGGTATTCCCACGGGTGTCGCCTTACCTGGCCCGGGACCGTTTGCGCCTTTTGGCTCACGTATATTATAGTGTCGCTAGCATACATATGACAAAGAACCCGGGACGACATGACTAGTCATGAACCCAAAGTGGCACTATCTTACAGGGACAGGCATATATGACCCAGCAATGAACGTGTCGGTTATCAGCGAGTGAATTCGGGCTGTAGCAACTGGGCTAGCAGGACTACGGGAATCCCGGGATGTAGCAGGCTAACAGGACTCCGAAAGACACCGCATGACATTTCCCCGAAGGGACAGACACAGGATGGAAGAAGGACACATGCCGGCAAGTCTAAGTGTTCCGGAGCGGTAGTGCTGGGCTAGCAGGACTTCGGTAAACCGGGCTGTAGCGGACTACCAAGGCTCAGTGGAAGCACCAGACTACATTTCCCCATAAGAGAGGCCACCAAGGATAAACAGCTAGATTGTCGGATCCCACACATACCAAGCATTTCAATCATACACACAATATGCTCGATATGTGCAAATACAACATGGCATCACAACAAGACTCTATGACTCAGAGTATTTATTCATTAGGCTCCGAGGAGCCAAATATTACAAACATGGGTCTCATGACCCAACACACAGAGCATACAAGCATCAAGCGGAAGCATAAACATGTCTGAGTATAGACAACTACAAATGAAAAAGGCTGAGAAGCGTGACTATCTAGAAGACCCTCCCAATGGTATAAGATCGTAGCTGAGGTATCAAGCTAATCGTCAAAGTCCAGGCAGAACTACTAGTGAGACTGAAGTCTCTCTGCAAAACATAAAATAAGAAAACGTGAGTACAAATGTACCTAGCAAGACTTACATCAGAACTAGATACATATGCATTGGTATCAATAAAGGGGTGGTGGAGTTGACTGCAGCAAGCCAGCTTTCACTCGGTGGCTATCCTGAACTATGACTGCAAATAACTCTTTTGAGGTGGAGCACACGAGTCCACATATTCACCATATCAATACACCACTATGGATCCGCTTCTGTCTCCCTAAGAGAACGCCATCCATAGCACTCACGCTTATCTTGCGCATTTTAGAGTATCCACTTTCACTTGTCTATGAACTGTACAGGGAACCCAGAAGTCCTTTACCGCAACACGGCTATTCGAATAGATGATGTTAACCCTGCATGGGTGTACTTCTTCACACACGCTCTCGCCACTTGCCGCCATGTACACGTTATGTATCTCGGCAACCTTCATGCAGAAGCCTGGCGAGGGTGTCTGCCACGACCCGACTAACCACGCAAGTCTCTAGTCTAGGTTTATCGCCTATTCGGGTTCCATCCGCAAGGAGATCCAGCTGGGGTGTCGCTCACTGCCCCAAACGATGTGTATAGGGTTCCAAGCCCACCAAACGAGTGCTGCTTGGCATACCCGGCCATGGTGCCTAGTCTGACCCAAGCCCACCTGTACCGGGTGCCACTTGGTAGACAACTAACACAACTTACAAACACCAGAAACTGGTTGCAACTCCTGGACAGATATCGAGTTGATTAATAAGTCGAGAGAGCTTGGAGTGCCCGGAGCCCAATGTGTGGTAGTAACTATTCATGGATCACAAACACAGAACTCAGTTCCTAAGGACGGCTTCAATGAGACAACCCACCATGTACTCCTACATGGCCTCTCACCGCTACTTTACCAAATCGTGTTCACACACTTAGCTCTCAACAGTAGGACATGTTCACAACTTCCCAATTCATTCCCGATGAATCAGACCTAACACAACTCTAAGCAATAGCAGGCATGACAAACAAGCATGAATGAGTAGGCCCATCAGGGCTCAAACAACTCCTACTCATGCTAGTGGGTTTCATCTATTTACTGTGGCAATGACAGGTCATGCAGAGGAAAGGGGTTCAGCTACCGCGGCATGTAACAGTTGAAATGTTGTTGTCCTAATGCAGCAAAAGAGAGCGGGAGCGAGAGAGTGGCATTGTATCAGAATGAACAAGGGGGTTTTGCTTGCCTAGCACTTCTGAAGATAGTATAGCTCTTCATCGGTGTCAACAATCACAACGTCGAAACAACATCCACTGAGAAGGAACAACACCGGCAAACTGAGAAGGAACACAATCAATGAAATGCAACAATATGATGCATGAATGTGACATGGCAATATGTTGTGGTTTGAGCTAATGTAGCTAGCAAAACTTTAAATGAAGTTGGTTTGAAACCAAGGTTCAAATTCAAACTCCACAAAAGACATTTCAAATGCCATTAATTCAAATTGTCACATACAGTAGCTTTAGGTTGCTCAAACATGCATGAGAATGGTACAGGTCGATAGATTGGTTTTTTCTAATCATTTTTCATATATAATTTATTTCATTCTGAGTTATAGATTATTTTCTATGATTTACTGAAGTTTAACCCTTTTTCTGGATTTTATAAATAATTAGAATTAAAGTAACTCCAGAAAAGGATTTACTGCATCATCACGCCGTCAGCATGACGTCAGTGAGTCAACGGGCCAGTCCAGGTCAAACTAACCAGTGGGTCCCATGTGTCAGTGACATAGGGCTGTTTGTCTCGATGACAGGTGGGCCTGGTCAACGGCCAAGTCAGCAGGGTCAAAGCTGACGCGAGGGGCCACTATGGTTAGGTTAAAGCTAAACAGGGGTTTACCCTGTGGTTATTTAGAGTGGTGGGGTCGGTCGGTCAGTGGGGGTGGGGTGGTTAATTAGTGGAGGTTAGCCCTAATGACTAAGCCACGTCGGCGGTCACCGGAGTTCGGCCGGCGGCAACCAAAACCGCGGCGGCAACTCGTCAAACTTGCTCTACGAGCAGCGGCTGGATGTGCGGAGACCACCAGGGCGTAGCCCGTGCTCGCCTGCATCCAGGGGAGCAGGTGGAAGGCGGCGGGGCATCGGAGCTCGCCGGAGCGGAGCTTGCGACGGCGGCCGGAGTTCGGGTTTGACACAAGCGAGGTTGCAGGCCACTTGAGGCTGGTTAAGGGTCTCATTGAGGTGCTTGCGATGCTAGCAGCACGAACATGCCACCTGTTCGAGCAGAGCGGCTCGGCCAAAGGAGCTAGGTGGCCATGGCTCATGGCGGAGCTCGGGCACACGGCCGGAAGTGCTACGGCACGGGAGCAGGTAGTAGGGCGGAGGGGAAAAGGTCGGAAGCTCACAGAGATTCGAATGAAGACAAAGGAGAGGTCGGGGACGAAATGTGGCCGGTGAATTCGATGACGACATCCAGCGGCAGATGCGGCGCTGGTGAGCTCGGAGGCATCTCTGTAGGGCATCCGGGCCCATGGGATTTGTCGTAGAGGTGCGAGGCAGCGAGGCGGAGCTCGTGAGCTAGCTGGCTGGGCGTGGAGAGGTTGGTGGCCACGGCGAACAGCGACGGTAGCGATGGCTCCATTCGGGTTGAGGGGAAGAGAGGTCCAAGGAAGGGGGTGAGGATGAGGGAGAGTGAAAGAGAGAGATAGGGAGGTGCGTGGCGGCTTTAGACGGTCCAAAGCGTCGATGGCAAGCAGCAGCTGGCAAAGAGCGTGCGCGCGTGGGGTGAACACGTGCTCAGTCCTTCTGGTAGAGGGGGAGCAGATGGGCTAGGCTGGCCACTTGGGCTGCAGGTAAGCGTCAGGTAAGCTCTGTTCTATTTTGTTTTCCTGTTTCTGTTTTCTATTTTTAAGCAATTGTTTTGACTTAATTAAAATGCTCAGCCAGTTTCAAAAACCATGAAAATAATTGTGGGCTCTTTTGGAATATTTCCAACAGCCCTCACTTAAGTTCAGAATTATTTGGACATTTAAAATATCATATAGCATTTAAATGCCCAAATGCAAATAGAGTATGATTTAATTCAGTGACCTCAGGAGTCCTAGAAAAATGTGAACCAATTTTGGCAGAGGTTCTAAACCAAGGCAAAAGTGATGAACATTTTTGAAGGGCATTTCAGGTTCATTGAAAAAGTATTTTAGTAACCCTAGTTGGATTAAGTGATGTTGGGGTTTCTGTCATCCCCATTTCAAGTTTCTGTGAAATTTAAACATGATGCACACATGAAGGGCTAGCCTAGTGCATACCAAACTAGGGATGTGACAACTCAACCCTACTAAACAAAATCTCGTCCCGAGATTCAAGTCATGAGGTAAGAAGACAGATGGACACAAGCTAACACAATCTTCGTGATCCAGATGTCCTTTTCGAGGATGTTGATTCATTGCACCACCTTGATCTCGATGTTTTCCTTTGAGAACTACATCCAACATGACAACGATAAGAAATGGAGAATTTTAGAAGAGTCGATCTTATCAAAGATCGAGCAACTCACGAAATGAGACATAAAACCATATCGAGTTGAGACACAAAACACACACCAAGAGGGGTGGAAAGAAACAGATGACAACGGTTCAACTCCGTGGGCAACAATTCCATGCTTGAGTACGATGGTGCATGTTTTCAAAGTAGCAAGGAGATAATTGCCATGATTCCATATTGGGACACCTTAGGGGAGGTCACACGTAGAATTATTCCCTTAAGTGGCAAAAAGAATTACTTTTGATACAGAGATCATTGAAATTCTCTATACCAGCCTAGGGAAAAGTCACAATTGATTGTTTGAAGGAATTTGAAGGAATGGCATACTCAGTTAAGAAAGGAAACTAGAGTTATAAGACAACTCGGCAAATGGAAGGCACATTCCAATTGATACCGAGGATACAACCTAGTGTGTGAGCGTGCTCTCAAGAACTTGAGCATTTCCATATTCATCAGGGTCTTACCAACATCCATGCCGAGGATCCTGGCAACACATCATACTACCATGATGAATAGTGATGGATGATGTAGATGCAAAGGAGGACATCAGTTTCTCAGATTTTTCCTTAGCAATGGCAAAGAATCAAATCTGGATGATCGACCGAGATACATTTAGAACTCCGCTTCTAATGTTCTCCTTGATGTGCTTGCGTAACCCATTCATAGATATGGTTTGGTATCTAGAACATCAAGTAAAACGTCGGACTTCGGAAGCACAAGAATCCATAAGCAGTAACTACCGGAGTAAATCCCACGAAATCCTTATGGGGAGGTGGCCAACTTCCTCAGTCAAGATACTACAACAATATGTCTTCCGGCTGGGTGTGTTGGCCACGACATCCACTTTATCGGGTTACATAATAGTTCTTGGGAATTGTTCCAACCATCATATCTGCCTGAGATTCAGATTTGGTTGTTGTCAGGATGTTCCAGACTCATCGAGTCTAGGAAGAAAAATGAAAGTTTGCAACATAAATTGACTAGATGGCATTGCGAGATGCTCGGGGAATGAACTATGATAGCAAGCTCCAAAGCATGAGCTGGTTCTGCTACACACATGTGAACACGCTGTTGCAGACAAGCATGACCACATAGTAGTCTTACAATGAAACACTACCGAGTTCCGGTGGGGAACCCTCATCAAGGATATCAATGTCTTTACGCAAGTCCATGGATTAGATCCCAAGCATAGACTCCTTTTCCTTGAACAAGTCAATCAGGGGCTTAGTGTGCTACGGAATGCATATGGAGTGGAGGTAATTAATCTACCAAACCATAGTATACTTTGCACATGCATGACTGACTTGGGATGATTCCGAAGGAAGCAAAAACAATATTTCTCGGATCCACAGCGGCATCTTACACCAAGTGCATGTGAATTAGAGGAAGTCACTTCTTTCATCCGAACATAGGCTTCATGAACGGAACACGAAGATAATGCTTACAAAAGTTTCCAACACTAGCTTGATGTTCAAAATGAATCATGGAGGAGACAAAATGCCGCTGATTGGCTCAACAGCAACTCATCGGAATTTCCATATCACTGGATTTCCACCATTATGTGAACAATGTGATAGTATTGGTCAGACCAAAAGATATAATGGTGTATTCTCTAGGAATCAACCACGAGTAAGACAAAATTACGAATATCGTTGGTTCTGGTTTGATTTGAAGATAGCCCATACTCACATCAAAGTTTTGATAAGTCAATAGGTCCAACAGCTGATCACAGGGACCAATCGGTGAAGATATCATGTTTCTTCAACAACCACACAAACACAAGGATATCCCTTTGAAAATGAACTAAATGGGACAAGCTTTCATCTTCCAACTCTCCAAGTTATTGTTTAGCTTATCGAACTAGTTCACAGGTATCCAACACGGAATCTTGGAGAATGGGTGGTTTAGAGGAAAACCAACATGATCACGAGCTCAACATAACAGTCAGGGGAAAACCTGGTAATACATCCGAGAAGATATCCAGAAAATCACGAACCATTGATATGTCTCTAAACTCGAGAGAAATCTTGCTTTTCAGGGAAAGACGATGTGCTCGAAAGAGCAAGGGATTGATACAATCCTAACTCATTGAGCGAAGGGTGCACCGGAAAATATGGACTAGGTGGCACAATCAATCTTAAGATGAAGATTCGATAACCATCACGCAAAGAATGAAATTTATCATCAATTAACTGCCAAGCAACATAGTTGCTAGGGGTATTGATTTCACACATCACGTTTCATTTGTCGGTATTCCGGTTGCAACAACATAGGGATCGAGGAATGAAAAATGATAGCGAGAGTATCACTGTATCAAGAATTCATACGAGGTTGTGCAATTCTCACATCAATATTGATAAGAAAGAGGGTGACACGCCATGGTAGAACAGAGCAAAAGCTAGTGGCATTTTGATCTGCGGAGCACAACTACTTTGATGCAACCCTAGATATGGATGAGGTACTGGAGTTTGTTTCTCCTAGTCATTCTGGAATAGAATGGACTGACGGACCTCAAGAGTAAGAGGCAACAATGAAGATGAATGCACAACTACTCCTTACCATCAATTGATAGACGAAGGTCGGAATACAACTAAATAGGGACAACTCAAGGAACATATAACTTTCTGGGTTGTGGATGCATAGATTATTATGTCGAACCAAGTTCAATATGTTTCTTCCGGATAACCCATGCAGAGAAGGTAGAACTGACAGAGTCACAGCATAGATTCGAGAACTCGTCAAGAGCACTCTTATTGTGATCTTTTGGTCAAGATCCTCTGCCATAGGCAGTTCATGGTATTTCGAAGAAGGATACACCACGAACCTCCAGGACTATCGCAAAGGTTACTAATAACCTAAAGGAATGAGTAAATACTATCAACATGAAGTGAGTACGGTGAATCTTGGGTTCAAAACCCAGGAGTACAATACCTAATAACTAAATTGCATCACGGGATGCTTTCGAGGATGACGGCCAGAATCATCACACTGGGTACACAAATCATGGCTAGCTTACTATGTGGTACTCTAAGACACCTAGGGTCATAATACTAGCTCCAACATAAATGCCAAGGCAGTAATTGGGCTGCAGGTAAGCGTCAGGTAAGCTCTGTTCTGTTTTATTTTCATGTTTCTATTTTCTCTTTTTATGCAATTGTTTTGACTTAATTAAAATGCTCGGGCATTTTCAAAAACCATGAAAATATTTGT